>OX336390.1:627216421-629626972 GCA_946902985.2 Meconema thalassinum | reverse complement strand
TAAGATTTTCAAAAACCGGTAAACTACAAAACGAACATGGCGGCCAAGCGAATTTGAACATTTTAAATAGACCTTTCTCGCGATTTAATGTTCCAAGCGCACTGAAACCTGGTACAGGAAATATTTATACACTTTGTAATCCACTGGTATCTAATTTTGTTCAATTGTTTACATAACCTCAAGATGGCGGCAGTGCGAATTTTAAAATTATGTTTTTATTTCTTGTGATGTAGTCATGCGATCGAAGTGAAAGTTTGAATAATGAACCTACGAAATAATTTTCCTTTAATGGAACATGACTCTATGGCCTATACATTTAACAATCCAACATGGCGAACATCCGAAATATTTGGACGATACTGAATATCTACGAATCTATTTTAGAAATCAAACTACATTTTTAATGTTCATAGGGGCTATGAACTTAAGTTCACCTATAGGACTTTAAATAACCTGGTGATCACAAATCCAACATGGCGGTGACGCGAATTATAAATATTCACATGGACGTTTCTCGCAATTTAACCATCCGCGTGCAGTGAAACTTGGTACAGTAAATCTTTATCCGAATGTTAATCCACTGGCATCTAATTTATTTCCATTTTTTCCATAACCTCAAGATGGCAGCTGTGAAAAAAATTTTAATCTCCTTGTTTTTTCTTGTGTCCTAATTATGCGATTGAAGTTTGAATACTACACGTTCACAATAATCTGCAGGTAACAGTACATAACTCTAGGACCTACAAATATAAAATCCAACATGGCGACCATCCGAAATATTTAGTCGGTTCTCAATATCTACGAATCTATTACAGCAATCAAACTGAAATTGTGTATGTTGATAGTGGCAATTAACATAAGTAGGATATATGAAAATAGGCTGTATAGTTCTTCACGGAACTACTTGTTTTATACTGGTGAAGGGGATAAAACAATATGTTTTTATTGTGGATTTGCTCTCAAGGATTGGCAAATGACTGATGACCCTTTTGTGCAACACGCTCGTTGGTTACCTAACTGCAAATACATGGTGTTGCTTAAAGGTCAGGAATTTGTGAACACTATTCGTAAAGAAAACATGATTGCAGTACAAGACTTAAAAGTGTCTTTAGAGTTAGAACATGCAGAGCAAATACACGAGGCTGAAAGAAAAGACTTGTCTCACGAACAGATACAAAAGTGTGACCAACAATTATGTAACATTTGGTATCAAGATGAACTAGGTGTTGTATTTTTGCCTTGTGGACACATGATAGCCTGTGTCAAGTGTGCATTAGAACTCAACACTTGTGCTATATGCAGAAAAGCAGTATCTGCTACAGTTAGGGAATTTCTTGCATAAATAGTAAAATTTATCAGCCATGCATAGTGCAAAATCCCTAATTGCACAATATTATTAAAGCTGTTTTAGAGTGTAATAGATATGCTTTTCTTTTGTTTATAGACTACTACAATGAATGTTTTGAATGCTGTGGGTCAAGCATGTGGCTTAGAGACAAAGAAGCTCAGCGAATTGCCAACGCATATTCCATTCCGCATTATCAAGATTCGGAAATTGAAAACAGCATATGGTGATCGTGTACTTTGTGTATGTGAAAACTTTGAGACATTTCTGCCTACACGGTTTAATGATATGTCGGAGAGTGTTTTTGATGAAGTCAATAATGCTGTACAGCCTGTACACTTAATTTATGAAGGTTTTAAAAACAATAGGTGCATGGTTCGTTTTAATTAAATATAAAAAAACAAATGTCAAATAATAATGGAAGATATAAGTCATGGCAATGAACTGAAAGAAAAATATGTGTATAGATAATAATGTTTTAGTGTTTAGTATTGTCTTAAAAATATTATCATGAAACAAAACAAAATGTATGTAAAGTTTGTAAATAAATGAAAATAATGGTACAATGTTGTTTTATTTTCTATAGAAGTCAGAATATTTAACATTGCAGAGTATACATGATTATGGCAATAAAAATCACACTTAATACAAGTCTTTGCCTTTACGATAGTGTGTTATAGTTTTAAAAACAAAGCTTGTTGTAGATCTTTTTTCTTCCACGATGAACAATAGGCATGAAAACGTTATTGTCTTGTTTTGGATCATTATCACTATCATAATCATAAGCAGCATGATCTATATCACTATTATTATAATCACTATAATTATCCTCAACATTACTAAACCCAGTTAAATATTCCTGGTCCTCTTCCTGTTCCTCTTCCTCTTCAGTGTCCTCATGTAGAGTCTGCGTGGCTTTTGATAATGTTAGGGTTTTTTGAACATTGAATTATTTTCAATAGTAGTATTGTTTTGTAGCACTTGCTTTTTAACATTTTCATGATTTTCTGTTGACAGCAACAGTGTTTCATGCAGTACACTACATTGATGATCACTGACACTTAAAACCACACTATTTTTGCTTTTTAGCTCACTGCGACATTGTTTTGAACGTTGTTTTGTACAACGCCAAATAACAGTTCCATTTTTATTGGTTCGTTTCACAATATAAGAATATCCTTTATAGAATGCATGAGGCTTACCATACCTAGTCACAGATACTTCCATATCAACTGTCAAGCTTAGACTAAGCTCTAGTAAAGATAACTTCGTAATAAGAACAATAGTTTAATGTACGAGCATATATGGGTGCAAATGTGGGAGCAAAAATTGGGAGCAAAAAGTGGGAGCAAAAAGTGGGAGCAAAGAGAGGGAGCAAAAATTGGGAGCAAAAAGTTGGAGCAAATGTGAGTGTAAAAGTGAGTGCAAAAGTGGGTTCAAAAGTGAGTGCAAAAGTGAATGTAAAAGTGGGTGCAAAAGTGAGTGCAAGAGTGGGTGCGAAAGTGGGTGCAAAAGTGAGTGCAAAAGTGGGTGCAAATGTGGGTGCAAAAGTGGGTGCAAGAGTGGGTGCAAAAGTGGGTGCAAAAGTGGGTGCAAGAGTGGGTGCAAAAGTGGGTGCAAAAGTGGGTGCCAAAGTGGGTGCAAAAGTGGGTGCAAAAGTGAATGCAAAAGTAGGTGCAAAAGTCGGTGCAAAAGTTGGAGCAAAAAATTGGGAGCAAAAACTGGGAGTTAAAATTGGGAGCAAAAAGTGGGATCTGAAGAAAGTAGGAGCAATTATGAGAGTAAATGTGAAAGCAAAAGTGGGAGCAAGTATGGGAGCAAATGTGAAAGCATAAGTGGGAGCAAAAAGTGAGAGAGAAAAGTGAGATCAAAAAGTGTAAGCAAAAGTGGGAGCAAATATGAGAGCAAAGAAGTAAGAGCAAGTATGGGAGCAAATGTGAAAGCAAAAGGGGGAGCAAAAAGTGAGAGAAAAAAAGTGGGACCAAAAAGTGTAAGCAAAAGTGGGAGCAAATATGAAAGCAAAGAAAAGTGGGAGCAAAAAGTGGGAGCAAAACGTGTAAGCAGAAGTGGGAGCAAACAAGTGTGAGCAAATATGGGACCAGAAAGTGGGAGCAAATGTGAAAGCAAAAGTGGGAGCAAAAAGAGCGAGCAAAAGTGAATGCACAAAGTGGGAGCAAAATGTGTGAGTAAAAAGTGGGGTCAAATGTGGTGTCTTACTAAAACAATCTCCCCTAACCTAACCTAACCTAACTTCACCCAACCTAATTTCACCTAACCTAACTTCACCTAACCTAACCTTCCAACTCTCAGATAAAAATTAAATTCTGGCCATAGTCGAGTTGGAACACAAAACCTCTGGGATAACATCCAAGTATACTAGCCACTACACCGCGAAATGGGCAAATTATCATGCAACACAACACAAAAATAAAAAGTTTTCTGTAGTGTAACTCATTGGCTGACAACCATAGTTGAGAATTCAAACCCAAGACCTCAGGACTTTTGTTTTGAACATTATCAGAAATATTATTTCATTTACATTTTGCAGTTGCTTATAGTTATAAGAGTTGGCATTAATATGGGAGCAAAAGTGAAAGCAAAAAGTGAGTGCAAGCATGGCTGGTTGTAGAGACTTTCATATCAACTAATACACATAAATTAAATTTTAGTAAAGTGACTTGGCTAATAATAATAATAATAATAATATTAACAGTTTAAAAAAATCAAGGGATTGATATTTTTTAGGGTGTAATTTCCAAAGTACTGTCAAGAATAATAATTACATGAACAGATCCCAAGAACTCTAGAGTGCTTTTAAGGTTAATGATTGGCTAGGAGTGAGATAGAGCTAGCTAACCTAAGTTAACCTCAGCTCAGTAAACCTAACCTTGTCACATGACATGTTCTACAAATATAGACTTGCTTTGAGACTGGCTATGACGTCACAGATGAATGGCGGTGGGAGGCTGGCAAAAAGGAAAATGTTTTTGTGTAATAAAAAGTCATGTCCAGCCTCCCACCGCCATTCATCTGTGACGTCATAGCCAGTCTCAAAGCAAGTCTATACTTGTAGAACATGTCATGTGACAAGGTTAGGTTTACTGAGCTGAGGTTAACTTAGGTTAGCTAGCTCTATCTTACTCCTAGCCAATCATTAACCTTAAAAGCACTCTAGAGTTCTTGGAATCTGTTCATTTAATTATTATTCTTGACAGTACTTTGGAAATAACACCCTGAAAAATATCAATCCCTTGAATTTTTTTTTAAACTGTTATTATTATTATTATTATTATTATTATTATTATTATTAGCCAAGTCACTTTACTAAAATTTAATTTATGTGTATTAGTTGATATGAAAGTCTCTACAACCTGCCATGCTTGCACCCACTTTTTGCTTTCCCTTTTGCTCCCGTATTAATGCCAACTCTTATAACTACAAGCAACTGCAAAATATAAATGGAATATTATCTAATATATAAAAGTGAAAGTCTGTATGTGGGTATGTGGGTATGTGGGTCTGTTCCGTATACAAATCCACACCGTTCCACCAATCTCAACCAAATTTTGCATACACATAGTTGAGGACCCGGAAGGAACCGCTGGCTACATGAATTTTCGATAGTCTTTCTCATTCTTTTGATTTAGGCCCTTTTGGACTCAAGCACAGGCTAATCAAATCATAAAATATACTCATGAAGGAATGGCAAGCCAGATAGTTTCCATGGCAACATAGCTCAAGTCGAGACACGGCCGTCTGGATGACAGTTGCGCTCTGCAGTACTGGTATAGAAAATGAGCATCTTTACTTGAAATCCCGTTAATTACTCACCTACTCACACAGCACTGTCAACCGAGTTTAGCATAACAAAGACTTGACACTATCTTCTACTATATACACACATCAAAAAAAGTTTTGCATCACCTCGGTTCCCAGATCTCCGGCATATAGACGTTGACTGTGTATATTGTATCCAAGATACAGTCCCTTTGACTGTTCATAGATGTCACTAAAACTGCTCAAAGATGTAAACAACCATGCATGAGCAGGGCCTATTAGACGGAGGGGGTACGACAGCCGATCAGTTCCAGTCATTCCACCAGGACGAAGGTACGCTGCTCATGTTGTCTGTAGTTCTACCATGCCAAGAAGGTCAATACCGCAGTTCGATCGCGTCCGCATTGTTACTTTGTGTCAAGAAGGGCTCTCAACAAGGGAAGTTTCCAGGCGTCTCAGAGTGAACCAAAGCGATGTTGTTCGGACATGGAGGAGGTACAGAGATACAGGAACTGTCGATGACAGGCCTCGCTCAGGCCGCCCAAGGGCTACTACTGTAGTGGATGACCGCTACTTACGGATTGCCGCTCGGAGGAACCCTGACAGCAATGCCACCATGTTGAATAATGCGTTTCGTTCAGCCACAGGACGTCGTGTTTCAACTCAAACTGTGCGCAATAGGCTGCATGATGCGCAACTTCACTCCCGACGTCCATGGCGAGGTCCAGCTTTGCAACCCCGACACCATGCAGCGCGGTACAGATGGGCCCAACAACATGCTGAATGGACCCCACGGAATTGGCATCACGTTCTCTTCACCGATGAGTGTCGCATATGCCTTCAACCAGACAATCGTCGGAGACGTGTTTGGAGGCACCCTGGTCAGGCTGAACGCCTTAGACACACTGTCCAGCGAGTGCAGCAAGGTGGTGGTTCCCTGATGTTTTGGGGTGGCATTATGTGGGGCCGACGTACGCCACTGGTGGTCATGGAAGGCTCCGAAACGGCTTTACGATACCTGAATGACATCCTCCGACCCATAGTGCAACCATATCGGCAGAATATTGGAGAGGCATTTGTCTTCATGGACGACAATTCTCGACCTCATCGTGCACATCTTGTGAATGCGTTCCTTCAAGATAACGACATCGCTCGACTACAGTGGCCAGCATGTTCGCCAGACATGAACCCTATCGAACATGCCTGGGATATGTTGAAAAGGGCTGTTTATGGACGTCTTGACCCACCAACCACTCTGAGAGATTTACGCCGAATTGTCGTTGAGGAGTGGGACAATTTGGACCAACAGTGTCTTGATGAACTTGTGGATAGTATGCCACGACGAATACAGGCATGCATCAATGCAAGAGGACGTGCTACTGGGGATTAGAGGTAGTGGTGTGTACTGCAATCTGGACCACAAATGCTGAAAGTCTAGCTGTATGATGGTACAACATGCAATGTGTGGGTCTCATGAGCAATAAAACGAGCTGAAATGTTGTTTGTGTTGATCTCTATTCCCTTTGTATTTAAAGGTTCCGGAACTCTTGGAACCGAGGTGATGCAAAACTTTTTTTGATGTGTGTATTTGTCAAATACCACTCACTCACTCATTCATTCATCACGAAATCTCAGAAACCACCGAACGGATTGGAATGAAATTTGGTATGCAGCTTCCCCAAGGACCGCAAATGCCCACTAAGAAAGGATTTTTGTATATTCAGGTTCTAAAGGGGTGTTAAGGGGGTAGACCTGCATTTCATTGACTAGCAATATCTCCCGATTGGTTTCATTGGGGGATGTGATACTCGGCACATAAACCCATCATTAAAAATAAGAAGACACGAGTCTCAGGGTTTTTCGATGTGGTGTATATTATGAGGTGAAAGGGGTGAAAAGTGGGGATTGAAATATTCCTAAATGAGCGTGTATCTCTTAAACGACAAAGGCGAGGAGTTTGAAACTCAGCGAAAAAATATCAGCATAAAAAATAAGTAAATATGTGTTTGACCGTTTTTTTATAAATCCAATTTAAGGGGCCCATGGGGAAGGGTGAAATTCTGGTGGGGGGACAGGAAAGAAAGTGTCCTAACTGATTGACTGACTGACTCACTCATCAAACTCAGGGGGGAAAACTGCTTTAAAGTAAGTAAATAGCTGTTCGACAGGTTTTTTCATAAATCAAATTTAAGGGGTTCATGGGGAGGGGTGAAATTCTGAAAAAAGAAAATTGAAAGAAAATGTCCTGACTCACTCACTCACTCATTATCATCGCCCTGCCAAAATTATTGAAGTTAGAAACATGACCGTTTTGGGATATGTTCATTGTATGTCAAAACAGTCTACTAAGGGAGGATTTTCGGATATTCAGGTTCTAAAGGGGTCTTAAGGGGGTTAAACCTGCATTTCATTGAATAACAATATCTCTCGAATGGTTTCATTGGGGGATGTGATTCACGGCATATAAACTCATCATTAAAAAGTAAGAAGACACGTGTCTGATGGTTTTTCGATGTGGTGTATATTATGAGGTGAAAGGGGTGAAAAGTAGGGATTGAAAGATTCCTAACGGAGCGTGTATCTCTTAAACGACATAGGCGAGGAGTTTGAAACTCAGCGGAAAGAAATCAGCATACAAAATAAGTAAATATTTGTTTGACCGTTTTTTCATAAATCCAATTTAAGGAGCCCATGGGGAGGGGTGAAATTCATGGGGGGGGGGGGGGAATGGAAAGAAAGTGTCCTAACCGATTGACTGACTGACTCACTCATCAAACTCAGGGGGAAAAACTGCTTTAAAGTAAGTAAATAGCTGTTCGACAGTTTTTTTTGGATAAATCAAATTGAAGGGGTTCATCGGGAGGGGTGAAATTCTGAAGAAAAACAAATGAAAGAAAATGTCCTGACTCATTCACTCACTCATCATCGCCCAGCCAAAAATTTTGAAGTTGGAAACATGGCATTTTGGAGATATGTTCGTTGTATGTCAAAACCGTACACTAAGGGAGGATTTTTGGATATTCAGGCTCTAAAGGGGTCTTAAGGGGGTTAAACCTGCATTTCATTGAATAACAATATCTCAAGAGTGGTTTCATTTGTGGATGTGATACTCGGCATATAAACTAATCATTAAAAATAAGCAGACAGGTGTCTAAGGGTTTTTCGATATGGTGTATTATTATGAGGTGCAAGGGGTGAAAAGTGGGGGTTGAAGGATTCCTAATGGAGCGTGAAGGCCTATCTCTTAAACGACATAGGTGAGAAATTTGAAACTCAGAGAAAGAAAATCAGCTAAATAAATAAGTAAATCGGTGTTCGACCGGTTTTTTTTTTCATAAATTAATTTAAGGGGCCAATGGGGTGGGGTGAAATTCTGGGGGAAAAAAGGAGAGAAATTGTCCTAACTGACTGACTGACTCACTCACTCATCATACTCAGGGGAAGAAGACAGCTTAAAAAATAAGTTAATAGGTGTTCAAGAGTTTTTTCATCAATCCAATTTAAGGGGCCCATGGGGAAGGGTGAAATTCTGGTAAAAATAATTGAAAGAAAATGTCCTGTCTGACTCACTCACTCATCACGCCCAGCGAAAACTATTAATGTTGGAAACATGAAATTTTGGGAATATGTTCGTTGTATGTCGAAAACGTCAACTAAGGAATGATTTTTGTTTATTCGGGATTTAAAGAGGTGTTAAGGGGGTTAAGGTGCATTTCATTGAATAACGATATCACATGATTTGTTTCTTTGGGGATGTGATATTCGGTATAGAAACTAATCATTAAAAATAATCAGACATATGTCTAAGGGTTTGTCGATGTGATGTATATTATGAGGTGAAAGGGGTGAAAATTGGGGGTTGAGGGATTCTTAACGGAGCGTGTATCTCTGAACGACATAGGCGAAAAAATTTAAATTCGGCGGGAAAAACAGCTTAAAATACAAGTAAATAGGTGTTCGACCGTTTTTTCATAAATCCAATTTCAGGAGCCCTTGGAGAGGGGAGAAATTCTGGGGGGGGAAACAGGAAAGAAAGTGTCCTAAATGGTTGACTCACTTAGTCACTCATCAAACTCAGGGGGAAAACAGCTTTAAATAAGTAAATAGGTGTTCGACCGTTTGTTTCATAAATCCAATTTAAGGGGTTCATGGGGAGGGGTGAAATTATCAAAAATAAATGAAAAAATGTCCTGACTGAGTCACTCACTCATCATCGCCCAGCCAAAATTATTAAAATTAGAAACATGAAATGTTGGGGATATGTTCATTGTATGTCGAAAACGTCCACTAAGGAAAGAGTTTTGGATATTCAGGTTCTAAAGAGGAGTTAAGGGGGTAAACGTGCATTTCATTGAATAACAATATCTGACGAGTGGTTTCATTTGGGGATGTGATACTTGGCATATATACTAATCATTAAAAATAAGCTGACACATGTCTAATGGTTTTTCCATGTAGTGTATGTTATGAGGTTAAAGGAATGAAAAGTGGGGGTTGAAAGATTCCTACCGGAGCGTGTATCTCTTAAAAGACATAGGCGAGGAGTTTCAAACTCGGAGAAAATCAATCAGCTTAAAAATAAATAAATAAATATATAAAATAAATAGGTGTTCGACCGTTTTTTCATAAATGCAATTTAAGGGGCCTATGGGCGGGGTGAAATTTTGGAAGAAAAACGTCCACTAAGGAATGATTTTTGGATGTTCACTCTCATCGACCAACCAAAACTATTAAAATTAGAAGAATTACATTTTGGGGATATGTTCGTTGTGTGTCGAAAACGTCTACTAAGGAGGGATTTTTGGATATTCAGGTTCTAAAGGGGTGTTAACGGGATTAAAACTGCATTTCATTATATAACAATATGACACTCATTCGTTCATTCATTCATTTATTTGCAATGGAGGGTGTGGCCCCCGGAGGCAAATTGGATATACATAACAAATAAATAATTACACATAACAATTCAATAACAATTATACAACAATTAAACTGGAGTATTTACACAAATAGTCAGTCTTTTCTTAAACACACCTATATGTTCGGGAAAAGGCTCTAAGACTGCGGCAGGTAGAGAGTTCCAGTTATCAATGGCACGGTTTACAACAGAATATTTACCATAATTTGTTCGCTGTGGTCGGCCCTTAACTTTGAAAGGATGATCGCTCCTACCCATGTAAGTAATGTAAGTAATGACGCGAGCGAAGCAAGGCTAAAAATGAGATGGTGTGTGTCTGTGTATTACTCAATCACGCAAGTACCACTGGTCCGATATACGTGAATTTTACATGGAAGTAGCTGATTTACCTGGTTAACATATAGGTTACTTTGATTACAATACTTTGCACTATTTAAAGATGGCGACCATTTTAGTGACGTCACTACACCCTTTGGTTTCAAACTCATATTTCCATTTGAAATAAAAAGAGAACGCTAAGAAATAGCAAACTTTTGATGGCATATACGAGGTTTAAAATTACATTTTCTATCCGAAAGGTATCTCCAACGGTTAGCGAGTAAAATCTAAATTTGTGCTATAAAACACGGTCAACACCGAGCGTTGTAGTTGGACAAAATGTTTCATCCTTAATCTCCCTCTGCGCAGCACCTCGCCTATCCCCTATTTTAACTGTCACCTTCACATTTTAATTTATTTATGACGCGTAGCGAAGCACGGGTACTTCAGCTAGTTTCTGATAATGTTCAAAACAAAAGTCCTGAGGTCTTGGGTTGGAATTCTCAACTATGGTTGTCAGCCAATGAGTTACACTACAGAAAACTTTTTATTTTTGTGTTGTGTTGCATGATAATTTGCCCATTTCGCGGTGTAGTGGCTAGTATACTTGGGTGTTATCCCAGAGGTTTTGGGTTCCAACTCGACTATGGCCAGAATTTAATTTTTGATCTGAGACTTGGAAGGTTAGGTTAGGTGAAGTTAGGTTAGGTGAAATTAGGTTGGGTGAAGTTAGGTTAGGTTAGGTTAGGGGAGATTGTTTTAGTTAAACAACACATTTGACCCCACTTTTTACTCACACATTTTGCTCCCACTTTGTGCACTCACTTTTGCTCGCTCTTTTTGCTCTCTCTTTTGCTTTCACATTTGCTCCCACTTTCTGCTCCAATATTTGATCACACTTGTTTGCTCCCACTTCGGCTTACACGTTATGCTCCCACTTTTCTTTGCTCTCATATTTGCTCCCACTTTTGCTTACACTTTTTGGTCCCACTTGTTTTTCTCTCACTTTTTGCTCCCCCTTTTGCTTTCACATTTGCTCCCATACTTGCTCCTACTTTTTTTGCTCTCATATTTGCTCCCACTTTTGCTTACACTTTTTGCTCTCACTTTTTTCTCTCACTTTTTGCTCCCACTTTTGCTTTCACATTTGCTCCCATGCTTGCTCCCACTTTTGCTTTCACATTTACTCTCATAATTGCTCCCACTTTCTTCATATCCCACTTTTTGCTCCCAATTTTTGCTCCCACTTTTTGCTCCCAATTTTTGCTCCCTCTTTTTGCTCCCACTTTTTGCTCCCAATTCTTGCTCCCACTTTTTGCTCCCACTTTTTGCTCCCAATTTTTGCTCCCACATTTGCAGCCATATATGCTCGCACATTAAACTATTGTTCTTATTACCAAGTTGTCTTTACTAGAGCTTAGTCTAAGCTTGACAGTTGATATGGAACTATCTGTGACTAGGTATGGTAAGCCTCATGCATTCTATAAAGAATATTCATATATTGTGAAACGCACCAATAAAAATGGAACTGTTATTTGGCGTTGTACAAAACAACGTTCAAAACAATGTCGCAGTGAGCTAAAAAGCAAAAATAGTGTGGTTTTAAGTGTCAGTGATCATCAATGTAGTGTACTGCATGAAACACTGTTGCTGTCAACAGAAAATCATGAAAATGTTAAAAAGCAAGTGCTACAAAACAATACTACTATTGAAAATAATTCAATGTTCAAAAAACCCTAACATTATCAAAAGCCACGCAGACTCTACATGAGGACACTGAAGAGGAAGAGGAACAGGAAGAGGACCAGGAATATTTAACTGGGTTTAGTAATGTTGAGGATAATTAGTGATTATAATAATAGTGATATAGATCATGCTGCTTATGATTATGATAGTGATAATGATCCAAAACAAGACAATAACGTTTTCATGCCTATTGTTCATCGTGGAAGAAAAAAGATCTACAACAAGCTTTGTTTTTAAAACTATAACACACTATCGTTAAGGCAAAGACTTGTATTAAGTGTGATTTATATTGCCATAATCTTGTATACTCTGCAATGTTAAATATTCTGACTTCTATAGAAAATAAAACAACATTGTACCATTATTTTCATTTATTCACAAACTTTATATATATTTTGTTTTGTTTCATGATAATATTTTTTAAGACAATACTAAACACTAAAACATTATTATCTATACACATATTTTTCTTTCAGTTCATTGTCATAACTTATATCTTCCATTATTATTTGACATTGTTTTTTTATATTTAATTAAAACGAACCATGCACCTATTGTTTTTAAAACCTTCATAAATTAAGTGTCCAGGTTGTACAGCATTATTGACTTCATCAAAAACACTCTCCGACATATCATTAAACCGTGTAGGCAGAAATGTCTCAAAGTTTTCACATACACAAAGTACACGATCACCATATGCTGTTTTCAATTTCCGAATCTTGATAATGCGGAATGGAATATGCGTTGGCAATTCGCTGAGCTTCTTTGTCTCTAAGCCACATGCTTGACCCACAGCATTCAAAACATTCATTGTAGTAGTCTATAAACAAAAGAAAAGCATATCTATTACACTCTAAAACAGCTTTAATAATATTGTGCAATTAGGGATTTTGCACTATGCATAGCTGATAAATTTTACTATTTATGCAAGAAATGCCCTAACTGTAGCAGATACTGCTTTTCTGCATATAGCACAAGTGTTGAGTTCTAATGCACACTTGACACAGGCTATCATGTGTCCACAAGGCAAAAATACAACACCTAGTTCATCTTGATACCAAATGTTACATAATTGTTGGTCACACTTTTGTATCTGTTCGTGAGACAAGTCTTTTCTTTCAGCCTCGTGTATTTGCTCTGCAT
This sequence comes from Meconema thalassinum, assembly GCA_946902985.2. Classification (NCBI taxonomy): domain Eukaryota; kingdom Metazoa; phylum Arthropoda; class Insecta; order Orthoptera; family Tettigoniidae; genus Meconema; species Meconema thalassinum. The sequence continues at coordinate 629,613,725 of OX336390.1, read as the reverse complement.
GTTCTAACTTTAAAGACACTTTTAAGTCTTGTACTGCAATCATGTTTTATTTACGAATAGTGTTCACAAATTCCTGACCTTTAAGCAACACCATGTATTTGCAGTTAGGTAACCAACGAGCGTGTTGCACAAAAGGGTCATCAGTCATTTGCCAATCCTTTAAAGCAAATCCACAATAAAAACATATTGTTTTATCCCCTTCACCAGTATAAAAAAATCCAGCTTCACTTAGTTGTTTGGTAAGGTGTTTTAATAATAATGGCCAAATATTTTTATAAGATTCTAAACGTTTTCCAACAGAGCTGTACTCTGGGTGTGCTAGTGCTTTAGTCTTGCAAACTCCCAATTGTTCAAAAGCACATGCCAATTCAACACTGTCTATGGCATATGGACCACATATATCGACACTACCGTTGTTGGGTGGCAATACATCATTATTATTTATTTGTGATTCAGCAACGTAAGTAGCGGCCAATGGTCTTGTGGTTCGGTAAAATGAATTCACGGGTAGGTTACCCACTTGCTTTCCAAGCATGTAAGGACAACAAGGAGACCATCGCAAATGGTCTCTAAAGGGATCATCCCCTTCTTCCCAGTGTGAAAGTTCAATACGACAAAACACACAGCGCACCACATCTTCTCAGTTCAAGTAAAAAAACCGGCTTTTGCAAGTTCATGTGTCGACAAAAAGCCTACAGGCCAGGATTCAAATGTTAACCAACGGTCATGTTCTGATTATAAATTTAACCCACGTGGTAAACGAACTTGCTCACTTGTTGTATTTGGTACTAACGCCATGTGTTATAATAAAACTTTTTCTTATTGTAAGTTATTAACGTTGCACAGAGTACTTTAAAGCACAATGTATGCTTGTTCACTGTCTGTTCATTACGTTAATGGCGCATGACGACACCTAAAAGCAAACAAAATAACCCATCACTCAATCAATCAACCAATCAATCAATACTTGAAAATAAAACGTTAACATTAATTGGCATTAATAAATCAAAACACCATTAAAAATAAACTATATGTTGGCACTAACAGTAACACATGTACTTATTTTCTTTTTGTAAAGCTACAGTCATTTACATCCCCCCTTTAACCAATATATAAACAAAAATGAATGTCATGTCATTTTGTTCACATTATCATGTTCAAACCTGTGATATGTGTTGAGTCCATAGGGAACCACCCATAAATTAAATTTTAATTTTTGTTTTTAGAAAATCCAACATGGCCTTGTACTTTTCCCAGTCAACAACAACATAGCCATTAATCAAGAAAGCATTCATCGTCCTAGTCATGTACAGGTAATGAATTTTTTTGTCTACCAGTTTTCAGTAGTGGTAAAATGGAATAGCATTTTATGTTAGTCTTACCTGAGTTTTAAATAGTTCACTGCCTGGAAACAATGGTTGCACTTTACTGCGTCTCGGGTTTTCAGCGACTGCTACGGCGGTAAGGCTTTTCTTTCAAAGTTTCTAAAAATAAATAAAATAAACCGTTATAAATACCTAAATTCAAGTTAGTACATGCATTTTATAAAGTAAAATATGAAACAAGAAAATGAAACAAGTTAGTCTAAAAAATAATCCCACCTTCACTTGCAGTCGCTTGTTGCTGTTTCCTTCTAGTGGGCTCAAAAGTGCAATGGTATCTTCTCTCTCAGACATGTAAGGTATACCAATTATCTGCAAACAAATAAATTAAAAAATCAATAATTACCTAATCAATAAATAATTGCTTGTAAATATATATAAATCAATAAATGTATAAATGAATAAATATATACCTACCTCACAACAAGAATAAGTATTTTCCACCAACACCTAAACTGTTAAACAAGACCAGGGGTTTCACGCAACGCAATGTGTTCAAAGGCTAAGTGAGAGAGGAAATGATAACGACATGTCTTTATATATGTTACGTTGCATGTATAATCATTTTTTCCACGCTTTGAACATTCTGTTATCATGCACGTGGACAGATAACGTCCAAGGTGAACACCTGTGGCAGATCAAATTTCACATGAACTTGCATTTTGTCACGTACGAAGCAAACAGGATGTAACTTGTTAAGCGTACATGTCATCTCATACGTGTATGCATGCATTTCGCTCATCCCTGCCACCACGATGGTCAGATTATTTCACCTTCAAGTGTCCTCAGCGTCTTTGTCATTTTCCATTGCACCTGTTGTCAAGTCAGATCAACGCATTCCAATAAGCTCAAATGACATTTACATCCTGCTCCACTGCAATTTTGTTTTCTGTACTCGCTTCGACCAACATAGAACCAAGTTCTCATCACCGTTTACACGTTAAAGATCATCTTCGGGGTAAAGTATCAGAAAAAAGCACCCTCGCTCTGTCATAAACCGACCTGTCGAAATAGCGATTGATCTATTGAGCACAGCCACCGTGGTCAGCGACAGGTTCGTTGAAACACACACCCAGCAGTATCGTCTCTCTCAACCATCACGCTTCATGAACATTATAAACAGGTATCGATAAAGAATTTTTTTCAACATGTATGGCGTTAGGCCCTTTGTCAAAATGTCAAACATAGTTTCTAAAAGGGGGCGTGATCCCGAGTCCTAGGACACCTTGTACACGTCTCTAGCGTTATGGGTTTGCGAGATTAAGCAAAAAGTCTAATATCATGGTTTTACCTCAACATGGTTTTTCATTCCTGCTCAACACGAACATTCTCGGCAAGAGGGCAACGCAATGAAAAAAATGACACCTCGCACTTGTCTCTAGGCTTATTGGTTAGTGAGTTATCAGCAAAGATCACAAAAAACACTTGTTTACACCAAAATCGAGTTTCCAATTTTTTTTTAATATAACGAGTAGTTCATAGTAAAGAGGACGTCAGCCCGAGTCTTTGGATCACTCGTACACACCTCTATCATGATTGGTTCGCGAGATATTAAAAGCGGATGACCTTTTAGTTTTGGTCTTTTAATTAAATAAAGAGGCTATAGGAAAGTAGGGGGCGTCACTACGAGTGCTAGGACACCCTGTATGTTCTAATCCCATGTTTGGTTAGCGAGATATCAGGTTCGGGGCCGATACGAGGAGGGTTCAAAAAGAAGTGAGGCAGAACCCCTGTTACCACACTACTGTCAGGGTTTTATCCTAGAGGCATGAAATTTATTGTAGGGATAGACAGGGTAGGGACCATTGATTTACGTCAAATAAACTTTTTCGTAAAATTCCTAGTTTCCAAAATATGGGATTTTCAAAATTCGAGGGTTTTCAAAGAAACATAAAAAGTAAAAAGGTTTTATTACACAAAATAAAGGTCATAAAGGCCGTTCGTTTGAGCTATGGAACAACGTTCTATCGTGTTGGGTTTTCAAACTATCGCGTATTTTCCAAAACGAAAAAAATCAAAAAAAAATCTAGAATATAACGAGTCGTCCATAGCAAAGAGGACGTCAGCTCGAGTTCAATGACACCTCATTTGTCCACATCCGACCATGCGTTCGAGAGATATTTAACATGGCTGAGGCTTAGTAGTGGGGCAAGGAGGGTTCTGGAGTGAGTTAGAACCCCTACCATCCCCCTACTCATTGTAATGCACCGACATCTAGCTTCGTTCAATTGTTTACATAACCACAAGATGGCGGATGTGCTAAATATTTCACCGGCATTCTATATCTGTGAAACTATTAGCGGTATTACCCTGAAATTTTGTACGGAAATAAAGGGTACTACTGGAACTTCATCTATAAGACTTTCAAAAACCGGTTAATTACAAAACGAACATGGCGGTCAAGCGAATTTGAAAATTTTAAATAGACCTTTCTCGCGATTTAATGTTCCAAACGCGATGAAATCGGGTACACGGAATGTTTATACACATTGTAATGCACTGGTATCTAATTTAGTTCTATTGTTTACGTAACCTCAAGATGGCGGCTGTGCGAATTTTAAAATTAAGTCTTTATTTCTTGTGTTGTAGTCATGCGATCGAAGTAAAAGTTTGAATAATGAACCTACGCAATAATTTTCCTTTAATGGTACATGACTCTACGGCCTATACATTTAACAATCCAACATGGCGACCATCCGAAATATTTAGACGGCTCTGAATATGTACGAATCTATAATAGCAATCAAACTGCATTTTTTATGTTCTTAGGGGCAATGAACTTAAGTTCACCTATAGGACTTTAAATAACCTTGTGATCACAAGTCCAACATGGCGGCGACACGAAGTATAAATATTCACATGGACGTTTCTCGCAATTTAACCATCCGAGTGCAGTGAAACTTGGTACAGTAAATCCTTATACGAATGTTAATCCACTGGCATCTAATTTATTTCAATTGTTTCCATAACCACAAGATGGTAGCTGAGCGAAATTTTAAAATCTCCTTGTTACCCCTTGTGTCCTAATCATGCGATTGAATTTTGAATGCTACACGTACACAATAATCTTCATGTAACAGTACATAACTCTAGGACCTACATATATAAAATCCAACATGGCGACCATCCGAAATATTTAGTCGGGTCTCAATATCTACGAATCCATTACAGCAATCAAACTGAAATTTTGTATGTTGATAGTGGCAATTAACATAAGTAGGATATATGAAAATAGGCTGTATACTTCTTCACGGAACTACTTGTTTTTTTTTCATAAAATTAAAATAGGCTAAAAATCGAAAGTAGGCTAAAATGGAATTCACTGACATGTGAAGTATCTACAGGCGACTGAGAATCAATATATGCAATTTTGAAGTCAGTCTGATGATTATGAGATATATTAGCAAGTAGGCATACATCATGAAGTTCTGTATCACTCGATATCCCTCAACAGGAAAGGCAGAAAAAACAAAAACAAAAGATCTATGGGCGAGAAAGTTAAACCAATTATTGAAATTCGAGAATATTAAACATTCTCCAATGATCCGTGGCTTAGGCGGCAGCACGCCGGCCTCTCACCGCTGGGTCCGTGGTTCAAATCCCGGTCACTCCATGTGAGATCTGTGCTGGACAAAACGGAGGCAGACAGTTTTTTCTCCGGGTACTCCGGTTTTCCCTGTCAAAATTTCATTCCAGCAATACTCTCCACTATCATTTCATTTCATCTGTCATTCATTTAATCATTGCCCCAGAGGAGTGCATCAGGCCTCGGCAGCCGGCACAGTTCATTTCCTCGCCGCTATATGGGGGCTTCATTCATTCCATTCCTGACCCGGTCGGAGACTGGAAGCAGGCTGTGGATTTTCATTAAACATTCTCCAAACCAGGCGGTACAATTAGAAATATGAGTTATCAAATAGAACTGATTTAAACAATGCTTCTTGTGCTGTGTTTCCAATGATAGTTCAAAATAGTGTAAATAAATGAGTACACTAGAGTTTCATATAATGATTTATGGCATGATAAAGAATCCACTAATTACACTTGCGTGAAGGTAAATTATAGGTTAAATTTGACTAACGCTCTTAGGATCCATCGTTCGTTCGCCAGGAGCCGACTGCGGTGGCATCTAGTAACCAAGTTCAGAACTAGTTGGTCGTTGACGGTGGCGTTTGGTAGCGAAAGTAGGAACTACTTGAAAATTCAATGCCTGCAGTCCTTACTTGAATTAAAAACAGATAACACACACTAATTCAACCATCACAATTAACACCGGTTATCAGACAGATTCTACACACACCCAAAGTACACGGGGCTACATGGCCGCGTTGTCGCATTCCCTAAACTGAGGAATCAACCATCCAGAGTTTCATATCAAATGTCAATAAGTACTAAAACAAAAAATAACATCAGTGATACATTACAGTAGACACAAGGGGTGGAGCTTATTAAACAATTTAATTGTAATAATATTATTAACATAGAAGCTAACTGGTGTTACAGTGGAAGTAAAAACAAGTAGGTCCGTGAATAACTAAATAGCCTAGTTTCATATATTATACTTACGTTAAATGGAAGGCAGACAGAAGATATTAGGAACATCGAATAGGGAGATGAGAAGCTAAACAAAGTAGGAGACGGTATCAAAATAAGCAGTGATAGACGAAGCAATGAGGATATAAATAGAATTTTTGCACAGACAATGCAAGATTTTTTAATGAAAAGTGTTATGTATTTGTCGTAGAGAAACAACGTATCAGGAACTATTAAGCCTTTACTCTTTACGTAATGTCTAATCACTCTCCATAGGTCCATGCTACAATTGGCATCAATCACAGTCCCAAGGCAAAACTAAGCATGGAATCCCCGCGGCTGAGTCTAACGTCCCATCGTAGCCTTGTATATTCCAGGTTGCGCTGCTCTTTCTAGTTAGACAGGTGGCGCTGCCGTCGCTAGTTACAGTGGTAACACTCGCCCTTGTTATTGATTTAATCGCTCAGGGGTCCTTGGAACTCAAGTACTACGATGTACCATGATGGTGCCCTGATCTTCAATTGGTGTTGCAATTGGTGTTGCTATGGGTTCTTCCGATTTGTCTCTATTTGAAGAGAGGGCCTGTGGTACCGAAGGTCCTTCTTCTGCCGTCTGTTCAGTCTCGGGCATATGTGTCTCCTTCTCTACTGACCTTTCTGTTTCTATTGTCATTGGTAGGTTTTCTTTTTCTCTGTTTTAACTCCCGGTAATACCATATTCTCCTGTGATATAATAGGATTTTCTTGCTGACAAGCTGTTCTTATTATTTGGTCCACGTGTCTTGTATGTATCTTTCCACTAAATTCTATTTCATAGTGCAGTTTTCCTTTCTTGACGATTATTCTCCCTATCTTCGATTTATTATTATCGCAGAATCTTATTTGCACTTTTTCTCCTTTTTGAATTCGTATTTATTTTTAATTCTTCTCTTTGGTAGTTTATTAATTTTATAGGGTCCCTTTTTACGAGGTCTATTCTTGTCCGATATAGTCTTTTGCACATCAACTCCGCAGGGCTCAGACCTGTGGTGTTGTTTGGTGTTTGCCGGTACATTGTCAAAAAGTTTGAAAGCTTATCTTGTAGTGTTCCCTCTTCGTTCAACGTTTTCTTTAGTTTGTATTTAAATGTGTGTGTACATATCTTTCAGCCTATCCGTTTTGTTGCTGTAAATTTTGCCTGCACTCCATTTTCTTTTTTAAAAATGTGCATATCTTCCGAACGAAACTGCTTTCCATTGTCTGAAACAACATTGATTGGTAGTCCAAATATGGTGAACATGCTTTTTAATATGTTCACTGTTGTTGCTCCTGTTATTGATGAAGTGGGTATAACTTTAAACCACTTTGTATACGCATCTACTACCAAAAGAAAATATTTGTTCATAAAAGGCCCCGCATAGTCGATATGTATCCTGCTCCAGGGATCCTTAAAATATTCCCAATTAGGCAGGTGGCGTTGCTATCGCTAGTTAGAGTGGTAACAAAAAGAAATACGTTGACCCTAAATATAGCGTTAGATTTTACAAAGTCATTTTTGAAGACCTTTGCCTGGAGTGTGGAACTATAGAGATACACTTGGACTGTTGGCGCGGTAGAAAGGATGAGTAAAGAAGCATTTGAAATGTATGTTACAGAAGAATAAAACGGAAGCTCGCAGGTTTACGTGGTCATTAATCTCATGATCATGAGCCACAGGACCTCCATTTTACGTGGCATGCTAACTACAGGATGAGATATTAAACTTAGAAAATATCACATAGAATGACCGGGAAACAAACTTTGTCTGCCTTGTCGAGTGGCAAGCAGTTTGACCGCTGCATCCCCACAGGGAGAATGCAGAAGATTAGATTGATAGATAGAATAACATATGTTGACGTATCAAAATGAGTGGGGGAAGAGGGAGGTTTACGGCGACTGCGACTTCAGAGAAGAGATAGGTTAGTGAAGCACGTACTGAGCACATACCGTACCTGTAACTTAGTTATGGGATTCTATGCCCAAGATCGCGGGATCAAATCCGGCCGAAGTCGTCGGATTTTTTAAGAGCGTTAAAAATCCCTCAGTATGCCTTCCTTCGGAAGGGAAGTAAAGCCGGCGGTCCCATGTCATAGATGTATGGCATGTTAAAGAACCTTCCACTAATTACTCCTGTGTGAAGTTAAATTGTATAGGTTAAGAATGTAAACAACGCTCATAGGTTCCTACGTTTGTTGCCAAGAGCCGACTGTGGTGGCGTCTGGTAGCTAAGTTCTAAAACTAGTAGTCGTTGACGGTGTCGTTTGGCGGCAAAAGTAGGAACTATTTGAAAAATTAAAAAGTCTGCAGTCCTTGCTTGAATTAAAAACCAGATAACACACACTAATACAGTCATCACAATTAACACCGGTTATCAGACAGATTCTACACACACCCAAAGTACACGGGGCTACATGCTCGCGTTGTCGCCCCCTAAACTTAGGAACCAACCAACCATTAGTTATGGGAGGAAGGGTAGAGAACAAGAGCTGTAGGGGTAGGCCAAGGTTTGAATATGTTAAACAGGTTGCCTGCGATGCAGAGCATGGTCGCTCCGGAGTAGCTCAGGCAAAGAAAGCTGCATCAAACCAGTCTAAAGACTCAAGCAACAACAACAGACTCAAATAACGAGACGTAGAGACAGAGCCGATTCTCATTTAGGAGTAAATGGCTTCGATTTTCCACATCTTAAAATAATACTCAATACAACCTTAGTCGTTAAGGCTGCACTTCAAGAGCATATGTTATTTCAGACTCGTATGTGGAGAAAGACCCGCTCGAAGACCAGCATCGGTTGGTGCCCTGGGGTTGACGCCAACAGGAACTTCGACTTCCACTGGCTGGGTGAGTCATCTTTAATTCGCCGGTCCGGTCTATTAACATGGCATGAAGAGAAGTTTTACTGAACCAATATGAACGTGTTCCAGATATTAGTTCCGACTATTGTCCCTGTTCTGAAGCCTACTCCGGTCCAAAGGCTTCTTCCGAGCCTGAGGTTGCAGCTCTGCAGAGTTACACGCTGGCCAACAAGGACCGTATCAAGATGTACCTGTCCTTCCACAGCTACGGAAACGTATGTTCACTCTAATTAGAGCTACAATTTATTAGATGTGGTTATGAGGGACTAAAAGGAAAAACAAGATGTTCAGTAAAGAACATATAGCCTACTTTCTCCTAAGTGCCTGGGTATTGTTATAACTCTTTGTCCTTTTCAAGGAGTATAATTGAATGTTGGTTGTAGTAGCTTGTTAACGTGCTATAGGGATATTAAACATGAATATGAGGTGCCCTTTGCTAGTGCTACCTCTGTAAAAAAAAATCATTCAATTCGGTTTCACCGTGTTTGAATTGATCTGGGGAATGGATTTTCACACATACATGGCCGCTATTTGCAAACTATTGGGCTGATGACCTTGTAGTCAGTCATAAGATGCTTTCCACAAAAAGGCATGTTGTTGCAAAATCCGGTCGAGATCAAATTATTAGGATGGTCGAAATTTGATTTAAGCTTTTAACATTTGGGTGGCCGTCATTCCGTTTCCGTCAAGATGGCGGCGATATAAAACATGACACTGAGGTGCCTTTTGCTAGTGCTACCTCTGTACGAAATTTCGTTCAATTCGGTTTCACCGTGTTTGAATTGATAGGGGAATCGATTTGCACACATACTTGGCCACCATCTGCAAACTATTGGGCTGATGATCTAGCAGTTTGGTCAGAATATGCTTCACACATAAAGATTTGTTGTTGCAAAATTTGGTAGAGACTAGATTATTAGGTTGGTCGTAATTACATTTTAGCCTTTAACATTTGGGTGGCCGCGATTACGTTTCCGTCAAGATGGCGGTGATATAAAACATGACACTGAGGTGGCCTTTTCTAGTGCTGCCTCTGTACCAAATTTCGTTCCATTCGGTTTCACCGTGTTCGAATTAACAGGGGGAATCGATTTTCACACAAAGATGGCCGCCATCCGCAAAATATTAGGCTAATGACCTATTACATTGGTCAAAGGATGCTCCCTCCATAATGGTATGTTGATGCAAAATTTGGTAGAGATCGGATGATTAGGTTAATCGTAATTTGATTTAAGCTTTGAACATTTGTGTGGCCGTCATTACGTTTCCGTCAAGATGGCGGTGATATAAAACATGACACTGAGGTGCCCTTTGCTAGTGCTACCTCTGTACCAAATTTCATTCCATTCGGTTTCACCGTGTTCGAATTAACAGGGGGAATCGATTTTCACACAAAGATGGCCGCCATATGCAAAATATTAGGCTAATGACCTATTACATTGGTCAAAGGATGCTCCCTCCATAATGGTATGTTGATGCAAAATTTGGTAGAGATCGGATGATTAGGTTAATCATAATTTGATTTAAGCTTTGAACATTTATGTGGCCGCCATTACGTTTCCGTCAAGATGGCGGTGATATAAAACATGACACTGAGGTGCCCTTTGCTAGTGCTACCTCTGTACCAAATTTCATTCCATTTGGTTTCACCGTGTTCGAATTAATAGGGGTAATCGATTTTGACACAAAGATGGCCGCCATCCTCAAACTATTAGGCTAATTACCTATTAGATTTGTCAAAGGATGCTCCCTTCATAAAGGTATGTTGTTGCAAAATTTGGTAGAGATCGGGTGATTAGGTTAGTCGTAATTTGATTTAAGCTTTGCACATTTGGGTGGCCGCCATTACGTTTCCGTCAAGATGGCGGCGATATAAAGCATGACACTGGGGTGCCCTTTGCTAGTGCTACCTCTGTACCAAATTTCATTCCATTCGGTTTCACCGTGTTCGAATTAATAGGGGTAATCCATTTTGACACAAAGATGGCCGCCATCCGAAAACTATTAGGCTGATGACCTATTAGTTTGGTCAAAGGATGCTGCCCCCATAAAGGTATGTTGTTGGAAAATTTGGTAGAGATCGGATGATTAGGTTAGTCGTAATTTGATTTAAGCTTTGAACATTTGTGTGGCCGCCATTACGTTTTCGTCAAGATGGCGGCGATATAAAACATGACACTGACGTGCCCTTTGCTAGTGCTACCTCTGTACCAAATTTCATTCCATTCGGTTTCACCGTGTTCGAATTAACAGGGGGAATCGATTTTCACACAAAGATGGCCGCCATCCGCAAAATATTAGGCTAATGACCTATTACATTGGTCAAAGGATGCTCCCTCCATAATGGTATGTTGATGCAAAATTTGGTAGAGATCGGATGATTAGGTTAATCGTAATTTGATTTAAGCTTTGAACATTTGTGTGGCCGCCATTACGTTTCCGTCAAGATGGCGGTGATATAAAACATGACACTGAGGTGCCCTTTGCTAGTGCCACATCTGTACCAAATTTCATTCCATTCGGTTTCACCGTGTTCGAATTAATAGGGGTAATCGATTTTGACACAAAATGGCCGCCATCCGCAAACTATTAGGCTAATGACCTATTAGATTTGTCAAAAGATGCTTCCTTCATAAAGGTATGTTGTTGCAAAATTTGGTAGAGATCGGGTGATTAGGTTAGTCGTAATTTGATTTAAGCTTTGAACATTTGGGTGGCCGCCATTACGTTTGCGTCAAGATGGCGGCGATATAAAACATGACACTGGGGTGCCCTTTGCTAGTGCTACCTCTGTACCAAATTTCATTCCATTCGGTTTCACCGTGTTCGAATTAATAGGGGTAATCCATTTGGACACAAAGATGGCCGCCATCCGCAAACTATTAGGCTGATGACCTATTAGTTTGGTCAAAGGATGCTGCCCCCATAAAGGTATGTTGTTGGAAAATTTGGTAGAGATCGGATGATTAGGTTAGTCGTAATTTGATTTAAGCTTTGAACATTTGTGTGGCCGCCATTACGTTTCCGTCAAGATGGCGGCGATATAAAACATGACACTGAGGTGTCCTTTGCTAATGCTACCTTTGTACCAAATTTCGTTCAATTTGCGCTCACCGTGTTCGAATTGATAGGGGGGACAGACATTCAGAGTACACACACACACTCACACACACACACACACACACACACACAGAGAGAGACTCACACACATACACACAGACAGACACACTTTTTTTCGCCCTGTAGTGATCTCATAAGTCTACTTTCATTTTTTGCAAAAATCGAAAGTAGGCTAATGGATCAGGACCAAAAATTTATGAGTAGTACCGTGAAGAACTCAATAGACTATTTTTTAGCCTACTTTTCACATTTTGCAAAAATGAGGAAAAAGTAGTCTTATGAGATCGATCCGGGAAAATGTGTGTCTGTCTGTCTGTCTGTCTGTCTGTCTGTCTGTCCTTCTGTCTGTCCCCCCCCCCCCTATCAACTCCTAAACGATTGCAGCAATCAAAACTAAATTTAGTATGAGTAGAGATGTTGCAAAAATGAGGAAAAAGTAGTCTTATGAGATCGATCCGGGAAAATGTGTGTCTGTCTGTCTGTCTGTCTGTCTGTCCTTCTGTCTGTCCCCCCCCTATCAACTCCTAAACGATTGCAGCAATCAAAACTAAATTTAGTATGAGTAGAGATGTGCACCGGAATATCTCACGTCCATATTTGAAAATGATGTCAGTGCTACCAACTGCTGAAAAAACGCACTAGAAATTTGAGCTCCATGTTGGATATCTTGCAAGGTATGAATGGGAGCTATTCCAAAATTGGCACACATGTATATAATACTATTTCAGTTTAATTTCCAGGAGGCCAACCATGACAGTGTTGCCAAAATAATGTTAAGCCTTCTGATAGGTCCAATGTTTAAATGCATATAACTTCTACACTATCAACTGGATTTCAACCAAATTTTGTATGTAATATCTGTACATAAACAGATATGACTGAGCGTATTCTTAAGAGCCACCAGGGCTGCCAACTGTTAATTATTGCTCTCTCTATTTTTAAATCCAAATACCAATATATCAGAAAGTATGCAAGCCAACAGCTTTAAACTATGCACACGTATATTCTGACATTTTAGATTAATTTGGAGTAACATATATACGTCAGTTCTACCAACATGATTATAAGCCTGCTGATAGTACCAATTTTTAAATACATGTAACTTCTATACTATCAGTTGGATTTCAACCAAATTTCGTATGTGCAATGTGTACCATAACAGATATGACTATACGTATTGTTAAGAGCAATCAGGGCCGCCAACTGTTAATAAATGCTGTCTATATTATTTTTACCCTAATATCAATATATCAGAAAGTATGCAAGCCAACAGCTCTATACTTGGCACACGTATAGCACCTGACATTCCAGATTAATTTGGAGTAATTAGTACAAGGCGGTGCTGCCAACATGATTCTATGCCTGCTGATATGTCCAATTTTAAAATACATGTATCTTCTATACTAACAAATGGATTTCATCCAAAATTGGCACAACAAGATATCATAATAATTCAGATTATTTCTGACCAGCACACGCATGGTATTGTTGGCAACATGCTTTTACGCGTGCTGATAGATCCAGTGTCTAACTGCATGTAACGTCCATTGGACTTCAACCAAATTTTGTATTCTGTACCTTAAGAGGTGGAACTAAGAATATATTCAGTCACCAGGGCTGCCAACTGTAGTGCTCTATTAGGCTACATTATACCAGGTATATTTTGAACTAATTAGATATTTCGATATTACCAACTTAATTTCGTCATTATTCTAGATAGGTTCATATACTGTAGAATAATCATTGGCATGAAAAGTAGGCTGTATAGTTCTTCACGGAACTTCTTGTTACATATTCTACTGGTCTTTGTTTATTTACAAACTCTCCCGCAAATTATAGGGATTCTTCATATGATGGGTTTTGATAAATGAATTACATGGTCATAAAGTATAGAGCAACAATTTCAAACTCAAGAATCAAATATAGTAGTCGTTTTAAAAATAAATATAAAAGGAATACTTTAATATGGTAGCAATATGCCCTGTCTCAAAGAAAATATGCCATTGTTACTCAAGATAACTCACATCCAGCACTGGAAAGTATGTGTCCAAAGTAATACGATGGGGCTTATCCACAACACATGAATACATGAAACAATCAACCCCACCACTACCACTTCAATGTAAAATTATGCGCTAAATCGTATAACATTCAGTATAGATTAATTATTATGACTCCTCCTGCGAGATGCTATATTTCTGTAAAGAGACACGGGTGTTAATTTTAAGAATAACCACAAATTAAGCTACAATAATATGTTGCCATTAGATAATGATTATTATTACGATTCATTTAATAAACTTCTCTCCGATCGTTTGAATAGTTTACCAAAAATTAAAATATGCTTTTAAAATTACGTACTGAGTCCATCTTGATTTTTAAAACAATGAACAACAATAGATGTGAGTTTACTAAGCTCCGTTTAAAACAATCGCCGTGCTAAGATGATTAGAACGCTAGAAAAGTCGTTTTAAATACTTAAATTAACCAGTTTTTTGAAATTTGGTAATTAATGATTCTCTATCTCCATAAAAATGAATTTTATTGTTTTAATAGTTTCGGCGATAAGAAAACCGGTGATATAGTTTCAATATTCAAAGGATGGAACTGATTGGAAATGGGAAACTATAGCCCTGTTAGCCTTACATCCATCATATGTAAACTATTAGAGCACCTTAATTCCGATTTATTTGCGGGAACATTTGGAAAATGTATCAAGGCTTAATGGGAGTAACACGGGTTTAGGCAAGGATATTCAGGCAAGAGCCAAATGTTATCACTCTTTCAAAGTATTAAACACTCGCCAGATCAATATTCAAAGGGTGGAACTGATTGGAAATGGGAAACTATAGCCCTGTTAGCCTTACATCCATCATATGTAAACTATTAGAGCACCTTAATTCCGATTTATTTGCGGGAACATTTGGAAAATGTATCAAGGCTTAATGGGAGGTAACACGGGTTTAGGCAAGGATATTCAGGCAAGAGCCAAATGTTATCACTCTTTCAAAGTATTAAACACTCGCCAGACAGTGGAGTGGAAGTTGACGCCGTAATTATAGATTTTACGAAGGCATTTGATGTCCTCCTACATGACATACTACTCCGTAAATTAGCGGCAACGACGGGTGTCCCGCAGTGCTGGTGATTGGGGGTCACTGGCACTTATTAACGACTTACCGAATGGATTCGAAGTGATTGCCGATTGTTGGCGGATAATAATGTAATACACCGGAAAATTCATAGCTCATGAGACAACGTTGAGTTACAACCTGAGCTCAACCTAGTCTATAAATGGGCGGTTGACCACAAAATGCAGTCTCATGAGAATAAGGATAGGGCGAAGACAAGATTTTCAATATAATTTCGGCTCGTAAATACTTTTAGAAGAAGACTCGTGCAAATACATGGGCATCCATGTAAGGAATGATCTGAAATAGAGTACCAAATTGGGATGGTCGTCTCCAAAGCGTATAGGCTAAATCACTTCATTTTGTAATGAGGGTATTAGAAGCAGTGAACAATGAACAGCATTAGATGTGTGTTTACTAAGCTCTGTTTGGGTCCCATATCAGGTAGGACTCATCAATGAGTTGGAGATGGTTAAAAGGAAGGCTACTAGATTTGTGCTCAACGATTTTATCCTAGGAGTAGTGTAACTCGAATGATAGAGAAACTAGAATGGGAATCTCTAGAAGATAGAACGACCAAATCCAGACTATTAAGCAATGTTTAACTCTTGCAGTAATCGTCAAGCATGGGGAGAACTAAGCAAGCGTCTGGAAAATTCCACCTACCTGAGCAGGGCAGATCATCCGTACAAAGTTAAGGGCCGACCGCACAGTACAACTTATGGAAAATATTATTTCGTTATGTGGTAATGATAATTGGAACTCATTACGTGCCGCAGTCTTAGGGACTTTTCCCAAACATATTGTGTAATTAAGGGGACACTGAAATTTTGTGAAAATGCTATATAGGTAGTTTCTAAATCGCAACTTGCGTACTTTAAGTGTTTTTGATATAGATTTTGGTAATTATCAGTAAGTGTAAAAATTTGCCACCGGGGAATTACCCCAGTTTGCAATTTAATGAATGAATTTCACATGGACACCATGATGGTTTGTTTTATATGTAGGCCATATCATTATTTACCAGCAGATGAAGATTATTATGGTAGTTCTTTATACTAACTTTCACTTGAAAATCATGCCGTCAAGCACAACCTGATAACATTAATTAGGGAACAAACTAGAAAATTAGAAACTCAGAACTGGATAATTCATTACACCTGGATTAGGGCACGCAATGGACATGCTGGTAACGAAACAGCGGACAATCTAGCAAAACAAGCAGCAGAAGATATAGATCAAATTGTGAGTTATAACCGTAAACCAGCAAGTATTGTGTTAAGTGAACTGCAAGCAGAGACTAAATAAGTGGGAAAACGAATGGAAGAATACTTTAAGTGGTGCAGTGACAAAATCATTCATACCTAGTGTCAAGGATAGGTTAAAAATAAACTTCCCATTAACTATCAATGTACCGGTAACTACTTTCTTAACAGGACATGGCAAAATAAATTCGTATTTTTTTCGTTTCAAAATAAAAGACAGTCCATTGTGTGCGTGTGGCAATGAAGAACAAACAGTTGATAATTTGTTATTTACATGCGTGAAACTAGAAAAAGAAAGACAGCTGTTTAAGAACAATATGATTAAAAAACATGGGAAATGGACGTTTGAAAAAACTAAGCTAATGAAGCATTATGTAAAAGAATTAATTTTATATTTTAATTTAATAGAATTAGAAAAAATGTCAAGTAGTTGAACAGATTCATATGTTATTATAGCTTGCCACGGTGGGTGAGTGGATAGCGTGTCGGTCTACTAACCCCAAGATTGCAGGTTCGCCCCTGACCGTGGTAAGTGATTTTTGAAAGGCGGCAAAAATACGATACGCATGTCATACGATGTCGGCATGTCAAAGAACCCATTTGAATTCAGTAGGCCGAGTTCATAATGGCAAAATTAATCTCGGGAGTTTCCGCCAGCACAAAGTTCCTCATTTCTCTACTAGAAAGCGCTATTGTGTTCAAGGAGATTAGATATCTAACATCTAACCTCCTTGACTTTCATAGTCAAGGAACTACGAAATTCGACATGCAAGCTACCCTCTGGGTGTCAAATAGCAAAGCTTGCACCAGGCACCCGAGGCCATACGATATTATTATTATTATTATATGTTATTATATTGTAAATATTTTGTAAACATAGCATGTAGTATTACTTTCATTGTAATGGAACATGCTGTTAAAAATAAATATAAAAAAAGACCCATGTATTTGGGTGTGGGTAGAATTTTTCTGATAACCTGTGTTTTTGTTGTTTCTGCAGTAATGTGGGTATTTGTACAGGTTTTATTTATTTATCGTATGGCTTTTAGTGCCGGGAGTCTCCGAGGACATGTTCGGCTCGCCTGAGTCTGTAGTTGCTTCCAGCGGACACCCTAAAGGGTGAGCTACAAGTTCCGTTCAATTTCAAGTAGTTCCAACTTTCGCCACCGGATATCAATGATACCTAGTGGTGAACGTTGAAACTTTAATAGAGCGTTCTGACGAAATCTAACCTAATAATTTTTGCTTTACACAAGTTTAGTCTGTGAAAGGATCTTTTACATGCCATATATCTATGACATGGGACCGCCGGCTTTACTTTCCCTCCGAAGGAAGGCATACTGAAGGATTTTTAACGCTCTTAAAAAATCCGATGACTTCGGCCGGGTTTGAACCCGCTATCTTGGGCACAGCAGTTCAGCATGCTACCGACATGCTACAGGTGAGGTTTGGGAAGAAGGTGGCCATGGCCTTAAGTTAGGAACCATCTCTGCATTTGCCTGGGGTAGAAGTGGGAAACCATGGAAAACTACTTCCAAGATTTAATACAAGTACGGTACCGCATGTACATAATAATAATCATCCCTCCCTATCTTAATCTGCTAAGATCCCATTCCAGTTTTGTACCGAAAATAAGGTCCCATTAACACCAACCTACACATATGGGGTACCTACAGCATAACCCAATGCGTAAGCGAAACGCACTCACTTACTCTTTAAATGACTCACAATTAAATAAATACCTTAAAACATGTATATTTACAATGAAATAATGAAAGAATGCAACACGGTAACCATGGTAACAGAATCTCACAGGTCCATCTATTTCTGTAAGACGCAATGAAATTCCAATTATTACATTACTGTGAAAGTTTCCAGACGGTTGTAAGGTTATCACTGAACCAAATTAAGCTGTAAAATTCATCAATACATACAGTATAATGCGCTTAAGGGGGTCAAAGGGCACTCTAGAATTTTTTCACGCACCCCTCGCACTATACAGCCCATGACGGGCTAAGGCCGACCAAGCGACCGCTGCCCAGCCATTTGGCCTGCAGATATTGGGGTGACGCGTGATCTGCTCGTCGGGTCCCCTCGGCCGTTAATCTTGGTTTTCGTGATCGGGGCGCTGTCTCACTGCCAGACAGCTACTCAATTGTCCTCACGAGGCTGAGTGCACCCCGTTCCAACCCTCACGTCAGTTTTAAAATCCCTGTGATGTATGGCCCCGCTTTTGCCAAGAGCCATCCAAAGCAACAGTTATGTCCTTGCAGTCATCATTCAGAACTACTGCTTCATTGCCTGCTCTAATCATAGAGTCTTCTGCTACCTCCTTTAGTGCATTGTATAGTAAGTCAATGTAAAGAGAGAATCTTGGTGGAGGTGGCAAATCCATCATCGCACAAAGAGTCTGAGCTGATTTAGCACCTTTTCCTATGCACCTCATGCCATAGAAAAGTCTAATGTTCAAATTATAACCTCTATCCACTTTCTTTGAGGTCATTGATGTGGCTGAAGCCCTACATGAACTACAGATAATAGTTAATTTAGTGGCTAGTCCCTTTCTACTTGTTGTGTCTTCAAATAAATTTATATATTCAATACTGTCACAATATTTACACTTTACAAACTGTTTCATAAGTTCAGATAACAAATCAATGTCAACAATAGCATATCCTTTGCCAGCTACGCTTTCAAAGGTATCTTCCTTATTCTCAGCTTGTAAATAAGAAAGTTTTCTCTTAGATGAACTAGGTCTATTCACTGTTGAAGATAAACAACTTTGTGGAGTGAGGTTAGAACTGCCTGGTATGTTAGGACTATTATTCACATCAGTATCAGTGCTACTGCCTGGTTTAGCGAACCTATTGCCGTAAAATCGTCGCTTCCCAAACTCTTTTACCCTACCAATCACAAAATAGCTAACACAGAAAACGGATAAAAGAATATATTGCACATAAATGAAGATCTAGCATACACCACACGTTTCTATGGATTTGAAACAAACAATAACCACATGTAAAATAAACAATTGCAGCCGTCTAGATAGCCAGTACCAACTTAGAAAATGTAAATTTCGCATGCACCTATAATATGAGAAATGAAATGTCTAGAGAGAAAATATAGCGAGAACCAAGGAACTTGAATGAGGAAGGGGGCGTGTCATCTGGTGTCAGCCATTTTTAAAAAGGCTATTTTTGCCATTTAAACGAAAACATATAATTAAAAAACTATGTAGCCTTGTAGAGAAAAGCATGACGAATCATTTAAGACATAAAACAAAAAATGCATTTCTTGACCGAAATTACCTGCCAAATGCCCTTAACAAAATGTTGTTTATTGCCAGTGGAGTCGTTGGTGATGATAAAGCCATAAATCTCGTGAAGTTGGGATCTCCACTATGTCAGTACTGACATTTAATGATATTAAACTCAAACGTGCTGATAAAGTGATTCTAATTTTATCTATGAGTAGCCAGGGCCGTGGAGAGTGGCGACGGGCCCTGGGGATGGAATCTCCCGGGCCCCCCTCTATAACCAAATTCTGTAAAATTAATTTATAATCCTCGCAAATTTGCACAAACTGATTTTGCGCAATTTCTTTTTTGCACAAAATATTTGTCACGAAATCAATTACAAGAACATAAAAAACAGCAAGCAATAATAATAATAATTGTAGCATGCTGAACTGCTATGCCCAAGATCGCGGGTTAAAACCCGGCCGAAGTCGTCGGATTTTGAAGAGCGTTAAAATCCTTCAGTATGTCTTTATTCGGAGGGGAAGTAAAGCCGGCAGTCCATGTCATAGATTTATGGCATGTAAAAAGTAGGCTTGTGGCTTATTTGGTTAGAAACACACTATCAAGTTCCAACGTTCGCCGCGGGGTGTCAATGACAGTGGCGTATAGTAGCCAAAGTTGGAACTACTTGAAATTGAACTTGTTGGGAAGCCTACCGGCGTTTAATTGAAATGTCCTGATATGACTACTGTATTGGCTCCAATTCAAATATAATAATAAAAATAATAATAATCAAGCCAAGATTATGGGGAGTGGACACACCGGGGATCTGGGAGTATGGAATATCACCAAGCTGAGAGTAGGGTCCGAGGGTCCTCATCCGTAAAAGTTTGCAAAAATTAGGTCCAAATTATTGAGTTATAGGCCATTTGGGTGATTATTTTTTGGAGTAAAAAAGTTTGGTGACTATTGACATTTAGTAGCTATAGAAAAGACTCTCCGATATTGAAGTAAAAGCTCTCGCATCTTCAAGTAAGACCCGGTTGTGTAGCGCACCAATGACCGTGATGGGGATCTACAGCAAGTCTGCAGATCGGAAGTTCAAATCCTGGTGCTGACAGCGGCCATCCTGCGTGTGGTTTTTCACACTCCCTCCAGAAAAATGCCGGGATAGTACCTTATTTCAAGTCCGGGGACACCTACCCTACTCCTAACCCTAATAATTACAGTAATAGTCACGACGGCTAACGCATTCCCAGTCGGCAACTAAGAATACGGCATGCGATTGATCATGTCACAGAGGCCGTAGTGTATACCCTGCTTTTCGTCCAGCAGTGGGTGATTTTAAGAGGGTCTATGTTTTTATTCTCCAAGACAAATAGTTACAACAATGTTGCCAATACACCTCTCTTATTATACAACAACCACTAGCCTCCCTTTCAGTCCACACAATTTGCACGTTCCTTGGTTTTCTATTTTGTTCGCTGTTTGAGAATCTTATAATATTTACTTCATTAATATTTGTGAAAACTACTGCTTTACAGTAGAGCCTCCGTGGCTTAGGCGGCAGCACGCTGGCCTCTCACCGCTGGGCCCGTGGTTCAAATCCCGGTCACTCCATGTGAGATCTGTGCTGGACAGAACGGAGGCAGACAGGTTTTTCTCCGGGTACTCCGGTTTTCCCTGTCAACATTTCATTCCAGCAACACTCTCCACTATCATATCATTTCATCTGTCATTCATTTATTCATTGCCCCAGAGGAGTGCGTCAGGCCTCGGCAGCCGGCACAGTTCATATCCTCGCCGCTAGATGGGGGCTTCATTCATTCCATTCCTGACCCAGTCGGAGACTGGAAACAGGCTGTGGATTTTCACTGCTTTACAGTCAACTTCATTCAATAATGTGGAGGCCTTCAGAAACAAACCGGAAAATTAATGCGTCAGCAAATACTAAATTATATCTACAGTACTAGTTGATGCAAACGATACCCGACCGAGCGCCAATGGTCCATTGCCCGCCAATGATACTAGACCTACTGGCTACCAAGTACACGGGTTAAATGTTGTAAGCCCCTAAATGAATTAACAACTGTAACGACAAATAGGCCTAATATTAACTGTTGAGTAAGACTACGAATGACACCGCAGTCGGGAAGCCGAATCCTGCATTCCTGCCGGAGCTTCTTTAGGACCCGGAGTCATTTCTAAGTCGTAGATAAAGAGAGCAACTAATTTTATGTTTTACAGTACTGAGACGTTAAAGCGTATCACGAAAAGGCTTCATTCGCACGGGAAAATATCTCTTCGCGTCCAGAAAAATAAGAGCTTTGCAGATTGATAGGCTACCGTTCTTTGGAGTAAATGGTGAAGAAATATCCAATAATAATAGCCACTGCACCATCTCAAAACAAAATTATTAATATTCGGCAAAACTTCATCTTAGTTTTCTTCTGAATTAAGCGGAGTTCAAATATTTTATCTTAGGGAAATCTGCGCGGTTGCCTACACGCGCAATATATTAATTTCTCCATCGCTATGCTCACCACTGAAGTTACTTATAGTTGTTTTAAGGGGCGGAACAGCTGGGGCATATCTCCCTACCACTGACATTTCATGAGAGGAATTGGAAAACAAAGTTGAATGGTTCAGGGCCCTAGCTTAATTGTCATTTTCCTCCTGGTTATTAAACACTCAGTACAGAAAAATACTGGAATGTTACCTTAGTTTCAGTCTTTGGATACATTTCCCAACTCCCATACCAATACGGTAGTAATATACATTTTCAATAAATCCCTTCAGAAACGATTTGCGCACGAACCCAAGTAGGCTACCTAGGATTGTTGATCGTATTGAATGAACCAGTAACAATAATAATTATAATCTCGTTATATTTCAATATACTGCACCTAAACATACAGATTATTCAAATGTTAGCATTGTTTTCTCAATTCAGTTTACGAGAAGATGAACAATTTCGCATGCATTTCTTCTATCTACGTTTGACAACAGAATCATCCCACCCTTTCGCAAGATATTTAGCCAGCAATATTTTTTTTTTCCACATTATGCGAAAGTGAATTACTAGGGGCAGATGACCTTGCTGTTCCGTAATAACTATAAAGTGAATTACTGTGTGGACGCTACTTTAAAATATATTTCACTTACCTGCCTGCACTGCATACGATACGTCTTGCTAGGCGATATATTCATATCAGACACTATCACCTCTAAATTTCTAAGCTGGACGTGACGCACCGAACTTAAACTCCTGTACTAGCCGACCAAACACACCAGGGCAGCCCAGGCTCTCGTGTTCTTGGCGAAATAAATGAAGGGATGATAAAGTTATTTGAAGGATTAGTGCATAAGCCGAATAAGCTAAATTTAGAATAATGGAATGCTCTCTCTATCTTCAGGTATATTCTGAGAACAATAATATATAGCGAAGCCTCATCACCTAAGTTGACCACTTTGAGACAGTTTTTCTTCCCCACAAGCGCTTTGTAAAGAAAAATATTGTCCACTTGACATAATAAGTTTTCAATCCTTGTAACATTGTTCGCAGAGAGTTCATTGCATTCACTAAATAATTGCCAGTCAAGTCACATAAAGGCAATAATAAATCAATGCCCGATCGGGTCCATCCTCCTAGGACGCCGGGCCCCCCTCGGAGGGTCGGGCCCCGGGGCCCCAGCCCTGCCTGACCCCCCTTCTCGTCGGGCCTGTGAGTAGCACCATAGAAGTTCCTGATAAGAAAGTACCTGATGACCCCGTGTAATTATTTCAACGCATGAGTATTACTACGGCTTTTTGACGTTAAAATTGAAAAATATTTTGAATATGAATTGTCTTCCTACCCATTATCCTTATTCGATGAGCTTGGAATGCGAAAATCACAAAATCAGCCATTTATGATTGCTTTCAAAAAGTAAACATTGATATTGACAACAGAAATGCTACATATACTATCGATGAAGGATATGTATTGCACCGTGTTGTCTGGGATCGAGAAGATACATTCAGCAACATCTCAGATGATTATGTTCAGTATACACGCAGACATTTTGGCCAAAAAGTAACCGTAGTATTTGATGGCTACACTGATTCTACAAAAAATATAAAAGCCGCAGAACAACGTCGCCGTGTGGCAAAACATCGGCATCTTCTGGTATTCTCTTTGACCGATGTATGACCTATCCAACAACAATTTTAGTCAAACAATCATAATAGGCTAAGTCTCGGTTCATCGCAATGCTAAAAGAAAAATATACCACTGAACATATTTTAGTCAAGCAAGCTGACAATGACGCTGATGTACTCATCATAGAAACTGCAATAAATCAATTCAATCCAACTGATGTAAATGTTGTTGTTGGTGAAGATGTTGACCTCTTGGTATTACTTACTGCTCCAACTCCAATCGAAAAAAAAATTTATTTTTCAAAACCAGGCAAGGCTCAACAACCATCGCAAATATTTTAAAATACAAGTTTATCGGCTTATCCTAAATGTAAAAATCATATTCTATTATTACATGCTATGACTGGCTGTGATACAACATCAGCAATGTTCCGAAGGGGTAAAACAACAGTTTTCAAATTGTTCGAAAAACAAGATTTAATGACATACACAAAAGCTTTTGAAAATATGAACTCTGCTCCAGAAACTCTGATCACCAACGGAATTCGCTTTCTTCTTTCTGTATTAGGAGCTCCAAGAAGAATTGCTTGCATCGATAACTTGCGTTAGTTATCTTTTGCAAAACTAACGCATAATAAAAGACGTGTGCAATTAGCTTGTCTTCCTCCAACCTCGGCTTCTACTCACCAACATTTTTATCGTGTTTATTACCAGGTTCAAGTGTGGCTTGGTAATCAACTGGACTCAGAAGAATGGGGTTGGAAGCTAATTAATAATGTATTGGAACCAATCCACACACTACTTCCACCTGCACCAGAAAATCTCATTAATACTATTTTTTGCAACTGCAAAAAAGGGGTGTAATTCAAAATGCGGCTGCAAAAAAGTAGGCTTATTTGGTTCACCAGTATGCACCCGTTGTCAAGGCCAATCGTGCTCAATTGTTGAATCTCGAACAGAAGAAGATACATACATCAACAACGAAACAACTGATGTATCGCTGTTAGAACAATTTACGTCAACTCAGGAAGATCAAAGAGAAGAACAAGAAGGAGAAGAAGAAGATGATGAAAAGGAAGATGAAGGAAGAGGAGAAGAAGAAGTAGTATGAGAAGACCTTACACTCTAGCAAAATTAAGGAAAACAGACCGTGGAGTAGGCCTACTGGGGAAACCACATTTAAAGAAACGCGTCAAGTACACTACCTCTTAGGTGGCGTGGAAACGTGTGCATATTTTGGGGAATACAACTTCAGTAAATTGTAGAATCGCTTTTTCTCAGAACTGGTTAATTTTAAGGTCAAAAGCGTAAGAACAATTTTTGTAGATAATTGCACGATCTACAATTTTTGTCTGATCTATTTTTTTTCATAAAACTAACCATTTCGCTACAAAATCCAAAAAAAACCATTTTGGCGAACTTTGACCTTGCATAAAATTTTTGCACACATGGGATCGATGGGGACTTTTCACAATTTCATTATAATGGTTTCCCCAACGTTGATGCAAAAATTCAGTTTCTTGGGAATTTGTGCAAGGGTGAATGTGTATTTTGACCGGACTATATACTTCGGTTCCCAGCCCGTATAGGCTACTTATGTTGTGATGTACCAGCAATGTGTTATATATACAGGATAGAATAATAATAATAATAAGATGATAGCGAGGCTGTGTAGCTCAGTTTGTAGAGTGCTATCCTTCTCCAGGGTTCGATCTAGGCTCAGTCGTGTAATAAATGAAGGTGAACAAATACGACAGTTTTATGCGGATGGATGGCACGTACATGAAATTCTGTGAACACAACATTCCGGAGTCTTGACATCCCCGAAAAAATAACAATAGTGTGTCTAACAACATATTATTAACATTATTATTAGACTATTAGACAAATTATAAGAGATATCTTTACTGAATGTTATTTATTTTTAACTAGTCTTCCAATAGTTTAGGACGTTCAGTAAATAAATATTTTTGCTAACAATGATGATGGAAGAGACTTGCAAGCTTGTTGTGATGGTTGTTGTTAATTCATTTTAGGGGCTTGAGACATTTGTTTATCAGCCCCGTGTAGTTGGGTGTGCGTTGGATTTGTCTGATAAACTGTGTTTCTGTGGTGACTGTAGTAGTATGTGTAGCTGAAGTTATTAGGGTCATGAATGAGGATGGTGCCCCGGGACTCCAAGTACCGTACTATCCCGGCATGTGCTTGGAAAGCGCGTGAATGAATCCGGGGAAATCCAAACTCAGGATAGCCACTGTTGGGGCTGAGTTCGGATCTCCAATCACCGGACTTGCTGCGATCGTGGTGCACGATTAAACGCGCATGCCTACACCAAAGGGGTAGGAAAGAAAGCAGCCGTGGTCTTATGAAGGGACATCTCAACTTTGACCTCGTGGGATGCCACGGGAAATCATCTTGTGGCAGCCGATGCACAGTGGGTCAAAATCGAAATCTAGGAGGACAACATTATTTATTTTCATAATTAAAAAATCAAAATGTATTACTTCTACAGCATTCTCATACAATTGCTGCTCACTATTCTGGGATATAAACACATCTTAGTGTAAATCTGTCACCACTGATCGAGCAGTCTGAATTGGAGGGAGAATGTAAGTGGCTGTGGTTTGGTCGTCTTTGTGGTTAGTGTGATGCTTTAAGATGGAACATACAGCTGAATGTATGATCTTTGTAACGTGTTTCAGTTATTAATGGGCGTAATTCTTACGTAAGTTTAGCTATATTTGCATTATATAATATTTAACTATTATTTTTAAAATTATATATTCACTTAGATTTTTAGTATGTCGCGTCACTCTGCGTCACTTTCTACTGAATGTTAAAATGTGGATAAAGTCTTGTAGCTTACGCCTGTTATAAAAAAAAATTGCATCTTTTTGCAACTTACTTAGTTATATTACCTTTTAGAAGATGCCACGCTTCCATTTTTCACACGTTTACAACTGTTTGAAGCACTGGGTTCGACGATTATGTCAAAAGTGGAACTTTGTGACTTTGTTAAAAGCAAATTAGGGGTAGAAAATTGTTCTGAAGAGATAACTGAATGCTCTACCCAACTCCTAGTCATAGACAATTTCTTGCATGTGTAGACGTAGCTTAAAATAGGTCTTAACTGGTGTTTATTATGAAGTAAACAAATTACATACGTTGCTTTCACTCTAAATTCATGATTAAAACGTAAAAACAATTTTGTCCCCCTAGATTTCGATTTTGACGCACTGTGCGATGGTGGGAAGTAAGGAAGCTTGTGGTTTTACATGACCGTAAATATCATGATCATGAACTACTGGACCTCCTTTTTATATGGAATCCGAACCATAAGACATGGCATATCTCTTCGAAAATCTCACATGCATTGACCGTGAATCAAACCCGGTCCACCGTGGTGAGAGGTCAACAGCTGGACCGCTGTGCCATCACGCCCCGACTTGCATATCGGCCGGTAATGGTCAGCTGTCTCAACTCTAGCAGCACATGTAGATGATAAAACTTATAATAATAATAATAGCCTAATAATAATAATCTAATAATAATAATAAACACTAGATATGATTGGGAAGGGTGGCCTCGAAGACATCCGAAAGAGGGAAAGGAAAATGCTCCGAAAAATCCTAGGCTCAAATATCAAGGATGGAGAGAGGAGACTCAAACCTAACAAAGAACTATACATGAAGACAGAAGGAGTCGTAGCCCTAATGAGAAAAAGGAGAATACAGTTTTATGGACACTTGGTGAGGATGAACAATGCCAGATTGACGAAGAGGATTTTTGAATTCTTCAGGAAGAGGAAGACGGAACCGAAATGGTTTCGTGAAGTGAGATTGGACTTGGATCGGATGGGGGTGAAAGAGGAAGACATAATGGACAGAGAGCGATTTAGACGGCTTGTTAAGGAGTTTGCAGGTTTCCAGGAGACAGGGGAGTTGTCAGTCAGGAAAGGAATATCATACACGGAGGAACAGAAGAAGGAAGTGGGAGAGAGGATGGAGCGATATTGGCAGAGAGTGAAGACAACAAATACTGTAAAAGCTGTCAAACGTGGTCCATAGTTGGCCGTAACGAATAAATATAGTAATAATAACAATAAAGAGTCAGCATGTGTAGCTCTTGTGGTAGAGTGCTAGCCTTCCCGAGGGTGCAAAATACGTTCAGTCATGTAGTAAATGAATGTGATCTAATACGATCATGTTCATCGACTTCATGGCACATACAAGAATTCCTGCGAACATAAAAGTCTGGCAACTCGACATACCATAAAGATACATAAAAGAAGTTAGTGTGTCTAAAAGCCTATTATTACTAGCCTACGATAATAATAATATTATTGATATTTTTATTACAGTTGTTGCACTGTCTTCACATAAATATAGACCAACAGTTCCTTAAATTAATTTACCAAATCTTTAGGATTGCCATTTTCTATGCATAGGCCATGAGGCTGGCAAAATCCTAAGCAGATCAACCATCACTCGTCAGGTAGTCACTCCCCATGAAGGTGTGAATCAGCTGTTCAAAGGCTCGGTTTGTGTATTTCAATGCCATTGGCAGAAAAAACGAGGTCACTCAAATTCAGACACTTGTCAATATTCCTCAGCGTTGGAGGGGAGGGTGACGGGGAGAAGTCAGCTGTTCTGCTGAGGGGAACGCAGACTAACCCCTTTTCCAAGACATTGACAGACGATTTTTGCGTGCTCACACGATTCACAGAAAATGTATTGGTGTTTGATAACTGTACAATCAGACTACTGTACTGTTAGGGGGTGTAAATCCTATTTTCCTTACATAGATAGAGGTCTATGAATTGTCTTTTTCGCATGCTTTAACGCGTCTACACATCAACTGCTTGAATATGAGAAATCATGCAATTGGCCAGAAAGTGGACCTGTGCCCTTTTCCAAATGACAGATTCATATCCTACAGAATTATATGTCTGTAGATGAAAATTATAATCATGACTCATTATACCAACCTACATTTATATCGCTTGTTTAGGCACAAGAAATATACACGTGATTTTTAAACTTAACACTGCCCGCAATTGTAAGTTCTCATAGAAATGAAGATTATTGTGTAGGCTCATTATCCAAACGTTCACTTCGATCGTATGATTAAGACACAAGGAATAAAAACGTAATTTTAAAATTTCGCACAGCCGCCAACTTGATTTTATCAAACTAATTGATTTAAATTAGACACCTGTTGATTACATGTTCTAAAACCATGTGTAGTACCAAGTTTCACTGCGATCGGTTGATTAAGTGTCGGGAAAATGTCATTTACATTTCTTAATTTCGCTTGACCGCCATGTTGGTTTTGTACTTAACTTGTTTTAGAGCATCACATACCTGAACTTACCGTGGTATTCTCTAGACCCATACAAAATTTCAGGGTGATATCAGTAATAGTCTCGGAGCTATACAATGCCGGTGAAATATATTGCACAGCCGCCATCTTGCTTATATGAGAACAATAGAATTGAAGATGCTAGTGGATAGATACACTCTTGTTTAGACGTTTAGTTTCACGGTGCGCGGAAAATTAAATCTCGAGAAAATTCAATTTAAATATTTAAAATTCGTTTGGCCGCCATGTTAGTTTTGTACTTTACATGTTTTAATCATTTCATAGCTGAGCATACCTAAGTATTCTCTATCACCATACAACTTTTCATGGTGATGTCAGTAACAGTTTCGGAGATAAAGAATGCCGATTGAATATTTCGAGCGGCCGCCATGTTTGATTGATCAATCGTATTCAAATATGGAGGGCATGGTCGGGGTCGGACAAAATAGTTCTATATCCTTGCCGAGTTTCATTAAAATCGCTCCACTGTTTAGATATTATTTTGGACACACACATACGTACGCAAAGGTTATATCATAAGTCTATTTTTTTCATATGATGAAAATATGCCAAAAATAGTATCTCGAGAACGTGCTTTCCCTTACGGTCACTGCCAGAGGCAAAAGTCTAAGAGGGGCGTTAAAGTAGTCACCACTCGTGATAGTGTTTGTTGTTAATTCATTTTAGGGACTTGGGACACCTTAGTTATCAGCCCCGTGTGGTTACGTGTGTGTTGAATTCTAACCTATAATTTCTGGACTTGCTGCAGCTGCCCTCCTGACCTTGGTGCACGAATCAACAAGGACGGTATATATACTATGAGTCGACGGTATTATACATTATACAAAACCATATTGCAAATTGGAGCAATGTTTCAATTGATGGACTAGTTGATGACTTCAATAGAATGATTTATTCTTGAATGCAAAATCGTATTACGTAGCAGCATTAAAGATATTTTCTGTTGAAACAGTTGTTAGTTCACTGTCAGTAACTTATATTTCTGAAATAAACTGGTATTACAATGAACAATCGAATGTCAAAATTTCTATAATACCATAGGAGTCAAGGCCTAAACTTGTGGACGCCCATATCACTCAGTTCTTGATCTGCTGGTCTGTTCGCAGAAACTGTTGTACCCGTGGTCCTACACCTCATCTCTACCTACAAACTGGAAGGTTCTGGTAAGTCCTTCCTTGTGCCTTGCTGTCTTACTTACCTGTCTTCTTTTCGTGTTTCGATCCCTGTAATATCTTCCTCATTTTCTAGGATGACCTGGCTAAGGCCGCGAACACTGCACAGATGGCGGCAGGTGGCAGTCCCTACTCTATTGGCTCTGCCTATAACATGATGTGTAAGTATTGGAGCTACATACAGCTTCTTATAGACCAAGTGGTATTGCCCAGGGTGAGTTTTACGCAGAGGGACCTTGTCGTCCAGTTAGATGCACGCCCGCCTTCTGCCCTTCAAGCGACTTCGGGTCGCTGCTTGCGCGAAGGCAGAAACAGTCATACGAGGGTCATTCCATTAGTCATGGCAACTATGTTATATCTTCCAAACATATGGCATCACGGTAATTCCAGTGTAGAAATTCGAAACACGTTCATTCTGAGCTTGACCGTGTTACAAGATAGATGTAAGCAGATTGGAACAGCGATCATTTGTGGAAATTGCTTTTCTCGGTGGGAGAAATGCTACGCAGTGTCACGGAGTATTATGTGAAGCTGTTGGTGATTGCCGAACAGTTGCACGTTGGGTGATATGAGTAATAATTTCGGCGATATAGAAATCCGATTAAATATTTCGCACAGCCGCCATCTTGACGTTATGTTGACAATTGACCTAAATTAGATGTCAATGCATTACATCGAATTTAAACATTTGCTATACCAAGTTTCATTGTGATTAGATGGTTAAATCGCGAGAAAAGTCTATTTAAAAGTTTCAACTTCGCTTGGCCTCCATGTTCATTTTGTATTCAACAGGTTTTTGAAAGTCTCATAGGTAAACTTCTAGCAGTGCCCTTTATCACCGTACAAAATTTCAGGGTGATTTCAGTAATAGGTTCGGAGATATAGAATGCCGGTGAAATATTTCGCAAAGCCGCCACCTTGAGGTTATGTAAACAATGGAACAAAGTTAGATGCCAGTGCATTACAATGTGCATATACATTTGCTGTACCAAGTTTCATTGCATTTGGATGGTTAAATCGCGAGAAAAGTCTACTTAAAAGTTTCAATTTCGCTTGGCCGCCATGTTCGTTTTGTAGTTAACAGGTTTTTGAAAGTCGCATAAGTGAACTTTGAACCATTTTCTTCCACCTGTAGACATCCTTTTTTCTTTTTCCCTTCTGCGTGTCAATTATCGGAATTGTTCTCTTTTCCTCCTGGTTACTACTGGCCAGGATAGCTGAGCAGATCAGTGGACATTTCTATAATTGCTGATCAAGGTTCGTTATAGTAACTTTTTGCTGTGCCGAATCGTGATTATTGACACTTCTTCCCTTTTATCTTCTATTTTCCGT
Source organism: Meconema thalassinum (assembly GCA_946902985.2). Lineage (NCBI taxonomy): Eukaryota > Metazoa > Arthropoda > Insecta > Orthoptera > Tettigoniidae > Meconema > Meconema thalassinum. Next base: position 629,582,158 of record OX336390.1, on the reverse strand, counting down.
CACCAGTGACAACCCTTTGTTACACTCCTGGCAGTCTTCTGTTTTTTCTCTCCAATGTAGGACTGTATATTTTGTGCTCCCGCTCTCGTCTTCGAGATGCCGTGTATTCTTTCCGTTTTTATCCCTTGTGTTGTGTTTATTATAAAGGTGCGCGTAGGGGCGTGGATCTGGTTTGTTTAATGTAATTCCGTGATGCCGGATTAAGCAGATTCCATCAAGGTAGGTCACGTCTTTCTCTCTTTGTATGTGCTTATCATATGGAATACTATGGCATATGGCCTTTTTAGTATGTCCATTGTGTGTCTGTTTCGTTCCCGTTATCTTTGTCTCCCTATGTCGTAACTTTCTGTGTGGGTATTTGTTTCGGTTTACTGTATGGTGCGTTCACCCAGTAAGACCTATGGCATACTTCTTAACTTTTGTTTGCCTCCCTATCTTAAGATTGCGTCTTCCAACGCAAGTCTATGAGTATGGCTTAATCCCCTTCTAGCGTAGCTTATTTTGATGGATATCTTTTATTTTGTGTAACGTAACGTCTCTTGTGTTTATTTTATTTCGGTTTCTTGCCCCTCATTTTAATGGTTTATTTATGTTCGTCATATCTACGCGCGCTTTTATTAAACTCCGTCCTTTCTTGTAATCCCTCACCTCCTCCATTTCTTCTGGGCTATTAGAGTAACTGTTCACTACTTTGGCGGTACACTCAATTTTCCTGACTCCTTTGTCTAGCCCTTTAATCTTTCTTACTTCCCATTGTAATTTTACTCTTTACGAGTATTCCTTCCCCATATATGTCCGTCCATTTTACCTTTACCTCCTACCTCCCATAACCTTAACATCACGGTCCTTTGTATCGTTAGTTTACCTTATGTCATCTGTTTGACAATCACATAACCTCACCTTAGCATGTAATGCTCCCTCGTCATTTCTTAGGACTATTTTCTTTGGAGAATACATTACCGTTCCTTTATTTATGCGGCGTGTTTGTGTACCTTATTTCGTACGTTGTTTAGTCCTTTATTCATCAACTAGTCATGTATCATGGGCCCAGCGCAAGACTAATAGGTACACACTTCCACTGCGACAATATCTGCGAAAGGGTAGACGATACAAATGGAAGCATCGCTGGTCGTTTCATTAGACGGCACAAATTCTAGTCGTGCCCTTCATCACCGTACAAAATTTCAGAGTGATATAGTTTCGGAGATATAGAATGCCGGTGAAATATTTAACACAGCCGCCATGTTGGATTAGTGAGAGGTAATACAATTGGAAGGTCTCGGTCGGGGTCGGACAAAATATTACTATGACCTTACCGAGTTTCATTGAGATCGCTCCAGCCATTTAGAAGACACACACATACATACGCGCGCACATACACACACACATTCACGGACAAATGGTATCTCATAAGCCTATTTTCTTCATAAAATGAAAATAGGCAGAAAATGAACGAAATCCATTCGTTGGTATGGAAGTTACATGGAATTATGCATTGAACCCATCAGCATGCATTGAATAGCGTTGGCAATACTGCCATATATTGGTACTCAAGTTAAATTTTAATTGTTATCTTTGATGTATACAGTACATGTCAAATTTGGAAGAAATTCATTTGTTAGTATGGAATTACATTCAGTTAAACATTGAACCTATCAACATGAGTAGAATCATGTTGGCAACACTGCTATGTATGGAATACTAAAAATTAATTTGAAATATTATGATCAATGTATGTGCCAATTATGGAAGAACTCCATTTTTGGTATAGATGTTTAATATTAAAAATTTCAATCCGCGTAGATTCATGTTGGCAACACTGCGTTAAATAAGTTACTCAACATTAGCCTGAAATATTGTCAGAAAGTTTTGGAAGAAATCCATTTGCTAACGTGGAAGTTACATGCTGTTTAACAATGAAGCTATCAGCACACTTAGTGTCATGTTGGCAACATTGCCATGTAACGGCTCCCGAATATTAATCTTATCTTATTTTATATACCTAGGGTGGCCTGTTTACCATCTCTTGATGAATGCGGTACATTTGCATTTGTCTGTTGGCACAGGCTAAAGTAAAATGTGGCTTTTCACCGATGTCTCAGTGTCATTCATGATTGTGATTATATGGAAGCTACTGAGGTATGGGTGGTGCTTAGTAATGACATTCAGGGCGCAGTCAGTGCCTATGGATGCTGTGGAAGGTTCTACTCATGGGGTTAGTACTGCTGTTCTGACTCAGTAAGGAAAGCAATGGCAAACTACTTCACTCCTCATCTTGCCTAGTACGCCTCAGTATAGCGCTGCATTGTTTTTTTGGGTATATACCCACATAACCTAACGGCGGTACTTTTTGAGGATCCAGCCAGCCTTCGGGCTGACCACCTAACAGACAGACAGACATATAAAAAGGAATGTCAGTTTGTTCGTATTTTATGCGTTCATAAACCATTCACCCGATTGCGATCAAAATTTGGTGTGTTGTTTCACACATTTCCGGGAGGTTTATAGGCATAGTTAATATATTTCAAAATAGATAGCGCGCGAGTAGTTTTTAAAAAATGCGTAATGGTGATGCGTTCATATACAATTCAGCCGATTGCGATCAAATTTTGGTGAGTTGTTAGGCACAGTCCAGGAAAAGTTATAGGCGTAGTAAATCCAATTTACAATAGAAGGCGTGCGAGTAGCTTCAACAAAATGGCGTGCGATTGTTTCAAGAAAGTCCCACATGCATTCATATACCATTCTTCCCATTGCGATGAAACATAGGTGAGATGTTCTGTACACTTCAGGTAAGGTTTCTGGCTTAGAAAATCCACTTAACAATAGGTATCGCACGAGTAGATTCAACAAATGCGCGACGACGGGCATGCCGTTTCAAGAAAGTCCTGAATGCGTTCATATACTATTCATCTGATAGTGATGAAACTTTGATGAGATGTTGCGTACGCTTCAGGGAAGGTTTCTGGTTTAGTAAATCTACTTAACAATAGGTAGCGCACGAGTAGATTTAACAAATGAGTGACGACGGGCGAAGCGTTGCAACAAAGTCCTGTATGCGTTCACATACCATTCGTCCGATAGCGATAAAACTTGGGTGAGAGGTTGTGTACACTACAGGCAAGGTTTCTGTCGTAGTAAATCCATGTTATTATAGGTAGCGCACGAGTAGATTCAACAAATGAGCGACGACGAGCGAAGCGTTCAACAAAGTCCCGTATGCGTTCATATACTATTCGTCTGATAATGATGAAACTTGGGTGAGATGTTGTGTACACTTCAGAGAAGGTTTCTGACTTAGTAAATCCACTTAACAATACGTAGCGCACGAGTAGATTCCACAAATGAGCGATGGCCGGCGAAGCGTTTCAGCAAAGTCCTGTATGCGTTCACATACCATTCGTCCGATATCGATGGAACTTGGGTGAGAGTTTGTGTACACTACAGGCAAGGTTTCTGTCTTAGTAAGTCCATGTTATAATAGGTAGCGCACGAGTAGATTCAACAAATGAGCGACGACGCGTGAAGCGTTTTAACAACGTCCCGTATGCGTTCATATACTATTCATCTGATAGGGATGAAACTTGGGTGAGATGTTGTGTACACTTCAGGGAAGGTTTTTGGGTTAGTAAATTCACTTTACAATAGGTATCGCACAAGTAGATTAAACAAAGGGGCAACGACGCGCGAAGTGTTTCCAACTAGTCCCATATGCGTTCATATACTATTCGTCAGGTAGCAACTAAACTTGGGTGAGTTGTTGTGTACAATCCAGGGAAAGTTTCAGGCTTAGTAAATCCATGTTATAATAGGTAGCGCACAGGTAGATTCAACAAATGCGCGAAGACGCGCGAAGCGTTTCAACGAAGTCCCGTATGCGTTCATATACCATTTGTCCGATAGCGATGAAATTTGGATGAGTTGTTGTGTACATTTCAGGGAAGGTTTCTGGCTTAGTAGATCCACTTTACAATTGGTATCGCACAAGTAGATTCAAAAAATGAGCGACGGCACGCGAATCGCTTAAACAAAGTCCCGTATGCGTTCATATACCATTCATCCGATTGCTATGAAACTTTGGTTGAATTGTTGCGCACACTGCAGGAATGGTTTCTGACTTATTAAATCATTTTACAATAGGTAGCGCACGAGTAGATTCAACAAATGTGTAATAGTGTGCGTATCATTTTAAAAAATCCGTATGCGTTCATATACCATTCATACGATTGCAATGAAATTTGGAGAAATGTTGTTTCCACTCCCGCAAAGATTTCTGATTTAGTAAATCCATTTTTCAATTGGTAGCGCATGATTAGATTCAATTAATGAGCGACAGCGCGTGAATCGTTTCAACCAAGTCCCGTATGCGTTCATATACCATTCATCCGATTATCATAAAACTTTGGGGAGTTGAGCACAGTCCTGCGAAGGTGTATGAATTAGTAAATCCGTTTTAAATGGGTGGCGCACTAGTAGATTCAACAAATGAGTGTCGGTGCGCGAATTGTTTAAACAAACTCCCGTATGCGTTCATATGTCATTCATCCGATTGCGATGAAACTGTCATGGGTTGTTGTGTACACGCCAAGGAAGGTTTTCACTTGGTAAATCCATTTTACAATAGGTAGCGTACGAGTATATTCAACAAATGGGTGACGGCGCTCGAATCGTTTCAACAAAGTCCCGTATGCGTTCATATACCATTCATTTCATTGCGATGAAACTTTGGTGAATTGTTGGCCACGCTACCATGATATTTTTTTTGAGATAGTAAATCAATTTTACAATAGTTTAGAGGTGATTAACGGAAAAAGAAAAACAATATTGGGAACCAAAAACCACTTCTACATACAAAGTTACTACGCCAACACTTTCTTTGATTGGCATTGCAACGCATGCCGGGTACAGCTAGTTTGAAATATTATGGTTTATGTGTGTACCAATTTTAAAACCATTCCCATGTATACCTTCCGAAATATCCAACTTAAAGTACACATTTTAATGGTATTTTTAGCAATAATTGGTAGCAGCTAAGTCATTTTCAAATATGGCCTTGAGATGTCCTATTTTGTATCTTTGCTTATACCAAATTTGGTTTCGATAGTTACAGACGTTTAGCAGTTGATAGACGGGGACACACAGAGAAGGACAGTCAGAAGGACAGACAGGCAGATATCTGCCCAGATGGATCCTACTTTTCTCATTTTGTGCAAGAGAAGTGTGATATGAGGATAAATAACAAGTAGTTCCGTGAAGAACTATACAGCCTATTTTCTTATATCCTACTTATGTTAACTGCCACTATCAACATACAAAATTTGGTATATTGGCTTTCACGGCCGGTGAATTAAAACTCAGCAATTCTTCTAGGTTTGTGCCGTGTCTTGTGTGGGGTTTCGCCTAGGACACCAAGCTAGGCTCATCGGCGGGCTCTTGGTGTCCCGCCCGGACCCCCACAGGAGTGACGAACTGCGCGCCACCTCCCTTTATATAAGGTGCAACTGCACCACTTGACTACGAGAACTAAAAGCTCAAGCAGCCTTAACCTCCCTATGAAGGCTTCCAAAAAGATGGTATATTGGCTTTCACGGCCGGTGAATTAAAACTCAGCAATTCTTCTAGGTTTGTGCCGTGTCTTGTGTGGGGTTTCGCCTAGGACACCAAGCTAGGCTCACCAAGAGCCCGCCGATGAGCCTAGCTTGGTGTCCTAGGCGAAACCCCACACAAGACACGGCACAAACCTAGAAGAATTGCTGAGTTTTAATTCACCGGCCGTGAAAGCCAATATACCATCTTTTTGGAAGCCTTCATAGGGAGGTTAAGGCTGCTTGAGCTTTTAGTTCTCGTAGTCAAGTGGTGCAGTTGCACCTTATATAAAGGGAGGTGGCGCGCAGTTCGTCACTCCTGTGGGGGTCCGGGCGGGGACACCAAGAGCCCGCCGATGAGCCTAGCTTGGTGTCCTAGGCGAAACCCCACACAAGACACGGCACAAACCTAGAAGAATTGCTGAGTTTTAATTCACCGGCCGTGAAAGCCAATATACCATCTTTTTGGAAGCCTTCATAGGGAGGTTAAGGCTGCTTGAGCTTTTAGTTCTCGTAGTCAAGTGGTGCAGTTGCACCTTATATAAAGGGAGGTGGCGCGCAGTTCGTCACTCCTGTGGGGGTCCGGGCGGGGACACCAAGAGCCCGCCGATGAGCCTAACTTGGTGTCCTAGGCGAAACCCCACACAAGACACGGCACAAACCTAGAAGAATTGCTGAGTTTTAATACAAAATTTCAGTTTGAATGCTGTAATAGATTCGTATATATTGAGAACCGACTAAATATTTCGGATGGCCGCCATGTTGGATTTGATATATGTAGGTCCTAGAGTTATGAACTGTTACATGAAGATTATTTTGTACGTGTAGCATTCAAATTTCAATCGCATGATTAGGACACAAGAAGTAACAAGGAGATTTTAAAATTTCGCACAGCTGCCACCTTGTGGTTATGGAAACAATTGAAATAAATTAGATGCCAGTGGATTAAAATTCGTATAAGGATTTACTGTACAAAGTTTCAGTGCACCCGGATGGTTAAATTGCGAGAAACGTCCATGTGAATATTTATATTTCGCGTTTCCGCCATGTTGGATTTGTGATCACCAGGTTATTTAAGTCCTATAGGAGAACTTAAGTTCATAGCCCCTATGAACATTAAATATTTCAGTTTGATTGCTAGAATAGATTCGTAGATATTCAGAGCCGTCTAAATATTTCGGATGGTCGCCATGTTGGATTGTTACATGTATAGGCCATAGAGTCATGTACCATTAAAGCAAAATTAATGCGTAGGTTCATTATTCAAACTTTCACTTTGATCGCATGATTACGACACGAGAAATAAAAACTTAATTTTAAAATTCGCACAGCCGCCATCTTGAGGTTATGTAAACAATTGAACTAAATTAGATACCAGTGCTTTACAATGTGTATAAACATTTCCTGTACCAGATTTCATTGCGTTCGGAACAATAAATCGCGAGAAAGGTCTATTTAAAATTTTCAAATTCGCTTGGCCGCCATGTTAGTTTTGTAGTTAACCGGTTTTTGAAAGTCGTATAGATGAACTTTCAGTAGTACCTTGTATCTCCGTACAAAATTTCAGGATTATACCGCTAACAGTTTCAGAGATATAGAATACCGGTGAAATAATTCGCACATCTGCCATCTTGTGGTTATGTAAACAATTGAACGAAGTTAGATGTCGGTGCGTTACAATGTGTATAGACATATACTGTACCAAGTTTTAATGCGTTTGGTTCGTTAAATCAGGAGAAACGTCCATTTATAAGTCGCGAATTCGCGTGGCCGCCATGTTGGTTTTGAAGTTACCAGTTTTTCAAAACTAACATAGGTGAGCTTCTAGTAGTTCCCTTTATCACCGTTATAAATTCCAGGGTGTATCGGGAATAGTTTCGGAGATATTGAATGCTGGTGAAATATTTCGCACAGCCGCCATGTTGGATTGGTGAGACGTAACAAAATTTGAAGGGCACGGTCGGGGTCGTCCGGAATAGTGCTATGAACTTACCGAGTTTCATTGAAATCGCTCCAGCCGTTTAGAATTTATTAGGGGGACACTCACACACACCTCACACACACACACACGCACACACACACGGACAAAAGGTGATCTCATAAGCCTATTTTTTCAAAATTGAAAATAGGCTAAAAATAAATCCGAAGTAATGGCATGCACTAGGGATGGCGACCAAATAGTCAAAGTGCTAATGGATGGTGAAAAACTAGCCCAAGTAAAGGATTTCAAATATCTGGGGAGCTTGATCACATCAAATGGAAAGTGTACGAGAGAAGAAAATGCTCGATTCGCACAGGCAAAAGAAGCCTGCTCAAAAAATAATTTACTAACATCCAAGACTGTTAACTTCGAGGTGCGAAAACACTTCGTGAAAAGTTTTGTATGGAGTATTGCAAGTAATGGCTCTGAAACATGAACTCTGCGACAAGCAGATGTATCAAAACTTCGGGCATTCGAGATGTGGTGCTGGTTACAACTACTAAAGATACCTTAGACTGATAAAGTCACGAATGAGAATGTTCTCAAAAGAGCAAAGGAGACACGTCCCTTGGTTGAAACCTTAAACAGAAGAAGGAATAGTTTTGTTGGCAATTTGATTCGTCATTCTGACTGGTGCACCACACTCTTTGAAGGGAAGCTAGAAGGAAAGAGAAGTCGAGGAAGATCAAGGACTCAATTTATAGACAGCATTAAAGGCAAACACACTTATTTCCATTTGAAACTACAGGCCAGAGAAAGAAGACGTTTTGGAAGACATGCATGTTACCCACCAACCTAGCGGTTGAGAAGAAGAAGAAGAAGAAGAAGTTTCGTGACGAACTAAAGAGCCTGCATTTTAGCCTACTTTTCACATTTTGTAAAATCAAGGGAAAAGTAGACTTCGATCCGGGCAAATGTGTGTATGTCTGTCCTTCTGTCTGTCTGTCTGTCTGTCTGTCTGTGTGTAACCCCCCCCCCCCCCCCCCCCCCGCCTCTCTACCAAATCCTAAACGGCTGCAACTATCGAAACCAAATATGGCACGAGTAAAGATGTATACCTGAATATCTCGCGGCCATATTTGAAAATGACGTTTGCCAACTGCTGAAATATCACAATCGAAACTGCGTAATACTCTGCAGTCATATCGAGTGAAAACGAATAGTGTTCAGTTTGCAGGATATGCTTGCAGTGCATTAGTACTGTACCCATTTGATGGGCACAGGGTTCGAACCTATGATATTTTAGATCAAGTAATTTTAAATATTAATGAGACATTCAGTTGCAGACAGGCGAGCCATGAGGACATATGAAGCAACTCATGCAGTGACGCAGAGCAGTTGACAGCCTTATCTGAAGTCATAGGATGCAACCCGTGTATCAATCATGAGTACACTCATGCTGTGGAGAAATTTGTCAGTGCAGTTAGGCAGGGGAACTACTGCCAGGCTCGAGTCAGCACTTTTACGGCAACATTGGATTGCAGTCCAACACCGCATTGTTGCGAAATATCTGCTTTTTAGGGAAGTTACGCAAAATTATTAAAATATTTTGGCGTCAACCTGAATAATCCTGGATTTTAGGAATTATCAAAGAATAAAATTTAGTAATTTATGCACAGGAGAAAAGTGATTATGTTGCAATACGCAACCTGGGTGGAGCCATTGAGCAGTTCATGGTAGGAGAGAAAAAAACATCACACCCACATGGTGCAAGGAGTGCTTTTGATTTTATTTAAATAAAGTGGACGATCGATTTTCGAAAAATAAGATGGAAATGTAACGTTTGGTTCGTGAGGAACATAATGGTTATTTTTTCAAAGACGTGCGACGTCTGCCTCAAAAGTTAGTTCCGAGAGGGAAAGCGAAATTATTTATTTGTGCCAGTTCTAAATAAATAGTGAGGCTTCCAGACAGAATTCAGTCAGTTTTCAGAGTCCTGTAGGTCGTGACGCCGGATCACCGAAGTATTCAGTCAACCAAGAGCGCAGGGGCGCTACGCGTCGTTTCAAAGTACATCAGGTCGTCATGCTACTCGGAAGAATGCATATTAGAATGCATTGCCGAAGTATAAGCATACGCTGCTAGTTGAAGACACGAAGTTCAATTAGTCAGTCTAAACAGGACTCGACTTCATCTAGAAAGACAGTTATCGAACATGAGACCACTGGGAGAGGGCCATGCAGTTTCGAGGAAGAATTAAGTCTACAATTCAAGGTAAATACGCCAGTTCGATATCACGCACAATAAAGGGCAGTAGGAATCTCTAAGTATAACGTTGTGAGTATACAGACATCGTGATACGCAAATCTACAAGTTATGTCAGGAAAGTGTCGCACTTTAGCTAAACAAAGAAATTAGTGCTAGGTCGAAGTAGGAAGCTGATGGTCTTTTATTGTAAGCCATACAAACTTAGGACCGTGGACCGAAGTAACAGTGAAATACGTGCTAAAAGTTTAAATATACGCGCTGTAAAACTGAAGATAGGGAACATTACCGATAGCCAAAGTCAAACTTTGCTACGAGAAAGGGATCGTTCGAGAAGTACCTAATTTAACCCAGAATTGTCAAGAACGTCAAAAAACGTTCAGTTCGAAAAACCAGTGTGTTTAAACGGCGGAGATAGACAAAAACTTTGAAACCGAGATCGAGGAACGAAGCTAGGAATTGTCGCAGATAGGACGTAGAATTTGAAGAGGAAATCGCTATCCAGAAACGTGCCGGAGGCCGCCACTCGTCAACTGAGATACGACGATAGACGATTACATTATTTGTAATCCATTGTAAAATAATAAGTGTTTAAGAAGGACTTAACTCTATTGGTTTTTCAAATACGTGTGAAATGTTTTTCTGGTGTAAAAATTATAAAGGTTAAGACGTGTGAAGGAAATATCGTGTATTTTTGTGTAAGGGTCTTATGAAATTTTGTGAAAGTGTTCCCAGATTGGGATTTATAATGTGTAAGAATATGAATATGTTGCGCCAAGTAAAAACCATGTGCGTTGTGATGAAAGGAAATATGTGTCACCCTATTGTCGAAAATATGTGGTAATTATCCCAATATGGGTGAAATCCTTCACATCGGGGGCATGGGTTCCAGACTGGGTGACTACCAAATGAATTAAACATATTGAGCCATTGTGTACCGTATTTTTGAAATCTACCATTGTGAAATGATTATTTGTAAAGTGATGACAGTGAATATGTCTGTAATAATCTGCTTCTTGGAAAGAAAGGCCGTAAAAATGAGGCCACGTAACGAATTAAATGTTATAAGAATGTTATAAGAATTGTTACCCAACTGCGTGCCAGCAAGTACTATTAAATGATAGGAAGGAACCAAATTATTGTTGTAAGAAATAAATAATGTGTTTAGAGCAGTGTCAAATGACAGGCAAAGTAAATGCATTAAAAGTTGATCGCAACTCAAGCTATGAGCTATTGAATAATTAAAAGTGAAAGATAATTTAATGAAAGTTGAAAGTAATGCAAGGGAAAATCAAATTAAGTGATTATATTAATAACTGAACCTCGGACGGTTAAATCATATAAATGGAAGTAAATACGACTGACCTTTAAAAAATAAGTACAGGCATAAAGGCCTCAGTAAAGTAAATGTAATGATAACAGACCACCGTAATAATGAATGGAAATAACGATAAATTAACGAAATAATGTGAAAGTAAGTTCGTTATCCTAGCCAGGATAACCGAACGGAATTAATAAATGTTTGAGCATCCAAGTAATGTATTACTGTCGCCAAAATGGGCTAGACCAAACGTAAGCTTAGGGATTTTTAAATAGTGAATTTAATGTGCCAGGAGGATGATCATTATAATCTATGGGTAAATTCGTCGAGTGACCAAGGTAGGTCTTATATTTGTATCAAAGTGAAGGGAGAATGCTCACATTCGAACTGTAATTCGCACGTAGACATGATGCACGGGAAGGCAAAGTATCGTAAGACTGGATAGATGTTTGTTATGTTCGGCATATGGCCGAAGCAGGGTGAAATTGATTCCCTCCTCCGAGCTATACTGACCTCCGCAACCAGACAGGATATGGCGTTCCACGGGCTGGTTAGCTGTTTGTATTTGGGTTTCTATCGCAGCAAATTTATATTGTAGGCAATACGGGCTAGAGAATACGTACATATTAATACCCTGATAGTAGAGAATGATCCTCACAGGGAGTGCACGAATAAATATAAAATTAGACAGTGCGCAGTCCATAATGAAAGAATAGAAAAGGGAATGCTTGGATCTTCAATAAAGGAAGTGGTCTTTGTAACAGTTTGAAACGTATGGTTCATTGAGTATTGATCTAGGTCATGATGCAGAAGGGGAAAAGCTATGTTTGTTCATAAGAGGTTCGTTGCCCTGCCCGAGACAAGGGGAAGACTAATGACGATCGCGCCACAAGCCGACCCGGTCATAAAGATGTCATTTGTGTTAAAGAATATCGTAAGGGAGACCTTGTGGGTTTTATTTGAAGAAACAAAATACAGCAGAAGTCGTGCCTGCTAGATGATTATTATTATGCGTGGATCGTCCATCCCGAATAATAATAATAATGATAAAAATAGATAATTTATTTTTTTAATTTAATTTAATTTATTTATTAAACACTATTTATGTTACATTATTGTGATATGTCTCACGAATCTGATGACAGTACAGATTATCTGTGAGACATATTAATTATTATTTACAACATATATATAGATTATATTTCAGTACAAGAGTGCATGCAATTTTTTTTGTAATGTTAAATAATTAAAGATACAAAAAATTACACTATGGTAGTTATATTAATAAAATTATGTTATGAGTTAATGTTTGGTTAAGTAATATTTTTTAATGCGACTTATAGCTAGTTGTTTGCTGTTAATGTTTGTCAGTCCTGGTGGTAGTTCATTAAGTAGTGATGGTATAATATAATTTAGTCTCTTGAAACCATAGCTATTTATACATAAATGTTTAACATGTTTAGTACTTGTTATGGCTCTTGTTTGTATGTTGTGAGAGACCTTATGCCTGAATCTTGGATCATGGTAGTAGAGATTCAGTACAGTAATTTGAAACAACTCTTTAATATTAAAATAAGGGATATCAGTGAAATATTTAAAGAACCTGTTTTGGCTATCTTGAAGATTATTAATTAAAGTTGTGTTTTTATTTCCCCAAGCTGCTATAGCATATCTTAATTTGCTTTCAACCAGAGCACTGTAAATTGTTTTGTAAGTTTTCCTATCTACATAAAATCGGAGATTGTAGAAGATGTAGAGGTTTGCTCTTAGGTTTTTTATTATGTTTACTGTGTGTGTGTTCATTTTAAAGTGTTCATCAAGGGTAATTCCTAGGTATTTTTGTGTCGAAGTACTATTTATGAAGGTGTTACATTTGCAACCTGCCAGGATGTTTTGGTGTATGCATGATAAGCTGTGGTGCGTTAGTTTGTATTTTTCTTGTGTGAAGTGATCAACTCTGATGTGCATTCTTTTAGATTTGGTTGTATTTATATACAAATTATTGTCATGACACCATCTTGTGATGTTATTGAAGTCTTCTTGAAGTCTCTCAAAAGCTGTTTTAGAGTCTTTATGTATGGTATATATAGTGGTGTCATCAGCATAAATAAATATTTTACTGTGTTTAATGGCTTCATTCATGTCGTTTACGAACAGGTTATATAGTGTAGGTGAAATAATGCTGCCTTGAGGGATACCTTGTGTTCCTTCTACTGCGTCACTGATAGTGTTATTGACCATAACTGCCATTTCCCTGTTTTTCAGATAGCTTTCAAATAGTTTGTAAGTCTTGCCTCTTATTCCAATATCGTGTAATTTAGCAAGTAGTTTATTGTGATTTATTGTGTCAAATGCTTTAGAAAAGTCAAGAAAAAGTACCATTATGTGATTGTTCTTATTTAAGGCATTATTTATTACATTGGCAAATTCAGGCAGGAGTAGTTCAGTACTTTTCCCCTTCCTAAAACCGTATAGGTGTCCCTTTAAAATATCATATTTATTTAGGAAATTCTTCAATCTCTTATCCAAGCATTTTTCCATTATTTTGTGGAGGATTGATAAAATGCATATTGGTCTGTAGTTGCCAAAGTCTAAGTGATCGCCATTCTTATATATTGGTTTAATAATTGTGTATTTCAGATATTTTGGTATTATGCCTGATTCGAATACCTTGTTTATGAGATGTGTTATGATTGGTATAGTTTTTTTGGATGTTGCCTTTATGTCTTTCAAGCGTATATTGTCTACCCCAGGCGATTTGTCTGTTTTTAATTCCTTAATTATGTTTTCTATTTCATATTCATCAGTTTCAAGTAATGTAAAGGAATTCATTAAAGTGTTTCTATTTGATTGCCATATGTTGATACTACAGTTATGTGCTAGGCTGTTTATTTTTTCACTAAAGGTATTGATGAATTTATTGACTATCACTTCGTTAGTATAATGTAATATTAGATGTTTGTTTATGACTTCATTGACAGTTTGTGTTTTCCGACCTGTTATATCATTAATGACTTTCCACATTCCTTTATTATCGTTTTTGGAACTATTTATCTTATTTTTAAAATATTGATGTTTTGTTTTGTTTATTAGCTTATTTAATTTGTTTCTGAAAGCTTTGTATTCATTTTTTATTGTAATATTATCCTTGTTTCTGAGCATTGTTTTGTAAAGTCTGTCTCTTTCCTTACATTGTATTTTTAGGTCATAAGTGAACCATTGTTTGCTTTTCCTGTGTTTACGAGTTGTTATGTAAGATGCTTTTTGGTAGATTTCCTTAAATTTGGTTGTTATATTGTTATATATGTCATTAGGATTTTTTAATTCAAGGCAATCTGTCCAGTCTGTGTTGTTAAGGCTTGTGTGTATTATAGTATCGTTCATTAGTGTAATGTACGATTCATTACCTTGTAATTGTGTCTTATCATTTTTTGGCCAAATACCTGCATATGTTATGTAGTGGTCAGAGATATCTGATTGTATGACTGCAGAAGTATATTGATCTAGTCTGCTACGATAGTTTATGTGATCAATACATGTTCTCGAGTCTAAATTTGGATCATAACGAGTACATTGAGTGATAAGTGGTAGGAAACCATGAGTTGCCATAATATTTGTATATTTGATAGCTGATAGACTGATGTCATTAGATAAAGTATCAATGTTGATATCTCCTAAAATGGCGTATTCGCTGTACTTACTAGTGTGTTGTGTTATATGTGTCTCCAGTTCATCAAGAAAGTCATTTATGTTAGTGCTAGGTGGTCTGTAAATGCATGTTAATCCAATCTTTTTGTTCATGTGAAGTATTTCTATTACCATTGATTCATAAGTATTGGAAATGTATGAATTGTGTGTTCTAATAGCCATGTTGTTCTTTACATATATGGCTATGCCTCCTCCTTTACGATTTGTTCTATTACAAAATACAACATTAAAATTATCCAAAATAAATAGGTAATTATTAGATTCAAGTATGTTAATTTCTGTTAAGTAAATAATATCCAGATCATTAATTTTCTTGCCTAAGGTTATGGTTAAATAATCCCAGTTTTTTGATATAGATTGAATATTTAGAGAGAGGATATTGATTTCAGCATTATTTCTAGTCTTATTACCATTTTCGACGAAATCGGGTATATTGAGAAATGTGAGTTCATTTTGTATTCCAGAAACATTTATATTCCTATCCCAACTGTTCATTATATCAATTAATATAATAATTCAATAATAATTCTTTCTTTTTGGCGGGGGGGGGTTACCTAATTTTGTTAATGTCTTCCTCACGGGAGATTCTCAATATACTAGATTCGTCGTTTTTTCGCGCAAGTATTTTGCCGTTTTTTACCCAAATGAATTTCCAGTTATTTTCTCTGGCCTGATTTTTAGTTTTCCATAGTAGCTCCCTGTAAAATGACGTTAGACTTTCGTTAATGAAAAACCTAGATTTAGTGTTCCCATGAGTGAGGAAATATTGTCCATTTCTTTTCTGTAAAAATTCATTCTTTTTGGATATGGAGTTAAATTTTACCACTATTGGGGGGATTTTGTTCTTTCTTTGCAGTGGGGGCCTGTAAACTTCCTCTACATCAAACATGTTTAGATCTACTTCTAGAGTCTCAGCAATTTTGTGGACGATTTCATCCAGGCATTCGTCTTTCGCGCGTGGCACTTCACATATTTCAATGTATTGTTGCCTACCGTTCTGTTCCATTGTGTGCACTTTCTCGTTTAGATCTGATATTATTTTGTCTTGTAGGTTCTTTTCGTCTTTTAGGGTTTTTATTTCTGCTGTAAGTGATTTCAGAAGAGTTGCATTTGACTTACTTTCCTTAATCAACTCATCATATTTCTGCGCAATAAAGTCGGCACTTTTAACACTTTCACTCACTTGGTTTTTCAGTTCACTAATCTGCTTCTTTAATTCTAAAAACATACCTTTGATATCCGATGCGTGTATTATCTCCGTGTCCGGTGTTGAAGGTGGAGTCGCTGTGTAATCAGTGTTGGCAGCAGCTGGTAGGGTCATCGTTCCACCGCTTGCGACAACAGATGCTGACGTTGTCTTTTTGAAGCTACGGCACTGTGGACACCGCCATGACTCCTTAGCTTGTTTTGCCATACCTTTCCACGTACGTATTGTGACTGATGTGCATTCATAATGATATTTCCCTTTGCATCCTGTGCAGTATACATAGTCACCATCACTTGGGAGTCCTTCTTGACAGCGGTTGCAAACCATTTCCTTGCTATACTTAGACTTTTTGCGAAGCACTCAGGCACACGTCTACTTCCTCCGGTGTCTCACTTAATAATAATGATAATGATAATAACAATAATAATAATAATAATAAACGCATTTTGGAAAATGCAGAATTTGGTTCCTCTCCATAAAGAAATGAACAAGGGTAAGGGAAAATCATAGAATTGGACTTTGTGGAGTGCGGGCTCCATGAACATCCTGTTCTCCGGGATACAATGGCTACAATATAATAAAGATTGTTTGTACAGAAGAAATGAATGGTACTCATTTGAAGTGTTATTATATGTTATTGAAGGATAATTAATGTTAAGAATGTGTGGAAAAGGGAGATTAATAAGATAAAGATAAATGTAAAGAATTATAAGCTACGGTTATAGCCAGTAGGAGGCATTGTTTTACTAATAGATAAATGTCCTGAGTTCGAGCCTGACCAGGTGAAAACTCAGTGGAAGTGATTGAAATACCCCGTATTTAAGGGATGTAAGATTTAAATGTTCAAGACTAAAAATGTCAATGAAATGAAATGGATCATGAATGTATCCAGTGAAATGAAGCAAGATAATTAAGGGTCATTATTTTAATTATGTTTGAGGGTAAATTTTACCATTATTTGTGTGTTGTGACTTTATGTTTTGAAAGTTTTTAAGTGAATTAAAGTTATTAATTTAAAGTAGGTGGTGTTATAGTCTTTTATAGCTTGTCCTTCCTATTGTTCAGTCCTGAATACATGGTCAGACATTGGGAGAAATGGTACACGCCCTGAACTGAGCTAAAGTCGGATGATGACCTGTATTTCCGTTTCCTAAACGAGTACAGTACCATACGGGGATGCAGCATATAAATATAAATATTGCCAAGTCCAAAATTTAATTTAAAATTGTTGAACAGTTTTTACAAGATTGATATTCGTATTTACTCTTCCGACACTTCTAGGTTTTAGGAAGTTTGAGAAGGGCCTGTATCTGCAGGATTCCAGCCTCGCTAAAAATCCCTCAGTATGCCTTCCATCGGAGGGGAAGTAAAGCCGGTGGTCCCATGTCATAGATTTATGGTATGTTAAAGAACCTTCCACTTCACCTGTGTGAAGCTAAATTATTGGTTAGGTTAAACATTTGACAAACGCTCTTAGGTTCCGATGTTCGTCCCTAGGAGCCGACTGCGATGGCATCTGGTAACCATTTATGAACTAGTAGTCGTTGACGGTTGCATTTGGCGGCAGAAGTAGGAACTACTTGAAAAAAATCAATGTCTAGAGTCCATAGTTGAATTGAAAACAGATAACACACACTAATACAGTCATCACAATTAACACCGGTTATCAGACCGATTCTACACACACCCAAAGTACACGGGGCTACATGACCGCGTTGTCGTAGCCCCTAAACTGAGAAACCAACCAGGATTCCAGCTTAGATTTTAGATTTTTTTTTTGTAATTTATGAACTACAATATACTGTAATATACCGCACACCTGCGTGGTCATTATCAAGCCTGTTAGTCGGCTTGCCAGTGCCTGTTTTATAACGGTAATATTTACCACATATTGCACATATAATAGTACATTATGCAACGAGCCTATAATGGCATTAATTAAGACACGAGAAGGTTTATAAAACGAGCGTAAGCGAGTTTTATAATTTCCATACGAGTGTCTTAATTACCATTATAGGCGAGTTGCATACAACTTTTTATGTTCGACGATAATTATAACTTTATTATATGTTTTAACATAAATATTCATAAATATCTGTTGAGATTCAGTCACTAGAATGTTGTGATTGGAGTGAGAGCGCTGGTTAGGATATCTCTGTTTTCTAAACTCTCTGACCGATCGACGCACGCGCTCTGTGTGCTTGGCAGTTTATTTACGCAAACATATGGACGGTGCACTTTCGGTAATTTATTTAGGCATGTTGGACTTTGAGCGCATGCGCGAAGGCATCCTTGCCTAATTGGTCACACAACTCTTTCTTGAGCACTGATTGGTGGGAGAAACTGTTTCATAATGAAAAATAGTGTTATAATGAGCCTCATTATGATACAGTTTTCTGACACATAATGTTTTGATTTCGACATCATTGAACATAAAGTTATCTTATTAATTTGACACCTGTTAACACTCAATATGTTTTCTTTCTTTTTTGAAGCATATTTTCGGCCCTTCAGTGGGCCTTCTTTAGCTTCTTTGCTTAGCTTAGCACTTCATTTGTAGCCTATTTTATGAATTGAACGACAAAACATACTGCCCCCGTAAATTGAATTATATAGAGACCACGGTGGCTATATTGGAAATTATAAAGAAAGTTATGGCTGTCATAGTTATGACGTGGGTAGTCATGACGTAAGCACGGATGACGCAGACGTTATGCCAGCAGGCTACTTGAGCTGAGATTCTCAGTGACGTCAGCATTTATTCGAGAAAGATCCGAGATTTACGACGCAGTCGCAGGAAACGTGGAATTCTGCTGAGGAAGAAATTATGCTATTGGAGGGGAGGCTCGAACCAATGAACGATAGTCTGAAGGAAGACGGAGATTGCTGAAACTATGATATTTTTATTACTTTTTGGAATGCAGAATTGTGGAAATCCATTTGCAGTAGAGGCATTGTTCTGGAATTTTGGTGAAATTTATTTTCAGTTTTTGAATTTTGAAAATCCGTCATGTATTGACGAAGTTGGAACTTCTAGCGATGACGCAGTAACACGCTATGGAAGGGATGGATACGCCCCTCATGAAGTTTATAAAAGGCCTTGCGCAGAAGAGAGGATTCTCATTCTCAGATCATCGAAGCTCTAATCGTAAAAGCTCAATCGTCTGATAGCTCAAATCGTCAGATCTTCAGTCTCAGTTCTCATATAGTCATTTCGGTGAGACGTCGAGTGAGATTAGTAGAAAGAGTCGTCTTTATAACGCGTGGTGAAGCCACTGCATTAAACGAGAGTCGAGCATACAAGCAGTGCAAGTTTACAGTGAGTAAAACTAGGTGAAGTTAAAACGCACATTATAACGCGTCTACAAGATTAGCTATGAACAGTTAGCGGTCGCCTATAAGCTAATTCTATTGTGCATTGCTACATTAAGGAGTGTAGAAAAGTTGAACAATTTCGAGGAGTTATTTTGGAAGATATTGGCAATTTTAGACGACTGACAAAAGTGATTTTCTCGCCACCTGAGAAGCACTTTGTATCGTCAGATTCTACGGTACGGCTGACACGGCTAGTGAAATAGTGAGACTTCTGATTGCTTTTGTGACACAACGCTACAGTATTATGGAGCAGTTTAATATGGCAGTTTGTTCTTCTATTACCATAACCGAAGAGAAGATGGAAGGCTAAAGGACTTTAATGCAATTGGGACATATTTCAACGGAGTAAGATAGCAGCATGGAACTTCGCTAATTGCCATTCCACACAAGCGAACATGTGGTGAATAACCATCTACACACATGTTTCGTGGTTCAACGCTGAATACTATCAAACAGCAATGGAAACGATTTCATACTCACTGAATATGAATATTTCTTCGGAAATTACTACAAAAACTTCATGGCGATTTTCTACTGGAACTTCAGGGATTTTTCAGGAGAGGTCAGGGTTGTCCCGACTCACAAAGAAGAATTTTGCCGGAAGGATGTCTTTGTCTACACGGAGCAGTGCAATTTCCGGAGGAGGAAGCAGTTCGATTCTCCGAGGGTGCTGTTTCCTGTTTCGAGGATGGAGCTAATCTTCAAGTTGGTAAAATGGATCCATCAGCAGTCTTCTTTGGGGAATTTTCCTCTGGAACTTCAACCAGCAGATAAGGTAGTCGTGAACGTTTATTATTGTATTTGAGAATTTTAACGATATTTGAGAAACCATTTTCCCATATTTTTGTCCTCATGTATTTTGCCCTATATTCTTGTTTGAGATTCCTATTCTCAGTACACCTTGATGTGTTATGCCTTTTTCGACGATTTTATTAAGACATTGTGTCATGGGCATGGTTAAACGATTTTGGATCAGTTGAGACTGATATTTAGATTTTTTCAGTAATTTGCTTATTTTTTTGTAGTCTCGATTTGACTGTAAGTTAATGATCTTTATGGCAGATTTAAATTCAGACAGCGTGTCACTTTATTAAAGTAATTCTACCCCAGTTTAATTACTTTGACCAATTTTCTGTCATCATCAAGAAGGAAGAACATTTAAATGATTTTAGAGCGTTAAAATCCATTACGTTGTCGACGATCTTGGAAATACTAGTCGTTATTTGAATTGATTGCAACACAGACATTTATCGTCAGTTATGAACGACCATTGCATCATAGACCATTTTGTGAAAGATGAACTTTAATTATGAATTATTGAATGCATTAAAGTCATGAACTTTTGTTAGGAGTTTTTTCTCAATTAGAGATTTATATAATGATGTTTGCATTCCCCAGTCTAATTGGATTCTATTCGACTATTTTGCAGTTTAGTCGCACTTTGTTTGATGATAGTATTTTTATACTACAATTCTTTGAAGATGTTAATCTTAAATTTTGATAGACCAGACAGGCGTATATAAGCGTATTCACTATTAAATTTGTTTGTGATTGGCAAATTTTTACTTCATTTCGATTCATGAATGAAATCCACGAAGGTTAAATGACAACAGTTTTGAAACTATTAATGATTATAAGAATTTTTGAAGTGGAACTATGAATGTATAATCGCTAGTGCAGCGGACGTGTTGAAAGTCGCTGATGTATAATGCCCTTGAATAAATGAAGGAGGTTCCCACAGTAATTAATGATGTTAAAGAATTTGTTAATGGAGGTTTTTGTAAATTCTGTGGAAGATTTTGATGCCATATATATTAATATATGATGAATTTTGGGCCTATTTTTAATGCAGTTTGTGCATTATTTTGTAAGCGAATTATTTTCCGATGGAGTGTATTATCTTAGTCCTTTGAAAATTAATCAAGTGAATTTACTGTTATAATTAACAAGAGTATTGAAAGAATTTGAGATAAGATTTTGAATGAAGATTACCGTCACAAATAATTATAATAATTATTACAACCTTTATTAAACCAGATTGTGACATTAACATGTATAACTAACCTTCATTGGTCGATTATATTGACACGATTATGAAATTACCAACCGGATGAACATGTGGTTAAATGTATTTCTTAAATTAATAATTTGAATAATTTAAATGTTAATATTGTAAATAATGATGTAAATATCTTTGACAATAATGTGGAACGAAAGTAATGTTAGAGGCGTGTTTAAATTTTTTTTATTGTCTTTGACAAATATTATAAACAATTTCTAATTGTTATGAATAATTTATGTGAGTTTGTTATAAACATTTAAGAGTGTGTTTTATACTCTAAACTATGCTTATTAAACATTTGGATGATAATTTAACAAGTTTAGGGATTGTCAGAATAATCCAGTGGTATGTGAGTAAAGCATTTGAAAGATTTGCGTCAATATATATGAGTTGTCTTGCGGACATTTAAAGCTTTTGAGAGGGAGCTGGATTCTTACGCAGTGTGGCATGATAAGTGAGCCCCATTTGACAGGTGTGCGTCAGGTTGAAGGGTAGACGGCAGCTGGCCAGACAACTGGTTATCAGCGGGCGAGGTCGTCTACATTCTGGCCTTGTGCCTATAAATACAAGTGTCATGTTTATTAAAAGAAACCAAATGCTCTGTATATGTGTCTCGTCCTGACTTCCTTTTCCAGTCCAAATGTGTTTTGAATATTACGTTATTTTGAGCTCGTGGGAGCTAACATGTTATATGATAACTTTGCAAGTCCTTCAGGAGGACATAGTCAGATTGACATGGGCTACTGATAGCCACATTTATTTTGTTGAGTTGTTAAAATCATACCCATTATTTGAAATAAAAACTTTTGTACAGTTCAAAGTTCTCGTCTTCGTTCTGGTTCATTTTTAAATGTCATGGTGGAGGTTATTGTGGGAGCATACTTTAGAGATCCTGTTGTCAACCCAATCCCCGAGATAATTTTTAAGAGGTAAGTAAAGGTAAGTATGAACCCCCGTCTATTTTGGTGTGTTCCACAATAATTTCTTGGTAACTTCTGTGCTCAAACCTCGGTAGTATCTGTCAGTGCCATTTTCATTGGTGTAGCTGAGCCGGTGCGATTGATTGTTGGCAATCCGATTGAGGGGGCGGATATCTGACAGCCTACTATCAGGTTTACGGGGACAGAAGGATTGGCGACCCTAAAACGTGGGGCTGGTTCAACATAAGTGGATCACCAGGTTGAACGCCAGTAGGATTGGCAAACCTAAAACGTGTGGCTCGATTAGACTCAAATAAAGAGGTTGATTCTTTGTTAGATGTCTTGGCCAATTGTAAAATTTAAGAGTGTGATTATATAGGAATTAAATGTTGTATTGTATTAGGAAAATTACACTCAGAAAAGATCAGATCTTATAGAACTTGAGAAAGGTTAAATGGGCTGGAAACTTAGAAAAATCGCCTATGATCTGGAATCTTATTTTATTTGACCGGCTTATGACATTTTAGTCATATTAAAGATAAAATTAAATTATTTGGATTGTAAATGTAAATTATTTGTGTTAGGATATTTTAAAATGGGCCAGGGAAATTTGAGCATGTGCTTGAGTTTGTTTCAACATGAAGTGTCTTCGAAGGTTAATTATAAGGTAATTATAAGTTAGATTTAAGACAGAAAATTGATCAAATTTATATATGGTGAAAAGTGTTGCTCAGATGTTGTTATTTTGCTCTATTGATGTATGTCCCTACAGCAGTCTATTTTGAATAATATTGTAATGGCAGATGAAAGTCTGAGGATGATGTTAGAGGAGATGTGTGCTAACTTGAAAGCAAGCATGAATAGTAGTATGAAGCAGATGCTGGATGAAAGTTTGAAGGTTCTTCAGACTAGTTCTGCTAACTTAGAGGATAATATGTCGCGTTTACAGATTAATACCCAAGGAATTGAGAATACTGTAACTGACATCCGCACAAATGTGTCTGATGTTAAAACTGATGTTTCTAAGGTACAGAAAGATCTTACAATGTTGAATCTAGATGTGGCTAATGTCCGAGGTGATATTTATTGTGCTAGGGCTGAAGTAGTTGTTGTTAAAAATGATGTTGCGACTGTCCAAGACAAGGTTGAGGAAGTCCAAAGAGAAATCCAAAATGTTAGAACTGATGTGTCCAATGTTCAGGTTGATATTAATAACATTCATTCGGATGTAAATGAGGTGCAAAGTGACATAAATAAGATTCAAGTAGAAGTCAACACAGTTTTCGTAGATATTGCTAAAGTCCAAACTGATGTAAATAAAGTCAGGGAAGAAATAGAAAATTCGAAAACCCTTTGTACGCGTAATATAAGTGCATTAACGACTAGATTAGTTGATGAGTCAGTTAGAACGACAGCGTCTTTAGCAGGTTTAAAGTATGATGTAGAGGTCATGAGAACCCAGGTATTAGACCATAATAGATTATTGAAAGAAGATATCGAAGTAGACACAGCAGAAATGTTAACGGCAAATGTAGCAGTATGGAAAGACGAGTAGAATAAGTCAAGTGGGGAACATGTAACCCAAATTCAGGAACGTATTGAAAGAAAACTTGCCAGTACTCAAATAGATATTAACAATGAAGTAGTACAGATTAGGAAAGATTTAAGCGTCAGGATGGATTCGCTATCCGAAAGACAAGTTGAAGATAGAACACAACTAGGTCAGGATGTGCAAACATTAAAATCTGCATTAGAGGAACAGATTCATAAAGTTGTCTCTGATGTGAATGAAACGACGAGCAAACTGTAGAATTTGAAGCTAGGAGAGGCTAGTTTGATGGAGACCTACAAAGAAGAGTTAATCAAGAAAGTCTTAACGGAAATCACTGACAAGGATACAGAAGGCTTGGCTTGCGAAACCAATAGGAATTATGCCAGAAGATATAACCTAGCTCCAGAAGAGAGAGACGTGACTCCTGAAGAACGTATATCCAGATTCAGGGAGGAAGATGACGAGAGGAATATGGAACCTGAGTGGAACTATCGAGATAGTGGGAAAAACTACCCGGATTCATATCCGAGGAACGTGACGGTCATCAGGAATTTTGAAGACAAACCGCAAAAATTCAGCAACACTGATAGTTTGACACCTATAGAATATGTAAGGAACCTCAAAGATTATTTCATCGAAGCTCACATTCCCAGAGAGAGAGAGATGAAGTTAGTAAAGAGATTTTTGACTGGAGGACCCCTCGAATGGTTTTGCGCATTTAGATACACATTCAGTAACTTTGACGAGTTTGCAGAGGCATTAATCAAACGATTTTGGTCCATAGAAGCGCAGAATTCGTTAAGAGCGGAGGTGTATTCAAGAAAATACTCAGGTACTCTTCCAACACGGTACGCTGATTTCTTTACGAGTCAATTATCCCGCTTGAGATTTTTGCAACCCCCATTGTCAACGGAGCAATTAATTGATGCGATTTCTCGTATGCTGCCTGTGGAGGTGAGGAGATTAATCATTTCGTCAAACATCAGGGATTTGACCAGCATGGATGAATTACTGAGGAGGTTAGACTACACAAGTCCAATGCCTAACGTGGTACAGAAAGGTCAAAGGCATGACTTCAAAGAAATAAATACTGTATATATGGACCAAGTCCAACAAACTGACAAGCCAGATGAAGAGAAAACTGACAATGTAGGTCCTCACAGGAATAATCAGTTTCGAAATAACAGATCGCAAGGTTACCGTCCGTATCAACAGAGAAGAGGCTGGAACTATAATCGAGGAAATTACAACAGTGGAAGAGGCAGATATTACAACAATAATGGTTATAACAGAAATTATAATAGAAATAACCAGAACCAAAACAGAAATCAGAATCCTCAAGGTCAGGTTATGACACCCGATCAGTATCAGGAAAGAGAGAGGGAAAGCCAGCAATACCTAAAAGAATTACGGGAAAAAGAAGCCGACAACCAAAAGAAAAGGCAGGATGTTGTAATCGATCCTGGGCCTTCTACGAGCCAGCAGAATTTTGAGGCCGGTAACACAAAAAGAAAAACGCCGATTTCTCAACGACAGTGAGAACTTGTAAATACATTGCCACACCACACCTGATTACAATGAATGAGAATAATGTCATTTACGGCAAGTTCAATGCTGGAAATTTGAAAAGATACTATCCTAGAGTAAGCCAGTAACAATTCAATTTCGTGTTCAAGAGAGTTGAGGTACTTGTAACACTGAGTTTAAAAACAATTTGCAACTGTTTTTAAAACGTGGTGAGGGGAGAATGCCCCCGTAAATTGAATTATATAGAGACCACGGTGGCTATATTGGAAATTATAAAGAAAGTTATGGCTGTCATAGTTATGACGTGGGTAGTCATGACGTAAGCACGGATGACGCAGACGTTATGCCAGCAGGCTACTTGAGCTGAGATTCTCAGTGACGTCAGCATTTATTCGAGAAAGATCCGAGATTTACGACGCAGTCGCAGGAAACGTGGAATTCTGCTGAGGAAGAAATTATGCTAATGGAGGGGAGGCTCGAACCAATGAACGATAGTCTGAAGGAAGACGGAGATTGCTGAAACTATGATATTTTTATTACTTTTTGGAATGCAGAATTGTGGAAATCCATTTGCAGTAGAGGCATTGTTCTGGAATTTTGGTGAAATTTATTTTCAGTTTTTGAATTTTGAAAATCCGTCATGTATTGACGAAGTTGGAACTTCTAGCGATGACGCAGTAACACGCTATGGAAGGGATGGATACGCCCCTCATGAAGTTTATAAAAGGCCTTGCGCAGAAGAGAGGATTCTCATTCTCAGATCATCGAAGCTCTAATCGTAAAAGCTCAATCGTCTGATAGCTCAAATCGTCAGATCTTCAGTCTCAGTTCTCATATAGTCATTTCGGTGAGACGTCGAGTGAGATTAGTAGAAAGAGTCGTCTTTATAACGCGTGGTGAAGCCACTGCATTAAACGAGAGTCGAGCATACAAGCAGTGCAAGTTTACAGTGAGTAAAACTAGGTGAAGTTAAAACGCACATTATAACGCGTCTACAAGATTAGCTATGAACAGTTAGCGGTCGCCTATAAGCTAATTCTATTGTGCATTGCTACATTAAGGAGTGTAGAAAAGTTGAACAATTTCGAGGAGTTATTTTGGAAGATATTGGCAATTTTAGACGACTGACAAAAGTGATTTTCTCGCCACCTGAGAAGCACTTTGTATCGTCAGATTCTACGGTACGGCTGACACGGCTAGTGAAATAGGGAGACTTCTGATTGCTTTTGTGACACAACGCTACAGTATTATGGAGCAGTTTAATATGGCAGTTTGTTCTTCTATTACCATAACCGAAGAGAAGATGGAAGGCTAAAGGACTTTAATGCAATTGGGACATATTTCAACGGAGTAAGATAGCAGCATGGAACTTCGCTAATTGCCATTCCACACAAGCGAACATGTGGTGAATAACCATCTACACCCATGTTTCGTGGTTCAACGCTGAATACTATCAAACAGCAATGGAAACGATTTCATACTCACTGAATATGAATATTTCTTCGGAAATTACTACAAAAACTTCATGGCGATTTTCTACTGGAACTTCAGGGATTTTTCAAGAGAGGTCAGGGTTGTCCCGACTCAAAAAGAAGAATTTTGCCGGAAGGATGTCTTTGTCTACACGGAGCAGTGCAATTTCCGGAGGAGGAAGCAGTTCGATTCTCCGAGGGTGCTGTTTCCTGTTTCGAGAATGGAGCTCATCTTCAAGTTGGTAAAATGGATCCATCAGCAGTCTTCTTTGGGGAATTTTCCTCTGGAACTTCAACCAGCAGATAAGGTAGTCGTGAACGTTTATTATTGTATTTGAGAATTTTAACGATATTTGAGCAACCATTTTCCCATATTTTTGTCCTCATGTATTTTGCCCTATATTCTTGTTTGAGATTCCTATTCTCAGTACACCTTGATGTGTTATGCCTTTTTCGACGATTTTATTAAGACATTGTGTCATGGGCATGGTTAAACGATTTTGGATCAGTTGAGACTGATATTTAGATTTTTTCAGTAATTTGCTTATTTTTTTTGTAGTCTCGATTTGACTGTAAGTTAATGATCTTTATGGCAGATTTAAATTCAGACAGCGTGTCACTTTATTAAAGTAATTCTACCCCAGTTTAATTACTTTGACCAATTTTCTGTCATCATCAAGAAGGAAGAACATTTAAATGATTTTAGAGCGTTAAAATCCATTACGTTGTCGACGATCTTGGAAATACTAGTCGTTATTTGAATTGATTGCAACACAGACATTTATCGTCAGTTATGAACGACCATTGCATCATAGACCATTTTGTGAAAGATTAACTTTAATTATGAATTATTGAATGCATTAAAGTCATGAACTTTTGTTAGGAGTTTTTTCTCAATTAGAGATTTATATAATGATGTTTGCATTCCCCAGTCTAATTGGATTCTATTCGACTATTTTGCAGTTTAGTCGCACTTTGTTTGATGATAGTATTTTTATACTACAATTCTTTGAAGATATTAATCTTAAATTTTGATAGACCAGACAGGCGTATATAAGCGTATTCACTATTAAATTTGTTTGTGATTGGCAAATTTTTACTTCATTTCGATTCATGAATGAAATCCACGAAGGTTAAATGACAACAGTTTTGAAACTATTAATGATTATAAGAATTTTTGAAGTGGAACTATGAATGTATAATCGCTAGTGCAGCGGACGTGTTGAAAGTCGCTGATGTATAATGCCCTTGAATAAATGAAGGAGGTTCCCACAGTAATTAATGATGTTAAAGAATTTGTTAATGGAGGTTTTTGTAAATTCTGTGGAAGATTTTGATGCCATATATATTAATATATGATGAATTTTGGGCCTATTTTTAATGCAGTTTGTGCATTATTTTGTAAGCGAATTATTTTCCGATGGAGTGTATTATCTTAGTCCTTTGAAAATTAATCAAGTGAATTTACTGTTATAATTAACAAGAGTATTGAAAGAATTTGAGATAAGATTTTGAATGAAGATTACCGTCACAAATAATTATAATAATTATTACAACCTTTATTAAACCAGATTGTGACATTAACATGTATAACTAACCTTCATTGGTCGATTATATTGACACGATTATGAAATTACCAACCGGATGAACATGTGGTTAAATGTATTTCTTAAATTAATAATTTGAATAATTTAAATGTAAATATTGTAAATAATGATGTAAATATCTTTGACAATAATGTGGAACGAAAGTAATGTTAGAGGCGTGTTTAAATTTTTTTTATTGTCTTTGACAAATATTATAAACAATTTCTAATTGTTATGAATAATTTATGTGAGTTTGTTATAAACATTTAAGAGTGTGTTTTATACTCTAAACTATGCTTATTAAACATTTGGATGATAATTTAACAAGTTTAGGGATTGTCAGAATAATCCAGTGGTATGTGAGTAAAGCATTTGAAAGATTTGCGTCAATATATATGAGTTGTCTTGCGGACATTTAAAGCTTTTGAGAGGGAGCTGGATTCTTACGCAGTGTGGCATGATAAGTGTTCGCTTTTGCGAATGTTTTTTTTTTGGCTGTGTTTCCCGCACGGTTTGAAACACACGTTCAATTTTTCTGCTCCATTTTTTTTTTCGTTATAATTGCAGTATGAACGCGGTGTTCTGATTATTTATTTAACTTACGCTTCATTTGAATTGTTGTTCTTTATTATTCTTGTCAACTCACCTTTTTTCTTAAGTGTCTTTCTAGACGCACCATACTGACACACTTTTTCATGAGGTACTGTGCTCATCTCTGCGGCAACCTTCGCAATGTGCATGGGGCTGTGCGTTGATTGGTTGTTTGACACCCCTCCTTCATTCTGGAATGTTCGGCTGCTGTCGTCATTTCCACTATATATTCTCCGCCTCGCTGTCCTGCGGCCTGTCTACATCTGCCTGTCTGAACCAGTCTGTCCACGGCTGCCTGCCGTTCCACAACAAGGCCCTTCTTGGGAAGGCCCTGTTAGTAAATATTGTGTGGCTGGAACCTTGCCAAGTGGCATGCTTCATCGCTCGGACTCTGTCATGCTAGGCGAGGTATGAGTCAACGACCTTCACCTCAGCAACTCAGTCAGCCCGCTAGCTCACTACAACTCGGCGATGAGAAAATATAACTGCTTGTAATCCGCCAGACAGATAATTACCAAGAGGTCTGTTCCTGCGGGGTACAGTTCGCCAATGGAGCCACCATCTATCTTTCTCGGAAGGCATGCCGAGACATCTTAGAGGAAGCCTTTGTTTGGATTACAACCCGCTTCCTGCGGGCCAAATACTAAGTATAAAAATATCAAATCATTGGTAACGTGAACTTCCTTCACTTGGTTAATACATTCTTCAAGGCTAAGCCTTTTTCTTGCTTCTTGCTTGGTTTTTAGATATTTTTCTTGAAAATACTTTATTAATCGCCTTTTATATGGCATTTTTATGCATTTTTATTGTAATTCCTATTTATTCTGAGTTTCATGGAGAAACATTGCATTTCTAATTACCTTCCTTTAATTATTATTCTAAATGAAAATGTTTGTTATTGCTTCAAAAATCAAATAAATGTATTGAACCTTGGTTATCAATGTTTGGTCTCTTCCTCGTCACTCTATTTAAATTTCATTGTGTGCCCGAATCCTAATCCCCCTTTTCCCAGTTGGGGTGCTATCCAGTCACCCCTTTCCATGGTGCCGAAACCCGGGATCGAACCCAGAACCTTCATTCTGAGACCACAAATTCTATTCCAAAAAAAAACAAACTTGTGCAATCTAATATTTGTCTTATACATTTCAGTATATCGTGGCTAGCGCAGGAGATCTGCGGGAAAGCGGAAACAATCCCAGCATATTACACAACTGGTTTCTTTCTGGAAAGCAGGTCTGTCTGGTGCCGTAAGCAGCTTTGGTAAGTGAGTTATTCCAACTTCCCAGCCATGCCAGTAATAATAGATGATAAACTGTTAAACTCTCGGGCGGCCTACAAAGGTCAACTTACCCGTTTTCAAAAATATTTAGCTACTCTACCGAAAGAGGAACAAAACCTTGATATTATATCTCAGCGTTTAAAAGCTTTTGAACAGGCGTACGAGAAATATGATCTCGTGCAACTTGAAATTGAAATCAAAAGTCCAGAACATCAATCAGATAGGGAAGAAGTAGAGAGTAATTACTTTGATACACACGCTCAGGCTGTGGCATTAGTTAGAACTTTGACCCTGGAGTTGAAGGTAGAGGAAACTCAAGGAAGAATTAGCGACCATGGGAATGGTATCAAACCATTGCTACCTAAAATTGAAATTCCGAATTTTTCAGGAAAGGAAGAGATGTGGCAATCGTTCTTTGAATTGTTCAGTTCATTAGTACATGATAATGCCACACTTCCAGAAATTCAGAAATTTCATTACTTAAAATCCATTTTGCAGGGACCACCCCTTCAACTTATAAGAGAACTCCCCTTAACAGGAGAAAACTATAACATTGCTATAGAGCTTCTTAAAGGCCGTTATGGCAACGAAAAATTATGCCTACAGAGGCATATTCAAGCCTTATTTAACCTGCCCGCATTGCGAGCTGACAGCTTGTCAACACTGCGAGCCTTAAGTGACACGGTCCAACTACACGTCAGAGCATTGGCACGGTTGAATCAACCGGTCGAGCATTGGGATCTATTCTTAGTTCACTTGGTTACTTCTAAATTTGATTCATCAACCTTTAAGGCATGGGAGAGGGAACTAACAAATGACACTTCATATACCTATGGCTCATTGCTTACGTTTATAAATAATAGATGTCAGGTTTTATCAGCCGTAGCCTGTCATATGTCAGGAAGTGCAGACAACAAATCTAATGTTGTGAAGCCAGTCGGTACTAAAATAAACAAATCTGCTGTCTTTACCGTTCAACATAATTCAACAGATTGTATTCTCTGTAAAGCGCCTCACAGGTTATATTCCTGCGTTGCCTTTAAAGCCCTTTCTACCGACGAAAGACGCAAATTAATAGCTCAAAAAAGATATTGCTACAACTGTCTGTCAACTAGGCATATGGTGCCTGATTGCGTATCTAAAAATACTTGCTCCCATTGCAAGGCTCAACATCATACCTTGCTTCATAGGTTTGAAAAGCCACGTCAGGCTCCTTCCCCTGGATGTTCTAAAGATACATCCCCAGGAGCCAATGCGCAATCTTATACTCAGAGCTCTAGCTCTATTCGTAGTTCCCAGGTGCTACTATCAACCGTGTTATTAAAAGTTCAAGATTCCTCTGGTAGATGGCTTGAAGCACGTGCCTTATTGGATAATGCCGCCACCCATGACTTCATAAGTGAGCGTCTCATTAAGAAACTTGGTCTTCCCAAGCAACCTACATTAATTCAGGTTACCGGTATTAACAATAGCAATGTTAAATCTTTGCATTTTGTTCGTGTTCACATCAAAGATGCTGTTAATTGTAACACAACATTTCAGTTGAATTGTCTTGCCATTGATACTATTGGCAGTAATACCCCTAGTACTTCTTTTGAAATTAGAAATTGGCAATTTCCTCATAACATTCAGTTGGCAGATCCAACATTTAATACGAGCGCTCCAGTAGACATACTTCTCAGTGCCCAAGTATTTTGGCAATGTCTCCTTAGCTCTAAGGTTAAAATATCACCAGGAGTGTTTGTTCATCATACCAAGCTAGGTTGGTTAGTAACGGGTCAGGTCCCTCGTAAGTCGTTTCAAAATTTCTCACAATGTCATTTTGTCAATACAAGTCTCGATTACAACTTAGAAAGATTTTGGAAAATCGAAACTATAGATTCAGTTTCACCTTCCTCAGTTGAAAATGAAATGTGTGAAAAGCTGTTTCGCGAAACAACCAAACGCAATTCAGAGGGTAGATTTGTCGTAACAATGCCCCGAGTGGATAATCCACCTCTTTTATTTGAAACACACCCTAGGGCTCTTAGAGCACTCTATGCTGTGGAAAGCAAATTTAAACGTGACCCTGTCGTTAAAACTCAATACTCCACATTTATGGAGGAATATGAGGCACTCGATCACATGGAGGTTGTTACCAAGAAAGATGATGCTTCTTATACCCCATCTGAAGTCATTTACCTCAATCATCATCCTGTTTGGAAGAATGAAATTTTAATGGAAAACATAAGAGTGGTCTTTAATGGCTCTGCATTGGATGCCAATGGAACTTCTCTGAATGACACATTATTATCAGGCCCTCCTATTCAATCTGACATTTCTTCTGTTTTAATGAATTTTCGCTTGTTCCCTATCGCAGTGATATCTGATATCAAGCAGATGTATAGACAGATTTTGGTCGATCCACAACAGCGCGACCTTCAGAGAATTCTTTGTCGCGACGAGCCTACTAAACCCGTCAAGATTTTTCGGCTAAAAACATTAACCTATGGACTAAAGCCTTCTGCTTTTTTAGCCATACGTACGTTGAAATTACTTGCTGAACAGGATGGCCCGTTGTATTCTCCTAAGGCTTCTGAAGTGTTAAAATCATCATTCTACGTTGACGATTTTCTTCATTCATTTGAGTCAGTATCTGTAGCACTGCAAGTCTCTAAGGATTTGACAGCTTTGCTTTTGGGAGGCGGATTTTCCTTGTGCAAGTGGAACTCTAATTCGGAAGAATTTATTTCTAAATTTCCATTAACTTCAGTCTATAACGACTCAGTAGAGCTTCTTCATGAAAATAATTCTATCAAAACTCTAGGCATCTATTGGAGTCCTCAAAAGGATTTTTTCTTTTTCAAAATTAATCTCAGTGACATCAAACCGCAAACTAAGCGGCAAATTTTGTCTGAGATTGCAAAGATATTTGATCCTCTCCAATTTTTGGCGCCAATCATCGTCACAGCAAAGCTTTTCATGCAAGACCTTTGGTCCTTGAAAACTGGTTGGGATGAACCAGTTCCTTCAGAGTTGCAAAAAAATTGGATTTCTTATAGAAATAGTTTGGAAGATCTCTCTAATGTTATTATCCCGCGAGTGATTATTCCCTTTCCCTCCTGTGGAGGATATGAACTTCACATCTTTGCCGATAGCTCATTGAAAGCTTATGGATGTTGTGCGTATATTGTTTGCCGTAATTTTGTCCAGTCATATTTCTTTTCCAATTTAATTTGCGCTAAGTCGAAGGTGGCCCCTCTTAAATCTTTATCCTTGCCACGACTGGAACTTTGTGCTGCTCTTCTGGCGGTTGAATTATCGGTCAAAATCCGTCAATCTTTGAAAATCCGATTTATTAAAACTTACTTTTGGAGTGACTCAGCCATCACGTTGGCATGGATTGCCAAACCTCCCTCGCATTGGCAAGTGTTTGTAGCTAATAGAGTGTCCAAAATTCAACAATTGTCTAACCTTGAACAATGGCATCATGTATCTGGCAAGGAGAACCCTGCAGATGTCATTTCTCGGGGATGTTCCCCTCTTATGTTGGCTAACCTGACATTATACTGGCACGGTCCCCGTTGGCTTCTGCAAGAACCTTCCGCTTGGCCAAATTTTCCTCTTCCGGAGTTATCAGACTTGCCGGATTCTGGTAAGATTACTGGATCTTCTCTTCTCGTTTCCGACTCTCCCCTTCTCTTGCAGCGATATTCCTCTTTCCATAAATTGGTGAGGGTTATGGCTTATCTCCTTCGATGGAAATATTTTGTGGTAGAACAACCTCTTTTTCCTAAGCCATATTTAACCCTTTCTGAATTAGGTTTAGCCACTACAAAAATCTTATGGCTTACTCAACAAGAAATATTCTCTGAAGAATGCCAGGTGTTGTCCCAAGGTCAATCCCTTAAGAAATCGAGTAGGCTTTCCTCACTCGCCCCCTTTTTGGGTACTGATGGTTTATTAAGAGTAGGAGGACGTTTATCTTTGGCTGATCTTTCTGAGGATAAAAAACATCCAATTATTCTTCCCTCAAAGCATCATGTCACTTCCTTAATCATTCGTCAGTATCATTACCAGCATCTTCATGCTGGTACTCGTACATTACTTTCTATCATTCGTGAAAGGTATTGGCCCATAAACGGAGTCCATGAAGTTACCTCTGTTATCCGGAAGTGCATTCCATGTTTTAAATCCAACCCTAAAGTTACCGCTCAGCTCATGGGTGATCTCCCCAACTTTAGATCCGCGCCTGCTAGACCCTTTACCTTTACGGGGGTGGATTATTCCGGGTCTTTTGTTTACAGAAGAAATTCTCCTGAGGCCAAAAAATGTATTTTTGGAAAACTCTATATTTCGCTGTTTGTATGTATGGTCACCGGAGCAGTTCACTTAGAACTAGTTACCAACGCCTCTACTGCTTACTTTTTGGCAGCTTTTGCCAGATTTTCTGCTCGCAGAGGTCTTCCTTCAGAAGTATTCTCAGACAATGCTAAAAATTTTATCGGAGCTTCTGAGCAAATTAAGAGAGCTCTTACTCAAAATTCAGCGCTGGAAAGGATTACTGATTATGCTCACCAGAGAAATTTCAAGTGGCACTTCATCCCCCCTTATGCACCTCATCAAGGTGGGCGGTGGGAGTCTTGTGTGAAACTCACCAAGAAGCACCTTAGACGTGTTTGTGGCCAAACCCCCCTTTCTCATGAAGAGTTTAATTCCTTAATCATTTTTATTGAGGGCATAATTAATTCTCGTCCTTTATCACCCTTATCTAATGATCTTTTAGATCTTCTGCCATTAACGCCAGGTCATTTTCTTATCGGTGGTCCTTTGACCGCCTCCCCCCCTTTGTTATATTCTAATTCTCAATCTTCTTTAGCCATTTCTTGGCGCAAAATTGAAAGTTTGCGCAACAATTTTTGGCGCCGCTGGAGGTTGGAATACCTCGGTTTGCTTCAGCAGCGTGGTAAATTGCGTGTTTCCTGCTCTAACCTTCAGATTGGGGACTTGGTCCTTTTGAAAGACCCTAGTCCCCCTCTTGTCTGGAATTTGGGTAGGGTTGTTGAGTGCTTTCCTGGCAGAGATGGTAGGATTCGCGTGGTAAAACTGCAGACTTCTGCTGGCCATTTTCTCAGGCCAATCACTATGATTGCTCCTTTGCCACGCGAGGCCTAACTTCTGTGCTTTCTTACTGCAATTTTTTCTCGCCCCTCCCAGCATGTTCGCTTTTGCGAATGTTTTTTTTAGGCTATGTTTCCCGCACGGTTTGAAACACACGTTCAATTTTTCTGCTCCATTTTTTTTTCGTTATAATTGCAGTATGAACGCGGTGTTCTGATTATTTATTTAACTTACGTTTCATTTGAATTGTTGTTCTTTATTATTCTTGTCAACTCACCTTTTTTCTGAAGTGTCTTTCTAGACGCACCATACTGTCACACTTTTTCATGAGGTACTGTGCTCATCTCAGCGGCAACCTTCGCAATGTGCATGGGGCTGTGCGTTGATTGGTTGTTTGACACCCCTCCTTCATTCTGGAATGTTCGGCTGCTGTCGTCATTTCCACTATATATTCTCCGCCTCGCTGTCCTGCGGCCTGTCTACATCTGCCTGTCTGAACCAGTCTGTCCACGGCTGCCTGCCGTTCCACAACAAGGCCCTTCTTGGGAAGGCCCTGTTAGTAAACATTGTGTGGCTGGAACCTTGCCAAGTGGCATGCTTCATCGCTCGGACTCTGTCATGCTAGGCGAGGCATGAGTCAACGACCTTCACCTCAGCAACTCAGTCAGCCCGCTAGCTCACTACAACTCGGTGATGAGAAAATATAACTGCTTGTAATCCGCCAGACAGATCATTACCAAGAGGTCTGTTCCTGCGGGGTACAGTTCGCCAATGGAGCCACCATCTATCTTTCTCGGAAGGCATGCCGAGACATCTTAGAGGAAGCCTTTGTTTGGATTACAACCCGCTTCCTGCGGGCCAAATACTAAGTATAAAAATATCAAATCATTGGTAACGTGAACTTCCTTCACTTGGTTAATACATTCTTCAAGGCTAAGCCTTTTTCTTGCTTCTTGCTTGGTTTTTAGATATTTTTCTTGAAAATACTTTATTAATCGCCTTTTATATGGCCTTTTTATGCATTTTTATTGTAATTCCTATTTATTCTGAGTTTCCTGGAGAAACATTGCATTTCTAATTACCTTCCTTTAATTATTATTCTAAATGAAAATGTTTGTTATTGCTTCAAAAATCAAATAAATGTATTGAACCTTGGTTATCAATGTTTGGTCTCTTCCTCGTCACTCTATTTTAATTTCATTGTGTGCCCGAATCCTAATCCCCCTTTTCCCAGTTGGGGTGCTATCCAGTCACCCCTTTCCAATAAGTGAGCCCCATTTGACAGGTGTGCGTCAGGTTGAAGGGTAGACGGCAGCTGGCCAGACAACTGGTTATCAGCGGGCGAGGTCGTCTACATTCTGGCCTTGTGCCTATAAATACAAGTGTCATGTTTATTAAAAGAAACCAAATGCTCTGTATATGTGTCTCGTCCTGACTTCCTTTTCCAGTCCAAATGTGTTTTGAATATTACGTTATTTTGAGCTCGTGGGAGCTAACATGTTATATGATAACTTTGCAAGTCCTTCAGGAGGACATAGTCAGATTGACATGGGCTACTGATAGCCACATTTATTTTGTCGAGTTGTTAAAATCATACCCTTTATTTGAAATAAAAACTTTTGTACAGTTCAAAGTTCTCGTCTTCGTTCTGGTTCATTTTTAAATGTCATGGTGGAGGTTATTGTGGGAGCATACTTTAGAGATCCTGTTGTCAACCCAATCCCCGAGATAATTTTTAAGAGGTAAGTAAAGGTAAGTATGAACCCCCGTCTATTTTGGTGGGTTCCACAATAATTTCTTGGTAACTTCTGTGCTCAAACCTCGGTAGTATCTGTCAGTGCCATTTTCATTGGTGTAGCTGAGCCGGTGCGATTGATTGTTGGCAATCCGATTGAGGGGGCGGATATCTGACAGCCTACTATCAGGTTTACGGGGACAATACATAAACACTATTTCGAAATGGACGTCCATACATTTTAATTATGAAAAATATGTAACGTATTCTAATCAGGAGGCAAAATATCTAAAGTTATAATTCAATATATAAATAAATTTAGTGTCTTGATTGTCTAGAACTCTCAAACGATTTCGATCTTGTGGAGGTCACGTTTTCTTTTGGAACATTTATTATGGAAGAAGCCTCCGTGGCTTAGGCGGCAGCACGCCGGCCTCTCACCGCTGGGTCCGTGGTTCAAATCCCGGTCACTCCATGTGAGATCTGTGCTGGACAAAACGGAGGCAGGCAGGTTTTTCTCCGGGTACTCCGGTTTTCCCTGCCACAATTCCATTCCAGCAACACTCTTCACTATCATTTCATTTCATATGTCATTCCTTTAATCATTGCCCCAGAGGAGTGCGTCAGGCTTCGGCAGCCGGCACAGTTCATATCCTCGCCGCTAGATGGGGGCTTCATTCATTCCATTCCTGACCCGGTCGGAGACTGGAAGCAGGCTGTGGATTTTTCATTATGGAAGTCTTATTCGATTTGAACTAGCTAATATATTTCATTATTGTCTTTATAATCCTAGATTGAAGATATGTTGATTATAATTTAAAGTTCCATAGTCCAGAAGACGCCTGTGCCACTATCATCAATTAAACGTGGCTGCTTGTGTTTGCAGACGCTGCGCCCGGTGATAGCATGGACTGGATGAAGGGAGTTGCCGGTGTACCTCTTTCATACTCTGTGGAGTTGCCCGGTGGCGGGTTGGGTGGCTTGGATGGCTTTGTTATGCCCCCCTCATGCATCAGGAAGACAGTCCAACAGTTCTTCCCGGCAGTGCGAGTTTTCGGCGAACACGTAACCAACAACAATTGAACATATCAAAGTCTTAATCATTGGATCTGATGCTAAAATTTTCCTGCTAGAATATACAGCACACCAAAAGTTCTCCAATTCACTTCAATTAAATAGACATTCAGGGCCTTGTTTTTTCAAATTCCCATTCCCTTGTTCATTTGTTTTAAAGCATCGCTATGTATGTGGGGAAAGCTCCTTCTTCTTATACCATTTTCTTATTCTTCTTGTTCTCCTCCATGGATTGCCACCTTATTTGCTAGGTAGATTGAATTTTGGCGGCAACTTATGGAAATTAAATTCCTTCATTGCATGACCGTGTACCGCCTTGTTTATCTACTGGAAAACGGTGGAGTATTATAGGAACCATGTTACATGCTATAACGGCTAGGTATGTCTGCTATTCCTTTGTTTACATAATATGTATTTTCTCATGATATTCTCTTACTTGCCGAAAAAATTATATTTCTCCAACCGAGAAAAAATAGGCTTATGAAATCACCTTTTGTCCGTGTGTCTGTGTGTGTGATTCGTGTGTATGCACCCCCCCCCCCCCCTCTAATGACATCTAAACGGCTGGAGTGATTTCCATGAAACTCGGTAAGACCATAGCACCCTTCTGGCCGACCCCGACCGTGCCTTTCAAATTTTATTGTGTCTCCCCAATCCAACATGGCGGTTGTGCGAAATATTTCACCAGCATTCAGTATCTCCAAAACTATTACAGATATAACCCTGAAATTTTGAACGGTGATAAAGGGCACTACTAGAAGTTCACCTATAAGACTTTGAAAAACCTGGTAACTACAAAACCAACATAGCTGCCAAGCGAAAATGAGACATTTAAATATACTTTTCTCGTGATTTAATTATCCAAACGTAATGAAACATGGTACAACAAATGTTTATACACGTTATAATGCACCGACATCTAACTTCGATCAATTGTTTACATAACCTCAATATGGCGGCTGTGCGAAATATTTAACTGTCATTCTATATCTCCGAAACTATTACAGATATCACCGTGAAATTTTCTACGGTGATAAAGGGCACAGCAGCAAGTTTATCTATGTAACTTTTAAACACCTGTAAAGTACAAAAACAACATGGCAGCCAAGCGAATTTGAAACATTTTAATAGACTTTTCTCTTGATTTAACCATCTGAGCCCAGAGATATGTTGTACAGTAAATGATTATACATATTGTAATGCACTGGCAACTAATTTAGTTCAAATGTTTACATAAACTCAAGATGGAGGCTGTGCAAAATTTCAAAATTAAATTTTTATTTCTTGTGTCGTAATCATGCGATCGAAGTAAAGTTTGAATAATAAACCTACGTAATAATTTTCCTTTAATTGTACATAACTCTATGGCCTATAAGTAGGAGCCCAAGGCGGGTCCTAACTCAGAACTTTTTGATCCCTCCTCGTATTAGCCTCAGCCATGTAATATTTTAGATATTTCCCGAACCTATGGTCGGATTTCAGGACTTGGGGTCACGCCCGTTTCCTGTGAACCACTCGCTATATTTTTTATATATATTTTTGTTTCTGAAAATAGGCGATATTTTCAAAACAAAACATGATAGAACGTTGTGTAATGAGTCAAACAAAAGGTCTTTATATTCTTGATTGTTAGAACAAAAGTTTATAATTATTAGATTTTTTTTGAAAAAAGTTGAATTTTGAAATTCTCAGTTTGGAAACTAGCAAATTTACATAAACGGCTGTTTGATATAAATGAAAGGCCCCTACCCCCTCTACCCCCCCAAATAAATTCCAAGTCTCTAGGACAAAAACTGTGCAGTAGTAATGGGTGTTCTAGGCAACAGCCTACTTTCCTACGAAGTTTACCGATCTCTCGAACGCCTGGTCGGATTTGGATGTGTGACGTGTCAAATCGCTTGTATCGAAGCCCTTTATATGTTATTAATAGGTTAACGTTTTGAGAATGAGGGAAATAGGCTATTTTGGGTAAAACTATATTTTAAGACTTTTTCCGATATCTCGAATTCCTCTTTATTTTAGTAATAGGTATAAGTTTTGAGAATGAGGGAACATATTTTTTGGGTAAAACAACGATTTTAGACTTTTTGTTATATCTCGCAAACTAATAAAGGTAGGGACGTGTACGAGGAGTCATAGGACTCGGGGGAACGCCCCATTTTTTAATATATTTTGAAATTTTGACAAAGGGTCTAACTACACTTCTGTTGAAAAATAATATTTTACCTGTCTAAAATGCTAATGAAGAGTTGTTGTAGATAGAGAGAGGCGATACAGCTGTGCGTGTGTTTTAACAAGGCGATCACTGACCACAGTGGCCGTGCTAAATAGAACAATCGATTTTTTGACAGGGTGGTTTATGAGAGGGCGAGGGTTCGTCTTTCCGATATTTTACCCCGAAGGGGATCTTTAGTGTGTAAACGATGTTAGGTTACATGACAAATGATAATTCTATGATCAGATGAAGCTAGGTTTAGACAGGACAACAGAACTTGGTTATATGTTGATTGAAGCGCATACAAAAACAAACTTGCTGAGGCAGACTGACAGGATTTGGATCTTATTTGAGCTTATTGGAATGCGCTGATCTGACTTGACAACAAGTGCAATGGAAAATTACACTGACGCAGAGAACGCTTGAGGGTCAAATAAATCTGACAACCGTGGTGAGAGGGGAGAGCGAAATGCATGTGAACACGTGTGAAACCACATGTAAGCTAACAAGTCACATCCTGTTTGATTCGTCCATGAGCAAGTGCAAGTTCATGTGAAATTTGACCTGGCACAGGTGTTCACCTTGGACGTTAGACCTACATGTGCACGATAACAGAATGTGAAAGTGTGTAAATCGCTGAGTCAGTAAAAAGTATCATGCAACGTGACATATATAAATATAAAGACACATCGTTAACATTTTCACACACACTTATGTGACAACCTTTGAACACGCTACAGTGTTGTGTGAAACACTTGGTCTTATTTAACAGTTTTGGTGTTGGTAGAAAATACTTGAAATAGTTGTGAGCTGTTTGCAGATAACCTATATAATTATCATGTCTGATAGAGAGACCATTACACCCTTGAGCCCACAAGAAGGAAACAGCAAGACGTTACAAGTCAAGGTGAGGTTTTGTTTTTAATATTATATTTGATTTTTGTTTGATATTATATTTTTTACGAAATGCATGTATTAACTTGAATTTAGGTATTTATGACGGTTTATTTTATTTATTTTTAGAAAATTGGAAAGAAAAGCTTTACCTCTACAGTCGCTGAAAACCTGAGACGTTCTAGAGTGGAACCATTGCCAGGCAGTGAACTATTGAAAATTCTGGTAAGACTTACTTAAAATATTATCCCATTTTTTATTACTATTCAAACCCCTAGACAAAACGCATTACCTGTACATGATTGGGACAATGACTGCTTTCTTGGTTAATGGCAATAGATGTGTAATTGCAACCGGCACAAGACCATAATGGTTGTTGACCGGAAAAGTACAAGGCCATGTTGGATTTTTTAAAACAAAATTTTAATTTCACCTCACGTGTTCAGCTTTTGCACTGGGAATAAGGGGACGATCGCTTTCAAGACCATTTGCGATGGCCTCCTTGTCCTTTCATGCTTAGAAAAAATTTGGGTAACATACCAGTGTATCCATTTTACCGAACCACAAGATCATTAGCTGCTACTTACTTTGCTCGTATTACCAGCCAACAAAAGTCTTGATATATGTGGTCCATATACAATAGACAGTGTTAAATTGGCATTTACTTTTAAAAATTGGGAATTCGCAATACTAAAGCGCTAGCAAATCCACAGTACATGTCTGTTGAAAAACGTTTACAATATTATAAAAATGTTTGGCCATTAATATTAAAACACCTTTTAAAGGAGCTAAGTAAAGCTGGATTTTTTTTTATTCCCGTGAAGGGGACAAAACAATAAGTTTTCATTGTGGATTTGGTTTAAGAAATTGGCAAATAAGAGAAGACCCTTTTTTGGTACACGCTCGTCGGTTACCTTACTGTAGATACATTGTGTTGCTTAAAGGTCAAGAATTTGTGAACACTATTCGTAAAGAAAACGTGATTGCAGCCCAAGACATTAAAGTGCCTTCAGAGCTTGAACACGCAGTACAAATACATGAGGCTGAAAAAATAAGACTTGTCTCACCAACAGATACAGAAGTGCAACCAACAATTATGTAAAATTTGTTATCAAGTAGAACTAGGTGTTGTATCTTTACCTTGCGGACACTTGATAGCATGTGTC
The DNA here is from genome assembly GCA_946902985.2 of Meconema thalassinum. Classification (NCBI taxonomy): domain Eukaryota; kingdom Metazoa; phylum Arthropoda; class Insecta; order Orthoptera; family Tettigoniidae; genus Meconema; species Meconema thalassinum. The sequence goes on along the minus strand of OX336390.1, from coordinate 629,539,603 downwards.
GAGTGTGCATTAGCACTTAACACTTGTGCTATATGTAGAAAAGTAGTGTCTGCTACAGTTTGGGCATTTATTAACAAAGAATGATGCAATGAAGAATACCTATATCAACATTATTATTACAAGCTGTTCTACAGTCTAATAGATATGCTTTTCTTTTTTTATAGACTACTACAATGAATGTCCTGAATCCTCAATGGCAAGCATGTGGCTTAGAGACAAAAAAGCTCAACGAATTGCCAACGCATATTCCATTCCGCATTATAAAGATTCGGAAATTGAAAACAGAATATGGTGATCGTGTACTTTGTGTATGTGGAAATTTTGAGACATTTCTTCTTACATGGTTTAATGATACGTCAGAGAGTGTGTTCGAAGATGTGAATAATGCTATACATGCTGTACACCTAATGTATGAAGGTTTTAAAAACGGTAGGTGTATGGTACGTTTTAATTAAACAAATAAAAAACAAGACAAATGTCAAATAATAATGACAATATAAATCATGACAATGTACTAAAAAAGGAAAATATGTGTGTATAAAACAATAATGTTTTAGTTTTTAGTATTGTCTTTAAAATATATTACTATGAATAAACAAAGAAAGGAAATGTAAATAAAGTTTGTAAATAAATGGAAATGATGTTACAATGCTGTTTTATTTTATACTGTCTGTTAGGTAGTCAGCCCGAAGGCTGGTTGGATCCTCAAAAAGCACCGCCGTTACGTTATGTGAGTAGATACCCACAAAAACCCAAGGCAGTGCTATATTGAGGCGTTCTAGGCAAGAAGAGGAGTGAGGTAGTTTGCCATTGCTTTCCTCACTGAGTCAGAACAGTAGTCCTAACCCTATGAGTAGAACCTTTCATAACATCCACAGGCACTGACTGAGCCCTGAATGTCATTACTAAGCACCACCCATACCTCAGTAGCTTCCATATAATCACAGCCATGAGTGAGACTGAGACATCGGTGAAAAGCCACCTTTTACTCTAGCCTGTGCCAACTGACAAATGCAAATGTACTGTATTCATCAAGAGATGGTAAACAGGCCTTTATTTTATACAATGTTACAATATTTAATATTGCAGAGGTTGTCTTAGGATTTATGTAAGTAGTTACATTCAACATAATAAATAAGATTTAGGTTGGATAGAGTTTGGTAAGGTTAGATGAAGTTAGGTTAGATGGGGTTAGGTTAGGTTATGATATGTTACATTAGGTTAGATGGGGTTAGGTTTGGTTATGATTTGTTACATTAGGTTAGGTGAGCTAAGTGTGACGTCATAGCCAGCCTTAAAGCAAGTCTAAACTTGTAGAACATGTCAAGTGATAACTATTGCCTGAACATGGTTTGGTGACTCTATTATTATGGTACTCGGTACACAAACCATAGATAGAGTGTATTGTTTAAGACCACTCCCTTTCTTAACATAGCTAGGAACTGTTGATCGTTAACAATTGCATTAATAGTAGGACGTTGGTGATAGCAATTAAGAAAAACCGACAATACCCATACAATATTTTTATTTATTTAATGTAAGTACTTGTACAATAGTTACGTACAAAATTCATTTTCTTTTCTGTATTAATATTTAATTAACTTTCATCTTTATGCAATACTATCTCTTGCATATCAATGGCAGATAACCTTGCAGTTGAGCCAATTAAAACAACAACAAAAACAACACTACCTTTCGCATAGTCTGTGATGTTGATGACTTTTGAGACGTGGAAGATGGATTAAACATAACTTTTCAATAGGGGTTAAACGTTTCCGAATAAACGCTGAACTATTTTGAGTAGCAACATTCTTTTCTTGTACTAGCTTTTTAGCATTGTCATGATTTTTTGTTGACACTAACAGTGTTTTAATTGAAGCACTACTGTGATGATCACTCACACATAAAACCTCACCATTTCTACTTTGTAGATTGGCTCGACATTTTTTTACCTCAGTTTTGAGCATTGCCAGAATATTATTCCTTTTACATTTTGTCGTTTATAGTTATAAGAGTAGCCTTTAAAGAGTACAAGTTGTTTTCCTCGGTTAGTTGTAGTAAGTTTCATAGTAGCAACTAACCTGTTAGAATGATGTGTACACTACAGAGGTTATAACTCCTCTGGTAATAAAATAATTTAGCGTTGGCTTTTATATATAATATGTACAGTCTAAAGTGACAGCAAAAGTGAGAGCAAAGTGGTAAAACATATTACATGTTGAGCCCGTAATCGCTTATGCTGGTGATTATTTTTATGCAAGAGATGGTAACATGAGTGGAAGAATCTCTGAATGCATCCAGGAAGATGCAGCTGTACTTTTGTCTTCATTGGAAGATCGTCAATATTTGTTTTACCATGATTAAAGATGGTATTCTTTAATGTGCACATTTGAATTTACCACATCCAGTATTTCTGCATAATTTGCCAATGAGGAATGGCTGATATTGTTAATTTTGTACTTGAGACTATGGTAAGACACTGCGGAAAAGCAGGAGGAAGGTCAAGAGTTGCTCAACGACTTGACTGCTCTCGAAGCCAGTCTACCCGCTTCCGTGAAGAAAGCATTCTACTTCCTAGTCTAGCACCGCACGTGTGTAACACGTGGCTGCACCAGTCCGGTCGAGTGACCGAGGAAAATGTATACAAGTGAAAGAATCAATCCGTTTGGAAACGTAATCCAGTCTATCTTATCGAACGATGTGTGCATAGTGAAAATCGAGTGAAATTGTTGCTAAGTGAGCATTTAAAAATCTGTGGAATACTACGATAATTCAACCAGACGCATGGTCAATGTTCATAAGACGAAGCATGGCCAATCTTTGTGCCAATCATAAATTCTAGTGTCTGTGATTTAAATATTGCAAGTGTTATATTTCACATCTGTGAAAATTACTCATAATAATCCACGCTGAGTGAAGTCACGATTTTCTTGAGCGACAGATGTCGACGGTTTATGATGATACAATATTTCACAACGAGTGACAGTGAAAATGAGCCAATGAGGAATGGCTTAATATTATTAATTTTGTACTTGAGACTATGGTAAGACACTGCGGAAAAGCAGGAGGAAGGTCAAGAGTTGCTCAACGACTTGACTAGTCTCGAAGCCAGTCTACCCGCTTCCGTGAAGAAAGCATTCTACTTCCTAGTCTAGCACCGCACGTGTGCTTGTGTCCAGTAGAGTCTGTGAAGCAGAAATGGCCATTTGTTAAAATAACGTCTGCAAATTATCAAGTGTAGTAGCTGTGTTTGTCTGCGAAACCACGCTAGAAGCAGTGATTTTCTTGTGGAAATTAATAACGCCTACACGATGTACGAGATCCACCAAGAGAGACGAATTTCATCACCGTTCACCATGTTGGTGATAATGGCTTAAACACCTGATGATAGAGAGACCGAGCACCATAGCAACACAATAAGATGGAAGCCGAAGAACGCAGTATAATGTCTTCGGACGAGCGCTGGAGGTTATGCCCACGCTCAAAATGGAAAGGATTGACCCCTCAATTATTCCTGTTGGAATGAAGTGAGCTACAATTTTCTTCGCCGTGAGTCATGATTAATATATTTTTGTAAGGTGATGGTTTTTGGTGGAGTAGTTTTAACGACCGTACTTCGATTCACATTCATCTAGGTAGGAATTATTTAGTTTTGTTTAATTTAGCTTACTGTCTATGGTAATTTTTCACTTTTCCATGCACATCGCAGCGTACCTTTCCAATACATTTCCCATTCATGAGTTAGTGACCGGAATAATGTGTTTTTTCACACGGTGCACTGAATGTCATTTTGAAGTTCACTTTGAACAAACCAATAGTGTCAATGATTTAACGGAGCAGTACATTTTTCTAATTAATCATCTGTGCTGAAGTCCTTATTTTAAGCTCCTATTTAGTAACATGTGAAGTACGCCACTGAGAGGGCGTCTCATTTAATGGGAGAGTTTGCCCATTTACCTATTTTTGTGTAAATACATTGTTGGAGAGTGGAGAGTCTACCACTAGATTCGAGATGAATCAATTGTCAGTGTGAAGGAGTGTAATATATTTCTGTTAGTACTCCAAATCCAGATTCACACTAGTAACGTATCATTTACAATTAACGCCACTGTTTTACATGGTGTGAATGTTTATTTAATACATTTGAAGTACCTAGAATGCACATGAATAATTTTTGACAAACCCGCTGTGTACGTGATATATTCCAAACACCTTAGTACGAGTGGAATATCTCTCGTTTTGTATTGTTTGCTTTCCCCATGCAAGCATATCATTCTTCATCAATTTTTCGACTACTATTTCTACATCACGAGTATTACATTAAGAACTGCAAGTGTAGGATCATTATTTGAACATTTTTGTGGATCCATTATGCTAATGAAACGAACACTTTAGATTTTACTGTTTGCCAAACCAACTAGTAACAGTGTGAGAATGAACAAATGTATTTACTTGAGAGGACAAGTGTCTTCAAGGTCACGCGCAGTGATGCCAACCAAGAATCACAAATGTGACAAGACTTTTTGACAAATGCCATGCTAATACTTCTGATAAAGGATTTATTCTAAATTAGCCAGTTTTTATAAGCTTGTTAAAACTAGGTCGAGTTGACTGCTATTTCTTTGTAACACAATGATACCATACGACAGCAGGTCACCAATTCTATTAACGATATTTGGATAAGATTTTGGTTGTTTAAGATATTTGAGTTGTCTTGTGACACTGATTGACATATTTTTGAGGCTATGATAATTTTTCTTACATGTTGTGAATCTTCTTGCCGTGTTTTGATACACGATGAGGTGGGTGGTTGCCCATATTTTTCTGAGGTTGCCGGCCTTGTTTTAAAGCTGAGCGCTTGACCGACCGAGGTTCCTGATGTGATCCAGGCGGACACACAGTATTACTTTAGTATGGTTTTTAAGCTTTTTGACAGCTCGGAGTAGGCATGTTCGCGTGTACTTGGGTGCACACAAGTGGTTTTATCCACTAGTTAGTAAGTCTTGCATATGGCCAATCTTCATAATTAATGAATCTTAAACCAACGACAACTGATAATCGTAAATTAAATAAGAAGCTGTAATTAACTTAAACGAATGTTATAATTCTCATTAATCACTAAACGCCTGTTTAACTTTGATCCTTGTTTATAACTCGCTGATCATTGCACTGTGCTGTGCGGATTTATTTTCTTTAGATTAAGCTTTAAGCAGCTGACACGTTCGACTGACAGGGATTTGGTTTACCCAGAGTTTTTCAACTCGTGGGCCGTGAACCATATAATTTGTTCTACAATTAACGAACAGTATTTTCAGTTTCTAGCTTACACATCATAGATGACCGATGGAAACAAACAGTAACCATCAAGTTATAGGCAGGACCAATAAGAATACTTTTGTGTGTGATATTTATTTATTGATTGTTTTGTACACCTATTCTAATCTTTCTTCTACTACTAGTAGACCTTTTGTTGTACGGTTGATTGTAAATTATTTGTGTTCTAAACGATGACTGTAAATCAATTTAGATCTTTTGTTTGGTTTGTTATACTACGGATGCAATCACCGCAATCACCGTAAATTAATTTCAATTCTGGATTAGTTTAGATCACTTACAATTAAATGTAAATACGGGATGGTCCCAGCTTACTTTGTTTATTATTCTGTCATGTTTGACGATTTGCCAACATTATGTTTCACTTGGAAACATCATGCCTTGTTCATTGTAAATTCATTAAAATCCTTTTGTACCATTTCCCAAGCTTTGCTAGTGCTTGTTGTTTGTGTTTAGGACCAATCGAGAGGGGTGAATTTAGATAATTAATGATTGTTTATTTTTTTGTTTATTTACTTTTGTTAGTTAGCGGATTAGCCGACTGATACCCTCCGAAGGTAGGAAAGTGGTTTGAGATTCCAATAAACCATTTTGTGAATTTTACTTAAGCCTGGATTTTAATTTAGTAGTTTGGGGGTACAAATCCTTGGGATGTCTATGAGTTATGCTATGATGGGAACCTGATCCCTATGATGACGCGGAAACTTGTGCCGGAATAGCCCCACAAGGAGTGTACTCCGATCCTCTTAGGCCATATGTGTTCAACGATGTGGTCATTTGGAAAGCCAGGCACGGTTGGAGGTGGACCAGATAACTACCTCTGACGGAAACAATGTACTGTTAAGAAATTGTTTAGGCGGTTACGTGGATTCATTACACAATAATATTGACATGACGAAGCTCATTTTCTATCATACTAATATATAAAAATGAGATGGTGTTCGTCGTCCTGTCTGTCTGTTTCTCAATCACGCAAGAACCACTGGTCCGATAGAAATGAAATTTTGCATGGATGCAGCTGATTTACCAGGTTTACACATAGGCTACTTTTGATTTCGATATTTTTCACTATTTAAAAATGGTGACTACTTTCATATTTCCATTTCAAATAAAAATAGAACGCTAAGAAATGGCGAATGTTTGACGGCACATGCGAGATATAAAATGTAATTTTCTATCCGAAAGGTCCATATCACTTTTAGTGTTTCTCCAACGGTTAGGGAGTAAAACCCACATTTGTGACGTCACTACACCGTTTGGATTCAAAATTTCATATTTCCATTTCAAATAAATTGGTCCGATTGTAATGAAATTTTGCATGGATGTAGCTGATTTACCAGGTTTACACATAGGCTACTTTTGATTTCGATATTTTGCACTATTTAAAGATGGCGACTATTTTCATATTTCAATTTCAAATAAAAAGAGAACGCTAAGAAATAGCAAACGTTTGATGGAACAAACGAGCTTTAAAATTTAATTTTCTATCCGAAAATTTCCTTATCACTTTTCGTGTATCTCCAATGGTTAGGGAGTAAAACCCACATTTGTGACGTCTCTACACCGTTTGGTTTCAACATTTCATATTTCCACTTCAAATAAAAAAGAGCGCTAAGAAATAGCAACATTTTGATGGTATATGTGAGCTTTACCAAGTTTACACATAGGCTACTTTTGATTTCGATATTTTGCACTATTTAAAAATGGCGAATATTTTCATATTTCCTTGTCAAATAAAAAGAGAACGCTAAGAAGTAGCAAACTTCTCATGGTATATGTGAGCTTCACCAGGTTTGCACATAGGCTACTTTTGATTTCGATATTTTGCACTATTTAAAAATGGCGACTATTTTCATATTTCCATTTCAAATAAAAAGAAACGCTAAAAATAGCAAACTTTTGATGGCACATACGAGCTTTAAAATTTAATTTACTATCCGAAACTTTTGATTTCGATATTTTTCACTATTTAAAAATGGTGACTATTTTCATATTTCCATTTCAAATAAAAAGAGAACGCTAGGAAATAGCAAACTTCTTTTCGTGTATCTCCAACGGTTAGCGAGTAAAACCCACTGTTGTGACTTCACTACACCGTTTCGTTTCAAACCTTCATATTTCCATTTCAAACAAAAAAAGAACGCTAAGAAATAGCAAAATTTTGATGGTTTATGTGAGCCTTAAAATTGAATTTTCTATCCGAAAAGACCTTATCACTTTTCGTGTATGTCCAACGGTAAGCGAGTAAAACCTAAATTTGTGCAATAAAACACGGTCAACACCGAGCGGTGCAGTCTATCTCTCTCTATATAAAAATGAAAGTTTAACTGTTATTTCTGAATTTCTACGGAAATGTGAGTTATTTACGCGTTTCAGACTGTTTTATGATGGATGCGCGCGATTTTTTTTGTCTGTCTGTCTGTTTGTTCGTTTGTTTGTTTGTCTGTGGACAACTTTGTTCCCTTATAACTCGAGAACGGCTGGGTGTATCAACGTAAAATTAGCCACAGATATCCATCAGAGGCACGACAATAATCATTGATGTAACTCTTCTCCGTACCTCTCATAAAAGGGGGCCTACTCCCTTAAAATGCATGCTAAAATAGGCGTAGATGGACGTGACAAGGCTCATTTTCAACCCCTCAATGTGAAAGACAAAACTCGGGGGCCCTAAAGGGTCCACGAAAACCACATTTTAAGGCCCTAAAACCAACAGTTTTTGAGATATTCCCAGAAAATGAATTTCATTTAATAAAACTAGTGAACGAATGCAAGCCGGTAACCATGGCAACAGATTCTCAGAGGTCCATCGATTGCAATTCCATTAATTACATTAGTGTGAAAGTTTGCAAACGGCTGGAAGGTTATCATGGAACCAAATAAAGATGTAAAATTCATCAATACGTATAATGCGCTTAAGGGGTTCAATAGGTAGTCTAGATTTTTTTCGCGCGATTTACAACTGCGGGTGTGGTCTGGCTGGTCTATTATATTCCTATCCCTATATTATATTATTATATTCTAGAAGGTTATCACGGAACCAAATTAAGCTGCAAAATTCATCAATAAGAATAATGCGCTTAAGGGGGTCAAGGGGTACTCTAGAATTTTTCGCTCGATTTACACCTGCGTATGTGGTCTGGCAGGTATATTATATTCCTATTGCAATATTATATTATTATATTAGTATTATATTATGGCGTACAACGACGAGACAAAGCCCCTCGGTGTCAGAAACAAATCTCGGGGGCCCTAAAGGGTCCTCGAAAACTACATTATAAGGCTCTAATACCAACAGTTTCTGAAGTATTCCCATAAAATTAATTTAAACCTAATTTAACATACTAATGAAGGAATGCAAATTGGTAACCATGATAACATTATCTCAAGGGGTGGAATCCAACTTTCCATCTATTTCTGTAAGAAGCAATGTCACTCCATTTATTACATTTCTGTGAAAGTTTGCAAATGGCTATTAGGTTATCAAGGAACCAACTTAGACTGTATAATTCATCAATGCAATTAAGGGGGTCAAGGGGGTAACCTAAAAATTATTCACGCAATTTTCACATGCGACATATAGTACAGAAGGTCTATTATACCTCCAAACAGCAACATCATTTTCAAAAATTTCTGAATTGATTCAGCATATTTTGCGGCTTTTAGTTTTTGGGCCAATTGAGGCTAAAGAACCTGAATTTTCATGCTCGACAAGCCTTTATCATTTATGAAAGGGGACTTCTTGTGTATGGGGACCTAACACAACGTAGAGGGTCAGTTTTTATGAGACGTGTATTGCGTTCCGTCTACAAGGCTTTCAATTCTATTTCACGTCATGAAGTACACGTTAGTTGAATCTAGTTTGAGAACACATTTTAACTCATCATTTACTTTTTATTTATTTTTTGACGACATACGGGTTCATCGTAAGGATGATTTTGTTTGATACTGTGTGGTAGATACACCCATATTTGGATATCTGGGTGATATGTTGTAGACAATAGAATTGTCTGTCTTTCTTTCTGTATATCTTTATGTACGCCTATAACTCGTGTTCAGATGCTTGGTTCATCCGAAAATTAGGTATGGCATCCATGAGAGTCAATACACCAATCATTTATAAAATTCTTCACCGTACATTTCATACAGTAGAAAAGTGGATATAGGGAAAACTTCTCAAAATACATGCTAAAATAGCTGAAATATAAAAATTATCCTAGAAGGACGACCAGAGCATATGTTGCGCTTCTCAATGTGAGACAAAAAATTCGGGAGTCTATACAGGGTGTCCGAAAACCACATTTGAAGGCCCTTAAATTAACAGTGTGTGTGATATTCCCAGAAAACTATCTTCGTTCTGATAAACTTATGAAGGAATGACAAACCGCTAACCATTGCAACAGTTGCTCAATTGATAATGTCTGGTGTTAACACCGATCACCGCTCGAAGAACGGGTACTTCTGCTAGTATCCAACAGCTCTTCCTCATATTCAGTATGACCAGCCTGTTTAAAGGCATGTACGTACTGAAGTCGCTGGATTAGCTTACTGGGATTGTTCCGGTGAGCAAATTTAACAAATGATTTTTAGGGGTAAACAGAGCATTACCATAATCATTATCATCATCATCCTCAGCATCTTTATCACTATTATTATAATCACCATCATTTTAATCGACATTATCCTCAACATCATTAATACTATTGAATTCCTTTGTTCCTTTTCCACAGAGACCTCTTTCATAGTCTGTATAGACTTTGATAGTGTTGAGGTTTTCTTAGACGTTGACAACTGTCCTAGCATGACTTTTTGAGGACATGATAAGTGCTTTTGAACAAACACTGCACTATCTTGAGCAGCAATATCGTTTTCTTGAACTTGCTTTTCAGCATTTTCATGATTTTTTGTAAACAGCAACCGTGATTTGTTTGAAGCACTACATTGATGAACACTCACACTTAAACCCTTTCCATTTTTACTTTTTTGATTCCCTCGACATTTTGTTGTCCTCTCTTTTGAGCATCGCCAGAATATTATTCCATTCAAATTCTGGCGATTATAGTTATAAGAGTAGCCTTGAAAGAGTGCACGTTGCCTACCTTTGTTGGTTGTAGTAAGTTCCATATAAGTAACTGACCTGTCAGTATGATGTTCACACTACGAAGGTTACAATTGTTTTGGAGATGAAGTGACATACCATAAGCTAATATATTGGCTTAAGTGTTGGCTTTTGTATTGGCTTTTTTGTTGGCTTATTTGACAAGTTATTTTGTCAATGTATTTAGTGGATTTTTCTCTTGGTCTTGAAAAGTATATATTTCAGTCCTTTTTATGACAGCATATTGCTGACTGCCTTGTCAAGTACAAGACAGAGAGGGAATATTTTAAGACTTAACCTTAGCTCACTTAACATAACCTAACTTTACCTAACCTAACCTTGTCACGTGACATGTTCTACAAGTTTAGACTTGCTTTAAGACAGGCTATGACGTCACACATATCATAACCTAACCTAACCCCATGTGTTGGCTTTTATGTTGGCTCTTGTATTGATTTTTGTGTTGGCTTATTTGACAAGTTATTTTTGTCAATGTATTTAATGGATTTTTCTCTTGGTCTTGAAAAGTATATATTTCAGTCCTTTTTATGATAGCACAATGCTTACTGCCTTGTCAAGTACAAGACAGAGAGGGATTATTTTAAGACTTAACCTTAATCCACTTATCATAACATAACTTTACCTAACCTAACCTTGGCACATGACATGTCCTACAAGTTTAGACTTGCTTTAAGACTGGCTATGACGTCATAGTTAATGATTGACTAAGAGTGTGATAGTGGTAGCTAGCCTCACCTTACATAACCTAACCTAACTTTACCTCACTAACCACAGATCACCTCTGATATCACAAAGTTATAGTGTCTCAAATGTGTCCTGTACTTGGTGTAAACATTGACACTATAACATTGTGATATCAGAGGTGATCTGAGGTTAGTGAGGTAAAGTTAGGTTAGGTTATTTAAGGTGAGGTAAGCTACCACTAACACACTCTTAGTCAATCATTAACTATGACGTCATAGCCAGTCTTAAAACAAGTCTGAACTTGTAGAACATGTCACGTGACAAGGTCAGGTTAGGTAAAGTTATGTTAAGTGAGCTAAGGTTAAGTTTTAAAACATTCCCTCTCTGTCTTGTACTTGACAAGGCAGTCAGCATTATGCTGTCATAAAAAGGACTGAAATATATACTTTTCAAGACCAAGAGGAAAATCCACTAAATACATTGACAACAAATACTTGTCAAATAAGCCAACACAAAAGCCAATACAAAAGCCAATGCAAAACCAATACAAAAGCCAACATAAAAGCCAACACATGGGGTTAGGTTAGGTTATTATATGTTACATTAGGTTAGATGAGCTAAGTGTGACGTCATAGCCAGTCTTAAAGCAAGTCTAAACTTGTAGAACATGTCACATGACAATGTTAGGTTAGGTAAAGTTAGGTTATGTTAAGTGAGCTAAGGTTAAGTCTAAAATTATTCCCTCTCTGTCTTGTACTTGAAAAGGCAGTCAGCATTATGCTGTCATAAAAAGGACTGAAATATATACTTTTCAAGACCAAGAGAAAAATCCACTAAATACATTGACAAAAATAACTTTTCAAATAAACCAACACAAAAGCCAATATATGGACCAACAAAAAGCCAATACAAAAGCCAATACAAAAGCCAACACAAAAGCCAACACATAAGCCAATATATAAGCTTATGGTAAGTGACTTCATCTCCAAAACAATTGTAACCTTCGTAGTGTGAACATCATACTGACAGGTCAGTTACTACTAGGGATCTTACTACAACCAACAAAGGTAGGCAAAGTGCACTCTATCAAGGCTACCCTTATAACTATAATCGTCAGGGTGAATGGAATAATACTCTGGCGATGCTCTAAAGAGAGGTCAAACAAATGTCGAGGGAATATAAAAAAATAAGAATGGAAATGTTTTCAGTGTAAGTGCTCATCAATGTAGTGCTCCAAACAAACCACGGTTGCTGTTTAAAAAAAAACATGAAAATGCTAAAAAGCAAGTTCAAGAAAACGATATTGCCGCTCAAGATATTGAAGTGTTTGTTCAAAAGCACTTATTATGTCCTCATAAAGTCATGCTAGGACAGTTGCCAACGTCTAAGAAAACCTCAACACTATCAAAGTCTATACAGACTATGAAAGAGGTCTCTGTGGAAAAGGAACAAAAGAATTCAATAGTATTAGTGATGTTGAGGATAATGTTGATTAAAATGATGGTGATTATAATTGAAACATCCCTAAAGTACAATACAAACGAGGTCCGAACCTCCGCTACCGTGAATTGTATAACTTTAGGTTGGAAGTGGAAGGACTGAGCCTTTCTGCCAACATAACCCAAGGTACACTTATTAGAACCGTGCTGTCGAGTACAAGCTTAAAAGAAAACACAGTTAATCTGGTATGAAACATTCTATTGGCCAACAGAGTACATTTACAAAGTAAAAAGACAATAAACAATAAAAGGATATCAAAATAAGACATGGAAATCACCCTCAATAGCCTACACCAGTTCCCATCAGAAACTCGTCGGAGTATAGTACAATAGTCAATTAAAACATTCCTGACATGATCTCTTCCTCAAATAAGATAAATATTCAGCTGACACCAGATGACAGAATTACATATCTCGCATGTAAGGTACTTACTTCACGACTAACACGACACGTCAGAAACCTAGATCAATATTACCAACTGAAGATCAATGCCATTAAACAAACATTTATCATAGTGAGGATAATTACATTAAAATCCAACTCCTATTAAAGGCATGAACACAGATCTAGTCATACCAATCACCAAACCAGTGACTTGGCTGCTTTCTTTCAAGTATAGTACTACGTAATCAGCTGTTCGTCGATAATGGCGTTTCGTTACGAACTGGAAATCAATGCCGATAAACAAATGTTTATCATAGTGTGGATAATTTGTTTAAAATCCAACTCCTATTAATAGCATGAAAACAGAACTAATCTCTCCAAACACCAAACCAGTTACATGGCTGCCTTCTTTTAACTACAGTACTATATTATCAGCTGTTCGTCATTAATGGTAGTTCGTTACCTACAGAAAATCACATCTTTTAAAGAACCTAACACCGACGTCATCACCATTCCTCATAACTATACTCCGTACTGAATAACATATAAAACAGATCCAAACTAGTATATCCTACAGTGATTAGAGTGAAATGAAAACCTTTACGTTACTTTACTAATTGAAACCACTAACCACATAACAAAATGATAGTCAACCCTAACACGGTATCACAATGCCGGTGACTCAAAAATTATAAATAATTGTACTTCAGGCGCAGACCTCACATATGAATAAACTTCAACACAACATGACGTACCTTTCGGTAGACCACTTGTTCACCCTCACAAACTGTAACAACATTTCGTCGAACACAATATTGCTTATTTCCTCCGTCATGGAACGTGACATTCTACAGTGATCAGTATCACAAATAAGAAGCAGAACATCTTTCATACGGCAGATCATTTCCTCAACAAGATGATCTTTTCCAGGATACCAAATGTTACATCATCGCTTCTAATACATGAGGGTCCAATCCAGTCTTCCTGATTTCTTCAAAGCAACATAATTTTAAATTTAAGGTAGTTAATTCCTTCTTACATTGGTACTTGTCATTACTCCGAACTAAAGGAAATAGGGCAGAAGCTAGTGAATAGCCCCAGGCTATTCCAGCCTCCTCGGGAACTCCAGTTATGTACACTACATCTTATCGCCTTGATGATTTCAACATATCTTCCCTTGTAGATCCTCAAAAGTTAACAATTGTCGTTGTGACGACGGATAACAAGGCAGACCTACCATCTTGTCAACAGACGACAGGAACACACTCTATAGAGTATCGCACAATTAGAAGACTTCCTTCTTACCTGTTCGGTGGAGCGCTCTGACGAGAGTCAGCATAAACATCATACTCGCGGAAGCAAATTATACAAATCAGATGGAGGTGAGAGAAGATACGTGTCTAGTGCCGTAATAACGGCTCAATAATAATAGTGATAAAGATGCTGAGGATGATGATGATAATGATAATGGTAATGCTCTGTTTACCCCTAAAATCATTTGTTAAATTTGTTTACAGGAACAATCCCAGTAAGCTAATCCAGCGACTTCAGTACTTGCATGCCTGTAAACAGACTGGTCATACTGAATATGAGGAAGAACTATTGGATATAGAAAATGAGCTTCTCGTGTCAAAATTAATCTGTAATTAATCCACGTAACCGTTTAAACAATTTCTTAACAATACATGTAATATGTTTAACCACTTTGCTATCACATTGATCTCACTTTTGCAGTCCCTTTAAACTGCACATATCTTTATATATATAATTCTTCGACACTTGTGTATGTGACTGAACTCCCCCTAAACGACTGAACCGATTTTGATGGAATTTGGTATGTATATTAGGGTGGGTCTATGTATGGTTTAGATTCACAATCTGACCCGATAGGTGGAATGAACACAATTTTAGAACCACAAATTACACACAATTTTAGAACCACAATATACAGTCAAAAACTGTCGTCATGGAAACCACTAGCCTTCGCCTTCGTGAAAGCTGATGTCTTTGGACGGTTTGTCTCTGCACGTTAGAGCCACCTGGTCGCAACCTGTGCAACTACCGCCATTACATACACTCCGCCCGTGGCGAAAAGTTGTGTTTTATACCAAAGGTGGCAGTGATGTCGAATTCTACTGTTTGTCTCTACACGTTAGAGCGTTTCAAAGTCCCGTATGCGTTCATATACCATTCATCCGATTGCCATGAAACTTGGGTGATATGTTGAGTGAGCTCCATGGAAGGTGTTTGGCTTAGTAAATCTATTTTACAATAGATAGCGCACGAATAGATTCGACAAATGAGCGACGACGCGCGAAGCGTTTCAAAAAGGTCCTGTATGCGTTCAAATACCATTCGTCCGATAGCGATGAAACTTGGGTGAGATGTTGTGTACACTCCAGGGAAGGATTCTGGCTTAGTAAATCAATTTCACATTAGGTAGCGCACGACTAGATTCAACAAATGGGTGACGACGCGCGAAGCGTTTCAACAAAATCCCGTACAAGTTTATATTCCATTCATAGATTGAGATGAAACTTTGATGAGTTGTTGAGTACACTTAAGTGAAGGCTTCTAACTTAGTAATCCATTTCACAGGAGGTTGCGCACGAGTAGATTCAACAAATGAGCGGCGACGTGCGAAGCGTTTCAAAAATATCCCGTATGCGTTCAAATACCATTCGTCAGATAGCGATGAAACATGGGTGAGTTGTTGTGTACACTTACATGAGGGTTTCTAACTTAGTAAATCCATATCACAGGAGGTTTCGCACGAGTAGATTCAACAAATGAGCGACGACGCGCGAAGCGTTTCAATAAGGTCCCGTATGCGTTCAAATACCATTCGTCCGATTACGATGAAACTTGGGTGAGATGTTGTGTACACCCTACGGAAGGTTTCTGGCTTAATAAATCCATTTTACAATAGGTAGCGCACGAGTAGATTCAACAAATGTGTGACGGCATGCGAATCATTTCAACAAAGTACCGTATGCGTCCATATACCATTTATCCGTTTGCGATAAAACTTTGGTGAATTGTTGTGTACACTCCAGGAAATGATTCTATCTTAGTAAATCCAGTTTTTAATAAGTAGCGCACGAGTAGATTCAACAAATGAGCGATGGCGCGCGAATCGTTTTCACAATGTCCCGTATGCGGTCATATATCAATCATCCGATTGCGATCAAATCCTTGGTGAATCATTGAGTACACGCCAGAGAAGGTTTTAGGCTTAGTAAATCTATTTTACAATAGGTAGCGCATGAGTAGATTCAACAAATGAGTGACGGCACGCGAATCGTTTAAAGAAAATAACTTATGCGTTCATATGTCATTCATCCGATTCCGATGAAACTTTTATGAGTTGTTGAGTACACGCCAGGGAAGGTGTTCAACTTGGTAAATCCATTTTACATTATTGGTAGCGCACGAGTAGATGTAACAAATGAGTGACGACGCGCGAAGCGTTCCAACAAAATACTGTATGCGTTCATATTCTATTCATCGAATGCGATGAAACTTTGATGAGTTTTTGTGTACACTTACGTGAAGCTTTCTAACTTAGTAAATCCATTTCACAGTTGGTAGAGCCCGAGTAGTTTCAACAAATGAGTGACAGCGCACAAATCATTTAAACCAAATCCCGTATGCGTTAAATGTCATTTATATGTTTGCGATGAAATTTTGGAGAGTTGTTGTGCACGCTCCAACGAATGTTTCTAAA
Organism: Meconema thalassinum; assembly: GCA_946902985.2. Taxonomy (NCBI): domain Eukaryota; kingdom Metazoa; phylum Arthropoda; class Insecta; order Orthoptera; family Tettigoniidae; genus Meconema; species Meconema thalassinum. The sequence continues at coordinate 629,522,855 of OX336390.1, read as the reverse complement.
TTAGTTAATTCAATTCACGATAGTTTAGAGGCAGTTAACAGAAATTGAAAAAAATATTGTGTATCCAAAAGCACTTCAAGAAACAAAGTTACAACACATTCTTTGGTTGGCAGGACAACGTCTGCCGGGTCAGCTTGTTATATATAAAAGCCAACGCTAAATGATTTAATTACCAGAACAGTTATAACCTGTGTAGTGTACAAATCATACTAACAGTTTTGTTGATACTATGGAACTTACTACAACTAACCGAGGTAAACAACGTGTACTCTATAAAGGCTACTCTTATAACTATAAACGAAAAAATGTAAAAGGAATAATATTCTGGCAATGCTCAAAACAGAGGACAAAAAAATGTCGAGCCAATCTACAAAGTAGAAATGGTGAGGTTTTAAGTGTGAGTGATCATCACAGTAGTGCTTCAATTAAAACACTGTTAGTGTCAACAAAAACTCATGACAATGCTAAAAAGCTAGTACAAGAAAAGAATTTTGCTACTCTAAATAGTGCAGTGTTTATTCGGAAACGTTTAACCCCTATTGTAAAAGTTATGTTTAATCCATCTTCCACGTCTCAAGAGTCATCAACATCACAGACTATGCAAAAGGTAGTGTTATTGTTGTTGTTTTAATTGGCTCACCTACAAGGTTATCTGCCATTGATATGCAAGAGGTAGTATTGCAATAAGATCAAAATTAATTAAATAGTAATAGAGAAAAGAAAAATGAATTTTGTACGTAACTATTGTACAAGTACTTACATTAAATAAATAAAAATATTGTATGGGTATTGTCTCTTTTTCTTAATTGCTATCACTAACTTCCTACTATTAATGCAATTGTCAACCATCAACAGTTTCTAGCTATGTTTAGAAAGAGAGTGGTCTTTAAGCAATACACTCTCTCTATGGTTTGTGTACCGAGTATCATAATAATACAGTGTCGCCAAGCCATGTTCAGGCAATAGTTATCACGTGACATGTTCTACAAGTTAAGACTTGCTTTAAGGCTGCCTATGACGTCACACATAGCTCACCTAACCTAATGTAACATATCATAACCTAACCTAACCCGATCTAACCTAACTTCATCTAACCTAACCTAACTGCTTCCAACCTAAATCTTCACAGGTTTGAACACATAAGAGAGGGAATATTTAAAGATTAACCTCAGCTCACCTAACAAAATCTATCTTTACCTAACTTAACCTTGTCATGTGACATGTTCTAAAAGTTTAGACTTGCTTTAAGACTGGCTATGACGTCACACTTAGCTCATCAAACCTAATGTAACATATCATAACATAACCTAACACCATGTTTTGGCGTTTGTGTTGGCTTTTGCATTGGCTTTTGTGTTGGCCTTTGTACTGGCTCTTGTATTGACTTTTTATTGGTTTATGTATTAACTTTAGTGTTGGCTTATTTGATAAGTTATTTTTGTCAATGTATTTAGTGATTTTTTTCTTTGTCTTGAAAAGTATTTCAAAGAGAGGATATATTTAAAAACTTAAGCTCAGCTCACCTAACATAACCTAACTTTACCTAACTAACCCTGTCACATGACATGTTCTACAAGTTTAGACTTGCTTTAAGACTAGCTATGACGTCACACTTAGCTCACCTAACCTAATGTAACAAATCATAACCAAACCTAACCCCATCTAACCGAATGTAACATATCATAACCTAACCTAACCCCATCTAACCTAACTTCATCTAACCATACCAAACTAATCCAACCTGAATCTTATTTATTATGTTGAATGTAACTACTTACATAAATCCTAAGACAACATTAAAATCATGCCACATCTGCAATATTAAATAACGTAACATTGTGTAAAATAAAACAGCATTGTAACATCATTTCCATTTATTTACAAACTTTATTTACATTTCCTTTCTTTGTTTATTCATAGTAATATATTTTAAAGACAATACTAAAAACTAAAACATTATTGTTTTATACACACATATTTTCCTTTTTTAGTGCATTGTCATGATTTATATTGTCATTATTATTTGACATTTGTCTTGTTTTTTATTTGTTTAATTAAAATGTACCATACACCTACTGTTTTTAAAACCTTCATAAATTAGGTGTACAGCATGTATAGCATTATTCACATCTTCGAACACACTCTCTGACGTATCATTAAACCGTGTAAGAAGAAATGTCTCAAAATTTTCGCATACACAAAGTACACGATCACCATATGCTGTTTTCAATTTCCGAATCTTTATAATGCGGAATGGAATATGCGTTGGCAATTCGTTGAGCTTTTTTGTCTCTAAGCCACATGCTTTCCATGGAGGATTCAGGACATTCATTGTAGTAGTCTATAAAAAAAAGCATATCTATTAGACTGTAGAACAGCTTGTAATAATAATGTTGATATAGGTATTCTTCATTGCATCATTCTTTGTTAATAAACGCCCTGTAGCAGACACCACTTTTCTACATATAGCACAAGTGTTAAGTGCTAATGCACACATGACTCATGCTCTCATGTGTCCACAAGGTAAAAATACAACACCTAGTTCTTCTTGATAACAAATTTTACATAATTGTTGGTTGCACTTTTGTATCTTTTAGTGAGACAATTTTTTTTCAGCCTCATGAATTTGTATCGCGTGTTCAAGCTCTGAAGGCACTTTAATGTCTTGGGCTGCAATCACGTTTTCCTTACGAATACTGTTTACAAATTCCTGACCTTTAAGCAACACAATGTATCTATAGTTCGGTAACCAACGAGCGTGTTCCACAAAAGGGTCATTAGTTATTTGCCAATCCTTTAAACCAAATCCGCAATGAAACTTTTTTTGTCCCCTTCACAGGAATAAAAAATCCAGCTTCACTTAGCTCTTTTACAAGGTATTTTAATATTAATGGCCAAATATTTTTATAAGATTCTAAACGTTTTTTTACAGACCTGTACTGTGAATGTGCTAGCGCTTTAGTATTGCCAACTCCCAATTTTTCAAAAGCAAATGCCAATTCAACTCTGTCTATTGCATATGGACCACATATATCAACACTTTTGTTGGCTGGTAATACATCATTATTATTTATTCGTGATTGAGCTAAGAAAGTAGTAGCGAATGCACTTGTGGTTTGGTAAAATGGATACACTGGTATGTTACCCACATTTTTTCTAAACATGAAAGGACAACAAGGAGACCATCGCAAATGGTCTTGAAAGAGATTGTCCCCTTACTCCCAGAGCGAAATTTCAACACGTGAGTTGAATTAAAATTTTTGTTTAAAAAAAATCAATATGGCCTTGTACTTTTCCGGTCAACAACCATCATAGTCTTGTGCCGGTCGCCAAAACACAGCTATTGTGATTAACAAAGAAAGCAGTCATTGTCCCGGTCATGTACAGGTAATGGATTTTGTCCAGGGGATTGGATAGAAGTAAATTTTAAGTTAGTCTTACCTGAATTTTCAATAATTCACTGCCTGGCAATGGTTCCACTCTAGAACGTCTCAGGTTTTCAGCGACTGTAGAGGTAAAGCTTTTCTTTCCAACTTTCTAAAAATAAATAAAATAAACCGTCATAAATACCTAAATTCAAGTTAATACATGCATTTCATAAAAAATATAATACCAAACAAAAATCAAACATAATATTAAAAACAAAACCTCACCTTGACTTGTAACGTCTTGCTGTTTCCTTCTTGTGGGCTCTAGGGTGTACTGGCCTCTCTATCAGACATGATAATTATATAGGTTATCTGCAAACAGCTCACAACTATTCCAAGTATTTTCTACCAACACCAAAACTGTTAAAAAGACCAAGTGTTTCACACAACGCTGTAGCGTGTTCAAAGTTTGTCACATAAGTGTGTTTGAAAATGTTAACAATGTGTCTTTATATATGTCAATTGCATGATACTTTTTACTGACTCAGCGATTTACACACTTTCACATTCTGTTATCGTGCACATGTAGGTCTAACCTTCAAGGTTAACACCTGTCCCAGGTCAAATTTCACATGAACTTGCATTTTCTCATGTACGAATCAAACAGGATGTGACTTGTTCGCTTACATGTGGTTTCACACGTGTTCACATGCACTTCGCTCTCCCCTCCCACCACGGTTGTCAGATTATTTGACCTTCAAGCGTATTCCGCGTCTGTGTAATTTTCCATTGCACTTGTTGTCAAGTCAGATCAGCGCATTCCAATAAGCTCAAATAAGATCCACATCCGGTCAGTTTGCCTCTGCAAGTTTGTTTTCTGTATGCGCTTCAAACAACATATAACCAAGTTCTGTTGTCCTGACAAAAGCTAGCTTCATCTGATTATAGAATTATCATTTGTCTTGTAACCCATCATCGTTTACACGTTAAAGATCCCCTTCGGTATAAAGTATCGGAAAAATGAACCCTCGCCCTGTCATAAACAGCCCTGTCAAAATATCGATTGTTCTATTGAGCACGGCCACTGTGGTCAGTGATAGCCTTGTTAAAAAACACGCCCAGCGGTATCGTCTCTCTCTATCTACAACCACTCTTCATTAACATTTTAGACACCTAATTTTTTTTAAAAAGTGTAGTTAGACCCTTTGTCAATATTTCAAAATATATTCAAAACGGGGGCGTTCCCCCGAGTGCTATGAGCCCTCGTACACGTCCCTACATTTATATAATAGAAAGTCTAAAATCATGGTTTTACCCCAAAAAATTATGTTTCCATCATTCTCAAAACTTAAACCTATTACCAAAATAAAGAGGACTTCGAGGCAAGCAATTTGACATGTCACACATCCACATCCGACCATGCGTTCGTCAGATATCGGTAAAAGTCTAAAATCATGGTTTTACCCACAAAAAGCCTGTTTTCCTCATTCTCAAAACTTTAACCTATTAATAACATATAAAGGGCTTCGAGACAAGCGATTTGACACGTCACACATCCAAATCCGACCCGGCGTTCGAGAGATATCGGCAAACTTCGTAGGAAAGTAGGCTGTGGCCTAGAACACCCACTACCCCCCTACTGCACAGTTTTTGTTCTAGAGACTTGAAATTTATTTTGGGGGTAGAGGGGGTAGGGACCTTTCATTTATGTCCAACAGGCGTTTTTGTAAATTTGCTAGTTTCCAAACTATAAAAATTTCAAAAATCAACATTTTTCAAAATACAAACATAATATAAACTTTTTTTTTCTAACAATCAATGATATAAAGACCTTTTGTTTCAACCATTACAAAAGGTTCTATCATGTTTGGTTTTGAAAATATCGCATACTTACAAAAACAAAAAAAATAAAAAAAATAGCGAGTGGTCCTTAGGAAAAGGCCGTCTCCCCAAGTCCTAAAATCCGAACATAAGTTCGGGAAATATCTAAAATACTACATGGCTGAGGCTAATACGCGGAGGGATCAAAAAGTTATGAGTTAGGACCCGCCTTGCGCCCTACTCATATTCATATAACAATCCGAAATATTTTGACGGTTCTCAATATCTACTAATCTTTTACAGCAATCAAAATGATATTTTTACGTTCATAGAGGCTATGAACATAAGTTCACCTATAGGACTTTCAGTAACCTGTTGAGCACAAATCCAACATGGCAGCGACGCGAAGTATACATATTTAAATGGACGTTTCTAGCAATTTAACCATGTTAATCCACTGGCATCTAATTTATTTCAATTGTTTTCATAACCACAAGATGGCCGCTGTGCTAAATTTTAATATCTCGTTTTTACTTCTAGTGTCATAATCATGCGATTGAATTTGAATACCACACTTACACAATAATCTTCATGTAACATTACATAAATAAAAATCCAACCTGGCAACCATCTGAAATAATTATACGGTTCTCAGTATCTACGAATCTATCACAGCAATCATACTGAAATTTTGTAATTTGATAGAGGCAATTAACATGAGTAGGATATATAAAAATAGGCTGTATAGTTCTTCATAGAACTACTTGTTGGAACTTACAAAAGCGTCCATGTCCATGTTGACACCATTCATGTCTACGCTAACTTAACTGTCCCGCGAACGACTCGGTCTTGTCTCATTCTGATGACGCCACTTTAACTGTTCTTTGAAGTATTTCTGGTGAAATACGTGTCATCGTCTTCTCTGATTCACTTTTGCAATTGAATGGCCTACTGCAAAGTAGTACAATAATAATGTAAACCAAGGATAATAAGTATCTGAATAGATAAATAATAATAATAATATCGTAAGGCCTCGGGTGCCGGGTGCAAGCTTTGTTATTTGACACCCAGATGGTTGCTTGCATGTCGAATTTTTTGTGCCTTGAAGCACTATAAAAGTCAAGGAGGCTCGACATCTAAGCTCCTTGACACTATAGTGCTTTCTAGTAGCGAAATGAGGAACTTTGTTTTGGCGGAAAATCCCGAGATTAATTTTGCCCTTATGAACACGGCCTACTGAATTCAATTGGGTTCTATGACATTCCAACATCGTATGACATGCGTGTCAATTTGTGCCACCTTTCAAAAATCCCTTACCACGGCCAGGAGCGAACTTGCAAGCTTGGGGTTAGTAATCCGACACCATAACCACTCACTCACCGTGGCAAGCGACTGTATAGATAAAAGTACTGCGCCCGAATCTCGCATTAGCAACCACCCATGTCCGCTGAGATGGAAAAGGATTGTAAGGACGTCGATACCCAGTCAGATACATCAACACTTCCCTACTGGGCGAATGACTAGGAAACCCTTGACGCATACAGTCATACAATAACACTAAAAATCAGTTACACATTTACTAGCAAATCAAATTCCATAACAAAATGGTAGTACGAGAATCTCGGATCTCGAGCGTGAACGGTGAAGTTGAGACTACGTGAATACTAGTAACTAACTGGCAGTATTATCGCAAGTTGATTGCGAAATGAAAAGATGATCAGTTTCTATAAAAATAGGCAGACAGACCAGACTATGGCCTGTGATTCTTTCATTAAAAATTTACAAACAAGTAACGTTCCCTATCACCAATAAATTAAATAAAAATGAAATTAAAAATATTTAAGCTGGTAGATAAACGTTCTACCCTTCAAAATACAGTTTCAGTAAGAATTGCGTTGCAAAAAGTTACAATTCGTAATTCAATACCGAATGGATAAACTTAACAGTCACCCTGTGACTCGATCAGAAAATGCTGCTTGATCTGTCATCAGCTGTGCGTTAAAAAATACATGACATAGCCCTACTAAATTCATCTATCTGTTACACACCTGAATATAAAATGAGTAAAATAACAACTATAAGAATAATACAATATTTACATAACAGAAATAACCATGTCCAGCACGGTATTCAAAAATCTGTACTAGATCTGACGTGATCTGTCAATCTATAAGCGCTCCTGTCTTACAAACAATACTTTCCAACACTGGTTCACAAATAACGACATTCTAGTATCACTTAAGTTTCTGTCATATTTAGTTGAACTAATTATAACAAACGGTTAAGTTAATTATAGTTCTAGATTGTTATAGCAATGAATAATAATAATATTAGTTTCAGATATCGAGACGGAACTACTCATTTACATAATAGACGTCGTGGATTTGATAATTACGCTAACTGACGTGAACAATACACAAATACACACTAATGTCAGTTACTTTTCCAACACACTGTAGTAATGAATTGCTCCAACGGCAATACTCATTTTCCTTTCATATACGTGAACAACATCTTAAGTTAGCGTCAACTACGCTTTCAACATGACACACATCTTTCCTTTCCTCTCAACGATAATCATTATATTAATACTGCACGGCATTCCATAAATATAAAAACCCATCTTGCTACAAACGTGTAGAAGAATCAGTGATCTTACTACGTAAACACTAACGGTGTAATACGGTTTATGATGCACTCCTAACCTCCTCATCTCTAAGTTAAATATCCTCGTGCTCTTTAAACATCAATAATATTATTTTTCACAACTGTACACCTTGTATAATATTCCACGTAATTTCATTGATACATTTCGTTTATATACCTTTTTAACATCTTGTATTTCCACGTTACAATAGAGTGTTAACTTCAAAACACGGTAGTCCGCTCGTCTTTACCAAAATAATAACAATAACATTCGTCCTTCCACTTCTGGTAAACATTTATGAATCAATTATTCACATTTAAACTTGTTTCAATACATATAAGACTTCAGGTAGATCTGCAAGTCTATTTATTTATTTGGCGTATGGCACATCAAACATTAAATTTCGTTATATCAAATTATTGCAAAATAATTGTCGCTAATTATAGGCATCACTTGACTTCCATTGTCAACAATGTGATCCTATCTCACATTAATTGCTGTTATATCATTTGTTTATGACCTTAATTAACGTCATATAATGTTGACATTCCTGAATTGGAATTGTTCTTGTACAATATTATTATTTATAATATTTAAAAATGTTGCAATTAAATTCTGACATATTAAAATTGTTATTAACAATGTTATAGCAGTTTACAGTAGTGCTTTATTAGAATAACGTTGTATTATAGCAATATAGATGCAATTAAATTGCTTATCACGCAAATGTATCGATCGAAGCATTCACTTTCATAGAACAGTTTTCGTTAAAAGTGAGTATATCAAAACGATCCTGAAGAAATACTAAAACGGAATATCTAAGTCCAAATTCTAATAAAATTACGTCTAAAATGGCACACGTTGACGTATATTAAAATTTACAAATAAATTTATAAAATAGACAATATAATAGCATGAGTTATGCGAAAGAAAATCTACTAAAATATTAATTGGTCACCCTTGAAATACATGCAAATACTATGACAAACTACTGAGATAGTGCAACAGTCAATTGTGTACCTTTCCGTCGATCTGCCTCTGAAATACCTCATCAGATAGGTTCGATGTTTCTCCCTTGGCCTGACATGTGCTGGTCGTCCGTCTGGGTCGAGTTGCTGCTTGGAGCGTGGCAATCAGCTGATCGTTTCCCCTCTGCTTGGCTCGCGAACACCTGTTCTCTCGTCTCCCCGCAGTCTGACTCTTCTATCTTCTCGACATGTGGTCTAGACACTGGAACCCGCAGCGATGAAATCTTCCATCCCTCTTCGTCATGTGGCATCTTGTCATCAAAGTAGCTTTGAGCGTCCTTGGTTGATATCTCTTCATGTTTGTAGTGGACATTGGAGTGAGTAGCTTTAACGATGCATTCAGAACACTGCAAGTTGGTTGTGCAGTAGCGGTGACATCGATCCATGGTCTTCTAGATCAACTCTGAATTCCCCGTTCCATAATGTAGATTAACCTCCTTCCATGATTTAGTAGTTCATTGTAATCTTCTCAATAATCGTAGAATGCAAATATCCCCTCTGACTTGAGTCTGTCATCATGGTGAATAATAGATGAAAAAGTCCCAGGATATATTCTGAAGTAATGTTCTAGCTTGTTTTTGGTAAAGCTGCTCGTTCTATTGTTGTATATAACTTGTATAAGCGAAGTCTTCTTTCGATGCGTTATGTTTCAAAGTTGCTTCTTTCAATAGTCAATTAATACTTTTGCTGTTTTCACCGGGATCTCCATATCTTCCTCGGCAATCGTACCGTCTCCTAGCAGTCCAAGGGAATCTCCTGGTCGCACTTTCAATTACTATAGCGCTCACTCGTGACGCTTTGACAAACAGGTCCAGTCGCTTCAAGAATATCATTAGGAATCAATTCTCCCCTTCTTGCAATCGCGGGCGTGGCAGTCTCGACTGGGTTCTAGCCTCGCGTCGAGTCCTTTTATACAGAATTTCGCTAATATCTCCTCTCCTATCCAAAAATATATAATTCTGTTCTTCCAAATTAACTTCGTTTACTTTTCTGGATCTGTAGAAATGCTAATCTCGCTTTATATAAGCAAATTTGATATATTAGCAATTCCCACAAAAATTATCTGATCCATTCTGATTGGCTGTTGGTTTATCATCAAAAACCTCCCTCTTATCATAGGGTCGTGTGCATAATCTTGTTGTTGTCAACTCTACTAACCAAAACCGGCCTTGAGCGTGCTAACTTGAAGCCTCGGATATATTCCAGCATCGAATGATCTGACTCTCCCTTGGCTAAATTATCATTCACTGAAATATTCCCAAATTTATATATTTCCAAATCATCCAAAATTTTCCAAAAACCTTTCCAAATACTTTTACTCACTTCCCACAACATATCTGTGAATAAAATAAATTTCTATTTCCAATTTCCACTTCTTAAATCAATAGGTTAGCAAGTCGGTTCGATCCTCGGCTCAGTCAATGGCTGAAGCTGGGGTGAATTTGGGTTCAGTACCCTTTACAGTGCTGAACTGGATATTTAAATGGAGTGTGTCTGGGAGGTTTGAGACACTTAGATATTCCATCTCATGGCTCCTAGTGGGAATAAATATAATCTTAAAAGCTGAAAAATTTCCTCTTAAATTCTCGGATAAAATTGTTACAGCTGCTGAGAATAAAGAAATATCGAAGAATATCATGTAATGAAGAAATCCTTATCAAAACATATTTATCACTCTAATTTCTACTTTTCAACAGAAATCAACATTGAATGCCGTGGCAAATTGCTACAATTGTCATTCGAAATAGCTGCCAACATAGGTATTACATGTAGAGTGGATAATACTGTTGTCTGAAGACTCCCTTCGTCTCAACCCTCCCCTCTCTCCCCTAACTGTTAGGTGTAAAACGAGGTAGGGCAAGGGTAAGGTCAAATGCCAAGAAAATCAAGGATCGCAACATAATTTCTGTTAAGTACGTATATGAACAATTAATCTGGATAGGAGGGGAAATCTCAGGAACTCAGACCAAAATTGCCTCAGTGTACGCACCTGCGTAGGGGTGAACCAGGATCTTCTTCCTCTTCCTAGCGTTGTCCCGCTGGTGAAGGGTCCGCTTTTTTTGGTCATTGACCTCAATTTTGTGCGGTTTCGTGTGTCAGCTGGATTTAGGCCGGTGATTTTCAAGTCTCCATTTATAGTGTCTTGTCAACGCTGCTTTGGTCGTCCCCTGGGGCGTAGGCCTTCAACCTAAAAATGAAGGACAGAGTTAGTAATAGTATCAGGCGCTGCTCGCAGGGCACGGCCATACCATCGGAGCCGTTTCTCTCTCATTTTGTCCACAATTGGGGCGACACCCATTTGCTCCCGAATTGTGTCGTTTCTGATATGGTCAATAAGGGGGATGCCCATTGTCCAAGAAGCATTTTCATTTTCATGGCGTGCAGGCGACGTTATGAAATTTTGTCGGATGGTCGACATTCAACGCCATACAGCGCAACTGGCCGTACCACTATCCGATATATCTTCGATTTGAGACGAAGTGGCATTTTCTTGTCGCAAAGCACAAGGGGTGAACCAGGATGAAGTAGAAATATGAAGCACTGAGTTATGTTGTAGTGAGAGTGTGGTACTGATGAGGGATTTCAATACTAGGACTGAGGGTTATGCAAAAGTAATGGGCAAGTGGTGTGAAAATAGGAAAGCGAACACCATTAGATTTTCTGCTAGGACTGACGGGTATGAAAAAGTAAAGGGTAAGTGGGGTGAAATTAGGAAAGCGAACACCAATGGATTTTCTGGATTTATATGGCACCTTGTAACATGAGGTTACAATGTTCTTAGAATCACTATTCTCTTAGAATAAGTTTGGGTTGGGATCATGGCTACTCTTTGGTGAGGAAGGAGGCCATGGTCTATAGAGTTTCACATCTGTGTACATATTACCTATTAATGATGTTATTCTTTTTATATATATATCTTTGACTATTCTTGTTTTTATTCCGTGACTTTGTATAATAGTGTTAGGTTTGATTATTGTTCTTCTTGGTTAGATGTGAAAAGATGGTCTTTTGAAAGTACCGGTATGAGAGATTCATGATCTGAGGGATTGGTTTGTTTGAAATATGGAAAATAAAATGAGAGAGGATCTTGTTGTAAGACGAATGAAAATGAAATGTGGAGTGTTATGTTTTATAGTGGAATCAATGAAAATATATGATTATTTCAACGAAACTCCCTTGTGTGCGATAACATGCACGGCCCCGATAGTCCCCCTAATAAAAAGAATCCCCAAAACGTTTCAATTGGCAACCCAACGTCGGGAACGAATAAGGGGAAGAAGAAAGAGAAGTAAAAAAATTGAGTACAGTGCAGGATAAAGGAAAATACATTTACTTTTAAGAGCAGTGGAGTCCGGCCTCATCATGCACAAAAGTATGAATAGTAAGGGATCTGTTTTGGTCCAAATGATTATGGAGCAGTTGACCAAGTTCAGTGACAACATTGATAAGGGGAGTGAACGAATGTGTGAGCAGATAGACTCAATGAAATTACAAATGGAGGAAATATGTGAAGTATGTGACACTGGAGTGGCTGAAATAGAAGGAAATGATAGAAAACTAAATGAAGAATGGACTAAGAGGCAAGAAAATTATCAAAGAAGTGGGGGGCGTGAAGAAGAAATGAAAGACGTACAAGAGAGAGAACAAGGTCAAATGGAGGAGGATAAAACTGAGGACAAGGAAGAAGATGAGATAGGGGGCAAGGTAGAAGAGAAAGGAGAAACAGATGACGGAGAAGGTGAAATGGAAGAAAGTAAGAAAGTACGTGATATGGAAGAAACTGAAGAAGAGAAAGATGAAACGGATAAGGGAGTAGGTCAAATGAAGGAGGAGAATAAAACTGAGGACAAGGATGACGAGAAAGGAGAAACGTATAACGGAGAAGGTGAAGGGGAAGGAACTGAAGGAGAGAAAGGAGAAGCAAATGAGGTTGGTCATGAGGAGGACAGTAGCAGTCAAGAAAAGGAGGTTAAAGATGAGGGTGAAAGTGCAGGAGTGAATCATGAAGAAGACAACATACTAGAAGAAGATAAGGTGAAGAAGAAACGGAGGAAGGAGAGAAGGGAACTGTTGAGCAAGATGAGACAGACAAGAAAGGAGAGGAGGAAAATGAGGAAGGGAAGGAGAGAGAAACAGAGGAGATGGAAGATGAGGAGTACAAGGTACGGAATGACATGGCGGATGAGGAAAAAGATGAGATGGAAGGCAGGAGAAGGAGGAGGAAGACTAAGAGAAGAACAGAAGAAAACAAAGAAGCTGATAAAGAAAAAGAAGGGAAAGGGGAAGAAGGAGAAACAGAAGAAAAGGAAGAGCTAGGAGGAAGAAGAAGAAAGACTAAAAGAAGAACAGAAGAAAAGGAGCACGAAAGGTTGAAGAATAAGGGGGAAAGTAATGATGCAAATGATGAAGATAAAGTTCTCAATCTCGATAACTTCATCATTTTGGATCTTGTGAGTAATGGAGAACTAGTTTGCAACCAGTTTCGTAATACATGTGATAATAATGTATTTAATAATTATGGACATTCTGTTTTGAATGATATAGTTGAAGTGTCACGAGAACATACACACGTTCCGAATATAAGATCTGCAGTAAGCGTAGATGTGACAGACGATGATGACAGTGATGGGTGGAAAGTGTTTAATCTGGATATTGATAGAGATGTTTATTTATACATTCGAGATGACAGCAACATCGACAAGAGCAGTGCAGATGATGAAAAGTGTGGACTTTACCGGCGGACTTGAGTGAAATAAAATACCTCTCGCGGACCGAACACAAACTTCAGAAACTCATTAATCCATAGCTCACCAATGACCTTTCCAGATCTTTATCAAATGAACTCATTTCTTTAGCGCTTCGAGATTTAATATTGGAAAGTGGATTGCAGCTTGGTGATGGGTTGGATTCAGAATAGTTAGTTACTGCCTCAGGGATACGCATACTAGAAAGTCAAGAGAAGATGTCGGTGGAACAAATACAGAATCACATTGGGGGCGAATTGTAACATGAAGCTACAATGTTCCTAGAATCACTATTCTCTTAGAATAAGTTTGGGTTGGGATCAGGGCTACTCTTTGGTGAGGAAGGAGGCCATGGACTATAGAGTTACACATCTGTGTACATATTACCTATTAATGATGTCATTTTTTTATATATATCTTTGACTATTCTTGTTTTTATTCCGTGTCTTTGTATAATAGTGTTAGGTTTGATTATTGTTCTTCTGGGATAGATGTGAAAAGATGGTCTTTTGAAAGTACCGGTATGAGAGATTCATGGTCTGAGGGATTGGTTTGCTTGAAATATGGAAAAGAAAATGAGAGAGGATCTTGTTGTAAGACGAATGAAAATGAAATGTGGAGTGTTATGTTTTATAGTGGAATCAATGAAGATGTATGATTATTTCAACAAAACTCCCTTGTGTGCGATAACATGCACAGCCCCGACAGTCCCCCTAATAAAAAAGAAACCCCAACATATTTCAACCTAGTACAAACTCATTACAGTATGTGAGATCAAATGATTAACATGGAGGGTAGAGGAAACAAGTCAATAATAGACTACCGTATATCACTAATGGCTTTCAATTAAGAAAATTGAACAGGAATTGCAAGTTACTCAATTTTATTATGAAACAGACTACAAACTGATTTGGTGGGAATTGAGTATACTTAGAATTAATGTGTAGAAAGTAAGGTTTGTTTGCAGATGAATTAGGATTGAAAGTCTCCAGGACAAGGTTGGTTGGTTCCTTAGTTTAGGGGTTGCGACAACGCGGTCATGCAGCCCCGTGGACTTTGGACGTGTGTAGAATTTGTCTGATAACCGGTGTTAATTGTGTTGGTTGTATTAGTGTGTGTTATCTGTTTTAATTCAAGTAAGGACTGCAGACGAACAAATTTTCAAGTAATTCCTACTTTTTCTACCAAATTATACCGTCTACAACACCTAGCTGTGGACGTGGCTAATATATGCCATCGCAGTCAGCACCTGGCGGCGAACGTAGGAACTAATATAGCGTTATAAAATAATCTAACCTATACCACGAACCTACTACGCTGTCGTAGCGGGCGGAGAGGTGATACTCCGACGTGGCGCGTCCCAGGTGGCGGATTGGGGGTTCCTCACCCGTTTACCGGCGGACTTGAGTGAAATAAAATACCTCTCGCGGACCGAACACAAACTTCAGAAACTCATTAATCCATAGCTCACCAATCACCTTTCCAGATCGAGTCTGGACTTGTAAACCCTGGCCTCGGTCAGAACTGTTTCGATTGTCAAGATCAGACAGTCAATCAAACATGAGGAGTCTTCTAAAGAATGAAACCACCGGCTTGGACATGCAACATCGAAGATCCAATCTAGGCACCATTCAGAATACGGTGGGGTGCCACGTAGAAGATAAAGGCGAGTCAGAGTGCCTGGAAGCCCAAACGGAAAATGCAGACACAACAAACTAAGAGAAAACTGAATTTTAATACATCAGGGAAATTTTCGTACTTTGCAACAATAAATATATATATATAAATTCATTGATGAAAATCGGCAAATAGAAATATCTAACACAGAATTTTAATAACAGCTCTTCAGGAACTTCGGAATACAGATCAGGATACAATAGCATCGGTAGAATATCGCCTTTACAAAGGACCTCCTGGCAAGAGAGTTATGATGAATGTTCCCCAATTTGGAATGGGGTACTGTGACCGATCCAGTCAGGGTCAATTACCTGCCCCGGATGACGGAAGATCGGAAGGAACCCGGAGAGTCAGTATGACGTCATGGCATGACGCGGCGAGGTAACCGCGAGAGTAGGGGAATGCTCCAGAAGGTTCCAACCCCTCCCACTTTTTTCTCGAAGAAGGACGCGGTTCCGGATTGTTCAGTATGTGAGTCAGAGTGTGTGAGTCAATAGTGCGTGGACGAGAATGTTATACAGCGGAGCACGGACGAATAGCCCATGTCACGCAGACAGTGATTTTACATCGGGAACTTGAATGGTTTTCGTGAGCAACCAACAGGCCATGAAGCCTGAAACTAGCGTGCATGTATTGCCAGTGCGTTTCTTTTTTTTTTTTCAGTGAAGTATGTCAGTTTGTTTGTCGAACAGTGTGAATTTCAAGGCGATATCGGACTCGCTAGTACGTGAGGAAACAGTTAGAACTGATAAAGGAAGTCCGTTTATGCCGACAATTTATGTTCATTAAAGATTGATACCAGGAGGTGTTTAAATTTACGAGTATCAGGGGAAGAACTATATAACGATAGTCGAGGCGAAACATTATCGCGAGGCCCTATATTTTAACTGACATCCATTCGGAAATAGCATAGCAGTACGGCGTTTTAAGAAACGTAGTGAGAACGCAGTAAGGAAGGCCACATCTACTTTAAGCTTGGGTTGGAAGACTATGGGCTGCAGGCAACTTGATATGTCGGTCAAGGCCAGCTCGAAATAGCTCCTCGTGGAAGGAAGTGTGTCACCGGGTTAAAGGAAGTGAAAACATATAACTCAAGTGAACCAGGAACTAGACGCTATAGTGTGCGAGCGTGAATGTGCTCTGATATAGTGAGATATAATATTGCCACATGGCAGCATGAACTTAATAGCCATGGACCCATATATTCTGGGCATCAACATGCATATTAACACGCGAATTATGCTGCACTGAACTTCTAAAGGGGCCATAATGGGGTGAACGGTCGCAACGAGGTGGACGAGTGGACCATGGTTGGGACGTCGGGAGACGGCGCTGCTGAAAGTGACCGGGGACAACCTGTGGGCAGACATGGGCGTCGCCAGGAGATCGAGAGTTGCCGGAGGCGGATACCTCTACCAGCACGCTGGGAGACCACATCGCGGAGACATTGGAGGGACGCCGCCGCCTTGACGCCGCAGACGATGACGGCGCCGACGCCATGGATTTCCGAGGACACCGGATATAAAGTAAGACGTTTCCTTTCCATCCTTGTTCATCAGAAAGAAGAGAACCTCTACCTCGGATAGCCATGCCATGAGATAACCTGAGATCGTGTAACTTAACGCCCTTCATAATCATTTATTCCAGATTGAATAAGAGCATCATTTTTTTTTCTTCATAGGGTCGTGCAGATGTTTTTTTTTTGTCTTTCTTCTCGGGTCATTTGACCTATATAAATTTACAGCATCAATGGTAGGAGTAAGACGTGTATTTATTCTCTGAGTCATAATAATAATAAGAAGAAGAAATTGGGTAACCATAATAGGAGATGCCCATTTTGCTGGGAGATTCTAGCATGTCGATTTCAGAGGTCATTATTCGAATTTTATTCTGAAAGGTTTGTCACGGAATGAATAGATTTTTATAGCAATGAATATGGTTGAAGATTGTCGGATAAGGTTCCTTGGATAGGATGCCATATTATCATACGACCTCGTGGTCCCGATAAAGTTGATACGCTCTGTTAGTGTGGGTTCTTGAGACATGCTAATAATGCATGATTTATTTTGTAATGATGTTGTGTAAAGTTTATGTGATAATTATGTGGTAATTAGATATGGTATTATTCCGTCAAAATGTGACGAGGTTATTCACGGGGCGACGGATGCCCGTTGAATTGAATTTGTAAGGACAGGGTCCTCTTGACGAACGTGCAACGTTCATTGATCAGTTGTATTGAATAGCGCAGGTGTGTAATTGATGGTGCGCTCGACAGTCAGGTTGTTTGGATCTTCACACAGAACGTTCGGCGGAAGGGTTACGATTAAATGTTTGTTGTGAGTATGAAAGACGCTAGGGCGCCTTATTGCGAGGTTCTTAACCTTTCATAAACATTAGACAATGCTATAATTTAATTACAATGACAAATATGACCGTGTGGATCAAGGTTGTTGGAAAGGCGGAGATAAATCATTAATAATAATAATAAGAATTAGTAGTGTAAATATGTAAGCACAATCTGGGTGTGTTAATAATTTATGATAGGTTATAATTAATTGTTGAAATGTCATAGTATGTGAAGCTGAGTCGATGTTTGAGTGCTATTTGATGTAACATGATGCTCTTTAATTATTCATTTGCAGTTCGATAGAGGAGATCCGTCCATTGCTGTATAAGGGTAGACAGTTGTAATTTACAAGATATTCGATATTTTCTTTGAATTTTTTTTTGCCGCAGGTGAACTTCGTGATAAGTGGCTAGTGATGTTTACATGCGTGTGCACCGATAATTGAAGAGTTAATTTAGCTTTTTGAAAGACGATCTCCTTGTCGGAACTTTAAGAAAGGACACCCACGAGTTTGAATAAGCGTAATTTTCTTTTCTTTGTTTAGGGACTAAGAACTTTATTTCTTTTCCGGACTTTGTCCCACCCTAACATTATACTCGTGCGTGATAGGCAGGTTGCATAGTTATTTATCCTTTGGCCAATAAAGGAGCAGATGTGATTTTACGAGGGCTTTTCCTTTCTTTTCTGTTTGTCAGTTCAAGTTAGGGTTTTGCTTGTGAATCCTGGTTCATTCTATTTGCCATCCCAACCCGTAAACGACCCGAGACCCCTTTGTCTCTAGCTCGCTGGAGCTTTTCTTTTAGTCTTGTCTGTATGAACCAAGATTCATGCCCTAATTTTTTTGTACCCACTCCCTTGGCTGTTTCTTCTAATGGGGCCGGGATGTTAGCCGGGTGATCGCCTGGCCCATTGGAGAAGCGGACACAGGGGGGGGGGGAAGTGGCGCCGCCAACGTGTTGGGCTCGACGACGATGGTGTGTTTCGTTTCCGTCATGGGCATGTTTTTTGTACTCAATCATTTGTTGTGATGATGGGAGTATACTGTGTGGTCAGATTCGTGCCTTTGATGGGAGCGCGATACTTGCCATGTGTAATTCTTGTGTAAAATTAACCTCGTATCACACTGAGCCTTTAGTGAACCATTTGACAGGGTTGGTACACGATCTCAGGTTATGGCTATACTCGACGACCTACATTCCCATGTAGGCCCCTATATTTAAGTTGTATTGTAAGATGTCACAAGTAGTAACCGCAGAAAATATTGCTGATATATTGAAACAAATCCAAGTTGGATTAACTGGTCTAACCACTGAAATGAATAATGTTAAGGATAGTGTTGGGTCAATTAAAACAAACATGAAGAGCGATATGGATCGCTTATGGACGGCACAAGAGGGTGTCGGCATTCAGGTAGCAGAGGTACAGAGGACACAAGAGGGTGTCGGCATTCAGGTAGCAGAGGTACAGAGGACACAAGAGGGTGTCGGCATTCAGGTAGCAGGAATAAAAAAAGATGTTAGTGATAAAGTTGATGGTCTCAGAACCGACTTATTAGAAGTCATGGGATCTAATCTTAAGAGTTTAGAATCTCATTTGCAGAAAAATATTGATGCTGTAGAACGTAATCTTAGGCTATCAGGAAAGGCTATAGATAATAAGATTAATCTACTCGATAAAAAGGTAGAAACTACATTCCAAGTGCTCACCGCGGAGCTCAAAGATTCTATGGCACGGCAAATCAGGGATACTCAGAGTTCGCTTCGGGGGAATATTGAAGGACTTGAGGAGAAGTTGAACAGTAATATTAAAGGCATGGGACAAGATTTGACGGCAAAAATTGAGCAAATTGGTCAGTCTAACGAGGAAACCCTGGATAAGTTGAAACAGGACGTGTCAGGTTGGAAAGAAGAGGTTGCGAAGGACGTGAAAAACATGCAGATACAGGTTGAATCATTCCAGGACACGTATGACAGGAAAATCACTCATTCACAAACGACATTACTTGAACATGTGAGAGAATCTATCCACACTTCCATTGTTGAGTTGGAGGAGAAGATCATTATTCAACAGGGAAGGCAACTCACTCGATTAGGCAACTTAGAAGCGGAAATGACGCAGATAAAAGACAAATCGGAGTGAGAAAGGGTTAGATGGTCCGAAATTGAAAACACGCCACCTCTTAACGGGACGGAAAGTGAAAACGCCCCATTTTCTAGAAAGGCGGGTGAGGTAGATGCAACGCCGAGAATACGGAGTACAAATCCCGCGGGACACCTAACTATCATTAGAAGTATAGACCACCAGCCGAGGAAATTCTCGGGGAACAATGGGACTAATAACGTCATACCTATCGAATTTATGAGGGAGGTCCGTGAATACATGGCGGAGAATAAGATACCACGTGAGAGGGAACTAAGAGTTATTGAGAGGTCCCTGGAATCGACGGCATTAACTTGGTTTCGCGCATTTCGATACACGTTCACGAGCACGGATGAGTTCGAACGATTATTAATCAAACGTTTTTGGAGCCCTGAAGAACAATTGAACATACGGACGGAACTATACGCTAAACGGTAAGCGACGTCTAATCCGACTAGGTACGCGGGGTACTTCGCATCGCAACTCGCCAGGCTGCAATATTTGACTCCACCAGTACCGGAGGACGAATTGGTCCAAGCCATTATGCGACAGTTACCTGTAGAGGTCCAGAAGAGTGTAATAGTGTCAGGAGCCGAGACTTTAGAGGGATGTGAAGAGATTCTTCGAAAACTTGACCACACTAGCGCTCAGTTACAGGCGTTGTCCGGACGACAGGGAAATAGAGATGTGAACACGGTCGTGATTGACAAAATTGCGCAGACGGAAGAGTGAACGCCGCGGGAGACGGACAGGCCAAGGGACACAGGGTACTATCGGAGCCGAGATAGGAGCTACAGTGGAACAGACGAGCGACCCAGATGGAGGAATAAACCGTATGAAGAACGTAGGAGATCCCGATTCAACAATACGAAGGGACGATATGGTGAATATCAGCGAAGGCAGTCAAATCAATATTATCAGAGACAGAATGCCTATAGGGATTCTCGTTCGCAGGGGTCGCGGCCGAGCTCTACGGAAAGACATCGAGAGAGCCAGGAATATTTGCAACAATTACGGAGTAATCCCTCCGCACCACCGGGGGAAGCTGACCGACCATTTGACACAAGTCGGTCAGATCAACAAAAAAAACTTCAAATTAAGAAATTCCTCAAACCTTGGTCCTCCCGAACTGATAGAAATTCAAGAGATGCAAATTCCCATCGGACGTATCTAAGGAGAAGCCTAGGGCTATTATACCGACTCGTCCGGATGAATTAATGGCTGCGGACCTGTATGGCCCCCTTCCGAGTTCCACCCGGGGTAACCAATACATCTTGGTGAATATGGATGTGTTTACCAAATTAGTCATGTTGCACCCTATCCAGAAGGCAACATCCCGATACGTGATTCGCAGGACTGAAACCGGCGTGATTCCAACTGCAGGGAAGCCAGAGTTCCTTCTGAGCGATCACGGAACGCAGTTCACGAGCGCCGAATTTCAGGAAGCTATGGCACGACTCGGCATAAGGCATATCTTGAGCTCCATAAGATACCCAGAAGGAAATCCTGTTGAAAGAGTAAATGCGGAGATTGGAAAATACTGCCGGATTTACTGTCATGAACAGCATCATCGATGGATGGAAGTGGTACCCATAATTGAACGTTGCTTGAATTCTACAACACATGAGAGTACCAGACAAATTCCTTGCCTTCTGCACCATGGACGAAAACCAAGTAGACCTTGGCATGCTGTTATACAGGCACCCCCAGAGATTGAGCCGTCGGTGCAAAGGAGAAACGAACTGACTCGGGAGAGGATGCAGCTACAGGCGCAGACACGGGAGAGAAGGAAGGCTGGCCGCCGTTTTCGCGAGCCACTTCGAGTCAATGACCTGGTGCTGATTCGGAAACCTACGTCATCGAACTTACCACTCAGAGTGTATGGGAAATTTGCGCGCCCATTTTCGGGACCCCATAGGATTGCCGGAGTGATGGACAACAATTGCTATAGGGTGGTTGACAACGTCACGAATGCACTTGTTGGGAATTTCAATGCTGCGAATCTGCGGAAGTATCACCGGCAAGCCCGTTAGTCAGCATTGAGGAGATGACTGAAAAGGATCGCTCTCATGCAACACTTGAGGAAAAATATAAGCTATGTTCCCACCGCTTATATTTAGAAGGCCGCGGGAGAGATGTGACCGATCCAGTCAGGGTCAATTACCGGCCCCGGATGACGGAAGATCGGAAGGAACCCGGAGAGTCAGTATGACGTCATGGCATGACGCGGCGAGGTAACCGCGAGAGTAGGGGAATGCTCCAGAAGGTTCCAACCCCTCCCACTTTTTTCTCGAAGAAGGACGCGGTTCCGGATTGTTCAGTATGTGAGTCAGAGTGTGTGAGTCAATAGTGCGTGGACGAGAATGTTATACAGCGGAGCACGGACGAATAGCCCATGTCACGCAGACAGTGATTTTACATCGGGAACTTGAATGGTTTTCGTGAGCAACCAACAGGCCATGAAGCCTGAAACTAGCGTGCATGTATTGCCAGTGCGTTTCTTTTTTTTTCAGTGAAGTATGTCAGTTTGTTTGTCGAGCAGTGTGAATTTCAAGGCGATATCGGACTCGCTAGTACGTGAGGAAACAGTTAGAACTGATAAAGGAAGTCCGTTTATGCCGACAATTTATGTTCATTAAAGATTGATACCAGGAGGTGTTTAAATTTACGAGTATCAGGGGAAGAACTATATAACGATAGTCGAGGCGAAACATTATCGCGAGGCCCTATATTTTAACTGACATCCATTCGGAAATAGCATAGCAGTACGGCGTTTTAAGAAACGTAGTGAGAACGCAGTAAGGAAGGCCACATCTACTTTAAGCTTGGGTTGGAAGACTATGGGCCGCAGGCAACTTGATATGTCGGTCAAGGCCAGCTCGAAATAGCTCCTCGTGGAAGGAAGTGTGTCACCGGGTTAAAGGAAGTGAAAACATATAACTCAAGTGAACCAGGAACTAGACGCTATAGTGTGCGAGCGTGAATGTCCTATGATATAGTGAGATATAATATTGCCACATGGCAGCATGAACTTAATAGCCATGGACTCATATATTCTGGGCATCAACATGCATATTAACACGCGAATTATGCTGCACTGAACTTCTAAAGGGGCCATAATGGGGTGAACGGTCGCAACGAGGTGGACGAGTGGACCATGGTTGGGACGTCGGGAGACGGCGCTGCTGAAAGTGACCGGGGACAACCTGTGGGCAGACATGGGCGTCGCCAGGAGATCGAGAGTTGCCGGAGGCGGATACCTCTACCAGCACGCTGGGAGACCACATCGCGGAGACATTGGAGGGACGCCGCCGCCTTGACGCCGCAGACGATGACGGCGCCGACGCCATGGATTTCCGAGGACACCGGATATAAAGTAAGACGTTTCCTTTCCATCCTTGTTCATCAGAAAGAAGAGAACCTCTACCTCGGATAGCCATGCCATGAGATAACCTGAGATCGTGTAACTTAACGCCCTTTATAATCATTTATTCCAGATTGAATAAGAGCATCACTTTTTTTTCTTCATAGGGTCGTGCAGATGTTTTTTTGTCTTTCTTCTCGGGTCATTTGACCTATATAAATTTACAGCATCAATGGTAGGAGTAAGACATGTATTTATTCTCTGAGTCATAATAATAATAATAATAAGAAATTGGGTAACCATAATAGGAGATGCCCATTTTGCTGGGAGATTCTAGCATGTCGATTTCAGAGGTCATTATTCGAATTTTATTCTGAAAGGTTTGTCACGGAATGAATAGATTTTTATAGCAATGAATATGGTTGAAGATTGTCGGATAAGGTTCCTTGGATAGGATGCCATATTATCATACGACCTTGTGGTCCCGATAAAGTTGATACGCTCTGTTGGTGTGGGTTCTTGAGACATGCTAATAATGCATGATTTATTTTGTAATGATGTTGTGTAAAGTTTATGTGATAATTATGTGGTAATTAGATATGGTATTATTCCGTCAAAATGTGACGAGGTTATTCACGGGGCGACGGATGCCCGTTGAATTGAATTTGTAAGGACAGGGTCCTCTTGACGAACGTGCAACGTTCATTGATCAGTTGTATTGAATAGCGCAGGTGTGTAATTGATGGTGCGCTCGACAGTCAGGTTGTTTGGATCTTCACACAGAGCGCTCGGCGGAAGGGTTACGATTAAATGTTTTTTGTGAGTATGAAAGACGCTAGGGCGCCTTATTGCGAGGTTCTTAACCTTTCATAAACATTAGACAATGCTATAATTTAATTACAATGACAAATATGACCGTGTGGATCAAGGTTGTTGGAAAGGCGGAGATAAATCATTAATAATAATAATAAGAATTAGTAGTGTAAATATGTAAGCACAATCTGGGTGTGTTAATAATTTATGATAGGTTATAATTAATTGTTGAAATGTCATAGTATGTGAAGCTGAGTCGATGTTTGAGTGCTATCTGATGTAACATGATGCTCTTTAATTATTCATTTGCAGTTCGATAGAGAAGATCCGTCCATTGCTGTATAAGGGTAGACAGTTGTAATTTACAAGATATTCGATATTTTCTTTGAATTTTTTTTGCCGCAGGTGAACTTCGTGATAAGTGGCTAGTGATGTTTACATGCGTGTGCACGGATAACTGAAGGGTTAATTTAGCTTTTTGAAAGACGATCTCCTTGTCGGAACTTTAAGAAAGGACACCCACGAGTTTGAATAAGCGTAATTTTCTTTTCTTTGTTTAGGGACTAAGAACTTTACTTCTTTTCCGGACTTTGTCCCACCCTAACATTATACTCGTGCGTGATAGGCAGGTTGCATAGTTATTTATCCTTTGGCCAATAAAGGAGCAGATGTGATTTTACGAGGGCTTTTCCTTTCTTTTCTGTTTGTCAGTTCAAGTTAGGGTTTTTCTTGTGAATCCTGGTTCATTCTATTTGCCATCCCAACCCGTAAACGACCCGAGACCCCTTTGTCTCTAGCTCGCTGGAGCTTTTCTTTTAGTCTTGTCTGTATGAACCAAGATTCATGCCCTAATTTTTTTGTACCCACTCCCTTGGCTGTTTCTTCTAATGGGGCCGGGATGTTAGCCGGGTGATCGCCTGGCCCATTGGATAAGCGGGCACAGTACCTAGTCCATAACAACATAATAGACTCAATCCAGGATTTCTCATCAACCTCTCCAAGAATGGCAACTTAAACAATTAAGGTGAAGAATAAAACGTATACTTTGATAGTAGTGGAGTGAGGCGGTTTCTAAGCCACTCCAGAACCCTCCTTGCCCCACTACTAAGCCTCAGCCATGTTAAATATATCTCGAACGCATGGTCCGATTTTGACAAATGAGGTGTCGTTGGCCTCGGGCTGACGTCCTCTTTTCTATGGACCACTCGTTATATTTTTGATTTTTTTTGATTTTTTTCGTTTTCGAAAATAGGCGATAGTTTGAAAACCAAACATGATATAACGTTGTGCCATGGCTCAAACGAATGGCCTTTATGACCTTTATTTTTTTAATAAAACTTTTTTATTTTTTATGTTTTTTTGAAAACACTCGAATTTTGAAATTCCTATATTTTGGAAACTAGGAACTCTACAAAAAATTGTTTGACGTAAACCAATGGTCCCTACCCCCTCTACCCCCAAAATAAATTTCAAGTCCCTAGAATGAAAGCCTGTAGTAGTGGGATGACACGGGTTCTGCTTAAAAAGCAAGTTGTGAGCCCCTGCGACCTTGGAATGGTAGGAGTCATGCTAGGAGGGCGTGCTTGGATTCGTTTTTTTCGTCTCGTTGTGCTCTTTACGGGAATGTCGGTGCCGAAAAGGTGAAATGTTGAGAACATGTTTTTTGGGGGCAAAACCGTGATTTTAGACTTTTTGTTATATCTCGCGAACAAATCATGCTAGAGGCGTGTACGAGAGGTCCAAGGACTCGGGCTGACGTCTTCTTTGCTACGGACCACTCGTTGTAATTTTAAAAAAATGTAAACTCGATTTTGGGGTAAACACGTGTTTTTTGTGATTTTTGCCGATATCTCACGAACTAATAACGCTAGAGACGTGTACGAGGTTCCTAGCACTCGGGCTAACGCCCCCCTTTCAAATGTAGTAGATATTTTTTTCCAAAAAATAATTCACAAATGGCCTAACGCCATACATGTTGAAAAAACGTTTTCTTTTTCTTTACCTGTTTATAATGTTTATGAAGCATGGTGGTTGAGAGAGACGATACTGCTGGGTGTGTGTGTTTCAACGAACCTGTCGCTGACCACGGTGGCTGTGTTCAATAGATCAATCGCTATTTCGACGGGTCGGTTTATGACTGAGCGAGGGTGCGTTTTTTCACACATTTTACCTTTAACGTGTAAACGGTGATGAGAACTTGGTTCTATCCTGGTCGAAGCGAGTAGAGAAAACAAACTTGCAGACGAGCAGGAGGTGAATGTCATTTGAGCTTATTGGAAGGCGCTGATCTGACTTGACAACAAGTGCAATGGAAAAATGACAATGACGCTTGAAGGTGAAATAATCTGATCATCGAGGTGGCAGGGAAGAGCGTAATGCATGTGAACACATGTGAAACCACATGAGGGCTAAACCAGTTACATCCTGTCTTGCTTCGTACGTGACAAAATGCAAGTTCATGTGAAATTTGATCTACCACAAGTGTTCGCCTGGGACGTTAGCTGTCCACGTGCGCGATAACTGTTAACAAGTTACATTCTGTTTGCTTTGTACGTGACAAAATGCAAGTTGACGTGAAATTTGATCTGCCACAGGACGTTAGCTGTCCACGTGCCTGATAACAGAATGTTCAAAGCGTGTGAAAAAAAAGATTATACACGCAACGTAACATATATAAGGACATGTCGTTATCATTTCCACTCTCACTTAGGTAACTACTTTTGAACACACTGCATTGCGTGAAACACTTGGTCTTGTTTAACAGTTTTGGTGTTGGTGGAAAATACTTAACCTTGTTGTGGGGTAGGTATATATTTATTCATTTATATATTTATTGATTTTTATATATATACATGCAATTATTTATTGATTAGGTAATTAATGATTTTATTTATTTATTTGTTTGCAGATAACGTGTATAGCCTACCTGTCGTGTGTCTGTGGGAAATATATTAAAGAAAGAGAAAGACAGACAGCTAGAAAAGGAAACCATTTCCACACTAGCCCACGAGACGGGAATATAGCAAAGCATTACACGTCAAGGTGAGATTTGTTTATATATATATAACCTTTTCGAATTTGTTTTGTTTATGAAATGCATAATCTATATGGAAAGGATATACTTATGGTGGTTTATTTTATTTCTTTTTAGAGTAATGGAAAACGCTTGACATCTGTTGATAACCAGGAACGTGTGTGTTTGGGACCATTGTCAAGCAGTCTACAGCTGAAAACTCAGGTGAGAGTGTTCTTTCAAAATAATGTCATTTACTGCTGAGGATACGTTAACTTGGGAACCCATAAACAGTTGTTTCAAATCGCGTGTGTGCTCTGGTCGTGTGGTCAATGTTAGAAAAAGTTTGATTCCCAAAGAATTTTTACAATCTTTTTTGAAATTTTTAAAATTGAAATTTGTACAGCACAAAGGTTGCATACAGCTTTAAAGGTGAATACAGAACTAGTGTGCGATTTCATATATAAAAAGAAGAACGTGGAGCATAAAGAGACATTTTATATTTGCAGTAAAATACAAGAGCTATTCATAGCCCATAATTTGGAACAGTGGTATGAAACCCACGTGGTGAATGCCTAGCTATCAAAATTTGATAAACTTCAACAAGGACCGAGTGGTTTAGCGTTAGACAAAATTCATCATCTACAAATCAACATTTGTCAATTCAACCCGTTGAATGCTGGGTCTAGCTATATTAAATCACCACCAGCTATAGCTTCGAAAAAGGCTGTGGTCAATATAAAGAATCGTGACAATGATTGCTTTCTGTGGTCTGTGGCTGCGTATTTGCAGCCAGCACAACATAATGGTTGTCGACCAGGAATGTACAAGGCCAAGTTTGTCAAATTGAAACATACGTTAAATTTAACTCGAGTATCGTTCCCTATGGACTTAACCGAGATCCATAGGTTCGAACAAGATAACCTGGACTTTTCGTTCATGGTGTATGGCCTTGAAGGTGATGAGATTGTGGGTCCTCTTTATGCCACAAAAAACCGAAACGACACCACATTCATATTTTATATCTGTCTTATGGAGAGGTGAATCACTATTGCCTGATTAAAAGCTTGAGTAGATTGCTAAGCAGTCAAATGTCAATGAAAAAGTGTGCAAAACATATTTTTGATCGTTGTCTGCAATATTTTACCACTCTTACGCTTTTGGAACGTCATAGGGTAGATTGTGTTACTCAGGAAGCAGTGAGATTGATATTGCCACAAGGGGACAAGGCTGTGTTAAAGTTTAAGGACATTCACAAGCGTGACACTGTCCCCTATGTGGTGTATGCAGATTTCGAAGCTCTCACCACACCCATGGCGGGGTGTGAGCCAGATCCCACCATTAGCTCAACCACACCCATTCAAAAACATGAACCCTTTGCCATAGGATTTAATGTGGTGTGTGCCTATGACCCCACGCAATCCGTTTACAAATACCGCGAGGGGCCAGATTGTGCCAAATGGTTCTTGGATGAACTTGTCAAGTTGGCTCATGATGTACAAAAATTACTGGACCACCCAGTACCCATGAGCCTATCTCCAGAACAGCAGCAGCAGTATGAGCATGCCATGACATGCCATATTTGTGAAAGACCTATTTTAAATAGAGAGGAAAAAGTCAGAGACCACTCGCACTTTACGGGGGAGTTTCGTGGAGCTTCGCATAGTAAATGCATCTTGAACTTTCCAGCTCCTCGTTTCATCAGTGTCTTTTTCCACAATCTGGCGAATTATGACATTCAGTTTTTGATTCGTGAATTGGGCCATGTCAACAAGAGCTCGTTTACCATTATTCCCCATAAGCATGAGCGTTTTACAGCCCTGACATGCTGGTTGGGCGACTTTAGTATTCGATTTTTGGATTCCTTTAAGTTTATGGCATCCTCGCTAGACAGCCTTGTGAATGGCTTGAATGAGGAGGAATTAAAAAATACTAGAATGCATTTTAATGATCCTGAGCAATTTCAATTGTGCATTCGGAAAGGTATATTCCCGTATGATTTCTGCAACAGCTGGGACGTGTTAAAGCAAACAAAACTCCCACCACAAGAGAAATTTTACTCGAAACTAACACGCAGTACCGTTTCCGATGAAGACTATGCACATGCATGTCAAGTTTGGCGAGTGTTTGGCATGAAGACGCTAGTGAATATGCTTTGCATTACCTAAAACTGGATGTATTGCTGCTCACTGATGTGTTTGAAAAATTCCGTAACTTGTGTCAACACAATTACGGTCTTGACCCGGCTCACTATTATACGAGTCCTGGGCTCTCGTTTGATGACGCTTTAAAATACACTCACGTGGAATTGGATTTACTCATTGACGTAGACATGGTTCTATTTTTTTAAAAGGGCATTCGTGGAGGCTTTGTGTCACTTAACCAGCGCCATGCCGAAGCGAACAATGTCTACATGCCTGATTATTCACCAGACAAACCAGAATCGTACTTAATGTACTATGACGTGAATAATTTGTACGATTACGCCATGAGTCAGCCTTTGCCCTATGGGAAGTTTGCTTGGCTGACAGACAAACAAGTGTCAGAATTTGATGTAAACATGGCTAGCCAAGAAACAGGCCGTGGATATGTGCTAGAAGTGGATATTGAATATCCCTCATCCTTGTATGATGAACATGACGATTTCCCATTCTGCCTTGAGCAAATGGTTCCCCCTGACAGTAAAGTGAAAATTGAAAAACTCATGGGCACACTTTACAACAAAAATCGGTATGTGCTACATATCCAAATGTTGGTGCAATGCCTCGCCCAAGGCTTGGTGTTGAAGAAAATCCACAGGGGTATTTCTTTTGCTCAAAAAGCATGGCTTGAGCGATACATGCGATTCAACACAGATCACCGACAAATGGCAACACAGCAGTTTGAAATTAATTTTTTTAAATTAATGAACAACTGCATCTATGGCAAGTCTATGGAGAATGTCCGCAAATACCGTGACATTAAATTGGTGAATGTCTGGGAGGGGCAGTGGGGTGCCCGGCGGTACATTGCCAAGCCAAATTTCAAATCGATCAAAATTATCGATGAGGATTTGGCTACTATTAAAATGAGTAAGACCAGCGTGACCATGGATAAACCCATTTACTTGGGTCAAGTCATTTTAGACTTTTCTAAATGGGTCATGTATCGATTTCACTATGAGTTTGCGAAACGCCATTTTGAGGACGTCTCTCTTTTGTATATGGATACGGACTCATTCATTTACCACATTCGCCACTGCAACTCCTATGACGTCATGAGGCAACATAGTGACTGGTTCGACACCTCTTGCTATAGTGCTGACAACGTGTTTCAGCTGCCCATAAAAAAACAAGAAGAAAATGGGCGTTTTAAAAGATGAATGCGGTGATTCCATTATGACGGAATTCGTAGGTTTGGCCTCAAAAATGTATGCTTACCGCACACTCGACTGTAAGGAAGCCAAAAGAGCAAAAGGTGTAGGTAGAGCAGTGGTAAAATCGCTACGTGTTGATGACTATCTAGCGATTTTACGCACCGGCAAAGCTATGTCTCATACACAGTGCAGGATACAATCCAGCAACCATCATTTGTATCTTATGGAACAGAGAAAGCGCACCCTCGCCTCCATGGATAACAAACGTGTGTGGGCTGATGACCTGCTCACCAGCTTGCCCTGGGGTTATGATCGCAAGGAGGAGGAGGTGTGATTTCACTGTTTAATCGTTTATGGGACATAGCTTCATGTAACTTGTAGATTTAGTATTTTGTAAATATTGGTTTCTGTCATTGTAAATAGTAGATTTTGTAAATAGTGGCAACCCACTTGGACCTTTTGCTCTTTAAAAAAGTTCTATGCAACCTTATTTTTTTATTTATTTTTTTATTGATTGGTAAATAGTGTGATTCTTTTAACGCTGTACAAAGTTGAGTTTTTTTGTAAATATGAAATAAGTAAGATTTTTAGTAACTTTATATTATTTTTTTGTAATGTAAAATATAAACTAAAAAACGTTCTTTTGGAATGAGTGTGCATGTCGAGAATGTGCTTTTGGGAATAAATAAAGTGGTTGTGTTTCTTCCCAAAGACAGGTGTGAATGTATGAGTGGAGAGAGAAAGCTGATGCGTATGGTTGACCAGAGCAAACACGGTGAGGTAGGGTGGGTCACTTATATACTCATTTTGTTTTCAATGGTTTAGTTTTTCTTTGAAATGTGGCAGTCAAAAGACATTACTTTTGTAAAAACAGTCTTACCTGCAGTAGTCGTAGACCTCGACGTTTCTCCAAACACCCATAAACACATTGCAGCATCGCCATGGTCAAGCACTTGCATCAACATCATTGTCAAATCTGAACTTTCGACATACACCAAATGGAAAAATGTGAAAACAGCAAAATGAAAAATCCATGTTTCCATATCACCAAAAACACAAAACTTAAAACGGACATTTAAAAAAAACTGGAAATGGCCATATGTGAAATTTTAAAATTCAAAAAACTTCAAACGGACATTGTTTAAAAAGTGTCATCAGCAAAATGGAAAAATCCATATCATCAAAAAACGCAAAACTTAAAACGTACGTTTTCAAAAACTGTAAATTGTAAATTGGCAAAATGGCAATGTGTGAAATGTGAAAATGAGAAATCAGCCATCAACATCATGATTTTTAAAAATAATAAAAACACAAAACATCGTGCTCTGGCAAACCTTTGTTTTTATTTCATAACCATAAGGGGAGTGACAAATGAAAAATAGAATACAAACACATCACAATTCCTCACTCCTCAATTCCTTAATGCTCATGTCCATGCATCATCAACTTTCTTTTCATAGCACTCATGACAATCAGGGCTGCCATCCTTTCACCCACTGAGGCATCACTGGATGTGAAACGTTGTTTAGCTTTCTTCAATAACAATTTATCTGCCACATGTCTTAAACCAGGATGACTATGGCGATAAGAAAGCTCATGTTCCTTGCATGCTTGATCCAAAAGAT
The DNA here is from genome assembly GCA_946902985.2 of Meconema thalassinum. Taxonomy (NCBI): domain Eukaryota; kingdom Metazoa; phylum Arthropoda; class Insecta; order Orthoptera; family Tettigoniidae; genus Meconema; species Meconema thalassinum. The sequence goes on along the minus strand of OX336390.1, from coordinate 629,490,913 downwards.
TAATGGGTACATCACCACGTTGTAAACGTTTTTCGAGAAGAGTTCCAGGGCCGCAAAAACGATAACCTGGAAGATGGATTTCGAAAGGTAAGTATTGAATCACTTTGTCAATGACGCCATTGCCAGTACAGGTCTGGCATATCCTTTTCCATCGATGGTAAAAATGTTTGGTCCTCCTCCTCCTCTGTGGACGATGTTTGTGTTTGTTGTTGTTGTTGCTTTTTCTCGCCATGACACCCGTGGAATGATTCAACAAAGTCTTTACATGGACTTTTATGACCGTGATACAGTTTCACTAGCTGGCAAGTCGCACACTGACGCATAGACGGTATTTTTGCCATGGCCACTTGCTTATGGTGATCGTAATTCGTACAGGGTTGCAATTCACTCAACACAGGGTCTTGAGTCCATGATTTTGGTACATGTTGCCAGATTTATTTGACCGCGTTGGCAGCCACATAATAAATGAACGACTTGGGCAGCGCCAAGAGTTCCTCTTTAGTAAAACTGTCTAGTTTCTTTTTACACACAAAGAACTTGCCGATGGCTTTGTCCGCAGCATTGCCTTTCTCCATGCTATCACGTGCTGTAGATGTTTACACGTCGCTTGTAGAAATCTCACTAGCGTCATTCACAGGTAAATCTTGAGTTATAATTTTGTTCAACAACTCCCAGCAGGCATGGGTGGTTAACCAATGAAAGAGATGCCACGCAAGCGATAGGGCTGTATGGGTAATGTTGCCACAGGAACAAGTATCCATGAGCGTTTGCAGGGAGGGGGAGCCCAACTCCATGAGGTCGATACATTGGCAGTAAGACGCCAAAAAATGGTTGCAACCATTGACGTTTTTCATTACCTTTCACAAATACCACATTGGCCGAGGACAAGTGTGCTTTCATGACCACGTCCAAATATTTATAGGAAATGGTTCCCTGATTCCAGTCTAGTTCCCTATGATTTTCAATCCACTGGATTTGTTTACGGTCTTTTTCACACAACAAATCAAAAGCATGGGGTGGTTTAAATAGCAAATGCGTAGCTTGCGATATCCAAAACGTGGTACAATCGATAATGGCCACTTGTTTAAATATATATTTGTTGTCACCAATTTTAAACCCTTGGCAATCCACAACGAGTGTGCGCAACATGTTGACACTTGCCTGGACCAAGTTCAACTGACGACTGACTGACGATCAGGTGTGATCATGGCATGGACTTACCTGCCATGTTAGTTTCAAGTTGAGGTTAGGGTAGGACAGGGGGACATGCAAAAATAAGTATTTAAGAATTACATCATTTAATTATCATAACAAGTCTTACAGGCTTTTGTCATTTTGGGATAAGGACGATAGCAACTGATACAACAATATAGTCTCTTGTGTTTGTAACGTCCATAACACCGATGATGTCCCAATGTCTCTAAACTAGGCGTTTTTGATGGTGAGCTGCTCACCGAACCACCATGGATACCATACGGTCCACACGTATCGTAACTTGTTTTTTTCATTACCCAGGGACACAAGTGAGGGATAGCTTGAATGACAGGGTATATTTCCCACTTCCATTCTGCACAGGTAGGGGCAGGTGGGTGACCAGCCCTGATGTTCCTGCATGGGTTCATCGCCCTCCTGCCATTGGTCTATGATGATGGGACTAAAGGCGCATTTCACTTCATCTCTTGTTTTTAAATAGTAGAATCCAGCGACCGCCAAGGCTTGAGGGTTTATGAAAGGCACCGACCACGTGGAAAAAGTCTTGAAACGTTGTTCCTCAGAGTTTAAATTCATGGATGTGACTTCTCTTGAGGCTTTAAAGCAAGACATGACTGAGCGGCTTGACGTGGGATGACCTGTTATTTATACACTCGGTACTTGGTTGGATAGTGGATAATAGTTGACTTGTTTGTGATGAATAATCAAACAGTAGGCCGTAGAATTGGCTAATACATTGTCATGCGTTTCAAAATCTAGTCGAATGTCGATATTGGATGGCTTGACAGACTCTTCCAGGTAAGAACATTCAAAGACAATCAGTGGCGCTCTTGCCTTAAACGCTTGGGGTAGTAGCATGGGGCCGTTCTCTTTTTGATAATACGACCATCGAAATTTAGAAAACAAGTCGTACTGAGGGCCAAACTTATTTTTTGAAAAATCCAAATCCAGTCCTTCATAGGGAAACACAGCTCCGTTGAGGAAAGGACGTGCATTTCTCAATTGCAGGTGATCAAATTGCGTGGCATCTTTGGTTTGTTGATACTTGCGATTCGTTTGAAAACCCACGATCAGGTAGAGAGGTTTCTCTGTATAGCGAGCTGTTTTTACAGACCAACTGTGTGTGTTGGTGGTGGGCAATAGCGGATACTCATGGAGTGCCCAGCTTCTAAATTCCATGGGTAGAGGCATATCTCCCTTTACCATTTTGAGTATGTCTAGTTTTTTGCTATCTTCAAGGGTCACATGAGGCACTTTCCATAGCAAGCGTTGTAGTTGAATTTTTGAATCAATGGGGGCATTGTCGGCTCCCTTGAGTGCATTATTATCACTCCTGTCTCTCACTAGATAAAGCACTTGCCTTGCGTTGACCACAGTGCGTTGGTGATCTTCGGCAAAGCCTAAAATCAGTTTAAGAGGTAAATATCCAGTAAAGGTCCCATCGGTGTGTACCATCCAGTCATTGGTCGAGTCAGGACATCAACCTGCCATGCAAAGTGTTTTACCTTCTTACTCACTATAAGAGGGGTATAGTTTCATGACACTGGAAATGCTCACATTTCGAGTGCTATCCACCACGATATCGTTAATGACATACCGCACTTCAGAAAACAGAAAGGCCAAACCATGGTTGGCCAACTTGGATGTGGTGGGTGTAGAGCCATCGGCTTTGGTGAGCCGACCTTCAATCTGAATGACACTTTCATGCGGTAGGGTGTAAATATCTTGGTTGATGATAACAAATTGAATTTCATCATTGTTATTGAGTCTAGGTGTTTGAGCTTGATAGGAATGGATATCAATTCTTACCACTCCTGGTTGCTCCTCGATGCGGTTCGCTATCTCTAGGATAGAATTCATTATGAGGGTTGACGTGGTAACCCAAATGCTGTAAAATCTGCTTGTCTTGAGATGTTAACGTGAATTCACGTGGCAAACAACTAACACCATTCCTAGACGGTGTTGTTGCTTTATACACAAATTTCATAGTGGCTTTAGCACTAACTTGTAAGTCACTGGTGAGGTAGAATCTAGATCAATGAGTTGTTGATCTCTATTGATCAGTCTTAATGTTATATTACTAATACTATCGACAGCCACAGAATGAAAAAGCACCACTGGAGGGTTTTCACGAATAATATAGCCATTGGGCGATGTCACAATAAAGCCATAAAGCGAATGCGATGGTTCTTGATTGGTGTACACTTGGCTAATAATATTACACGTCACCGACACATGATGGTCCTCAATGAATTTCACTTCATGGTCCGAATCATGTTTTTTGTTGGGCTCCAACACACGTGGCTTAAATCCTAGTAATGGACCAATGGAATCGGGGTGTGTTTTAAAGTCAATGTTGAAGGTAGAGAAAATACTGCAGCGATGAGTGTTGGTATTGCCTACAAGATCAAACTTGTGCGTTCCGTCGAGAAATGACTTTAAACCATACTCATTGATCAACACCACATAAATGTGTTCATAAATGTCATCGATCGTGTATCCACCAGAGTTCAAGGTGAGCACTGAATCATCATAGTAAAACTTGTTGTTCACATTTTCACGTATGTTGTATATTCGATTGTACGTTTCAAGAGAAACAAAACCTAAACCATAGGGTTTTTCACTCAATTCGATAGGCGGGTAAAAATCAAGGCTGACTTCAGGTCCACGTCCATGCAGTGTAAACGTTTTACTTTCTGCCGACATACTGGTGGCGTTTTAGCTTATGCTGCGTCTTATATAAAAAAAATAAACACAAACGTCCACACTGTTGGCTGTTAAACGTTTGCTCACGTTTCACATTATAATATATCTTGATCCTGTTTCCAAAATAGGCCACTAGTTCCATGGGCGGAGGCAAATTCCCAAAACTGTCAAAGTACCATACAATGGATCCCTCTTTGACATAAGCTACATAATGCGTCCCTGGTCCTCGGTGATCATCCAAATTGACAACAGAACATTCCTTTTTCCAGGGTCGTGGAGGTAATTGGTTTCGCATAAACACACCTCGAAAATGAGAAAGCTTTAGTTGTTTAGCATAGCTTTCCAATTGTTGATGCGTTAGGGCATGTCTTGCTATGGCTAAGGTTATTTTTTTTAATACTTCCAAATGGTGAAATCCCAAATTCTTGTTGATAAAAGGCTGGCTTTAAATTGGCATTTCTAGCCCCCATGGCAATCGCTTCCATCGTTTCATTGTGTCACTGACTTTCTTTGAGTTGTTGCTTGCCCTGCTGCGCGGCTTTAATGGTTTTCGCCACTGCACTGGCACCGCCCAAAAGTGAACCTAGAGCAGCCAGACCGGCAAATAATGCAGGTAAAAATCCAGCTCGTTTGGGGACGGGAATCACTCGCCCTTGGTTTGAAACCTGTCGCCGACGTTTTGGAACAACATGTCTCTGTGCTGCTCGAAAGGCTTTCCTTATGGTCAATACATTATTTTTTCTTTTTTTCTTTCGCAAGGGCTTGTCCACGAATGTCTTAAGCCCAGGCTTTGCCAAGGACAAAGTCCTTTTTTTAGTCTTTCTCACCGCATACCTTTGTTTCACCATGATGATAATGACCAACAACCTTTCACAAGAAAGTTTAAATCACAACTAACGTCAGATGGTTATTTCATGGCTGTATATTCCAATTCCACATAAAGTGGGAAATCGTTTATGGTTTTTCCCGCTTGCTTTTCATCCCATGTCAACATGAGATGAAAGGATAATTCGTCACCTGTATTGACCATTTCATGGTTATGGATCAACATCCTATGACCATTTATCTTTATTTGTAAATGGTTCTCATCAGGTATGGCATATTTGATGTGAATGGTTCCATCATAGTGTAATCGATAGTGGCTTAAACCCGAAGCAAGCACATAGGTCAAGTGCTGATCATGGACTAGCGGTAAATGGTTTCTGTCATTCACAGGTTTTTCATTTGTCAGATACACTAAAAATACAGATGGGATACATTTATAAAGCCTTTTCATTTCATAGGTCATGTAACGCTTGGTACAAACATCGTCTTCGTCTTGTGGGTCTTCCACGTGAATAATCCGATGGTGATTAGCGCTATAGCCATTCATCGTAAGCTGGGGCACTTTGTCATAAAACTCATACACTTTGTTATCCACATACTTTTTCGTAGTAACGTCTGTAGACACTTGAGGATGTTTTACATGGGTTAACCGCTTTCCCTTAAAGTCATAATCTCCCTGTTTTGTGCGTGGCACTACTGACCTATCCACATAGTGTTTATTAGCAGGATCTGTTTCTTGTTTAGGATCATGTATGGGGACAGGCCTAGCTTTGGCCATCAACGCACGTCCTAAGACATCCATCGTCAACCTGTAGTACCAGTCTACTGTTTCTATGACAAGGTTCGGTGTCCTGTATATCGACAGCCTGCTAGCCTGTCTAAGCCTTAGTTGAAATGAAGATTATTAAGCAGCAAGAGTCATTCCCCGTGGGGGACATGGTTTCCCTTCTCTGTCCCACATCACGTGAACAACGCCATGGTTCACTGTTTCCATCTTCCATTCGCTGCATCATTGTGGGGCCTTCGGGGTGTGGAAAGACTAATCTTTTGCTAACGCTCATCACAGCGCCCAATGGTCTATGTTTTCAAAATATTTATATTTTTGCAAAATCTCTCTACCAACCCCTCTACGTGTTTCTGGATCAAGTCATGTCTGGATTACAAAAAGAGAATATGGGTTATTTTATATTTTCCATGCAAGAAAATGTGATTTCACCGGATGAGGTAAAGCCAGATTCACTCATGATTTTCGATGATGTATCCACTGAACGTCAAGGCATCATTCAAAGCTATTTCAGCATGGGTCGACACAAACATATCGATTGCTTCTATCTTGGACAAACGTATTCTAAAATGTCCAAACAGTTGATTCGTGACAATGCCAATGTCATTGTTTTATTTCGTCAGGACGAGAGGAACAGTCGTCACATTTATAATGAACATGTGAATCCGGATATGACCTTTCAAATGTTTACAGAATTGTGTGCCAAGTGCTGGAACACTCAACGTCATGCCTGTTTAGTGATTGACAAACAAAGTGAACTCAACCAAGGACGGTATCGCTTAGGGTTTGATCATTTTATTGCTATTTAAGGCCCTGTCTCATTCCCCGTCAAGTCATTTGTCAAGACACCATGGCGTTAGCAGAGAGTCAATTGAAAAAGCATATTATTAGAGCAAAAAATACTATTCGCCAAAAGTTTCGTCAATTGAAACAATCACGTGCAAATCATGCTTTGTTTATTCAAAAACATTTAGCACCTCCACTAAAAGCCATGTTGAAACCCTCTTTCAAGCCATCTGAAACGCTACCCACCGTTTCACAAGCCACGCAGACGCTGCACGAGGACCCTGCGGAAGAGGAAGAGGAACATGAAGATTTGACTAGTGTTAGTGAAGTTGGGGATGAGGAGGAACAAGTGTTTACGCCTCAAAAAAAGGCCGCACCCCTTGCAGAGTTTTTGAGAAAAAAGAAATCCTTGGCCATGGTCGATACACCTTGCCCTTCCAGAGCGTCTCCGTTTTCACGACTCTTGGCCACCCCTCAACATAAAGCTCAACTGAAAACCATTTTAATAAAATATTATGGATCAACATTGGAACCCAATTCCACCGATCTATTTATTGGAAACACAGATACCACGTATGGTGTTCGCTATGAGGATGATAGTTTTAAAATTGGCGATTCATCCATTAAATTTGCTCGTACTAAAGCTGTCATTAAAAACATTAACTATAAATTAACGCCAGGACTGTTAAAGCTGCTCTTTTCTCGGACCCCCTCTTTCCATGATTAGCCTATACACCAGAGGACCTTGACAAATATAAATCCATTTTATTGGATACCCATGCCCACAAAAGACAGTATGATCCCGCTCAACATGTGAATGCCAATATATCTCAAAAATATAAAACCATCATTGCAAAAATGTTTACCACCAGTCAAAGTACTCGTCGTAAAGCGTTCGCTTCGGGAGTGACATTTAAACCATTAAAACCCCTTGTGGATGTTACCTACTGGCACAATCCCAATAAGCTCGTCCAGCGGCTACAGTTGTTACATGCCTCACGTCAAGCTGGCCATACCGGTCACGATTGGGAAATTCAAGAAATTGAACAAGAACTTCGAAATGCCAAAATTATTGTTTAAGCCCTCACCCATTAAAATGGGTATTGCTCACGAGTTGCATCGCCCAGCTAGGCGTCACTATCCACGACTCGTGGTGATTTCACGAAGTGTGGATGAACTTTGGCAGGCTGACTTGGTTGAAATGATACCCTATGCTGACGTTAACGACGATGTACGCTATATGTTGACCGTCATTGATGTCTATTCCAAAATGGCCTTTGTTGAACCTGTGCGTTGCAAGTCTGGTCCACTAGTTACCAAGGCATTTCAACATATTATCCAACACTCCAAACGTCAACCTCAACTGCTACAAACCGACCAGGGGAAAGAATTTTTCAACAAGGATTTCTCCAGTTTTCTCAAATCTAAGGATATTCACCATTACACCACGTACAGCAATCTCAAAGCCAGTGTGGTCGAGTGGTTCAACCGAACATTGAAAACCCATATGTGGAAAGCGTTTACCGCTCAGGGCACGTATCGCTGGTTGGACATGTTGCCAGAGCTAGTGTCACGTTATAATGACACCAAACATAGAACGATTGGGACCAAGCCACGCCTCGTGACTAAAAATATTCAGCGATTGGATAAACTGTTTAACCCCATAAAAACAGACGATCCTAAACGTCACCGACTGAAAATTGGGGATTTTGTTCGTGTGAGCAAATTTAAGTCTGCCTTCAATAAGGGCTACACGCCTCAGTGGGGGACTGAACTATTTCGAATTCGTCAAGTCAACTTGGACACTCCAGTCACCTATTTACTCGAGGACCTCAACCATCAACCCATAAAAGGTAGATTTTATCTCCATGAACTTCAGAAAACAGCATTTCCTCAGCATTATCTTGTGGAAAAAGTGTTGAAACAAAAAGGAATACACTCTATGTCAAATGGTTAGGGTTTAACTCTACGTTTAATTCTTGGATCAATAAATTACATGTTGTGTGAACCTGTGCAATTTTTAATTTATTTACACATGTTGTACACCACCTATAGCTCTATGTGTACAGTCCTCAGCTCCACATATTTCTTTCTCTTTCCACCTGTGTTCTCTCATACATTACCCCTCCCCTCTCCCTCCCTTCACCTCCCACCACTGCTGTGTGCAGCTCTTGCCTATCTATTGGTTGTGACATCATTCCCACAAGTTGCATCATACTTTTTACTGATTCAGCGATTCCCACGCTTTGAACATTCTGTTATCAGGCACGTGGACAGCTAACGTCCTGTGGCAGATCAAATTTTACGTCAACTTGCATTTTGTCAAGTACAAAGCAAACAGGATGTAACTTGTTAACAGTTATCGCGCACGTGGACAGCTAACGTCCCAGGCGAACACCTGTGGTAGATCAAATTTCACATGAACTTGCATTTTGTCACGTACGAAGCAAGACAGGATGTAACTGGTTTAGCCCTCATGTGGTTTCACATGTGTTCACATGCATTACGCTCTTCCCTGCCACCACGATGATCAGATTATTTCACCTTCAAGCGTCATTGTCATTTTTCCATTGCACTTGTTGTCAAGTCAGATCAGCGCCTTCCAATAAGCTCAAATGACATTCACCTCCTGCTCGTCTGCAAGTTTGTTTTCTCTACTCGCTTCGACCAGGATAGAACCAAGTTCTCATCACCGTTTACACGTTAAAGGTAAAATGTGTGAAAAAACGCACCCTCGCTCAGTCATAAACCGACCCGTCGAAATAGCGATTAATCTATTGAACACAGCCACCGTGGTCAGCGACAGGTTCGTTGAAACACACACACTCAGCAGTATCGTCTCTCTCAACCACCACGCTTCATAAACATTATAAACAGGTAAAGAAAAAGAAAACGTTTTTTCAACATGTATGGCGTTAGGCCATTTGTGAATCATTTTTTGGAAAAAAATATCTACCACATTTGAAAGGGGGCGTTAGCCCGAGTGCTAGGACACCTCGTACACGTCTCTAGCGTTATTGGTTCGTAAGATATCGGCAAAATCACAAAAAACATGTGTTTACCCCAAAATCGAGTTTCCAAATTTTTAAAATATAACGAGTGGTCCATAGCAAAGAGGACGTCAGCCCGAGTCCTTGGACCCCTCGTACACGCCTCTAGCATGATTGGTTCGCGAGATATAACAAAAAGTCTAAAATCACGGTTTTGCCCCCAAAAAACATGTTCTCAACATTTCACCTTTTCGGCACCGACATTCCCGTAAAGAGCACAACGAGACGAAAAAAACGAATCCAAGCACGCATGACTCCTACCATTCCAAGGTCGCAGGGGCTCACAACTTGCTTTTCAAGCAGAACCCGTGTCATCCCACTACTACAGGTTTTCATTCTAGGGACTTGAAATTTATTTTGGGGGTAGAGGGGGTAGGGACCATTGATTTACGTCAAACAATTTTTTGTAGAGTTCCTAGTTTCCAAAATATAGGAATTTCAAAATTCGAATGTTTTCAAAAAAACATATATTTTTTTTTTGTCGTGTAGCCTCCTGAGAGGACGAGTGCAGGTCTTTCTAGTCGACGCCCGTGGGCGACCTGCGCGCCGGGATGAGAGATGGAATTGATGAAGATGAATGAAACTGGGCAAGGATGTGGAAGGAAGCGGCCGTGGCCTGTCAGAAGGTACTGTCCCAGCATTTGCCTGGTGTTGAAAATGGGGAAACCACGGAAAACCATTTCAAGATTTAAAAAATAAAGGTCATAAAGGCCATTCGTTTGAGCCATGGCACAACGTTATATCATGTTTGGTTTTCAAACTATCGCCTATTTTCGAAAACGAAAAAAATCAAAAAAATCAAAAATATAACGAGTGGTCCATAGCAAAGAGGACGTCAGCCCGAGTCCAACGACACCTCATTTGTCAAAATCGGGCCATGCGTTTGAGATATATTTAACATGACTGAGGCTTAGTAGTGGGGCAAGGAGGGTACTGGAGTGGCTTAAAAACCGCCTCACTCCACTACTTTTGATAAATGTCCATGCCCCAACAAATGACAAGAATACAAAGGAAAGAGAAGAAACAGATACATTTTTGGGAAGAACTTGACCATCTCATATCACACACCCCGGATGTGAATATTAAAGTCTTACTCGGAGATTTCAATGCAAAAATAGGGCAAGAAAGAAGGTATCGTACAGTAGTGGGATGAATTATGTGATAAGAGTAAGAAGTTTAGCTTCTTAATAAAACTTGATCTTATCTTCCAAACGAGCCAGCTCCATAAAATCTCAGCTAGCATAATGTGGTTTAAGAAGTCCTTTACAATGTCTTCCGCAGGAGGCGTTCATGGCCTCAAGATGCATATTTCGTGAATATGAACGCTCATTGTTTCTTTTCCCTTTCTTGAAGAGGATGACTCAGTAGAACAATGAAACTAGTTAGCTGCCAGGAAAACTGCTGTTGTCGTGAAGTATTATTTATTATTTTCGTGTAGCCTCCTGAGAGGCCGAGTGCAGGTCTTTCTAGTCGACGCCCGTGGGCGACCTGCGCGTCGGGATGAGAGATGAGATGAATGGATGAAAGTGGGCAAGGATGTGGAAGGAAGCGGCCGTGGCCTGTCAGAAGGTACTGTCCCAGCATTTGCCTGGTGTAAAAAATGGGAAACCACGGAAAACCATTACAAGGACAGCCGACGGTGGGGCTCGAACCCACGCGTCTACCGAGTCAGCAGAGAGCTTGGCCCCATGACCTAACGCCGGGCTTTAGCCATCGTAGCCACTACTGTCGGTATGTCGTGAAGTATAATACCATCTGAGGTGTGACTTGTAGAGTACTGCGGTTTGCAAACATTCCAGCCATCTAGAGCGCTGTGTCCAGCGTGAAGGCCTCGTAACGTAGTAGCGAGGTGACGTAGCGACTGTCAATAGTGCCATGAGGTGTGGCAGCGTGCGAAGTGATCCGAAGAGAATGAAGCGTTGATCAGAAGTGCGGTGATGAAGAAGTGAAGCGATCAGAATGAGCGCTGATCAGAATGATGCGTTCATCTAAATGATGAAGAACTCCAACAGGCAGCGTCTCTTATACGGGGGCGATAGAACAATCTCGAACAAGGAGGCCACCTGACCACAGATTCCTGTCATTGGCTGAATGAAGGTCAAGCTGAAGTCAGTCAACACCAGCACGCAGCAGACCCAAAGCACATTAGTAGATGCTCTGCATGCCGAGGGTGAGGATGGCTGAGAATGTGAATACTGGAACACTTGAGGTAAGATCTTAGTAAAACAAAGCTTAAATATATAAATAAATCAATAAATTAATTATAATACAATAAAGTATTTAACATATTAACTTGTTTTGAAGTTTTCGGGACAGAGAAAAAGCGAACAGTAAAACAGGGTTGTCGCGAAGAAGTAAACATAAACACAAACGTATACTGTCACAAAAGTGACCATGCTCCGAAAACCACCAAAACAAACAAATAAGAAGCAAACAACAACAACAACAACAACAAAGAAGCAAAACACTAAGAGTCGAGTGGCAAGGGAGCAATCATAGAAATAGGTCTCGTATAATGACCTTTACTGGTTAGAATATCTACCACTCGAACATGATTATCACGGCCAGAGTGGCATTGGGTCACTCTGCCGAGTTAACATACGAGGGGGGGGGGGGGGGGAGTGGGGTCCCGAAGGAGCACCATGTCACCCACACGTACATTAGGATGAGAAAGGCGCCATTTCTCCCTCCGCTGAAGTAAACTGAGATACTCCAGCTTCCAACGGCGCCAAAATGCATTGTGGAAAGATTCTATCTTTCTCCAATAAATAGGCAGATTGATATCAAAGCACCAAATCAACAATGGAGGAGTGGAGGCTAAAGCGCAACCAATTAAAAAATGACTGGGCGTTAAAGAAATAAGATCATTAGGATCATTGCATAAGGGAGTAAGCGGTCTAGAGATAACAATTCCTTCTATTTGAATTATGAGGGAATTAAATTCTTCATAGGAAAGTACAGAAGGACCAAGACTTTTGCATAATTGCCTCTTAGTAAGCTTCACGCACGATTCCCAGCGATCACCATGGCTAGGGGCGTAAGGAGGGGTGAAATACCACTTGAAACCCTTATTGTAGGAAAAATTTGAGAGTTGTTCCTTAGAGGAAGGAGAGGTTAGTGCCTTTCTTAAAAGATCAGAAGCACTAATAAAAGTTTTCGCATTATCTGAGAATACTTCAGAAGGTACACCTCGTCTAGCGGAGAACCTTGAGAAGGCGGCCAAAAATATTCAGTGGATGCATTGGTTACCAATTCGAGATGAATGGCTCCTGTAACCATGCAAACGAATAAAGCTATGTATAGTTAGCCCAACACCTTGCGCTTAGTATTAGGAGAATTCACTTGATAAGTATAAGGACCAGAATAATCAACACCAGTAAGTGCAAAGGGCTTGTTAGGCTCAGATCGAAAGGAAGGAAGATGACCCATAATCTGAGTGATAGCACGCGGTTTAGCCTTATAACAAGGTATACACTTGCGAACGACAGATGGCACTTAATGATCTCCATTAATGAGCCAATAGTGTTCTCTAATCAAACACAACAAAGTTACGAGTTCCTGCATGTAAATGCTGGTAATGAAACTTCCGAATTATGAGAGCGGTCACATGATGTTTTGATGGAAGAATTATAGGATGCAATTTTTCATCAGAATGTTTAAAAAATAACAATCTACCTCCTACTCTTATCAAATCATCCTTATCAAGGAAGGGAGTTAGGGCTAAAGGTCGACTAGACTTGGGTAATTCCTGACCAAATGAAAGCATTTGCCTTTCGGAAGAAAACAATTCTTGTTGGGTTAACAGTAGAATTCTTCGCGTTGCGAATTCCAGTTCTACCGTAGTGAGAAAACTTTGAGGTTTGAGAGGTTGATTGATTACGAAATATTTCCATCGAAAGAGGTGTAGTTAAGTGTAAGAGAGGGCCAAGAGCCCTAACTGCGCCACCAAAAAAGGCAATAATAATAATAATAATAAGCCATCACTCGAATTAATATAGAGAATGAGGAATAGCGCTTAAAAAGACTAATCGTAACTGAAACAACATAAGAGGAAGCGAAAACAATGCGAGTTTCTGGTACTTCTGTCAATATATTACATGAAACACGAGGCCAGAATGTAGAATTTTGCAAAAGCCATGGCGGCCCATGCCAGGAGAAATCAAAAGAAGCCAATTTTGCAGGTGAACAGCCACGTGATATAATATCCGCGGGATTATCTTTACTAGGAACATGACACCAATGCTCAGAGGGGGAGATTTCCAGAAATTTGGGAACACGATTCGAAACAAAAGTATTCCAATGAGAGGAGGGTTTCGAGAACCAAGCCAAAACAACCGCGGAGTCACACCAAAAACATGTGCGGGAAAATTTAAAATTCAGATTTTTGTTTAGTTCGACAGATAATTCGGCGGCCATTAAGGCGGCACACAATTCCAGTCTAGGAATGGAAATTGACTTAAGCGGAGCTACTTTGGACTTAGCACATATCAAATTTGAAAATCCATCAGAAGAGGCGGTGGGACGTCCTACTATATAGGCACAACAACCAAAGGCTTTTTCGGAACTGTCTGCAAAAATATGCAATTCAAAGGATTGACACATGGGATCTGAGATTAAAAGGCAAGGAATATAAATATTAGAAAGATCAGATAAGCTGCTTCGTTATTCCAACCATTCCTTCAGAAAGGGAGTGGGTACTAATCATCCCATCCTGATTTCAATAACCAAAGTCGTTGCAAAAAGATTTTTGCAGTAATTACAACAGGGGCTAGGTACTGAAGTGGATCAAAGATCTTGGCTATCCCTGATAAGACTTCCCTTTTAGTTTGTGGATTCAAATTTGACAACTGAACCTTAATAAAAAATTATCAGAAGAAGAGTACCAGAAAATACCTAGGGATTTCACGATAGCTTCCTCAGTAGGCATCTCAATTAACTTAGTGGTGGGCGAGTCAGATGAAATCTTTAACAAAAACTCAATTGAATTTGAGCGGAAAACCACCTCCAAGCCATAAAGATTTAAGATCTTCAGAAATAAGACAAGCATCAGTTAAATTCGAAAAGGAATAGAGGAAATCATCCACGTAAAAGGAATTTCTAAGTATCTCAGAGGCTAATGGATGGTACTGATGACCATCTAGTTCAGCCAGCATATGCAGAGAGCGAATGGCGATGAAAGAAGAGGGTTTCAAACCATAAATTACTGTTCTTAGGCGAAATAATTTTATGGGTTTTGAGTGTTCGTCCCGCCACAAAATCCTTTGCAAATCCTGCTGCTTGGGGTTTACCAAGATTTGTCGATACATCTGTTTGATATCAGCTAAGACTGCAATGGGGTGAAGACGAAAATTCAATAAGACAGAAATGAGATCATTCTGAATAGCGGGTCCTGAATGCAAAGTGTCGTTGAGCGAAATGCCATTGATGTCAGGAGAAGAACCATTAAATACCACTCGTATCTGTTCCCGCGTGGAAGGGGTTTTCCAGACAGCGTGATGGATCAAGTAAACTATATTTTTAGAAGGATTATTTTCATCTTCAATTTTGGAAATTACCTCCATATGATCAGCAGACTCATATTCCTCCAAAAAAGAGGTGTACTGAGTTTTCATAGCCTTATCTTGCTTGAAGCGATTTTCGACAGCGAATAAAGCTTTAAGCGCCCTAGGGTAAGAATCAAGTATGACAGGGGGTTCAGAATATCGAGGAAGAGTCACAATAAATGTACCTTGAGGGGTACGAACAGTACTTTCACGAAAAAGCTTTTCGCAAATCTCGTTAATCGAGGAAGAAGAAGTTGCGGCTTGGATATTTTCTATATCCCAAAATTTTTTCAAGTCATGGCCCAAATCGTCGTGAACATGATAACAGGTTGAGACAGACTGAACAGGACTGCGATGTATATTTGTCCCGTGGCTATCCATCCGTAGCCAGTTTTGTGAGAAAAAAAGCGCTAGGGGCAACCTTGACTTTCTCAGAATGCAAACACTGCAGTAGGTGAGCAGGGAGGGTTCTGCTTCAAATACCGTTATTTATGCAAATGAGGGGGGCGTGGCAAGGTCAATGACCTTGAGGTAGGTCATGGTCAATGACCTTGAGGTAGGTCATTGACCCCCAAGGTCGCCTGGACCCCGGAAGGTAAACAAACCTCGGAGGGTCCAGGAACCGGTTTGAGGGGGTGTGGGTGGAGGGGAGGGGTGGGGGAGGGGGAGGGGGAGGGAAGGGTGGGGTGGGGGACGAGGGGGGGAAGGATGGAAGAGGATCTGCACGAGACCCTCCTCGACCCAGTCTCTCTGTTGGACTGAGAGCCTTCTCTGTTATGGTCTCGTGCTATATAGCTTTGCTTTGTACTTGATGAGATCCGAGTGTTGCCGAAGGTTTCCGAATCTTTGTCGGTGAATGAATCGTCAGATGTGAACGGTCAACTAGTGTGTGTGTGTGTGTGTGACGTCATAGCAGATTATGTGATGTGGGGTAGGTCATGGTTGGAAGTGTTCTTAATGGGAAAACATGAATGGAGATGGATGGTGGTTGTTGAAACCTGACGTGGTAGGTTGGTTAGGTGTGAATGGGTCTGAGAGACAAACAAAATGGGATTGAAAGCGCTCAATGGTAAACAAACATCAATGGTATCTGGAGTAGTGAATGGGATTGAGAGAGAGAGGTGGAATGAACTGGTTGTTGAATGTGCTCAATGGTAAACAAACGTCAATGAATCTGGAGTAGTATTTCCTGTAAATGGTAGGGTGGGTGAGGATACAAAACGCATAGCATGTTGGGTCGGCCAGCTCGACATGAAATAAAAACAAGAAGGCGTACACCAGATCTGATTTATTAATCCATGAATTATATGTGGCATTAAAACCTAGCCACTTAACAAAAAGTTTATTGCCACGTTTTTGTACAATTTTTTCAACAAGATAATGCTTGGGATATTGCGTCCTTTGCAGTTCCTCCATGTAGAATCCTCCTTGGATTGGCTGCTTGTTGAGGTCATCAAGTAAATAAACAACTGGATTAGAAAGTTTTACCTTGCGAATACGAAATATTTCTGTGCTCCAGTTTGGTGTGTATCCTTTGGCGAAGATTGTTTTATGTTTACTGATGCGCACATAATCACCAATACGTAATCGATGACGTCGCGGATCTGCCGTTTTGATTTTGTGATGAATGCGATCCAATTGCGCAATGTTCTCGGTTACAAGGCGTGGTTTCATTCTGATAGTTCTATGTTTAGTGTTGTTGTAACGTGTCACCAGGTCGCGTACAAGTTCAAGCCAGCGATAGGATCCTCTTGCTGTAAATTGTTCCCACATGCGCGTCTTGAGTGTGCGGTTGAAACGTTCTACAACACTTGCCTTTAGATTGCTAAAAGTGGAATAGTGATGGATGTCAAGTGATTTGAGATAAGCGGAAAAAGTCTTGTTGAAAAATTCTTTGCCTTGATCTGTTTGAAGCAAACGAGGTTGTCGTCTTGACCGCTGAATGATGGTCTTGAATGCAGCGGTGACTAGTTGTGCAGATTTATTCCGAACAGGTTCAACAAAGGCCATTTTGGAATAAACGTCGATGACGGTGAGCAGATAGTTGACCCCGTTGTTAGCTTTGGCATAGGGAATCATTTCAACCAGATCAGCTTGCCAAAGATCGTCAACGCCCCATGTGATGACATGACGACGATGGTAGAGACGACGAGCTGGTCTATGCAACTCGCGAGCAATGGCAGCCTTAACAGGCGAGGGTGTATGAACACGTTGACTCATTAGACAATAATGCCAGCATGACGAAGCTCCTCTTCTATTTCTAAAACTTCCGCCTCGTGTCCGGTATGACCAGCCTGTTCTGATGCACGCAACAGTTGCAAACGTTTAACCAACTTATTTGGATTGTTCCAATAGGCGAAATCGATGAAAGGTTTCAAAGTATTAAATGTGATACCGGACGCTGAATTTGCACGGCGAACACTTGCATAGGTGGGAAACAATTTTGATATGATGGTTTTATATTTGAAGCTCTTATTAGCATTTACTGCTTCAGAATGTTTATAATTACGTCTAAAACCATTTGTAGCCATCAAGATGTTTTTATACTTTTCAAGATCTTCTTTATCATAGTCCTCGGTAGAAGGTGTACGTGAAAATAAAAGTTCTAAAAGACCTGGCGTCAATTTGTAACGAACTGTTTTAACAATCAAAACATTGTCACTTATCTTGATTGGTGAATCGCCAATTCGAAATCTATTGTTTTCATAGCGAACACCATAGGTAGTATCAGTTTTCTTAGTAAAAAGATCTTCAAGGAAGGGAGTAACCAACGCACCATAATTTTGTAGTAAAATGGATTTTAACCGCACATATTGTTCGGGCGTATTTAATATTTCTTTAAGTGTAGGCTGCTTTTCTTTGGGTCTAGTGGGTATTTCAGCAATTATTGATGTTTTCAAAAACTGGGGCAGCGGTGATTCTTTGGAGCTAGAAGACGGAAGCAATGGAGAAAAAACATCGTCAGGTTCTTCATCATTTTCTTCCTCCTCTTCAATTGTTTGTGTTTCTTTTGAGCGTGTAATACGCTTTGATGTTCCTTTCAACACAGCTTCCAGAGGTGACTTCAAATGTTTTTCGACAAACAGTTCACTGTCGGGATGTGCACGTTTTAGATAGCGAAACTTTTGTCGAATGCTATTTCGTGCACGGATTATGTGCTTTTTTAATTTAATCCCTGTTGTCGCCATGACATCTGAACAAATGATGTTCAGAAAAGCAATGCAGCTACTTAAATACGAATGAAATGATCAAATCCCATGCGGTAGCGTCCATTGTTGATGTTGCTCTGCTTATCAATAACAAGACAACTGTGGTGATGAGCGTTCCAACACATGGCACACAACTGTGTAAAGGCTTGAAAGGTCATGTCTGGATTCACGTGATCATCGTAGACGTGATGCATGTTGCGCTCATCCTGTCGGAAGAGAACAATCACGTTGGCATTGTCACGAATTAACTGTTTTGGTATTCGCGAATAGGTTTGAGCGAGATAAAAACAATCAATATATTTATTACGTCCCATGCTAAAGTAAGCCTGAATAATACCCTGTCGTTCTGTGGCCACATCGTCAAAAATCATAAGCGAATGGGGGCGAACATTGTCTGGAGAAATGACATCTTCGTGTGCTGCGAATGTGAAGTAGCCCATGTTGCGCAGACCTGACATGACCTGTTCCAAGAACACATACAGCGGTTGATTCAGCGATTTGGCAAAGATATAGATATTTTGAAAGCGCACTCCGTTTAAGGAGGTGATGAGGGTAAGCAGAAGATTGGTTTTTCCACATCCTGACGGGCCGGCGATGAGACAGCGAATGGAGGATGGGAAGAGTGATCCATGACGTTGTTCGGACGATGTTGAGAAGAGGTTTGAAACCAAGTCTCCCACCGGAAGTGAATGTTGTTGCTTAATAATCTGCATATCAACTAAATGTGAAAGGGGAAGAGCTGGTCTCTATATACATGAGGCAAGCGGGTGTTTCAGTTCCAGTGTAACCATGGACGCCTTTGGAAGAACTCTTAAAACAAATGAACGATTTGCTTTGACAAACGATCCAAAACATGATACAGATCCGGCAACTAAACGATATGTTGATGCTAATGTATTGCCACGCACAACAGATGGCAATTACAACTTTAATGGAAAGCGATTGACCAATATAACAGAACCCGTATTACCCTCAGACGCATGTTCAAAAAAGTATGTAGATTATTTCCGCTTAAGACGTATCAAAGGAGATTATGAGGCTCAGAATAAACGTATTACGAGAGTTGCAGATCCTGTGAACGATCAAGATGTGTG
Organism: Meconema thalassinum; assembly: GCA_946902985.2. Classification (NCBI taxonomy): domain Eukaryota; kingdom Metazoa; phylum Arthropoda; class Insecta; order Orthoptera; family Tettigoniidae; genus Meconema; species Meconema thalassinum. The sequence goes on along the minus strand of OX336390.1, from coordinate 629,471,704 downwards.
CACCAAAGCCTATGTGTTAACCAATGCTGTGGTGTTAACAGAAGCAAAGGACTATGACGTACACCAACGTCGAATCACTCAGCTGGCTCTTCCAACAAACAACACGGACGCTGCTAGAAAGGACTATGTAGATAACAAGGTGAAACAGGTGCTCAGTATTGTGCCCACCCTAACTGCAAAGGGCTATACAGCAAATAATGCACGCCTTGTGCATGTGGCCGATCCTGAAGATGATCAAGATGTTTGTACAAAACGGTTTTTAAACTCTGAAATGGAAAAGGTGTGGGAAATTAAGGAGAACGCTCTACAGATGAAGCGAAGACGAATAGCCGAAGTTGCTGATCCTGTGCAACCTCACGACGTGACGACCAAACGATTTTTGGAACAACGGTTATCGCTTTTTATTAAATCAATACCCTCTATATTTCTGCTTCACATTGTAAACCAACAACCGGTAAAAGATCCCAATAACCTCGCCTACATACTACGTTCGGGGTATGACAATTACCGTTTAATGTATGATGATGCCATTCGTGTAATTGAGTATGCACCAGATTTGAAACATTTAGAGGTACGATTAAACGGTAGTGTTCAACCACTTATTGATCAACCGGTGAAAGCCGGAGACAAATTATTCTTTCATTTGAAACTCTCGTCTGAAGAAAAAGAGGCGGGGAAAACGATGAACGATTTTCCTCTATATATAGAACTTGAATATACAGCCACCATTGAATAAATAATTATAGGTTCCCTTCCTGAGGAGTGTTAGTTGTGTTCAATACTTTGCGGTGTGAGGTTGTCTTGTTCTTTGGTCGCGATGGTGAAACAGAGATATGTGGTGAAGAAGAGGAAGAAGTTGTCAAGAAAGGGAGGCTTTAAAGCTATTCTTCATGCGGCACGTCTAGCTTCGCGCGGAGAAACAAATAGTGAGTTGGCTATTAAGAAAGCACTCCGAGCAGTACGATTGCATGCGAATCCCAAAAGTAAACTACGTTTTAGAAAACGTGCCCGAGTTATTCCTGTGCCGAAACGTGGTGGATTTTTACCTGCACTGTTTGCTGGACTAGCAGCCCTGGGTTCACTTCTTGGAGGAGCAAGTGCGGTAGCACGAACGGTGAAAGCTGTTGAGGAGGCGAAGCAACAGTTGAAGGAAAGTGAAAGGCATAATAAAACTATGGAGGCCATAGCACTGCGCGGTAAAGGTGTGAACATGAAGCTAGCACCCTACAAGAAAGGACTCGGCATTTACATGTCGCCAAAAAACGGTTAATCGATGCACTGCCACGACGAGCCATGACGCATGAGGAAGTTATAAGGTATGCAAAACAGCTCAAGATCTCCCACTTTCGAGGTGTGTTTATGCGCAACCAACTACCGTCTCGACCACGGAGCCATGAAAATGCAGTTGTTAATTTGGATGACAGTCATGGACCGGGAACGCATTATGTGGCCTACATAAAGCATGGGCGAACCGTGTGGTACTTTGACAGTTTTGGAAACCTTCCTCCTCCGACAGAGCTTGTTCGCTATTTTGGAAGCAGTGCAACAATACACTATAATGTGAAACGAGTGCAAAATTTTAACACGCAACAGTGCGGTCGTCTATGTTTGACTTTTCTATATAAGACCGAGCACGGCGGGTGACGTGGTCATTATGACAACAGAAAGTAGAACGTTTACAGTGCACGGACAAGGTGCGGAAGTAACTGTTGACTTTTATCCTCCTATTGAATTGGGACGACAACCCTACGTGCTGGGACTTGTTTCGTTTGAAGGCTATAATAGAATCTGCAACATAATTGAAGACGTCAATGATAAGTTCTACTACGATGACTATGTGTTAACTCTACCGTCTGGCAGCTACACCGTAGCTGATATTCACGATCACATCTACACAACTCTCACCAAGGAATTTAGTCTAAAAGCATTTCTTGACGGGACACGCAAGTTTGAACTCATAGCCAACAACGTGACACATCGCTGCAGTATTCTTTCTTCTTTTAGGATTGATTTTAAATCTCAACCAGATTCGATTGGGCCATTGTTAGGCTATTCACCACAAGTGTTAGTACCGAACGTGATACACAAGTCTGACCAACCGGTGAAAATAATTGAAGATCATCACGTATCTGTCACGTGTAATATTATTACAGACGTCTACACCAATCAAGATCCCTCGCATTCGCTTTATGATTTTATTGTTACTTCACCTGGTGGTTACATCATCTGCGAAAACCCGTCGGTGGTGCTCTATCATCCTGTGAGTGTGACCAACATCAGGAATATTACCTTAAGACTGGTGAATAGAAACCAACGTCTCATTCGGTTAGACCCTCATACACCTGTGACCTACAAACTGTATCTGAAGCCGGCATGAAACAAGTGTATAAAGCGGCAACGCTGTCAAGAACAGTTGTTAGTTGTACTCAACACGTGTACAGGTTAACACGTGTCAACAAGCAGATCCTACAACAACTTGGTTACACCTTACGTCATGAATTCGATTCTGGACGTGACAAACCCTGTCGAAGTACAGGAGGGTATTGTAAGAATTGAACACCATTCCTACCAACCGTATACTCAGGGACTAAATAATAATGATGAGATTCGCATTACTATTAACCAACAAGATATCTACACGCTTCCACATGAAAGTTACATCCAGATTGAAGGGCAACTCACCAAATTGGATGGTACCATTCCAACAACGTCAAAGTTGGCCAACAATGCTTTGGCCTTTTTGTTTTCTGAGGTTCGCTACGTGATCAACGGTATTGAAGTGGATACTACTCGAAATGTTGGCATAACAAGTGTCATGAAACTTTATCCCTCGTATGGAAGCGAAGAGAGTAAAGCTTTTTGTATGGCTGGTTGGTGTCCCAACTCAACCAACGACTGGATGATTAACGATGATGGTACATTTACTGGACATTTACCTCTAAAATTAATACTAGGCTTTGCAGAGGATCATAAGCGCATTGTTGTGAACGCAAGACAGGATCTGATTCTTGTACGAGACAGGAGTGATTATAATGCGCTAAAGGGAGCTGATACAGCGCCAATAGATACAAAAATTCTACTGCAACGAATTCTATGGAAAGTACCGCACGTTACTCTATCAGATCAGAAAAAATTGAGTCTGCTCAAGATTGTGGAGAAGGATACAGCTTTACCCATTCAATTTAGAAGCTGGGAGCTGCATGAATACCCGGTATTACCACTCTCCGATACACATACTTGGTCTATAAAAACCTCACGGTATACAGAGCGTCCCCTCTATGTCCTGGTTGGATTTCAAACAGATCGCAAATATCAACAGAATAAAGATGCATCAAAATTTGACCACATCCAATTACGAAACATACGACTCTTTTTGAACGGTGTTACCTTTCCCTATGAGGGAATGGATTTAAACTTTAACAAGAACAAATATGGTAAGCTTTATGACATGTTTGTAAACTTTCAGTCATCCTATTATCAGAAAGAGGCATGTCCGCTATTATCACCACAAGACTTCAAGTCCAAGGCGCCTCTGGTGGTGATGGACTGTTCGTATTTGGAGGAGTCGATGAAGGAAACAACTATTGATATCAGACTAGAATTTGAAACATCTACAGTTATTCCAGAAAAAACAACAGCCTATTGTCTTATTGTTCACGAGGCGCAAGTGTTTTATAAACCGCTGTCCAACATGGTGACCAGAGTATAAATAGCATGTCTTCCTCCATTGCCCTTCACAGTCATGGAAAGCTACGATGAGGTCACAACCCCCTCTGCGAGGCGGGTCTGCAAATGTGAGAGTGATTCACCAAGTTCAGATGAAGATTCAAGGTTTACCATTTATCGCGCCCTAGTGAGTGAAGCTATAACTGCCTATCACAAGAATCATACTGTGCTTAGAATGCCGCCGCATCTGGTTCACTATTTACCGGATGGATTCATGTCTACGTTTGGTATTCATGACAGGGGGTACAACAACAAGCCCATCACCAATCAAACAAATAATGTGGACGATGGTGTTGCCAAAGCTTCATCTTGTCATGTTGGAGAGCGGGTAGATTGCATGGACTGCAAATGCGATCGTTGCTCAACAAGTCGAGACGCTGATGCAGCATTTGAGATTTATCGCACCCTGGTGAGTTTAGCAATACGCGCCTACCATAAAGCGCAATTTCTTCGTGAAATGCCGCAGCATCTGATTGCCTATTTACCAGCTGGATTTCTGACCGCGTACGGTGCACACGACATTGATCTTAATTGGGATAAGCTACCATTACACCTCCGTATGTCGGCGGATGTTGCAGCCTGCCGTCCCTGTCGTAGACACTTTATGCATCGAGAAGATTCTCATTGTGATTGGGATGGTCCAAATCCTATGATAAAAAATTGTAAGCGATGTACTGATAACTTTATGAATAAAATTGTGTAATTGATTTTTGTGTGTATATTATTTTCTCGCTCCTATCCAATCAGTTAGTTGTTAAGAAGCAGCGGTAGTGGAAGGTGTGATATCCGTCGCCATGCCGAAAACATTGATTGTCGACGTGCAGGGTTTCAAGGTGAACGGAAACAAGTTTGTATTTAAAGAAGTTGGAATTATTGACTGCACAACCACGTGGGCACCAAGAGTAACCAGTTTTATCTTTGAACCACCGTTTCCATTGCATTTGCAGTCAGACGAGGACAGAAGACAAACAGAGTGGTTGCAACGCAATTTGGGACTAGTCTGGAAAGAAGGTGACATTCCTTACCATCATCTATCATTTGTTCTGAAAGCTCACTTGTTTGGCGCTGACCTTGTCTTTGTAAAGGGAAGCGAAAAAAAGGAATGGTTGCGTCAGTATGTTAATTCAACTTGTCAACTTGTTGACCTTCATGATCTGGGATGTCCTGCACTGTACAACCTGTCCGTGCCTGATGAACCTCTACAAAATAAAACACTTCAAAATGTTTGGAAGCTTTTTGATTGGCTAGCTCGCAAAGCATGTCAAAACTTGCATGTTGAGTGTAAAGCGCTGTAACGTCGGCTACAGTGTGAGACATACCAGCGATCAGTGCGGATGTGTAGAATTATGGCTGCAATTGAAGGTTTGGACGCCAACCCCACAGAGCGAGCTATTGTCAAGTTTATCGCCTGCAAAAAGAAGCTAGACAGTTTCACAGACGAGGAATTGAACGCTTTGCCCAAGGCGTTCCTTTTTTATGTTGCTTCAAACGCGGTGAAAAATATTTGGCACAGTGTACCTAGTGAGTGGACCAGAGATCCTGGTCTGCGCGAACTACAACCATGCACTGACTTTAATCATCACCAGCAAGTGTCTATCACTAAAATGCCCTCCATTAAACAGTGTGGAACGTGTCAGCTCATCAAATTGTACCACGGGCATACAAATATACCGTCCTGTAAAGACTTTGCTTCGTCATTTCATGGGTGCGATGAAGAAGAGGAAGAAGAGACAGCTGCGGCAGTATCGCCAGCACCAAAAAGTAAGACAACGCTTGAAAAAGATATGCCAGACCTTTGCTGGTCATGGTCTTGTTAACAAGGCCATTGATCTACTTCCCATTGAACTGCATATTCCTGGCTATCAATTTTGTGGACCTGGAACTAAACTAAGCCAACGTCTAGCACAAGGGAATTCTGGAATCAACATATTGGATGCAGCGTGTAGAGATCATGACATTGCTTACAACAACAAGAATATAGAAGTACGTCGAGTTGCAGACCGCATTCTTCTAAGAAGGGCCATGCAGCGTGTGATGTCATCTACTGCTTCTATTGGTGAGACGATTGCAGCCTTGATTGTATCAGGAGCGATGAAGTCAAAGCTAATGATTGGTGGTGGATTAGTGAGGAAAAGGACAAAGTAATAAACATGAATCAAATATTGTTAAGTATTTATTTGAGAGTCAGTCCACCAGTTCATAGTATACTCAAAATATGGTTTAGTTTTCTTCTTGTAAAAAACATACAATTTTAATAAAAAGAATTGAAAATGAAAGTGTGTTCTTTTTTACTAGGTGTGGAAATGTCCAAAAGGCAAGCTATTTACACCATCCCACAGACGTTTATCGTCATATGTTGTCAGCGATGTTTTATTTTGATTTACTGTAAAAATATTATGGTTCTTTGAAAGAATGCGTGTTTGCTGGTATAAGCGAGAGGTGTTTGCGTAGAGTACACAACGATATTCCTCAACATTGAGGAATTGTGTGACGCTACGAAGAACACCCTTCGCTTTGCATTGACCTTTATTCTTTTGTGTTGAAAATGCGTACATTTTAGGCGCCAAAGCCACAAATTCTGTCATAACATCACCGGCGCACTCATCCTTAAATAGACCTATTTTTTTTTATTCATGGGAATTATGCCAAACATATTGTTAACCTCATAGTTTGAGGTATCAAAGTAATTTGGATGTTCTCTCATCACTGAGTAAACATCTATCTTATTGGTTTGATAAATAAGACTGTCTGTATCCATATACAGTAATTTTACATCTCCAAACTTTTGTTTGGCAAACTCATAATGAAATTGATACATTACAAATATTGAAAAGTCAAGTATTACCATTCCCAAGTAAATTGGTTTGTTATACATGATTTCTGTCTTTGACAATTCAATGGTTACTAAATCAGTTTCAATAACTCGTACAGAATGGAAATTAGGCATAGCTATATATTTTCGTGCGCCATATCGACCGTCCCAGTGGTTTACCAAATGAATAGTTCTATGCTTTCGAATATTTTCCATTGATTTACCGTAGCACGCATTGTTCATTAATTTATAAAAATTTGATTCAAATGTGGTCTTGGCGTGTTGCCGATGATGAGTATTCAATTGCATGTACGGTTGTAACCATGGTTTTTGGTCAAAGCAAATAATGCGGTGAATGGATTGCAGTTTCAAACCATGTTTCAAACATTGCATTAAATTTTCAATGTGTATGACGTACCGATTTTTTGAATTTAACGTTGCCAGCAACTTTTTATTGTTGGAACGTGAACTGGGAGGTTGTAATTTTTCAACACAAAATGGTAGATCAGAATGATCATTGTGTATCTCACAGGGATATAATAAGTCGACCTCTAGAACGTAGCCACGCGTGTCATTGCTCAACACATCTTTTAAATTAAAATTTGAAACTTCATCTGAAGTCAGCCATCGAAAATTTTGATATGGAAGAGGTTTTTCCATAGCATATCCGTATAAATTGTTACAATCTAGGTAGGTGAGGTATGTTATAGGTTGGTTTGGTTTGTATGTATCCATATATGGATTATTTGCTTTGGCGTGCTTTTGCACAAGCGAAACAAGACCACCACGTATTCCGCGTTCAAAAAAGAGTAACATGTCGATGTCTGTTAATAGTTCCAGTTCTATGTCAGTCACCTTCAACATACAGTCCCAACTATATCCGGCAAGGGTGTAGTAATGGGCTGGATCTAGATTGTAGATTTCAAGACACAGTTTGCGAAAGTGTTCAAACACGTCTGTCAAAAGTAGTGTATCAATTTTGAGGTATAAATCAGCATACTCGCCCAAAGTTGATATCTTGAACACGTTCCATACTTTTTGAGCGTGTAAATAGTCTTCTTCAGAAATATGACTTTTTGTTAAGTCATTATAAAATTTGTCCTTTGAAGGGAGTGCAGTTTCCTGTAAACATGCCCAATTGTTTACATAATTATAGGGAAACATCCCTTTTCGAATGCATAATTCAAATTGTTTGGCATCAGTAAAGTGTTGACGTACAAAATGCAAATTGTTTGGGTGAAGCCCTTGAACAAGCGCATCCAATGATGATGCGAGGAATCTATACGAATCTAAAAATCGTATACTGATTCCATTTCGCCATTTCGAAAACGAAATAAAATTTTCATGATTTTGTGGTATTAAATTAAACTTTTGGTTTTCAAGGTTAGCAAATTCCTTAATAATTAAATGGCTGTCATACCGAGACATGTTGTGTAAGAAACAAGAAATATAGCGTGCTCTTTTATACGCCAAATTACATACACTATGAGCCGCTCCTCTAAATTTTCCAGTGTACCGATTATGGTCTCTCACTGGCGTGTCACAAGGTGCTATTGGTTTTTGACAAATGTGACAAGTGGTTGCTGTTGCAAAAACCGCCTCGTCTGCGTCCGACATTTGAAGCGGAATTGGATTTTGCAGGATATTGTACACCCGATCTGCCAAGGCGTCCAATTCATTTAAAAACCAAGCAGCAGCATCTGCATCGCGATAAGATTTGAAGTATGAAAGTGAAGGGTCGTATGAACAAATCACGTTTAGGGCACAACTGAATGGCACATGTTGCTGTACTTGTTGAGTGTACGGACGTGTCGGATCTGGTTTACATGTGTCAATGGGTGTGGTTAAACATTCAAAATCTGCATATACTGTAAATGGAAGCGGTTCTTGACGAGACACATTTTGAAATTTCATACTGGCTTTATCCTTTTCTGGAAATGTAATTTTTACCGCTGGTTGTGTGATGCAATCAATAGTATGTGCTGCCAACTTTTGATTGCTAGTAAAATATTGCAAACAGCGATCACATATATATATACCCTATTTTTTTTTGTAACTTGTGAACGAACTAGTCTAGAAAGATCTTTGATATAACAATAATGGTTGCACAATTCCCCTTCAATGTACAGTAAATTAAAATGCTTTTCTTTTTTCCCTTTGTCACATACAATGGACCAATAACTTTGTCCCCTTCAACTCCGTATACATTAATGGAGTAAAGCGGATTTTTAGATTCAAAACGAGAAATGGCGTTGAGGTCCATTGGGAATTCTATGTCTGCTAAATTTAGACTGATCATTAATTCCATAAATTTCTGGTGATATTTTCCCATTCTGTGAACATTTTCAGTTGCAGGACTTAACCCAGCTGCCAAGGACCAAACAAAGCAACAAAAATCATTATTATCCACATTGATGACTGCGTGATGTTTTTCCAACTGTTTAGGTAAATTAACATGAGCTGAACCACTGTTCATGGGATCAAAGGTGCATACATTAATTTTAAAATGGTTGATAGCTTCCAGCGATTTGCCACTTTCCAATTCTTGAAACTCGGCAAAGCGCGTCATGAGCTTATCGACAATGTTTTTACTATACCAACTGTGTATATTATCAGTGCGGTACAATTCACACATTTTCGTATGTAAATAAATCGGTTTTGTTATTTCAACACCTTGTTTTAAAATAACAAAATCACATAATAACTCAGCGTTAATCTTTAACGCTACATGTTCTCTTAAACAGTCTTGCATTTTATTTTGAAAAATGTTGTAGCTAGCGTTTAAAAAATCATTTGGGTCTAAAAATTTAGCATCATTATTAATTTTAAAGCTACATAACTTATTATAAAAGCAACTATCCACGTCCTGCCAACTAAGTTTTGGTGCTGACATCATGACACTTACAGTAATTACATTTACTACAAAAACAGCAAATCACTGAACAGTTTGCAGAGAATGAAAACAAACAAAGTTTATTGTCTCTGCAAATTCTGTTTTAACATTAACAAATTTTAAATTTTATTTGATTCTTCAATAAATTCTACCAAACATCTTTTATTTTCCAGTCCCAAATATTTTAGGTAGATGGTTCCTTTGTTGAGGTCATTTACAGCTTCGTCGTTGAGTTCCATGAACCTCGCAGGTAAGAAGACAGCGAAGACCCCCATATTTCGTTTTCACCCTGCGAACAGCTGTCACCAAATAGGGTTCGTTAACTGGCAGGTCCTGTAAACGTTTAGTCTCCAGGCCGGTTGCTCTGCCAATGGAATTCGCAATTGTTATTGCAGACATATTGGTTCTGAAAGTTAATTATAAAGTGTTTAGGTAAACTATTAAAAAGGTTCAGGTACCCTCCACCTTTATTTATTAGCACATTAACTCAAACTTACAAAAGATCCTGAGCAAGATGGACAAAATAATGGAGGAAGAATTTAATATGAGAATAAATACAAATAAAACAAAAATATTGGTCTGCAGTAGAAATGACGAAAACCAGACATCAATAGAGTTAAGAAATGAAAAGATACAAGAAGTGAATGAGTTTAATTATCTGGGAAGTAAAATAACGAATGATGGAAGAAGCAGCAGAGAGATATTAAGTAGGATTGCCCAAGCCAAGAACGCTTTCTATAAAAAGAAGAACCTATTTACTGCAAGGAACATCAGTCTTGATGTGAGAAAACTAATGTTGAAAACCTAAAACCTATGTATGGAGCGTCGCGCTATATGGCAGCGAATCTTGGACAATAGGAGAGAGAAGAAAAGACTACTGGCATTTGAAACCTGGTGCTATAGAAGGATTATGAAAATCAGTTGGGTTGTGGCTCATACTGTGAACTGAAGAGGAAGACTGAGAGACGGGAAGAATGGCGAGCTGCTGCCAACCAGCCTCACGGCTGTTAACCACAGAGAGAACTCAAACACTGATCTATAGACTAATGTGTATACAAAACTTATTTGCTAAGACGAACAGTTTCCTAAAAGCGCTTAGTCCAGTAATCAGTTGGATAGAGCGAGATAAGGTAATATCTCTTTTAACTGACGTCAAACCTGGTAATGACTGTTAGTTGCAATAATAGTTTTATATACCCATTTGATATTATTATTATCCACTTGATAAATTGTTAAGGTCAACTGTGTAACCATCGACAGTTAGAGATACTAAAAGTACTGTGTTCAATATTACCTGATAGAAGATCTTTGCAGCAAAGCGATGTGTTTACTACAAACTCGTGGACTTCTCTGGCTAGCAACAATAATGTCACGGCTTATATACCCTTACAATCATAGGCAACGCCCCGGTTTGTCCGCTTTCTCAGTAACTGGATGACCTCCATATTTAGTATAAATGAACCTGCTACTTTACAAAGAATTGTCATTCACTGCTATGTCTGATCAGGAGAACACCCATGCTGATGAAGAAGAATCCAACAATTGGGATTCGTCTTTGGACATTTTCATGTAAGTAATATTCATTTTTTTAAATTGATACCAGGCTAAAAAAATTAAATCAAAGCCTAGAACGCTAACCAATTAACCATGGGACCGGAATATATTTTTAATTAAGACAACACAAACACCCAGTCCCCAAGCCAGGGGAATTAATCACCAGAAAATACAATCCCCACAACCCTCCCAAAAATCTAACCCAGGACCCTCCAGTTCAGAGCCTAACAGCAGCCAAGAACAGTATAGTTGAGCCACACAGCTATACACATAGTTGTATCTTGTCTCGCAATAAGCAGTCAAGTTAATTATTACACTATTGTTTAAATGCAATGTCAAGCTTGGCTAGCACTATTGCTGTTAATGTTAATAGCGTTTGTCAAATTGTGGTCAAGTAGCTTTGAACTCTTAGATAGGTGTTAAGGTTTTATAAACTTAGCCGGGTGTAGCCTTTGTGTAATAACTTGTACTAGTCGAGAATGCAAATTGTATGCAAGTAGTACTTTCTTCAACACTTGTTCATATATATTAATTAACTATAATAACAGCAGCTCCACTCGCTAAAGTGCAGAGTTAGGTCATAGGGCTCAAGTCGCCCACGGGTGTTAACTAGAAAGACATGCACTTGGCCTCTCCAGAGGTCGCACAATCATTATTCATTACCTACCATTAGTTTTCATCACTCATTAACTCGTCCTGCCAAGCTTTTAATTTAATTTCATAGCTAGTTTTTTTGTCGTGTGACCTCCTCAGAGGCCGAGTGCAGGTCTTTCTATTCGACGTCCGTGGGCGACCTGCGCGTCGGGATGGAATGGATGAAGATGAATGAAACTGGGCAACGATGTGGAAGGAATCGGCCGTGGTCTATCAGAAGGTACCGTCCCAGCATTTGCCTTGTGTTGAAAATGGGAAACCACGGAAAACCATTTCAAGGACGGCTGACGGTGGGGCTCGAACCCACGCGTCTACCGAGTCAGCAGAGAGCTTGGACCCATGACCTAATGCTGCCTACAGCCTTGTTGGAACAAACAACTTTCTTTTTCTCCCAGTACGACTTAAGAAACATGACTAATTTATTGTAATTTAATGCGCATTGTATTACCGGTTGGAGACCTGTTAAATTTATTGCCGTTGTCAAATATAATGGCTTTCATTATATTGCCAAGACATACTGCTTTAACAAAAATAAAAGTTAATAGCCTACATCATCAATCTTGATACCAGTCTAATGTCAAAAGGGCTTTCAATATCTTAGAGTTGTAACAGTATAATTACTCATACATTACAATTGTGTTGCGCTGTTATGTAAATCAGCAGTAGTATACCAGCTTCTCACCGCTGATCTGCGGTTTAAATCTCACTCACTTCATGTGAGATCTGTGTAGGGTACCGCAAAGGTTGAATTGTTGTTGTTTGAGTCTTCAGTCTTTTGACTGGTTTGATGCAGCTGTCCATGTATCCCTGTCCTGAGCTAATCGTTTCATCTCTACATAGCTCCAACACCCTACATCGGAGGCAATCTGTTTAACATATTCTAACCTTGGTCTACCCCTACAGTTTTTGTCCTCGACCCTTCCTTCCATAACTAAGCTTGCTATTCCTGGGTGTCTTAGTATGTGTCCTACCAACCTATCTCTTCTCTTCATTAGCAGTCACCAGAAACATCTCTCCTCTCCCACTCGTTTTTATACCTCTTTGTTTGTAACCCTATCTACCCATCTGATCTTCATCATTCTCCTGTAACACCACATTTCAAATGCTTCTATTCTTCTCTTTTCTGCTGCACCAATAGTCCAAGTTTCACTTCCATACAGCGCCACGCTCCAGACAAAGGCTTTCAAAAATGACTTCCTAATACCTAAATCTATATTCGATGTCAGCAGATTCCTTTTTTGTAGAAATGCTTTCTTTGCCTGAGCCAACCTACTTTTAATATCCTCTTTGCTTCGTCCATCACTGGTTATTCTGCTTCCTAAGTAACAGAAGTCTCCTACTTCCTTCAGCTTTTCACCTGTCAATTTGATCTCCATAGAGGTTTCTGATTTATTTCGGTTGCATTCCAGTATTTATGTTTTACATTTATTTATTTTCATCACGAATTCTTTCCGTAAGACGGAGTCCATACCATTCAAAAACTCATTCAAATCCTCAGGCTTGTCGGCCAAGATGACAATGTCATCAGCAAATCTCAGAGTTGAAATTATTTCTCCTTGAACCTTCACTCCCACTTTAAATTTTTCTCTAATTTCCTTCATTGCTTGTTCAATGTAAAGATTGAAAAGTATGGGTGATAAGTTGCAGCCTTGCCTTACACCTTTCTGAATACCAGCTTCTCTCTCATGTCCTTCAACTCGAATGACTGCTGTCTGGTTTCTGTACAGATTGTATATCACCCTCCTATCCCTGTACTTTATTCCAATTGATTTCAAAATGTCAAACAATTTAGTCCAATCAACTTTATCAAAAGCATTTTCTAAATCTACAAAAGCCATGAACGTTCTCTTATCTTTCCTTATTCTACCTTCTAAAATCAGCCTAAGACTTAGTACAGCTTCCCTTGTTCCTACATTTCTCCTGAAACCAAACTGATCTTCACCCAACTCCGTTTCTATCTGGCTTTCAATCCTCTTGTAAATCATTCTGGACAGGATCTTTGAAGCATGAGTAATCAAGAAGGTTGAATTAAGGATAACAAAATTAACAGTATTATTCTCTTCTTGCAAAACATTTTTTAAACTCAGCTTCCAAAAGCTTACATATAGCAGAACGCGGGTTTTACAACTACAGAGATGACAGCCGAGTTCAGCATTGCTTCCACTTACTTGTGTCAAGCTCCTCTCTGTCTTCTTTCCTGTCAACCTCGCTTGGCCAACTCTTGTTCTCTTCCAACTCCAACAGTATTAGAGTATCCAAGGCCCTTGCCACATCTTTTCTGATTCCCTCCTTCTGCAAGAGGCCAGTCTTCTTTTCCCATTATTTCCTACATTCTGCCTGTCATTTAATCATTGATGCAGAGAAGTGCAAGGAGTATGCCTCCATAACTTAGGAGGTTTTCTTCTGTGTACTTTGGTTCACCCTGACACAAACATCAAGACAATTTATATCCTCGCCGCTAGATTGGGTATTCTAATGACATTGATAGACATTTTTTCTATTTTATAGTTTTTCAAATGACCGCGTCAAGGCGGAATTTTTCGTGCAAATGATGATGATGATGGAGGAGGAAAATGAAGGTGGCAGCGACACCGAAGAGGAAGCGGAAGAAGAAGCTGTCAAAAAAAATAATTAAAACAAGTAAATGTAACAAAAAAGAAAACAATATTAATAAAAATATTCTTGTTTTGATTGATTTATTTGTCTATCATTCCCACTTATATTTTTTATATGAAGCTGAGCGAGCCAACATGTCAGGTGTCAATCTCAGAAATTCACTCCTGTGACATCACACATAGGTTGACCGTTCAAATCAGATTATTCATTCTGACACCCATCCATGTCCATTAACCATCTAGCACACATTCTATATCCTCAGCTCCATAACACATAAATTCAAATCTCCCAAGTCAGCATAAATGAAAATCCTTCGGCTGCACTAGGTCTCTGTGATTATGCCTCCATGGCTTAGGGAGAAGCATGCCAACCTCTCACCGCTGGGTCTGTGTTTCAAATCCCAGTTACTCCATGTAAAATCTGTGCTGGACAAAACAGAAGCATACTGGTTTTTCTCCGGGTACTCTAGTTTTCCTGACTAACTTTCATTCCACCAACACTCTCCACCATCATTTAATTTTATCAGTCATTTATTCAATCGCTGACTCAGAGGAGTGCGATAGGCTTCGACAGTCGGCACAGTTCATATCTTCACAACTAGATGGAATATTCCAATGTCATCAATAGACATTACACCATCTTGTTTTTATTTCATGTCGAGCTGGCTGAACCGACATGCCATGCGTTTTGTATCCCCCACCCATTAACAATTTGTTTACCGTTAAGTATTAGAAAAAAACAATCCCATCCATGACCTACACTACATTCTGCCTGTGACGTCACAACCTCCATTCACAGTTCCATCTTCATTCACGTTTGTTTACCCGCCAACCTAGCACGTCAGGGTTCAACAACCACCATCCATCTCCATTCATGTTTCCCATTAAAACACTCTCATCCATGACCTGTGCTACATTCCGTAATCTGCTGTGACGTCGCAACCTCCATTCACGGTGCCATCTTCATTCACGTTTATTTACCCGCAAACCTAGCACGCCAGGGTTCAACAACCACCACCCACCACCATTCATGTTTTCCATTCAAAACACTCCCGTCCATGACCTACCCCACATCCCGTAATATACTATGACGTCACACACACGCCAGTTGACCGTTCAAATCTGACGATTCATTCACCGACAAAGATTCGGAAACCTTCGGCAACACTCGGATCTCATCAAGTACAAAGCAAAGCTATATAGCACGAGACCATAACAGAGAAGGCGCTCAGTCCAACAGAGAGACTGGGTCGAGGAGGGTCTCGTGCAGATCCTCTTCCATCCTTCCCCCCCCTCGTCCCCCACCCCACCCTTCCCTCCCCCTCCCCCCTCCCCCACCCCTCCCCTCCACCCACACCCCCTCAAACCGGTTCCTGGACCCTCCAAGGTTTGTTTACCTTCCGGGGTCCAGGCGACCTTGGGGGTCAATGACCTACCTCAAGGTCATTGACCATGACCTACCTCAAGGTCATTGACCTTGCCACGCCCCCCTCATTTGCATAAATAACGGTATTTGAAGCAGAACCCTCCCTGCTCACCTACTCACTGCCAGAAAATACTAGGACTGAGAAGAATGTCAACGGGCAGCCTTTCGTTGAAACGTGGATCAGCAAATTTTATGAAATGCGGAATATGCCATTTATTAACTGGAAAAAAGAACTAGGAGTTTCATTGGCTATGGAATCAATCGCTAAGCAATCTAGTTGAAAATGAGTGCCAAAGTTATGGGAATCCTTTAAGTCGACCTTGACGAAACTTAAAGATTTGGACTTTGAACGATTAATTCCAGTGACTTCAATTGTAGTAGGATGTTTTTGCAGACCTAATTTATGAATTACATGCTCACTGATGAAGTTGTTAGTGGCAGCATTGTCTAGTAAACCACGATCAGTAATCCATTTGCCATGAGCATTCTTCAGTAAGATTTGCACAGTGGATAGCAATACTTGAAACTTACTAAGGGAACTGGAACTTTGAGTAAACGACTGAGCACTAGTAGAAGGAATTTCAGAATAAGGCTTTTGAGAAGAACAGCTAGGGGCTGATGATCGTGCCTTCTCATGTCTATGTAATAAAGTATGATGCTTGCCCTTACAATGAAAGCACAGGCGTTCGGATCGACAGTTACTCAAAGAATGTGCTCTCGAGAGACAATTATAACAATGTTTTTGTTGAGATAGTAATTTGCGTCTCTCGTCCACAGACAAGGCTTTGAATTCGGAACATTGATGTAAGTTGTGGGACTGTTGGCATAAAACACAACTTTGCATCTGACTAGGGATTGACTATGTGCGGCAAAGGCATGAGACCTCAAAACTCTTTGATCATGACTAATGACCTTTTGGTTTGAAGGAATTTTAGCAGAAACAATAGCACGTTTTTGGCAGGCTATAGCGGACAAAACTTGGCACCTGGCCTTTATAAACTTAACAAGGGCCTCGTAAGTGCATTGCGAATGCTGTGATAGTTCCATCTCCCAGGCTTTTTGGGTAGCAGAATCGATTTTACTGGTCACAAGATGAATTATGAATAAATCCCAAAATAGCACAAGCTGACCTAAATTCACCAAGGCACGAATGTGAAGCTCTGCTGTGTCAATTAAATTGCGAAGGGTTATAACATTATCAGATTGAATATTAGGAAGATTAAACCAAGCCTGTATATGTCTTTGAGTCCTAAGCCTTGAATTTCCATAGCGATCTTTAACTAATTCTACAGCGACTTCGTAGTTGTCACTTGTCAGGGCTAATGCCTGAATAAGCTTAAGTGGCTGGCCTTGAACGGCTGAGCGCAAGTAATGGAACTTTTTTTTTATCGGCGGAAGGGTTTCATTGTCATGAATTAGTGAAGTAAATAATTTAAAACAGGTTCCCATGAACTTTCGTCGCCACGAAATAAGGGTAATTCAATTTTAGGGAGAATAGTTCGGTTTGGTGCGGAGGTAGAGAAAAAAGGAGATGAATCTTCTTTCTTGGCTTCAAGTGTTAATGTTCTAAGTAAAGCTTTTCCTTCTGCATAGCCTTCGTAGTAAAGACGTTCTGTTTCGTTACGATCACTTTGTTGTTCGGGGCTTTGAATTTCAATACTGCATTGAATTTCATCGTACTTTTCAAAAGCTTGTTTACGGTTTTTTAATCTTTGAGAGATTATATCTAAGTTACGTTGTTGCTCTGTAAGTTCTGGGAGAAACGTTCTAAAGCGGGTTAATTTACCCTTATACGAGGCACGAGTATTAATGATTGTAGTATCAAGAGGCATATTGCAAGCTGGAGCAAACTCACCACCTGTATTTGACTTGTATTGCGTACGTCAGCTGAAGTGAACACCAGTGGAGGAAGATCTGGCACCTCTCCAAAATCCTCCTTGCCGCTGCTTGATTCAAGTTGAACTGAAAAATACACATGTATTAATACATTGTAAAGTACTTTAACCATTAATATTACAGTATTATTTTGATTTCTGGTGTGCAATATTTGAAATGGGTTAAATCCCGGGTTTGAGGCAACAAAGTTTATGGAGAAAAGATCTGCCATAATCTTTCCCATAAAGGGAGAACGCGAATCAGGCGTAAGACTGATCAAAATAGCTACTGTGAAACAGAAAATAGACTGAAGCGGTGCGGTATAGCGGGCATAAAAGTACATCACCAGAAAACGAAATTTAAATAACAAGGTAAAAATATGTTTATTGAAATATCAAGTTTTTTAAATAATGACATCAAAAAATGCACATTAAATTCACAGAAATGAGTAAAGCAGAGTTGACTAGTTATATGTTTGACAAATTGGAAGGGTCTTGTGACAGAATCCGAATTAGTGAAAAACCAATGATAAGGCTTGCCTTAATTTGAAAGGAATTGGATTGAATTATAATATAGAATAATAAAAGAATTATAAAAAGATGAATGGTGTGATAAGAGTAAGAAGTTCAGCTTCTTAACAAAACTTGAACTTATCTTCCAAACTGAAGAGCCATCTCCATAAAATCTCAGCTAGCATAATGTGGTTTAAGAAGTCCTTTACAATTTCTTCCGCAGGAGGCGTTCATGGCCTCAAGATGCATATTCCGTGAATATGAACGCTCATTGCTTCTCTTCCCTTTCTTGAAGAGGATGACACCTGTAGTGTCTAGGCGATGACTCAGTAGAACAATGAAACTAGTTAGCAGCCAGAAAAACTGCTGTTGCCGTGAAGTATAATACCATCTGAGGTGTGACTTGTAGAGTACTGCAGTTTGCAAACATTCCAGCCATCTAGAGCGATGTGTCCAGCGTGAAGGCCTCGTAACGTAGTAGCGAGGTGACGTAGCGACTGTCAATAGTGCCATGAGGTGTGGCAGCGTGCGAAGTGATCCGAAGAGAATGAAGCGTTGATCAGAAGTGCGGTGATGAAGAAGTGAAGCGATCAGAATGAGCGCTGATCAGAATGATGCGTTCATCTAAATCAGGGGTCTCCAAACTTTCCAGCCTTAGGGCCATACTGATTACTCCAGTAAGTTCCGAGGGCCAAAACCATATTATCATTGTTGCCGGTGGTAAAAAGTGAAATAGTCCACTGATGAAAAAAAGTCCGAAAAAGTACGCAACGTTGAAAAAAGGCTGCAAATCGGACTAAAGTCCGCAAAACGGCAACACTGCATATTATTAATTTTCCTGTCATCTGTAATTTCTAGATTAGTTGTAGAGTACGAGCCATGAGGAGTAACGTGACACGACATCTGGTGGACACAAGCGGAAATAGGTAGTACCTTCTATCGCTAACAGATGGCGCTAATAGCACGTGCAGAGTAATCTCGTTGGTTCGAGAGAGTTCTGGTGTCTTCCACTCACTTCTAGATGGCAGTAATTGGAATATATAAGAAGGCTAGTTGCGCAACCACAAGTCAGTTCCTATGACACTGTTGTGAAATAAAATAGTGCGTACCTCCTTAAAACGTGTTTGTGCGTGTTTAAGTTTAAGACATCTTTGTAACAGTATTTTGATTTGAATTGTTGCTTTTGTGTGTGATTTAGTAGTATAGAAAAGAAGCGAAAAATTGATAGTGAATGCAGAAAATTCAAAGATGAGTGGAACATTCAGTATTTCGTAATTGAGTCCAGTAACAAGGCGCTATGTTTGATTTGCAATGAAAGCATAGCCGTTCTCAAGGAATATAACATTAAACGTCATTATGAAACAAAACATTTTCAAAATTACTCAAAATATACAGGAAGTTTGCGGACAGAAAAATTCGAAGCTATGAAGCGCGGTTTGAAATCGCAGCAATCTTCATTTACAAAACTCAAAACCGAACAAGAGGCTGCAACTCGTGCCAGCTTTCGTGTGGCTCTTGAAATTGCAAAACGTGGAAAACCATTCACCGATGGAGAAATGATCAAAGAATGCATAATTGCAGCAGCCAAAGAAATGTGCCCTGAAAGGGTAAATTTATTAAAAACTGTCAGTATGTCAGCAAACACTGTGGCTCGAAGGGTAAAAAACATCGCTGAAAATATATCCTCTCAACTGTTCGACAAAAATGGAGATGTTGAGTGGTTTTCTTTGGCCTTGGATGAGTCAACGGATGTGTCAGATACTGCTCAGGTGTTGATTTATATTCAAGGAGTAGATAAAAGCTATGAAGTGCATGAAGAACTTCTTGATATGTATAGTAGTCATGGCACAACTACTGGTACAGATATTTTTAAAGGAGTTGAAATGGCCATTAATCAAAAGAACCTTCGATGGAAAAACTTGAAATGTATTACAACTGATGGAGGCAAAAACATGAGTGGGAAAGATAAAGGAGTGGTCGCTCTTGTGTCCAAGGCTGTAGAAAATGACGGTGGTTCAAAACCATTAGTCTTACATTGTATCATTCATCAACAGTCTTTGTGCGGAAAATGTTTGGATATGTCTGAAGTTCTGAAACCAGTCATATCAACTGTTAATTTTATGAGATCTTTTGGGCTGAATCACCGACAATTCCGACAATTTATCGAAGAGATTGGAGAAAATGACTTACCTTATCGTACTGCCGTACGTTGGCTTAGTTGTGGGAAAGTCCTTCAGCGCTTTTTTGAACTTCGAGCAGTGATCGAAATTTTTTTGAATGAAAAGCATCGCCCTCTTACTGAATTACAAAACAACCCATGGCTGTGGAAGTTAGCATTCTATGTTGATTTGACAAAACATGTGAACGAACTGAATTTGAGATTGCAAGGAGAAAACCAGCATCTTCCTGATTTATACACTAATATCAAATCATTCCGGAAGAAATTGATACTGTTTCAATCACAACTACGAAGTAAATGTTTTTCACATTTTAAAACATGTGAAATATTCAGCCACACCACTGAAAATGAGTTTCCTATCGATTTTGCAATCGAAACTTTGAGTGCTTTGAAAATAAATTTTGATACTCGTTTCTCGGACGTCGATGCCTTTGCGAATCAAATTAAGATTTTTCAGGATCCTTTTGATACTGACATTGAAACCCTAGCCCCGGAACTTCAAATGGAAATGATTGAACTACAGTGCAGTGATATAATTAAGAACAAATATCAAAACTCATCTTTGTTGGAATTTTATAAGAGTCTTCCACTGACACAATTTGATAATTTGCATAAATTTGCTCGTGGGTTGTTTTCTGTTTTTGGTACTACTTATTTGTGTGAGAAGACCTTCTCCAAAATGAAGCACACAAAAAATGTTTACAGATCTAAATTAACTGATGAGCATCTTAAATCTCTTTTAATAATTGGTACAAGTAAAATTAGTCCACAACTACAAACTATTGTCAGTGGAAAATCTCAATTACATAAATCTTATTAGTATTTCATATGTCTGCATGTTATACATGTCTTTACTCATTACAATTCTGTGTTTCTTTATCCAACTTATCACAAAAACAATAACAATAAGCCTACAACAATGTTATGAGTAGTTAGCCCATGACCATATCAATGTAGATGTCATATTTATAATTATTCAACATAAAATTAGAATACTTCAGTAAACTAAATTTAATTTGCTATAAAAGATATGTTCTCTAAAAGGAGTTTTCAAGTATGCTAGCTCTCCGCGGGCCGGACAAAATCTGTCCGCGGGCCGGATGTGGCCCTCGGGCCGTAGTTTGGAGACCCCTGTTCTAAATGATGAAGAACTCCAACATGCAGCGTCTCTTATACGGGGGCGATAGAACAATCTCGAACAAGGAGGCCACCTGACCACATAGTCCTGCCATTAGCTGAATAAAGGTCAAGCTGACGTCAGTCAACACCAGCACGCAGCAGGTCCGAAGCACATTAGTAGATGCTCTGTATGCCGAGGGTGAGGATGGCTAAGAGCGTGAGCACTGGAACACTTGAGGTAGGATCTTAGTAACACGAAGCTTAAATATATATATATATATAAATCAATAAATTAATTATAATACAATAAAGTATTTTACATATTAACTTGTTTTGAAGTTTTCGGGACAGAGAAAAAGCGAACAGTAAAACAGGTCTGTCGCGAAGAAGTAAACATAAACACAAACGTATACTGTCACAAAAGTGACCAACATCCACAGAAACTAGTGACCTGAAAATGTCCTAATGTCAAGTTGTCAGAGTTTCAAATTGATCATGTAGCCATAGATATAAATTTCTACAAAGAAATTTATAATGTGAAAGTCCTCCGAGGAGTAGACATTGACTCAGATTAATATATATCAAAGATTAAAAAATAAGTCAATACTTAAACGGAGACACAAACCATCTCAATTTCTTAGGGGAAGAAGTTATGATCCCAGTTATTAAATAAACAATATTTGGAGAGAACCAAAGCACCTCTAAGTGACAATTTGGGGACAATAATTGACAAACTGAAAACTATGGCTGATGAAATCACTCCCATTAAATGAAGGAAAAAACGTGCCTGGTGAAACGAGGAATGCGATAGAGCAATTCAGGGAAGACATAAGGCATGACTCAATGACCAACAAAGGAAAACTGAAAAATTCCGTGAGGAACTAATTACTGCTAGAAGACAAACGGCCAAAGAAATTAGAAGAAATAAAAGAGATCATCGAAAAGATACCCTAAATAACGTGGATGAAGTATTTAATAAGCATAAAACAAGAGATTATTACCGAATATTCAAACAATATCAATCGATATACATTCCACCTACACTTATGTTGAAAAATAAAAACGGGATGTCACACAATAATAGAGACAATTCGAACACTTCGAATTTGATCCCAATCTGAAAATTAAAACTCCCCTGGACAATGTTATACAGCCAAATCATCAAGAAATTATTAAAGCAGTTGATTCACTTAAGGACCTCAAAACAGCGGGAGAAAATCAATTAGTAGCAGAATTGTGGAAGAATGCAAATAAACAAATTCTTCAAAATTTACATAAACATATCATAGACATCTGGAATACTGAAAAATTACCTGAAGAATGGTCCACAGCAATCATCCACCCATTGTACAAAAGGGGTGATAGATCAGATCCCAATAATTATCGGGGTATATCCTTACTTGATGTCACTTATAAGATCTTCTCAAAAATTATTTATACAAGAATTCATGAACAACTTGATCAAGAACTGGGAGAGTATCAAGGAAGATTTCGACAAGGAAGGAGCTGTCCCGAACAAATTATTAGTCTTAAATGGATCATGAAACATCATAAAGTTCGAAACAACAATTAGTCATCACTTTTGTCGACTTTAAAAAAGCTTATGGCAGTATCCATCATGAGTCATTATTAAAAGTCCTTCGAAAATTTGGTCTACATCGAAAACTCATCAACCTTCTTGGAATTTCCCTTGAGAATACTAAATGAAAAGTAAAATTTAGAGGTGAATTGTCAGAACCATTTGAAATCCAAACTGGACTCCGCCAAGGAGATGGTCATTCGCCCTGATTGTTTAATTGTGCATTGGAGAAATTCATGCGAGAATGGAATGAGCAGTGTCCTCCAACCATTAAGATTGGCAGAAATATCAAACTTAATTGCCTAGCATTCACAGACAATCTTGCACTACTAGCAAGTTCTATGGAAGAGGCTACATTTCAAATCGAAGAACTCGAAAAAAATGCATGCAAAATTGGTCTACAAATTTCGTATTAAAAGACTGAAATGATGGCGAACTTCAAAATTGACATACAAACATTTCAACTAAACAATAGTAAACAAATTAAGGTTGTGAATAAGTTCAAATCTCTTGGTGAGATAATCACCTGGAACTCAAACGAGAAACCATCGATAGACAGTAAAACATCCAAACTGAAACAAGCGCAACGAATCACCTGGCCAACCTACAAAAGGAAGTCTCTCTCAATGAATTCCAAATTTCGGCATTACAATTCCGTTATTAAACCCGAGGCAACGTATGGTAGTGAAACACTCTTCAAGTTGAACATCAAATCTACAACTGACAAACTGCAGAAGGTAGACAGAAGAATCATCAGAACAATTATTAACAAAAAACATCAAGTAAATGGCCAATGGAGATTGCTGCCGAATGAAGTGGTATATCGAGAGAGTGAATCAATAATAGATACAATGCGGAAAAGGAGAATCTCTTATTTCTGCCATATCTCACGCCTACCAGAAACCAGACTAACAAAACAGCTGTTTAGTTACTTCTGGAAGAGTAAAACAAAGAACAACTGGTTCAAAGAGATCCAGCATGATTTAGATGGATTGAATTTAAGGAAGATTCTCAGGAAAGAATATGGACCAGTAAAAAAAGGTGAATTCTGGCGAATCAGAAATAATATGGAGATAAGAGAGTTGTATGCTAAGCCAGATATAGGCTAGTAGTGGAAATAAAGAGTAGCAGACTGCGTTGTTTGGGACATGTAGAAAGAATGTCAGAGAACAGGATAGTAAGGAAGGTCTTCAATGGGAAGCCAGGAGGACGGCGTGTGAGAGGAAGACCTAGGATAACGTGGAGGAGGATCTGAGAAGGATGGGAGTCAGGAGATGGAGAACCAAAGCAGGCAACAGGGAAGAATGGGTGGAGATTGTCCGGGCTGTAGCGCCAAGGAGTAAGTAAGTAAGTAAATTTAACGATGCTCCAAATTAAAAATAGAGAAGAGAATATTTTAAGGAATAAATACTTACGATTCACATTAACAAAATTTGAACGGAAAAAACACACCATCACAGATGAACAAAGGACAGCCAGATAGAATGAAGAAATTTTGGGTGCAGAAGAAGCTGAAGCTGAATCGCTAATCTTCAAATGCCGTTGTTAGACTTAATTGAATTTGTGTTGATTAAAGTGCTCCAATGAGGGCGTAAAACATGAAAAAAAAACTAACCTACAAATTTTGACTTCACACAAGTGTAGCCAATGGAAGGTTATCTTTCATGCCATAAATCTATGTCATGGGACCGCCTGCTTTACTTTCCCTCCAAAGGATGGCATACTGACGGATTTTTATCGCTCTTAAAAATCCGACGACATCGGCCGTGTTTGAACCCGCGACTTTGGGCATAAAAACTCAGCATGATACCAACTACGCCACCGAAGCCGCCTCTCCAGGATAAGGAACTTCTGCAAAAATACATGGATATCGGAAATTGGTGAGAAATTCTAAAGAGTAGAAGGTAATGAAATTCATGACTTAGAAACAGAATGGTCAGGATACAGGAATGCAAGTTTGAAGTAGTAATAACATGTATTGGGACAACAGTGGGTTAAGACAGGAAGAAGCACATACCCTGTTGTAATGTAAGGAAAGAAGCTTTTTGTTTTACGTTAATCGTGCGATCATGAGACATGGTACCTCCTTTTTACGTGGAATCCAAATCACAGGACATGGCATTTCACTTCGAAAATCTCATATGCATTGACCGGGAATCGAACTCGGTGTACCTAGGTGAGAGGTAAATAGCTTGACCGCTGCGCCACTACGCCCCCCTCAGACTGTTGGAATGCCATAGAGAAGCCAGCTTGTAAAAGTAAAAAGAAGGCTTACCAAAAACTGATATCTTAAAGGAAATCGTGGGAGTAATTTGGAGATAGATTTAAAACGTTAGATCAGGCGGAAGAAATTGTTTTTGGGCGTGTTATACATAATCTTAAAATTGAAGAAAGAAAAAGAATAATTTAATAATTGAATAAATCTGGGAACCTGATTGTAGATACCAAAGAAGCTCTGAGAAGATGGCAGGAATACTTTGAAATTTGCTAAATGGAAACTTACCAGATAATATGGCAGATTTTGAGATTATGTAGGAGGGTAATCAGGACGGAAACAGAATCACGGTTGAGGAAGTAGAAAGGGTGCTAGATAGACTAGGGTACAATGTCTCAAAGCGGCAGGGATTGATGAAATTCGTCCATTATTGTAAAGTATATTGGGAAAACAGGGATGACTTTGTTGCAGAAATGAATCGAATCGACATGGGATTTAGGAAACGTACCTTCAGACCGGACATTAGCAATAATGCCCCAATTTATAAGCAAGGTTAACAGGTAAGATTGTAACAATAGTAGAAGTATTTCTTAGACAAGTGTCCTAGGCAAAGTGTACTCGGGCATTGTAAAAATGAGAGTTTGATGACTGCCGAGAAGTAAGATGGATGAAAAACAGCGTGACTTTAGACCACAACGGGGATGCCAAGATCACGTTTTCAGTATGTGCCAAGTTATTCAGAAATGCCACGAGGTGAATAGTTTTGTGTATTAGTGGTTTGTAGATCTAGAGAAGGCGTGCAATAGAGTAGACTACCAAGGAATAGGGTGAGTTAGCCGTGATCGTTACGGCGTGGCTGCTGTCAGTCGCTCCTTGAAGATGGTTTTCTGTGGTTTCCCATCTTCCTTCCAGGCAAATGCCGGAGTTGGTCCCAAACTACAGGCCACAGCCGCTTCCTTCCAACTCCTCGTCCTTACAATCAAACACTCCTCCCCAGACAACCCTCCACACGTGACGGTACTTGTAGCTCACCCAATGGTAGTCCGCATAGAAGCAGCTACAAACTGGCGAGCCGAACATGTCCTCTGACACTCCCGGCACTAAAAGCCATACGACCAAAGAATACTGTAAGATGCTCAGCATCTTGAGGGATTATGGTATAAAGGGGAGCCTGCTACAGGCAATCAAATAAAATCAAAATCAGGTTACAGTGAGTGTTTATGGTAGGATTAGTTCTTGGCTTAAAGCTGTTACAGGAGTGAGTCAGGGCTGTAATATTTTACCACTAATGTTTATTTTATATAAGGACCATTTTTTGAGGTGAAGCAGTCTGGCCTGTGCTGATGACCCGGTTGTAATGCTGGACTCTGTCGAACGCTTACAAGTCAACATGTTAGAACTAGAACAGAAATGGTATGATTATGCTATGAATGGGAATATGGTATGAAAATCAGCATTTCCAAACCGAAGATAGTGTCGGTAAGGAAGAAACACAAGAAAACAGAATGCCAAGAAGGGGAAATAAACTGCGCCAGATGGAAGATTTTAAGTAGCGTAGTTGGGCTGTGTAGCTTCTCAGGATGGTAGTCTAGTGAAAGAGATAGGGTCGAGATGCAGAAAAGTCAATGCAGTGAGTTCTCAGTTGTGATCTACTGTATTCTGCAAGAAAGTAGTGTAGCGACAAGACTCTCCCTACATCGCTCAGCCTTTAGACAGAGCTTGCTGTATGGAATAGTGAGCTGGGCAGATTCAGGATATATCGTACATAAGCTGATATGAGGGTATCACAAATGATTGATGGACAAATATTCGGGGGCAATGGCAGGAAGGTATTCGTTATGAAGAGATAAAAGCTAAGATTGAGCACGTAGGAAGCAAGTGTTCGTATGAGTCGCCTGAGATGGCGAAGTCATGTGACGATAAATGGGGAGAAGATATTTCCTAAGTGGTTAATGAACTCGGCTATAGAGGGTAAGAGTAGATAGAAGTCCTAGGAGGCGATGGTTAGATTCAGTGTTCCACGATTTAAAAGAAAGAGATGTTGAAGAGGCCGCAATGTTAAATACTAACAGGGGAGTATGGAGGCGACTAGTTCTCAAACACAGGATTGCAGACTAGACTGGACGCTGAAAGGTAAAATCGCCTCAAATGAAAATGAATGAATGAATGAATAATAATAGTCCCCTCTTTATGACGTCACAGCACAGTACTGCTTCTAATCACACCTCCCTCAACGCCGTACGAGATGGTCTGAGCAATAAGGCACCATATCGATGAATTCACACAATGTTCCTATTGTTGTAGTTTATAATAAGTCCATTTTTATCATATGCAATATAGGCTTATATGAGAAATGTTTGTCCATGTGTAGGGGCACATGACCTCGTAGTTCCGCCCCTTAAAACAACAATAAATAACTAACTTTGTCCATGTATGTGTTTGTGCGTCTGTCTGAGGGTCTCCTCTTGTAACATTTCGAAGATACTAGGTGAGGACTTACTACTGATCCCTCCAAACCCAATCATCCATTTTAAAATTCGGCCGTGTGAACACTGTTCAATATCTCCAAAACTGTTACAACCTGAAATTTTGTATCGTGTCCTCTAGGACATGAAGGTAAGTTCACAAGGTAGTTTACAAACCTGATACTAACATGGCAGCCACGAGAATCACACTTACTGAAATTGACTTTCCTGATGACCTAATCATCCGAAAGCAGTGAAACGTAGCGTTCGCAATACTTTCCGCACAATTACATTTACACGAGACAGTCGGCTTATGATATGATGTGTTTTTGCAAATGAGGTGTTGGAAATCTGCACAGCCATTGTAAACGCATGTCTCATTTCAATTCTGGCCGTCGTCCATGTACGGTCTATCATGGCCCCAATTCTATAAAATGCTGGCCATTTTTCTTCTCTTTTTAGTTGAAAATGAAATGAAAATCCACAGCCTGCTTCCAGTCTCCGACCGGGTCAAGA
Source organism: Meconema thalassinum (assembly GCA_946902985.2). Classification (NCBI taxonomy): domain Eukaryota; kingdom Metazoa; phylum Arthropoda; class Insecta; order Orthoptera; family Tettigoniidae; genus Meconema; species Meconema thalassinum. The sequence continues at coordinate 629,443,564 of OX336390.1, read as the reverse complement.
ATGGAATGAATGAAGCCCCTATCTAGCGGCGAGGATATGAACTGTGCCGGCTGCCGAGGCCTGACGCACTCCTCTGGGGCAATGATTAAATGAATGACAGTTGAAATGAAATGATAGTGGAGAGTGGTGCTGGAATGAAATTTGGCAGGGAAAACCGGAGTACCCGGAGAAAAACCTGTCTGCCTCCGTTTTGTCCAGCACAGATCTCACATGGAGTGACCGGGATTTGAACCACGGACCCAGCGGTGAGAGGCCGGCGTGCTGCCGCCTAAGCCACGGAGGCTTCCTCTTTTTAGTTAATTGAAGTTATTTGATCCCATAGAAGATCTAAATGTATTCTGAGATATTCTTAAGAAATATTCTCTTGACAGAAGGTAGACGAGCCTGGATCTTGTGGTTTTTGACACTCCAATCACTATTTTGATGTATAGTGTTTTCATTCTTTCTAACGTGGAGACATTCTTTATACCTAGCTCCGTAACCTAGTTGGTAGAGGCGCTGAGTGAGTGTGTCCATTTCCCACCCAGGTACTGGATTTTAAAAGCAAATCTACTTCTGCCAGAAAGGCAAATGACCCTGGGGTTTAGTCAGACTAAAACAGAAATTTACCAGAGTAATTCCTGATAGCAAAGGCAGCCAGACATGGAGCTGACGACTCCATCCTATCTACTGCCGATGTCACGAAGCATCTACCTTTCAATGCTCCTAGAGCCTTCATGCTCTATATGAAATTGGCATTCTTTTTGTGTCCAAATGATTCCCATGCCGTACGTTATTCATGGCATATTGTTAGCTCCGAATGTCTCTAGGTTGATAGATCTCTTGTAGCTTACTTATATCGCAGTTAATGCTTGTGTAGCCTTCTCTGTTAATCTACATGCGCTGTGAGCAATAAACACTTCTTTGCAATGTGATTCCTTGATAAGGATTTCTGCCAATGCGGGGGCATTTCCTTAATTTTTGTTTGTAGTGTGTTTCAAAATTCATTTATCACACATCATTCTTTAATTTCGTTTAATGTATTTTGGAATTTTATCATATACTAGCTGTACACGGCATGCGTTGCAATGCCAATCAAAGAAAGTGTTGGCGTTGTAACTTTGCTTGTTGAAGAGCTTTTGAATACCCAATATTTTTTCTTTTGCCGTTAACCACTTTTAAACTATTGCAAAATTGATTTACTATCTCAAAAAATCATGGGAACGTGCTCAACAACGTTTCAGCGCAATGAAATGAATGGTATATGAACGCGGGACTTTGTTGAAACGATTCGAGTGCCGTCCCACATTTGTTGAATATACTCGTACACTACCTATTGTAAAATGGATTTACTAATTCGAAAACCTTCCCTGGCGTGTACACAACAACTCATCAAAGTTTCATCGCAATGGCATATGAACGCATACGGTACTTTTTTAAACGATTCTCGTGCCGTCGCTCATTTGTTGAATCTACTTGTGCGATACCTATTGTAGAGTAGATTTACTATGCCAGAAACCTTCCCTGAAACGCTTCGCGCGTCTTCCCTCATTTGTTGAATCTATTTGTGCGCTACCTATTGTAAAATGGATTTACTAAGCCAGAAACCTTCCCTGAAGTGTACACAATATCTCACCCAAGTTTCATCGCTATTGGACGAATGGTATATGAACGCACACGGGACTATGTTGAAACACTTTGCGCGTCGTCGCTCATTTGTTTAATCTACTTGTGCGCTACCCATTATAGCATGGATTTACTAAGCCAGAAACCTTGCCTGTAGTGTACACAACCTCTCACCCATGTTTCATCGCTATCGGCTGAATAGTATGTGAACGCATACAGGACTTTGTTGGAACGTTTCGCGCTTCGTCGCTCCTTTGTTGAATCTACTGGTGCGCTACCTATTATAACATGGATTTACTAAGCTAAAAACCTTGCCTCTAGTGTACACAATATCTCACCCAAGTTTCATCGCTATCAGACGAATAGTATACGAACGCATACGGGACTTTGTTGAAACGCTTCGCGCGTCTTCCCTCATTTGTTGAATCTATTTGTGCGCTACCTATTGTAAAATGGATTTACTAAGCCTGAAACTTTCCCTGGAGTGTACACAACCTCTCACCCAAGTTTCATCGCTATCGGACGAATGGTATGTGAACGCATACAAGACTTTGTTGAAACGCTTCGCCCGTCGTCACTCATTTGTTGAATCTACTCGTGCGCTACCTATTGTTAAGTGGATTCACTAGGCCAGAAACCTTACCTGAAGTGTACAGAACTTCTCACCCAAGTATTATCGCAATGGGATAAATGGTATACGAACTCAGTGGGATTTTCTTGAAACAAACGCACGCCATTTTGTTGAAGCTACTCGCGCGCCATCTATTGCAAATTGGATTTACTACGCCTATAACTTTTCCGACACTGAGCACAACAGCTCACCAAAATTTGATCGCAATCGGAAGAATGGTTTATGAACGCATAAACGACGAACAAACGAACATTATTTTACCCGTGCTTCGCTACGCGTCATAAATAAATTAAAATATGAAGGTGACAGTTAAAACAGGGGATAGGCGAGGTGCTGCGCAGAGGGAGATTAAGGATGGAACATTTTGTCCAACTACACCGCTCGGCGTTGACCGTGTTTTATAGCACAAATTTAGGTTTTACTCGCTAACCGTTGGAGATACCTTTCGGATAGAAAATGTAATTTTAAACCACATAAGTTATATGCCATCAAAAGTTGGCTATTTCTTAGAGTTCTCTTTTTATTTGAAATTGAAATATGAAAGTTTGAAACCAAAGGGTCTAGTGACGTCACTAAAATGGTCGCCATCTTTAAATAGTGCAAAGTATTGAAATCAAAAGTAGCCTATATGTCAACCAGGTAAATCAGCTACATCCATGCAAAATTCATGTAAATCGAACCAGTGGTACTTGCGTGATTGAGTAATACACAGACACACACAATCTCATTTTTAGTCTCGCTTTGCTCGCGTCATAGTCGTGTCATATTGTTATTCAATGAAATGCAGGTTTAACCCCGTTAACACCCCTTTAGAACCTGAATATCCAAAAATCCCTCCTTAATAGACGTTTTCGACATACAACAAACATATCCCCAAAATATAATTCTTCTAACTTTAATAGTTCTGGTTGGTCGATGAGAGTGAACATCCAAAAATCCTTCCTTAGTGGACGTTTTTCTTCCAGAATTTCACCCCTCCCCATAGGCCCCTTAATTTGGATTGATGAAAAAACGGTCGAACAACTATTTATTTTAATTAAACATTTATTTATTTATTTAGTTATTTATTTATTTATTTATTTATTTATTTTTAAGCTGATTGATTTCCTCCCAGTTTCAAACTCCTCGCCTATGTCGTTTATGAAATACTCGCTCGGCGTTGACCGTGTTTTATAGCACAAATTTAGGTTTTACTCGCTAACCTTTGGAGATACCTCTCGGATAGAAAATATAACTTTAAACCTCGTAAATGCCATCAAACGTTTGCTATTTTTTAGCGTTCTCTTTTTATTTGAAATGGAAATATGAAAGTTTGAAACCAAAGGGTCTAGTGACGTCACTAAAATGGTCGCCATCTTTAAATAGTGCAAAGTATTGAAATCAAAAGTAGCCTACATGTCAACCAGGTAAATCAGCTACATCCATGCAAAATTCATGTAAATCGGACCAGTGGTACTTGCGTGATTGAGTAATACAAAGACACACACCATCTTATTTTTAGCCTTGCTTTGCTCGCAACATAGTCGTGTCATATTGTTATTCAATTAAATGCAGGTTTAACCGCGTTAACACCCCTTTAAAACCTGAATATCCAAAAATCCCTCCTTAGTAGACGTTTTCGACACTCAACAATCATATCCCCAAACTACAATTCTTCTAACTTAAATAGTTTTGGTTGGTCGATGAGAGTGAACATCCAAAAATCCTTCCTTAGTGGACGTTTTTCTTCCAGAATTTCACCCCCTCCCATAGGCCCCTTAGGTTGGATTTATGAAAAAACGATCGAACACCTATTTATTTTAATTATTTATTTATTCATTTATTTATTTATTTTTAAGCTAATTGATTTCCTCCGATTTTCAAAACTCCTCGCATATGTCGTTTAAGAGATACACGCTCCGTTAGGAATCTTTCAACCCCCACTTTTCATCCCTTTCACCTCATAATATACACCACATCGAAAAACCATTAGACATGTGTCAGCTTATTTTTAATGATTAGTATATATCACATCCCCAAATGAAACCACTCGTGAGATATTGTTATTCAATGAAATGCACGTTTAACCCCTTAACACCTCTTTAGAACCTGAATATCCAAAACTCTTTCCTTAGTGGACGTTATCGACATACAACGAACATATCCCCAAAATGTCATGTTTCTACCTTCAATAATTCTGGCTGGACGATCAAGAGTGATTGAGTAAGTCAGGACATTTTCTTTCATTTATTTTTCAGAATTTCACCCCTCTCATGAACCCCTTAAATTGGATTTATGAAGAAACGGTCGAACACCTATTTACTTATTTTTAAAGCTGCTTTTTCCGCTGAATTTCAAACTTATCGCCAATGTTGAATAAGAGATACAGTACATGCTCCGTTAAGAATCCTTCAACTCCCAATTTTCACCCTTTCATCTCATAATATACACCGTATCGATAAACCCTTAGACATATGTCTGCTTATTTTGAATGATTAGTTTATATGCCGAATATCACAACCCCAAATGAAACAACTCGTGAGATATTGTTATTCAATTAAATGCAAGTCTACCCCCTTAACACCCCATTAGAACCTGAATATCCAAAAATCCTTCCTTAGTGGACGTTTTCGACATACAACGAACATAGCCCCAAAATATCGTGTTTCTAACTTCAAGAATTTTGGCTGGACGATGATGAGTGATTGAGTAAGTCAGGACATTTTCTTTCATTTATATTTCAGAAATTCACTCCTCTCATGAACCCCTAAAATTGGATTTATGGAAAAAACGGTCGAACACCTATTTACTTATTTTTGAGCTGTTCTCCCCCCCCCCCGAGTTTGATGAGTGAGTGAGTTAGGGCACTTTCTTTCCTGTTTTTTTTTTTCAGAAATTCACCCCTCTCCAAGGGCCCCTAAAAATTGGATTTAAGAAAAAACGGTCGAACGCCTATTTACTTATATTTTAACCTGTTTTTTCCCGCCGAATTTCCAACTTCCCACCTATGTCGTTTATGAGATACACGCTCCGTTAAGATTCCCTCAACCCCCAATTTTCACCCCTTTAACGTCATAATATACACCACATCGATAAACCCTTAGACATATGTCTGATTATTTTTAATGATTAGTTTATATACTGAATATCACATCCCCAAAGAAACAACTCATGAAATATCGTTATTCAATGAAATGCACGTTTACCCCCTTAACACCTCTTTAAAACCCGAATAAACAAAAATCATTCATTAGTTGACGTTTTCGACAGCGAACATATTCCCAAAATTTCATGTTTTCAACTTGAATAGTTTTCGCGAGTGAGTCAGACAGGACATTTTCTTTCAATTATTTTTACCAGAATTTCACCCCTCCCCATGGGCCCCGTAAATTGGATTGATGAAAAAACGCTTGAACACCTACTAACTTATTTTTTAAGCTGTCTTTTTCCCCTGAGTTTGATGAGTGAGTGAGTTAGTCAGTCAGGTAGGACACTTTCTCTCCTTTTTTCCAAGAATTTCACCGCACCCCATTGGCCCCTTAAATTAATTAATGAAAAAAGCAGTCGAACACCGATTGACATATTTTTTAAGCTGATTTTTTTTTCGCTGAGTTTCAAATTTATCGCCAATGCCGATTAAGAGATAGGCCTACACGCTCCGTTAGGAATCCTTCAACCCCCACTTTTCACCCCTTTCATCTCATAATATACACCACATCGAAAAACCCTCAGACATGTGTCTTCTTATTTTTAATGATGAGTTTATATGCCGACTAACACATTCCCCAATGAAACCAATCGGGAGATATTGCTATTCAATGAAATGCAGGCTACCCCCTTAACACACCTTTGGAGCCTGAATATCCAAAAATCCTTTCTTAGTGGGCGTTTGCGGCCCGTGGGGAAGCTGCATACCAAATTTCATTCCAATCCGTTCGGTGGTGTCTGAGATTTCGTGATGAATGAGTGAGTGAGTGAGTGAGTGAGTGAGTGAGCGAGTGGTATTTGACAAATATATAGTAGATAGTGTCAAGTCTTTTTTATGCTATACTCGTTCGACAGTGCTGTGTGAGCAGTTGAGTAACTAACGGGATTTCAAGTAAAGAACCTTATTTTCTATACCTGTAGTGGCGAGCGTAACTCGCTTCCCGTCGGCCGTGTCTCGACTTGAGCTATGTTGCCATGGAAACGTCCTGCCTTGCCATTCCTTCATGAGTTTATTTTATGATTTGATTAGCCTGTGCTTGAGTGCAAAAGGGCCGAAATCAGAAGAATTAGAAAGTAAATCGAAAATGCATGTAGCCAGCGGTTCCTTCTGGGTCCTAAACTATGTGTATGCAAAATTTGGTTGAGATTGGTAGAACGGTGTGGATTTGTATACGGAACAGACCCACCCACCAACCCACATACATACATACATACATACATACATACATACATACATACATACATACAGACTTTCAGTTTTATATATTAGATAAGATTTTGATCCAATTGCAGTATCATCAGCATAGACATGAAAATTGCTCCTTATCTTTGGGATAGTCTTAAGACTTCCTTTGCTGCAACGAAGAAAAGTCACCCTGGAGAACTCCCATTCGTTTGAAGTATTGTATTTAAGAGAAAGAAATTGTCTGAATTTCATGTTTTGTTCCATTGTAACACTGGTCTTATAATTGTTGTCCATACGTCCCTTTTATCTAAAGAATACCCCCTGGTTTTTCAGCAGTAATTTTCTGATCAGGTTATTTCACTTAGTATGTAGGATTTATGAGACATGTGAGTTATCCTATGATCCAAGATGAATGTTATAATCCCTATACCAATGAAAGCAGCAGCTGACTGATTTGAAGATTACCGTACAATAAGCTTGATCACTCATGCTTCAAAGATCCTGACTAGAATAATTTACACGTACAGTAGTTGGGACGACAAATAGAAACATAGTTGGGTGAAGACCAAATGGGTTTCAGGAGAGACGTAGGAACAAGGGAATCTGTACTACGTCTGATCTTGGAAGAGTGAATACGGAAGGATAAGAGAACGTTCATGCATTTGTACACTTAGAAAAGGCTTTAGATAACGTTGATTGGAGAAAGTTGATTGGCATTTTCAAACGGATTGGAATCAAGTACGGGAATATGAGGGTGATCTACAGTCCATACAGAAACCAGACAACAGTTATTTGAGCCGAAAGACATGAGAGAGAATCCGGTATTCAGAAAGGTATAAGTCAAGGCTGCAACTTATCACCCATACCTTCCAATCTGTACATTGAGCAAGTAATGAAGGAAATTTTAAAGTAGGAGTAAAGATTCAAGGAGAAATAATTTCAACTCTGAGATTTTCTGATGACATTGTCATCTTAGCTGATTCACCAGAGAATTTGAATGCGTTTTTGAATGGTATGGACTTCGTCTTGAGGAACGAATTCATGATGAAAATCAATAAATGTAAAACAAAAACAAGTAGTTCCGTGAAGAACTATACAGCCTCTTTTCATATGTTAGGCTAATTACCTCTATCAACATACAAAATTTCAGTTTGAATGCCGTAAGAGATTCGTAGATATTAGTTAGTTATTGTTGTTTTAAGGGTCGGAACTAATTCGTAGATATTGAGAGCCATATAAATATTTCGGATGGTCGCCATGTTGGATTTTATATATGTAGGTCTTAGAGTTATGTACTATTACATGAAGATTATTGTGTAGTATTCAAACATCATCGCATGATAAGGACACAGCTGGCATCTAGTGTTTATGGAAACAATTGAAATAAATTGGATGCCAGTGGATTATAGTTTGTACAAGCATTTACCGTACAAACTTTTACTGCACTTTGATGGTTAAATCGCGAGAAACGTCCATTTAAATATTTATATTTTGCGTCGCCGCCATGTTGGATTTGTGCTCATCAGGTCATTGAAAGTCCCATAGGTGAATTTATGTTCATAGCCTCATTCAACATACAAAATTTCAGTTTGATTCCTATTATAGATTACTAGATATTGAGAACCGTCTAAATATTTCGAATTGTCGCCATATTGGATTTTTAGGCCATAGAGTTATGTACTATTAGATGACCATTTTTACGTAGGTTCATTATTAAAACATTCACTTTGATCGCACGATTAATACACAAGAAATAAAAACTTAATTCTAAAATTGCGCACAGCCACCATCTTGTGTTTATGTGAACAATTGCACAGCCACCATCTTGTGTTTATGTGAACAATTGCACAGCCACCATCTTGAGTTTATGTGAACAATTGCACTAAATTAGATGCCAGTGCATTAAAATGTGTATAAACATTTACTGTACCATATTTCACTGCACTCAGATGGTTAAATCGCGAGCAATGTCTGTTAAAATGTTTCACCTTCACTTGGCCGCCATGTTCGCTGTGTATTTTACAGTGTATTTTATTTCTAGATAGTATCCTTTATCATCGTGCAAAAGTTCACGGTAATATCAGTAATGGTTTCGGAGATATAGAATGCCGATGGAATATTTCGCACAGCCACCATCTTGAGGATATGTTAACAATTGAACTAAATTAGATTCCAGTGCAATGTGTATGTGTATAAACATTTGCTGTACCCAGTTTCATTGCGTTGGATGGTTAAATCGCGAGAAGAGTCTATTTAAAAGGTTTCAACTTTGCTTGGCCGCCGTATTCGTTTTGTAGTTAACAAGTTTTTGAAAGACTCATAGGTGAACTTCTAGTAATGCCCTTTATCACCGTAGAAATTTTAGGGTGATATCGGCAATAGTTTCGGAGATATAGAATGCCGGTAAAATATTTCGCACAGCTGCCATGTTGGATTGGTGAGACGTTATAAAATTTTAAGGACATGGTCGGGATCGGCCCATATAGAACTATGACCTTACCAAGTTTCATTGAAATCTCTCCGGCCGTTTAGAAGTTATTAGTGGGACGCACACACACCCATACACACACACATACACGCAAACACACACACGGACTATGCCTTTTTTTTTCATAAATAATAAAAATAGGCTAATAATGAAATGCAGCCGAAATAAATACGAAACCTCTATTGACGTCGAATTGGCAGGTGAAAAGCTGAAGGAAGTAGGCTACAGTAGGAGTCGTCTGTTACTGTACTTAGGAAGCAAGATAACCAGTGATGGACGAAGCAAAGAGGATTTAATGCGTAGGTTGGCTCTGGCAAGGAAAGCATTTCTACAGACACGTAATCTGTTGACATCGAATATAGATTTAGGTATTAGAAAGTCATTTTTAAACGGATTTGTCTGGAGCGTGGTAGTCTATGGAAATCAGCTTAAACTTGGAATGTTAGCGCACCAAAAAAGGGGAGAATAGAAGCATATAAAATGTGGTGTTACAGGAGAATGATGAAGATTTTATGGGTAGATAGAGTAACAAATGAAAAGGTATTAAGACGATTGGGAGAAGAGAGATGTTTCTGGTGAGTACAAATGAGGAGAAGAGATAAGTTGGTAGGACACATTTGAAGACACCCAGGAATAGCAAACTTAGTTATAGAAGGAATGGTCGAGGACTAGAACTGTAGGGGTAAACCAATAGAATATGTTAAACAGATTGCCTCGGATGCAAGTTGCGATAGTCATTTTTGAAAGGATTTGTCTGGAACGCGGCAGTCTTTGAAAGTGGCACTTGGACTGTTGGCGCAGCAGGAAAGAGGAGAATTGAAGCATTTGAAATGTGGTGTTACATGTGAACAGCTATGTAGAGCTGAAACGATTAGCCCAGGAAAATGAGGAATGGAGTGCTGCATCAAACCAGAGTTGAGGCCCCAGGGTCGATACGACCCTAGGTCTTCAGACATCCACGCACCCCCGAAGAGATTATTAACATACGCCCCTGGATCCACAAACGGCTACACAGCCACATACATCTTTCTATCACGAATCCAATCCATACGACCATACTTCTATCCAAACGTCAACACACCCTCTCATCTAACAACAACATCCCTTAGGCTAAATTATGAGCCTCCATAAGTACAGTACATTTCTTTTACACCAAGCAGGCACAGTATCACCGCCGTTGACCAAAGCTTACGATCTATCACAAGAAGTTACACAAAGCCTGGATGTAGCACACCGCACATTGGGAAATGCTGAGCAAGCAACTACCAAATCCATAAGAAGGAAGGCCCAACGAAGCTCAACGTCTATTGCCGTCCTCGGCTCTGTTCGTCTGGTTCCCGGTACGAGTCATCGCCACAGGTAAGAGTGTGCTCAGAAATCCTACCACATAATTGTATTTCCCTCAAATTCACACCCACATTTATACTGTATAACCGTACTGTTTTACACGATGCCATACTAAAAGGGATATCACAATTCACAAACACTGATCAAATAAACCCTTGATCAGTAACCTACACATTTGTCATTGTTTACACTTGTCTTCACATCCGCACTCCCTGCCTGTCATTCCTAATTGCCCGTGACCATCAACCAGAGAAGTTCACCGTAAGGAATTTCCATTGTGCTAGCTCCGTAGAAGCTACAGCCAGGCGGCAGTACAGCAAACTCATCAGGTAGGCTCATTCCTTATTCACACATACTTGTTCGCTTCGCACGGTTAATAGCTCCATCTTGATCGCGCAACACTTATAGGCGATCACACCCCCGTAGAGCTAATCCCCATTCCCCCGCGACCTTTAACAAACACCTACACTCGCGGTTTCCCCACTTACGCACCTTTTGGACATTACCCCTAAATTGGACACTAACTCACATTGTTCGTTCCATCGCCCAACCCCGGAACAGAACATCAGTCAAAAGACTGAAGACTCACACACACACATTTCCATATTTATTATTCTAAAGGATGTAGGTAATTTGAGCTCAGTAATACAATTGAAGGGTTCATTCCAAGAATCAGACAAGTGTTCAGAACAAACAAAAAACAGTATCGCTTCAGTGTTGTGCTAAAAGAAATACAAATTGCGTATATACCTACTATTGTCTCACTAACAGTTGTACATTGCACATAAAGGAAATATATTATATTTTAGGAGGATAATTGAGAAAACCTATAGAAACCTTTGGACTAGCCTGCGTTTTGCCGAAATCTCAGTAGAATACAAATATGAATAATATTTTACTCTTCAAATACCGTACGATTATTTATTATGTAAATCCCAACAAATTACAAATCATTATTGAATGCCAAACATTCCAGGTAATTAATTATCTTGAAAAATCATTGGAAATACATTGGACTTGTCTCATTTTTGTGTGTGTTTGAGTCTTCAGCCGTTTGACTGGTTTGATGCAGCACTCCATGCCTCCCTGTTCTGAGCTAATCGTTTCATCTCTACATAGCTACCACACCTTACATCCGAGCCAATCTGTTTAACATATTCTAACCTTGGTCTATCCCTACAGTTCTTGTCCTCAACCCTTACTTCCATAACTAACCTTGCTATTCAGAACGAAGTTAGTTTTCTGGGAATATCACACACACTGTTAATTTAAGGGCCTTAAAATGTGGTTCTCGGACACCCTATATAGACTCCCGAATTTTGTGTCTCACATTGAGAAGCGCAACATATGCTCTGGTCGTTCTTCTAGGATAATTTTCATATTTCGCCTATTTTAGCATGTATTTTGAGACGTTTTCCCTATATCCACCTTTCTACTGTATGGAAAGTACGGTGAAGAATTTTATAAATGATTGGTGTATTGACTCTCATGGATGCCATACCTACATTTACGATGCACCAAGCATCCGAACACGAGTTATAGGCGTACATATACACAGAAAGACAGACAGACAATTCTATTGTCTACAACATATCAACCAGATATCCAAATATGGGTATATCTACCACACAGTATCAAACAAAATCATCCTTACGATGAACCCGTATGTCGACAAAAAATAAATAAAAAATAAATGATGAGTTAAAATGTGTTCTCGAACTAAATTCAACTAACGTGTACTTCGTGACGTGAAATAGAATTGAAAGCCTTGTACACGGAACGCAATACACGTCACATAAAAACTGACCGTCTACGTTTCGTTAGGTCCCCATACACAGGAAGACCCCTTTCATAAATTATAAAGGCTTGTGGTGCATGAAAGTTCAGGTTCTTGAGCCTCAATTGGCCGAAATTCCTAAAAGCCGCAAAATATGCTGATTCAATATTCAGGAATTTTTGAAAATGATATTGCTGTTTGGAGATATAATAGGCATTCTGTACTATATGTCGCACGCGAAAATTGCGTGAAAAAATTCTAGGTTACCCCTTGACCCCCTTAATTGCATTGATGAATTATACGGTCTAAGTTGTTTCCGTGATAACTTAATAGCCATTTGCAAACTTTCACACAAATGTAATAAATGGAGTGATATTGCTTCTTACAGAAATAGATGGAAAGTTGGGTGCCACCCCTTGAGATAATGTTGTCTTGGTTACCGATTTGCATTCCTTTATTAGTTTGTTAAATTAAGTTTAAATTAGTTTTATGGGAATACTTCAGAAACTGTTGGTTTTAGAGCCTTATAATGTAGTTTTCGAGGACCCTTTAGGGCCCCCGAGTTTTGTTTCTGGCACCGAGAGGCTTTGTCTCGTCGTAGTACGCCATAATATAATACTAATATAATATATTTTTTTTTTTTTTTTTTTTAGCGTATGGCTTTTAGTGCCGGGAGTGTCCGAGGACATGTTCGGCTCGCCAGTTTTGTAGCTGCTTCGAGACGGACACCCAATGGGTGAGCTACAAGTACCGTTGGGGAGGGAAGGAGGGAAGTTGGATTGCAAGGACGAGGAGTTGGAAGGTAGCGGCTGTGGCCTATAGTTAGGGACCAACCCCGGCATTTGCCTGGAAGGAAGATGGGAAACCACAGAAGACCATCTTCAAGGTTGCCGGCGGGGGGATTCGAACCTCCTCGCCTCCCGGATGTGAGCGACTGCCATCAGTCATGCCGTAACCACCACGGCTAACTCACCCGGTAATATAATAATATAATATAGGGATAGGAATATAATATACCTGCCAGACCACACCCCCTTAAGCGCATTATACGTATTGATGAATTTTACAGCTTAATTTGGTTCCGTGATAACCTTCTAGCCGTTTGCAAACTTTCACATTAATGAAATTAATGGAATTGCAATAGATGGACCTCTGAGAATCTGTTGCCATGGATACCGGCTTGCATTCGTTCATTAGTTTATTAAATGAAATTAGTTTTCTGGGAATATCTCAAAACCTGTTGGTTTTAGGGCCTTAAAATGTGGTTTTCGTGGAACCTTTAGGGCCCCCGAGTTTTGTCTCTCACATTGAGGGGCTGAAAATGAGCTTTGTCACGTCCATCTACGCCTATTTTAGCATGCATTTTAAGGAAGTAGGCCCCCATTTATGAGAGGTACGGAGAAGAGTTACATCAATGATTAGTGTCGTGCCTCTGATGGATATCTGTACCAAATTTTACGTTGATACACCCAGCCATTCTCGAGTTATAAGGGAACCAATTTGTCCACAGACAAACAAACAAACAAACAAACAGACAGACAAAAAATATTTCTCGCGCATCCATCATAAAACAGTCTGAAACGCGTAAATAACTCAAATTTCCGTAGAAAATCAGAAAAAAAAACGAGCAAACTTTCATTTTTATATAGAGAGAGATAGACTGCACCGCTCGGTGTTGACCGTGTTATGTTGCACAAATTTAGATTTTACTCGCTAACCGTTGGACATACACGAAAAGTGATAAGGACATTTCGGATAGAAAATTAAATTTTAAGGCTCACATATACCATCAAAATCGTCACAAATGTGGGTTTTACTCGCTAACCGTTGGAGATACACGGAAAGTGATAAGGACCTTTCGGATAGAAAATTAAATTTGAAAGCTCGTACGTGCCATCAAAAGGTTGCTATTTCTTAGCGTTCTCTTTTTATTTGAAATGGAAATATGAAAAAAAATCGCCATTTTTAAATAGTGCAAAATATCGAAATCAAAAGTAGCCTATGTGTAAACCTGGTAACTCAGCTACATCCATGCAAAATTTCACTTCGATTGGACCAGTGGTTCTTGCGTGATTGAGTAACAGACAGACAGGACGACAAACACCATCTCATTTTTAGCATATTTTCAATTTTGAAAAAAATAGGCTTATGAGATCACCTTTTGTCCGTGCGTGTGTGCGTGCGTGTGTGTGTGTGTGTGAGGTGTGTATGTGTGTGTCCCTAATAAATTCTAAACGGCTGGAGCGATTTCAATAAACTCGGTAAGTTCATAGCAATTTTTCGGGCGACCCCGACCGTGCCCTTCAAATTTTGTTACGTCTCACCAATCCAACATGGCGGCTGTGCGAAGTATTACACCAGCATTCAATATCTCCGAAACTGTTATCGATATCACCCTGGATTTTTTTTCGTTGATAAAGGGAACTACTAGAAGTTCACCTGTGTGACTCTTGAAAAACTGGTAACTACAAAACCAACATGGCGGCCAAGCGAAGTTGCGACGTTTAAAAAGACGTTTCTCGCGATTTTACAAACCCAACGCAATAAAACTTGGCACAGTATATGTTTATACACATTGTAATGCACCGACATCTAACTTTGTTCAATTGTTTACATAACCACAAGATGGTGGCTGTGCGAAATATTTCACCGGCATTCTATATCTCTGAAACTATAAGCGGTATCACCCTGAAATTTTGAACGGAGATAAAGGGCACTACTGGAAGTTCATCTATACGATTTTCAAAAACCGGTTAACTACAAAACGAACATGGCGGCCATGCGAATTTGACAATTTAAATAGAACTTTCCCGCTATTTAATGTTCCAAACGCAATGAAACTTGGTACAGGAAATGTTTATACACATTGTAATGCACTGGTATCTAATTTATTTCAATTGTTAATATAACCTCAAGATGGCGGCGGTGCGAATTTTAAAATTAAGTTTTTATTTCTTGTGTCGTAATCATGCGATCGAAGTGAAAGTTTGAATAATAAACCTACGCAATAATTTTCCTTTAATGGTACATGCCTCTATGGCCTATACATTTAACAATCCAACATGGCGACCATACAAAATATTTAGACGGCTCTGAATATCAACGAATCTATTATAGCAATCAAACTGATTTTTTTAAATGTTTATAGGGGCTATGAACCAAGTTCACATATAGGACTTTCAATAACCTGGTGATCACAAATCCAACACGGCGGCGACGCGAAGTATAAATATTCACATGGACGTTTCTCGCAATTTAACCATCTGAGTGCAGTGAAACTTGGTACAGTAAATCCTTATACAAATGTGAATCCACTGGCATCTAATTTATTTCAATTGTTTCCATAACCAAAAGATGGCAGCTGTGCGAAATTTTAAAATCTCGGATTTACTTCTTGTGTCCTAATTATGCGATTGAAGTTTGAATGCTACACCTACACAATAATCTTCGTGTAACAGTACATAACTCTAGGACATACATATATAAAAATCCAACATGGTGTCCATCCGAAATATTTAGTCGGTTCTCAATATCTACGAATCTATTACAGCAATCAAACGGAAGTTTTGTATGTTGATAGTGGCAATTAACATAAGTAGGATTTATGAAAATAGGCTGTATAGTTCTTCACGGAACTACTTGTTATATATTAGTATGATAGCCATTTTTTATTTTTTTATTTTTATGGAATGAACCCTTATTACATTATTGATTATTATTACATAGATCATTACTTAATCAAAATCTGAGAATAAGTGTTGCTCTTAATTTTTAGCCTATTTTCGTTTTATGAAAAAAAATAGGCTTATGAGATCCCCTTTTGTCCGTGTGTGTGTGCGTGTGTGTGACTGTGTCCCCTAATAACTTCTAAACGGCTGGAGCGATTTCAATTAAACTCGGTAAGATCATAACACCATTCTGGCCGATCCCGACCGTGTCCATCAAATTGTATTGTCTCTCACTAATCCAACATGGCGGCTGTGCAAAGTATTTCACCAGCATTCAGTATCTCCGAAACTATTACCGATATCGCCCTGAAATTGTGTAGGGTGATAAAGGACACTACTAGAAGTTTACCTATGAGACTTTCAAAAACCGGGTAACTACGAAACCAACATGGCGGTCAAGCGAATTTGAGACTTTTACGTAGACTTTTCTCGCGAATTAACCATCCAAACGTAATGAAACTTGGTACAGCAAAAGTTTATACACATTGTAATGCACTGGTGTCTAAGTTAGTTCAATTGTTTACATAACCTCGAAATGGCGGCTGTGCATAATATTTTACTGGCCTTCTATATCTCCGAAACTTTTGCAGGTATCACCCTGAAATTTGAACGGTGATAAAGGGCACTGGTACAAGTTAATCTATGTAACTTTCATAAACCTGATAAGTACAAAACGAACATGGCGGCCAAGCGAAGTTGAAAAATTTAAAAGACCATTCTCGAGATTTAACTCTCTGGGCAGAGTGAAATGTGGTACAGTAAATGAGTATACATATTGTAATGCACTGGCATCTGATTTAGTTCAATTGTTTACCTAACCTCAAGATGGCGGCTGTGCGAAATTTTAAAATTAAGTTGTTATTTCTTGTGTCGTAATCATGCGATCGAAGTGAAAGTTTGAATAATGAAGGTACGCAATAATTTTCCTGTAATGATACATAACTCTATGGCCTATACATATATCAATCCAAAATGGCGAGCATCCGAAACATTTAGACAGTTCTCAATATCTATGAATCTTTTACAGCAATCGAACTGAAATTTTTTATGTTCATAGAAGCTATGAACATAAGTTCACCTATAGGACTTTCAGTAACCTGGTGATCAGAAATCCAACATGGCGGCGAGGCGAATTTTAAATACTTAAATGGACGTTTCTCGCGATTTAACCATCCGAGTGCAGTGAAACTTTGCACGTTAAATGCTTATACAAATGTTAATCCACTGGCATTTAATTTATTTCAATTGTTTTCATATCCACAAGATGGCAGCTGTGCGAAATTTTTAAATCTCGTTTTTACTTCTTGTGTTCTAATCATGTGATTGAAGTTTGAATACCACACGTACACAATAATCTTCATGTAATAGTACATAAATCAAAATCGAACCTGGCAATCATCTGAAATACATGGGTTGGTTTTTTAGTTTTGGCACCAATGCTTCAGTGCCAAGTTGCAACAATGTTAGGCGCTGCCACTTTTACCGACGGTTGCTGCCCTGCATCCCCTCTCTCGGAGAACATGACCTCGCCCGTCCTCACCACCACTCGTGCGCAGTCGTGCCTGTTAGATGAGTAGTGTGAGACCAGCGCTCGCGAAAGACAGTCGCAATGTTTTCCAAGCAGGAGCAGAGAACGTGGATAAAAATGCAGTGTGCTAGGGGTCGCAGTGCTAAACAGTGTCACCGAGGATTGCAGGAAGCGTGCGGTGCAGCTGCGTTACCGTTCAGAACGGTAGCAAGGTGGGTTGCAGCCTTTCGAGATGGGCGCGAACGTGTAGAGCACATGCCTCGCGCTGGTCACCCACCAGTAAGTGATGACAATGTACAGATGGTGCCCGCGTTAGTAGAGGTGGGTCGGAACGTAACGATTCGTCAATTAGAGCAAGATACCGGACTGACGCATTCAACTGTCCTCCACATCCTGAAGGACTTACTGAAAACTAGGAAAATTGCGTCCAAATGGGTTCCACATGACTTAACCGACATGCACAAATGGCTGCGATATGACGCTTGTCGTATGCACTTGCAGCGTTATGAGCGCGAAGGAGAGGCCTTCTTACGCCGTATCATAACCATTGACGAGACATGGGCCAGATCTTATGAGACACAGTTAAAACGCCAATCGAACGAGTGGCGGCACCACGGATCACCACGGAAACAAACAGTTCGACCAACCCCCACCAATGTGAAGGTAATGTTGAATCTTGCCTATGATTGGGATGGTGTGATCATTCACCATACTGTTCCCCGAGGGCAAACCGTTAATGCGGCGTAGTATCGTTCGTTTCTGCAAGACCATCTCCGAGGAGCTCTGAGAAGGAAACGGCGCCACCACATGGTTACACCGCCCATCGTTCTGCATGACAATGCTAGGGCACACACAGCAGGCGTTGTGTCGGCACTGTTGGATCACTGGGGCTGGGAGGTCCTCTATCACCCCCCATATTCTCCCGACATCAGTCCCTGCGACTATGATCTCATCTCGAAGATGAAGATGACAATGCGTGGAGAACGCTTCCGTACCATTGAAGACGTTAAGCAGGCTGCCGAGCACTCTCTTCGTACCATCAATAGATTGGGCAATGCCAACGGGATCCAACGACTTCCGCATCGCTGGGAACACGTTGTACGCAACGGTGGGGACTACATCGAGGGCCTGTGAAACTTGGAACCATCTAAGTGAGTTATTAATCCCGTTATAACTAAGGTGCCAAAACTAAAAAAACAACCCATGTATTTAGACGGTTCTCAATATCTACGAATCTATCACAACAAACTGAAATTTTATATGTAGATAGAGGCAATTAATACGAGTAGGATATATGAAAATAGGCTGTAAAGTTCTTCACGGAACTACTTGTTACTCCTTGTATCAGAGGCATCATGCAGGTAACAAAATAGAGGTTCGAAATTAATTCTCTTAAGTCAGTCAACAGAATTTATCCAATAACTGGAATGGGTATTTCCCTAAACCTGTGAAAAAGTTCATGATATTAATAAATTCCCAGTTTCAATCATCAAGTGATCATGAGATCTCTTACACATAGGCCGTTAAATCTATTATACAAGTATGTGGTTATGGAATTTACAATATATACATTTATTTAGTTTGAGCAGTTATTATAAACTTGCGCAACATGTCGGGACTTGTTGTATGTTATCTCGAAGTAGCAGCCTGCACAAGGAAATTCCTTCCAGTTCAGTGTAGTTATCTGAAGTCGCACGAGAACGGATCCCATATCGCTCAAACAATAAGCTAATTTCATATTCCATTCCAACCTGAGCATTCAATGTCAATCACAGATATCACTAGGAACCGGATTTTCAGGTATATTTAAACTGTCATTTTAAGTTTTTTTAAACATCAAATAGTGTTGTTTTTGTTTTTAGTAGGTAGAATAGGTTTATAAATAGTTTTTTATGTTTGAAGTGTAGCAAACGTTGCCATAAACTGCGCAAAGTTTAACGGTAATGCCTAATTGTTATAGAAAATCTGATTGTAACGAAAGTGTAAATATTTTACATAATGATACGTGCTTTATCTAAGTATCACCGAGAACTTCATACTATTAAGCAATGTTTGTTCACCTTGAATATGTTATTTCAAATTCAATAAAACCAAGGATGCCAGATGTGATTATAGCCTGTTTAATTAACATTTTTAATTTATAATATAATAATAGACAATAATATCGTATGGCTTCGGGTGCCAGGTGCAAGCTTTGTTATTTGACACCCAGAGGGTAGCTTGCATGTCGAATTTCGTTGTTCCTGGACTATAAATAAATGAAAGTCAAGGAGGTTAGATATTTAAGCTCCATGAACACTAGCGCTTTCTAGTAAAGAAATGAGGAACTTTGTGTTGGCGGAAACTCCCGAGATTAATTTTGCCATTATGAACACGGCCTACTGAATTCATATGGGTTCTTTGACATGCCAACAACGTATGACATGCGTATCGTATTTTTCCGCCTTTCAAAAGTAACTTAGCACGGCCAGGAACGAACCTGCAATCTTGGGGTTAGTAGACCGACACGATATCCACTCACCCACCGTGGCAAGCCATATATAATATAGAGAACTTGGAAACAATAAGAGATTAATCCCACTTTCCTAAAAGTACATAACCAAACAATAAGACATAAGCTGAAAAATGCTGAAAATATTTGAATTTTCTGGCTGGTAGGATTTCTCTCAATCAACTAGAGCTAGGAATAAACACTGTCTTGTGGTTTATTTTTAAACATTATGGACTAACAATTCAAATATACTACAATAAATGGAACAAACAGCAATAAGGTATTTTGGGTACTGGCATATCAATTAGGTCTTTTAGGTACTACAGAATTCATGAATATGGCTCATTTGAGTGTGATTCGGAAAGGTATTAAGGTATTTCTGTACTTAGAAGGGAAAAATATAGGTAAAAAGACACGGATAGTCAGTCTGAAAGACTAGACTTAAGATCAATTTAAATCTAGCAGCCGAGTACCAAGAAGGCAGTGCATGAACAGAGTTTCAAGATTCTATTTTGTTTCTTCACTGCCTACTTGATTGCTCTCGCACTGCCTTCTTAAAACTCTGTTCTCGCACTGCCTTCTTGGTACTCGGCTGCTACATCGTACTATGACATCGCACACCTTAGTGCATTCTCGGTACATTTCGTCCCGTCACCGTAACGTAACGCCAGACGCCAGATAAAGTCGACATAATCATTTAAAATGATAAAACCTAAGAATCCGGTCCCTGCATATTAAACAAGCAAACCACTAACAATATTTTAACTGAAAATTACATATAACTAACAAGTTGTGCAAGTTTATAATAACTTTTGTTTGCAAATATGTGTATTTTACTGTAATTACCATCACCGACGTATCTACTTATATACATAGACTAGCAGAAGTACCCGTTCTTCGAACAGTCTTTGGTATGAATAACCAGACGATATCAATTGACCTACTGTTGCAATGGTTTGTCATTCCTTCATAAGTTTACCAGAGCAAAGTTAGATTTCTGGGAATATCTCACACACTGTTAATTTAAGGGCCTTAAAACACCAGTTATAGGCGTACATAAAGACACACAGAAAGACAGACAGACATATCCACTTTTTGCTTGCATCCGTCAAAAGACATACCAAAACGCGTAAAAGAAACAAAGTTGAAAATTGAATAAACAATCATATATCTATAGATGGGTGTATTTAGTGGCTACGAGGCAAACTAACTCTATGTCCAAGAATGGATACACAGTATCAAACAAAATCAAGGGTCAGATGACCTCGTAGTTCCGTCCTTTAAAACAACAATAACTAACTAACTGAAACTAAATCATACTTACGATGAACCCGTCGACAAAAAAAAATATTAATTAAAATGTGCTCTCAAACTAAATTCACCTAACGTGTACTTCCTGACGTGAAAATAAAATTGAAACCTCATACACGAAACGCAATACACCGTCACATAAATTCCGACCCTCACTGTTCTGTAAAGTCCCCATCCACAGGAAGACCCCTTTAATAAATTTGTGAAGGCTTGTGGTACACGAAAATTCAGTTCTTTAGCCTCAAATTGCCCAAATTCCTAAAGGCCGTAAAAATACTAGTTCAATTCAGGATTTTTTGAAAATAATGTAATATTAATATAATAGACCTTATGTACGACATATCGCACGTGTTCTAGGGTACCCCTTCACCCCCCTTAAGCCTATTAATGAATTTTACAGTCTTAGTTGGTTCCGTGATAACCTTATAGCCGTTTGCAAACTTTCACAGTGAAGTCAAAATTTTTAGGTTAGGATTGATAACGCTCTATTAGTTCCAACGTTCGCCGCCAGGTGCTGACGCCATCTGGTAGCCAAGTCCGCAAGCTAAGTGTCTTGGACGGTAGCATTTGGTAGCAAAAGCAGGAACTACTTGAAATTACTGTCTGCAGTCCTCACTTGAATTAAAACAGATAACACACACTACTACAGCCATCACAATCAACACCGGTTATCAGGCAGATTCTACACACACCCAAGTTACACGGGGCTACATGACCGCGTTGTCGCAGACCCTAAACTAAGGAACCAACCAACCAACCAACCAAACTTTCACAGTAATGTAATAATTGGAATTGCATTGCGTCTTACAGAAATAGATGTAGGCCTACTTGTGAGATTCTGTTGCCATTGTTACCGGCTTGCATTCTTTCATATTTTTATATGAAATTAGTTTTCGGGAATATCTCAAAAACTATTGTTTTTAGGGCCTTAAAATGGGAGTTTTGTTTTTCACATTGAGGGGTTGAGAATGAGCTTTGTCTCGCCCTTCTACGGCTATTTCAGCATGTACTTTAAGGGGGTGGGCCCCCTTCTATGAGAGGTATGGAGAAGTGTTACATCAATGATTGGTATCGTACCTCGATGGATATCTTTACCAAATTTTACGTCGATCCACCCAGCCGTTCTCGAGTTATAAGGACACAAAATTGTCCATAGACAGACAGACAGACAAAAAAAAATATTTTCGTGGGCATCCGTCATAAAACAGTCTGAAACGCGTTAATAACGCAAATTTCCGTAGAAATTCAGAAGAAACAGACCAACTTTCATTTTTTTAGTGTAATGGAGACAAATGTAATGGCCTTTGTGTAAAGGATACGGTGATGATCACTTGACGATCGAAACTGGTCATACGAGGGAATGTATTCATTAATCTCATGTAAACTTTTTCAGGTGTAGGGAAACACCCATTATAACCCTGTTGACCGACTGAAAAGCATCAATACCAATTACTAAGGCATCACTGAAGAATTTCCTCCACCTCGATAATAAAATAAAATATGTGTCTGTAAGGAAGACAATAAATAAATAAATCAGAGTGTGTCAGCCCAGGAAGACTTTGAACCCCCACCATTATTTAGAGAAGTGTGTTACTGTGTAAATAATTCATTTAACAATTCTTTCAGTTAATATGGTGTTAAACATTGTCGTCACCTTCCACTCAATCTACTTTGTCACTCTTGTGTTGACCGACTGAAGAGCAATTCTGTGGTTTAATAGAATTCATCTCACCATGTCCCCGGTCGGTCCCATGGAAGCTGGAACAATAAAGTGTAGCCAATCAATAGTTCATGTTGCGATCATTTTACGCGTTCTTAGTGGCCCAGTTCGAGAGCGGTTCTTCACGATTGTTTCATTCTATGTCACAGAATCTACTGAAATCAGATCCCTCAGTCATGTTGCGATAATAAATAATCTTGCTCCATTCCTGTCACAGATTACCTACTACTAGGATTCCTGTGCTCCATTCTTCATTGCTGAAGAGATAGGTTCTGGTTGTTGTCGTACGATAGCGCTGAACGCTCATCAGCTACATGGCGACACCTGACGGAGGAAGCTCGTACTGCTACGAACACTGTGCTGGCGGGAATATTGATTTCAAACGTACCTCTTCCAACACTCCAAGTGATTTCAATATTTCAGAAAGTATAAGTTAGGCCTATGTTAATAAAATATTTTAAAAAAGGCAAACGAGCTTTCATTAACATCCTAACAAAAGCAACTGAATATTCATTTCAGTGTCAGAGAATGTCTAATGACTCTAGTAAAAGAAGTACACCGGGGGTTCTGGGGTTCCTGGATCTCCTCTCCCCTCTGAACGTTTATACTGGGGCATGTTGCACAGTCAAAGCCTAGTAAAATTAATGTCGTTTGATCAGTTAAATGACTGGCAGCGAGGCGCAGCGGTAACATTCTCGTCTGCTGTTCCCAATGTTGCGAACACTCTCAGTTGACGTTTGACGAGCTTAAAGCGGCTTCGGTGGCGTAGTTGGTAACGTGCTGAGCTTCTATGCCCAAGATCGCGGGTTCAAACCCGGCCGGAGTCGTCGGATTTTTAAGAGCGTTAAAAATCCCTCGGTATGCCTTCCTTCGGAGGGGAAGTAAAGCCGGCGGTCCCATGTCATATATTTATGACCGGGTGAGTTAGCCGTGGTAGTTACGGCGTCGCTGCAGGCAGTCGCTCATATCAGGGAGGCGAGGAGGTTCGAATCCCCCGCCGGCAACCTTAAAGATGGTCTTCTGTGGTTTCCCATCTTCCTTCAAGGCAAATGGTCCCTAACTATAGGCCACAGCCGCTACCTTCCAACTCCTCGTCCTTACATTCAAACTTTCCTCCCCAGACAACACTCCACACACGACGTTACTTGTAGCTCACCCCATGGGTGTCCGCTTAGAGGAAGCTACAAACTCTGACGAGCCGAACATGTCCTCGGACACTCCCGGCACTAAAAAAAAAAGATTTGTGGCACTATAAAGAACCTTCCACTAATTACACCTGTGTGAAGCTAAATTATATAGGTGAAGAATGTGAACAACGCTTTTAGCTTCCTACGTTCGTTGCCAGGAGCCGACTGTGGTGGCGTCTGGTAGCTAAGTTCTGAACTAGTAGTCGTTGACGGTGGCGTTTGGCAGCAAAACTAGGAACTGTTTGAAAAATTCAAAGTCTGCAGTCCTTACTTGAATTTTAAAAAAAACAAATAACACATTATTACAGTCATCACAATTAACACTGATTATCAGACAGATTCTACACACACCCAAAGTACACGGGGCTACATGACCGCGTTGTCGCAGCCCCTAAACTGAGGAACCAACCAACCGAAGTGCTTAAATGCGAGGGAGCCGTGTCAGTAAATTTACTGGCACGTTTAAGATATCCATCGGTATAAATTTCCGACGTCTCTAAAACCTACAGTAGTCAAAAGGGACTTAAAACCCATAATATTTGACTATTATTCATTCAATTTCGCTAATTGGCCAACTAGGGACCACGATAAGCCTCATTTTACATTCTGGCATTTGTTCATTTTATGCTTGATCCACATTGTCTTCATGAACTCACTGTGTTCAGCACGACGCTCTTCTGTCCATTTCGCACCAGTTGTTCGTTTTTCGTCCTGGAAAGTCCCAAACGTCTTGATGACTGCACTAGAAAGATTTCGGTCTTGTGCATCTTCTGCTCGTATCCCCACTTCTCTAAGATCTTTCTGGGCGATAACGAAACATGGCATTGTCGTTTTGGTTTTGAGTCAAAGATTTTTAAGATACGTTTTGCCCATCGGGAGTCAATCATCCGTCGTATATGACCGTAGAAGCAAACTCTGCGTTTTCTCATTGGGTCTGTGAACATTATTATTAATAGTAGTACTGCTTGACACGGTGGGTGAGTGGTCAACGTGTCGGTCTACTAACCCCAAGCTTGCAGGTTCGCTCCTGGCCGTGGTAAGTGATTTTTTTGAAAGGCGGCAAAAATGACGACACCATGTCATACGATGTTGGCATGTCAAAGAACCCATTTGAATTCAGTAGACCGTGTTCATAATGGCAAAATTAATCTCGGGAGTTTCCGCCAACTCAAAGTTCCTCATTTCTCTACTAGAAGTCGCTATAGTGTTCAAGGAGCTTAGATATCTAACCTCCTTGACTTTCATAGTGCTTCAAGGAACAACGAAATTCGACATGCAAGCTACCCTTTGGGTGTCAAATAACAAAGCTTGCACCCGGCACCGAGGCCATACGATATTATTATTATTGTTAGTAGTAGTAGTAGTAGTAGTAGTAGTATTACTTTAATATGAAACTTAAATAACGCTAAACAAATAAAAACTAGGCGGCTTCGGTGGCGTACTTGGTAGCATGCTGAGCTTCTATACCTAAGGTCGCGGGTTCAAACCCGAAGTCGTCAGTTTATTTAAGAGCGTTAAAATCCCAAAGTATGTCTTCCTTCGGAGGGTAAGTAAAGCCGGCGGCCCCATGTCATAGATTTGTGGCATGTAAAAGAACCTTCCACCTTCTCCAATAGCGTGGAAGGAAAATCAACCTTCACGTAGCTCTATTACACGGCCTCCGAGAAACGCAGTGAGCTGTTGATACTGCCCTCGTCGTCGCCGTAAAGGCATTGTTTGTGCCTCTCTATTCTTTGATTGTTAGATTGTCTATTTTTTTCTTCACGTTCTTTGCTAACTGTTAGTCAGTCTTGTCTTTTATTAAAACGAGCATCTAAGAGATGAGATCCAGTGATCCACGCCGCGTTTTATTTTAATATACAGTTCACTTGCCCAGCATCATGGGTCAATCATTCATTTTTGGGCATTATCGAGGAACTTCCCCCTGGTGCAGATGGTTTGGTGCGAGCAGTCACCATACGAACTGCCAATGGAAGATTCAAGAGGCCAATAGCGAAAGTGTGTCCCTACACGATGAGTGAAATATTTCCCTAAAGGTGTTATTTTGTTGTGACTTGTTACTATTGTGAATTTCATTGTTATAAGTGTTCTTTGAATTGACATACATTTTTATTGGTCATGTGTTTAGAAGGACAAAACTCAGTTTGCTGCAATTCAATATGAACAGTGATGAGCTCACATTTGGGTGCTAATTCAATTTTGTGTTTTGCCAACTTGTTTACTTATTTTCACTGTTTAATGGATTCAGGTAAGGTTTTATGTGTAACCTTCCTCAGTTTCTGTGCACTGTTATTTATTGATTGCATTCAATCAACAGGGGGGAATATGTTTGTGCCTCTCAATTCTTTGATTGTTAGATTGTCTTTTTTTTTCTCTTCACGTTCTTTGCTAACTGTCAGTCAGTCTTGTCTTTTATTAAAACGAGCATCTAAGAGATGAGATCCAGTGATCCACGCCGCGTTTTATTTTAATATACAGTTCACTTGCCCAGCAGCATGGGTCAATCATTCGGGCATTCTTGACCCACTCACAGTCTATCCGTCCAATCTCACTGGTAACTACAGTACATCCCGTATTTAAAGCAAACCTGATGTTCAACGTCATGGGACCACTACTAGCGCCACGCTAATGCGATTTGCGGGAAATTCGAATCAACGTCATCTTTCAGATGTATAAACACGCCTATCAACGATCGTTGATCTAGCACAACCCCTTCTTGGTGTTGGGATATTTCTTTCCTCCAGTTTATTATATCATCATATATATTATTTCAGTAGTGTAGATCCTTCCTGCGGCGCTCACAAGCGACCGATCGTGACAAATGAGCTTTCAAATGAAAGAGAATGGACATTAGCAGTGACAAATTACCCTATAATTTCATAGATATCTATAATTTCTTCAATTTTTTTTAAATGTACGAAGTGTGCGATTTGCAAATACTGTTTCTATAGGCAAATACGCTCCATAATTGCTGCCACCTCACATTTTGGCCACTGTGACGCCTGTTTCATGCCATTGTAAAATTCTGAGGCCTTTCCTTTATGATTTTGCATGGACTCAGCACACAAATGACATTAGCAGTGACGAATTGCATTCTAATTTCATAAATATCGATTTTTGTAAGAAGTGAGTGATTTGCAAATACTGATGCTCAAACATGCTGCAATTATGAGTTGTCATTTAAAATCTTAAAACTCTCAATCTTTCTCCTTAAGTCTCTCATTATAAACCTATTGGGGAAAGTGTGGTTTATGATCTTGCGAGATTTCTCGCACGGGTCCGCTAGTTATATTATATTATATTATATTATATATTGTCCGTCTGTTAGGTAGACAGTCCAGAGGTTGGTTTGGTCCTCAAAAAGTACCACCACAGGTTAGGTTGGTAGATAAGGCAGCACTACAATGAGGCATACTAGCCAAGATGAGGAGTGGGGTATTTTGTCATTGCTTTCTTTACTGAGCCAGAACAATAGCACTGACCCTAAGAGTAGAACCTTTTACGGTGCATACAGGCACTTGTTGTGCCCTGAATGCCATTACTCAGCACCACCCATACTTCAGTAGCTTCCATATAATCACAGCCATGAATGAGACGGAGACATCGGTGAAAAGTCACATTTTACTCTAGCCTGTGCCAACATACAAATGCAAATGTACTGCATTTATCAAGAAATGGTAAACAGGCGATACATTATAAGCTATCGTAGTAGTACAAGATATACCGACAGCCTCGCATGAGAATAGAAAGAATTCATTTAAAAAATCTGTTCAAGAATTCCTAGAATAGGACTGGTAGAGCAGACGCAAGAAAAGCTTGCCGAAACTCAACGATGCACAGAGACCAATCTCAATCGGCGTATTTTAATGCTCATTGCGGGGCTCCTGTGTGTCCCCCGAATGCTGATTACCGGGCTCACTGCACACTCCATTCTTGAACAACGCGGCTCGCTCCGAGACGCGGTCTACAGCTGTAAACCAAGCGTAAACCCAGTCACAGTTCAGCCGGCCAAGCCTGGGCAGACGATCCGTTCAGAACTGCTGCTAGCGAGCAACTGCCGCGAAGTGGGAGGGGCGTTGTATGCCATTACCGAGCACACCCGAACCCCCGAACATGGCCGAAAATCTGCGCAGCATTCTTCGGCAAGCTTTCCTTGCGTCTCCTCTAAACAACACGACTCAGAGGCAGACATCCGCCAAATCTGTAAGCCCGGCCACATATCAACCAGGAGTTTGTCACAGTTTAAGCCACTGCCTTAGTTGTAATGGGGGAAATTCCAACTTGTATTGGCAGAAATCCGAGCTCATGTTTGTAAAAAATAGATTAGGCCTATGCAGTAGTCTAATTTTACCAGATGTCATTCATTTTAATTTCCTTATGGATTAATCACCCTGTAGGTAAATGATATTGATCATTTATGTAGTGTTGGTCCTCATTTGTGCAATCACCCCACCGTCTAGAATTGTTATATGTATAGGGAGGTAACATTACGATTGACAATCAACAGAGGTAGATCTTAAATATTGTTGTATCGAGAACATAATAGGCTAATAGGATGTAGTCATTTAAGACAAGCAACTTAAAAATTATATTCTAAGAAAGCCATGGTACTAGTGCATGTCCAGTCTCAGAACAAACATTAAACGTTGCTCAAGATAACACACGTCAACATACTTCCAGCATTGTATGTCCAACGTTACATGTAGAGGCTTTTAACGCTAGGGAATTGTGTACTGGTGTACCAACCTACTGAGCGCCAGGTTCAATAGAACAAAGTAAAACATATCCTTTTCAGTTATGAAAAAGCGCATAATCAATAAATTACGATGTCTGCAATTGGAAATTGGAGTAGATGATCCTGGTATTTTACCCATTAAAACAATATCTACTAATACCATTACATTTAAAAAGTATGTGCTAGAATATATAACTTCAATATGGGAAATTATGACCCCTCCCGTGTGTTTTCATCTTTCTCCAACGAATCACGGGAGTTAATTTTTACAAAAGTCAAATGCACGACTTCTATTTACGAAAAGTAAGCTACAGAATTTAGTGCTGTTAGTCAATGATTGTTATCATAGTCCATCATACAAATCTTCTCCTCAATTACCTGAATAAGATACAAGAAATAAAAAGTAAGGTTTTAATATTAAGGACTGGTGGCAACTTGAATTCTTAAAAACAATTGGACATCATTCGATGTCTCTATACCGAGCTCTGAATAAACATTCGTTGTCCCAAATTTCATTCCACTCGGGTGGTAAGAATATTTGAAGATTTTGCAAGTCACATTATGTCCATACTTAGGGGCATATGACCTCGCTGTTCCGCCCCTTAAAACAATAACAATGCAATAATATGGCCATACTTAGCTGTTCTCGAACACCATACAAAATTGCAGTTTGATTGATTAAATAGTTTCATGATATTGAGAACCGGTGAAATATGTCATGGACGCCATATTGGATTGTTTTATATATAACATATGCTATATACTTATTTATCTGCAGTTGAATATTATAATCGTGGCTACATTTATGTCGCTTGTTTAAGTTCTCACGAACATTGAATTAAATTAGGCGCCAGTATATTAATCCGTGTACGAAGATTTACCGTGATAAGCTTTAGTGCCCTCGGATTGTTAAGTCGCGAGAAAATTCTATATCAATATTTAAATTTCGCGTCACCACCATGTTACTTTTATGCTCATCAGATTATTAAATGTCCCACAGGTAAACTTAAATTAATGGCCTTTATGAACATACACAACTTCAGTTTGATTGCTCTAATAGATTCGTAGAAATTGAGAACCGTCTAAATATTTCGGAATATTCATGTAGGCCATAACGTTATTTACAATTAGATGAAGATTAAGAATGTTGGTTTATTTTTCCAACGGTCACATCGATCGTATGATTAGGAAACATAAAATAAAAAAAAAAATTTTTAAATTTCACACAGCCGCCAGATTTTATGGGAACAATTGAAGTAGTTTAGATACCAGTAGATTGAGTCATGTATAAACCCAGCTGTACCTAGTTTCATTGCGCTTGGTATTTAAATCTCAATAAAATGCTATATAATTATTTTAACTTCGCTTGGCCACCATGTTGGTCTTGTGCTTAACAGGTTTTGAAAGTCGCATATGTTAACATATAGTAGTGCCCTTTATCACTGTACAAAATTTCAGGGTGATATTAAAAAAATCTTGGATCAGCACCTTAGCAACATCTTAACTTGGTATAAACGTCTCACATATACATGAAAACTACAAATGAAAACTAAAACACGCAAGAACACATGACAAAATCCAATCATAAATTTCGACACCAGTTCATTCTCAAGGAACATTCAATTCAAAATTTCCATTGGAGCAAGAAGATCAATACAGTAGTCTACATATTCCAACCTTTGCTCCACACCGCAAATAACCTTCTAGATATTTTTTAAAGAAAACATGTTCAGCCTATTTTATAGTAATATACAAACACCAACTCTTTAAATATATCATTTCCACAAAATTATTTTATACTAGCGATAGTGCCCGGCTTCGCCCGATGGATTTATTTGTTTTATGGATGATAATTAATACTACTACAGAACTGGAGCGCTAAAGGATAAGGATCGGGAAGAACCAACGCTTATTGGAGCTGATAACCTTAGTATACTGCACCGACAACATCGCCCTTATACAGAGGCATACTATTGTCATGATGATAACTGTTTTAAATGGCCTAAGAAATATTTTTGCACTAATTTCCTACCGTGAATGCAATTTATAAGCAGCTCGCAATTCTGCACCAGAACAGTGGTAGGGGCGACGTGATGCAGCCCGCATTGCCAGGCAACAATGGACTTAGGTATTATTGAAGCTGTTCCGGAGCGCTGGTTCTTCCGACTTTCTGAACAAAATTCAATCTTTAAGGTTACCTGTGAGTTGTAGCCTAATGCTACGTAGCCTAAACTATTCCTCTTGAATCTGGCTATCATATAAAAAAAAGAATTTTTCGAAACCGACTGGTAGTTCCAGAGATTAGCGCGTTTAAACACACAATCACACAAACAAACTCTTCAGCCTTATTATATTAGTTTAGATTATCATCACTTAAAGCCCGTATTTGTTACAGATATATTTGTTAACTTTTTTTTTTTTTTCGAATTGACCACTTCGGATCACGCTACAATTTCATTTTTTCTTTGCCTGAAGTTTCCTCTTCCTCCAGTACTCCTTCATATGGGCGCTATGCTGTTTCTTCTGCTCATCCGTCCAGGCTCTTCCCTTCTTTGCGGTTCTTGTGACGTGAAACCCTTCCAAATTTTGAATTATGTACCGAAATGTGTCCCTGTTTGACATCTGAACTTCCTGGATGTTGGAATTTTCGAGATCTTTTCGAACTTCCTTAATCCATGTCGTTGTTGTCTTCTTGTTCCACAGGTAGTCGAATAACTGTTTGGTTAGTCTAGTTTTGTCCATTCTGTACAAATGTCCGAGAAACGATAACCTCCTCTTCTTCATGGTCTCTGAGATTCTCTCCACATTTTTATAGACTTCATTGTTGCTCCGAAGTTTCCAGCCGGTTTCAGTCTGGACTGGGCCCATGATTTTCCGTAGTATTCTTCTTTCTAGGATCTCTAGCTTCTCCAACTTGTAATTCATCGAGAGGCATTCGCTGGCATACAGGCATTCTGTTTTTACTACCGTGTTGTAATGTTTTAGTTTGGCATTCCATGAGATGCATTTCTTGTTGTAGATGTTTTTAGTTAGCCCATAAGCTCTTTCCATTTTTGAGATACGATCTTCTACAGCAGCTTTCTCTAGGCCGTTCTCTTGTATGGTTTCACCGAGGTATTTGAACTTTTTCACCCTCTGAATCCGTCCAATCTCTGTTTCAAGGAATTGTGGTCCATGTTTGTCATTCATCATGAACTTGGTCTTCTCTTTCGAGATCCTAAGTCCTGTCTTGCTAGCGATCTTTTCTAAGAGGTTGATCTGTATGGCCGCTTCTTCTAGGTTTTCTGAAAGTATCGCAAAATCATCAGCGAAAGCCAAGCAATTGACTTTGATTCCTCCCGTTTTTCGTCCTAGGCAGATCGGGGCTATCTCTTGATTTTCAAGTTCGGAATTCCAAATTCTCACAATCCTCTCGAGGACACAGTTGAATAGTAATGGTGATAATCCATCACCCTGTCGCACACCTGTCTTGATTTCAAATGACTGAGACAATTCTCCCATGAACTTCACCATGGAAGTTGTGGCTGTTAAGGTTTCTCTGATAATATTGGCCAGTTTGGTTTTGACTCCAAATTCTCTAATGATCTTATCTAGGGTCCCTCTGTCCACCGAGTCGAAGGCTTTTTTGAAGTCAATGAATGAAACCACTATACTTTTGCCGTTCAGCGCTCTGTGGCGAATTATTGATTTCAAATTTAGGATTTGTTCGGCACAGGAGCGGCCTTTCGGGAACCCACCTTGGTATTCTCCAAGTTGCTTATCTAGGATTCCTTCTATTCTATTCAGAAGTTAACTATTTTGTTATATATTTTATTAATTTTACACAGAAAGATTCCAAGTATAAGACCATAATATGTCCGAAACTGGTATAATTAATTCATCATCATCCAGTTCCCGGGTACTGTCGATAAGCCTCCCCCATTCCATTCTGTTCATAAACACTTTGTCTTCAAGTGTTCTTCCCATTTATTGTGTCCATCTTAACAATATCCATCTAACGGGTTCTAGGTCGTCCCACAGGTCGTCTTCCTTCCACCTCCCTTTCCAAGTTTACTCGGGCTATTCTTGACGGTTACAACCTCCCTACATGTCCAAACCACCGTAGCCGAGATGTTCTGATCCTGTGTAGAACTGTTGTCGTGATCCCAGCCTCTCCCCTTACCTTCTCGTTTATTATCTTGTCCAATTTGGTCATTTAATTAATTCAATTTATTGACATAAGGTGTAATAAAATTAGTTAATGCCCATTGGTATTTCATTTAGATTAAACGTCAATAAGGAAGCTCTTAAAGTGATTTAATTCATATCACTACGGTATATCTTCAAACAGGCCTTAATATACTGGCGTCTAATTTAATGAAATTTTGGAGACTGGTCCACTTTTCGACCGGTTGCAATTCTAGCGGCATTTTGGGCAACATTTTGCCAAATGTGTTTTTAATACTAATTCGGACCTGATGAACACGAATTTTGATGTTGGCACTCCCGAATTTCGACCGGAAGCTCAGAATTCAAGATGGCGCCCAATATGGTGGACATTTTACAACTAGTACGATATTTCCACTCCCGAGGCCGATTTTATTCATCTAATGACCGTTTTTAAGGTTATTTGTGTAGTAGAATGCGATAGTAACTGTAACAGATTGTGCCAGCAATTATTTAGCCTTGGCTGGAAGCTCAGAATTCAAGATGGTGTCCAAGTTGGTGGACATTTTCTCAACCTCTCGACTCGGGGCCGACTTTTTACATTTTAAGACTGTTAATCTGGTTATTTTTGTATAAGAATACTATTCTAATTGTTACAGAGTGTTAAAGCAACTAGTTGACCGTTTTAGAACGAAAAAAATACTGAGAAAACATGAAATTAATTTGAATGGATTGACAAAGTTCATGTCTTGATTTGATATTGCATAGACATTATTTTTATTGTATATTTTTGCCGATATGTCTGTTTTGACTTTTACTGTAGTTTGGCGTTTAATGAGTGAAACAATGTTGTTGAGGCTATTTATTACTTTGTGGTTAAATGCAAAAATATCCTACATGTGTCGCAAGAATAAGTAAACCACGTTTCCCGTATGCAATGACCAATGGCATATTTACAGTAATTATACTAAACAGCTCTTGCATAGTCTCCGAACGTTAAACATTTCGGCGGTTTTTGAAGTGTATTAATCATTGTCATGCCGTCAATGATCATATGAGAATCCTCTGGTCTCAAACGTACGTCTGTGGGGCAATCAACGTCAGCTTTGAGAATCGTTGCTAGTGCAGATTTATCTCCAATTCTTAAATTTTCATCTTCATCAGTCAAAGAAGGAGGTGCTGGCAAAAGTTCGTTCTTCAAATTTGAGGAAGGTTGATGGGTCACCCAGCTTCTTACACCATAATTAATGTTTGAAGGACACTTCGGTCAGTCTTTTGTATGATCTTCTTAGTAGTATTCTTCGTTGTAACCTTTGGGAGATCATTCAATGTCAATGGTCGATTCTTTGGAGCAGGAGCAAAAAAAATTACACATGGCTTTCCTGTCTCTTCAGATGGTACAAGACGTGCGGATACGAATTCAAGGACTTGCTTAGGCCCCAGCTCTCGTGTGCTGAGAAGCGATTCTTGAATTTTTTCAATCGCAATGTCTTTGGGAGCAACATTGCGAATTACAGGGAGATGAGTGTCGTCTTCTGAGAAAACCTTGAAGATTTTCAAAGTGTTCAATATTTTTTCTTCGTCCGCATTGTCTCGGCGCTTTCTACCGGGGTACACTGATCCTTCTTTGAATGAATTGTCTGTTACAAGACCATACATTTTATAAGTGGAATTAGTTATTTAGTTCCTCCAATGAAATGACAAACCCACCTATGAAGAGCAGACTCTTCATGTGTTATTCCCACTAATCCGCCAGCCTTCTTACAAACACCTACTATCCATTCCTGCGCATGATCTGCATCAACTTGGCAAAACCTACCCTGACTTCTCTGAACTCCGAAATCTCCTTTTCTAAAGACAGCCTGAACGTTTTTTGGTAGTTGATGCATTTCAGCTATATACACAGTTAAAGACTTCACGTAATTTGTGTGATCATATCTGGCCGTGAATGGGAGCATCTATTTAAGTGAATCCAAATACATTTCCTAATTTCAACAACGAATTGATCTAGTGAATTTCAGTAGAGTGGAGATCATTTCTAAGTACGTCCACCAATAAGCAAAACTAGGACTAGATTTTGAGTTTTAAGCAACAAAGTCATTGATCTCTTTTTCGGTTTCTTCCCTTAGGAAATGCTCGATAGATTCTTCTGGTTCAATAGACAAGTCTTCAAAAAAAATTTCGTTGATTTTGCTCAGTCTTTCAAGCAGAATGTGCCATAATGCTTGGTATGTTCGCTTATGAACACGAATGCCTTTTCCATAAGCCTTTCCTTCTAGAACACGCGAAGCCGATCCCTGGGCCAGAATACAGCTTCCTACCCAAAAGTCGTAGAGACCACTTCCTCCCATATGTTGTCCCATAGTCCTGAGAAAATTCAGAGCCAGGTGAAGTCCTCCCATCCTCAAAATAACCCGGTGTTGAAAGATATCGGATGCCCATTTGATTTCTAGCAATTTGTGATACAATGCTTGATCGCACGTTAAGACTGCGTACGGTGATCGGCGACAGCTATGGATCTTTCATGGACGGTGAAGAGAGTACCGCCACTCGTGGGCAGGTTGCAAAATAATAGGCATGTAGCCAACTTGAGAAATGCCCAGTGTAGTATGGGTTGTATTAACTTTGAATTCCGTCCAGCCAGTCGTTATCTCTTCTCCGTGTCGAAGATGAACAAATGCTAGCAATTTTGACAGATTGCTACACGTCAAGTCGTCAGAGCTACAATACCAATCTTCATTCACTGGTGTCTTGAACTCTGGTTCAACATTACCCTTGAATGTGGTAGTAAAAGCTATTTTGTTTAGTGCTGCTGGCACCTTGATTCTAGTTTTCTTTCCTATTTGAACCTCCTTCAAGATGTTTTCTGCTGGTAATCCTCCTCGCTGAAATGCTACCATTTGGATGGCATGGAACGTATTTTTGCCGTCTAAAGTATCTGTAATTATGTCGATATTATCGGCAGTCAGGTGGACTAGTGGCTTTTGCTGATAATTTTTTTGCTGTAGGTTTTGTGGAATAACAGAACCGGAAGCTTCATCAAGAGTCTTGAGTGTCAGACTTGCTAGCGTGGAATCCACTTGCAGTACCTGTCGGCGACTTACACAATGGTCAGCTTTGTGAAATAGAGTGACTAGTTTTTTCGAGCGGCTACCTTGATGCAAAGCAAGTTCTAAGCCTATGTGTTTTGGCGTAAGTTTCTTTCCTTTGCTGACTGCATAAATATCATCTTGCGCAATTGAAATGGTAACTTTATCTGAGCTTGTGTTTGCAGATGAAGCTTCGAGTGTTTCTGATTCTGATTCAGAGTCGTCGCTTTGATCATCACCCGGATCTTCAAGGTATTCACAAGAAAAATTGTCGATTGCATCTTGCCCTTTGGTCAGTATGCTTAAGAATAAAAACAAGCTATCTGGAACAATATCGCCAATGTTTTCATTTGACACGTTCAAAGAGGTGTGACTATCTAACTCTCCCAAATCATGACGTATTTTAAGCGCTGCGTAGACAATTGCGTTAAAATCTGAGCGAGTATCTCGACTAGGGATATTACTGGGATTGTCATCATCTGTACCAAGAGCGGAAGAAGTGGTGGGCTTGTGCTGGAAGGCGGAGGGTATTAACAACGTCTGACGTTCCTCAATACCCCATCTAACGGCTGGTAGAATTCATAGACATCACCGACAAGCTCTCGTAATTTTTTTTTTGAACGTGGCTCGACGTGAAACGAAGGAAGAAGGAAGAGGTGTCCCTATGGCATCTGATAGGTTAGAAAACCTCGTCCACACATCGCAAAGTTTTAACACCTGTAAAAGAAAAAGTACGTACCCGTAATAAAGGAAAGCATAAAGAAAAAAAATCCTCCAACAAAAGCAATAAAGAAACATAAAACAACAAGAAAACAGACGTTTATCTGATTGAAAGGAGGGGGGGGGGCTGTTCTTTATGTGCGTAAGCGTAAAAGTACATATTTTTTACTTCTTTTCCAAAAATAAATTTTTGAAATCAAAATTGCTTCTACAGAGCAATTAAATATTATTTAGCCACTATTGAGTCAAACCGACAGCCTCCATGGCTTAGGCGGCAGCACGACGGCCTCTCACCGCTGGGTCCGTGGTTCAAATCCCGGTCACTCCATGTGAGATCTGTGCTGGACAAAACGGAGGCAGACAGGTTTTTCTCCGGGTACTCCGGTTTTCCCTGTCACAATTTCATTCCAGCAACACTCTCCACTATCATTTCATGTCATCTGTCATTCATTTAATCACTGCATCAGAGGAGTGCGACAGGCTTCGGCAGCCGGCACAATTCATATCCTCGCCGCTAAAAGGGGGCTTCATTCATTCCATCCCTGTCCCAGTCGGTCGACAGGAAGCAGGCTGTGGATTTTCATTATTGAGTCAAACCACTGTAGCTTTTTTTTACTAAGGTACTGAACTCGAATTCAGCCCAGATTAGGACTTTGACTGAGCCGAGGTTCGAACCAACTTGTGAACCATTGGAGTGAAAAATTGGAAATATGGAATTAAAATAATTTAATATTTATATATGCATTCTGGGAAGTGAATGATGCATAATGAAAGTATTTTGAAACATTTTGGAGCATTTTAAGGAATTATTATTTGGAAATGTTCCGGTGAATGAGATTTAAACTAAGGAAGTGTTGGATCATTCAAAGCTGGAAACTGTACAAGGCTTCATGTTAGGCAGCGGAAAACCAGTTTTCGTTAGCTAGGCGACAATAACAAAATTATGCACACGACCCGTTGATAAGAGTCTAGGTCCAGGATCTTCTATCACGATATTTCAACAGCCAATCAGATTAAAGCAAATTTTTTTGTGGGAATCGCTTTTATGTAAATTTGGCATATATAAAGCGAAATGAGCACATCTACAGGTGTAGATTGCAATATGGAATTTATTTGGTTAAATATAAATTATTGGCTAATAGAGAAACAATGAGTATATTTCTATTAAAATGCCACTGTGCGAGGCTAGGAGGGAAGGCTAGCTTTGGCACGAGTGCTATCGCGGAGAAGCGAGCCAGGAATCTTATCCAGCTACTTAAACCGGACGGACGTGAGGCACGCGTCCAGCGACAGCGGCAGAGCAGCACTTGTATACGAAAAAGAACGAAGGAGCACAGGCGAGGAAGTACCGCCAGGAGATCGACCAATCGCCGAGGAAGATATTAGAGGAGCCGGTGAAGTGCAAATGCACTAGATATTCAAGAGAGCAGTATTTTATTTTGCAACGAGATTATCATCAGAAGAAGACTTCACTAATACAGCGTTAGTCTACAGCAAAGCAATAACTATTTACTACAGCTTTGCTACAATATCTATTCT
Source organism: Meconema thalassinum (assembly GCA_946902985.2). Taxonomy (NCBI): domain Eukaryota; kingdom Metazoa; phylum Arthropoda; class Insecta; order Orthoptera; family Tettigoniidae; genus Meconema; species Meconema thalassinum. Next base: position 629,405,150 of record OX336390.1, on the reverse strand, counting down.
ACGGTTCAAGAGTATAGTCAACATGAACGCAACCATCCTGAGTCGGGGAGGACAAACTTTCTCTACAAATACTCAGAAGATTACTATGGGTAACTAAATCAATGGACGGAGGTTAGTCTATACCATGGATTGGAAAGTCAGAGTGACTAAGAAGATCGAGGATCAATACATCTACAACTGCTCAACAACTTGCAGTATTCCAAAATGAATTTCTATACTACAAGCGAGATGTCCATTACCATCAGGAGGAGATGTCAACCCAGGACATTCAGATCTACATTGATGATGTCACTCTGTTATACGGAGATAAGAAGAAGACGACCGCTGGTAGCCAATTGGACCAAGAGACGCAGTTCCCAGGTCGCTGACCGTGAAGCTGGAAGATTTGCCGTTAGCAGCCACAGCCGAGGAGGATTGCAGGTGAACGCAACACGACCTAAACAGGGTCGCACGCAGCTGGCAGGAACTGGTTTCAAGGGAAGACGAGCGCTCACAGTCTCGACGGAACATCGCATACATCTGATAGAGGTATTCTCGACAGCAGAAGCCATCTCAAAGGTAGAAAAACTGTATGCTCTAAAATGTGTAGTTTTGCAGTAGTATTAGAAACCCATTTGAGAGTGACCAACTTCATTGAAGATATTCTTATCTTTATTCTATGTTTATTATAGCTAAAATTTTGAGATTCATTGTAATTCTTTGATATGTCTTCGTGTGTCGTTTAAGACGTTATTTCATGCATTATTGACTTAGATATTTCGTTTCATATATTTATTTTTGTACGCATCGTTTTAACATACTCACTTTCGAACGAAAATCGTTTTATAAAGGGAATGCTTCGATAGTATCGTACTTCGAAGAGAATGCTTCGAAAATGATATATTTCAATGAAAATACTTTCAAATTGCAAGAACATTTGAACATTAAGATTGTTGTTAACAGTTACAAATGCGTAACAGCGATAGAATACATTTGTATATTTATATTACATTTTTATAAAGAAGAGCATTATTGTAAAATGCTGTAACATTGTTTAACAGACATTATTATGCCAGAATACAACTGAAACATTTATTTATAACAATATGGATGTTATACAATTCCAATAGCGGAATACAATTTATTTGACAACTATATAGTCTTGGACTATTGTTATTACGAAAGTACACTCTAAATAGGATCATGGTAGTGGCAATTGAGGTCAAATGATGCCTATATTTATTAACAATTAAATTGGAAATATTGTTAAACTGAAATAAATAGACCAGGTGATTTGTTAGTCTACCCGAGGTCTAGTATGTTCTAAAATCAGCTTAAATATGAATAATTCATTTATTTAAATGTACACCAGAAGCGTGAGGATATGTATTAATTTTTATTAATTACTAAAGACAAGCAGGATCCTCCGTGGCTAAGGCGGCAGCGCGCCGGCCTCTCACCGCTGGTTCCGTGGTTCAAATCCCGGTCACTCCATGTGAGATCTGTGCTGGACAGAACGGAGGCAGACAGGTTTTTCTCCGGGTACTCCGGTTTTCCCTGTCAAAATTTCATTCCAGCAACACTCTCCACTATCATTTCATTTCATCTATCATTCATTTAATCATTGCCCCAGAGGAGTGCGTCAGGCCTCGGCAGCCGGCACAGTTCATATCCTCGCCGCTAGATAGGGGCTTCATTCATTCCATTCCTGACCCGGTCGGAGACTGGAAGCAGGCTGTGGATTTTCATTACTAAAGACAAGCAAACACCGAGTTAGTATTGTTGACATTTGGTAACGTGGAAAACAATCTATTATGGAATTAAGTGAACGAAAAGCGCTAATGAAAGAAATAAGAAATACTGTGTGGGGTGAATTGTTGTGAACGAACATGTAATTGTTGTTATTGATGCACGAAGTTTAATAATTTAGAGGAGAGTTGGAGTTAGGAGTGCATTCTGAACGGTAGTATACAATTGCGTATTTACCTTGTAAAATCACTAATTCTTCTACAAGTATGTAGCAAGATGTTTTTTTTATTGAAGTAATGCCGTGCGGAGTATTGAAGATTGTTGGTAGTAATGAAAAGATGGAAGTATGATATGTTTGGAGCGTAGTAAACGCCATTTACGAATAATGTTCACTGTATTGCGAGAGAAAGGAATGTATTGCCACGTGGAGCAACGAATTGTTACAGTATGTGTAAAAAGCGCTAACATCAAGATTAATATTTGTATTGTTTATGTTAGAGAGTATCAGTATATGATCCACGAAGTGTTTAGAGATTTTTAAGTAGTTTCGCATCGCTCTTTATTATATTGTTTTTATTCATTGACACGACATATTCTAAGCTATATTTAACTTAAGTGTTTGATATACAAGCTTTATTTACTTTTACTTATTACCAGAAATACCTGAGAATTTATTGTTGTGTGAAACATTGTTCATAGAACTGTTATTTAACAGAGTCACTATAAGACTGTCAGATCGCGACTGATAGTGCGAATAGTATTTTTAATACCGTGTTAAACATGGAAAATTGTATATAATGTATATATTTCAACCTTATTTAATTTATATTATTATTACTAGCATAGATATTCACGTTGTACACACGCAAGTGTATAATGTAGGGTTTTAGCAGTGTTAACTTCATTTTTGATGATTGAACAGCTGATGTAGATCAGACTGCTTCAGTGACAGAGTCACAGTGTGATTATTAATTGCATAAACATTTTAATAAAACTTAATATAATTACATTGTTGTATCGATAATGTTTATGAACATTTATTCTACAGTTAGTAGGGCTATCTGACGTGTGAGATATTTATTTTTAACTTGCCTATATATTTTTATTAATGATAGGGAATATTTTATTGTTTGTGATTTTTTTGGTAATAAATCCCAGGCACAATTTTTGTTTGCCTGTTCGTTTTTTTATAAATCTGATCACCTTTTCATTTTTTCAATCGACATGCCTTATAGTTGCCTGCATGGCTTTAGTCTGCACTTACCACACGGGTTCCTTTTTCAAATCATTCTGACATAATACTACGAATTAGTTACTAGAATTCACGTAGTCTCAACTTTCACCGTTCACGCTCGAGATCCGAGATTCTCGTCCTACCATTATGTTAAGGATATTTTATTTCTAGTAAATGTGTAACTAATCGGTAGTGTTGTTGCATGGCCAGTATGTATCGAGAGTTTCCAAGTCATTATCATAGTAGGGTAGTGTTGGTTAATCTGGCTGGGTATCGACCTCCCTACAATCCTTTTCCATCTCAGCGGATATATGCTATGACTATGCGGAATTCGGGTGCAGTACAGACTTGATATTTCCTGCTGGAAGCCGAATGGGGCTTGATTATAATTTAACATGGTCCCCCATTAAGTGCCCTGATGGATTCTCCCTTCCCAGACGACAGTGGAGGACGCTAAACCGTATTAGGACGGGCCAAGGTAGATGTGGAGCCACTCTCTTCAAATGGGGATGGAAGGCATCACCTCAATGTGACTGCGGAGAAGAGAAACAGACAGTGGACCACATTAGATTCGAGTGTCCTTTACGTGCATACAGAGGCTCTATAGAAGACTTACACTGTGTCTCAAGCAAAACCCATCTCTGGCTCTCAACGTTTAACATGGAACTCTAGTTATAAACTTGAGATGGTAGTTGCACTGTATATATTGTACATAATATTGTATATAATATTGTATTCATCATACGCCAAATAAATAATGGTTAAATATAGTGGAAAGAAAGAAATTATCAAAAATACCTGTCCCTTTGAAGCAGCGACCCGCAACTCACTGCAAGTTTGAAAGAAAGGTGAGGTTTGAAACGAACTGTCAGAGGCATATAGGGACCCGTCACCTTGGTTTTCCCTATCACCACCATTTTGCCCTCCACCTGACTGGGAACGCAATTTCTTCTGTAAATTTTATCATTTTAACAGGCAGACAGAGTGGTAACTGGCCTCGTACGCAATTAAATCTTCTATTCCCGATAACTTAAAATTAAGGTTATAATCAATAGACATTAGTTCGTTTATAGTTGCCTGCATGGCTTTAGTCTGCACTTACCACACGGGTTCCTTTTTCAAATCATTCTGACAAATTATACACTTCTTCCCATCTGTTTTGACTCTATTTCCAGTGCGCTTTTTATTGTGCTTGTCATGAGAGTCTTTCGAGGTGGAGGCATTTTGATTAACCTCCTCTCTGTGTCTCTTTTTCTCAAACTATCTATAATTCGTTTTGTTGGCAAAATCAGAGCAACATTCTCTGTGATAGGAAAAAGAGACGTCGTTACTTGGCAACTCCAAAAAACTGTCTATAGCAAAACTGTAAATGTCATCATACAGAGACATTCGTTCTTCCGCACATAACTTCAGTTTCTCATAACGCGCTATTGTTCCTTTTGACAACGTAAGTACTCTTTTTTGTTTGGATTTCGAACAAAGAATGCACAAATTACTTCGACTGTCACCATCACCGTGTAGATTTACTTGTGGTTCCATCAAAACACACAATACCATAATCTCAAAGAATGGTACACTTGCGTATTCTTGCTCAGACGATAAAAACAACTGCTTATAAACACTTACAGGCACCACTTTCAGACACAATTGCACTAAAAAAATATTGACGAACAGATTTTGCACCAAACACAAACAACTTTTCAATTTTCTAAACTGCGACAAGATGCCCACAACACACAGAAAACAGCGCAGAGACGCCGCACTCAAACTTGTCAAGACAGGCGCGCACGCTCAGGGGAAGGGGTCGCGCAGTCAGGTGGCGTGACTCTTGCGCTCACGTGGCGCACGCTCTCAGGGGAAGGGGTCGCGCACTCAGGTGGCGTGACTCTTGCGCTCACGTGGCGCACGCTCAGGGGAAGGGGTCGCGCACTCAGGTGGCGTGACTCTTGCGCTCACGTGGCGCACGCTCAGGGGAAGGGGTCGCGCAGTCAGGTGGCGTGACTCTTGCACTCACGTGGCACACGCTCTCAGGAGAAGGGGTCGCGCACTCAGGTGGCGTGACTCTTGCGCTCACGTGGCGCACGCTCTCAGGGGAAGGGGTCACGCACTCAGGTGGCGTGACTCTTGCGCTCACGTGGCGCACGCTCAGGGGAAGGGGTCGCGCACTCAGGTGGCGTGACTCTTGCGCTCACGTGGCGCACGCTCTCAGGGGAAGGGGTCGCGCACTCAGGTGGCGTGACTCTTGCGCTCACGTGGCGCACGCTCTCAGGGGAAGGGGTCGCGCAGTCAGGTGGCGTGACTCTTGCGCTCACGTGGCGCACGCTCAGGGGAAGGGGTCGCGCACTCAGGTGGCGTGACTCTTGCGCTCACGTGGCGCACGCTCTCAGGGGAAGGGGTCGCGCACTCAGGTGGCGTGACTCTTGCGCTCACGTGGCGCACGCTCAGGGGAAGGGGTCACGCACTCAGGTGGCGTGACTCTTGCGCTCACGTGGCGCACGCTCAGGGGAAGGGGTCGCGCACTCAGGTGGCGCGACTCTTGCGCTCACGTGGCGCACGCTCTCAGGGGAAGGGGTCGCGCACTCAGGTGGCGTGACTCGTGCGCTCACGTGGCGCACGCTCTCAGGGGAAGGGGTCACGCACTCAGGTGGCGTGACTCTTGCGCTCACGTGGCGCACGCTCAGGGGAAGGGGTCGCGCACTCAGGTGGCGTGACTCTTGCGCTCACGTGGCGCACGCTCTCAGGGGAAGGGGTCACGCACTCAGGTGGCGTGACTCTTGCGCTCACGTGGCGCACGCTCAGGGGAAGGGGTCGCGCACTCAGGTGGCGTGACTCTTGCGCTCACGTGGCGCACGCTCAGGGGAAGGGGTCGCGCACTCAGGTGGCGTGACTCTTGCGCTCACGTGGCGCACGCTCAGGGGAAGGGGTCGCGCAGTCAGGTGGCGCGACTCTTGCGCTCACGTGGCGCACGCTCTCAGGGGAAGGGGTCGCGCAGTCAGGTGGCGCGACTCTTGCGCTCACGTGGCGCACGCTCTCAGGGGAAGGGGTCGCGCACTCAGGTGGCGCGACTCTTGCGCTCACGTGGCGCACGCTCTCAGGGGAAGGGGTCGCGCAGTCAGGTGGCGCGACTCTTGCGCTCACGTGGCGCACGCTCAGGGGAAGGGGTCGTGCAGTCAGGTGGCGTGACTCTTGCGCTCACGTGGCGCACGCTCAGGGGAAGGGGTCGCGCACTCAGGTGGCGCGACTCTTGCGCTCACGTGGCGCACGCTCAGGGGAAGGGGTCGCGCATTCAGGTGGCGTGACTCTTGCGCTCACGTGGCGCACGCTCAGGGGAAGAGGTCGCGCAGTCAGGTGGCGCGACTCTTGCGCTCACGTGGCGCACGCTCTCAGGGGAAGGGGTCGCGCACTCAGGTGGCGTGACTCTTGCGCTCACGTGGCGCACGCTCAGGGGAAGGGGTCGCGCAGTCAGATGGCGCGACTCTTGCGCTCACGTGGCGCACGCTCTCAGGGGAAGGGGTCGCGCACTCAGGTGGCGCGACTCTTGCACTCACGTGGCGCACGCTCTCAGGGGAAGGGGTCACGCACTCAGGTGGCGCGACTCTTGCGCTCACGTGGCGCACGCTCAGGGGAAGGGGTCGCGCACTCAGGTGGCGTGACTCTTGCGCTCACGTGGCGCACGCTCAGGGGAAGGGGTCGCGCAGTCAGGTGGCGCGACTCTTGCGCTCACGTGGCGCACGCTCTCAGGGGAAGGGGTCGCGCACTCAGGTGGCGTGACTCTTGCGCTCACGTGGCGCACGCTCAGGGGAAGGGGTCGCGCAGTCAGATGGCGCGACTCTTGCGCTCACGTGGCGCACGCTCTCAGGGGAAGGGGTCGCGCACTCAGGTGGCGCGACTCTTGCGCTCACGTGGCGCACGCTCAGGGGAAGGGGTCGCGCACTCAGGTGGCGTGACTCTTGCGCTCACGTGGCGCACGCTCTCAGGGGAAGGGGTCGCGCACTCAGGTGGCGTGACTCTTGCGCTCACGTGGCGCACGCTCAGGGGAAGGGGTCGCGCAGTCAGGTGGCGCGACTCTTGCGCTCACGTGGCGCACGCTCAGGGGAAGGGGTCGCGCAGTCAGGTGGCGTGACTCTTGCGCTCACGTGGCGCACGCTCTCAGGGGAAGGGGTCGCGCACTCAGGTGGCGTGACTCTTGCGCTCACGTGGCGCACGCTCAGGGGAAGGGGTCGCGCAGTCAGGTGGCGCGACTCTTGCGCTCACGTGGCGCACGCTCTCAGGGGAAGGGGTCGCGCACTCAGGTGGCGCGACTCTTGCGCTCACGTGGCGCACGCTCAGGGGAAGGGGTCGCGCAGTCAGGTGGCGCGACTCTTGCACTCACGTGGCGCACGCTCTCAGGAGAAGGGGTCGCGCACACAGGTGGCGCGACTCTTGCGCTCACGTGGTGCACGCTCAGGGGAAGGGGTCGCGCAGTCAGATGGCGCGACTCTTGCGCTCACGTGGCGCACGCTCTCAGGGGAAGGGGTCGCGCACTCAGGTGGCGTGACTCTTGCCCTCACGTGGCGCACGCTCTCAGGGGAAGGGGTCGCGCACTCAGGTGGCGCGACTCTTGCGCTCAAGTGGCGCACGCTCTCAGGGGAAGGGGTCGCGCACTCAGGTGGCGCGACTCTTGCGCTCACGTGGCGCACGCTCTCAGGGGAAGGGGTCGCGCACTCAGGTGGCGTGACTCTTGCGCTCACGTGGCGCACGCTCAGGGGAAGGGGTCGCGCAGTCAGATGGCGCGACTCTTGCGCTCACGTGGCGCACGCTCTCAGGGGAAGGGGTCGCGCACTCAGGTGGCGCGACTCTTGCGCTCACGTGGCGCACGCTCTGAGGGGAAGGGGTCGCGCACTCAGGTGGCGCGACTCTTGCGCTCACGTGGCGCACGCTCTCAGGGGAAGGGGTCGCGCAATCAGGTGGCGTGACTCTTGCGCTCACGTGGCGCACGCTCTCAGGGGAAGGGGTCGCGCACTCAGGTGGTGCGACTCTTGCGCTCACGTGGCGCACGCTCAGGGGAAGGGGTCGCGCACTCAGGTGGCGTGACTCTTGCGCTCACGTGGCGCACGCTCTCAGGGGAAGGGGTCACGCACTCAGGTGGCGTGACTCTTGCGCTCACGTGGCGCACGCTCAGGGGAAGGGGTCGCGCACTCAGGTGGCGTGACTCTTGCGCTCACGTGGCGCACGCTCTCAGGGGAAGGGGTCGCGCACTCAGGTGGCGTGACTCTTGCGCTCACGTGGCGCACGCTCTCAGGGGAAGGGGTCGCGCAGTCAGGTGGCGTGACTCTTGCGCTCACGTGGCGCACGCTCAGGGGAAGGGGTCGCGCACTCAGGTGGCGTGACTCTTGCGCTCACGTGGCGCACGCTCTCAGGGGAAGGGGTCGCGCACTCAGGTGGCGTGACTCTTGCGCTCACGTGGCGCACGCTCTCAGGGGAAGAGGTCGCGCACTCAGGTGGCGTGACTCTTGCGCTCACGTGGCGCACGCTCAGGGGAAGGGGTCACCCACTCAGGTGGCGTGACTCTTGCGCTCACGTGGCGCACGCTCAGGGGAAGGGGTCGCGCACTCAGGTGGCGCGACTCTTGCGCTCACGTGGCGCACGCTCTTAGGGGAAGGGGTCATGCACTCAGGTGGCGTGACTCTTGCGCTCACGTGGCGCACGCTCTCAGGGGAAGGGGTCACGCACTCAGGTGGCGTGACTCTTGCGCTCACGTGGCGCACGCTCAGGGGAAGGGGTCGCGCACTCAGGTGGCGTGACTCTTGCGCTCACGTGGCGCACGCTCTCAGGGGAAGGGGTCACGCACTCAGGTGGCGTGACTCTTGCGCTCACGTGGCGCACGCTCAGGGGAAGGGGTCGCGCACTCAGGTGGCGTGACTCTTGCGCTCACGTGGCGCACGCTCAGGGGAAGGGGTCGCGCACTCAGGTGGCGTGACTCTTGCGCTCACGTGGCGCACGCTCAGGGGAAGGGGTCGCGCAGTCAGGTGGCGCGACTCTTGCGCTCACGTGGCGCACGCTCTCAGGGGAAGGGGTCGCGCAGTCAGGTGGCGCGACTCTTGCGCTCACGTGGCGCACGCTCTCAGGGGAAGGGGTCGCGCACTCAGGTGGCGCGACTCTTGCGCTCACGTGGCGCATGCTCTCAGGGGAAGGGGTCGCGCAGTCAGGTGGCGCGACTCTTGCGCTCACCTGGCGCACGCTCAGGGGAAGGGGTCGCGCAGTCAGGTGGCGTGACTCTTGCGCTCACGTGGCGCACGCTCTCAGGGGAAGGGGTCGCGCAGTCAGGTGGCGCGACTCTTGCGCTCACGTGGCGCACGCTCTCAGGGGAAGGGGTCGCGCACTCAGGTGGCGTGACTCTTGCGCTCACGTGGCGCACGCTCAGGGGAAGGGGTCGCGCAGTCAGATGGCGCGACTCTTGCGCTCACGTGGCGCACGCTCTCAGGGGAAGGGGTCGCGCACTCAGGTGGCGCGACTCTTGCGCTCACGTGGCGCACGCTCAGGGGAAGGGGTCGCGCACTCAGGTGGCGTGACTCTTGCGCTCACGTGGCGCACGCTCAGGGGAAGGGGTCGCGCAGTCAGGTGGCGCGACTCTTGCGCTCACGTGGCGCACGCTCTCAGGGGAAGGGGTCGCGCACTCAGGTGGCGTGACTCTTGCGCTCACGTGGCGCACGCTCAGGGGAAGGGGTCGCGCAGTCAGATGGCGCGACTCTTGCGCTCACGTGGCGCACGCTCTCAGGGGAAGGGGTCGCGCACTCAGGTGGCGCGACTCTTGCACTCACGTGGCGCACGCTCTCAGGGGAAGGGGTCACGCACCCAGGTGGCGCGACTCTTGCGTTCACGTGGCGCACGCTCAGGGGAAGGGGTCGCGCACTCAGGTGGCGTGACTCTTGCGCTCACGTGGCGCACGCTCAGGGGAAGGGGTCGCGCAGTCAGGTGGCGCGACTCTTGCGCTCACGTGGCGCACGCTCTCAGGGGAAGGGGTCGCGCACTCAGGTGGCGTGACTCTTGCGCTCACGTGGCGCACGCTCAGGGGAAGGGGTCGCGCAGTCAGATGGCGCGACTCTTGCGCTCACGTGGCGCACGCTCTCAGGGGAAGGGGTCGCGCACTCAGGTGGCGCGACTCTTGCGCTCACGTGGCCCACGCTCAGGGGAAGGGGTCGCGCACTCAGGTGGCGTGACTCTTGCGCTCACGTGGCGCACGCTCTCAGGGGAAGGGGTCGCGCACTCAGGTGGCGTGACTCTTGCGCTCACGTGGCGCACGCTCAGGGAAAGGGGTCGCGCACTCAGGTGGCGTGACTCTTGCGCTCACGTGGCGCACGCTCTCAGGGGAAGGGGTCGCGCACTCAGGTGGCGTGACTCTTGCGCTCACGTGGCGCACGCTCAGGGGAAGGGGTCGCGCACTCAGGTGGCGTGTCTCTTGCGCTCACGTGGCGCACGCTCAGGGGAAGGGGTCGCGCAGTCAGGTGGCGCGACTCTTGCGCTCACGTGGCGCACGCTCAGGGGAAGGGGTCGCGCAGTCAGGTGGCGTGACTCTTGCGCTCACGTGGCGCACGATCTCAGGGGAAGGGGTCGCGCACTCAGGTGGCGTGACTCTTGCGCTCACGTGGCGCACGCTCAGGGGAAGGGGTCGCGCAGTCAGGTGGCGCGACTCTTGCGCTCACGTGGCGCACGCTCTCAGGGGAAGGGGTCGCGCACTCAGGTGGCGCGACTCTTGCGCTCACGTGGCGCACGCTCAGGGGAAGGGGTCGCGCACTCAGGTGGCGTGACTCTTGCGCTCACGTGGCGCACGCTCAGGGGAAGGGGTCGCGCAGTCAGATGGCGCGACTCTTGCGCTCACGTGGCGCACGCTCAGGGGAAGGGGTCGCGCAGTCAGATGGCGCGACTCTTGCGCTCACGTGGCGCACGCTCTCAGGGGAAGGGGTCGCGCACTCAGGTGGCGCGACTCTTGCGCTCACGTGGCGCATGCTCTCAGGGGAAGGGGTCGCGCAATCAGGTGGCGTGACTCTTGCGCTCACGTGGCGCACGCTCTCAGGGGAAGGGGTCGCGCACTCAGTTGGCGCGACTCTTGCGCTCACGTGGCGCACGCTCAGGGGAAGGGGTCGCGCTCTCAGGTGGCGTGACTCTTGCGCTCACGTGGCGTACGCTCAGGGGAAGGGGTCGCGCAGTCAGATGGCGCGACTCTTGCGCTCACGTGGCGCACGCTCTCAGGGGAAGGGGTCGCGCACTCAGGTGGCGCGACTCTTGCGCTCACGTGGCGCACGCTCTCAGGGGAAGGGGTCGCGCACTCAGGTGGCGCGACTCTTGCGCTCACGTGGCGCATGCTCTCAGGGGAAGGGGTCGCGCAATCAGGTGGCGTGACTCTTGCGCTCACGTGGCGCACGCTCTCAGGGGAAGGGGTCGCGCACTCAGTTGGCGCGACTCTTGCGCTCACGTGGCGCACGCTCAGGGGAAGGGGTCGCGCTCTCAGGTGGCGTGACTCTTGCGCTCACGTGGCGCACGCTCTCAGGGGAAGGGGTCGCGCACTCAGGTGGCGCGACTCTTGCGCTCACGTGGCGCACGCTCTCAGGGGAAGGGGTCGCGCACTCAGGTGGCGTGACTCTTGCGCTCACGTGGCGCACGCTCAGGGGAAGGGGTCGCGCAGACAGATGGCGCGACTCTTGCGCTCACGTGGCGCACGCTCTCAGGGGAAGGGGTCGCGCACTCAGGTGGCGCGACTCTTGCGCTCACGTGGCGCACGCTCTCAGGGGAAGGGGTCGCGCACTCAGGTGGCGCGACTCTTGCGCTCACGTGGCGCACGCTCTCAGGGGAAGGGGTCGCGCACTCAGGTGGCGTGACTCTTGCGCTCACGTGGCGCACGCTCTCAGGGGAAGGGGTCGCGCAGTCAGGTGGCGCGACTCTTGCGCTCACGTGGCGCACGCTCTCAGGGGAAGGGGTCGCGCACTCAGGTGGCGTGACTCTTGCGCTCACGTGGCGCACGCTCAGGGGAAGGGGTCGCGCATTCAGATGGCGCGACTCTTGCGCTCACGTGGCGCACGCTCTCAGGGGAAGGGGTCGCGCACTCAGGTGGCGTGACTCTTGCGCTCACGTGGCGCACGCTCTCAGGGGAAGGGGTCGCGCACTCAGGTGGCGTGACTCTTGCGCTCACGTGGCGCACGCTCCGGGGAAGGGGTCGCGCAGTCAGGTGGCGCGACTCTTGCGCTCACGTGGCGCACGCTCTCAGGGGAAGGGGTCGCGCACTCAGGTGGCGTGACTCTTGCGCTCACGTGGCGCACGCTCTCAGGAGAAGGGGTCGCGCAGTCAGGTGGCGTGACTCTTGCGCTCACGTGGCGCACGCTCTCAGGGGAAGGGGTCGCGCACTCAGGTGGCGTGACTCTTGCGCTCACGTGGCGCACGCTCTCAGGGGAAGGGGTCGCGCACTCAGGTGGCGTGACTCTTGCGCTCACGTGGCGCACGCTCTCAGGGGAAGGGGTCGCGCACTCAGGTGACGCGACTCTTGCGCTCACGTGGCGCACGCTCTCAGGAGAAGGGGTCGCGCACTCAGGTGGCGCGACTCTTGCGCTCACGTGGCGCACGCTCTCAGGAGAAGGGGTCGCGCAGTCAGGTGGCGTGACTCTTGCGCTCACGTGGCGCACGCTCAGGGGAAGGGGTCGCGCACTCAGGTGGCGTGACTCTTGCGCTCACGTGGCGCACGCTCTCAGGGGAAGGGGTCGCGCACTCAGGTGGCGTGACTCTTGCGCTCACGTGGCGCACGCTCTCAGGGGAAGGGGTCGCGCAGTCAGGTGGCGCGACTCTTGCGCTCACGTGGCGCACGCTCTCAGGGGAAGGGGTCGCTCACTCAGGTGGCGTGACTCTTGCGCTCACGTGGCGCACGCTCAGGGGAAGGGGTCGCGCACTCAGGTGGCGTAACTCTTGCGCTCACGTGGCGCACGCTCTCAGGGGAAGGGGTCGCGCACTCAGGTGGCGTGACTCTTGCGCTCACGTGACGCACGCTCAGGGGAAGGGGTCGCGCAGTCAGGTGGCGCGACTCTTGCTCTCACGTGGCGCACGCTCTCAGGGGAAGGGGTCGCGCACTCAGGTGGCGCGACTCTTGCGCTCACGTGGCGCACGCTCAGGGGAAGGGGTCGCGCAGTCAGGTGGCGTGACTCTTGCGCTCACGTGGCGCACGCTCTCAGGGGAAGGGGTCGCGCACTCAGGTGGCGCGACTCTTGCGCTCACGTGGCGCACGCTCTCAGGGGAAGGGGTCGCGCACTCAGGTGGCGCGACTCTTGCGCTCACGTGGCGCACGCTCTCAGGGGAAGGGGTCGCGCACTCAGGTGGCGCGACTCTTGCGCTCACGTGGCGCACGCTCTCAGGGGAAGGGGTCGCGCACTCAGGTGGCGTGACTCTTGCGCTCACGTGGCGCACGCTCTCAGGAGAAGGGGTCGCGCACTCAGGTGGCGTGACTCTTGCGCTCACGTGGCGCACGCTCAGGGGAAGGGGTCGCGCACTCAGGTGGCGTGACTCTTGCGCTCACGTGGCGCACGCTCAGGGGAAGGGGTCGCGCACTCAGGTGGCGTGACTCTTGCGCTCACGTGGCGCACGCTCTCAGGAGAAGGGGTCACGCACTCAGGTTGCGTGACTCTTGCGCTCACGTGGCGCACGCTCAGGGGAAGGGGTCGCGCACTCAGGTGGCGTGACTCTTGCGCTCACGTGGCGCACGCTCAGGGGAAGTGGTCGCGCACTCAGGTGGCGTGACTCTTGCGCTCACGTGGCGCACGCTCAGGGGAAGGGGTCGCGCAGTCAGATGGCGCGACTCTTGCGCTTGCGCTCACGACTCTCGGCCCCTTAGACTCGCATTTGAGCAACTTGGAACGTACTTAATAGATGTCACTACAGTATCTATATCTCTCTATATATATAAATGAAAGTTTGTCTGTTTTTTCTGAATTTCCACGGAAATTTGCGATATTTGCGCGTTTCAGACTGTTTTATGACGGATGCGCGCAAAAATAAAATTTTGTCTGTCTGTATGTATGTCTGTTTGTCTGTCTGTGGACAATTTTTTGTGTCCTTATAACTCGAGAACGGTTGGGTGGATCAACGTAAAATTTGGTACAGATATCCATCAGAGGCACGACACTAATCATTGATGTAACTCTTCTCCATACCTCTCATAAAAGGGGTCCTACCCCCTTAAAATGCATGCTAAAATAGGCCTAGAAGGGTGAGACAAAGCTCATTTTCAGCCCCTCAATGTGAGAAACGAAACTCGGGGGCCCTGAAAGGACCCCGAAAACCACATTTTAAGGCCCTAAAACCACCAGTTTTTGAGATATTCCCAGAAAACTAATTTCACTTAATAAAATAAAGAAAGAAAGAAAGAAAGAAAGAAAGAAAGAAAGAAAGAAAGAAAGAAAGCATACCGGTAACTATGGCAACTGATCTTAGAGAGGACCATCTATTTCTGTAAGACGCAATGCAATTCCATTTATTACATTACTGTGAAGGTTTGCGAACTGCTATAAGGTTATAACGGATCGAAATTAAGCTGAAATATACATAAATACATATAGGGCGCTTAAGGGGTCAAGGGGTACTCTAGAATTTCTGTTAAGGTTTGCAAATGGCTATAAGGTCATCACTGAACCAACTGAAACTGTAAAATTCGTCAATGCGCTTAAGGGATTCAAGGAGTACCCTAGATATTTTCACACGACTACACGCGCAACATTATTTTACCAAATTCCTGATTTGAAATAGTAGACTATTTTTTGCTGCTTTTAGGAATTTGGGCCATTGGAGTCTAAAAAACCTGTATTTTCACGTACCACAAGCCTGTATAATTTATAAAAGGGGTCTTCCTGTGGTTGGGCACTTGACACTACGGTTAGGGTCAGTTTGTATGTGACTTGTATTGCGATTCGTCTACGAGGTTTTCAATTTTATTTTCACGTCAGGAAGAACACGTTAGGTGAATTCAGTTTGAGAGCATATTTTAACTAATCATTTTTCTTGGTCGACAAACAGGTTCCAAGCCCCTAACCATTGCAACAGTAGCTCAATTGATAACGTCTGGTTTTTAATACCTGAGACCGTTCGAAGAATGGGTACTTCTGCTAGTCTACAGTATATATATAAAATCATTGTTACGTGATAGTTTGTCTGTGGGTGTGTATGTCTCCTATGCGTTCATATACCATTTATCCGATTGCGATGAAACTTGGGTGAGATGTTGAGTACACTCCAAGGAAGGTGTCTGGCTTAGTAAGTCCATTTTACAATAGGAAGCGCACAAGTAGATTCAACAAATGAGCGACGACGCGCGAAGCGTTTCAAAAATGTCCCGTGTGAGTTCATATACCATTCATCCGATAGCGATGAAACTTGGGTGTGATATTGAGCACACTCCAAGGAAGGATTCTGGCTTAGTAACTTCACTTTACAATAGGTAGCGCATGAGTAGATTCAACAAATGAGTGACGATGCGCGAAGCGTTTCAACAAAGTCCCGTATGCGTTCATATACCATTCGTCCGATAGCGATGAAACTTGGATGAGATATTGAGTACACTCCAAGGAAGGATTCTGGCTTAGTAAATCCACTATACAATAGGTAGCGCACGAGTAAATTCAACAAATGGGCGACGACGCGCGAAACGTTTCAACCAAGTCCCGTATGCGTTCATATACCATTTGTCCGATAGCGATGAAACTTAGCTGAGATGTTGTGTACAGTCCAGGAAAGGTTTCTGGCTTAGTAAATCCATTCTGCAATAAGTAACGCACGAGTAGATTCAACAAGTGAGCGATGGCACGCGAATCGTTTCAACAAGGTGCCGTATGAGTTAATATACTATTCATCCAATTGCGATGAAACTTTGGTGAGTTGTTGTGCACGCTCCCACGAATGCTTCTAAATTAGTAAATCCATTTTTACGATAGCTTGGAGGCAGTTAACGGAAATTGAACAAAATAGTGTGTATCCAAAAGCACTTCAAGAAACAAAATTACAACGCCAACACTTTCTTTGATTGGCATTGCAACGCATGCAGGGTACAACTTGTTATCAATAAACAACAAAATATTACAACAGCAAAAGAAACAAACACACACAATATGTATTTTCCTACCAGGATAATTTGTATTATGGAGTATTTCAATACTAAAAAAACCGGTTATATAATTAATTCGAACAGTCTAAGACAATTATTTTTGCATTGTACGACAAAAATAACCCGGAAAAAGGCATTAAGATCAGAAAAATCGGTCCCGGGAGTGAAAATATCGGACAAGTAAGGAAACGTCTGCCATCTTGGACGCCATCTTGAATTCTGAGCTTCCGGTCAAAATTTGGGAGTGCCAACATCGAAATTCGTCTTCAGCAGGTCTGAATTAGTAAAAAAAAACATTTGGCCAAATGTTACCCAAAATGCCGCTAGAATTGTTAAAATGGCAATTGTAGAGAAAAGTGAACTAGTATTGTGCATTTTATTTTAATCTCGTTTTTATTTCTCGTGTGCTAATCAAGCAATAGAAATGTAAGTTGGTATAATGAACTATCATTAGAATATTCAACTGCTGGCATATAATTCTATAGCCTATACCAGGGGTGCACAACCTTTTTATAAGTGGGGGCCAAGTTTATTTTTACGTAATAAGTGGCGAGCCGCAAGCTACCTTTCCACATAGGCACTTGCCAAACCCTGCCAATAAAGCTAATTTTTACTATTATCTGAATAACCTATTTTACCAGCAGACAAAAAAAATGTGTTTCAATACCATATTTGTGTCCCCTAAATGGTTTAAATCTATTTTTGAAGGATTTTTTTGGCAAATTGCGTTATTAAGTTATCAAATTACTGATTTACAATCAACTTACTCCTAATTCGAAAAGGTTTAGGGGTAAATAAAATAAAATAATACTATCACAAGGTTGTAAAATTTTTATTTTTACAAAAAACAGAGTAGCCTCGTGCTGCACCACTTGGAGGTCAGACAGCGCCCTCATCCTCCCCTGCCGCACAACGATGAGTCGGTGTGTCAGTCACGTGCCCACATCCACTTGTACTGCAAGAGTGACTCCACAGCCTCGTTATGCAAAACTTAATATCTGACCAGTAATTGTTTACTTTTTAATTTATTTTTAACGAAGCATTTTTATAATTTTCTTATTTCAACCAGAGCCTACAATAATGGGATGAATCTCATTATTCACAATAGATATATTCACGTTTTCAATAGTATAAAATATTTATCCGCGGGCCGCATAAGCTGACGTTGAGGGCGCAAGTGGCCTGCGGGCCGCGGGTTGTACACCCCTGGCCTATATGTTAAACAAACCAACATGGCGTCCATATAATACCGTATATTCCACAGGTTTACAATCTCCGAAACCATTTAAACAATCAAACTGAATTTATGTCTGGTGATAGAGGACTATTAACTAACAAGTAAGTACATAGTCTATGTGTGACTTTCCAAATCCTGAGAAACCCAAAATCAACATCCGGCCAAGTGATTTCCAAATATTTCAAATGATTTTTCTAGCGATGTAATCATCCGAGAGCAGTGATGCTAAGAACAGTGAATCTTTATTCAGAGCTTAGTATAGAGACATCTGATGTTCAATTGTTTTCAAAAATGCTGGGTGGCAACTGTTAAAAGTATTAAAGCCTTTATTTTTCTTATCTCACGTAACCTATTCAAGTGATTGAAGAGAGGATTCGTATGATAGGTTATTGGGGATCATAAATTAATACTGAAAGCTATATATTCTGGCACATACTTTCTCAATGCAATAGTGTTGGTGGAGACATAGGTCGTGTATCAAAATCTATCTAGTATGCATCACATGGAAATCCTTTTAATAGCCGGGAGAGATTATAATGGGAAAAGTTCAGTGGGATATATGAAAATAGGCTATTTAGTTCTTCACGGTACAACTTGTTTCAGGCGGCTTCGGTGGCGTAGTTGGTAGCATGCTTAGCTTCTATGTCCAAGGTTACAGGTTCAAATCCGGCCAAAGTTGTCGGATTTTTTAAGAGCGTTAAAAAGTCCTCAGTATGCCTTCCTTTGGAGAGGAAGTAGAGCTGGCTGGCCCAAGTCATAGATTTATGGCATGTAAAAGAACATTCCACTAACTAAACTTGTGTGAAGCAAAATTTGTAGGTTAGGTTTGATTAATGCTCTGATGTGCCTACGTTCGGCTCTAGTCGCTGGTAGCGTTGGCATCTAGTAGTAGCCAAGTTCACAGCTAGGTGATGTGGACGGTAGCATTTGGTAGCGAAAGTAGGAACTACTTGAAAGTATTGTCTGCAGTCCTTACTTGAATTGAAAACAGATAACACACACCAATACAGGCATCACAATTAACACTGGATATCAGACAGATTCTACACACACCTAAAGTACACAGGGCTACATGACCACGTTGTCGCAGCCCCTAAACTAAGGAACCAACCTTCCTACTTGTTTCATATGACTAAAATAGGCTAAAAGAGGGGGAGGAGGGTGTATTAGTTTCCCCGAGTTACATAACGATTGGTCCTACAGAACATTTCTTTAATAATCTCTGCATGCTCCACTATAGTCATAGTACTACATGCTCTTAACTAATTTCATACAATTCTGTCATTATCATATACGGTACATTTCTTTCTATATATTATTTGCTGATGGGTGATGTTCTAGGTTCTCTTTCATTGCTGTAAAGTCCAAAGAGTTCACGAATTTTGAAAATGGTTTAAGAAATCTTCTGATTGAAACGGACTTATGAATAGGCCAGTATCCTCCTACGGAAACATCGTTTAATTTAATGTTTCTCACGCTATTCACTCAAATATTATATGGTCCACTGTTTGGGGTCCTTCGTTACAGGAACACTCGGGACTGCCTACAATTTTGTGTCTGTTAAGATACGAGTTGATATTTCCATGTCCTGATATTAATGTTGCCAAATTTGACGTGAGGCTAATTTTGCTTGTTAATCAGCTTTCTACTGTTTGGAAGAATTACTTTGTGATAGTTCCTTTCGAAGATTCTTGCCATTTCTGCTGCCATTCGTTAGTAGATTCTCTCCTAAGGTCAGTTTTTTCTGTTGAGTCAGGTAATTTGTTGTAACAGATTTGATTTAATTTTTTTGCGTCCTTTGCTCGCTTATCTGCCAACTCGTTGTCTTCTAAATCTATATGTGCGTTAATCCACTTAAAGACTTAAATGTATACTTCAATATAATGCATTAAAGATGTGTGAATAAGGGAATTAGAAAGTAATAAATATATTTCGCCTGACTGTCTCTTAATTGGTACGAAATTGGAGAATTTTAGGTTAAGGTTCTGACAGAAAAAGGATAATATCATTAACACAAAAGATGCAAAAAGTACAATTTAGTTCCATATTAAGTTCAGGTTTTAAATTGTTCTTGATGACGTATTCGCCAAAGACACGCACCGCTGGGGAAAACAGTTGGACAGTCTTGCTAATGTCTGAGTCGGGCAGATCAAAGCCGTACGATCCACTGTAACTTCCCAGCCTCTCAATACTTATATATATATATATATATATATATATATATATATATATATATATATATACGGGGTGCGTGGGGGTTAAACACCTGTACGATATATTTAACAGCAATATGCATTCACACCTAACTACACTGGTGACCTGAAAAATAAAACCCTTGGAATTCTGGTAAAAGCAATCGTGTATTATCATACCAGACATAAAACAAACACTCGCAGGATCCTCATCGTACAGATTAATTACACTCCCTATCGTAGTTACACAGACACACATATGACATAATACAGATGACCCTCGGGAATAATGTTGACTGGTACTTACAGATGTTGGTTTCAGCAGTGGCGACCTTACTCTACTAATCCTGGGGTAAGTTCTCCCAAAGAATTAGTCCTATATACTCGCAGCACAACTTAAATTTGTTTCAAACGCCAGCTTTGTAATTATGAAGAATATGTATGTTACTTTGATGGTCAGCATCCAACGATTCAAACTGCTTCGTGGATCTGATTAAATGTACATGCTTAGAATCCGTGTGTTGGATCTTCGCATTTCCTCCGCTCATGAATTTACTAATGCCTAGCATATTTGACTAGCATTCGTCGAAGAACAAATTTGCCGCTACCGTCTCGGAATATTGGTATACAGATTTTAGATCACAACACTTTGTGCAATTCGAGACAGGCAACCTTGGCGATATACTTGAAACTAGGCTCATCATTCACTAGGGAACTTATAGCCAGCAACTTCAGTAATTGTATCCTAAACACAACTAGTGTTACTCTGTAATATTTCCTCCTCGGCCAACAAAAACACACAATACCAAAAGGACAAGTCCTTCTCCTTCGTGGAGTACCGAAGATTGCGCACCGATCCTCACGGGATCCAAAGAATAAGTTTCTACCGCACCACGCGCGGTCTACAGAATAAGTCCGATCCTCACGGGATCCAGAAAAATTCAGCCTCTCCTGCTCCAACGAACCCTAAATAACTGTCAATCTCCCCCACCAAAACATCGATCTACATGTGTTCACCCACGGGATCCAACCAATCACAATAACAGATTTAAAATATGACCATATATGGAACATCCCTCCTTCTCCAAAATACCCTGGACATATCAACAGCCCATGGTTGTCAAGTCTCTCCAGCTAGGTGACTCAACCTCCACTCGGTGCTCAGGAGAAACCCTGCCTCAACAACAAGTCAATTTCCTTGTCATGAACACAATTCCAGCTTCTCAAACTTTACATTACATCAAAGTTAAAATATACAACTATCCCTAGATTCAGATCCTGCTAAATTACAATACTTAAAATCTAAACAAATTAATTGGAAATCAATCGCGTCATCATATACACTCTAATAAATAATTCTAAAACATAAAAATGCATCAAATAAAAATATACACATGATTAATAAAATTGCACCTCCCAAAAGTAAGGGTTCGATTCCTTTGTAAACTGGGAAGGTTTAAAATTCCCCTCCATGGAGTTCCTATGAATAGGGACTCCATCAAAAACACTGAAATACATAAATGACCCTAAATACACAAATACACTTTAGACAACATACACTAATCACCCTTCAAATATTTTAAAAAAGACGTCACTACATTTTCATTTTCTTGACGTCATATTTAATAATCATTCTTACAAATGTCTTTGTTAGTGTCCTAAAAAAACTACCTCACACCGATTCCTCTAATGTCCTAAAAACTAGCTCACACGGAAATTCCTCACGCGACCTTTAAACTAGCTCACACGGAAATTCCTCACGTGTCCTTAAAGTTTGCCATGTCATACATGATCACATTGGCACAGAGCCATGTTGCACTCGCCGAAATGCATGCTAAAATGCTTGTACCTTTAATTGCTCTGCTTTTGTCACTTGGCCAATGGTAGCCTCTTCGTCATTTCTTGAAGTGTATCTGTGTAATACACCACAATGTCGACTAAATCTGTCCCTTCATACCATTACAAAGTAACATAGTTCCTAAGATTATGTACATTGTATGACCCTACATTGGTTTCTTGGAGGTCTGTTAAGCTGTATGCACACTCGCCAATACGCGTAGTTACTACAAAGGGTCCCCTGAACAATAGAAAGAACTTGGACATTTCCTTGTCAACAGCGGAAGAAGTGCACGGCATTCTGAGTAAGATATGATCACCCCTACAAAAATCAAACTAAAGATCTGAGCCTTGCTCTTGTCTTTCTCCCGCCCTGTGAGCATCATCACCAACAATAAAATTACCTAAAAATGATACCTTCCCGAACCATCATACTTACCTATACTTACCTGCGGACTGAAATACTTACCTCTCCCTGTTTTGAAATACTCACCAGTACACTTACTTGGCTCTATGACCCCTAACTCTAACATATGGCTACTTTCATCTTCTACGTTGGCATCATACCTGAAAAGAATGGCATATCTGATTCTTGAAAAAGGCGAACTATCAATCAGCTCGAATTGACGGGTGTATACGTGCGTTAATCTTGGTTTCTCATTCAACACTTCCTTGTTCCTCAATAACACTTCCAATAACTCTTCCTTACTCTCATCACACAATTTACTTTTGTCCACTGCTTCCCAAAGTGGATCACCTTGATGTTCCTCAACCAAAATACGAGCTACAGCCTCCAGCTCTACCTCCCCGTCAGACACCTCTGCTGACATCCCCTCCAAACCCTTAGTAATACACGCACCGTCCTTTTCCTCAACTAATTCATACCTCATCTTAATTCCCTGACACGTTATATCCCTCTCCAGACATAAAACTCCGTTATCAAAATCCATGCAAACCTTACGCTTGTTCAGTTCGTCATCACCAAGTAGGCCTACTACTTCATAAATCAAGTCTAACTTCATAGGCAATATCATCCGTTTACTCTGTTTCTTTCTTCTCCTATAATTCCTGATTTCTACCTTCTGTTCATTCTGTCTACTAGGAACTCCCTGCTGATATTCCCCTAACGTCGCTTTCACCTGCTGCCTCTTCTCATCTCCTCTACCTTCTCCTAACGTCACCATCACCTGCTGCCTCATCTTATCTAAGCTACTCTCACCTAACGTCACTTTCACCTGCTGCCTTTCCTCATCTCCTCTACCTTCTCCTAACGTCACCCTCACCTGCTGCCTCATCTTATCTAAGCTACTTTCACCTAACGTCACTTTCAACTGCTGCTTCTCCCCATCTGCTCTACCTTCTCCTAACGTCCCCTCCAAATCCAATGCCTTTCCTCATCTCCTCTACCTTCTCCTAATGTCACCCTCACCTGCTGCCTAATCTTATCTAAGCTACTTTCACCTAACGTCATTTTCACCTGCTGCCTCTCCCCATCTACTCTACCTTCTCCTAACGTCCCCTCCAATTTCTATTCTCATCTTAACTATTCTCACCTAACGTCACTTCTAACTGCTGCCTCTCCACTTCTACCATAGTCTCTTCTTGCTGCCTAGCTTCTCCTACCTCCTTACTCAATGACTCATTCCACACTCTTACCTCCTTGCTTACAGACTCTATTTTAGCATTCGTTGCCTCTCCCAGTTTCTCGATTGCCTCACCCATATGCAATTTCATGGATTCAACCTGCTTACCTAGAGATTCTCTCTTCTGATCTATAGACTCCCCGCATCCTCTATCTCTTTACATAAATACCCTCCCTGCTTCTTAACCTCTCCTATAGACTCTTCCCATCCTCCTATCTCTTTATTCCAAGATTCCAAAGATTTACTTAACGATTCTCCCCATCCTTCTCTCTCCTTACATAAAGAATATAATTTCTCACCTAAAGATTCTCTCTGCTTCTTAACCTCTCCTAATTTCTTATTTTAAGATTAGTTCATAGCCACAATCATTTGGAATATCATATCGTTCACATCCCCTACATTACCTTTATTCTTACTACCCCCCTGCATAGTGATCTGATCTTTCTCGGAATTGATAGTTCTCCGACGGTTCCTCTATCAAGCCTTCACCTACCCCGCTCCTATCCGTATCCATGTTCAAGTTATTTCCCACATATTAACGTTAACTTTACAACTAGCTCTACTTCTCAACTCCAACCTCCCATAACATTAAACCGGCATGAAAATTTTGCTAAGGTTATTGGCGTATGCGTACAGGTGAATGTTATTGTTGTTGCTATATCGTACTTCAAGTACCCCACGTTAGGCCCCAATTGTAACTTTCCAGCCTCTCAATACTTATATATATACGGGGTGCGTGGGGGTTAAACACATGTACGATATAGTTAACAGCAATATACATTCACACCTAACTATACTGGTGACCTGATAAATAAAACCCTTGAAATTCTGGTAAAAGCAATCGTGTATTATCATACCAGACATAAAACAAACACTCGCAGGATCCTCATCGTACAGATTAATTACACTCCCTATCGTAGTTACACAGACACACATATGACATAATTCAGATGACCCTCGGGAATAATGTTGACTGGCACTTACAGATGTTGGTTTCAGCAGTGGCGACCTTACTCTACTAATTCTGGGGTAAGTTCTCCCAAAGAATTAGTCCTATATACTCGCAGCACAACTTAAATTTGTTTCAAACGCCAGCTTTGTAATTATGAAGAATATGTATGTTACTTTGATGGTCAGCATCCAACGATTCAAACTGCTTCGTGGATCTGATTAAATGTACATGCTTAGAATCCGTGTGTTGGATCTTCGCATTTCCTCCGCTCATGAATTTACTAATGCCTAGCATATTTGACTAGCATTCGTCGACGAATAAATTTGCCTTTACCGTCTCGGAATATTGGTATACAGATTTTAGATCGCAATACTTTGTGCAATTCGAGACAAGCAACATTGGCGATATACTTGAAACTAGGCTCATCATTCACTAGGGAACTTATAGCCGGCAACTTCAGTAATTGTATCCTAAACATAACTAGTGTTACTCTGTAATACTTCCTCCTCGACCAACAAAAACACACAATACCAAAAGGACAAGTCCTTCTCCTTCGTGGAGTACCGAAGATTGCGCACCGATCCTCACGGGATCCAAAGAATAAGTTTCTACCGCACCACGCGCGGTCTACAGAATAAGTCCGATCCTCACGGGATCCAGAAAAATTCAGCCTCTCCTGCTCCAACGAACCATAAATAACTGTCAATCTCCCCCACCAAAACATCGATCTACATGTGTTCACCCACGGGATCCAACCAATCACAATAACAGATTTAAAATATGACCATATATGGAACATCCCTCCTTCTCCAAAATACCCTGGACATATCAACAGCCCATGGTTGTCAAGTCTCTCCAGCTAGGTGACTCACCCTCCACTTGGAGCTCGGGAGAAACCCTGTCTCAACAACAAGTCAATTTACTTGTCATGAACACTATTCCAGCTTCTCAAACTTTACATTACATCAATGATAAAATATACAACTATCCCTAGATTCAGATCCTGCTAAATTACGCTACTTAAAATCTAAACAAATTAATTGGAAATCAATCACGTTATCATATACACTCTAATAAATAATTCTAAAACATAAAAGAGCATCAAATAAAAATATACACATGATTAATACAATTGCACCTCCCGAAAGTAAGGGTTCGATTCCTTTGTAAACTAGGAAGGTTACACCACCACCGGCCAACTCCACAGTGTATGAGAGAGGTACACCACCGACACCCTTAACCCAGTCATCGCTGCCGTCCTGAAAATGGTTTTCGTAGTTTCCCATTTTCACCAACAGACAAATGCCGAGACGGTTCCTTTCAACAGGCCAACGTCCTTCCTTAATCTATTCCCTGACCCTTACTTAAAAGTTGACCCAAGTTAGCGGTCACCTGGATGATCAGCCTGTCACCATGCCCAGTTGTATCTGCTGACAAACTGTGTTCAGCTCCGAGACACTGTCCTTGCGACGGTAGAGGAATGATCCCTCACAGAGTGCGAGAAGCTGAGCTGGGGGGATAACCGATAATAATAATTACACTAGTGTCCAAAAGTTAAGCATAAGTTACGAATAAGCAGGGCAACAGGAAATAGACCGCAAATCGCATGACATATGCACCTACCAACATTACGTGTTCGCTCTGTAAAGGAAAGGAGTATTCCTTGCTTTGACTATCGGCGTAACCGCTAGATAAACACAGCCAGTGCCTGCACCCCATATTCCCTCAGTCGTGTTTGCCCTGCTATAGTGTGCGGAGTGTAACCTCGTGGTGAACGTGACAATATAAAGGCACAACGACGCCATTTGGACCCCGTTTTGCAGGGTAGAATACTCGGCCGCCTGGAAGGAGGCCAGACACAGACCGAAGTCGTCGTATCCATGACTGTGCCACAAAGTGTCATTTCCAGGCTTTGGAGACGATTTCGAGACACATGAGATGTTAGTCGTAGGCCAGTAACAGGTCGAGCAAGAGTAACCACCCCACAGCAGGACCGATATCTGGCCTTAACCGCCCGACGAAATCGGAGTGCACCTGCAAGACAATTGTTGGCAGAGCTTGCAGCCGTCTTAGAGGTTGCCGTTTCCCGGCAAACTGTGTACCGGAGGCTCAGAACAGCAGGGCTCTTTGCCAGACGTCGAGCGGTGTGCCTCGCACTCACTCCAGCACAGAGACGGGCCCGTTTACTGTCGAGCCGTCAACGTCGAAACAGGATCATGAATGAATGGAGGCATGTGCTCTTCACAGATGAAGCCCGCTTCAGTTTGCAGAACGATTCCCGTCGCACATTAATCTCGAGAGAACCGGGTTGCCAATAAAACCACAGGAACATCGTGGAACGAGACCAGTATGGTGGTGGCGGCGCCATGGTGTGGGGTGGCATCATGTTGAATAACCGTACGGACCTGCACATCTTCATGGGTAGTCCGGGGAACACTGTGAACGTTCGGAGATACAGGGATGAGGTACTGAGACCACATGTTCGACTATTCAGAGGTGCGGTTGGTCCAGACTTCCTCTTAATGGATGATAATGCCTGACCGCATCACGCTGCTCTGGTGGATGAATTTCTGGCTGGTGAAGACATTCATCACATGGACTGGCCAGCGAGGTCAGCAGATCTGAATCCTATTGAACATGCCTGGGATGATTGGGGAGGTGAATTGTTTCCTGTCAGCCTCCTCCAAGGACCCTCCAAGACCTTCGCATCACCCTTTCGGAGGAATGGGATCGACAGCCACAAGATCTCTTGGACCATCTGATAGAGAGCATGCCATGTCGCTGCGAAGCATGTGTGGCCGTTAGGGGTAACCATACCCCCTATTGACAGCATATTTTATTGTGGAAGACATTGCCTAGTTTTGTTAGTTGTTGTCAAAGTTGTACCTTAGCTATCAGAACCTTTCAGAACAGTTTTTCTGACAAGTTGTGTGACATACAGTATGGTGTGTGATTCAGCTTCCGTTTGTTCAGCATTCCGTCTGACATTCCTATCAGGCAGTATGGCCTCGTCTAGTGAGTATGCTTAACTTTTGGACACTAGTGTATTTCACTGAACCTGAGAGTGGTAAACAACACGTTAGCAAAGTTATGATTAAAATGGGAATACTTTCATGTTAGAAAGGGTTAGATTCAGCCGTTGTGCACGTCTACTCCAGCCCAACCTATCGTATATTCCACGTAACTCTACACAATTTTGTCAATTAAATCTTAAAAACCTAGTTGTTATTGGTTTAAAAAAAATGGGAGAAAGTATGAGAAAATTATGTCAGTTTGATTCCTTTCGTGGGCCAGTTGTAATGATGAACAAGTATATCCGTGAAGAACTATACAGCCTATTTTCATATATCCTACTCATGTTAATTGCCTCTATCAACATACAAAATTTCAGTTTGATTGTTGTGATAGATTCCTAGATATTGAGAACCGTCTAAATATTTCAGATGGTCGCCAGGTTGGAATTTTACTTATGTATTAATACATTATTATTTATTTAGCGTATGATGCTTCATTTGACAATCGTTGAAATGTATTACATATAATGTATTAATACATGAAGATTATTTAGTATGTGTGGTATTCAGACTTCAATCGCATGATTAGAACACAAGAAGTAAAATTGAAATGTTAAAATTTCGCACAGCTGCCGTCTTGTGGTTATGAAAACAATTGGAATAAATTAGATGACAGTGGATTAACATTTGTATAAGCATTTAACGTGCAAAGTTTCACTGCACTCGGATGGTTAAATCGCGAGAAACGTCCATTTAAATATTTATATTTCGCGTCGCCGTCATGTTGGATTTGTGCTCACCAGGTTACTAGACCGACAGTAGTGGCTACGCGGGCTAAAGCGCTGCGTTAGGTCAAGGGGCCAAGCTCTCTGCTGACTCGGTAGACGCGTGGGTTCGAGCCCCACCGTCGGCTGTCCTTGAAATGGTTTTCCGTGGTTTCCCATTTTCAACACCAGGCAAATGCTGGGACAGTACCTTCTGACAGGCCACGGCCGCTTCCTTCCACATCCTTGCCCACTTTCATTCATCTTCATCCATCCCATCTCTCATCCCGACGCGCAGGTCGCCCACGGGCGTCGACTAGAAAGACCTGCACTCGGCCTCTCAGGAGGCTACACGACAAAAAAAAACAGGTTACTGAAAGTCCTATAGGTGAACTTAAGTTCATAGCCTCTATGAACACAAAAAAGTTTAGTTTGATTGCTGTAAAAGATTCGTAGATACTGAGAACCGTCAAAATATTTCGGTGGCTCGCCATTTTGGATTGTTATATGTATAGGCCATATAGTTATATACCATTAAAGGAAAATTATTGCGTAGCACCGTAGCTTCAATATTCAAACTTTCACTTCGATCGCATGATTACGGCAAAAGAAATAGAAACTTAAGTTTGAAATTCGCTCAGCCGCTGTCTTGAAGTTATGGTATCAATTGAACTAAATTAGATGCCAGTGCATTACAATATGTATAATAATTTTCTGTACCAAATTTCACTGCGCTCAGATGGTTAAATCACGAGAAAAGTCTATTAAAATGTTTCAAATTCACTTGGCCGCCATGTTCGTTTTGTACTTTACAGGGTTTTGAAAGTTACATAGATAAACTTGTAGCAGTGCCCTTTATCATCTTACAAAATTTCAGGGTGATATCATAAATAGTTTCGGAGATATTGAATGCCAGTGAAATATTTCGCACAGCCGCCATTTTGAGGTTATGTAAACAACTGAACTAAATTAGACGCCAGTGCATTACAATGTGCATAAACATTTGCTGTACCTTGTTTCATTACGTTTGGATGGTTCAATCGCGAGAAATTTCTATTTAAAAGTCTCAAATTCGCTTGGCCGCCAAGTTGTTTTTGTAGTTACCAGGTTTTTGAAAGTCTCATAGGTGAACTTCCAGTAGTTACCTTTATCACCGTACAAAATTTCAGGGTGATGTCGGTAATAGTTTCGGAGATACTGAATGCTGGTGAAATATTACGCACAGCCGCCATGTTGGATTGGTGAGTTACAATAAAATTTGAAGGGCACGGTCAGGGTCGGCCAGAATGGTGCTATCATCTTACTGAGGTTCATTGTAATCTCTCCAGTCGTTTAGAATTTATTAGGAGGGGGGGGACACAAACACACCATCACACACACCATCACACACACACGCACACACAGACAGACACACGGACAAAAGGTGATCTCATAAGCCTATTTTTTCATAAAATGAAAATAGGCTAAAAAATAAAGTCTTCTTAGGTGCCTGAATGTGAAGGTTTGATAATGATAGTTGATTTAAGATACAAATTTATAAACAGTACTAATAATATAACTACATTGACACTTTTGGGCCGGTAGGTACCAAAGGCAGTTCGAGGAAATCGGCGCTAGAATACGTTGTACTGCGCATAAAATGTGGCAGTCCAACCAGGAGAACGAGAATTATAAGAATAAACAAGTAGTTCAGTGACGAAATAATGAGCCTCTTTTCATATATCCCACTTATGTTTATTGCGTCTATAAACATAAAAAAAAATTCAGTTTGATTGCTGTAATAGATTCGTAGATATTGAGAACCATCCAAATATTTCGGAAGGTCGTCATGTTGGAGTGTTATATATGTAGGCCATAGAGTTATGTAGTCTACTATTAGATGAAGATTATTGCGTAGGTTTATTCACTAGCATGATTACGACACAATAAATAAAAGCGAGATTTTAAAATTTCGCACAGCCATCATCCAGAAGTTACAAAAACAATTGAAATACCGTAAATTAGAATTCAGTAGATTGAAATTTGTATAAGCATTTACCGAGCCATGTTTCACTGCGCTCGGATGGTTGCATCGCAAGAAACGTCCATATAAATATTTAAATTTATCGTCACCGCCATATTGGATTTGGGCTCACCATATTACTGAAAGTCCCATAGGTGAACTTATGTTAATAGCCTTTATCCACATACAAAATTTCAGTTTGATTGCTGTCATAGATTAGTAGATATTGAGAACCGTCGATATATTTAGGATGGTCGACATGTTGGTTTTTTATATATTGTGCCCGTCAGAGGAGCTGTCAGGGTTGCCAACAACCGAAATGACATTCCAAACACCTCACCTGCCGGACCCATGTGCCAAGAGGATCAGGTGAATTTCTTACAGGCCATAGCGGAACGAGAATCCATGATCCAAGGGATCCGTGGTAACATGGTTGCTAAGAAAATACACCTCCTAAAGCTAGACTGAGAAAATAAACTTCCAGGCTTATGTAAAACTTGTAGAAATATTTATTTAAAATATGCAAGCACCTATCCTAATTCGGAGGGTTTTTATCGGCTAATCCGCAAACTAATAAATAAACAAAAATAAAGATCAGGCCCTACCTGTAAACTACAGTAAACCCTAGCGAAAGATCTAATTTACAAAGTCAAGCAACAACAGCAACGCTAGGAAAATGGTACGGCAATAAACCCTAAGTCAAGTTACAAGATAAACTAATAACGGAATTTACATTTAACAGGGTAGCAATAACAAATCTAAGTTAAGATAATATCATTTCCTCATTTACATTTTGTGTTAAATAATTTAGCCAATTCCTGACATTTAATACAAAATTTACGGCGGTGACGTCCGTAAGACAAAACAATTACGACGAATCTACATGACAAGCCGTCAAAAAAACATTAAGTACACTCTTAAAAACTAAGTAAGGTAAACATGGGATTTTATACAATACAATAAATAAAACAACACGACCACAATCAATTATATTCCTGCCTTCGCCCTGGGTTACTCTTTGTAAACCAGTGTCATCTAAGTGCATGTCATTTACGTTGGCGATCGCGTAGTGAAAACTACGACTAACGACGCATGAAGCTCAAGCTCCACCAGCTACGAACTATAGGTTAAGCAAGCACTCCGTCGATCAAAATTAGTGTCATCTGTCCTAGATTACTTCCATAAAGAAATGAAAACAAAAGCAGGTGTCGGTCTGCAGGTCCAAAATGCAAGTGGATCAAGTTTAAATGCAATAAACAATTAGTTATTATTTGTTTATAATTATTATGCGCTTGATTATTAAGGCGTCGGTTTAAATTTATCGTTGGTTTATGGCAAATAGTGCTGATGATCCTGAATACCTTGGGATCAGCAGTAGCAGTCTCGTGCGAGATCAATCTCTGCTATAAAATACCATCATCGAGCTCTCCATGCTCGGACATAACAATAACACAGGTTATTAGTGGCTCTCGGCTCACTTAAGTTTCCTCGTGTAGGCCTGGTAAGCACTTCAGGTACCTCCCATAAATATCTAGTCTACAGAACGAATTCTGGACACAGTGCAATACGCACCAATACATGAATAGCCTCTAACACAGGCGTCTATCTCTAGCCTCTAACATAACAAACAAACCTCGACATGAAATGTAATCACTCTCAAATAGAGTTAAAAGGTAGTCGCTTCAATAGTGATGCAAGCGTATGGCGTTTGCCAAACAATTCATCATAACAAAACATATGATTTCCACAAAATGGTGGCCTGGACATTGACCTACTTATGAATCACAACATCTAACGGTAAATAATGCTACAAGCATTGTCAAAAAGTCTGATACATTTGTCTCACTGTATGAGTGATGCATTAGTTGCATGCTGGGAACTCGTATAACCGGTCAGTGACTTGGAGTTGCACTCCCAATTTAGAGTCACCTACTTGGACTGTTGGAATGACATAATAGACTAAATGCAGGCAGTTTTCTCTTAAGAAGTCCATTAGAAAACTGGCCTTGTTATCTGATCCCAGTATAATACTCAAATAGAATAAACATTAGGCTTAAAATCACGCCTCAAAACTGTACACAAAGACGTGGCATGTTCTTCAAACCAAAGAAAAGTGAAATATAGAAATACCACTTGTACTGAAAGTCTTTGCAATCCGCAGATATGTCACTTCATAACTGCTCTGTATTTAAATAACCAAACAATATCTGTGTCGAAACACCTGACACAAAATAAACATTATAAAGGCGCAAATCTCACGATTGCTGAGTTTGCCAATGATACGGTAATAATTACAGGGCTCGATGCTAAGTTGCATACAAATACAATTCCCTGAATATATTTTGTACTCGAACAGGATGGCTTCATAGCTCATCTAAATGAAATATAATATTACATTTACAAAACTGATAGTTTCTGTCGACTATCAACCGATACGAACTGTTCTAATGTAATCGGTGGCGTGACAAACATTTAACTAAAAAGGGGTATTTAAAATAACACTGGCCATGACGTCTAGTCGTCATGCCAAAGTAAGCTATACACAAAATCACCCGCGTAGGGGTTGAACAAAGTAGTAACAAAGACTACAGTCACGTTTAGTAGGGGTAGAATTAACATCTTAGCGATGTCCATCACAATGCACCATGATTGAACGGGGTTCAATCACAGGGTGGCTAACAAATCACTGAAAGTTAATGTCAAAGATTAGTTCTAACATTACAAACCCTACCTATGGCTCGTCAAGAAGTTCGGTTGATTCTACAATCTACTCTAGTCTAAAAAAACTACAACTACTACACCACAAAAGAACGTCACAAGGAATAGATTAACAGACTCACAAGAAAGGATGTCTACATCTCAATCGTTCCAACGACTTGAGGGATATAATTAGGCCGCTGGTCTCCGGACAAGGGTTGTCCAAACTGGGCCTCCACATAGGCTCTATCCATTACCATGGCCTTAATTCGTCCTCGACGTTGACGTCGTGATATAACCAGACTCCTTCCCATTATAGCAGTCGTCATGTTCCTTGGCTTAGCACATCCATCTCCCGCTCTAGTGCTATGTTCTTGGATCTCCTGTCATGCTGAAGTTCTTCAGAAACGCTCCTTCACATCATGGGGATTTATCTACTCATTCCCACGGATGATGTATGATGAAAAGCGTCAAACACGTGGTTAGGAAAATATGACATTTTATGTGAAAATAACCACTGGGAAAATGTAGAAAATTCACTGAAGCTAGCTTTATTGTGGTAGCAATCTCACTGAATCTACACGGCGCAGATGATAGAAAAATTGGCCATGCACATATCTGCTTTCACATTCACAGATTCTATGTTCCACAAATCACGTGGCATCGATGTTATACACTGGAAAATTTAATCGCTCTTGCGATCATAGCAACATTTGTAACTGTTAGCGTTGAAATAATGCACTTTGTTAATCATAACATCACAGTTATTAATATATTTTCACCTCACTTGAAGACATTGATTTTCACACAGCACGTGGCTGAAAAAGTGGTGTTCCACGATGTACAAATTTTATCACTTTTTGATAATTCGAAGAATTTCGTAGCACAAGCCTACATGGGCTTTAATATTCACTTGGTTGTTACACTGTTCAGTGCTAAATAAAACACGATGTACAACGATCACATTCCTCGCCTTCGGGCGGACAATTTCCTCGTCTTTGAAGACGGACATACAAAACGCATCCAACAAGGATGGAAAATCCTACACTTGTGCGAAGAGCTCAATCCTTCGCTGCTGGAACTCACAAATACTCTAGTCGTGTAGCGATTGATTGGTTCCGGTTCGCGTGTTTACCAAAGTAGAAATAACATTCTCCAGAATGATACTGAATTACAAAATGAGAAGATCTGAGCCTCGAAGAAAGTAGAAATGTAATAATAAAGACTCAGATAATAATATAATGTTTTTTCCAAAGTCCTAAGTGCAACCATTAATAACTCCAAGGAATGTCAGCATGCGGCAACAGCATGGCTGGTCGGTGAGTGCGTTCTAAGATGATGCATAAAAAGTGCGTTGCAGTGAAAAATATCACATGAACCTATGCTTAGCGGGTTCAATATACCAGGTGGCCCACCTGCGCCGTGCAATCTACTTATAAATGTCCCGCATGTACTAGTGTTGAACGGGAGGTCTAATAACTGAATAGCTAAGGGGTAACCTTGCATACAAGCAGGTTACGTCAGAATGCCAAGAGATAACAACCAGACGGCCGCACACCGCATGTTCCTCAGTGCTCCCGTCTAATGCGCTCCAAAGCGGTACGAAGCCTCGCTGGCGAGCGCAGAATAGTAGCTTTGCACGTGGCACAGCAGTATTAAAGTTGCTATCAACACATCGACAATGGCTGAGGTATTCACCAAAAACGAGTGCGCACACACATAATTCTAATCTATGGAGAATCTGGTCACAGTCCAACCAAAGCTCGCACATTAATGCACAGGAGATTCCTTTTGTATACGAATTTCCCCGAACAGAGCTGTAATTAAATGCTAATGGATTGAAGCACATACCAGCATGGCTGGGCTAGACCCGTCTGCAACAATTCTGATGTTGTGCAGACTGTTTATCAGTATTGTAATCGAAGCCTTCACAAGGTACGTTGAATTTTACCGTACTGAAATAATGAACTGTTGAATTTCAGGGGCTTTACAACACAGTGAGCATGTAGCCCCGTGTACTTGAGTGTGTGAAGAATTTGTCTGATAACCTGTGTCACTATTGTTATTTTAGTGCAGACATCATAGTGACAATAGTAATAATAATAATAACAATAATGATAGGAATCCTGTTACAGTACTTGTGTATTAAAACTACTGCTAAATAGTTGCACAACATGCAACATATTGTATACCACGTTGTAACGCTCCTTTGCAAACAGCGATTTCTGTAATAAACAGGGTTCGTTTGTAAATACGCCAAAGATGCAGAAAAGAAAGTATAATAACACATTAATTTGTACATGTAGGCTACAGAAATTCCACTCTACAATAGCATTGCTTGCTAATTGGACAAAAACTCACATATTATTGCATCAAAGCTTAGAAAATAAAATAAATTACAATGTCACACTTGGACAGCTATTCATAATGAATATGCTTAAAGACATGTCCCTGGTGGCGAATACAATGCTGAACACGTCTCGCAGTGTCTGCATGGACACGTCGTAACATTTCAGGTGTCACTGCAGGACAGGCCTCACCAATACTTTGTTTTAATTGATCTACATTTTCTGGCGCCGTTTCGTCGGCTTTTGATTTTATATATCCCCACAGAAAGAAGTCCAGAGGGGTTAGATCAGGCGATCGTGTTGGCCACTGCCATGGGCCTCCATGATCTATATACCGTTCAGGGTATCATGCATTTAGATATTCCGTAACGGCTCGGAAGGTGTGAGGTGGAGCACCATCATGCTGGTACAAATGCTGTAATACAACCTGGAGTGGAATATCTTCTAGAAGGTTTTCCAGAGTCAAGTCGGTTTGTAAAATTTCAAGATAATTCCTACCTGTGAGTCTGGGGGCTATAAAAACAGGCCCAATTATGTAGTCTCCCAGAATACCACACCACACATTAACTCCCCAGTGGATCTGAACGTGCTGTGCTCGAACCCAGTGGGGGTTCACTGGAGCCCAGTAATGCAGATTGTGAGTACTGACGTTGGCATCATTGGCAAAATAGCATTCATCACTCCACAGAATATTCCTGGCAAAATGTGGATCTTGTTGTAATGCAGCGGCCATTCTTCGGCAATATGCTACCCTGCGATCGAAATCATTTCCATACAGTTGTTGGTGTAGGCTTATAAAAGGATGCCATTTTCGCTCCTTCAGGATCCTCTGTATTGAAGTTCGTGGCACTCCTAGGTCCCTTGCAGCTTCTCTTTGCCCTAAGCAACAATTAATATGTGCACATTGTAACATAGATTGTTCGTATTATTATTATTATTATGGTTTCAAGAGACTAAATTATCTTGCACCAACACTATTTAACGAACTACTACCTGGATTGTCCAACATGAACAGCAAACAACTAGCTATACGTCGCATAAAAAATCATTACCTAAATAAACATTAATTTATAACATAAACGAATTATTGCATGCACTCTGGCATTGGAATAAAAAAACGTATAATGCTGTGAAAAATAATTAATGTTTCACAGGTAATCTCTACCGATTTCGCCGTCAGATTCTGAGACATATCACAGATGTATTATCAATAGTAATTAATAAATAAATTCTAATACAAAATTCAAATTATTATTATTATTATTACTATTAAAAGCCTCCGTGGCTTAGGCGGCAGCACGCCGGCCTCTCACCGCTGGGTCCGTGGTTCAAATCCCGGTCACTCCATGTGAGATCTGTGCTGGACAAAACGGAGGCAGACAGGTTTCTCTCCGGGTACTCCGGTTTTCCCTGTCAACATTTCATTCCAGCAACACTCTCCACTATCATTTCATTTCATCTGTCATTCATTTAATCATTGCCTCAGAGGAGTGCGTCAGGCCTCGGCAGCCGGCACAGTCCATAACCTCGCCGCTAGATGGGGGCTTCATTCATTCCAATCCTGACCCGGTCGGAGACTGGAAGCAGGCTGTGGATTTTCATTCATTATTACTATTATCAGAAGTAGCTCAGTAAGGTGAAGTGTAACTGACCGTGTGTAGGATTCCGTACGAAGTACTCTTGTACATTCCGTACAACTTCAGCATTACCACAGACGGGTCTAGTCCTGCTGGTATGTGCCTGGAACATTCCATTCGTTCGTAATTGCAGCTCTGTTCGGCGAAATACTTGTCGAGACTGTAGACGTCTACCTGGAAACACCAGTGCATATCGTCTACGAGCTTCAACGGCATTACGACCAGCTTCTCCATATATTAGTATAATGTCCGTGTACTCATCGATGCTGAATACACCAGCCATTGTCAATATCTTGCCAGCAACTGTCGTGTCATTCTACCACATTTTATGAGTCTATTGCGCTCTCAAATGCGAGGGTCGAAAATGCATTGGGGTGCATTAGACGGGTAGCGCTGAGGAACATGCAGCTAGCGGCTGTCCTGTTGTCATTCCTTCGTATTCTGACGTAATCGGCCAGCATGCACTGTGACCCCCGTGGAAATCAGTTATTAGGCATCCCATACAGCATTAGTGTATGCGAGACATCTAAAACTAGATTGCACGGGGGAAACGGGCCACCTGGTATATATAGGCCATAGAGTTATTTACTATTAGATGACGATTATTGCGTAGGTTCATTCTTCACACGTTGACTTCGATTGCACGATTATGATACAAGAAAAAAACTTTATTTTAAAATTTCGCATATCTGCCATCTTGAGGTTATGTAAACAATTGAACTAAATTAGATGTCAGTGTTTTTCAATGTGTATAAACATTTTCTGTACCATGTTTCACTGCGCTCGGATGGTCAAATCGCGGGGATAGTCTATTCAAATGTTTCAACTTCGCTTGGCCGCCATATTCGTTTTGCACTTAACAGCTTTTTGAAATTTACATAGGTGAATTTCAAATAGTGCCCTTTATCACAGTGCAAGAAACCTCCGTGGCTTAGGCGACAGCACGCAGGCCTCTCACCGCTGGGTCCGTGGTTCAAATCCCGGTCACTCCATGTGAGATCTGTGCTGGAAAACACGGAGGCAGACAGGTTTCTCTCCAGGTACTCCGGTTTTCCCTGTCAAAATTTTCATTCCAGCAACACTCTCCACTATCATTTCATTTCATCTGTCATTCATTTAATCATTTCCCCAGAGGAGTGCGTCAGACCTCGGCAGCCGGCACAGTTCATATCCTCGCCGCTGGATGGGGGCTTCATTCATTCCATTCCTGACCCGGTCGGAGACTGGAAGCTGGCTGTGGATTTTCACCACCGTGCAAAATTTCAAGGTGATACTGTAGATTGGTGAGATGTAATAAAATTTAAAGGGCACTGTCGGGGTCAGAAAATATAGAACTATGTCTTTACCGAGTTTCATTGAAAACGCTCCAGCCGTTTAGATTTTATTGGGGTACACACGTACACACACACACACACACACACTCGGACAAAAGGTAATCTCATAAGCTTATGTTTTCATAAATGAAAATAGGCTAAAACGGAGTAAGACGAAGACATGTGTCCCCAGTTACATTAAAGATGTGTGGATAAGGGAATTGGACAGTAATAAATTATAAGTCGCCTGAATATCTCTTAAATGGAAGGAAATTGGAGAACTTTGAGTTAATGTCCTAACTTAAGAAAGATAATATCATCAACACATACGAAACTATAAATACTCTTTAGTTGTTTATTTTGCATGTACAGTTAAGGTACAAATGTCAGAGAGTACAGCTGGCGTTTAATTGTTCTTGATGACGTATTCGCCAAAGACTCGCACTGCTGGGAAGAACTGTTGGACAGTCTTGCTAATGGCTGTGGCGGGCAGATCAAAGCCGTACCATCCACCACCGGGCAACTCCACAGTGTATGAGAGAGGTACACCGCCCACACCCTTCACCCAGTCGTCGCTACCACCGGCCGCAGCGTCTGGAAACGTAAGCACCCACGTTGAATTTATGATGGTGACAAAGGCATCTTTTGATTAACTGGTTAATGCTACTCCCTGCGTGTTATTATCGAATTACTGGTAGATGGAAACGTATCACTTAAAGGAGCCGAAAAATTCTGTTCTTTGCTAATATGTCCAAGTCAATAAAATATTGCTGTGTTAAAACAATCTGCGTGACCAGGGTCGTTCTTGTGGAGAGGTCGACCAACAGGCTAGATAATGAATGATTTAATGCAAATTCCTGTTTTATATTATACCACCTCTTGTACCCGACGTTGTCCGGGAGTTGTCTTTATATATTAGACAGAAAGATACGTGCCAATGTATTACACAGAATATATTCACTTCGCCTCTAATTGAGCTTAAAACATAGTTCCTCTTGCCTGTGATATTGCTTAGAGTGCAATATTAACTCACTGTAAACCTAGAACTGTAGAGCACAATAACGTAGCTGATAATGTAACAACGGGAAAAACAGGATGCATATGGACAATTCATCGAGTACCCACCGTAGTAGGCTATCACAATTACTTCCCTGATAGATTTTATTTTGTTGTAATGAAGTAATTAAGACGTTTTATAGCAGTGTTCACATAGTTACCGTCATATCTTTTATATAAATCTCTTTTATTATTAAAATGGTGCACCTACCTTCCTGATGGGAATTAATATTTAATTGTAACCCTATTGTTATTCACTGATAAATAATTATTTAATGATTGGGAACATTTCGAAGACAAATAAGCTTTTCAACCCCGCACAAATTGCGTGAATAATGAGAAAATACGTATTCCTAGACATAGCTCAGAGTGTACTAAGACTGTTCCGGTATATTAAGAAACAGTATTGCTGTAAAACTATTTTACACGCATTTTATCTCCTTCTCATCAAGTTAAAGTAAAGGATGTAATGCCAGTATAATGTCAAATAAGACACTTAGTTTCGAAACACATTGGACTTCCTTAGCCTCTAAAATAAGTTCATTTCTTAACTCAACCCTTAATGAACTTAAGATTGCTATTGCGGAATGCGGGATGATTATATCTGTGGTAATTACAACATTATGCAATATATTTCGTCAGTAGGCACTGTAATACGTATTTAGTAATGTTGTACTTGCCCCACTCGGGCGACCAAATGTAATAGTTTGAACAGTACTCGTTCCACTTGGGGATACAAATGTAATTATTTGAAAATCCGTATGTGCTTATCATGTCAACAACAACAAAGCCACCTGTTGAGTGGACAAATGTAACTGTGTTTACCTGGAGTACTGTAGACAAACCACAATACAACTTCATATTTGTTGGACGCCATCGGGTTCAATGCCATCTGAACACCGAAATAAACACATAATCACTTACCATATTACCTCAGCTAAGTAGAATCTTCTTAACTCAGCCCATAGGAAAACTAAGTTTCCAACCAGTATATTATTTGCAATGAGAGGATAGGTTCGTCTTATAGCTACATCTAACTACAAGGAGGAAACACGGAGAATGAATTTAAAGAATTAATTTTAATGATATTAAAAAGATCAACTATGGAGGACATTATGATGGAAGAATTATAGAATTTACAATTAACATGGCGGGTAAAAACAAACGAATACGAAGACATGAAGTTAAGTTAAATTATTCCAGAAGCTAAATGAAGTAAAATTTACTGTGTCCAAAGAAAAGATTTACTAATAGACTAACACAGAAATATGTGATGTTGCCAGAGCGCTCACCGTTGATGCCTTCATAAGATTGGTTTTGCTCGTCCCAGAGCAAATCTGTAGTCTGCTGCAGAATATCGCCGTCATCTTCCGGTTGTATTCGATGTTGTAAATTACTTAGTTGCGTGTGATGAAGTACTAGCTTCATAAATCACATTTATGATGATAGCCAAATACACAACTATCACCATTAATATGTGTGGGCGGTATGTGTCCCAACATATTTCCTACTGTAACTGTACTAGAGCTTAGACATGCTCCAGCGTAGTCTCCCCTGAAGAAACGCAGATTGATATTGGAAAGTCAAAAGTAATGTAGAATGTAAAATAGTACTTAAACTAATCAAATGGAATAAGAATCAGACTAAGAATTAGAATGGCTCTCGAGCCTCGAGTAACGTCTTTTATGACTTTTCTTCATCCTCCTCCTCTGTACTCTTCACCCGTGACCGCCGACCAATCACGTATTGTTTTTCATCGTAGCCGACTTCTCTCCACCAGCATATGATGGTGTCCACCTCTGATTCGTTCAACCATGGCGTGGTGTAAATTCTGAGAATCACCGTACTTATATCCAAAATAAGATATCCCGGTCCTGGCACGAGGCTAGATTCCCTTGTTCTAGTGGATATGACCTCTGGTGAGCCGTCTTCTCTGAAAAGCGAGCTTCTGTAGCGTCTGTCGTTGTTCCTTCAATTTCTATGAAAGTCTCCCGCAGCGCGCTCGGCCAAGTTTAAGCTCAAGTTGCAACATATCCCGTCTCCCCTGCTCCCTGGCTGAAGAAAAGACTTCGTACTTGCTTGTTTCACCCTCACGTTAAAATTATTTTATATTCAAATTGAAAATCTTCAATAAAATCAAACCAATTAAATTAAATATATACATCTAATGAAACACCCTTCTCCTTCCAAATTAAAAATATGATTACAATTATAAGTTAAAGGAAATTATGTGGGTGGATATGATATTCCCAACGTTATGCCTGTCGATTAATAATAATAATAATAATAATAATAATAATAATAATAAGACATCATCTTTGTCAATATTATAGCACGACAATGGGTAACATAAATACCGGAGGAAAAATACGTGCGAACGAACAGAAACAATCTACATAATGCATTCCTATGAAAAAATAATTCATGTTGTGTCATCCTAAACATATCTACCACCACCAGACATCCAGGCCACTCCCCTCGATGGTTTGAATGTGTTGTTCATAGGCTCGGTTCGTTTGTTTCATTGCTATTGGGAAACACAACGAGGAGAGCATTCACCATCGGACTTTGGTGTATGTGCCACAGCTTTGGAGGGAAAACAGCTGTGTTGAAGAGGGGAATCGACCTATTGGGTTTTCCAAAAGATTGACCGAATATTTGTGTGATTTAATTTCACATACACTAATTAAGATACGGATAAATTTCTTGAAGTGTTTGTTTAGAAAACTTCTATCACCAGTTAAAAGGATTTCATATACAGTATTTCTATTACACCCTGCATATAAAATGCTGTACGTAGCTCCAGTACTTACATAGCACGTTGGTGGAAGAGCCAATGGAGTAGCGACTACCGCCTGCTGCCATCTGTGCAGTGTTCGCGGCCTTAGCCAGGTCATCCTAGGAAGAGCATTAGATATTACAGAGATTGAAATACAAAAGGAACACAAACAACAGCAGGATGCAAGAGGGGACTTACCAGGACCTTCCAGTCTCCAGGTAGAGCTGAGGTGTAGCCCCATGGATACAGCAGATACTGTGAACAGACCAACACATTATTGTCAGCAGATCAAACACTAAGTGAGGAGCCCAAATACTAAGAATAGATTATTAATACCAAATCAATTATTACGAGGTCGTCACTGATTAGATAAATATTATTCGCCTTTAGTTGCACTTAAAAATATGAGTGCAAAAATGAACAGACAATATATAAATATATGATAAGTATTCTCTCTCGTAAGAGCACGATTTGCTTCTGAATACAGTGTACTTTGTAATGTAGGTTCAATGCAGGTACAGAATGCCCCGCAATGATTTTCCAGTGTGTACAAAGATAAAGAAAAGCGAAGGTCTTATTTATTAGTAAAGAGATTGAAACTTAAAGAATAATCACCAACCGATCAGGTGTTTTCTTATTCACTTATGTAATCGCAATGTCACACCTGGGGCTTAGACCATGCTCGTCGCGTTCAGAGT
The DNA here is from genome assembly GCA_946902985.2 of Meconema thalassinum. NCBI lineage: Eukaryota > Metazoa > Arthropoda > Insecta > Orthoptera > Tettigoniidae > Meconema > Meconema thalassinum. The sequence continues at coordinate 629,362,909 of OX336390.1, read as the reverse complement.
TCCACGAAAAATAACTTCGATACCGGAAACAGTAACATTTTCTACCGGGTTCGAACTTGAATGTAACATTTACTATCATATTGTTGAACGTCATTTCTGAGATTTTAAATGTTCCTATTCCAAATTCTTCCTTGACGGATACTCTTTCTTCACATTCAGAGTTATATGTGTTCCTATGGTATTTTAAATTGGGAACTTCTGACCTGTACGTCTACTGTGTATTTCCAAAGAATGAACTTTACGGATATGGTAGGAGCTTGGAATAGCTCAGCTCCGTTACCTAGTTTTTAATTAGCCCCTTATGATACCCGGGGTCACACTTAGGGTATTTAATCCCAACAATTAATCGCAGAGTAGTGTATCATTTGATCTTGTCAAAATGTTCAGACCGTGTTTATAAATTACATACAATTAGATACCAAATAGTATAAAGAGACTTACAAATACAATTTTGGAATTCGGGTCCATACAATATTGTTAAATGCCTCATTTACATTTTGTGTTTTACCATGAAGGCATTTCTTTAGCAAGTCTGGACGTGCCACGTCTCTAATAATAGTCTTAATGACCCCCATTACTGCTTCAGGTATTGAGTGTTTGTGTTTGAACTCCTCTAATGTACCAGCTACCTCTGCTGTTTTATACTTGCACAATGTATTGGATGCAGGTGGGCACAGATGGTGTACAGGGTGTCCAGTGTCAACATCGTTCCTACCACTAGAGCTATCACTTTGCACAGTATCACTACTAATTACAACTGGTGTAGTTCTGTAATACTTGTTGCCCTTGTTCTGGTGTCTCTTGAAGACACCTTTGGGTTTAGTCATTATAAAATGAGAGAAATAACACACAAATGTTCACAATAAACTTGGAAATCTACACAATTCCAAACTATCTGCTTTGTTTATGTTTACTGGTATCAAAGCAAATGACAATCACACTTCGTGCAGCCAATGTGTAAGAAATAACTCTAAAGAGAAGCAAGCAAAACATCAACCTTCTAGGTCATATAGTTTCTGAACTGTGAAAATAAATCTCAGAGGAGGCAGACATGTTCTTTAAATGCTGTGTCAAGTAAAATTTAATGTACTATTAAAAATATACCGTACATGAATGGATTTATATGATACATTATACAACAAAATGTGCAGAGAAGTCCAAATATGCATATAGAAAAGAAAAAGAAAATTTCATTTTCTTTTGTTTTAATTTGGGGTCTGATATCACCTTAAGAAGATCTAAACTACTGGCATATAATTCCATTCAATTGCTCTCATACAAGCAAGATGGCGGCTGTGCGAAACTATTACTGATATCACCCTGAAATTGTGTATGGTGATAAAGAATAGTATAATAAGTTCAGATATGTGACGGTCAAATACATGTTAAGTAAAACAAACAATAACATGGCGGCTAAGCGTAATAAAATATATAAATGGCATTTTCTCGAGATATCATCAACTAATCGCAGTGAAACTTTGTAGAATAAACTTGTATAGGATATTTCTACTGGCATCAAATTCAAATCAATTGTTTTCATAAGAGCAACATGGTTGCTGTGAGAATTTTTAAAATTAAGTTTATATTTCTGGTGTCTTAATCATGCTATCGAAGTGAACGTTTGAATAATGAACCCAGGCAATAATATGTATCTCATGGTACATAACTCTATGGCCTACCTACATAATAGAGCAATCGAACGTGGCGATGATCCGAAATATTTAGACGGTCTCAATATCTGAGAATCTACTACAGTAATCAAACTAATATTTTCTATGTTGATTGAGACTATTAACAAGTTCACCAACGGGCCTGTCCAATAACCTCATGAACACAAATCCAACATGGCCACTCCTATATGGAGTTTTCTCGTGATTAAATTATCCAAGAGCAGTGAAACTTGGCACGGTAAATCTTCATACAAGGCTTAATATATTGACGTCTATTTTAATTCATTTTCTACGAGAACTTCAAAATGGCGGCTGTGCAAAATTTTTAAAATCACGTTTATATTTCTCGTGTCCTAAACAGGCGATAGAAATGTAGGATGGTATAATGAGCCACGATTATAATATTCATCTGTTGGCATATACTTCTTTAGCATATGTATAAAATATATCCATGCGATACATTTCACTGGTTCTCAATATCTCCGATACTATTGAAGCATTCAAACTGAAATTTTGTATGGTGTTAGATAACTGTTGAGTAAGGAGAAATATGTGACTATACAAATCCTGAGAAACACAAACATTATGGCGGCCAAGTGATTTTCAAATATTGCAAATAACTTTCTTGCCAATCTAATCACTCGAGTGCAATTAAAGTTGGCACATTGAATCCTTATTCATAGCTTAGTATAGAAACATCTAATGATGTTCCATTATTTTCATAACTTCAAGATGGATCAGCCACAATTCAGCGAATGTGAACCTACCGGCGTCCATTTATATCTCCCCCGCCAAATCTGTACTTTTATTCTTTCTTCCGATATACTGGGTACCGTATGTATATTTGAAAGAACTGTGCTGCAATAATGTTAATAAGAGGATAAGTTCAAGATTATTCACACATGAACTTTGAACATATTCTCTGAACAATTGTCCACAATTTACATGACAACACATTTAAAACGTTGGAACATTTGCGCTCTGTGCTCCTGAAACGTACTTATGATTGTATTTCCAATTAGAGCTAAGAGATAACTCTACTTACATTGCCGTAGCTGTGGAAGGTCAAGTACATCTTGATACGGTTATTGTTGGCCAGCGTGTAACTCTGTAGAGCTGTGGTCTCTGGCTCGGAGAAAGCCTTGGCGCCGGCGTAAGTCTCATCGCAGGGTCGAGAGCTGGCTCCAGTTTCTGTAACAATCATGTAATTATTGATTCAGTTAAACTACTCTTCATGTCATGTCCATTGTCATCTGTAGCTCTTCAGTCGGTCATCACGATAGTGCACAGTGAATGGGCGGGGTACAAGATATAAATATGTAAACATACTCCTGGAGAAAATTACATGTATTAATTAGTTAATTACAGTAGAAACCCGCTTATCCGAGGTAATTGGGACCGAGGGAATGCGTAGGATTCAATGAATCACAATAGCGCACAAAACGATGCAAAGTATGTATAAACGTCGAAATACAACTAGTCGAGCAAGCGAAGCAACACGCGGTGAGGCGGGACTTTTAATTAGAGTAAAGATCAACGAACGGCTCCGATCCCTGCCGAAGTTAGTCTATATAGACTCTCCCGCTCATTCAACTTGAGGGGGTTTGAGCTATTCGTTACTATCGTTACTAGCAGCACGTTATTATGAATTTTAACGCTAATTTAATTAATTACGTTGACAAAGTGAGTGCCTTGGTTAGCACGGAGCCTCGGATAAGCGGGTTTCTACACTAATTACGCGTTTCGACCCTCAAGTGGCCATCATCTGATCCTGTGATGCTAAATTGCCCCTTTAATTGTTATAATCTAATAAATTAATAGACATGTATTTTTTCCAGGAGTGTGTTTACATATTTATATCTTGTACCCCGCCCATTCACTGCGCACAATCTTGTTGATCGACTGAAGAGCTACAAATGACTATTTTATAGGCAACACTGAGAAAGAATTGCTTCATATCTCTACATGCCATGTCAATAGCCGGGCGTATTGAAGACAACTCACCCATCCAGTGGAAGCCGAAGTTCCTGTTACCGTCAACTCCAGGGCAACTAGCGCTGCTGGTCTTCGAGCGAGTCTTCCTCCACAGACGTGTCTGAAATTAAATTAGCTGTTTAAGTTCAGTCTTACTACTAAGTTTTGAGGGTGTGGTTGTGGGGATTCTTTTAAAGAAGTGGAAAATCGAAAGTCATCTACTCCTAAATGAGAAGAGGTTCTATCTCTGAGACTGCAATATGCATTTATATGTCATAACATAAATAACAGTAAATGAATGTTATGCGTATTTATAATTATTTTCGTCTATATGCTAGAGAAACATTTCTGTATTTTATGAATTACACCGGAAATTAGAATATTCTATGACATTCTATTCCGTGTTTATGTCTGTGTTTGAAGTAAGGTCTGCCAACTATCAATGCTATATTGTGAAGACCTACATGCATTTAATTATAATGATTTTGTGTGTTTACGTTTCCAGACGTCCTCATAATCCAGACACCTATTATGTATTTCTGGCGGCATGGTCTCAGATATCCAGCCATAGTAAACTGTTAGGGTATTGTATTTACTTTAACATGGTGTATCTTATACATGGTAGCTTATTAATACACGGTCATATTTCACGGTTAGAATCCACACACGTAAGGATCAAAAAATAAACATTCGTCCGGAAACAAATATGTATTGAGATATCAAGCATGAGGATTTATGAAATAGATGCCCATTTTAGCCGTGCGCACCTTAGCGAGTGGTATCCTAATCGTTGGATAGGCAGAGCTGGACCATTTGTTGGCCTCCACACTCATCGGACTTAAACCATTGGACTTTGCGTGTGAGGGCTTTTAAACCTTCTTTGGTGTCCACCACCACTGAATATTTAAAGTTCAATATATTAAACTGACTTCAATATTAATACTATAATTAACATAACTTACTAATCTTCCCTCGTTTCATGTTGACTAGTATGTAACGAATTTACTTGCATTTTACATACCTTAATCATTAAATTCAGCCTACAAGACAAAGTTAAAATTGCTCCTTTAAAACCTCAGCACTTTGTACACACAGCCTGAAATGCACATCTACAAGAACAAGTTAAGTAACTAACCAAAGATCGTTTGAACTAATTTTGAATGTTTCCACCAACTTGTGATTAAAACTTGTTTATCACTCACTTTCTTCTGGGCTCTGAACATCAGACAGTACAATCTAAAATTGGCCAATCCCACGCCGCGCCACATAGTCTTAAGACACTGCAAGTATTATCTCTTATAAGGGATATCAGCCTCATCATGTTTTCCAGTTACCACATTTAAATGCAGCTATAAGCATTCTCAGGCTTTTATACTACTCTATTACCTTCAAGACATTTAAGGCATCAAAGCCTACAGGCATTTATTTTGTTATGTTTATTGTTAAAATAAATTATGCAACTATGGTATCTAATTGAATTTTGTACTGTGACTTTTTGCCTGACATCCTTACAGTTTTCCATTCTCAAATTCCATTGCCTCTTAGTTTACATTACCAATAACCGTTATCGAGCTTGGACTTGTCCTTGCTCCGTCTGGATTGTTCCCACAACAAACAGCGACGAACAGAAGTCTGCATTAAGGCAGAGGGTGAGCATTTCTAACACCTCGTGTAAGATTCTGAAAGTGATGCATCATTGGGAAAATAAACAGGAACTAGTTAAAACCCGTCAAAACATGACGGTCAATAGGAAAATATTTACTGAAGCAAATTGTTGCCGGTGGCGGAAATCGAAACTAATGCGCTTCGCCCAGCAACTTGCCTGCGATGGACGTGCAGTCGTCGCCAGTGAAACCCCATCGCGTGTCGTGTGTGTGCATGGTTCGTGCTGGGTCGTGCGGTGTGTTCTCATTGTAACACTGTACATTCGTTTACCCTCTTGCCCCGCACCCACCCGCGGCAGCCATAACGTTGCGAGCTGACGTAATGTATACACAACAGTCACGCTCCACATATAACGGTAACAATTCTCTGGAAGGGCAGTACATTCTTTGTACCATATATATTTTAGCACTATTGCAACTTAAATTTCGTCGAATGATTGCACTCTCGACTTTGCAACATACTGCTGGCCATGACTGAAAACTTGATTAGGTAAATCCTAATATTAACAGCACTTATTATTTCCATTCCCTTGGGAATCTATTTCCCCATGATCAGGCAAATGAAGAATATCATTATTAAACGAGGGAAAAATATCATTTGTGTGCTGGAGGGGAAATAGATCCTCCGAAACATGTAACATTTTAATATAATTATCATGTTTGTATTGAAAAGACTTAAATCCAGTTATCTTATAATTAAGTTACCGTATAAAGTTTGTTCGGCAATACCGGTATTCATTCGTCAATACTGACCATACAGCATAGCTGTGAGAAACTGGAACCAGTAATGTATTAAGTAAACTACCCTCATGACTGATATCGCAATAAGGAAGCTTTCAGTTTTAGGTGACCATTAATCTCAAGCTCATGAGTCACGGAACCTCTATTTTACGTGGAATCCGAACCACAGGACATGATACTTCACTTTGGAAATCTCACATGCATTTACGGGAATCAAACCCAGTCCGCTTTTGTGAGAGGCAAGCAGCTTCACCACTGTACCAATACACCCTCTTATATAAACATTCATTCCATACTCACGTTCATGTAACATATTTTCACCCTTTGCATGGGTGGTTTCTAACACTTATATATTACCGTGTAATAATGCAACAACGCTGTACAACGCATGGAATGCCATGAGTACCGGTACTGCGCATGAGGCTCTGATCACTTACCGAGCTATGCGAGAAAGCGTATCCGTCAGGGTTAAGCACGGGGATGATGTGCCAGTCCACCTTGGCGTACAGGTCCTTGTTACTACCACTCTCAACCAGCTGGTTGATAATGTACAGGGCCATGGCAGGAGCGATCCATTCTCTGGCGTGAATTCCGGCGTCGATCAGGATCACTGGACGGGATCCACCACCACCTGAAGATATCTTGATCATGTTGACGGGACGACCTTCAGAAGACTTGCCGATTGCCTCGACGGTCGCAATGCTAGGATAGCTCTTAGCCAAACTCGCCAGGTAAGCGTTGATCTGTGGGAAATAAATACAGACATCATTGAATGAACTTCAGAGGTATTATTTACTTAGCGTACGGATTTTAGTGCCGGGAGTTAGTTAGTTATTGTTGTTTTAAAGGGCGGAACTACGAGGTCCTCTGCCCCTAGTGCCGGGAGTGTCCGAGGGCATGTTCGGCTCGCCCGAGTTTGCTGCTTCTATGCTACAAGTACCGTCGCGTGTGTATGAGATGAAATGAATGATGATGAATGAATGAGTTCAATTTCAAGTAGTTCCAACTTTGGCTACCAGATGCCAATGACACCTAGCGACTTCAGAGGAGACGGAGGGGGACAATTTGCAAGTGCGCACGCACTTAAATGCAAGGAATTTGCATAATTTCTCGATAGCTTTGCATTTTTATATAATTGGGAAGTAATAATAAAGATGTAATGAATGCTAGCCTCCATAACTCGCAGCTCTCCTACCCAAATTTCGTCGCTTTGAACCGCAGGTACACATCAGTGAGCGTCAATGGATCACCCAGCGAGAAGGTCGTGTACCGTACGGTACATTATCAAACCAGTTAGTGGCAGCGCTATCTATTCTGAGCGAAAACTCTCGCACATTCTCTGCCGTGAATTCCGGCGTCCATCAGGAACATTGGACGGGGCCCACCGCCACCTGAAGATATCTTGATCATGTTGACGTGGGGCGCCTTGATGCGGGTGTTGATACATGTATATTGTAGTAACATTGACTTGGACTTACACCTTGCTTTATCCTTTTCGCGTAAGAACATATTCTGCCATCTACCGCTTAAGGACACAACTATTGCTAAACAGTTCTCAACAATGCATAATGTCGTTGCAAATATTGAAATTCATTCACTAGATCTAACAACTTACATATACCCTTCGGTAACAAGATATTAAAATATTCAGATTGTTTAAATAGTATGTGCGTCTCATTCTGACCAGAAACAATTATTTCTCCATTGATAATTATGGGAACTATTCGAATTTTGTAGTCTGGCAATCGATATTCCTTAGATTTCCTTAGAAAGTTGGACACCATCGCTTTTTAATGTTTTCATTTGAAACACTTGCTTGAAAATTTGATTACCCGTTATCTTAATGAGGTCAACTAAACGGTGCTTTATAAAGTTTCAGAACTCGTGATTTTAGTACGAAATACTTGTTTGCATTGATGTATTTCATTACATGACATTCGATGTTTTCCCTCTAATGCAAGACTATAAGCTCAGAAGCCCCAGCTTGAACAGCAAGTTTCAGTCAACAGCATTGTAAACAACAGGCTATAAATCCCAAGTGAAGTGATTTCCACATGCACAAACATTAGAACAGTGCTATATAAGTGTATTCTCAAGAACCTAGCAATACCAATGGTGTTAATTTTTACTGATGTGAACTCACATTACTTCTCATGAGTAATATGTTCTTTTTCGCCTCATTTCATCCATTCACTCATCATTTTATGTATTTTTTTATTATGATATCTTTAATTATGCTGGATTTTGCAACTTAATTTATGGCTGAAGAAGGGACCAGTACTAGAGGCCCCGAAACATGTACCATATAATAGCAAGTTTATAACTTGTAAATAAATGTATTGCCTAGGCGGAACAGTTTCTCCTTTGTTATATAATTCATCTGTGTAAGTTAATTTAATTTCCAGGAACAAAGTTGACCATAGCATCAAAATATCATCCTTACCCTAAATGGATTGTTTGGTCACTGGTCCGAAACAATATTTTTAGGCAATTTTCTGAATTCCAAAAAAGAAACATTAAGTTTCTCTTAGTCGTCAAAACGTCTGTTTTGTAGGCTACGATTCCGACGACTTCAACTAAAGGTAGATGTTGGGGGTGTTAGGTAGTAGGACAATTAAAAAAGACAATGAAGGATTGCGTAGGACAAAATGAACTCAGCTGTGCAAAATAAGGGAAAGAACTTCAAAAGATAATTATAATGAGTTATAGACAAGAGACACAGAAGCAGGTAGTCATGATATTCTAATTGTGAATGGAGGAACTTGAAGGCACCTAGATCGTTCATGCCTTGGGATTAGAATCACAACCTGCCTAAGTCTATACAATAAAATGGCAATAAACCACATAATATGTCATTTAAGGACTAATGATCTGACGACCTTACCTCATCAATGGTCAAATATTTGGAAAAGGAGATTCCTCGAGCCGTCGTGTTAGATGGTGTCAATTGGCGCATGCGCTCAGCTTCAAATACCCTGGAAGCAAGACAGTGTTAGGTTATTATTAAGTCAAGAAGATTAACATTCTACATATCGCAATGTAGTGTGGAGTTCTACTCTAATATTCAGATATAACGGATGCCCGGATTCCTCATCGTAACAAAGGAGTGGGACAGGCCTCAACAGCCAGTACGTTTCCATTCCCCCAACGATAGATAGGTTATCCTTGGTCTTTCACTTCCATAGATTAAAGTCTGTTTATTATTATTAGTAGTAGTATATTGTTATTATCTTCTGGTCCCCAGTAATTTTTTCTCGTAATCTTACTGGACTGTAAATTAGTTTTCTACTTATATTTACTATGTGGCAACTTTCTCTGGGTAGACCGTCTACTGAATGTTCTCTCCAGACAATAGCTTACATTAGTACGTTGAGTCTATGTACTGAACCCGCTGAGCTATGGTTCATGTGATATTTTTGTGACGGAATAATTATTATGGGATGTAGTACTTTTGAACATACCCAGAATACCACGTGGAGCGGAGAGCTCATGCTATACTCTTTGAAGTAGCGCTCAATTGCATTTTTGACTTTGGAGGTCTTGTTAATCACTTTTATCCTTTCACAAGACTCAGAATATTCTAATTCGTCATTCTGTATTATTGAATCATTTTGGTGAATGATTATTACGTTTTTGGTAAGGTATAACACTTGCAGATACGCAAGGAGCTATGAAAGTAGTCGCTCAATGACTTCGTTTTTGGCGACCTACTTCCGAGTGAAAGTCAGTGACGACACTACATCTGGAGATCTGACGCCCGACAGGCGTGTTTCGAGTATCCGTTCGTCGCGACGTGGACATTATAAATATTTTTGTGCTCAAGTGAGCATCCGACTGCATCGTGTGTTGAAAATAACTATACTAACGTTGTCACACATCGTGGACATATTATTGTTCTACGAAAGGCCATATTAGGCAATATTTTCTACAAACTGTAATTGGTGCCATACGCCAGATATTTTTCCCACGTGTAAGTGGAAGGGCAAAGTGCCACGCCGAAAATATAAGAGTTATCGTCTGATAATTGTGCCAAGACGACGTGATTATTACTGCCAACGATCACAACATTATTGTTACGGAAATTCTGAATTGAAAATATCAATTTTATCGCGGATGCCACGTGATTGATAAAACGTGATACAATTGCACGTGCTAACAAGCAAAGCATCGCATCGTGTTGAATCTTGAGGATCAAGAGGCTGAAAACTACAAAATACTGTGGAGAACACTATTATTTGCATCGTCCACAATAATCACGCCAAAACGCCGAGAGGAACGAGATATTTCGACATTTTCGACATCATGCAAGACATTGAACTTTTCCACGCCATGGTGAAGAAGACGACTATGGGCTAATACCATTCCGGTATGAGGGAGACGTCGTGATGGAGACCACCAGCTTGATGGAACGTCGGGATGCCGAGGACGCAGACGAAGGAACGTGGATGCCGACTTCCAGGCACATTCCAGACCTTTTTGGGAGACCATCATCCGGAGGCGAACGAGCCCTGGTTGCTTGGGAGGTCCAGATTGGTGAATCCGTGGAGGACAGGACCATGCTGGAGAGCCAAGCAGAGTTTTTCGCGACCCTGGTCGATGAATGTCTGAGCCGATGTGAGAGCTACCAAAAGTCGTGAGTTTGGGCACCCTTTCTTTTGTAATAGTCCGCGGTGGTATATTTAGATATCGTAGTTTTTTTTTTGTGAATCAACCGCACTTATGTGTCAGCCATTTGCTAGGTAGGGTTGTAATTAGTATAATTGTTGTTTATTTCAGTCATTGTGAGTCACCCTGTGGGGTAGACCAGTTTTGGTTAACCATGGTGCCGTCCTGATGAACGTCGTACCACGTTATAGCCGACCCACTGCCAAACATGACTGTAATCATTTGCAGCTATTTTGCTCAGCCATGTGTAGGATATTTATCCGTGGTTTCATTCAGATGTCATCGTCACTTTATTTAACTGCAATCTTTGCAACCAGTCTGTTGAGACTTATGACCTCGTTAGATAGGTCGTATCGTTAGGAAACCAACTGTAGTTTCCAGTTTTATAAAAATATGCCGTATTTTCATTTTTGAAAGCGCTCAGAAGCCAATTTTAGTCATATACTGACAGATTTATTATTTTGGAGAAAGTGTAGATGTCAAGCATCGAACTAAGTGCACTATCGCATCATTATGCAGGTCTAGAGTTGCAGATCTGTGCCATATTTATCAATTTGTTACTACTTTGTTTCTGTCATGAGGACACAGGTGTTAATGTTATACTGAGAACTTAATAAGTGTTATATCTTGGATGAGCAAAGAAGCTCGTGAGACATGCTGTTATGTCTGTGATTTACTATTCTTTGAAATGAAGGACTGCGATACTTTATTGTACAGTTAAATTGTAACGTGTTTAGCACACGGATTCTATAAGGTTTTTGAACCAAGCATATGCTAAGAATGACAAGGCCAAATATTACGGTATTATATAATGTTAAAACTAGCCGGCCTTGCCTGTTGAAAAATGTGGTCAGTGAAGGACTGCAATTTGTGAAGTTGTCACCAATAAACTGGTTTGTTGACCCAGTAACCTTGAAAACAAATGCTTGAAAGCGAGACAGAACTACGATAACATAGGACAGAATGTTGATTTCATTCATCTCTTTCTTTCAATGCAGCTATTGCTCATGAAACCCAGTGTTTCTTACTGTATTTTTGTTCATTTGTTTTTCTTGGATTTTCATACTGTTAGTTAGATATTTTGCTGCGAGGAATGTCATTTCGACATGTCCAGGGTTGTCAGGCTTCTTTATGCATTGTTGGCGATCCTCTTGAGAGAGGCAAATTATAATGAAGGCAATTTGGTTATTAAATGCGAGGTTTTTGCCGCAGGTAACCCATGATATTATGTGCCTTGAGTGAGTAAGACGTGCCATTGTTGTAAGTCGCGCATCTGTTGTTGTTATGAGGCATTATTATGAGAGTTGTTGAAAGCGAGGTATTTACCGCTGATAACTCGTGTTATTGTGAGTCCGAGCCGAGTTTGCTCGTTGAGTTTTCCGACTATTGAGTCGATGTTTTGCTGCGGGAGAATGATCTTTAGAAGACTACTCCTTGTCAGGCCTTTGTCAGAATACGCCATAAACCTACGGAAGGAACATAAACCGACATAATAAACATCATCCGCATAATTGTTTTAAACAAGATCTAACTAACATATTATTTCCATTTAAACTTTGACATTCTTACATTTGAACCTGCTGACATGGCCGTGCAGATGAAGGTATTTCCTTTATTGGAAACGACGAAGTCTGTAGACATTTTTGTTGTGACCTGGCGCACACATGAACCATTAGTTCATAGTGTGTGGAGCGCAGGCCATGTGATTGTCAGACGTGGTTTTAACTACGCTATCACCGACATTACTATCAAGCTAGATGACAATGGTTTACAAAGAGTTAACCATGGGGCAGGAAGGCATTATAATAAAAACTGTGTTGTACTATAATTATTGATGTCATGAAACTGTATTTTTCCCCATGTTACCTTTATTGCGTGCTATTTAGCACATGATTGTTGATTAGATTAATTGTTTTTAAATGGCTGTACACTTAGCTTTGTATTGTAACTGTTTTGCTATTACGGACGTCACCGCCGTAACTTTGAATGTTAACTGATAGGACTTAGCTAGAAAAGTTAAATGTAAATGTGGAAATGGTACCACCATAACTTAGCTTTGCTTTGCTCCTTCACTTAAATGTAACTTCATATTAGCTTGATCATGTAACTTGTATTAGGGATTTTGCGTCGTACCATTTACCCAGCGTTGTTGCTGTTGCTTACTTATTGTGTATTAGATCCTTCGCGAGGGTTAATGTAACTTCATTGTTAGGGACTTGAACTTTTATTATCATTAACTTTTAGCTTGCGGATTAGCCGAATATAACCCTCCGAACTAGGATAGGGGTTTGTGGAAATCTACAATAAATTTTCACGGTGTTTTACATAAGCCTGGATGTTTAATTTCACAGTCTAGTTTTTGAGGTGAACCTTTCCTTAGGCCGTCTTTGACCATCGCAACCATGTGCCACGCTCCCCGTGGACTATGGAACCTCGTGCCGCATTGGCCTATTGTTAGGAAGTTCACCTGATCCTCACGGCAAACTTTTAAAGGTCCGACGGGGGAGATGTTAGGAGAGTCATCGCGGTTGTTGGCTATCCCGACAGCTTTACCGGAGGACTTCTGAAGGTCACTCACAAATATGTGCCGTTGCCACCCGGCTGACGGTCACAGTACCTTGGAATGAACTATATATTATCCCCGGCTAACTTGTTGCTAAAGATTCCTTCAAAGCTGCTTCTATAAATACATTTAAAAAGTCGTAGAAACCGTGCGTATTCTTGTCTTAACTCCTTCATAATAATTGCTCCCAGTCCTTTTACAAATAATTTCTAGAATCGGATAACTATTGTAAAACACTCTAAATAGAGAAATAGGTAATAGTTAAAAAGTAAATTTGAAAGGAGTATTTGATGATATAATCCTCTATATTGTATACATGATTACTTATGAAATGTATGTTCTTCTAAATAGAGTGGTTTACTTACATCTGCACGTCATGGATGATAATCTGGTAGGCCAGATTGTTGTTGAGGAGATAATCCTCGAATAGTGTGACGTAGGTGGGGTTCACCATGATGTCAGTGGGATGACCTGCAAGGCGGCCACTGCTCCAGAAGTCGTACGCTGGGTGGTTCCGGAATGGTTCCAGGAGACTCATCTGTTCCTCCGTTGGCATTACGTGGAACACCTTGTATCTGTGGCATCAAACATTTATCATCAAACTTACATTTTTCTTTACAATTTGGAATAGGGAAGAAGATACATTTATGAAAATAAGTCATCTAGTCTGCTAATATTCTCATAATCGATTATCAGCTCCTTCCGTCATTTATGCCCATAGGCTGCATAACTTTTTGTTTTAAATACTGTTTCTCTGCCTATTAGAGTGATTTAAGAGTCCATTCTTCCACATTTTCTGAGTAATTTCAAGACCTAATTACATGTCCACCGTGTCTATTTATCTGTCTATTTTGAGTATCATAGTCCCTTATTGTCTACCTCGGGAAATATTTGCCTACGTAACTTATCACCACTTTGCTGTTGCTCTGACATTGTGGTCATATAGCCCCATGTATTTGGGTGTGAATGGAATTAGTATGCTTAACTGTGTTATTGTGATGGCTGCATTAATGTGTATGTTTGTAAATTCGGGATAGGTTTGGGAAGGATGCGTCCGTGGTCTTAAGTTAGAAACATGACTACCTGGTGTAGAAGTAGGGAAAAACACTTCCAGGATTGCTGAGGTGGGAATCGAATCTCCCTGTTCTCAGTCTTGCCTCATGAGTCTGACTGTGAGTGTACCCCGTTCCAGTCGAAACGCCAGAATTAAATATTCTTAACAAAATATTGAAGAGTCATGTACAGGCCTAGGATACAATCCAGACCAATCCAGGAGTTGTTTTCTGTGGTTTCCAGACTTCAAGTACAAACAAATAGATTGTTCCTAAATGAAAGCCGTGGCCATTTCCAAGCTCGAATTACATATATCCTACACATAGTAGTGTATTCCTTCACTACACTAATAAGAGTAATTTAAATTTGCACTAGATTTTGTGGTGTTGTGGTGGAACCAATATCATTATTTAATACGAAATAGTAAAAACAACGAAAATGTACATTTCTTGGCAACTTTGGATCCAGTAGGACCCATAATTGACTACACAAAACAAATTAATGAACCTCATCAGTGTTGCTACATTACAAATTGTAGTCAATAATGTGATGGTACTTTATGAACTTTAAGGCAGTCTTGAAAGCTACGGGACGTTCTTAGTCCCAAATCATTGAACACTTCTTCAGAAAACTGCCCTACTCATCGATAGCAGCACATTTTAGAGCTTGAAGAGTCAGCGGGGGATGTTGAAGGTTAGCATTCGTGAATCGATTGCTCCTAGCTGTGAAGCAGGCAGAGTAGCCATGATTGAAACAACGTATTTATCATTTAACCATAAACGTAGCATACATATTAGACATTGGTGAGTAAACTGCAAATGTGCTTCATATTTTAAGATCATATGTTAAAAGACATGAGAGGTGATGATCGTGTTGTCCTAGGTTCCTACAATGGAAAAACAAAAAGTTAGCAAGTGTATGCTATCTGTTAGTTTGTGTGTATGCTATAGATGCAAATTAATCCATACTGGTATATTAGCCAAGTCTTTGGATTCGTGAAAGTAACAAATTGTTTTCCTAGCACCCGGTCTGGAGAGCTTATGGTCACGTAGACAGACATGTCAAAACATTGAGCCAGAACAGCCAATTACTTCACTTCAACATCGCAACGAAATGTATTACGATAATTATTTCAGAATGGTGTCTTCAATCGGCAGTTATAGAGGCGTACCTTAACCTATTTCGGTTACATTATGTACGTCATCCTGTATGACTGATCCTATGTATTTTTCAAAGATGGGTTTGAAGATGAAGGAAGCCTTTACGCCACTTACCCATCGTATCTCTGGTGCTCAGCAAGGACCAGCGCCAGGAGCGTGGCTGCTAGGATCAGCCGCCGGATCATGGTGATGTCGCGAGTAGCCTCAACAAGCCAGATTCACTGAGTATATATAGTGACTGAGTGACATGGCGTATCTCTTAAGAGACTTAACTGATAACGGTCATCATCAAATCTGGCTCAATAAGAGAATGCGTTTTTTCCCGACCACGTCAAGTGATACTTGAGAATTTCATTCTTCTCATCAATGTGTTGCAGTCCTTGAGAGCTGTTTATCATCCCAACTAAGGTAAATTCGAGTAGCCTACTGGCCTGGAGCAAGTCTTCGTGTTTGACATTACTTTGGTGACCTGGGTAATTGCGTTCCATTACCCAGAAATCAGAATTGAATTTCTTGAGAGAATCGAGCCCGGTCCTTCGGGGTGCTACCTAATAATTCGCACCCTCTTGGCGTGGAGATTAATGAAACAGCGAGTGGGTGATACCAAGAAGAGAACCTGGCGGAAGAACTCTGTGGAATGGTCCCTTTCGAATAGCAATCACCAACCATTGAAGCTCTGCACACTAGCAGATAGTCCACCTCGTGGTGTAGCGACTTGCTGATGATGAAGATTAAATGGGTATGTATAGTAACAAATGAAGAGGTTTATTTATTATACAGGGTGTCTCTTATTAACGTTTAAAACTCTCTATAGTGACGTAGATGGCATTGAAACTAGTAATTTGATATAGGACACTTAGGGTCGCAAGTGTCTAGAAATACGTTACCTTAAAAGTGAACCTCAACTGTTAGACATATGACGTCATCAGGTGACGGCTCAGCTCGAGCGGTCAGGCCCGTGCTCTCTTACGCACACCAAAGCAAACGTTGAATATCATAACACTCTGGTTCCGTGTCTTAATGTCAACAAACAATCTGCTTCCACTTGAAAGGAGGAGAGAGAGAGAAAAAATAAAGCTGATGGATAGGCCTCGGATTTGAACCTCGAACCCCACCCGCCCGAGTCGCACACGCAGACTCAGAGCCAGAGTGATATGATATTCAACGTTAGCTTTGGAAGCTTTGGTTGCGTAAGAGAGCACGGGCCAGACCGCTCGAGCATTGCCGTCACCTGATGACGTCATATGTTTAACAGTTGTGGTTCACTTTTAAGGTATTTCCGGACACTTGCGACCCTAAGTGTCCTATATCAAATGCCATCTACGTCGCTACAGAGAGTTTTAAACGTTAATAAGAGACACAGCTCTTCAGTCGGTTAACACAAATTGTGCCGACAATATAACTAGGCGACACTGAGAAATGGTATCTAATGCAAATGCAGAGGTTGTAATGATTCGTTTATGTGTACTTACCCAACAGTTGTAACGGATCCCTCGTTACTACTTAACAACAATTCTGAAATAATTTGATGTGTGCGCCATCTATAGGAAAAGATGAACATTGCCTTGACTTAGCTTTTGATATACACATTACTATATTCTACAGGTTAGGGGTGATAATTATCTCACTTATCAGACCGACTAATTTCTTGTGAAATGAAACAGATAACAAATCATTCTTTAAACTTTCATTCATATACTGTACTTATGAAAACACGAATACAATATTGGAGTTACTACCTATGAGAATTGGCTCAACTATGAATTTCAATTCAACTATTTGATTACTATCTCTCTACAGAGCAGAGCATTGTGAACATTCATCTGGGAAAAACCAGGATCAACTCCATTCGTCTTGCGAGAAGACGTACAGTATGCTATTATTTGCTTTCACTCACCCTCGGAACTCTCGTTATAATTCTTCTCGGCAGATCCCCAAGACATAGCCGTACTTAGCACTCTCGAATTAGACGGCAGCTGTAGTTTCTTTCAAGCCACACCTTCTATGAGCAAAGTTTGATCAATGTTACGATTAAGACTCGGTGAACTTGGATATCGCATAACTTGGCGACTGAATGTAAGAATTTCAAGAACGAAGCTCCCAATAGCTTCCGAAGATAAACTTTGTTCACGTAAATTAGAGTTCATAGGGCCACAAGCTTGGCTTCCTTTTAAACTAGGCCACTGAAGATATAGCTTCCTCTTTCCTGGTCGTTGTAGAAATCTTAGCCACTGTTCTGTTTGGTATTTTATATATATAAGTATACAGTATATAACAAAATGCCAATTCTCATCTAAATACGTATAATGATATAATAATGGTTCGCTAATAAAATCCTGACGACTGTAGAGATGAAATGTGAATGAAATTGCACGGATAATTAATAATCATAAAGCTGGATGACGTATAGGTCTAATTATGTATTAATAATAATGACTGATTTTAAACAAAATGTCGTGATTATGAGGAGAACCTTTGCAATAGACGTACAATCCGTTACAGAAGATTAAATGCATAGATATAGTAACAAATGAAGAGGTAATAAGACTAGTGGAGGAGGAGAGATATTTGTGGGGAATGCTAACGAAGGGAAGAGATAGTTTGTTAGAGTCACCCAGGAATACTAAACTTAGGAAGGGTCGAGTACAAGAACTGTAGAGGCAGACTAAGATAAGAAAATATGAAACGGATTGCCTATGATGTAAGGTGTGAAACGATTAAATCAGGTCAGGGAGGATGGAGGGCTGCTTCAAAAACAATCTTTTGAGACGTAAATGAAAATCACGAAATAATAAGGAAAAATATAACCTCCCTTCATAACAACCACAGTTTGGGCCTTATCTGAGACATAGTGCAAAATACATTAGAGATGTTACGTTTTATTCCATCATTATGGTACTAAAAGTTGATGATTCTTTCGATAATTGTTATTTATGGAACCCCTAACTATCTCGGGAAAATTTCCTCTTATTTAGCTGCCAAATGTATCCAATCGGGTTGAGGTCCAGCGAGGCGCCAGGGCACACCAGAACTTAATGTTTTCATGAAGGAATTTTGTCACAGTTTAGGATAAGTCCATTTTATTTATATGTGTGATAGCAGTCTTATAGCCCGTGTTATTTGAGGATATTCTGCAGTGTGTAACTGTACTTGTTTGGGTGACTTGAAATATGGCACTATCCCTGAATTTACCCCGACAGGATGTCGGGAAACAATGCAAACATCAACTGGAAATTGGCGTTTTCAACCACTGCACTTTGGCTTCCTGATTCTCTCTCACACAGGACTTCACAGACACCTGGCAGATCTGCTTATCAATATGTTTCCATGACCTAAAATAAGTAGGCATAAGTGTGTCAAACCTTTAAGTTATGTACTTATTGAAAGAAGCAGTTCAAGGGTATAGTATTTAATTAGGAACAAGGTTGCCATATCTCCCGTCAAGGATACCCTTCATTATCTCCTAGAAAGAGTATTGATCAATGTACAGTATGATAGAGTTAGCGAATTGATTGATATCACACTTGTTTCATATACAATAATATTAGCATTATGCCCAGACGAACGAAGCATATCGAGCTGTATAAGCGTGAAGAACCGAAAGCCTAGCAAGAACTTGTCTTAAAGGTAATCTATTTACAACACTTATTGAGCGGCTTCCGTGGCGTAGTTGGTAGCATGCTGAGCTTCTCTGCCCAAGATTGCGGGTTCAAACCCGGCCGGGTTATCGGATTTTTTAAGTGCGTTCAAAATCCCTCAGTATGCCTTCATTCGGTGGGGAACTTAAGCCGGCGGGCCCATATCATAGATTTATGGCATGTAAAAAAAACTTTCCACTAACTACAATTGTGTGATGCTAGATGTGTAGGTTAGATTTGATTAACGATCTATTAAATTCCAACGTTTGTCACCAGCTGCCGGTTGTGGTGGCATCTTGTAGCCAAGTTCACAGCTAGGTGTCCTTGACGGTAACATTTGGTAGCAAAAGTAGGAACAACTTGAAATCGATCGTCTGCAGTCCTTACCTGAATTACAGATAACACACACTAATACAGCCATCACAATTAACACCGGTTATCTGACAGATTCTACACACACCGAAAGTACACAGGGCTACATGATCGCGTTGTCGCAGTCCCTAAACTGAGGAACCAACCAACCGCTTTTATTGAGGAAATGAAATCAAAAGTAGTTAGTTTAAATAATTTTGAAGAGTATTATTACACTGAACCGGGCACGGTGGCCCCTAACGTGCCAGATCGTGCTTCGCTGGCATCGGTAGAGCATGGGTTCGAATCCCAACTCGGTCTTACTGAAAATGGTTTTCGTGTTTTCCCCTATTTTCACCACCAGGCAAATGCTTGGACGGTTCCTTTCAACAGGACCATGGCCTACTTCCTTCCAAAATCCCTTCTCTGACCCTTCCTAAGTTAGACCCAAGTTAGCGGTCACCTGGGCGAATTGATCTGCCAAAATCCCCAGTTGTATCTGCTGGTAAAGTGTTGTACCAGCTCCCAGACACCGTCCTTGCGATGGTAGAGGAATGATCCCTCGCAAAGTCCGTGGATGAAACCGAGCTGGGAGGATAATCGATATACACTGAACCTATGTTGAGTATGGTAAACAGCTGATATTGGAATTTTCTGCTGGTGTTATGAATAATATAAGATTACTTTCATGTTAGAAATGGTTAGATTCAGTCATTGTGAACGTATCGTAACCTAACGTAACTTTCACGTAACTCTACACAGTTTTGTCAATTGGAACGTCCTAATAATAATAATATCGTAAGGTCTCGGGAGCCGGGTGCAAGTTTTGTTATTTGATGCCCAAAGGGCAGCTTGAATGTGAAATTTTGTCGCTCCTTGGAGCGCTATGAAAGTCAAGGAGGTTAGATACAGTATCTAAGCTCCTTGACTTTCATAGCGCTTTCTACTAGAGAAAGGAGGAACTTTGAGTTGATGGAAAATCCCGAGATTAATTTTGCCATTATGAACATGGTCTACTGAATTCGAATGGGTTATTTAACTTGCCAACAACGTATGACATGCGTGCCGTGATTTTTGTCGCCTTTCAAAAATCACTTACCACTGCCAGGAGCGAACCTGTAAGCTTGGGGTTGGTAGTCCTACACGATAACCACTCACCCACCGTGGCAAACTGGAACGTTCTTAATGACTGGAGAACAAGCCCACTGAACAGTGTAACGCCTGACAAAAATAAGTTGTTGATTACTATTGGAGTCAGGGACAGATGACCTCGTAGTTCCGCCCCTTAAAACAACAATAACTAACTATTGGAGATTTCGAATACCTTGGCCATTAGCCCCTGCACTTGGGAGTCTTTTCAATTTATCTGATGACTTGTGTTTCTGTGTGATGACTATTAGTTGTACGAGTAATAGGGACAGGGTTGGTGGTAAGCGCCCCGGAACCTGATTTTAAGTACTATCTCGGCATTTGCCTGGAGGCAGTGTGGAAAAATACCGTGAAAGACCACACTATATACCCGCTATCATCGCCGGGATTTGAACCACCAATCTCCGGACTTGCTGCAGCTCCCCATCTTGGTTGTGGTGAGCAATTTAACGCGCACGGCTACGCCGCGGGGATAAAAGTAGAAGCATTAAGAAGACTGAGATGCAACATGTGGCGAGAGATCATAAGTGAGGGTTAAAAAAGAGTCTTTCATTTTCTACTCTGACCCTTTCTTGCAAACCTTCATTCACGGGACGAATATATAGCATGCTGAGCTTCTATGCCCAAGATTGTGGGGTCAAACCCGGCCAAAGTCGTCGGAATTATTAAGAGCGTTCGAAATCCCTCGGCATGCCTTCCTTCGGAGGGGAAATACAGTAAAGCTGGTGGTCTCATGTCATAGATTTATGGCATGTAAAATAACCATCCACTAACTACACTTGTGTGAAGCTAAAATGTGTAGGTTAGACTTGATTAACGCTCTATTAGTTCCAACTTTCGCCGCCAGGTGTTGGTTGTGGCTGCATCTAGTAGCCAAGTCCTCAGCTAGGTGTCGTGGACGGTAGCATTTGGTAGCAAAAGTAGGAACTACTTGAAAATTGATCGTCTGCAGCCCCTACCTGAATTACAGATAACACACACTAATACAACCATCAGAATTAAAACCGGTTATCAGACAGATTCTACACACACCCAAAGTACACGGGACTGCATGATCGCGTTGTCGCAGCCCCTAAACTAAGGAACCAACCAACGGGAGAGATAGCGTTAAACAAATAAATAAATAAATAAATGAATAAATAAATACTATTACATCTTTGTATCTCTGCACCTTTATATCTTTAAATCATAATATTTAATGTTTGTAGATAAAGACCGTTAGACCTAATCAGTGAATCATGTGTATGGATATAGGCTAAATATCGATAATAGTGATGGTTTATTGAACCTTAGGATCTTTTGTTCATTACAATTAAGTTAATCTAATAGCAGTAACATAAAGACTTTTATCAATGTATAAGAAAGCCTCGTGCCTAAATCTCGATTATAATTGGAAAGGTTCCCTTATCGCTGAAAGTGTTCGCGTCCTTATCTTAATACGAGTGTTATGATGATAAAATCAAGTAGGGCACGAGAATATATGAGTTGTTGTTGTTGATTCTCTTAGGGGCTTTCGGACGTCGTGATCATGTAGCCCCGTGTACTTGAGTGTGTATTGAATTTGTCTGATAACCTGTGTCACTATGATGTCTGTACCAGTGTGTGTATTTGTAATTGAGGTAGGACTAGGGTAGGAAACGGTATTGGCCGCAAGTTCTGTACCATCCCGGCATTTGCCTGGAGTAGAAGTGGGAAAACACGGAAAACCACTTCCAGATGGATGAGGTAGGAATCGAACCCACCTCTTTCAGTTTCACCTCACGATGCTCAGTGTAACCTGTTTCAGCCCTCAAATCAGAATTAAATTCCTGGGCAGTGCTGGGAATCGAACCAAGCCTCCGTGTGGTGACAGCTAAGAATGTTAGCTGCTACGCAACGAGACGGACAGAAGAGATAGCACTCAAATTTTATTTTTAAGTAACATTGTGGGGTTTGAAGCCATTTTGCAGTGTTGCCTAAGTTAACAAAAGTTTGGTGCTTTTCAGTCGATCAGCACGAATGTACCCAAAAAGAGCTGAGTTATGTCATAATCCTGAAATAAATTACATGAGTAGGATGACCAGTTTCGATCGTCAAGCGATCATCATCAGATCCATTACACCTTGGCTATAATATTTATGTTTGAGAATGCAGGTGAACAATATTTACAATATGTACAATTATTTAGTTGCAGTATTGGTAATGCAACTGTCGGTGTATGCTAAATGTAGTATATCTAATGTTAGGTGAAATGCTAAAATGGTGATAAAAATCCGGAGTTTGTCTGTTTTGGGTGATTATATGGTTATACAAAATCAACTATGGTTATACTGTAATAATACAGGCTGATACTTTTCCGGTTGTCTTCCTGACTGGAACTTCGAGTAGTTTCGTGTTCACTCTGGCACCAGTTTTGGTCGGTAACCTGGGTGTTAACTGGACGAAACTGGTTTTTCCTTTCTCCCCCCTTTGTTCTTGTGTGTTTTCTGAGGTCAGCGGGGGGAGAAAGGAAAAACCAGTTTCGTCCAGTTAACACCCGGGTTAGTCGACCAAAACTGGTACCAGAGTGAACACGAAACTACTCGAAGTTCCAGTCAGGAAGACAACCGGATAAGTTTCAGCCTGTATTATTACAGTATAACCACAGTTGATTTTGTATAACCATATAATCACCCCCAAACAGACAAACTCCGGATTTTATCACCATTTTAGCATTTCACATGACATTAGATATACTACATTTAGCATACACCGACAGTTGCATTACCAATACTGCAACTAAATAATTGTACATATTGTAAATATTTTTCACCTGTATTCTCAAACATAGTTGTTATAGCCTAAGTGTAATGGATCTGATGATGATCGCTTGACGATCGAAACTGGTCATCCTAGAGTATTTATTAATCTCAGGTAATTTATTTCAGAATTAGGACATAACCCAGCTCTTTTTGGGTACATTCGTGTTGACCGACTGAAAAGCACTAAACTTCCGATTTTTTAAGTAATTCATTTAAGTATTGGGTCGTGGATTAATTTATAGCAGAATTTCATAAGAAACAAGATGTTCAGTAAAGAACATATAGCCTACTTTCTCCTAAATGCATGGGTATTGTTATAACTCTTTGTCCTTTTCAAGGAGTATGATTGAATGTTGGTTGTAGTAGCTTGTTGAAATACAACGTGCTATAGGGATATTAAACATGAATATGAGGTGCCCTTTGCTAGTGCTACCTCTGTACCAAATTTCGTTCAATTCGGTTTCACCGTGTATGAATTGATAGGGGGAATCGATTTGCACACATACTTGGCCACCATCTGCAAACTATTGGGCTGATGTTCTTGCAGTTTGGTCAGAATATGTTTCCCACATAAAGATATGGTGTTGCAAAATTTGGTAGAGACTAGATTATTAGGTTGGTCGTAATTACATTTTAGCTTTTAACATTTGGGTGCCCGCGATTACGTTTCCGTCAAGATAGCGGTGATATAAAACATGACACTGAGGTGCCCTTTGCTAGTGCTACCTCTGTACCAAATTTCGTTAATTCGGTACCACCGTGTTCAAATTAATAGGGGGAATCAATTTTGACATAAATATGGCCGCCATCCGCAAACTATTAGGCTAATGACCTATTAGATTGGTCAAAGGATGCTCCCTCCATAAAGGTATGTTGTTGCAAAGTTTGGTAGAGATCGGATGGTTATGTTAGTCGTAATTTCATTTAAGCTTTGAAAATTCGTGTGGCCGCCATTACGTTTCAGTCAAGATGGCGGCGATATAAAACATGACACTGAGATGCCCTTTGCTAATGCTACCTCTGTACCAAATTTCGTTCCATTCGGTTTCACCGTTTTTGAATTAATAGGGGGAATTGATTTTCACACAAAGATGGCCGCCAACCGCAAACTATTAAGCTAATGACCTATTCATTTGGTCAAAGGATGCTTCCTCTATAAGGGTATGTTGGTGCAAAATTTGGTAGTGATCGGATGATTATGTTAGTCGTAATTTGATTTAAGCTTTGAACATTTGTGTGGCCGCCATTACGTTTCCGTCAAGATGGCGGCGATATAAAACATGACACTGAGGTGCCTTTTGTTAGTACTACCTCTGAACCAAATTTCGTTCCATTCGGTTGCACCGTGTTCGAATTAATAGGGGGATTCGATTTTCACACAAAGATGGCCGCCATCCGCAAACTATTACGCTGATGACCTATTAGATTGGTCAAAGGAAGCTCCCTCCATAAAGGTATGTAGTTGCAAAATTTGGTAGAGATCGGATGATTAGGTTAATCGTAATTTGATTTAAGCTTTGAACATTCGTGTGGCCGCCATTAAGTTTCAGTCAAGATGGCGGCGATAAAAAACATGACACTGAGGTGCCCTTTGCTAGTGCTACCTCTGTACCAAATTTCGTTGCATTCGGTTCCACCGTGTTCGAATTAATAGGGGGAATCAATTTTGACATAAAGATGGCCGCCATCCGCAAACTATTAGGCGAATGACCTATTAGGTTGGCCAAAGGATGCTCCCTCCATAAAGGTATGCAGTTGCAAAATTTGGTAGAGATCGGATGGTTAAGTTAATCGTAATTTGATTTAAGCTTTGAACATTCGTGTGGCCGCCATTACGTTTCAGTCAAGATGGCGGCTATATAAAACATGACACTGAGGTGCCATTTGCTAGTGCTACCCCTGTACCAAATTTCGTTCCATTCGGTTCCACCGTGTTCGAATTAATAGGGGGAATCAATGTTGACATAAATATGGCCGCCATCCGCAAACTATTAGGCTAATAACCTATTAGATTGGTGAAAGGATGCTCCCTCCATAAAGGTATGTTGTTGCAAAGTTTGGTAGAGATCGGATGGTTATGTTAGTCGTAATTTAACTTAAGCTTTGAAAAATTTGTGTGACCGCCATTACGTTTCTGTCAATATGGCGGCGACATAAAACATGACACTAAGATGCCCTTTGCTAGTGCTACCTCTGTACCAAATTTCGTTCCATTCGGTTTCACCGTGTTTGAATTAATAGGGGGAATTGATTTTCACACAAAGATGGCCGCCATCCGCAAACTATTATGCTAATGACCTATTCATTTGGTCAAAGAATGCATCCTCTATAAGGGTATGTTGTTGCAAAATTTGGTAGAGATCGAATGATTAGGTTAATCGTAATTTGATTTAAGCTTTGAACATTTGTGTGGCCGCCATTACGTTTCCGTCAAGATGGTGGCGATATAAAACATGACACTGGGGTGCCTTTTGTTAGTACTACCTCTGTACCAAATTTCGTTCCATTCGGTTGCACCGTGTTCGAATTAATAGGGGGAATCGATTTTCACACAAAGCTGGCCGCCATCCGCAAACTATTACGCTAATGACCTATTAGTTTGGTCAAAGGATGCTCCCCCCATAAAGGTATGTTGTTGCAAAATTTGGTAGAGATCGGATGATTAGGTTAGTCGTAATTTGATTTAAGCTTTGAACATTTGTGTGGCCGCCATTACGTTTCCGTCAAGATGGCGGCGATATAAAACATGACACTGAGGTGCCTTTTGTTAGTACTACCTCTGTACCAAATTTCGTTCCATTCGGTTGCACCGTGTTCGAATTAATAGGGGGAATCGATTTTCACACAAAGTTGGCCGCCATCCGCATACTATTACGCTGATGACCTATTGGTTTGGTAAAAGGATGCTCCCCCCCACAAAGGTATGTTGTTGCAAAATTTGGTAGAGATCGGATGATTAGGTTAGTCGTAATTTGATTTAAGCTTTGAACATTTGTGTGGCCGCCATTACGTTTCCGTCAAGATGGCGGCGATATAAAACATGACACTGAGGTGTCCTTTGCTAGTGCTACCTTTGTACCAAATTTCGTTCAATTCGCATTCACCGTGTTCGAATTGAAAGGGGGGCACCGACATTCAGAGTACACACACTCACACACACACAGACACACACACACAGACTCACACACACACATACACACACACACGCACACACACACACACACACACACAGACTCACACACACACATACACACACACAGACAGACACACTTTTTTCGCCCTGTGTTGATCTCAGAAGTCTACTTTCATTTTTTGCAAAAATCGAAAGTAGGCTAAAAAGTCCTCTCGGCACGCCGGAAGGCGGAGGTAGATTTCACCGGACAAACTTGGGGATAGGCGAAAATAGGCAGAATATGCAGGTTTTCGTAGAAGGATCAGACCTCATTTATTGCGAGAAGATATTTTATAATTGGAGCTTAATTAACTTTGTTTTTCATCATTTTATGCTTATTTTAAACATTTTATTGTCTTATGGGAACGGTAACCTTCTTGTCATTTGGGGTCCATTTTTAGCCTACTTTCGATTTTTGCAAAAAATGAAAGTAGACTTATGAGATCAACACAGGGCGAAAAAAAGTGTGTCTGTCTGTGTGTGTGTATGTGTGTGTGTGTGTGTGTGTGTGTGGGTGTGTGAGTCTGTGTGTGTGTGTGTGTCTGTGTGTGTGTGTGTGTGTGTGTGTGTGTGTGAGTGTGTGTACTCTGAATGTCTGTCCCCCCTATCAATTCGAACACGGTGAATGCGAATTGAACGAAATTTGGTACAAAGGTAGCACTAGCAAAGGACACCTCAGTGTCATGTTTTATATCGCCGCCATCTTGACGGAAACGTAATGGCGGCCACACAAATGTTCAAAGCTTAAATCAAATTACGACTAACCTAATCATCCGATCTCTTCAAAATTTTGCAATTTTTCCCTTATAGAGGAAGCATCCTTTGACCAAATTAATAGGTTATTAGCCTAATAGTTTGCGGATGGCGGCCATCTTTATGTCAAAATTGATTCCCCCTATTAATTCGAACACGGTGGAACCGAATGGAACGAAATTTGGTACAGAGGTAGCACTAGCAAAGGGCACCTCAGTGTCATGTTTTATATCGCCGCCATCTTGACTGAAACGTAATGGCGGCCACACGAATGTTCAAAGCTTAAATCAAATTACGATTAACCTAATCATTCGATCTCTACCAAATTTTGCAACTACATACCTTTATGGAGGGAGCATCTTTTGACCAATCTAATAGGTCAATCGCCTAATAGTTTGTGGATGGCGGCCATCTTTATGTCAAAATTGATTCCCCCTATTAATTCAAACACGGTGGAACCGAATGCAACGAAATTTGGTACAGAGGAAGCACTAGCAAAGGGCACCTCAGTGTCATGTTTTATATCGCCGCCATCTTGACTGAAACGTAATGGCGGCCACACGAATGTTCAAAGCTTAAATCAAATTACGATTAACCTAATCATCCGATCTCTACCAAATTTTGCAACTACATACCTTTATGGAGGGAGCATCCTTTGACCAATCTAATAGGTCATTCGCCTAATAGTTTGCGGATGGCGGCCATCTTTATGTCAAAATTGATTCCCATTATTAATTCGAACACGGTGGAACCGAATGGAACGAAATTTGGTACAGAGGTAGCACTAGCAAATGGCACCTCAGTGTCATGTTTTATATCGCCGCCATCTTGACTGAAACGTAATGGCGGCCACACGAATGTTCAAAGCTTAAATCAAATTACGATTAACCTAATCATCCGATCTCTACCAAATTTTGCAACAACATACCTTTATGGAGGGAGCATCTTTTGACCAATCTAATAGGTCAATCGCCTAATAGTTTGTGGATGGCGGCCATCTTTATGTCAAAATTGATTCCCCCTATTAATTCAAACACGGTGGAACCGAATGCAACGAAATTTGGTACAGAGGAAGCACTAGCAAAGGGCACCTCAGTGTCATGTTTTATATCGCCGCCATCTTGACTGAAACGTAATGGCGGCCACACGAATGTTCAAAGCTTAAATCAAATTACGATTAACCTAATCATCCGATCTCTACCAAATTTTGCAACTACATACCTTTATGGAGGGAGCATCCTTTGACCAATCTAATAGGTCATTCGCCTAATAGTTTGCGGATGGCGGCCATCTTTATGTCAAAATTGATTCCCATTATTAATTCGAACACGGTGGAACCGAATGGAACGAAATTTGGTACAGAGGTAGCACTAGCAAAGGGCACCTCAGTGTCATGTTTTATATCGCCGCCATCTTGACTGAAACGTAATGGCGGCCACACGAATGTTCAAAGCTTAAATCAAATTACGATTAACCTAATCATCCGATCTCTACCAAATTTTGCAACTACATACCTTTATGGAGGGAGCATCCTTTGACCAATCTAATAGGTCATTCGCCTAATAGTTTGCGGATGGCGGCCATCTTTGTGTCAGAATCGATTCCCCCTATTAATTCAAACACGGTGAAACCGAATGGAACGAAATTTGGTACAGAGATAGCACTAGCAAAGGGCATCTCAGTGTCATGATTAATATCGCCGCCATATTGACAGAAACGTAATGGCGGCCACGGAAATGTTTAAAGCTTAAATCAAATTACGACTAACATAACCATCCGATCTCTACCAAACATTGCAACAACATACCTTTATGGAGGGAGCATCCTTTGACCAATCTAATAGGTCATTAGCCTAATAGTTTGCGGATGGCGGCCATCTTTATGTCAAAATTGATTCCCCCTATTAATTCGAACACGGTGGAACCGAATGAACGAAATTTGGTACAGAGGTAGCACTAGCAAAGGGCCCCTCAGTGTCATGTTTTATATCACCGCTATCTTGACGGAAACGTAATCGCGGCCACACAAATGTTAAAAGCTAAAATGTAATTACGACCAACCTAATAATCTAGTCTCTACCAAATTTTGCAATACCATATCTTTATGTGGGAAACATATTCTGACCAAACTGCAACAACATCAGCCCAATAGTTTGCAGATGGTGGCCAAGTATGTGTGCAAATCGATTCCCCCTATCAATTCAAACACGGTGAAACCGAATTGAACGAAATTTGGTACAGAGGTAGCACTAGCAAAGGGCACCTCATATTCATGTCTAATATCCCTATAGCACGTTGTGTTTCAACAAGCTACTACAACCAACATTCAATTATACTCCTTGAAAAGGACAAAGAGTTATAACAATACCCATGCATTTAGGAGAAAGTAGGCTATATGTTCTTTACTGAACATCTTGTTATACTTGTGGTCACACTGTCCTTATGCAAGGTTTCGACACTGATGTGTGACTATGTAACGGTCTGTTACTTCTTCACGCAAAATTATATCTCCCGCAGAGATTTTGGTTGGTTGCTCAGTTTAGGGGCTGCGACAACGCGGTCATGTAACCCCGTGTACTTAGGGATGGCTGTATTAGTCTGTAATTCAGGTAAGGACTGCAGACGGTCAATTTCAAGCAGTAGTTCCAAATGTTGGTACCAGGTACTGTGCCCAACTCTAGGAATGGGTCTTCCAAGATTCAGACACCTAGATATCAAGGGAAAGGCTACAGCCGCTTTTGAAAGTTGAGATATTTGAATATCGCGCTCCATTCCTTCCAGAAGGAAATGGAAATTTTATGCAGCCAAGAACATGTCAAGTGACGTAGCGAGTAATAGCAGAGGTCGAGACTATTTGTTGATTATTTAGTTAGCATTGGAGTAGAGACTTGAGGCTTGGATCAGATTACTGGCACGGCCAAATGAAAGAGAATGCACTTAGTATCAAGTAAATCGGACCAGGGATACCAGAGATATGAGGATTTCTAGATTTCAGCGTGATGCAGCGTGACCCTGACCGTTTTGAATAAAAGCCGGCCGGTCCAAGCAACATCAGCTCACTTCGAACCAAGCTCTTGCATAGCAAGGTGCTGCTACGCTGAGCCAAGGCACATGGTTGCCGGATCTACGCAGAAGTTATCTTCAAAATTGTGATAGTCACAAAAGTGCTGCGATACATGTGGAACTTAGTAAGTTTTCGGCAGAGAGAATCGCTAAGGTGATTGATATTTTTCTACGGACACTGGTGAAATATTTTATTTCTATATGGACATATGCTAGACTTTGTCTAGAAAGTACTTTGTCACAGTCCAGTAATAATCATTCAATACTTGGATATTTTAGTCCAATTCAGTCAGTTTCATAATTGTAACTTGATAACCACTCCGATCTTTCAGTATATTGAAGGCCAGTCTATCACGGTGTTGTTCATTAGCCGACAAAGGGAAACTATATGTTGCTTCGCGCATGATAGATGGTGATAAGCCATGCCCAGGGAACGATCTTCAGAACAGCCGTTGATTGGTTTAGACTGTCAGTGTTTTCTTGTACTGAAAAGATTACCGTGAGTTATGCTACAACTGACATATTTGAGAATAGATCATTTAGATCTGACCCCATTTAAGCAAACTGTTATGGCGTTAACAGAAGTAAATATTAAAATGGATCAACAGTTACTTCAAACGTCAAGAGATATTACCACTATGTCTTGTTAGACAGATTGTGGGTATATAATGGCGACCGATACAAGGATTAGACGTGCGTGTCCGATAGGGCATGTATCTGGATAAATCTGGTACAGACCAGGTTCACTACGCTTCAAGACCAACGAGAAATGTAAGCCACATTTTGACCTTATATTATGCCTAGCTAATTGGAACAAACTCATTTTCTGCAGATGACCAACACATTTATTTTTCTTCGTATTTAAATCTTGCAGTGATTTACGCAAGACATATTAGAGTTATTCTGAGTATTTTCAGCACTCAGAACAGTTTAGGATCGATGACCGAGCATAACGAGCATTTATTTGAATGGTTCATATTTTTGGATAATCACGGAAAAAAGCCGATGTAACTGTAAAAGTTAATAATTATTTTTGTTGAGAAATGGATATTTTATCCATATTCGAAGATTCGAACATGTGGATTCTCACATAATGAAATAATAATTAAATATATTTATAATAATATAACTAATAATAATAATAATAATCCACTGATAATAATAATAATGATTTTCATGAAAATGAAAATCCACAGCCTGCTTCCAGTCTCCGACCGGGTCAGGAATGGAATGAATGAAGCCCCCATCTAGCGGCGAGGATATGAACTGTGCCGGCTGCCGAGGCCTGACGCACTCCTCTCGGGCAATGATTAAATGAATGACAGATGAAATGAAATGATAGTGGAGAGTGTTGCTGGAATGAAATTTTGACACGGAAAACCGGAGTACCCGGAGAAAAACCTGTCTGCCTCCGTTTTCTCCAGCACAGATCTCACATGGAGTGACCGGGATTTGAACCACGGACCCAGCGGTAAGAGGCCGGCGTGCTGCCGCCTAAGCCACGGAGGCTTAATGATTTTCATAACTTTTCTAAATAATTCTTGGATCTTATATTTTCTAATAATCACATTTATTGAGAGAGAGCTTATGAAGTAGTGTAATCATTTCTAGTTTGGAACAGGTGATTTTCCGAAGGAGAGTGGTTAGCGCAAGCCCGCATTCAACCAACATGACAGTTCTGGTTGAACAGTTAATATTTGCAATGAGCAAAGTATATTTTCCAGATAACACGGAGAGGCATGAAAAGGGAAGCAAATGATATTTGTATCAATTAGGATATTTTTGTATTTATATAAAATCATGACGTAGATACACATTCGAAAGTGAAATAAAGAGTATCATAAGTATGGTAACTTCACGGGTTGAACTGAATGGTAAAATAAAATAAACTTGTAAGTTTATTAATCTTCCAGTGTTGATAACAAGCAGAGGCTTGATTTATTGTATAAACTTTGGGAAGAAAATTTATGTGTGTGGAGTAGTTGAAATGCCTTCCCAGGTGCGCATGTTTAAGTCGCAGGAATGAGGAGGTTTTTATTTGAGCATCAATCAAATAGCAGGTTCGATGACTCAGTGCTAAAGAAGGAGTATTGGAACTACACATTGCGTCGTATGAATGACCCGAAGGTTATTTCTTAAAAACCATCAGTTCTTATTTCAACCTTGTTTACGGATTCCATTAAGACTTTGATTTTGCTAGAACCCGGATTTGTCATGATAATATTTTATTCTTCTTCAGAGGAAGACCTTTGCCGTTGTTGTTGGAATGTTGTGTTCTTACACAAATAATAGAATGGGCCACTGCCAATTAAAAATAATTCTATAACCACGAATAATTTGAAGGATGTTTTCAATCCTAGTGCCATGAACTAAATGCATTTATTATGAAACTACAATTCTTATTTCCGCATTCTGTCGAAGAATTGCAAGTTGTGAAAGTTACTAAAATGGCCACAAATATAAATGTTTTTCTTAATAATGATTCCAAGTGGAAAATCGAATAGTTGGATGGTCCAACAATTTATTGATCAAGTTGATGATTCAGAAATCATATATTTTGTTAGGAACTTGAAGTTCATAATCGAGTCACTTCTCGAAACGTTTAATGTCAGAAGAACAATTAATTTTGTTGTGCTTCGCACAGTTCTTCGAGGCTATGCTCAATGGTCAAATACTTTTCAGATGTTGTTATTAATATGTGTAAATAATTTGTGTTGATTCAGAGATAATAATATTTTTTGACAATATTTTTTTGAAACTGGAAAAATAAGTGAAAGTTAAAAATTCTATGAACATTTATTCTACGAGTGTTAATATTATGTAAAAATTCAAACAGTGAACTACAGTATTTCCAGTAGAGACAATTAAATTTGAACTGGATTTAATCATAAATAATGGATATAGTTTTGGAACACATTCTACAGGACTAATAATCAGACTTGTGTTTCCAAAGATAATTGTCCAATGTGTTGGAAAATTTCTGTACATTGTGTAAATAGGAATGTGGGTCGCCACACATGAGTGATGCTGCTTTGAGCAGTTTATTTTGCAGTCAATTTTAAATTCAAAATAAAATGAGATAATTTTACATGATGTGTTATGCCCAGTTGGATCTCCTTCTATCCTTATTGTTGCATTGAGCCAAAAATCAGTAAAGCATTTTTTTCATTTGATGTCGTTTTTGCGATTAGCTTTAACCCATCTGGCGCCCCGGGATATTTTGACTCTCGTGCTGACTGATTATTGGTAAAATGCATATGTGGTCGTGCGGACTCCGGTCTAAACGGGCACATAAAATAAGATAGAGAGAGAAATGGCTTCGAACGTGGGGCTCGAGTTATACACGGTCAATCGCATGCCGATTTAAATTGTGATACTTTTTATATAGATATTTTGGGAGTTGAGAGATGTCTGGTTTGGATGAATAAATTAGTAGGAAACCCAATTAGTGGGGAAAATTAAAAATTTAACTGGATTAATAATTAGAATGGGTTTGATTATTTTTGATAATGGCTTAACCATTAGGGCGTCAAGTAAATTCAGTAGTAAACGTTCGATGACTGGACATACGCATTATTAGAATCCAGGTGGAGGATATTTGAGAACTTGCATATTTTTCTTTTGATATTGTGGTAAATGTAATTCGTAAAAGTAGAGAATTTTGTTTTTCCATCACGTCGACATTAGGACACATCTCATTTTATTAGTGTGTTCCAATTAGCTATTCATATTTCTTGTTCTAGTTATAATCTTGTGTCTGCCATCATGTATACCCCTAAGTTTTGAATAATAATTGAAAATTTTGGAGGAGATGATGAGGATGATGAGGAGTTTGGAAGAGAGTTCCAAAGAAGCTGGACTGCGTGTAGCAGCCATTATGAAAGAAAATACAGAGGCTTTAGAAGTGAAACTTAAAGAAAATTCTGATTCTTTAGAAAATAAACTTAAAGAAAGTTTAAATGAGAAACTTAAAGAAAATTCTGATTCTTTAGAAAATAAACTTAATGAAAGTTTAAATGATAAACTTAAAGAAAATTCTGATTCTTTAGAAAATAAACTTAAAGAAAATTCTGATTCTTTAGAAAATAAACTTAAAGAAAATTCTGATTCTTTAGAAAATAAACTTAAAGAAAGTTTAAATGATAAACATAAAGAAAATTCTGATTCTTTAAAAGGTAACTTGAAAGAAAATTTAAATAGTAAATTTAATTCTATGGGAAATAAATTTAAAGAGAATTCCGAAATTTTGAAAATGTCACTAGAGAGTAAAATGACTAAATTATGCGAAAAAACACATGAGCTCGAAACTTCATTAGCCACTAACGCAAGTTTAATGGACGATAAATTTCGCGATGCCGATCTAAGATCCCAAAGCTTAGCTGATAGGATAGAACATGGTCTTAGGAAGGTTGGTGAAGACATGATCAACCTAGAAGTCAGAGTGAAGAAAGAGAGCAATGAGATGGCAATTCTAGTTGTTCAACGGTTGACAGAACAATTCAAAGAACTCGTAATGGGAGAAATAAGAGAAGGTGTGATTAATGAATTACAAACTGAAATTAAAACCACAGTTATCAATGAAATTAAAGACACACTCAAGCTGGAGAACCAAGAGGGAGTCAAGGAAATTAGGGAATCTTTGTCATCCCATATTCAAGTAATTTCCAAAGATATCCAAGCAACTCAGAAGGACATATCAGATATGACAGGGTCGTTGAAAAGTCACGAGGCTGTTATGAACCAGATATCCACTGATGTCAAGGAGAACTGTAAGGAAACCGAAGAAATTAGAAAAATGGCAGAAGAAAACCATAAGGAACTTGAGGCTATGAAAACCCAAATCAAGGACGAGAAACAGTCTGACCATCTGTTGAAAATGCCAAGTATGAGGGGAGAAGAACAGATACAGATAAACCTAGGAGCAGCTAGAGAAACTGATAGTCAAAGACAGGATGAGGTCAGGACAGTATTTCAATCCAACCCCATAACTGTATTCAAGAATGTAGAGGATAAGCCTTCTAAATTTTCAGGGCGAGATTCTGTGACACCTGTAGAATTTTTGAGAGAAGCAGGTGATTACCTAAAAGATTCCAAAATCCCTAAGGAAAGACAGATCCGAGTGATAGGGAAATTTTTGGAAGGTCCTGCACTTCTTTGGTTTAGAGCTTTTAGGTCCACTCTCACCAATTTTGAGGAGTTTTCCCGTGGGTTATTAAAAAAGTTTTGGTCCCCGGAAACCCAACAGCAAGTCAGAGCAGAATTATATTCAAAGAGATTCTCGACGTTACAGCCTACTCGATACTCTACGTACTTTTCTGGACAGCTTTCTAAACTACAACATTTAGATCCGCCGATGCCAGATAATGAATTAATTACCGCATTGATACGTCAGTTTCCAGCAGACGTCCAAAGAACTTTGATCGCTGCTGACATTTATAATATGGAGCAATTTGACGAGGTATTGCAGAAACTTGATCATACGAACGCTCAATTCTTCCATCAGAAGGGAGGAAAGAATAACAACGCTGTGTACGCTGTTATGGCCGACAGTTATTCCCAAACACCTCGAGAGATTCGAGAGGGGCGAGAAGAGAAAACGCCGAGGGAAGAGCCCAATAAAAGAGGATGGAATCAGTACAGTAACAGATACAGTTACAAGCCTTATGCAAGACCGGATGGTGGATATCGATATAATACTCGATGGAGAAGGCCAAGGGATAATCAAGGAAGGTACCAGGAAAGAAGGTACTATGGTAGAAACAATAACTACAATAACAGAGGGAATGTGAATACTCGTCAGTCCAATGAAGAGTTTAATAAGGAGACGAGGAAGAACTTGGAAGCAAGACACCAAGAAAACTTGCAGTTCTTGGAACAGAGGCCCAATGAACCAGGTCCATCGGGAACACAACAATCCCGGGGGAATGGAAAAGAAAAAAACTTCGAATTCACAGTAGAAGATAGAATTTTAAACACTTTCACTTCCAGAATTATTAAATGGCAAGCAGAGGATGATGACTTAATTCAACAGAATGACGAACGGAAAGAAATGGGTACAAGAATTAGAATGCCAATCATATCATGCGAAGTATTCGGTATGCCTGTCGATATTTTAATTGATACTGGGGCTATGCTTTGTCTTGTAAGCGAGAAGATTTATATTCTGTGGAAGCTCAAAGAGAATTTAGAGGAGATTCCAGTATCAGGAATTAAGATCCAAGGAATAATACCCAACAAAATATCTCTGTGTAAAACGCAATTATGCTTATGTGTTACTATTGGAGGACATGATTTCCGACATGTGTTTGTAGTAATGAAGGACATGGCTTTTGACAAGATATTGGGAGCGGATTTCATTCAGAAATATCAAGCAATGATAGACATGAAGACAGAGACGATCAGATTCAAGAATACCGAAGAGAGAAACTTCGAGGGAAAAGAAGAGGAAGACATCGAGGGAGATGCTCAATGGTCTCTGATTTTTCATGAAGCTGAAGGAAGAGAAGTCTACACTGAGAAGGAGTCCCCAGAGCTAGGAAAATTTTTGGAAGAGTACCACGACATTTTTGATATTAAACCTGGTGAAATTAAAGATTTTGAATATCGTATTCTTGTAAATGATGATGCACCTTTCCATGCTAAATTGTATCCGGTAGCGGAAAAGCATCGAGAAAGGGTAAAAATGCTTATCAAAGAGATGGAAAGCAACAATGTGATTGAAAAGTACACTACATCTTATGTCAATCCATTAGCAGTAGTGTCTATGCAAGATGGAAGTCTGAGACTATGTTTAGACGCGCGAAATTTGAATTCAAGATTGCTGCCAGAGTATGACAGACCACAAATCATTAGGGAACTGTTAAGGAAATTCCAAGGCAAGGTCTGGTTCTCTAACATTGATCTCACTTCGTCCTACCATCACATTAGGCTTAGTGAAGATTCCAAAAAGTTTACAGGATTTATGTTTGACCAGCAGACATATGTATTCCGCCGTCTACCATTTGGAGTCAAATATCTGGATCTGTTTTGATCAGAGCACTGGAACAAAATTTGAGTCCTGAAGTAAAAGAGATAGCAATTCGTTACATAGATGATATCCTAATTGCATCTGAGACTAAGGACGAACATTTATTACATCTTCAGATGTTATTCGCAGATTTGAGAAAAGCGAACTTTAAAGTAAACCTTCGAAAATGTCAGTTCTTTCGGAAGGAAATAAAATTTTTGGGCCACAGTTTGGATGGTGAAGGATACCGTCCTAATGAGAATAAGATACAGGTGATTGCAAATTTCCCTAGACCTACTAGAGTGAAGAATGTCCGCCGTTTCTCGGAACATGCCAATTCGTTGCAGGGCATTGTCCGAGCTTCACCAAGACGGTTGCTCCATTGCAGGAATTATTAAAGAAAGGAAACAAATGGAAATGGAATGAAGATTGTGAACAATCATTTCAAGATGCCAAGAGGTTATTGGTAAACAGCGTGAAATTGGAGTATCCTGACTTTACCAAGAATTTCATCATAGAATCTGATGCATCCACCGTAGGGATTGGAGCTATTCTTCTTCAAGAAGATGAAGATCACAAGAGACGTTACCTGGCGTTCATAAGCAGGAAACTTCGTCCATCAGAAAGGAATTATTACACCACAGAGTTAGAAGCACTTGCTGTAATCTTCGCGTTGGAGTCGTGGAAGAAAATGTTAATTGGACATTCAGTAATTGTGAGGAATGATCACCATGCATTGGAGTTTATCTTGAGAACAAACTTTGCCAGTGATAGGATAACTAGATGGTCACTTTTTATTCAACAATTCAACCTAGTTATTGAACACACTCCTGGAAAGTTGAACGTTGGAGCTGATTTATTGAGTAGAGCAGTGGAGTCTACATCTAAGGTTTTTCAAGTTAACCTGACGCAGGAGAATGAAGATACCTTGGGAAGGTTAAGATTGTTGCATTTATCCCAGAGGAGAGACCGACGTTTTAGAAACATTTTTCGTTTTCTACAGGGAGACATGGACCCTATCGTATTGTGGAAGTAAACAACAATGGAAGCTATGAAATCGCCAATACACGAACTGGTAACATCGTGGGAACTTATAATGCATCGAATTTGAAGATTTACTATTCAAGAACCAGATGATTTAATGTGTAGATAGGAAAAATAAAAATTTTTCAATTTTTATTTTTTGCTAGGTGTGGGGTGGATGTGCCCAACTCTAGGAATGGGTATTCCAAGATTCAGACACCTAGATATCAAGGGAAAGGATACAGCCGCTTTTGAAAGTTGAGATATTTGAATATCGCGCTCCATTCCTTCCAGAAGGAAATGGAAATTTTATGCAGCCAAGAACATGTCAAGTGACGTAGCGAGTAATAGCAGAGGTCGAGACTATTTGTTGATTAAATAGTTAGCCATGGAGTAGAGACTTGAGGCTTGGATCAGATTACTGGCACGGTCAAATGAAAGAGAATGCACTTAGTATCAAGTAAATCGGACCAGGGATACCAGAGATATGAGGATTTCTAGATTTCAGCGTGATGCAGCGTGACCCTGACCGTTTTGAATAAAAG
This sequence comes from Meconema thalassinum, assembly GCA_946902985.2. NCBI lineage: Eukaryota > Metazoa > Arthropoda > Insecta > Orthoptera > Tettigoniidae > Meconema > Meconema thalassinum. The sequence goes on along the minus strand of OX336390.1, from coordinate 629,323,940 downwards.
CCGGCCGGTCCGAGCAACATCAGCTCACTTCGAACCAAGCTCTTGCATAGCAAGGTGCTGCTACGCTGATCCAAGGCACATGGTTGCCGGATCTACGCAGAAGTTATCTTCAAAATTGTGATAGTCACAAAAGTGCTGCGATACATGTGGAACTTAGTAAGTTTTCGGCAGAGAGAATCACTAAGGTGATTGATATTTTTCTACGGACACTGGTGAAATATTTTATTTCTATATGGACACATGCTAGACTTTGTCTAGAAAGTACTTTGTCACAGTCCAGTAATAATCATTCAATACTTGGATATTTTAGTCCAATTCAGTCAGTTTCATAATTGTAACTTGATAACCACTCCGATCTTTCAGTATATTGAAGGCCAGTCTATCACGGTGTTGTTCATTAGCCGACAAAGGGAAACAATATGTTGCTTCGCGCATGATAGATGGTGATGAGCCATGCCCAGGGAACGATCTTCAGAACAGCCGTTGATTGGTTTAGACTGTCAGTGTTTTCTTGTACTGAAAAGATTACCGTGAGTTATGTTACAACTGACATATTTGAGAATAGATCATTTAGATCTGACCCCATTTAAGCAAACTGTTATGGCGTTAACAGAAGTAAATATTAAAATGGATCAACAGTTACTTCAAACTTCAAGAGATATTACCACTATGTCTTGTTAGACAGATTGTGGGTATATAATGGCGGCCGATACAAGGATTAGACGTTCGTGTCCGATAGGGCATGTATCTGGATAAATCTGGTACAGACCAGGTTCACTACGCTTCAAGACCAACGAGAAATGTAAGCCACATTTTGACTTTATATTATGCCTAGCTAATTGGAACAAACTCATTTTCTGCAGATGACCAACACATTTATTTTTCTTCGTATTTAAATCTTGCAATGATTTACGCAAGACATATTAGAGTTATTCTGAGTATTTTCAGCACTCCGAACAGTTTAGGATCGATGACCGAGCATAACGAGCATTTATTTGAATGTTTCATATTCTTGGATAATCACGGAAAACAGCCAATGTAACTGTAAAAGTTAATAATTATTTTTGTTGAGAAATGGATATTTTATCCATATTCGAAGATTCGAACATGTGGATTCTCACATAATGAAATAATAATTAAATATATTTAAAATAATATAACTAATAATAATAATAATAATCCACTGATAATAATAATAATGATTTTCATAACTTTTCTAATTAATTCTTGGATCTTATATTTTCTAATAATCACATTTATTGAGAGAGAGCTTATGAAGTAGTTTAATCATTTCTAGTTTGGAACAGGTGATTTTCCGAAGGAGAGTGGTTAGCGCAAGCCCGCATTCAACCAACATGACAGTTCTGGTTGAACAGTTAATATTTGCAATGAGCAAAGTATATTTTTCAGATAACACGGAGAGGCATGAAACGGGAAGCAAATGATATTTGTATCAATTAGGATATTTTTGTATTTATATAAAATCATGACGTAGATACACATTCGAAAGTGAAATAAAGAGTATCATAAGTATGGTAACTTCACGGGTTGAACTGAATGGTAAAATAAAATAAACTTGTAAGTTTATTAATCTTCCAGTGTTGATAACAAGCAGAGGCTTGATTTATTGTATAAATTTTGGGAAGAAAATTTATGTGTGTGGAGTAGTTGAAATGCCATTCCCAGGTGCGCATGTTTAAGTCGCAGGAATGAGGAGGTTTTTATTTGAGCATCAATCAAATAGCAGGTTCGATGACTCAGTGCTAAAGAAGGAGTATTGGAACTACACATTGCGTCGTATGAATGACCAGAAGGTTATTTCTTAAAAACCATCAGTTCTTATTTCAACCTTGTTTACGGATTCCATTAAGACTTTGATTTTGCTAGAACCCGGATTTGTCATGATAATATTTTATTCTTCTTCAGAGGAAGACCTTTGCCGTTGTTGTTGGAATGTTGTGTTCTTACACAAATAATAGAATGGGCCACTGCCAATTAAAAATAATTCTATAACCACGAATAATTTGAAGGATGTTTTCAATCCTAGTGCCATGAACTAAATGCATTTATTTTGAAACTACAATTCTTATTTCAGCATTCTGTCGAAGAATTGCAAGTTGTGAAAGTTGCTAAAATGGCCACAAATATAAATGTTTTTCTTAATAATGATTCCAAGTGGAAAATCGAATAGTTGGATGGTCCAACAATTTATTGATCAAGTTGATGATTCAGAAATCATATATTTTGTTAGGAACTTGAAGTTCATAATCGAGTCACTTCTCGAAACGTTTAATGTCAGAAGAACAATTAATTTTGTTGTGCTTCGCACAGTTCTTCGAGGCTATGCTCAATGGTCAAATACTTTTCAGATGTTGTTATTAATATGTGTAAATAATTTGTGTTGATTCAGAGATAATAATATTTTTTGACAATATTTTTTTGAAACTGGAAAAATAAGTGAAAGTTAAAAATTCTATGAACATTTATTCTACGAGTGTTAATATTATGTAAAAATTCAAACAGTGAACTACAGTATTTCCAGTAGAGACAATTAAATTTGAACTGGATTTAATCATAAATAATGGATATAGTTTCGGAACACAGTCTACAGGACTAATAATCAGACTTGTGTTTCCAAAGATAATTGTCCAATGTGTTGGAAAATTCTGTACATTGTGTAAATAGGAATGTGGGTCGCCACACATGAGTGATGCTGCTTTGAGCAGTTTATTTTGCAGTCAATTTTAAATTCAAAATAAAATGAGATAATTTTACATGATGTGTTATGCCCAGTTGGATCTCCTTCTATCCTTATTGTTGCATTGAGCCAAAAATCAGTAAAGCATTTTTTTCATTTGATGTCGTTTTTGCGATTAGCTTTAACCCATCTGGCGCCCCGGGATATTTTGACTCTCGTGCTGACTGATTATTGGTAAAATGCATATGTGGTCGTGCGGACTCCGGTCTAAACGGGCACAGTACTACCGTCAACGACACCTAGCTGTGAACTTGGCTACTAGATGCCACCGCAACCAGCAACTCGCAACGAACGTTGGAACTTCCCCTCCAAAGGAAAGCATACTGAGGGATTTTTAGCGCCCTTAGAAAATCCGACGACTTCGGCCGACTTTGAACTCGCGACCTTGGGCCTAGACATTCAGCATGCTACCAGTTACGTCACCGAAGCAGCTTCACACTTAGCCAGAAGAAAATCTGAATCTGATCTCGTGCAAGTGCGTTATCTTGGCAACGTCTGACGGCTCATCCCTCATCAATTTAGTAGTGTTGCCATGGCAACCACTCATAGCTCTTGGCATTTTCTTATAATTCCGAAATCATTTTTCTCATCCCTTGGCATAATGGTAGGTCATATCAAAAATTCTTTCAGACAAAAGTTTTAGGTAATTATTAGGGGAATATTGTCCAATTTGTACGGTTTTGATATTGTGCCTATTAAGAGAGATATGATTAATGTTTCCCGAAAAACCCACTTTTTCCCACCCCTTTGGTCAATGGTTGGTGCTATAAAAGAACTCTTCAAACATAAATTTTTGGGCTTTATCCGACACATAGTATGAACGTTGAACCGATTCGATATGTCACATATTAAGAGAGTTATAGCAATATTTCACTTTTTCGAAAAAAAGACCCCCATTTTCACCCGCTTCTACCGATTTAGCCCAGTAACGAACTCGACCGAGATTTTATAGGTATACATATTCGGTAAAAAATTCAAAGTGATTGGTACAAAATTACGGCAGTTATCGTGTCCACAAGAAACTGATTATATATATATATATATATATATATATATATATATATATTGTACCCGTTCGTCCTGGGGATGCGATGACCCATCTGCTATAACATCACATCCCTGGAGTTCCAGGACAGAGCGGAGTTAAATGAACCTCTAGTCAAATAAGGAATGTGTCGGAAATTCAGCTGAGTTCTTGAAAAAGCAGTGGGTTTCACGAGACAAAGTATCTCTAGGGTCGTTACGGGCTTAAGTTAATAAAAAATAATTCAAATATAAATGGGCGCCATCAACTGAATTCCTAGCAAAACCACTTCCTTTCCGGATAAGCCTTACTCAAGACAAGGAAAGAAAAAGGAACATCACACCATCATCAGATCACAACTAAGATAAAAACAAATTTATTTTACTTTGAAAGTCAGACAGACATTTTAAATATAAATCCTACCTAAGAGTATGGTCGAATGCAAAGTTAAATTGTCATTGTCCAAAAATCGAACCATCTCCTTTCTAATGCAAAATTATTTCAATCCACATAACAAGAAAAATGTATAAAGTTCTCTTGGGTTCTCAGGATCACTGTATCACTATGTCTTTCGTCACTGACATTTGTGAAACCTGAGACCTAATTCTCTTTAATTTAACATCAATGTGGATTTAATTAAGTTACTAATCTGCCTAAACATACACATATAATAATCACTCATGTTAAATATCACATAAATTATGGTTTGCATGGTATAATTTGAACGTAGAACATGTTAATCTAATGTTCCCAAACATTTACTAATTAATTTACATTATTTACATCGTCATTAATCTCTTATCTGTGAATTACAGAAAATTCAAATTATCATTGGTCATCCTCATCATTATTATCAAATTAAATATTTCTCACATTAATTCTTACTCCAAAATTCCAAATATTCCTGTCAGAATCGTTAATTCATCACCATTACATCATTTAAATTCACATTTCAAGTTGCAATTCCTTCGAATTATCTCTCAATTAAATTTATTTAATTCCATAAACATTCATTAATCATCAGCTTCTTTAATTAATCATCACCTTCTAATTCAGTTATTCATCATCATTACAATCGTCTAATAATTCATTTCAATCAGTTTAATCAATTCAATCTTTAATTCATCCACTTATTTAATTCATCGATTTATTTCAAAATTTAATTTATCAACTTATTTAAATTTCAATCATCTGGTTATTTAGATTATTATTTCATCTAGTCATTCTGATTTTTATTTCATTAGGTCAGATCGTTAATATGCTTAAATCTCAGATTATTATTTCATTAATTATTATTTTCAGAAAATCTTGTATTATCAACTTTATTTATTTGTTTAATTTCCTAACAAATTGTTTAATATGGTTTATAGAACGTTGTCTTACAGTTTTATTACTTCCAAGTTATATCTCGTATTTAATTATCATGCCAAAAATATTATTGTCTCCACGACATCACGTTGGATCTAACTATCCACAACGACATTATATTTCTTCAATATTCCAAATATCACATTTGAATATAAGAATTGCTACAAAAACTCCATAAATATTCAGCACATACAGCATGAATTTCAACAATAACGCTAGACTGGGTACGACAACCTCATGTCCGCTTCAAAATACATTATCAACGTTGCAACTATCAAATGGCAAATTCCACAAAATGCCTATCACAAACTTCTCTTAACCACGTTGCATGATCTACAAAATATATAAATGGCTTCAAATTGTTAACGCACATAATCTCCAATGACTGTAATTACTCTGATCACTTCTAGACAACTTCTTAAACAATTGGAAAAACATTACTTCAGTAATTTAATATTTGCTTTCAAATAGCATAAATTCTCTTTCACAAGTTTCATAATTCACATCGTAGAAAAACACCAATGTGCTATAATCTCTCACATCAAAATCTGCAATACTGATCTGCCTTAAAATAATTATGACCATTAATGATTAATCTTACAAGATTAAATTACTTTAAATCCTTCTCAAAGGTATCAAACACAATTATAAAAAATCATCAAAGCATCAGCTGTAATAGCTGTTAAACTGAAATTACTCTCAAAAGAGTATAGCAACAAAATATTGGATTGGCAAACAAGAATTACTAAATGCAATCCTGTTGACATTTATCGTTACTTTATTTAACAAAATTTCGACTGATATGTGACTAGTAGTTCCTTGTTTAATTCACTTACATCTCGTGTACATTCGGATGATAAAATGAGTACCTCAATGGCGAGTAAGATGTGTAACCACCGTACAATCGTATAAATACGAAGGACCTCGCCCCGTCGACTTGGATGATAGTTCCCTGAACGGTGGGTAAGGTGAGTAGCCACCATACAATCGTATAAATACGAAGGACCCCACCTCGTAGGCTATATGAGTGAATGTACTAGAAAGGAATCAACAAGTTTCTAGTTGTCATATAAAAGCGACGTTCATTCACTAAAGTGAATAACTTCTTAATATCTCCAAACAATCCAATGGAAAAAAAAATCCCTACTGATGAATAATACACACTCGCTAGTATGCAATGAACTGACGAAGTAGTTTCTGATAATCAATTGCAGATCACGAGTTCGAAATACTCGCTACTCAAAAAAAACTATCCATGAAAAATATCCTAGCTGGAAAAATGTCTATAAGACCAAACATCTTCTTAATAAAGCCAAACAACGGTGAGAATATCGAATAATGATGCCTGCCATATCATATGGTCACTCCATATTCTAGCAAATTCGAAGTATATAAATTCAAACCATGTCTAAATAATCAAATCACTCCTATTAGAAAAATATACATGTGTGCCCAGTATTCATGAAAATAATCGTATCAGGTAGATAGAACTCTTACAATACCTTTCATTATCAGTTGTAATATAATTTCCAAGATCGTCGATTTTCCCTACCTAAAGATTTCTCGTAAGATCGGCGTGAATATCATTTCATCCATGAAATGACGCTTTCCTTCGAAATCCCAAGCGAATCAGCTGTTGGACTCCTCTCGTCAGGAACCGAATCCATCGCTCTGTGGTGCCATCTTGTCTCTATTCACGTTTACTCGATCATGTTGAACCTCGGATTACCCATAGCGGATATCGTCCAACTCCTTCTCGAAAAGTTCATGGTAACAGCGGACCCCCTACTCTTCTTCTAATATACGCCACTGTTCCGATAAATGTTCAGTTTGAGAATTGTAAGTCCACTCTCAACTCACTGCAAAGTTCTACTTGAGTAAAATAAAAATTTTACTAGATAGTGTTCAAGATTACGATACACCCTGTATCTGTCTGTAATTTGTAATCCATGAAAATTGTATAAGATAAAAATCTTATAAATGCACGCTGTACTGTTCATCAGAGCCTATGCTAAACATTCAGTTTACTTGGAATAGTAAAAAGTCGCTTTGAATGTATTATATAACAGCATGGTTATAAGGTTAATTGTGAAAGCCTGTGTTCGAACAACGTCGAAATGAAGCTTGAAACAAAGTCTTCATATGCGATCAGTGTGGTTTTGAAATACCCCGGCTATCCACAATTGTCTTCTCGGCTAGCCCGGCTGGATCGATGACCCGCTCGGCCTCTGTTGCTCGGTGATGCGAGAAATGTCGCCTACACTTGCCGTGACGGTTTACGTGTGTTGCGTGACCTTCAATGCCCGTCTCGCTGTGCTATAGAGCTGCTCTGTACTGCTCGTCTCATAGAGCTCAACTGAACTGCTCAGCGCTGTGTTCCAGCTTATGAGCTCCGTGCGGCACGTGGCTAATTCTCCCCACCACGGTGCTCCTACGTCACGAAGATAGTCTCGAACCCGACTCCTCTCGGCTGTTCTGTTATACAATAACTTATTTCCATAAAATTATTTCCACATATAATGCATGTCATATATACTCTTCTAAGTTGTTTTAACTTATTATAATCCCATATATATTTCAATAAAGCTTCACATCTTTATTCATAATTCTATCTTCTTACAGATTTCAATGCCTCCTTGATTCTTGACCTCCTACGTCATCTTGCCTTTCTTCTTGACGCGATCGATGCGCTATCTTGTCTGCTTGCTTTCCAAAACCTCAACTACAGCTTAATGTCAGCTGGCGTAGCCGATAGCCTAAAATAGGTATCGGGTACAATATATATATATATATATATATATATATATATATATAAACTTTTGAACTGACGGTGATTTTGGGGTCTGGGGGATGTGAAATGCGAAGATATGTCGAAATTTTCCGGAAGTCGAAACATGGTACCCATTGCAATAGTTTGCTTTCTAATGAAATCTACCTCTGGTTGGTTCCTCAGTTTAGGGGCTGCGACAACGCGGTCATCTAACCCCGTGTACTTTGGGTGAGTGTAGAATCTGTCTGATAAACGGTGTGAATTGTAATGGCTGTATTGCTGTATTTGTCTTAATTCAGGTATTATTTATCGTATGGCTTTTAGTGCCGGGAGTGTCCGAGGACATGTTCGGCTCGCCTGAGTCTGTAGCTGCTTCCAGCAGACACCCTAAAGGGTGAGCTACAAGTTCCGTTCAATTTCAAGTAGTTCCAACTTTCGCCACCAGATATCAATGATACCTAGTGGTGAACGTTGGAACTTCGATAGAGCGTTCTGACGAAATCTAACCTAACAAATTTTGCTTTACACAAGTTTAGTCTGTGAAAGGATCTTTTGCATGCCATAAATCTATGATATGGGACCGCCGGCTTTACTTCCCCTCCGAAGGAAGGCATACTGAAGGATTTTTAACGCTCTTAAAAAATCCGACGACTTCGGCCGGATTTGAACCCGCTATCTTGGGCACAGCAGTTCAGCATGCTACCGACTATTAATTCAGGTAAGGACTGCAGACGGTCAATTTCAAGCAGTAGTTCCTAATGTTGCTACCAGGTACTACCGTCAACGACACCTAGCTGTGAACTTGGCTACTAGATGCCACCCCAACCAGCAACTCACAACGAACGTTGGAACTTCCCCTCCAAAGGAAAGCATACTGAGGGATTTTAGCGCTCTTAGAAAATCCGACGACTTCGGCCGGCTTTGAAACCGCGACCTTGGACATAGACATTCAGCATGCCACCAGTTACGTCACCGAAGCCGCTTCCCACTTAGTCAGATGGAAATACTGAATCTGATCTCGTGCAAGTGCGTTGTCATGGCAACAATGATGGCTCATCCCTCATCAATTTAGTAGTGTTGCCATGGCAACCTCTGATAGCTCTTGGCATTTTCTTATAATTCCGAAATCATTTTTCTCATCCCTTGGCGTAATGGTGGGTCATATCAAAAATTCTTTCAGACAAACGTTTTAGGTAATTATTAGGGGAATATTGTCCATTTTGTACGGTTTTGATATTGTGCCTATTAAGAGAGATATGATTAATGTTTCCCGAAAAACCCACTTTTTCCCACCCCTTTGGTCAATGGTCGGTGCTATAAAAAAAACTCTTCAAACATAAATATTTGGGCTTGATCCGACACATAGTATGAACGTTGAACGGATTCGAAATGTCACATATTAAGAGAGTTATAGCAATATTTCACTTTTTCGAAAAAAAGACCCCCATTTTCACCCCCTTCGACCGATTTAGCCCAGTAACGAACTCGACCGAGATTTTATAGGTATACATATTCGGTAAAAAATTCAAAGTGATTGGTACAAAATTACGGCAGTTATCGTGTCCACAAGAAACTGATATACATATATATACATATATATATATATACATACATAAATTATATATAAACTTTTGAACTGACGGTGATTTTGGGGTCTGGGGGATGTGAAACGCGAAGATATGTCGAAATTTTCCGGAAGTCGAAACATGGGACCCATTGCAATAGTTAGCTTTCTAATGAAATCTACCTAAAAGGGATTTGTTAAAATTGTACTGTAATTAAAGTACCTAAGCATAATAAAGAATTATTAAAGTTGTGGAATACTTTGACAGTTCACCTCATTTTCTTGCGGACGCCCGGGTTCAATTGCCTAACTTAATCATAGGAAATGCAAAACCTTTCATGTGTATTATTATTATTATTATTATTATTATTATTATTATTATTATTATTATTATTATTATTATTATTGCATGTCTATCCATTATTATTCCCGTTTTCAACGGGTTCGTGCATGAGTTGCGTTGAAAGACATTGTGGCGGTGGTTTTTACACATGGATGCCCTTCCTGACACCAACTTCATGAGAGGAGTTAATGAGGAATGCAATTAATGAAACTGGGCAATGAAATGGTTGGAAGCGGCCGTGACCTGCCAGAAGGAACTGTCTCGGCTGTTGAAACTGGAGTGGAAAATGGGAAACCACGGAAAACCAATTCAATGACGGTCGACGGTGGGGTTAGAACCCACGTCTACCGAGTCTGCAAATAGCTTGGCCCCACGGCCTAGTGTTCCGCGTTAGGGAGCGTAGCTAGTCGGTGTGTATTATTAGTACTATAATAATAATAATAATTATTATTATTACTATAGGCCTATTGCTAACGTCATAATAATCATCATTGTGTTCGTGCCTTAACGTACAGGATAGGCTACACGACATAGTCCTCCATCGATGCATGCAGGTTTCAATGTTGAACGTTTAGAATAAGGACAGCTCTCCATGTGGGCCGCACTGGTTGATAATAATTAATAACTGTTGCTAGCTATTATTTGGCTTGCCTTTCAACTCCAATCTTTGTCGGGATGATTAGTTAGCCTTTGTGCGGAGCGAGTCAGTAGCCCGCGGAAAGCATGGAGCATCATTTGTTCTCGTTGCGAGCCCATTCACTTCCACTCCAGATCGTGTATCACTTCATTACAAGAGCCAAGTATTGATAAAATGAATCTTTAATTGAGTACTGCTGCCCCACGGGAAGAGATACCATCGCTTTGTGCCAAGAGTAATTATTGAATAGCACAGTGCTCCATGGTGGCATTTATACCTGCGCACGAATATGGACGGCGCTCAGTGCCCACTCCTGGCTAATATCAGCTCTAGCTTGATTTTGACTGAGGATTTTATATAAAACAACTACGAGGGTTGTTCCGAATGTGCTTCGTCTTTCTATTCCACAGGTAAGCTGGGCTGGATTTACCAATTTACCAAAATATACTAAACAGAATTTTGCTACTTATAATTTTTTAATTCGTACAATTTTATGATTTAAATTAAACTTTCCAAAATTTTGACACTTTTCCAATTTATATTGTGGCCATCATTTTCCAACAAATGTTTTGCAACAGCAGATTTTTCGACTTCAGTTTTTGATTTATTAGGAGAAAATTTAAGTCTTGAATATTAATATCAGATTAATTTGAATACTTCATTATGCATAGTTGTAGGTTGTATGATGCAGTGTAGATGTATATCTGAATATCTGTAAGTGTACAATTAGTCTTAAATGGTTAAATCGTTGGCCTATTTATTTATTGTTTACTAGCTGAAGTACCCGTGCTTCGCTACGGGACATAAATAAATTAAAATGTGAAGGTGACAATTAAAGCAATATTGAGTAGTAATAGTTTGTTGTTTTGTGTTTTTTTTTCGGCAGGGGGAAAATCTTTCAAAGACACCACTCTGTGTGGGAGTTTGATTTCCACCAACTAAAAACCCCCGGCCCTCTTAACTTAGCCCATTCGGGGACTGCTTGACAGCATTGCATAAGGCTGATTGGATTAAAAATAATTGCAATTTACATGTTTTTGCCTGTCAGTTCACCATTTAATGACTTGGAATTAAATGGCTATTTATTCTCGACAGGGGGAGGGTGGCAAACATAAATACCATATATGTATATATTCAGACAGTGATATTTATATTTTATCTTAATCTTTATTGTGTGATGACTTTACAAAACGTTTTTGTAAACAATATTTACAGCTTTGTTTTCTGGCGTGTATATATACAAATTGCCGCTCCTCGATACTCGTGAAGTACCCTTGCTTCGCTACGGGACAAAAATATATTAAAATATGAAGGTCACAGTTAAAGCAATATTGAATAGTAGGTTTTTTTGTTTTGTGTTTTTTTTTTCGGCAGGGGGAAAATCTTTCAAAGACACCACTCTGTGTGGGAGTTGGATTTCCACCAACTAAAAACCCCCGGCCCTCTTCACTTAGCCCATTCGGGGACTGCTTGACAGCATTGCATAATGCTTATTGGATTAAAAATAATTGCAATTTACATGTGTTTGCCTGTCAGTTCACCATTTAATGATTTGGAATTAAATGGCTTTCTCGAGAGGGGGAGGGTGGCAAACATAAATGCCATATATGTACAGTATATCTTTAGAAAGTGATATTTACATTTTATCTTAATCTTGATTGTGTGATGAATTTACAAAACGTTTTTGTAAACAATATTTACAGCTTTGTTTTCTGGCGTGTATATATACAAATTGTCGCTCCTAGATACTCGTGAACATGCCACGTAAAGCTGTCCGTGAGAAAAACATTGATGATGTAAATGCAAGCCGGCCACTTGAAGAGTTTGGCCTTGTGCTTTTTTGATGGTCATTGCAAAGACCAGCTTAAGTGGAAACTGCAGTCGTTTAAAGGTGAACGGTAAGTTGGTTGGGATGATAGGAATCCTCGGGATAAAAACCGTATCTCCTTTTGCACATCCAGTGAGAACGACTGCCTCGACGATGTTTTCTTTCACACTTTTCACTATGAGCCTGTTACCATTGCAGAGTCGTGGAGCTTAGATATTTCTCAGTAACATTATAGGTACTCCCACTTTCAATCCAAGTTTGTGGTGAGGGACTCCCGGAAGCTCTAAAGTGTTGAGAAATTCTACTGGATACTGAACTGCTTCATCTTCTTCCAAAACAGTATCAATTGACAGATATTTTGTTGCTTCGCCAGAATAGTCGTTAATATCTGACTGTTTATCGTATTTACAGTGTCATTCTTAGGAGCAAGTATGGCTCTTTTACACAGCCATTCACCTGAAGAATAGTTGTCGTCAACTGTTGGAAATACCCTTGCTATGAGTTCCTCCGAAGGAGCAACCATACTGGCAAAGTTTGGTGGAAAGTCGATTCGTTGTTGACAATCAGCTGTTATCTGTCCATTTCCAATGTTTAACAAATTAGAAGAAAACAGTTCAGCATCATGATCGTTGTGAAGAATCACTCTCATGTTCTGTGTTAAGTGCTTTTTCTCGACAAAACTCCATAAAACAGATTTTTTGATGCATGCATTTATTTCTTCTGCAGGTGTTCCTCGAGGAATTACTGGAAGTGTTTGTCTGAAATCCCCAGCTAACAAAACAACCAAACCACCCATCAAATCTTGGTTATTTCTGACATCTTTAAGTGTTATGTCTAGTGCTTCGAGACCACGTTTGTGAGACATGGTGCATTCGTCCCATACTTAAAGTCTACAGCGTCGAAGAACTTCTCCACGATCCGAATTTTTTCGTATATTGCAGGAAACGATTTCACCAGAATTCAAGTTTAGGGGCAGTTTGAACGCTGAGTGTGCTGTCCTACCCTATCACCTTCGAGAAGCGTAGATGCAATGCCCGAGGACGCAACAGAAAGAGCGATTTGGCCTTCTTTTCTAACGTGTGCCAACAAAAGATTCAGAAGAAATGTCTTTCCTGTTCCACCTGGGGCATCCAAGAATAGTATGGTACCTTTTTGTTGATCAATTCTGCGTGTTACGAAATTGAATGCGTCACGTTGTTCCGGTAAAAGTTTTAGTTGATTATCTTGGACGGGGTTTTGGAGCTCAGCAATGTAAGACATTTCTTTGAGAACCTCCGTGTTGAGATTGCCTTCTCGTTGAGGCACGTGAAGACCGACACATATTTGAAACCAAGGCTTCAACAGCCAATAGGGCTTCATTGTGAATTGCCTCATTGTAAGGGAGATCTGGAACTTCTTGACGAAAGCGAATCAATATGTCCTCGGACATATCATCTTTAAAAGTTTCCCACAGTTGTAAGGGATTTGACAGCCCACAGATGCTCACCAGGATTGCAAATAGATGTCTGATCCGTTGTGGAGATCGAGTCAGAACCGATTCACGCATTGTTGATTCCCAGTGGTCGTCACTTTCTAGCAAGCCAAGGGCTTCACACGCTTCTCTGTATGTATTGTATGTCTGATTCTGAACAGTCGTCGAGTCTTCAAAGGAAGTAGGACCACGTACACTGTGAAGTAACAGACGTAAACAGTAGCACTCGAAGTTGGCAGGGTGCACTGTGTACACACGGCCCAGTGCATCGGAGTAATCTACATCTGCTTGATTCTCCACTGGTGTCCCGATACGGCGTCGTTGGAACTCTTTTCTCGAAGCATTCCATGTGAAGTAATGGGGTACTTCGTTGTAAAGTAGGATCCTTGCAAATTCATCTTTTGCGCTTAGCTTAAAAATGCAGTTAACGTTGTATCTTTTGGATTTTCTAAAACTTCATGCGTATTGCTTTCATTGAAGTGAACCCTTTGGAAGTTTTCTAAGTGAACACTCAGATGGGTAACAGTGGGATGTCTTTCGTGAATCGAAAATCCAAAGATGCGCCATGCTGCCTCATTAGAATTCAAGTAACGTCCAGATTGGTATAGAGTTGATTGATTTGTTATACCTGAGAAAACTTTTTAATAATACAGACTCATCTGCTATTTTAGACAAAATTTCCCTTGGCTACCGATCAGCCGTTACGCTGTACGCCCCACTACCCAGGACTGAGTCGTACAAACTGGGGTTTGTAAATAGATCGGTCTGTGCATGGAACAGCCTACCGTGTTCCCTTAAGGCCAGCAACAATAATGCCGTTCAGTTCAAGAGGAAGCTGCGGCATTATTTGTTCATCAAGTAGGTTGTTCCTCATAAATTATGCCCCGATTCTTTGTTGTGCTAGTGTTTCCTGTGTATCTCCATTTACAATATTTATGTGACCTCTTCTCTTGTTATCCTGCCTTATCCTATATAAATTTACCATCCCTCTAATGTATACTGTAAATAATTTATAATTGCTCGATTCTCACTAATTGCCATCTTGTGTACATATGTAAATATAACCCAATATATATAGTGGGGGCTCCGACGCATCCCGAATGCGAAGTGGGGCTTTGCTCTTTTCAGAGACTCCCTTCAGTGTAATGTAAATATAGTGTAAGGCACTGATGAATAAATATGAAATGAAAATGAAATGAGTTACTTCATCTAGTCTAATCTCTTGCGCAGCTTCCCTAACCAGATTGAATACAGCTTGGTCACTTCCCTTGTGAACATATTTGCAGATGTACTTGATGCTCTTAACAGAACTGCAATGCTCCACATTGATATGTACGTTGAAGAACTTAGTTAAAACTGGGTTGTATGGTACAATCCAACGGTTGTCAATATCAACGTGTCCTCGACCTGTTACGTTAATTTCAACGGAATGCCCACCGTGAATTGTAGAACGCCTTCTGTACAAAGGGTATCCATTGTCACTTGTTTGTGTTTCAGTTAGCAACTGTCTGGGATACATCTTTGTACACTTTCCATTTTTCATGCATGGTGACCTAGAATTGATAGCACCACAAGGACCATGCACCATATGTTTGACCACCAAGTCATGAAGATGTGGGTCAGAAGTGTGATATGGTATCTCAGCTTTGATGACATCATCTATTTGTTGTGGCTGTATTTTATCAATCAGCCATAGAAGCACGTGAATATGTTTTTTTGCCATTCGACAGTGTACATCCAGCATCTGACAGCACCAAAGATTTTTCCTTTGTTAATTACAGCAACAAAAATTTTAACTTTTAAATTGAATACTCTTGCCACTATGTCATGTCTGTCAATTGCCTTCTGACCTGGAAGTAGCTCTGGAATGATTTCCTCCCACTTTGGATTGCATGTCATTGTTATAAACAGATCAGGACGACCATAGTTCCTAACATATGTAAGAGCATCTTGTGCTCGTTCACTAAGGTAGCGTGGTGAGCCAACAAAGCTTGAAGGCAGGATCACTACATGACCAAGATCATTCGAGCGTACTGTCTCATCGTTAGCATCAGCATCCCTTAGGTGTACATACTGCTCAGCACGCAACTTCCCCTGGTTTAACTTAATGAACAGTAATCTCTTGGTTTCAATCTTAGCGTACATGTCGACAATAAACTGGTTGAGAAGTTGTCTGTAGTGAATAATTGCATTGAAGTTATTTTGATGAACCATTATTAAGTCCGCATAGAACTGCATTGCAGTCACTTTCTTATTTTGTTGTAAGATTAGTTGTCGTATTTATTTGTTTGATGTTGAAATGTCTGGATGGTTACATTTTAGAAAGAGTTAACGAATTCAAGTATTTAGGATATAATTTATCTTTTCAAGAAGAATGAGACATAACTGCAAAAATAACTAATTATACCAGAACAACAGGAATCATCAATCACGTCATGAAACCATCTCTTGTCCAAAGGCATACACGCTTGCGTTTGTATAACACATTAGCCAGACCAACCCTGTGCTATGGCAGCGAGGCATGGACAATAAGATCTCAGGACATCTCCAGACTCACAGCACGCGAAATAACCTTTATGCGCCGAACAGCAGGCTATACTAAATGGGATCATAAGAGAAACGAGGATGTGCTGAAGGAACTGAAAGTGAAACCAATAACTACATACATTTGTGAGTACCAAGAGAACTGGAAGCGTCATGTCCAAAGGATGGAACCTGGAAGATTACCAAAGGAGATCCTTCGCTATCAGCCACGGGGAAATAGATCGATAGGACGTCCGATGAAGAGATGGAGGGAAAGTGCAAGACCGTAACGGGACATTTGGCCCAATACTTGGAAGGAAGAAGAAGAAGATGTTGAAATGGTAACCTTCAGCACCACTCCAGAATATGAGAGGGTATTGTAGAGCGTCATAGAAGCGATGAGTTTCAGATACTCTTACCAAAGTGTCATCTCTTTGGCGCAGGACAATTTCTCGCGCTTTAAATTCATTGCCAACAATGACCACTGCAACTTCATTGACAGTTGGAGCGTTAAATCGTCGCTCGTGCTCACCAGCTGGCCGGCGGTCAGCGCTGATAATTAATTTGAAATCATCAGATGGTCACTGATCTAGTGCTGTTTTGAAGGACCTGATTAAATCATTATTTTCATGTAGCACAAGCTGTACCCGGCATGCGTTGCAATGCCAATCAAAGAAAGTGTTGGCATTGTAATTTGGTTTCTTGAAGTGCTTTTGGATACACAATTTTTCTTCAGTTTCCGTTAACAGCCTCTAAGCTATCGTAAAATGGATTTACTAATTTTGAAACATTTGTGGGAGAGTGCGCAACAACTCACCAAAGTTAAATCGCAATCGGATGAATGGTATATTACCGCAGATGGAACTTTGCTGAAACACTTCACGCGTCGTCACTAGTTTGTTGCATCAACTCGTGCGCTACCTATTGTAAAATGGATTTACTAAGTCGAAAACCTTCCCTGGCGTATACACAACAAATCATCAAAGATTCATCGTAATCGGACGAATGGAATATGAACGCTTACGGGATTTTGTTTAAACGATTCGCGCACCGTCACTCATTTGTTGAATCAACTCGCGCGCTACCAATTGAACAATGGATTTACTAAGTCAGAAACCTTCCCTGCAGTGTGCACAACAACTCACCCTAGTTTCATCACAATCGGATGAATGGTATATGAACGCAGATGGAACTTTGTTGAAACGGTTTGTGCGCCGTCACTCATTTGTTAAAACTACTCATGCGCAACCCATTATACAATGGACTTACTAAATCAGAAACGTTCCCTGCAGTGTGCACAACAACTCACCCAAGTTTCATCGCAATTGGATGAATAGTAGGCCTATATGAACGCATACGGGACTTTGTTGAAGCGATTCACGTGCCTTCGCTCATTAGTTGAATCTACTCGTGCGCTACCTATTGCGCAATGGATTTTCTAAGTCAAAAACCTTCCCTGGACTGTGCACCACATCTCAGCCAAGCGTCATCGCTATCGGACGAATGGTATATGAACGCATACGTGACTTTGTTGAAACGCTTCGCGCGTCGTAGCTCATTTGTTGAATCTACACGTGCGCTGCCTATTGTAAAGTGGATTTACTGAGCCATAAACCTTCCCAAAAGTGTACACAACATCTAACCCAAGTTTCATAGCTATCGGACGAATGGTATATGAATGTATACGGGACTTTCTTGAAACGTTTTGCGTATCGTCACTCATTTGTTGAATCTACTCATGCGCTATCTACTGTGAAATGTATTTACTCACCTAAGTTTCATTGCTATCGGACGAATGGTGTATGAACACATACGGGACTTTGTTTAAACGGTGTGCGCGTCGTCACTCATTTGTTGAATCTACTCGTGCGCTACCTATTGTAAAGTGGATATACTAAGCCAGAATTCTTCCTTAGAGTGTACTTAATATCTCATCCAAGTTTCATCGCTATCGACCGAATGGTATATGAACGCATACGAGACTTTGTTGAAACGCTTCGCGCGTCGTCGCTCATTTGTTAAATCTACTCGTGCGCTATTAATTGTTAAATGGATTTACTAAGCCAGAAACCTTCCCTGGAGTGTACACAACATCTCACCAAAGTTTCATCGCTATCGGACGAATGGTATATGAACGCATACGGGACTTTGTTGAAACGCTTCGTGCGTCGTAGCTCATTTGTTGAATCTAATTATTGTGCGCTGCCTAAAGTAGATTTACTAAGCCAGACACCTTTACTCGAGTGTACACAACATCACATCCAAGTTTAATCGCAATCGGACGAATGGTATATGAACGCATACGGGACTTTCTTGAAACTTTTCGCGCGTCGTAGCTCATTTGTTGAATCTAAACGTGCGCTGCCTATTGTAAAGTAGATTTACTAAGCCAGACACCTTTCCTTGAGTGTACACAACATCTCACACAAGTTTCATCCCTATCGGACTAATGGTATATATGAACGCATACGTGACTTTGTTGAAACGCTTCGTGCGTCGTAGCTCATTTGTTGAATCTACTCGCGCGCTGCCTATTGTAAAGTGGATTTACTAAGCCAGAAACCTTCCCTGAAGTGTACGCAACATCTAACCCAAGTTTCATAGCTATCGGACGAATGGTATATGAATGCATACGGGTCTTTGTTGAAACGCTTTGCGTGTCGTCACTCATTTGTTGAATCTACTCGTGCGCTATCTACTGTGAAATGTATTTACTAAGTTAGAAACCTTCCCTGGAGTGGAAACAACTTCTCATCCAAGTTTCATCGCAATCGGATGAAAGGTTTACGAACAAATACGGGACTGTGTCGAAATGCTTCACGCGTCGTCGCTCATTTGTTGAATCTACTCGTGCGCTGCCTATTGTAAATGGATTTACTAAGCCAGAAACCTTCCTTGGAGAGTAATCAACATCTCACCCAAGTTTCAGCGCAATCGGATGGGTGGTGTATGAACGCATAGGAGACATACACACCCACATACATACTATCAAGTAACATTGATTTATATATATACAAGCTGTACCCGGCATACGTTGCAATGCCAATCAAATAAAGTGTTGGCGTTGAAATTCTGTTTCTTGAAGTGCTTTTGGATACACAACATGTTTTTCAATTTCCGTTAACTGCCTCTAAGCTATCGTAAAATGGATTTTCTAATTTAGAACCATTCGTGGGAGCGTGCACAACAACTTTCAAAAGTTTCATCACAATCGGATGAATAGCATATGAACATATACGGGATTTTTTTGAACGATTCGTGCACTGTCACTCATTTGTTGAATCTACTCGTACGCTACCTATTGAGAAATGGATTTACTAAGTCGAAACCCTACCCTGGCGTGTACACAATAACTCATCAAGGTTTCGTCACAATCGAAGAAGGTTATTTGAACGCATAGGGGATTTTGTTAAACGCTTCGCGCGTCGTCACCCATTTGTTGCATATACTCGTGCGCTACCTATTGTGAAATGGATTTACTAAGTCGAAACCCTTCCCTGGCGTGTACACAATAACTCATCAGTGATTCATCGCAATCGGATGAATGGTATATGCACGTATACGGGGTTTTGTTTAAACGATTCGTGCGCTGTCACTCATTTGTTGAATCTACTCGTGCGCTACCTATTGAGAAGTGTATTACTAAGTCGAAGCCCTTCCCTGGCGTGTACACAATAACTCATCAAGGTTTCATCGCAATCGAAGAATGTTATATGAACGCAATAGGGGATTTTGTTGAAACGCTTCGCACGTCGTCACCCATATGTTGCATCTACTCTTGCGCTACTTATTGTGAAATGGATTTACTAAGTCCCCTTCCCTGGCGGGTACACAATAACTGATCAATGTTTCATCGCAATCGGATGAATAGTATATGAACGCATACCTGATTTTGTTTAAACGATTCACGCTCCGTCACTCATTTGTTGAATCTACTCGTGCGCTACCTACTGTAAAATGTATTTACTAAGTTAGAAAACGTCACGTAAGTGTCCACAACATCTCACCCAAGTTTCATCGCTATCGGACTAATGGGATATGAAGACATAGGGGACTGTATTGAAACGTTCCGCGTGTCGTCGTTCATTTGTCGAATCTACTCGTGTGCTACCAACTGTGAAATGTATTTACTAAGCCAGAAACCTTCCTTGGAGTGTCCACCATATTTCACCCAAGTTTCACCGCTAACGGCAGAATGGTATATGACTTTGTTGAAACGCTTCGCGCGTCGTCCCTCATTTGTTGAATCAACTTGTGCGCTGCATATTGTATAGTGGATTTACTAAGCCAGAAATTTTCCATGACGTGTACACAACATCTCACCCAAGTTTCATAGCTACGGACGAATGGTACATGAAAGAATACGGGACTTCCTTGAAACGCTTCGCGTGTCGTCGCTCATTTGTTGATTCTACTCTTGCGCTACATATTGTAATATGGATGTACTCAGCCAGAAACCTTCCCTGGAGTGTACGCAACATCTCACCCAAGTTTCGTCGCTATCGGATGAATGGTATATGAAATTATATGGGACTTTGTTGAAACGCTTCGCGCGTCATCGCTCATTTGTTGATTCTACTCGTGCTCTACCTATTTTTAAAGGGATTTACTAAGCAAGAAACCTTCCCTGGAGTGCATACAAAATCTCAGCCTAGTTTCATCGCTATCGGACGAATGGTATATGAACGCAAACGTGACTTTGTTGAAATGCTTCGCACGTCGTAGCTCATTTGTTGAATCTACTCGTGCGCTGCCTATTGTAAAGTGGATGTACTAAGCCAGAAAATTTCCCTGCAGTGTACACAACATTTTACGTAAGTTTCATAGCTATCGGACTGTAGCATCTTCCCTAGCCCACACGTTGAGCGACAAGTGTAGCGGTTATTAATGCCCCATGCTGTTGGGTGATAATTGTAATTGTTGACCTTTGCCTAAGCTATGTTGTTTTAATGGGCGCCAAGACCTCAATGCAATGCTGAAATCTAAATTTGTATTTAACAACGTCTAGCTCTGGTAGAACACCTTCAAGAATCTATTCACTCAGATCGTGGTATGATTTGATCATTAACCCAACAAACAATTGTATCAGGAGAAGGAATTGGTCTATATCTAATGCTACCTACTGAAAGCAAAGATTGCATTGTAAAAGAAATGAATTTATTACATAAAACAAGTATAGCAAAATTAATAATAATAAGTATAAAATTTAAATTGGAGCGTTGCGATCTTAATATTACCGATAGAAAATTACGTGAAAACGGAGTCTGATAAATTGATTTTGCTCTTATTTCCAAGCTATGAAGTTACTGAAATATGAAATATAAAACAAAGAAAAATGAGAGATTGCGTATTTCTGCGTCATTTGCGCTTACCACTGGAAATTGCTAAAGCATTTCCCTCGTACTGGATGATGCTGTGTGCTTCCCACAGTCTCCTGGACGTCGCCATCTTCTTCGTTATTTGATGATATTCTGGTAGATTAGATAATTCTATGGTCCGTACATTGGACCCAAACACTCGTACAAGCACACTGGTTAAGTTTTACAAAAGTTAGTCCTCCACTCCACGGAACATCGGAGCGACTCCCGCGTGCATCCGTACTCGTTACGTTCTACACAGATAGTCCCCCACTCCACGGAACATCGGAGAGACACGCACTTGCAACTGTACTCGGCAAGTTCTACACAGATTGTTCTCGTTCCACGGCGCGTCGAACGATATATCCACACGTCGGCTCCCCCACTCTTCAGTCGACTTCCAGCTTACGTGGTCTCCTCTGATTGGCTGCACCCCACTACTTCCCCTTCTCTGGCTCACTACACTCCGCGGGAGGGAGAAGTCGTATTCCGTTCCAACTATTCGCCTTTTCTTGACGATGCGACCCAGCCTTGCGTCATGCTTCCCGACAAGATCAAGCGTGTACTTGAATTTCCAGTGACTCATGTCTCTCAAAATATCCTAACTGACGAAAACTCCGTAAAATTCCGCAATCACATAATTTTCTATGATATTGTCGTTCGTAATAATTTGCTTGATAGCGTTTTCTAAGACATAGAAAGCCTATCTGAATGCTAATAATTTTTATAAAATGCTCCGAAAATACCTTAATAATAATTATAATAAATTAATAATAATAACAAATTAACGTGAAAAATTCACTTGGCAGAAAAATTTGCCGCGTAAATAAATATAGAATGGCTTCCTACTGACTTATGCCAGTGGCATAAAAACCCCTTGAAAAACACGTTACATATTCGCCTCGGATCATCGGATGATTTACCGTGACGACGGTCCATTATCCGATTATCCCAGACACGTTAATAAACCCCATCCAAAATACATATTACATAAATGAAATCACCCTAAATTACAGATATATACACTCATAATTTTTCTTCACGCACTTTGCGTCAAAGTTTGTTGTCACTATGGATTGCACTTTGCAACCAGTCCAATGTTTTACATATAGAATAGTGTTCCACGGATATTTCCGCCTGTCAAATTTCTCTATGTTGGAGAAATAGACATAATTAATGTGTGAGCACTATGTATTTATGATGTCATATCACACGCATTGAAGGTGTTCTGATATATTTATATCTCCATAGAACTTTCTAATTTCACTGGAGGTCCCTTCCTTATGATGAAATTTAATCTCACTTATCACTGAGCACACGATCACACTATTGTGGCAGCGCCTCGTGACCATAATACTTATTCTCTCTTTAAAGTAGATTAAATTAATATTGACTTCTGAAAAAAAAAACAGTAAATGCGCATTACATATAACACCAAATATTTCTGTGCCGTAATCGCCCTGTCTTGTTAAGTTCCCGTAGACCATATTCTACTTAATACTAGTTCTCAACACAGACCATTTGGTGTATTCTTTGAATACACGTTACCTGAGATATAATTTTTATTGCTCTTTGCATGTTCATTTCTTCCTTCCTCTTTGTCAAACACCAACAGTGATCATCTGTTTTCTCCTTGTTGGGCATATCTCTTATGTCTTCATAAGTCTGTTCTAGATATATAACTTCTGTGACCCACCTAGCGTCACCTCGCAGCGAATCTCTGAAGCTCCTCAACTCTTCCTGGTGCTAGAGGACTTACTTATCCATTTGGCCACCAGATCCAGTTACCATCGCCAGCTATTTTCTCTTGGAGCAAGAGGACTACGTCTACGTCTTTACTCACCATGCTGCGCTAGTATCAACTGTTATCAACTCTTCGAAGACCGGCTCAGCAAGAGAAGATAAATTTTTTGTTTTAAAGTTGGCAATGTTTATATGTTCTCCTTTTGTCTCCTACCCCCCACTCTTTCCCCCCTTCTTGGTCTCTCCGTGCTCCGTGGAGCTGCACTCACTTCTCAGTCTGCAGTTGACTCGTTCAGTCAAAGCTCCGCTCGAGCTTGCCTCCTCAAACCAAGAGGCACACACTCTTCTACGCCATGTTGGCTAGGTAGTCATCAACGGAAACTTCGACTTCAACATGAAATCAAGATAAGTACCATTTTAAAGGTTTTAACCTCATCTTCATGGTTTTAACTTCCACGTGCTTTTAATTATAATTTATAGACAGTGTGAAATTATTTACTTTGGGGCAAAAATCATTCTTCGTGGGATTTGCCATGTTGAGCTTTTGCTTGTATAAGCCAACCTTACTAAAAAAGAGCTTTTCTTAAGCTATTCAAATGAGAAATCTTCTCGCTACGTGGGATATTATCTAATACCCGCTGTCTATAATTATAAAGCTAGTTCCTCCGTTGGATTTTCTCAACCCCATTTTCTGCTAAGGTCGTTCTGGAACCTTCGAGATCTTGTTCTCTATCTGCTAGTCTTGCCGTCAAGTATTGTTCACGCACTTGTGAAAATGCTAGTTAAAATGAGGAATCTTCCTTAAATTACTGCAATAGCGAACTTTCTTCCCCCGTTGGAACATTCTATGGCGCATTTAATTGTAAATCACAACTTTTTCAAGAAATAGACTCTCACCTATATAGTGCAATCAGTTATTTCCATAATTGCAATAACTTTCTTTCTCATAAACTTCAGTGTTTCTATAGTGAACTTTGCATCCATCTTTATAGACTACAGTGATAACCAGTGCTTGCTCCACGTTTCTACCGCGTCGCGCTCGTCCGTTTACATTAAATACGGCCATGAACATTGATCCTATATCCCAATGATCTTTCCTCAACCTTCTACTAACAACTATTATTAATAAAATTGTAACTTTCTATAAGGCGTCACTCACGAAGTGCCCTTCCAACTTTGCTAGTTTAACATTAATTAAATTCGGCATAATTGCTTGTGTGATACAAGTTTTAAATCACATTGTTCCTTTCCTATAATCAGGGAAAACATTTCTTTAAACTCTTGAGCGAGTCATGTTCAGGTTTCACGAAATGGAAACTGTCCCATTTGGCTAGTGATTCCTGCTCAAACTTGGGAAGTCTAGAACTTTCCTATTCACTTTCTTCAGGTTTCACAGTAAGTGACCTGCCCTCTTTGTATAATTCTCATATATTAATTCTGTATAAATATAAGAAGTTGTAGGAACTTCTATCTTATTTTTCAGGTTGTTATTATTGTTATTTTCAAAGTTGTCACTTTCTCTAGATCATTCTCTCAAGAATTTCTTAAGGTGCACTCTTTGTTCTCCAATTCACGTTCAAGCTTTAATTATTTCATTGCTCATTTGTTTAAATCTTATAAAGATTTTAGAAACATGTAAGGTTTGAAACCTTGTAAATTGTCAATTGCCTGGAGCAACCGTTTAATGTTGAGAGGTCTGCGACCCTATTTGTTAAAAAGTTCAAATGAACTATGTTTGTCAAAATTATATTACACGCTTGTTAATTTCCTCAAACTTCTTTAAATTGTTAAATAAATTAAATATTTGTTTTTGGATTCATCATTTCTCTGATACTACAGTTAGGCAGGATCCTGGCTTTCCTAGCTCTTCCTAGGTTTATGCCCTCGTTCATACTCAATAAAGCTTTTACTATCTGTCTGGCCAGACCATCACCCTTCCCTATAGTACTTTTATTCGTGCTTGGGAGGAAATACACTACAGCCTCTCTCTGGCAAACTGCCCAAGTCTTAGCTGCGGTTCCCGTTAGCTTCGACCAAGCTCGTATCCACTTTAGGTATCCGAGCACGGATTTGCGGTGGCAACCGCTTCTAAATGTATTGAAAGTCAAATTCATAACTTTTGTGGGACTCTCCTCCTATTTTTCTATCCTTTTTCTCCAATCCAAAATCTACTTCCTTCTCTTAATCATCTTCCCTTGGTGGGTGGGTTATTCCTCAGCCTATAAACTACCCAAAATTTGGTACCAGAAACCCGGGAGAGCCCATTTTTTCCTTTCTCTTTTTAAAATAGTGTCATTTGACAATACTTTGCAAATTTTTAATATCTGCTTTGGATTTTTCAGCTATAACCACATCGTGCAAAGCCTGTGAACGGGAAAGAGGCCGCTCCTGTCTCCTATGGTGTGTCCCATTCTTTCTACTCATTCGCTGCTGCCAGCTTGACAGCATTTCCAAGGTTCCACAGTTTCGTGAGTTACATTTTCATTTACCTTCTTTAATATGGCTCCCACTGATAAGGATAAGGATGAAAAACTTACTTCTAAACGAGCATCCTATAAAGGGCAAATTACCCGATTCAGAAGGTACATAAAAGAATTAGATCCCTCAGACGCGCAATTAGATTTGTTGAAACATCGTGTAAAGGAACAACGAAAAGAAGTATTGCCACTCGCCTCAAGGAGCACGAACGACACAGCCGGCTGGGACAAACAGATAAATCCACTGTAGCAGCACACTCGCTACTTGCAGGTCACGATATAAGATATGGAGACACCGAAGTTCTGTCCACCACGGTGTCTTATCATGCCAGGCTACAAAGGGAGGCCATTGAAATCCTGAAGCATACTAACAGCTTCAATCTTAAGGATGAAGCAGAACGTGTGAACAGAGCTTGGCGTCCAGTCCTTAATCCCCTCAAGCCTGCCCTTATTGACCGTCGTAGACGAGAAGATTCAACAGACGAGCAGCCCTGTCCTTGATGCATTACTTTTATGTGGTAAGCCGTTGCTATGGTAGCCTCCATGTGTGGGTTGTTGACTATTTATATATCTTCTGTTTACTTGTTTTACCTCGCTTTATGTAACCTGTGAACATGCTGAACGCAGTATTCAGCGAAACGTCAGGAGGACAAAATGTCCTTGGAACACGACCTATAAGCCCGCGAAACAGAGATTCCTATTTCAACGCCGGTCGTGAAAGTCTACATTTTTACTTAATTCGCCTCTACGGGGAGGAAATATCACACTTAGTTCGTCGCTTTGAGAGGTTAAGGAAGAAAAAGTCGCAACTTCTGTCATCACTCGCGTTTCTTCTTCGATGCCGAGACACAGGTATGATTCCCAAGTTTATTAAAATGAAGAGACCACTAACCTCAGCTAAAGCCCATAGAATATATGATCGAACTGAACGTTCGCTATTACGTGAACGCATAAGCTTTGCACGTAAGGGACTCGCTACTACAGATCAGGCACTCTTACAGCTGCACTACCGCATCAGCAGCACACTCTCATATCAGGACTGGGAAAATGTAGATCGTATCACCTACTCTATGCGTTCAACATTTGAACAGTCTAGCATCCGGCAGAAGAAAAAGTTTGTGCGGTTACAGAGAGACCAACCCGCGCCGGTACCTGTGCCTACGCTGGACATCTCACGGACAATTGTTAACCTGACCAATCGCCACCTGTCAGAGTGGGAAATCTCTATACTAGCGAAAGGAGGAAATTACGCAGTGACCCCTCCTTCGATTCCCGTGGAAGACATTGTCGCCAATATTGAAGCGGCAATCCGTGAGCTACCATCTGAACAAGCAGATGAAATCCGTCATGAAGCCTCACGTATAATCAAGAAGGCACCAGCACCGCAGAGTAACCTCACACCTCAGGAGAGAAAGGCTATAAAGACTCTCAACATGGACGAGAGCATAATCATTCTTCCTGCAGACAAAGGGAACGCAACGGTTATCTTGGACATGGACGACTACACTGCCAAGGTTTTGGAACTTTTAGACCCGGGTACCTACCGCAAACTACTTAGAGATCCTACCAACCGGATTCTTCGTGAAACAAACGGCCTGATCAAGGTATCTTCGCTAACTGAAAACGTAAAGAAGGGAACCACCAGAAGTGAAGCTTTACCACCAAGACTTTATGGTTTACCTAAAATACACAAAGATAATGTTCCTCTTCGTCCTATCGTGAGTGCTATTGGATCACCAACTTATAGCATTGCCAAACATTTAGCTACCTTACTTCAACCACATATCGGCGGTACACAGTCGTTCGTCAAAGATTCCGGCCATTTCATTGAAAAATTGAAAACTATTCAACTAGAAGCTGGTGACTTACTAGTAAGTTTTGACGTGGTCTCTCTTTTCACGAAAGTACCTATAAAGGTAGCCCTGGAGTACATCGCACGGATTTTTCCTGATGATATCACCGCCTTATTCCGCCACTGCCTCACCGCTAGCTATTTCCTGTGGAAGGGTGATTTCTATGAACAAATTGATGGGGTCGCCATGGGCAGTCCCCTTAGTCCGGTGATCGCGAATTTCTTCATGGAACAATTTGAACAAATAGCACTAGAGACCGCACCTTTGAAACCTAATGTGTGGCTACGATACGTGGACGATACCTTTGTAATATGGGGCCATGGTAAAGATCAATTAAATCTGTTTTTACAACATCTTAACAGCCAGAACTCGAACATTCAGTTTACCATGGAGTTAGAAAATGAACTGAAAATCGCGTTTCTCGACGTTATGGTAACGAAGACCGCAGATCTAACTTTGGGACATACAGTTTACCGTAAGCCGACCCATACTGACCGATATCTACATAAGACGTCCAACCACCACCCACGACAGAAATACGGAGTTATAAAAACACTGGCTGACCGCGCTAAAAGAATTTGTGAAAAGCAGTGCCTAAAACAAGAATTTGAACACCTCAACGAGGCCTTACGCGCGAATGGGTACAGCCAGAAAGATATCCAGCGAGCACTCCATCCGAGACGTCCAACTACAAGGGTAATTGGAGACAAGCAGCCCCTGGCTAGAGCTTTACTTCCATATATAAAAAAGGTCACGGACAGAATAGGGAGGCTACTCGAGTCCCATGATATAAAGACCATATACAGGCCTACACGAAAAATTAAGGACATGTTTAGGTCCGCTAAAGATAAGCGACATCCTCATACCGCGGCAGGGGTTTATAAAATCCCGTGTGATTGTGGCCAAGTATATATTGGAACAACGAAAAGAAGTATTGCCACTCGCCTCAAGGAGCACGAACGACACAGCCGGCTGGGACAAACAGATAAATCCACTGTAGCAGCACACTCGCTACTTGCAGGTCACGATAAAAGATATGGAGACACCGAAGTTCTGTCCACCACGGTGTCTTATCATGCCAGGCTACAAAGGGAGGCCATTGAAATCCTGAAGCATACTAACAGCTTCAATCTTAAGGAGGAAGCAGAACGTGTGAACAGAGCTTGGTGTCCAGTCCTTAATCCCCTCAAGCCTGCCCTTATTGACCGTCGTAGACGAGAAGATGCAACAGACGAGCAGCCCTGTCCTTGATGCATTACTTTTATGTGGTAAGCCGTTGCTATGGTAGCCTCTATGTGTGGGTTGTTGACTATTTATATATCTTCTGTTTACTTGTTTTACCTCGCTTTATGTAACCTGTGAACATGCTGAACGCAGTATTCAGCGAAACGTCAGGACGACAAAATGTCCTTGGAACACGACCTATAAGCCCGCGAAACAGAGATTCCTATCGTGTAAAGGATTTTGAACGTTCTTATGAAAACTACTGTAACATTCAAACTGAAATAGAAACTTGCATGCTCAATCAAACAGAAGATCGTGTCGAAGTAGAAAACTTATATTATGAAGGCATAGGTTCTGCTTTCAAAATAATACGCCAACTCGAAGAGGAGCAGATAAAGGACGCTTCTGTCCTTGGTTCCCTTCACGAACCCCAAACTTCTTTCCGTGAGGGCACTCACAAGCCCAAACCTACTTTACCGAAAATTGATTTACCCCATTTTCTGGAGATGAATCCACTTGGGATTCTTTCTATGAATTATTTTGCTCCCTTGTTCATGACAATGAAGACATTCAAGTCATTTACAAGTTTCATTACTTGAGATCTATCCTTCGAGGTCAAGCTTTGCAGTTAGTTGAAGCACTTCCTCTGCGTGCCGAAAACTACCCCATTGCCTTTAACTTATTAAAAGAAAGATATGGAAATTTACGTTTACGTATTCAACGCCATATGAAGGCTCTATTTAACCTACCTGCGTCACAGCACAATGACGTCACTAGTTTGCGTACTTTAATTGACACTACCCAACTCCATGTTAAAGCTTTGTCCCAATTAGATCAACCTACTGAACATTGGGATACTTTCCTAATACATTTAGTAGTCTCTAAAGTTGATGCTGCTACCCTCAAAGCTTGGGAAATTGAACTTTCTAAAGAAGACGACTACTCTTACGAGCATTTAGTCACTTTCATAAACGCTAGATGCCAACTTTTAACCGCTCTAGCTAATCAAAGTGAACCTTCATCTCCTAGTTCCAAATTCGAATTAATGTCCATCAAATCCAAAAGTGAACGCTCAGCGTCCAATACTCAAAAACCCGGGTCCAGCTCATCCAAATTCAAATCAAACTCCACTGGTTACCCAACTAGGTCTAGTGAACGTCGTGTTGCTAGCTCTATTGTTTTAAACACGCAAAGCGAACCTCGCAAAAGTTTAAACGAACCTGTAAAGTGCATACTTTGTAAAGATCCCCATGCCCTATACCTTTGCAAATCTTTTAAAGAAATGTCAGTCGATGACAGACGAAAATTAGTCGCTCAGAACAAACATTGTTTCAACTGCCTAGCGCCCACGCATTCTGCTTCTAACTGTAAGTCCACAAGACTTTGCTACCATTGTGAAAAGGCTCATCATACTCTGCTACATCGTCATGATCAGGCAAGGTCATCGACAGCATCTACTTCGCCGAAAAATGATAGTGCTAACAATTCTAATGCTTCATCTTATATTCAAAATGCCAAGTCCATTCGCAGTGCTCAAGTATTGTTGTCTACTGTCCAAATCGAAGTTCAGGATAACTTTGGCAACTGGGTCCGTGCACGCGGTCTTCTAGACTCAGCGGCAACTCATGATTTTGTGTCCAATTCCTTGATTAGAAAACTATGCCTACCTGTAAACCCCACTTCTATCAACGTGTCGGGCATCAACAGCTCAAAATTGCAAGCTTTACAATTCTCAAAGCTAACTATAAGAGATACTTGTCATAGAAACAACTTTCTTATACTTAATTGTCTAATTCTTAATAGCATTGGAGAAGACACTCCAAGTCACTCGGTGGATATTTCAGGGTTAAACATTCCCTCGCATTTAAGGCTAGCCGATCCTTGTTTTAATATGCAGAACCCTATTGACATACACTTTAGTGCCAATGTTTTCTGGAATTGCCTACGTAAACAGGTTCGTAAGTTATCCTCAAACGTGGTCGCCAGAGACACTAATTTTGGATAGATCGTCACAGGGCAACTTCCCCATTATTCTCCTCAACCCGCATCGCAATGTTACTTCTCCAATACTGACCTGGAACAGTTCTGGAGGCTTGAAAATGTTGATTCTCCTAATGTAACCTCTTCAGAAAATGAATTCTGTGAGCAACTTTTTTTGAACACCACCACTCGTTCTTCTGATGGCCGGTTCGTCGTTCAAATGCCAAGATTACATAATCCTCCTAAACTTATCAACTCTCAGCCTAAAGCTCGAAAAGCTCTTTTCGCCATCGAGAGCAAATTCAAAAAGGTACCTCTTGTTAAACAACAGTACACTGATTTCATGGATGAGTATGAAAGCTTAGATCATATGGAAGTTGTTAACAAATCTAATGATGAATTGCACCCCCCAATTGAAACGGTTTATTTAAATCATCATCCCGTGTGGAAAAACCCTCTTGTAAAAGATAAAATTCGAGTTGTTTTCAATGGTTCATCACCCGACGTTAATGGCAACAGCCTTAACGACACTCTTTATTCTGGTCCTGCTATTCAATCAGATTTATCTGCTATACTCCTAAACTTTCGATTATTTCCCATAGCTGTCATAGCCGACATAAAACAGATGTACCGTCAAGTGTTAATTCAACCAGAACAACGAGATCTTCAAAGAATCTTGTGGCGTGATGAAACCAGTAAGCCCATTAAGGTATTTCGCTTGAAAACGGTTACTTATGGCTTAAAACCCTCTGCTTTCCTTGCTATCCGATCCCTACACTTGCTAGCCTCTCAAGATGGTCATTTATTTAACCCCAAAGCCTCTGAAGCACTAACTACGTCATTCTATGTTGACGATTATTTGCAATCCTTCCCCTCTTTGGAGGAAGCTTCTTTTGTATCTTTAGAACTTCAGGCATTACTAAGGAATGGAGGTTTCCCACTCCATAAGTGGAACTCCAACTCCGCTGAGTTTCTCGCTCAGTTTCCCATCGAAGACGTAGATCCTTCTTCTGTCGAAATTTGTGGAAACTCCGAATCTATAAAAACTCTAGGAGTTCACTGGTGCACTAGCACTGACACTCTTATCTATAAAGTTTCGCTCGCAGAAGAGCTTCCTAATACAAAAAGACAAATTATTTCTGAAATTGCAAAAATTTTTGATCCACTTCAATTCCTTGCCCCAGTTATCGTTATAGCCAAACTCTTCATGCAAGAGCTGTGGTCGCTTAAATGTGAATGGGATGACACTGTCCCTCTTTCTTTTCTTAATCGTTGGCTCTCTTTTCGCAGCAATTTGCTGGATCTTTCCCTTATTGAAATTCCCAGGAATTTAATCAGCTCTCATTCTAATGCATCTTTTTTCCTTCATGTGTTCGCGGACAGTTCCGAAAAAGCTTATTGTTGCTGTGCATATTTAGTTTATCACGATTCACTCTATGGATCTCTAGTTTCCAACCTTGTTTGTGCCAAATCGAAGGTCGCTCCTCTTAAAACTATCACTTTGCCTAGGCTCGAACTGTGCGCTGCACTCATGGCTGCAGAACTTGTCAAGAAATTACGGGAAGTAATAAAGGTCGAATTCTCGCAAATCTATCTCTGGAGCGATTCCATGATCGCCCTTTAATGGATCGCCAAGAACCCCCCTCACTGGCAAACTTTCGTTGCAAACAGGGTTTCCAAAATTCAAACTCTTTCTTCTGGATGTCAATGGAGGCATGTTCCCAGTGCGGATAATCCAGCCGATATTATCTCTCGTGGTTGTTTACCCTCTCAATTGGCAGCTTCCCAATTGTACTGGCATGGGCCCTCGTGGCTAATCGAAGAATCTTCCTCATGGCCTTCTAAACCCCCAGCTACAAACTCCAACTTGCCTGACGCTAAAGTACCTCTACCCATTGCTTCGTGTCTTGTTTCCAACGCTTCTCATCCTTTGTTGTCCCGCTATTCTTCTTTTCATAAATTACTACGGATTGTCGCCTATCTCCTTAGATGGAAATATCTTGTGGTTGACCAACCTCTTCTCCCTAAACCACACCTTACCAATCATGAATTGAATCTCGCTACCATTAAGATTTTACAACTGACACAGCAAGAAGCCTTTTCTTCTGAAGTGTTA
Source organism: Meconema thalassinum (assembly GCA_946902985.2). Classification (NCBI taxonomy): domain Eukaryota; kingdom Metazoa; phylum Arthropoda; class Insecta; order Orthoptera; family Tettigoniidae; genus Meconema; species Meconema thalassinum. The sequence goes on along the minus strand of OX336390.1, from coordinate 629,290,904 downwards.
TTGCTTTCTTCTAAAAGAGATCTTCTCAAATCCAGCCGTCTTCGTGCTTTAGCCCCGTTTCTTGATGACCATGGGTTACTCAGGGTAGGTGGAAGGCTCTCGCAATCTTTACTCTCTGAAGACAAAAAGCATCCTGTTATTTTGCCTTCCAAACATCACGTAACTTCCTTAATTATACGTGACTTTCATTACCGTAATCTTCATGTTGGTACACGTACTCTGCTTTGCCTCTTAAGGGAAAAGTACTGGATTATAAATGGAATTCATGAAGTTTTTTCTGTAATTCATAAGTGCATTCCTTGTTTCAACGCGAAACCTAAAATCAACACTCAATTAATGAGCGATCTGCCCTCTTTTCGTTCTTCTCCTATACGCCCATTTGCTTTAACTGGCGTGGACTATATGGGTCCGTTCCAATATCAACGAAACTCTCCTGAAGCTAAACGCAAATTGTTTGGTAAGCTTTATGTTTCTCTCTTTGTTTGTATGGTTACCGGCGCAATCCACTTGGAACTAGTAACGAATGCTTCTACATCTTATTTTTTATCAGCTGTCTCTCGTTTCACTGCTAGGTGTGGTGTTCCTTCTGAGATGTTCTCTGATAACGCTTCCACCTTTCAGGGCGCAGCTTCCCTGTGGAAGAAAGCTCTCACTTCCTCTCCTGCCATGGAACAAATCTCTAATTTTTCTTATTCAAAAGGTTTCAAATGGCGCTTCATACCTCCTTACGCTCCGCATCATGGTGGTAGGTGGGAATCTTGCGTAAAGCTCACTAAACGTCATTTAAGAAAAGTCTTAGGTAATCGAATTCTGACTTACGAAGAATTCAATTCACTGTCTGTTCTGATTGAAGGTGTTGTTAACTCTCGCCCTTTAACTCCGCTTTCCAATGACCCTGATGACCTACTTCCACTCACCCCTGGTCACTTCCTTATCGGAACTTCTCTTTCTGCCCCTCCTCCTCTTCCCAATTCTTACAGGGATTTTAATTTACCTATTGTTTGGCGTAAACTTGAGGCCCTCCGTAATTCTTTTTGGAAGAGATGGAACTTGGAATATTTAACTTCCTTGCAACGGAGGCAGAAGTGGTTTCTTTCCAGTCCCGACATTAAAGTGGGGGACTTGGTCTTGGTTAGGGATGTTTCTCCCCCTCTAGTCTGGACTTCCGGTAGAGTGACTAGGTGTTACCCTGGAAGAGATGGGAGAGTCAGGGTGGTCAGAGTCTTGACCATTAACGGTTCTATTACAAGACCCCTGTCTTTGATCGCTCCTCTTCCCTTAAATGTGTAACTGTTTATTTGCTCTCTGTTGGTGATCCCCCCCCCAGTATGGTGTATTCTTTGAATACACGTTACCTGAGATATAATTTTTATTGCTCTTTGCATGTTCATTTCTTCCTTCCTCTTTGTCAAACACCAACAGTGATCATCTGTTTTCTCCTTGTTGGGCATATCTCTTATGTCTTCATAAGTCTGTTCTAGATATATAACTTCTGTGACCCACCTAGCGTCACCTCGCAGCGAATCTCTGAAGCTCCTCAACTCTTCCTGGTGCTAGAGGACTTACTTATCCATTTGGCCACCATATCCTGTTACCATCGCCAGCTATTTTCTCTTGGAGCAAGAGGACTACGTCTACGTCTTTACTCACCATGCTGCGCTAGTATCAACTGTTATCAACTCTTTGAAGACCGGCTCAGCAAGAGAAGATAAATTTTTTGTTTTAAAGTTGGCAATGTTTATATGTTCTCCTTTTGTCTCCTACCCCCCACTCTTTCCCCCCTTCTTGGTCTCTCCGTGCTCCGTGGAGCTGCACTCACTTCTCAGTCTGCAGTTGACTCGTTCAGTCAAAGCTCCGCTCGAGCTTGCCTCCTCAAACCAAGAGGCACACACTCTTCTACGCCATGTTGGCTAGGTAGTCATCAACGGAAACTTCGACTTCAACATGAAATCAAGATAAGTACCATTTTAAAGGTTTTAACCTCATCTTCATGGTTTTAACTTCCACGTGCTTTTAATTATAATTTATAGACAGTGTGAAATTATTTACTTTGGGGCAAAAATCAGTCTTCGTGGGATTTGCCATGTTGAGCTTTTGCTTGTATAAGCCAACCTTACTAAAAAAGAGCTTTTCTTAAGCTATTCAAATGAGAAATCTTCTCGCTACGTGGGATATTATCTAATACCCGCTGTCTATAATTATAAAGCTAGTTCCTCCGTTGGATTTTCTCAACCCCATTTTCTGCTAAGGTCGTTCTGGAACCTTCGAGATCTTGTTCTCTATCTGCTAGTCTTGCCGTCAAGTATTGTTCACGCACTTGTGAAAATGCTAGTTAAAATGAGGAATCTTCCTTAAATTACTGCAATAGCGAACTTTCTTCCCCCGTTGGAACATTCTATGGCGCATTTAATTGTAAATCACAACTTTTTCAAGAAATAGACTCTCACCTATATAGTGCAATCAGTTATTTCCATAATTGCAATAACTTTCTTTCTCATAAACTTCAGTGTTTCTATAGTGAACTTTGCATCCATCTTTATAGACTACAGTGATAACCAGTGCTTGCTCCACGTTTCTACCGCGTCGCGCTCTCCGTTTACATTAAATACGGCCATGAACATTGATCCTATATCCCAATGATCTTTCCTCAACCTTCTACTAACAACTATTATTAATAAAATTGTAACTTTCTATAAGGCGTCACTCACGAAGTGCCCTTCCAACTTTGCTAGTTTAACATTAATTAAATTCGGCATAATTGCTTGTGTGATACAAGTTTTAAATCACATTGTTCCTTTCCTATAATCATGGAAAACATTTCTTTAAACTCTTGAGCGAGTCATGTTCAGGTTTCACGAAATGGAAACTGTCCCATTTGGCTAGTGATTCCTGCTCAAACTTGGGAAGTCTAGAACTTTCCTATTCACTTTCTTCAGGTTTCACAGTAAGTGACCTGCCCTCTTTGTATAATTCTCATATATTAATTCTGTATAAATATAAGAAGTTGTAGGAACTTCTATCTTATTTTTCAGGTTGTTATTATTGTTATTTTCAAAGTTGTCACTTTCTCTAGATCATTCTCTCAAGAATTTCTTAAGGTGCACTCTTTGTTCTCCAATTCACGTTCAAGCTTTAATTATTTCATTGCTCATTTGTTTAAATCTTATAAAGATTTTAGAAACATGTAAGGTTTGAAACCTTGTAAATTGTCAATTGCCTGGAGCAACCGTTTAATGTTGAGAGGTCTGCGACCCTATTTGTTAAAAAGTTCAAATGAACTATGTTTGTCAAAATTATATTACACGCTTGTTAATTTCCTCAAACTTCTTTAAATTGTTAAATAAATTAAATATTTGTTTTTGGATTCATCATTTCTCTGATACTACAGTTAGGCAGGATCCTGGCTTTCCTAGCTCTTCCTAGGTTTATGCCCTCGTTCATACTCAATAAAGCTTTTACTATCTGTCTGGCCAGACCATCACCCTTCCCTATAGTACTTTTATTCGTGCTTGGGAGGAAATACACTACAGCCTCTCTCTGGCAAACTGCCCAAGTCTTAGCCGCGGTTCCCGTTAGCTTCGACCAAGCTCGTATCCACTTTAGGTATCCGAGCACGGATTTGCGGTGGCAACCGCTTCTAAATGTATTGAAAGTCAAATTCATAACTTTTGTGGGACTCTCCTCCTATTTTTCTATCCTTTTTCTCCAATCCAAAATCTACTTCCTTCTCTTAATCATCTTCCCTTGGTGGGTGGGTTATTCCTCAGCCTATAAACTACCCACCATTTCTCCTCACACAAATAATACCTTTGTACAAATTACCTTAAATTACACACTTACAAATCTTACATGGCGAGGCCGTAAACAGAAATCACGTGTGCTGTTATGTATGAGTTTCATGAAGGACTGTCTCGCATTCTGATGGCCCATCTTTTATCTCGTGGACGCCTTAAGCTAACAAGCCCTATACAAGCGCTCCCCCATCTCTTGGAGATAAATGGGAACCCATCAGCGCTGCCAAAATGGCCTTGGTGCATCGAGACAATTTAGTGCTCAACAGCATCCGACAATCCCGTCATATTTCCCTGTACTTTAAAAACTCTCATTTACTTACATACTACCCCCCTGTGTGACTTCTGATACGCCTGCCTGGAACACCATCTCCTCCCACGCACCAAATACCACACTTACTCATTTGATAGGCTGGCTCGCCAGCTAAACATCCTCACTTTATGACACATACTTTCGGAGACTATGTATATTATACGTCCCGTATAATCTGTTTCCCTCACTATTCTCCAGCTCATATGCTGTTTTCCCAATACGTTTGGAAACTATAAATGGGCCCTCGTAGAGATAAAAAAAACTTGGACATGACTTTCTCTAGCTTATTTGACTGTTTCAGCACTCTAAGTAAGACTCTGTCTCCCGGCTCGAATAGGTCAAATTTAGTTTCTTTTTGTTGGCGAATTCTCTTTTGTGCTGACTTAGATAAATTCTGTTTCGCCAACTGGACAATGTAATCCATCCCCGGTTGCTTACCCTCATTTAATCCCAACACCCTCGCTAGTTCATTTTGTGGTCTTTTTCCGAAGTGAACTTCGTATGGCGTCAATTTCGTGCTCTCATGCTGGACAGAATTCAGCCAAGTCTCGACCTTGGGAAGATGTCCAACCCAGGCCGTATGCTTGTCATGCACTAGAGTCCGAAAAAGACGAGCCACTTCCCTTAATGGACGCTCTGCAGAATTACCCTGAGGGTACCTTACAGAGGAATGAACGTGTGTTATACCAGCTTCCTGCATACTGGTTCTCCATTTCTTTGCAGTATACTGTGGTCCACTGTCAGATAGTATCCTGAGAGGAATGCCAAACTCAGGTACATACTTATTAATGATCAGACGGTTACACGCTAGTCCCGTGGCTTTCCTTAGCGGATATAGCTTGACATACTTACTAAAAGCGTCAATAACTATAAAAATGTACTCGTAGCCGTACTGTCCTTTAACGATCGGGCCAAATAAATCCACACACAGTAGTTCGCCGGGACTACTGGTGATAACTGCAGATCTCTCCCCCACTAAATATTTAACTGGATATTTACTCCTTTGACAGTGTCACACTTAGCTAAAATCCTCCTAACATCCCTTCCCATTTTACTCCAAATGAAGTCACGACCAATTTCATAGAAGACCTTGGCAGCACCAAAGTGTCCTAATTCCCTATGAATGAACCAAATTAGCTCCTCCCGCAAAGTGGCAGGAACACATATTGCCCACCGATTATTCCTACATTTCCTTGCAAGAAGCCCATCCTGCATATTGTACGTGAACCGTCCTACTTTCACATACTCTTCTTCACCTATTTCCAACCTAGCCAGTGGCTCCTTTAACTTAACGTCATCACGTTGCTCCACTAGCATATTACTCAGTGTCTGTAACGATGCCCTGTTGCTACTGTCCACACATGCACATATTAAAATACCGTCCTCTGCTTTAACCACAGGATAATCCCTACATAAATTAGTGTCCCTCGATAGCATGTCTGCAAGAATGTTATCTTTACCTTTAATATATTTTACTGTGAATTCGTATTCCTGCAGAGCAAGAATCCACCTACTAACTCTGTTAGAACTGAGTTTACAAGTTCTCATATACAGTAATGCATGGTGATCTGTGTGGATCTCAAATTTCCCCCCTACTAAATACATTCTAAATTTCCCTAAACTGAAAACAATACCTAAAAGCTCTAACTCAGTAATCGTGTATCTTTTCTCTGCTGCTGTCAGTCCTCGCGAGGCTAAAGATACAATGCACAGATTACCCTCATCATCTTTCTGACATAATACTCCAGCAATGCCTATATGTGAAGCATCTGTCATAACCACATATTCCTTATCTTTTAAAGGATATTTCAGCACTACAGCTTTCTCAAAACCTTCCTTCAGCGCTCTAAAAGCCTGTTCATGCTTGGACTCCCATCTCCACCGAGTCCCACTTTTAAGCAATTCCCTGAATGGTTCTACCAACCCTGAGTATTTAAGAACGAACCTCCTGAAAAAGTTGCAAATTCCCAGGTAAGTTTTTAACTGTTTAACATTCTGTGGCACCTCTGCGTTAAGTATCTTATTAACCCTACTTTCTTCTGGTGTTACACCTCTACTCGACACTCTATGACCTAAAAATGTCACTTCTGACTGACAGAATGACGACTTAGACAGCTTCAAAGTGAACCCTGCCTGATCTAACTTCTGAAAAACTATATTTAAATGACCTAGATGCTCCTCAAAACTGCGTGTACTAATTACCATATCATCTATGTAAATGGTTACAAACTCTCCTGTGTCATCCCCTAATGCGATGTTTAAAGCCCTAATTAAAGCTGCTGAACTACTCTTTAACCCATAAGGTGTTCTACGAAATTGATAAAGGTTATATTTATGACTAAAAGCTGTAAATGGTCTATCTTCGTACTTAAGTAGCACTTGCCAAAAACTAGAACTCAAATCTACACAAGTGAAATACTTCTTCCCCTCAAATGTTTGCATTAATTCCTCTATTGACATAGATTTCAGCTGATCTGAACTAATTCTACTGTTAACCAAACGAGCGTCTAAACAAATACGAACTGTGCCGTCGGTCTTGGGTACCGTGATCAAAGAATTAACATATGGACTGTTAGAGTGCTCAATAATCCCATCTTCAAGCATCTGATTAATTTGTGCCTCAACTGCACTCTGATAAGCGAAAGGTACAGGATATCTATGTCCTGTGAATACTGACCTATCAATAACGTTCAATGAATGTGTATAGCAATTGGCCATACCAATGCGATCCTCAAACACTCTCCTATTACACAATAACACATCATAGAGCCGAACACACTGTTCATCCTCTATATTTCCCTGAAACGCAGCATCACGTAACGAGTCCTTTAGACTACCGTTCGTAATCACACTGCCCACTAAACATGGAGAACCCCGCTCTACGGCTGGCGATATCTCATTTAAAGTACAAATCACACCTACAATACTACTCCTCTGAATATGGTCATTGAACGCTACTTCTACTTCAGAATCTCCCCATTTAAATTTCAAACTCCCTACATCATAACATAAGTTACCAGACACTCTACTTAGCCACTCTGATCCCAAGATAACACTGAATACTAAATTTGGAATTACAAGACAAATCTGCTTCTCTACATGATTATTAATTTTAATGTCTACTAAAACTTGCTTAGAAATTACTTTAGACCTCTTCCCAACAGCTGTGATAACAAAAGTGCTTTTAATTGGCATCTCCTCAAAATTTACTCCAGTTCCTTTCATTTTATCATAAAATGCACTACTTATACAACTCTTCATACAACCACTATCAATTAAAACATCTGTGTACGCCTCGGACACGTTAAATTTAACTATGGGGCTCTTACTAACCACTTCCTGAATAATACCTTCATCATTTAGTTCATGTAATAATTCATTTCTTACATTTAGGTCATAGGGTTCCTGTATAATTGTATGGACAGGGCATGCTACAGACTGAGATTCTGACCTTACTTCGCAGCCTGGTTCGCGTTTAAAGAACCGCTACAGCTGGCCGTAGTACTACTAACTACTGAACTGGTCTGGTTGTTCTGGGCTGTGTTGTCATTGTTTGGCTGTATATTACTACCACTAGGCTGTCCTCTTCCTTGACCCCTATTCTGGTTGTAATTATTGTCATTATAATTTCTCCCTTGATTTCCCCTGAAATCATTGTTTCTCCCTTGATTTCCCCTGTAATCATAGTTCCTCCCTTGATTTCCCCTGAAATCATTGTTCCTCCCTTGATACTGATTACCATAGCCATTTCCTCTGTTCTGATTTAGCTGATTATTATTATTTCTATTTTGAGCGTTGGCCCCATCGCCACCGTTCCCTTGAACTTCTTGATGCCTGGCTTCATTAGGTCTATTATTATTATTACCCTGGTTCCAATTGAAATTGTCCTCATAACCCCCTCTCCCTAGTGCATCAAATGTGCTTAACAAATTTTCTACTTGTGATATAGTCTTTACATTCTGGATACAAGCAGCCTCCTTGATCCTATAGGGAAAGTGCCTAAGTAGCAACCTCACCACATCACTTTCCTCCTTCAAGCCATCCAGATATTTACACACTAATACCTGCCCTAAAAAGTATTCGGTCATGGTGGAGCTTCCTTTTGGGTTATATTTACCACACACTACTCCCTCACGATGCTGCGACTGAATGACCTCATTCCAGAACTTTTCACAGAATTTCATTTTAAAATCATTAATATCAGTAAACTTGTCTCTGTAGACAGCAAACCAATTCCTCGTTTCCCCCACAAACACTTGTTCTAAAATTTCAACTACCTGGCACCAATGCTGAACTTACCCAGTTCTACCTCCCTGTGTGTGCTATTCACAAAAACTGGCCTATTCTGACTATTTTCTTGCCTGATCCTAGCTTTTAATTTTAATTCTAATTCTGCGATTTTCTCCTCAGCCTTCCTCTCAATACTGTTTACTGTTAATTTAATGTTTCCTTCTGATTCTTCTACTTTATCATATAGCTTTGCTTGTTTCTCCTCAATCTTGCTAATGCTCTTTCTATTACTCTCTCTTAAATCATTTACTTCTGCAACTATTTGTGAGTGGACTTTCTCAATTCTACCCCCCCAGTTGTTCCTTAACCTCTTTAGTAGCTACCTGAATTTTGTCAATTTCTCCCCCCAATTGCTTTTTGACCTGCTGTGTTTCCAGTTGCACTAGTTCTTTTAAATTTTCAACCTGTGTACTGATTCTAATTTCCAACTCCTCCTGTACTTTTCCTAATTTTCTGTCTACATCTGCAATAATCTCTTTAGCCTTTTCTTCCATCACCCCCCTGATCTCACCTCTAATCAGTTCGAATTTGTCACTCATTTCCCTACTGTTTTGTTCTAATTTAGCATTTAAAGTTTCAGTACTCTCTCTATTTTCCTTACTGTTTTGTTCTAATCTGGCGTTTAAAGTTTCATTACTCTCTCTATTTTCCCTACTGTTTTGTTCTAATCTGGCGTTTAATGTTTCATTACTCTCTCTATTTTCCCTACTGTTTTGTTCTAATCTGGCGTTTAATGTTTCATTACTCTCTCTATTTTCCCTACTGTTTTGTTCTAATTTAGCATTTAAGGCATCTGTACTTTCTTTATTTTCCCTACTGTTTTGTTCTAATTTAGCGTTGTTTTGTTCCAGTTTTGCGTTGTTTTGTTCTAATTTAGCATTTAAGGCATCATTACTAACTTTGTTCTGATACATGAACTCGAGAAGTAAAGTTTTTAATTCTGGTTGGCCGCCTACACTCCCTGTTTCAGTATCGGGATTTACCTCCGCTACCCCGGTACTACCATCACTCGACATACTGCTCGTATCATCACTCTCCCGTTGATGACCACTACGTAACCTCATCTGTCTTTCTTTCTCATCCCCCATAATGATATACACTGATACAGACAAATAACCCCCAAAATACAGGCACAGAAATATATACCCTTCTCCTTCCACAAATGTTATTAGGTTTTCATCACCACGTTGGGCGCCAAATGTAGCATCTTCGCTAGCCCACACGTTGAGCGACAAGTGTAGCGGTTATTAATGCTCCATGCTGTTGGGTGATAATTGTAACTGTTGACCTTTGCCTAAGCTATGTTGTTTTAATGGGTGCCAAGACCTCAATGCAATGCTGAAATCTAAATTTGTATTTAACAACGTCTAGCTCTGGTAGAACACCTTCAAGAATCTATTCACTCAGATCGTGGTATGATTTGATCATTAACCCAACAAACAATTGTATCGGGAGAAGGAATTGGTCTATATCTAATGCTACCTACTGAAAGCAAAGATTGCATTGTAAAAGAAATGAATTTATTATATAAAACAAGTATAGCAAAATTAATAATAATAATAATAAGTATAAAATTTAAATTGGAGCGTTGCGATTTTAATATTACCGATAGAAAATTACGTGAAAACGGAGTCTGATAAATTGATTTTACTCTTATTTCCAAGCTATGAAGTTACTGAAATATGAAATATAAAACAAAGAAAAATGAGAGATTGCGTATTTCTGCGTCATTTGCGCTTACCACTGGAAATTGCTAAAGCATTTCCCTCGTACTGGATGATGCTGTGTGCTTCCCACAGTCTCCTGGACGTCGCCATCTTCTTCGTTATTTGATGATATTCTGGTAGATTAGATAATTCTATGGTCCGTACATCGGACCCAATCACTCGTACAAGCACACTGGTTAAGTTTTACAAAAGTTAGTCCTCCACTCCACGGAACATCGGAGCGACTCCCGCGTGCATCCGTACTCGTTACGTTCTACACAGATAGTCCCCCACTCCACGGAACATCGGAGAGACACGCACTTGCAACTGTACTCGGCAAGTTCTACACAGATTGTTCTCGTTCCACGGCGCGTCGAACGATATATCCACACGTCGGCTCCCCCACTCTTCAGTCGACTTCCAGCTTACGTGGTCTCCTCTGATTGGCTGCACCCCACTACTTCCCCTTCTCTGGCTCACTACACTCCGCGGAAGGGAGAAGTCGTATTTCGTTCCAACTATTCGCCTTTTCTTGACGATGCGACCCAGCCTTGCGTCATGCTTCCCGACAAGATTAAGCGTGTACTTGAATTTCCAGTGACTCATGTCTCTCAAAATATCCTAACTGACGAAAACTCCGTAAAATTCCGCAATCACATAATTTTCTATGATATTGTCGTTCGTAATAATTTGCTTGATAGCGTTTTCTAAGACATAGAAAACCTATCTGAATGCTAATAATTTTTATAAAATGCTCCGAAAATACCTTAATAATAATTATAATAAATTAATAATAATAACAAATTAACGTGAAAAATTCACTTGGCAGAACAATTTGCCGCGTAAATAAATATAGAATGGCTTCCTACTGACTTATGCCAGTGGCATAAAAACCCTTTGAAAAACACGTTACAGGACGAATGGTATATGAATGCATACGGGACTTTGTTGAAACGCTTTGCGTGTCGTCGCTCATTTGTTGAATCTACTCGTGCGCTACCTACTGTGAAATGTATTCACTAATTTTGAAACCTTCACGTAAGTGTACACAACATCTCACCAAAGTTTCATCGCTATCGGACGAATGGTATATGAACACATACGGGACTTTGTTGAAATGCTTCGCGCATCGTCGCTCATTTGTTGAATCTACGCGTGCGCTACCTATTGTAAAATGGATTTACTAAGTCAGAAACCTTCCTTGGAGTGTACTCAACATCTCACCCAAGTTTCATCGCAATCCGACGAATGGTATATGAACGCATAGGAGACATACATACCCACAGACAAACTATCACGTAACATTGATTTTTATATATATAGATAGATGCGTTGAAGGCTTTGTATTGTGTTTTGAGATACGCCAGGAATATAATCACAACGCCTTGAAGCCTCAGCCTGATGATCACCCATAAAAAATACTTGAAGGAAACTATAAGGCTGATCAGGTTGGAGGAGTAATGAGCCAATTCTATGGTATATTTGTCCCTGGACGGTAAACGTTGTTGGGTAGTCATGTGATACTACATGACCGGAAGTACCAAATGAGGTCATTTGGAAACATGAGTTATATTTTCGAACCTTAATTAAGAATTCCTTGGATTCTGCGGTTACCCCGATAAGAAGAGTTTTAAAGGGTTCAATTGGTCTCGTCAGTTAAAGGTAGCCTCACTTTTCCATTAGAGCAGCACAATCCCATCGGCTCCCCTTTCCATTTTAGTGCATTACAATATCTGCATGTTTGACGCATTCTCTCTAAAGTAAGAAGACTATTGTTGTTGTAGTCAATGAATGGATTATATCTAAAACCGACCGGGTGAGTTAGCCGTGGTCGTTACGGCATGACTGCTGGCAGTCGCTCACATCCGGGAGGCGAGGAGGTTCGAATCCCCCCGCCGGCAACCTTGAAGATGGTATTCTGTGGTTTCCCATCTTCCTTCCAGGCAAATGCCGGGGTTGGTCCCTAACTATAGGCCACAGCCGCTACCTTCCAACTCCTCGGCCTTACATTCCAAACATTCCTCCTCAACGGTACTTGTAGCTCACCCATTGGGTGTCCGTCTCGAAGCAGCTACAAAACTGGCGAGCCGAACATGTCCTCGGACACTCCCGGCACTAAAAGCCATACGCTAAAAAAAAGCAACTAAAACCGATACCACTAAAGGGTTCTCATGCCATTCTCATAAAATTTTGTCTATGTTGTTGCCTCTTCTGTAGAATAGCAGCGTTTTCCTCTTGAGGACGTGCAGCTCCATGTAAAGCCATTCTACTTGTGTTTTCTGCCACTCTCACCTGACGCTCATCAGGTGTCTCTGAGGCTCTCTGTGAGGCATGCCTGATTGTGTCAAGTGAGAGTAGCGTGGCGTTCGTCAGAAGTCTCAGATGCCCTTTGTGATGACATTCTACTCGTGTTGGCTGCCACTCGAACCTGGCGCACATCAGGTGTCTCTGAGGCTCTCTGTGAGGCATGCCTGATTGTGTCAAGTGAGAGTCTAGCGTGGCGTTCATCAGGAGTCTCGGATGCCCTTTGTGATGACTAGAGATGGGAATTTGCCTATTTGCCTATTTTATTCCTGTGTTTAGAAACGTAGGCTTTCGAGATATAAATCCGTTTTAGGTTCTTTTAGGCTAGATTTCGTTGGTTTTATTGTGCCTATAAATGCCTATTTCAAGGGTTTGTGCCTATTTGGAGTATAATTGCCTATTTGATGCCTTTTGACTGTATTTTAAAGTGCATTATATTGCAGCTGGTGTGCTCGACAGAATTAAATTCTCATTTCTCAATATGTGTTTACCCCACGAACAAGAATGGGAATTCTCGGTAGTCACCAGAAATAACGCCTGGGATCTCGATATTAAGCCTCCAAAATTAACAACCCTTCGTTTTGTATTTTGCTTTTCTTTATATTGAAAATTTACCCGTTAGTATGTGTGTGAATTAATATCATAAACTCTATGCTGATTGAATAACAAAAGAACTAAATTAGTGCCATGTTTTCGCGTTTTTTTTTCAATCTCGATATTAAGCCTCGAAAGTTAAAACCCTTTGTTTCAGGTATTGTCCCCTTCAAAAGCAGCGTTAGGTTGGCGCTGCAACCTAACGGTGAATTAATATACAGTATATCCTGTACGCGTCTGAGTGTTGAATGGGCAGGCAGTTTAAAGCAGCCAGGAGGGATGCGATCCAGCTGGCAGTTAAAATGCCGCGGCGATCACAATGGGTTGGTGCTGTAACCTATCTTATGTTGAATGGACTGGCAGTTTAAAGCAGCTTGGAGGGATGCGATCTAACTGGCAGTGGGTGTAGCATGGCCTCTTACCGAGATAGATGGAAACTTGGTGGGCCCGTCTTGAGCTACTGTTGCCATGCAGCCAGGAGGGATGCGATCCAGCTGGCAGTGAAAATGCCGCGGCGATCACAGTGCGTTGATGCTGTAACCTTTCTTGTGTTGAATGGACAGGCAGTTTAAAGCAGCCAGGAGGGATGCGATCCAGCTGGGAGGGAAAATGCAGCGGCGATCAGTGCCTTGGTGCTGTAACCTATCTTGTGTTGAATGGACAGGCAGTTTAAAGCAGCCAGGAGGGATGCGATCCAGCTGGGAGTGAAAATGCAGTGGCGATCAGTGCGTTGGTGCTGTAACCTATCTTGTGTTGAATGGACAGGCAGTTTAAAGCAGCTTGGAGGGATGCGATCTAGCTGGCAGTGGGTGTAGCATGGCCTCTTACCCAGATAGATGGAAACTTGGTGGTCCCGTCTCGAGCTACTGTTGCTATGGAGATGGCCGGCCTTGCTATTACTTCATCAGTTTATTTTGTGCTTTTATTAGCTTTTGCTTGAGTGCAAAGGGGCCGAAATCAGAAAAATGAGAAAGACTATGGAAAATTCATGTAGCCAGCCGTTCCTTCTGGGTCCTAAACTATGTGTATGCAAAATTTGGTTGAGATTGGTGGAACGGTGTAGATTTTTATACGGAACAAATCCACCCACCCACCCACATACATACATACACACATACATATATACATACATTAATACATACATACATACATACATACATACATACATACATACAGACTTTCACTTTTATAAGTTGCTTGTGGTTAATTCTTTTTGTAGTAATTAAATATGTTATTAAATTACAAGAAATTTTTTCATGCCTATTTTGTTGCCTATTTTACACGTTAGTGCCTATTTACATGCCTATTTGGCTATTTTAAGAGCCTATATGCCTGCCTATTTTAACTGTTTTTAGTGCCTATAATTCTCGTCTCTAGTGATGACATTCTACTCGTGTTGGCTGTCACTCGAACCTGGCGCACATCAGGTGTCTCTGAGGCTCTCTGTGAGGCATGCCTGATTGCGTCAGCTGACAGTCGAGCCTGTTGTTTCTGAATGGATTCCGTAGTTCGAGAACTGCTCGCTGCCCTAGCTCTAGCTGAATTTTGTGACAAATTGTTGTTTTTTTTTCCTTTTAGGCATTCTAAAAGAAGAATATACACAGTGTATATTAAAAAACATGTTAACCCCATAAAAATTGTTAAATCGTAAATCTCCGCCAAAAAAGAATAATTTCAGTATCATTTTGAAGAAAGGAAATCCCTAAAATTTAATTTAAGAAATAAACCTCTACCAAACCAAATTAGAAATTAATCAAATCTATGGAGTCAAAGCAACCAACCATATAAATCGAGTAAACAATCATTAAAGATGATGTTAACAGTATCAAATAATGTTTAAAATCAAGAAATAGAGAAGTGAACGAACGTATTGTATGGTGTTGTCAGAGACTGACTACGTGACCAGCTGCGTGTCGTAATGGCGGACCAGTCAGTCACTACTGTGATGCAGGTAGAAACACAACACAACACAACACAACACAATGGGAAATTTAGCTTTCATTTAAATCATCACGTAGAATTCTTGTAAGTGGAGTATTGTGAACCTATTGTAAAGTAGCAGTAATAGACTACCAAGGATTTTTTGTAAAGGTGAATAGATGAAATTTGAAAGGAACCACAGGATAGCTTACTCTGTAATGGCCAATCGTAGCCAGTTCACTGAACACCCGCCCAACCTAGTGGCAAGTTCAGGACCGGCAGGTACACGTGGAGGGGATAGGTTTAAATTCATCACATAGAATTATTGTAAGTGTTTTATTTTGAACGTATTGTAAAGTAGCTGTAATATCAATGATTATTTTTTGTAAATGTTAACAGATACATTTTGAACTTACTTTAAGTGGAGTATTGTGAATCTATTGTAAAGTATCAGTATTACAAAGTTTTTTTTTGTAAAGGTGAACAGATGAATTGTGACAGGAACCACAGGATAGATTACTCTGTACTGGCCGATCGTAGCCATTTCCCTGAACACCTGCCCAACCTAAATCATAAGTTGACCTAATACCAAAAAACATAAAAGAAAGACATTCACACTCTAAATGCAGCTACATGCATATGTGAATTATGTAGCGATCGCTGTTACCGATATCATACGTCATACTGTAAAAGAAGATTGACTTCCCTGACGCAATTTTGTAGTGACTTTTTGTCCCTGTATTATATATACAGTACATCTGTATGAAACTTATCAGGAAAACAATGATTTTCATTGGTCATTGGCTGCATTTATTATTATAATATTAATGATAACAATGGGAGCATTTATCTGAGTATTGGTAAACCACAACGCAGTAAGAGGTAGTTAGTTTGCTTTTGATGTTTTTAGGGGTGGAACAACGAGGTCATCTACCTGAACTACGAAATCTAATATATAAAAGTGAAAGTCTGTATGTATGTATGTATGTATGTATGTATGTTGGTTCCGTATACAAATCTACACCGTTCCACCAATCTCAACCATATTTTGCATACACATAGTTTAGGACCCAGAAGGAACCGCTGGCTACATGAATTTTCGATAGTCTTTCTCATTCTTCTGATTTCGGCCCTTTTTCACTCAAAAACATGCTAATCAAATCATAAAATATACTCATGAAGGAATGGCAAGGCAGATAGTTTCCATGGCAACATAGCTCAAGTCGAGACACGGCCGACTTGATGCCAATTGCGCTCAGCACTACCGGTATAGAAAATGAGGATCTTTACTTGAAATCCCGTTAGTTACTCAATTGCTCACACAGCACTGTCAGCCGAGTTTAGCATAACAAAGACTTGACACTATCTTCTTTCTACTATATATTTGCCAAATACCACTCACTCACTCACTCACTCATTCATTTATTCATCAAGAAATCTCAGAAACCACCGAACGGATTGGAATGAAATCTGTATGCAGCTTCCTCAAGGGCCGCAAATGCCCCCTAAGAGAGAAATTTTGGCTATTCAGGTTCTAAAGGGGTGTTAAGGGGGTAGACCTGCATTTAATTGAATAGCAATATCTCCCGATTGGTTTCATGGGGGATGTGATACTCGGCATATAAACTCATCATTAAAAATAAGAAGACATGTGTTTGAGGGTTTTTCGATGTGGTGTATATTATGAGGTGAAAGGGGTGAAAAGTGGGGATTAAAAGATTCTTAACGGAGCGTGTCTCTCTTAAACGACATAGGCGAGGAGTTTGAAACACAGCGAAAAAAAATCAACATAAAAAAGAAGTAAATATGTGTTTGACAGTTTTTTCATAAATCCAATTTAAGGGACTCATGGGGAGAGATGAAATTCTGGGGGGGGGGGGAACAGGAAAGAAAGTGTCCTAACTGATTGACTGACTGGAAAAAACTGCTTTAAATTAAGTAAATAGCTGTTCGACAGTTTTTTTTTCATAAATCAAATTAAAGGAGTTCATGGGGAGGGGTGAAATTCTGAAAAAAGAAAACTGAAAGAAAATGTCCAGACTCACTCACTTACTCACTCACTCATCATCGCCTAGCCAAAATTATTGAAGTTAGAAACATGACAGTTTGGGGATACGTTCATTGTATGTCAAAACCGTCTACTAAGGGAGGATTTTTGGATATTCAGGTTCTAAAGGGGTCTTAAGGGGGTTAAACCTGCATTTCATTGAATAACAATATCTCCTGATTGGTTTCATTGGGGGATGTGATACACGGCATATAAACTTATCATTAAAAAGTAAGACACGTGTCTGAGGGTTTTTCGATGTGTTTATGAGGTTAAAGGGGTGAAAAGTGGGGATTGAAAGATTCCTATCGGAGCGTGTATCTCTTAAACGACATAGGCGAGGAGTTTGAAACTCAGCGGGAAAAAAATCAGCATAAAAATAAGTAAATATGTGTTTGACCGCTTTTCCATAAATCCAATTTAAGGGGCCCATGGGGAGGGGTAAAATTCTGGGAGGGGGGGGGGCAGAAAAGAGAGTGTCCTAACTGATTGACTGACTGACTCACTCATCAAACTCAGGGGGAAAAACTGCTTTAAAGTAAGTAAATAGCTTTTCGACTGTTTGATTTTCAATCAAATTGAAGGGGTTCATCGGGAGGGGTGAAATTCTGAAGAAAAAAAAATGAAAGGAAATGTCCTGACTCATTCACTCACTCATCATCGCCCAGCCAAAAATATTGAAGTTGGAAACTTGACATTTCGGGGATATGTTCGTTGTATGTCAAAACCGTACACTAAGGGAGGTTTTTTGTATATTCGGGTTCTAAGGGGGTCTTAAGGGGGTTAAACCTGCATTTCATTGAATATCAATATCTCACGAGTGGTTTCATTTGTGGATGTGATACTCGGCATATAAACTAATCATTAAAAATACGCAGACACGTGTCTAAGCGTTTTTCGATGTGGTGTATTATTATGAGGTGAAAGGGCTGAAAAGTGGGGGTTGAAGGATTCCTAATGGAGCGTGTAGGCCTATCTCTTAAACGACATAGGCAAGAAATTAGAAACTCAGCGAAAAAAAAATCAGCTTAAAAAGTAAGTAAATCGGTTTTCGACTGTTTTTTCATAAATTAATTTAAGGGGCCAATGGGGTGGGGTGAAATTCTGGGGATAAAGAGGAGAGAAAGTGTCCTAACCGACTGACTCAGGGGAAAAAGACAGCTTAAGAAATAAGTTAATAGGTGTTCAAGCGATTTTTAATCAATCCAATTTAAGGGGCCCATGGGGAGGGGTGAAATTCTGGTAAAATAAATGAAAGAAAATGTCCTGTCTGACTCACTCACTCATCACGCCCAGCGAAAACTATTAAAGTTGGAAACATGAAATTTTGGGAATATGTTCGCTGTATGTCGAAAACGTTAACTAAGGAATGATTTTTGTTTATTCGGGTTTTAGAGACGTGTCAAGGGGGTAAACGTGCATTTCATTGAATAACGATATCTCATGAGTTGTTTGTTTGGGGATGTGATATTCGGTATATAAACTAATCATTAAAAATAATCAGACATATGTCTAAGGGTTTATCGATGTGGTGTATATTATGAGGTTAAAGGGGTGAAAATTGGGGGTTGAGGGATTCTTGACGGAGCGTGTATCTCTGAAACGACTTAGTAGTGAATTTTGAAATTCGGTGGCAAAAAACAGCTTAAAATACAAGTAAATAGGTGTTCGAACGTTTTTTCATAAATCCAATTTAAGGGGCCCTTGGAGAGGGGTGAAATTATGGGGAAAAAAAACAGGAAAGAAAGACAGTGTCCTAACTGATTGACTCACTTCTCACTCATCAAACTCAGGGGGAAAACAGATTTAAATAAGTAAATAGGTGTTTGACCGTTTGTTTCATAAATCCAATTTAAGGGGTTCATGGGGACGGGTGAAATTATCAAAAATAAATGAAAGAAAATGTCCTGACTGACTCACTCACTCATCATCGCCCAGCCAAAATTATTGAAGTTAGAAACATGAAATTTTGGGGATATGTTTGTTGTATGTCGAAAACGTCCACTAAGGAAAGAGTTTTGGATATTCAGGTTCTAAAGAGGTGTTAAGGGGGTAAACGTGCTTTCCATTGAATAACAATATCTCACGAGTGGTTTCATTTGGGGATGTGATACTTGGCACATATACTAATCATTAAAAATAAGCTGACACATGTATAATGGTTTTTCGATGTAGTGTATATTATGAGGTGAAAGGGATGAAAAGTGGGGGTTGAAAGATTCCTAACTGAGCGTGTATCTCTTAAACGACATAGGGAGGAGTCTGAAATTCGGAGGAAATCTATCAGCTTAAAAATAAATAAATAAATGAATAAATAAATAAAATAAATAGGTGTTCGACCGTGTTTTCATAAATGCAATTTAAGGGGCATATGGGGAGGGGTGAACTTCTGGAAGACAAACGTCCACTAAGGAAGGATTTTTGGATGTTTGTTCTCATCGACCAACCAAAACTATTAAAGTTAGAAGAATGATATTTTGGGGATATGTTTGTCGTGTGTCGAAAACGTCTACTAAGGAGGGATTTTTGGGTATTCAGGTTCTAAAGGGGTGTTAACGGGGTTAAACCTGCATTTCATTGAATAACAATATGACACGACTATGACGTGAGCGAAGCGAGGCTAAAATTGAGATGGTGTGTGTCTGTGTATTACTCAATCTCGCAAGTACCACTGGTCCGATTTACGTGAATTTTACATGGAAGTAGCTGATTTTCCTGGCTAACATATAGGTTACTTTTGATGTCAATACTTTGCACTATTTAAAATGGCGACCATTTTAGTGACGTCACTACTTCCTTTGGTATCAAACTTTCATATTTCCATTTCAAATAAAAAGAGAACGCTAAGAAAAAGCAAACTTTTGATGACATATGCGAGGTTTAAAACTACATTTCCTATCCGAAAGGTATCTGCAACTGTTAGCGAGTAAAACCTAAATTTGTGCTATAAAACACGGTCAACGCCGAGCGGTGTAGTTGGACAAAATGTTCCATCCTTAATCTCCCTCTGCGCAGCACCTCGCCTATCCCCTGTTTTAACTGTCACCTTCACATTTTAATTTATTTATGACGCGTAGCGAAGCACGGGTACTTCAGCTAGTAGAATATAATAATGAACTTACGCAAATATTGGATGTTGTTATAGGGTTATAGTGTTATTTTCTCTTCCAATAAATGCTTGAGTAATGAAATTCTATCTTCACTTGTATTATTATTGTGCGCAAGGATCATAGAATATTAAGTGACTAACTTCACCATAGAGGTAGTAATGTTATATTTTGTCATCGATATAATGAAGATTTCTAATATTTACTAAGCTTTTATCATGTTTTATTCAAGCGCCGCTAGATGCCAGGTCACATGTCTGAGCGTGTAACTGTCAAAAGTTGTCACCAGATTGCAGCAAGGACCGAATAGCTCCAGGCGCATATGAATAGGGATGTAGCCGGAGAAAGTTCGCGCCAGATAGCGCTCGTGTAGTACTGGGTAAGCGCAAGGTGATCATCTTAAGTCTCTCCCAGTCAGCTGTGAGGAATGTATAGATTGTGACCGAGATTTCTAAGCTAAAGTAAATTATATCTTAACTAATTTTACTACAAGACTATATTAATTAATTCTATAGGTATATACCATAATCTATTGTGGACGATTTTCATCGTTTAAGCGTTAAACATAGGCAAAATATGCTACGGACCAGAGGCACTAAAACTAGCGGGAGGAAGGAAGAATTAATACCGCGGTAATTTAAACAAATTATAACACGCTTTATTATTCAGCATGCGTTCTTCTAAAGATTACAATTACTTGAGTATTGTAGGCCTATATTGATAAATATAATTATCTACATACATCATAAATAGAGATTTAAATATTCACTTGCTCCCCTTGCTTATAAACTTCGAATCATGTCTTTTCTTAGGTTGATAGCTTACATGAAACTGTCGTGTTTTTTAAGGTAAACATAATCAAAGAAAGTTGATACCGGTAATGTATACCTCGAAAATGCATTGCAACGTTTGGTTCCTATGTCATTTTGTCAATTTCTCATTAAGAATCGTTCCCGAACCCCTTGGAAACGACTTAGGGGTACAATTTCTAGCCTACTTTTCACATTTTGCAAAAATGAGGAAAAAGTAGACTTATGAGATCGGCAAATGTGTGTCTGTCTGTCTGTCCTTCTGTCTGTCTGTCTGGCTGTGTGTGTGTCCCCCCCCCCTATCAACTCCTAAACGGCTGCAACAATCGAAACAAAATTTGGAAGGAGTAAAGACCTATACCTGAATATCTCACGCCCATATTTGAAAAATATTGTCAGTGCTACCAACTGCTGAAAAATCCAATTGTAATTTGAGCTCTATGTTGGATATCTTGGAAGGTATGAATAGGAGCTATTACAAAATTGGCACATGTATAGATAATAATATTGCAGTTTAATTTCCAGGAGGCCATACATCGCAGTGTTGCCAAAATGAATATACGCCTGCTGATAGGTCTAAATTTTAAATGCACATAACTTCTACACTATCAATTGGATTTCAACCAAATTTCGTATGTGCTATGTGAACATGAACAGACATGACTGAACGTATTCTTAAGATCCACCAGGGCTGCCAACTGTTAATAAATGCTCTCCATTTATTGTATCCAAATACCAATATATCAGAAAGAATGCAAGCCGACAGCTTTAAACTATGCACACGTATAGTACCTGACATTCTATATTAATTTGGAGTAACTTATATACATCAGTGCTACCAACATGATTCTAAGCCTGCTGAGAGGTCCAAATTTAAATACATGTAATTTCTATACTATCATTTGGATTTCAACCAAATTTCGTGTGTGCTATGTGTACCGTAACAGATATGACTAGGAAGATTCTTAAGAGTAACCAGGGCTGCCAACTGTTAATAAATACTGTCTCTATTTTTGTTACCCTAATATCAATATATCAGAAAGTATGCAAGCCAATAGCTCTAAACTTTGCACACGTATAGTACCTGGCATTCTAGATTAATTTGGAGTAACTAATACACGTTAGTGCTGCCAACATGATTCTAAGCCTGCTGATAGATGCAATTTTAAAATGCATGCAACTTCTATATTAACTAATGGATTTCATTCAAAAATGACACAACAATAGATCATATTATTTCAGATTATTTCTGATCAATACATGTATGTCATTGTTGCCAACATGATTTTACGCGCGCTGTTAGATTCAATGTTTAACTGCATGTAACGTCCATGCTATCCATTGGACTTCAACCAAATTTTGTTTTCTGTACCTTAAGAGATGGAACTAAGAATATATTCAGTCACCAGGGCTGCCAACTGTAGTTCTCTATTAGGCTACATTATGCCAGGTATACAGTATTTCGAACTAATTAGAAATTTCGATATTACCAACTTAATTTCGGCATTATTCTAGATAGATCCATATAGATTAATAATTGGCATAGATCTTAAATTTTAAGAAAAGTAGACTCTTTAGTTCATCACGGAACTTCTTGTTATAAAGTTTGAGAATCCCTGCTTTAGGACCACAAACTGTTTCCATTCATCTGACTGTGTCTCAAGAATAAAGAAGTCAGTCGCTACCACATTCTCCGTCGGCCAGATGGAGGTTGACGATTAATTCGGATTTCAAGAAACCAACCATGTTGCCACAATTATTCTTGAAGTATTTGGCCGAGTATTGATGTTTTTGAAAATGGGAGTCACAAATGTTACATTCACTTCTTCGTGTATATTGTCGATTTCTTCCCGTAATGGAGATGTGTTCTGCAGATTCCGATATTGTAGGCTTATCGTGGAAATCCGGCAATTTTCATGTGTATGGCCTCTTCCTTTTTTGTAGTGTTCGTGGGCCGCGGGAAAAGCGAGGAACAGCGCCCGGTTTTAATCTTGCTCTCTCACCTTCAAATACAAACGCATAAATTCAGTGGTTGTTATCGAAATGTCTAATCAGTTTATAGGTACTGTACCCGATTTGGAGTATGACCACTAAGCTACGGTGCTGCGTGAACGGCCGGGGGCCGCAAATATTACGTCACGGTGGTTTCATCTTGCCCGAATGACCGGTGGAGGTCAGTGCACTTGTGTGATGATGTCACGGTCGGGAGTAAGGAGAGGTATATGCGAGCTACCCCTACCCCTTACGGCGGGGAGGATAGCAAGACCGCTTGGCAGGTGATCGCGAGACGAGCTTGCTCATTCTGATGTTTGATTCTGTTAGTGCGGACTGGTATCGCTGTGTGTGTTGTATTCTTACGGTAGTAAGGGCGAGCTATTAGATGCAAGTTTGTCACTTGCAAATCGCCAGCAAACGGCAGTGTGAAAGTGATGGTTCCTATTCGTAAGTATTGGGACTTGCACTGACATACAAAGGAAGTTGGAGCCACGTAAGTTGAAAAATCATATAAACATTACCAGCATAAAGCAGCAGTGATACACAGTCTGAGGGCTGGATATTTCTCATCCTGTGCTACAAGCTTACACACTATTCAATGGAAATCAGTTGGGACATCTTTGCGACAGAACTTTGCACATTTAATCAAAGCCGTGATGGCAAGTGAACATGGCTTTAGGCATCAATGGAATTCAGTAATAGTTCACATAGTTCATTGAACATTGCTTCACGCCGGACATCTGGTACAGTCTTTGCCAATTACACTGAACACAATCCCACTTCTGAACATTCTAGATCGAATTGGAACAGTGGCGGCGTGTTACTCTAAAATAATGGGGCAACATATTAATGAAGTAAATGTCTTCGTGAGGAAGGAGAGACATACAGTGTCGAATATTTCTAATTACACCATGGCACATTAAAACACGCAGAATACATGATGGAGGGATGGAACTTTGATCCAGGAGGCGTCGCGACGATCTTCGCAAATAGACGCCTGCCGCCAACACGACACCAGGGAACACTTATCAGGAATCTTTACACTCTGTTACATTTGCAGAAGAGGTTTGTCTCTGCCTAACGAAAATGCCAGGAGGTAAAAATGTGTCGCCAGCCCACATGAATTGAATCTTCCCATAATGAGTTGCACTCCAGAGCACATGATCATATTTAGACTTTGCATAATTCCACGGTATGGCAAGAGCATTATCTGATTGTACACATCGGAGTCTAATGAATTTTGTTGGGATTAATGATGATAATGATTTTATTACGATTGTTATTATTATTATTATTATTTTCTCTTGCATAATTGCGATGGCAATTATTTCAATGTTTTTTTTCTTCTGCGTTTCTTTCATGATGCATTCTTTTTCGATTTATGGTTTTATCCAAGGATATTAAGATTGTGTATATCAGATGCACAAGTTTTTTTTGGTCCACATTTTCTTTGGGGATTTGATGTTGAAGCGTTAGGATAACTTTGCCGTCTGTGCGATGGTTTTTTTTTGAACTCCAGATCTTTCTAGGACGATCTTTAAGGGTCTCATTTGAGGACTTTGTGAGTTTTGCCTTGAGCCGTTCACATTTCGATTGTATTATTAGTATTTTGGATGCATATCTGTTCAGATCCGACTGTTCGATTTATGCATTCTGGTTGCCACATTTTGAGTGTGAAGATAGCCAATATTAAATATTAGATTTGCCACTTGGATATCATATTTGTGATAGGAATTATTGAAGTTATGTACAGAAATGCTCAGATGATGATCTGATTTCTGGTTTTGAATGATAGTTTGATGGGCCATGATCTTTTGTGACATGTTGCTCGAGTTATTTAGAGGGCTATTGCCTTAGTGCAACGATTTGTTGGCAAATGATATGACATGTTTTATCATGAATTATTATAATCCTATCATGATGTTTAAATGTTTTGATCCAATTATTTGGTCTCTCTTAGAGAATTTATGGCTCATTTTGACAAAGGCTCATTGCTTTGGTGAGGCAAAATTTAATCTTTCTTTCTCTGTCCTCTTTACTAATTGTTTTGATCAGCAATTGCCTGAGCAATTTTACGAAATCATCGAGTATGGTTGCACTGATACTTCAATGATCATTTGATGGAGTTTGATTCTGGATTATTCTTGAATCTAGTTGTGGATTCGAGACCACGAGACCATGCAAGGATTATTATAATAATTGCGGGCATTAGGGATGATTATTGAATTGACAAAAGATTATCGAATTTTGAACAAGATTATTAGTCTAGGATTCACTAAAAGATTTTGAATTGAGCATGAGATATTGAATTAAGGATTTCGATTTGATTTATTTTTGAACTGATCCTGATAATCAGTGGACTGATGTGGACAATTTTTGATTTTAGGAACTGAGTTCATATTATATTATTGTCAGTTATAATTGTAAATAAGTTTGGACAATTGGATAGACTGTTTTGTGTGCAATTACGGTAGTACAATGCCGATATCTATTCATTAGCAAGCGGTTTCACATCACATGGCGCATTAGCTAGATTACTTGATGGTGTATTTTTTTTTCTTTCGTATAATTGAAGTTAGGTCGCTCAGGGATGAGTGTTAATAATTTTTCGTGTCGTGTGCGCCGAAAAATCCATGCAGCGACAGAAGAGACTTTTAGTTGGCTTTCGTTTCAGTCCTGTGATGTAATTTTTTTATTGATCCGATTTGGCAAGATTCAGAAAGACATTACACCATATCATAGGGATTCTCTAGCCGTCGAGATCATAGGTATGGTGTGCAATTTTAATGCAAGCTGAATCCATGAATAAATAAGGATCATTTTCCTTTAACTTCTTAAATTTCTTTTATCTGTGTCATTTCTACTTTCCTTCTTTTAACTCTGGCCTCTCCTGGAATGTGTCCTTGCGAACTCTAGTTTGATGGCGCCCTCTTTCCCATCCCGTAACGACCCGGAGATACTCTGTCTCGTGCCACCCGAGCCGTTTTTCTTATATTATCAAACTAGAATTCAGGCACATTCTGTTTTTTTCCTGATTTTTATTGCACTCCCCTGATCTTTCTCGGAGATTGTGTGGTGTCATTTTTGGCCGGGTCATCGCACATATTTCCGGGGCGGGCACAGGAGGAGAGGTGGCGACCCATTCACGTGGGGCTCGATTTAATTTGTTGGTACTGTGCCCTTTCAGTAAGAAATATGCAAATCACAGTATGCCAGCAATGCTCAAATCGGGATTTTCGGGGTTTTGGTATTTTCTCCCACTATGTGACTTACACATTTTGGATTAAATAGAGGATACACTTCCAAAAATAAAAACAAAATCAACTCCTATTATAAAACATTTAATTAACCAAAATTATGGCGCTACAAACAAATTAAACAATTAAACTACTGACCAATCCTTCTAACTTGTTCAAAGTGAACAAGGAACACATAAAATCAAACAAATATTATATTAAAACACATGGTTTCCTTCAAACCAACAAAATTATAATTACTTTCGCTTCCATAAAGTGTCACTTTAAAGTTCAATACAAACACGAGCTCCCATGGCTCGATACTTCCCAATATAAGAGGCGTTATTCTTCACAAATCTCAAAATCGCTTTCTTTATGAGCTTCTTACCATCAAAACAATATATAATCTTATTTAAAATAAAGGTTATTCCTTTATTTAAATTTTTGGGCATCTCACAATGTTCTTATGTTACCATCTCTCTCAAGTTTAACAAATTCACTACAGTGATTGGGAAATTACTTGTGTACTCCAGAGTTACCGAAGACTACTTGAACAAAGTCAAAGATTATGATCACTCCCGAAATCTAATTGTCCTCATTAAACTCGTGAAATCCTACATCAATACAATATTACATTAGGGATTTTTATTTATTTGTCTTAAAAGACCATGATCACATAAGAAAGCTACGATCTGATCGGGCAAGCGGTACTTTCAATCTATACGGACCTCGGTTCAAATCCCGGGTCATTAACAAATTCTAAACACTCACGGTGTATCATTATTTCCAGCAGACGGTCTTCTCCAACCCTACTCCAACAAGGGGTTTGACTGTAACACTTGACTTGATTTATGGCCCGGGAGGGGAGGCTCTATGTCTCGTCCTCACGAGACAGCTCTATTCATGCTTTTAAAACAGCTATTTCCTTCTCCACAGTTCTCTGAACAGACCTGGCGTTTCTCTCATTTATTTTAACAACATTATATCGGTTCATAGACCACTTTCGTAACCTTGGCATTTATTAATTATGAAGTGTCATCATTGATGGGTAAGAATAATTCAATACAACGATGATATTTAGGGGCTTCCACAACTATACGAGTCTAGGTTCGACTCTCTCAACTGCCTCGGGAACCAATCCCATACTGGAGGACTTACAACAATTCAGCGTCTTAGGATGACCTAGGTCGAATCTGCGCTCATCAATACAATAAATACGCTCCCTATTATTCAATACAATATAACACACATGGCCTCGGGAACCAATCCCATACTGGAGGACTTACAACAATTCAGCGTCTTAGGATGACTAGGTCGAATCTGCGCTCATCAATACAATAAATACGCTCCCTATTATTCAATACAATATAACACACATGGCCTCGGGACCCAATCCCATACTGGAGGACTTACAACAGCTCAATTACCGCAATCAACTGTACCTCACAATTAATTTACCAAGTATATTTAGATTCAACGTCTTCCTAGCGTGACAATTTACTTTAATACGCGACATTGCGCTATACATTACTTTAAGGCCTAGCGTCTTCCAAAGAACTGATAAATTCAACATCAACAATTTATCTATATCTCAAATTTTATATTAATCCTCTCCCGTGACAATAATTGTTATACTTTAAGAACATGTATTCACCATGTCTTTATACTTTTACTAGAGCTCAAAAGCTATTACTTTCATATAATTCAACTTAATCTTCATTCAAATAATTTTTATTATTATTATATTTTCCGCTTGCTTTCATAACATTTATCAAATACACTGATATTTTATTTCATACATTTCCTCTAAGGATTTATTCATTTCACATAATTATTTTATAATTTCTCAAATTTTGTTCAGATCGCGCTCTTATCCTGTTATCTGTTATTCAAAAACCTCTCTATTTCTCAAACTCAGGTGGATTGTACACAAACAAATTCCCAACACATAACATAATGAAAATATCCACTTACATGCTCAGACGGTCCAATACCGTGCTTTCCAACGATGTTTCATCTCGCCCACAATTTGTGATTACTCCATATTGCACCAATTCATTTCATACACTGACATATCTTGACACACATATAACTCATATACATTAAACACTGGTGACATTTTAAATTACACTGGTGTATTCTTCTATGATACACAATAAAATCACTAAAACATTACTATTTAACACAAATTTTATATATTTACACTACACAGATTCTAATCACTAAGGCTTTTATTATGCCTTTCACACGTGATTTCTTTACTTCCCGTCTCCAAGGGTGAAATTCGTAAATGTCGGCTTCCTCTCTAACCAATATGAAAGTCTCGAGCCATCTACCTTCTCCCTGGAATAGTACTCCTTCAAATCCGGTTTCCTGACGATCAGCTATTATTTATTAGCTTGAAACTGCTTCTTCCTAGACCCTATTGATTGGTCTAACGAAAGTCTGTCTTGTCCACGGTCTCCCAGATTCTCTATCGGTGACCTATTAATTTCTAGCAACTAATACTCCTCGTAACTTAGTGCTTCTTATAGTTCGTTTGTTTCTTTGAAACAATGTCTAGAATTTACTTCTCCTTCCTGCTTATTCAGTTCTCGAGTTCCTAATTTTTTTAGAACCCTAAGTGAACCTTATTTTGTCCGATTCTGATCGGGTTCTTATACGTTGATAGAATGTTTATCTCGCTGTTATGGTACTTCAAAACGCTACGATATTTTCGGTTGTTTAATCGGACTATATTTTGAATACCTATCGCCTGTCTTCTAAGTTCGCAGCCTACTTTGACTGTAATTACTGAACTTTTCACTGTAAAACTGATATTGGTGGAACTAGATCCTGTATTAGGATTTTCCTAATTCTTCACACGGCGATACTATAATAATACGTCTCGGCTATTCCTTACGGATGCACGTTGTTGTCGATACAGCGACGCCCTCGGGCTGTCGGATACTGTCTATACGATGTGATACAGCGTTTCCCCTCAAGGAATGCTTGTAGACTGCTTTCGGTGATGTAGCGTCTCCCCTCAAGGAGTCTTAGTAAACTGCATGAATGGCTTGGTTTTGCCAGGACTTTTATACTATTCGGCTGCAAAAAGATAAAATCCACGTATTTTCCAGAACCAACTTCTGAAATAATGGTCGCACACATATAAAATTTATATCTCTGGAAAGCTTGTTTTCTAAACGTAAAATGACCTCTCTGCACATGAAAATCGATCGTGCAGTTCGGAGATATTAAATAAAATTTAGTCTTCAGCTGTGTGGGTGTTACAGTTGATTTTTAATTCCCCACTCCTCGGGTCTCAGTAAACCCCCGATGACGTATGGCCACGTCTGCACTTCTCTCCTGGGCAATTATTATAACATCTTTCTCCACACAAAAATCTCTAATCTGAAATGATTCACAATGATGTATTTCTTTAGTTAATATTATTCTTGCAAAGGGGTTAAATCTAATTATTCTCCTTCTGGTACCGCTGCGCAGTTGCCATTTTCATGCAATCGTAAGCTTAATTTCCGAAACAAGGTCTCTGCCTATCCGACGGAAACTTCCACTCGTTCTAAATATAGCTATGATAGGCTACGAGCGATGCGTCAGGCGTGATCTCATCTCCCAGCCATCTGGCCTCAGTCTCTTCCACAACGTTATGCCTGTTCTCTTGTATAAAATCTTTCTATGTTCCTTTGAAGACTGTATATTTCTTTCCTTCTTTTCACCAATAATACATGGATTCGACCCCTTGAACCAATGGTACATGGGTTCAGTACTCCATTGAACTTACTAGCAGTTGATGCAATTCGTATTCTTTAGAAGGACACAGATGATGTTATTTTGATCTATTAAATTGGACTTATAGTTAACGTTGGATGTCATGCTTTAAGGTTTTGAATCGTATTTATTCGAATGGAAGATAATGTGGTCATGTGCTCTGCAACTCTGGCTGGGGTCAAGGTGAAGTGTCTCTATCATGTCTTTGTTTGTGTTATATGTATCATCTTTGCAGGATTAGAACGATGGAAGAAATGAGGAATATGTTTTACAAATTGCAGGACAATTTTAAAACAATACATTCAAAAATGACTCAATTGGAAAATAATTTACGAACAGACACTACTAGTTTAGAAGCTAATTTAAAGTCTAGTATGGCTACTTCAGAGGGTAAATTTCAGTCAAACATAAGTAGTTTAGAAAATAAATTTCAGTCTAACATGAGTGAATTAGAAACCAACTTGAAGGCGAGTATGGCCATTTCAGAGGATAAAATGCAGTTAAACATAACTGATTTAGAAAGGAAGTTACGGTCGGATACCGTTAGTTTAGAAGCTAATTTGCAGTCGAATATAAATAACTTGGAACCTAAATTGCAGTCAAACATAACTGAGTTCGAAACCAACTTGAAATCAAGTATGGCAAGTTCAGAAAGTAAATTAAGGAAAAGTATCAGTTCCATGGAGACAAAATATGAAAAAAATGTTGACAGTTTGAGAGCAGATATGAATAAAATGCAAAAAGATATTAAATCAGATATCGCTGCTGTTGGGTCAAAGGTATCCAAAGTAGAGGCGAATATGAATGATTTAGAAGTAAATTTTAAGGAAAGGATAGCAGCCATAGGAACGAATGTAGCTACTGTAGAATGGAATATGAAACAGAATATGACTTCCTTAGAAAATAAAATGTAGGCAAACAAAAATTCTTTCGAAAGTAGTTTCAGTAATCTTGAGTCGAATCCGAACGATAGTATTGTACCCGTTCGTCCTGGGGATGCGATGACCCATCTGCTATAACATCACATCCCTGGAGTTCCAGGACAGAGCGGAGTTAAATGAACCTCTAGTCAAATAAGGAATGTGTCGGAAATTCAGTTGAATTCATGAAAAAGCAGTGGGTTTCACGAGACAAAGTATCTCTAGGGTCGTTACGGGCTTAAGTTAATAAAAATAATTCAAATATAAATGGGCGCCATCAACTGAATTCCTAGCAAAACCACTTCCTTTCCGGATAAGCCTTACTCAAGACAAGGAAAGAAAAAGGAACATCACACCATCATCAGATCACAACTAAGATAAAAACAAATTTATTTTACTTTGAAAGTCAGACAGACATTTTAAATATAATTCCTACCTGAGAGTATGGTCGAATGCAAAGTTAAATTGTCATTGTCCAAAAATCGAACCATCTCCTTTCTAATGCAAATTTATTTCAATCCACTTATCAAGAAAAATGTATAAAGTTCTCTTGGGTTCTCAGGATCACTGTCGCACTATGTCTTTCGTCACTGACATTTGTGAAACCTGAGACCTAATTCTCTTTAATTTAACATCAATGTGGATTTAATTAAGTTATTAAGCTGTCTAAACATACACATATAATAATCACTCATGTTAAATATCACATAAATTATGGTTTGCATGGTATAATTTGAACGTAGAACATGTTAATCAAATGTTCCTAAACATTGACTAATTAATTTACATTATTTACATCGTCATTAATCTCTTATCTGTGAATTACAGAAAATTCAAATTCTCATTGGTCATCCTCATCATTATTATCAAATTAAATATTTCTCACATTAATTCTCACTTCAAAATTCCAAATATTCCTGTCAGAATCGTTAATTCATCACCATTACATCATTTAAATTCACATTTCAAGTTGCAATTCCTTCGAATTATCTCTCAATTAAATTTATTTAATTCCATAAAAATTCATTAATCATCAGCTTCTTTAATTAATCATCACCTTCTAATTCAGTTATTCATCATCATTACAATCGTCTAATAATTCATTTCAATCAGTTTAATTAATTCAATCTTTAATTCATCCACTTATTTAATTCATCGATTTATTTCAAAATTTAATTTATCAACTTATTTAAATTTCAATCATCTGGTTATTTAGATTTTATTATTTCATCTAGTCATTCTGATTTTTATTTCATTAGGTCAGATCGTTAACATGCTTAAATCTCAGATTATTATTTCATTAATTATTATTTTCAGAAAATCTTGTATTATCAACTTCATTTATTTGTTTAATTTCCTAACAAATTGTTTAATAAGGTTTATAGAACGTTGTCTTACAGTTTTATTACTTCCAAGTTATATCTCGTATTTAATTTATCATGCCAAAAATATTATTGTCTCCACGACATCACGTTGGATCTAACTATCCACAACGACATTATATTTCTTCAATATTCCAAATATCACATTTGAATATAAGAATTGCTACAAAAACTCCATAAATATTCAGCACATACAGCATGAATCTCAACAAATACGCTAGACTGGGTATGACAACCTCATGTCCGCTTCAAAATACATTATCAACGTTGCAACTATCAAATGGCAAATTCCACAAAATGCCTATCACAAACTTCATTTAACCACGTTGCATGATCTACAAAAATATATAAATGGCTTCAAATTATTAACGCACATAATCTCCAATGACTGTAATTACTCTGATCACTTCTAGACAACTTCTTAAACAATTGGAAAAACATTACTTCAGTAATTTATGATCTGCTTTCAAATAGCAGAAATTCTCTTTCACAAGTTTCATAATTCACATCGCAGAAAAACACCAATGTGCTATAATCTCTCACATCAAAATCTGCAATACTGATCTGCCTTAAAATAATTATGACCATTAATGATTAATCTTACAAGATTAAAATACTTTAAATCCTTCTCAAAGGTATCAAACACAATTATAAAAATCATCAAAGCATCAGCTGTGATAGCTGTTAAACTGAAATTACTCTCAAAAGAGTATAGCAACAAAATATTGGATTGGCAAACAAGAATTACTAAATGCAATCCTGTTGACATTTATCGTTACTTTATTTAACAAAATCTCGACTGATATGTGACTAGTAGTTCCTTGTTTAATTCACTTACATCTCGTGTACATTCGGATGATAAAATGAGTTCCTCAATGGCGAGTAAGATGTGTAACCACCGTACAATCGTATAAATACGAAGGACCTCGCCCCGTCGACTTGGATGATAGTTCCCTAAACGGTGGGTAAGGTGAGTAGCCACCATACAATCGTATAAATACGAAGGACCCCACCTCGTAGGCTATATGAGTGAATGTACTAGAAAGGAATCAACAAGTTTCTAGTTGTCATATAAAAGCGACGTTCATTCACTAAAGTGAATAACTTCTTAATATCTCCAAACAATCCAATGGAAAAAAATCCCTACTGATGAATAATACACACTCGCTAGTATGCAATGAACTGACGAAGTAGTTTCTGATAATCAATTGCAGATCACGAGTTCGAAATACTCGTTACTCAAAAAAAAACTATTCATGAAAAATATCCTAGCTGGAAAAATGTCTATAAGACCAAACATCTTCTTAATAAAGCCAAACAACGGTGAGAATATCGAATAATGATGCCTGCCATATCATATGGTCACTCCATATTCTAGCAAATTCGAAGTATATAAATTCAAACCATGTCTTAATAATCAAATCACTCCTATTAGAAAAATATACATGTGTGCCCTGTATTCATGAAAATAATCGAATCAGGTAGATAGAACTCTTACAATACCTTTCATTATCAGTTGTAATATAATTTCCAAGATCGTCGATTTTCCCTACCTAAAGATTTCTCGTAGGATCGGCGTGAATATCATTTCATCCATGAAATGACGATTTCCTTCGAAATCCCAAGCGAATCAGCTGTTGGACTCCTCTCGTCAGGAACCGAATCCATCGCTCTGTGGTGCCATCTTGTCTCTATTCACGTTTACTCGATCATGTTGAACCTCGGATTACCCATAGCGGATATCGTCCAACTCCTTCTCGAAAAGTTCATGGTAACAGCGGACCCCCTACTCTTCTTCTAATATACGCCACTGTTCCGATAAATGTTCAGTTTGAGAATTGTAAGTCCTCTCTCAACTTACTGCAAAGTTCGACTTGAGTAAAATAAAAATTTTACTAGATAGTGTTCAAGATTACGATACACCCTGTATCTGTCTATAATATGTAATCCATGAAAATGGCATAAGATAAAATTCTTATATATGCACGCTGTAATGTTCATCAGAGCCTATGCTAAACATTCAGTTTACTTGAAATAGTAAAAAGTCGCTTTGAATGTATTATATAACAGCATGGTTACAAGGTTATTTGTGAAAGCCTGTGTTCGAACAGCGTCGAAATGAAGCTTGAAATAAAGTCTTCATATGCGATCAGTGTGGTTTTGAAATACCCCGGCTATCTACAATTGTCTTCTCGGCTAGGTCGCCTGTATCAACGACCCGCGCGGCCTCTGTTGCTCGGTGATGCGAGAAATGTCGCCTACACTTGCCGTGACGGTTTACGTGTGTTGCGTGACCTTCAATGCCCGTCTCGCTGTGCTATAGAGCTGCTCTGTACTGCTCCTCTCATAGAGCTCAACTGAACTGCTCAGCGCTGTGTTCCAGCTTATGAGCTCCGTGCGGCACGTGGCTAATTCTCCCCACCACGGTGCTCCTACGTCACGAAGATAGTCTCGAACCCGACTCCTCTCGGCTGTTCTGTTATACAATAACTTATTTCCATAAAATTATTTCCACATATAATGCATGTCATATATACTCTTCTAAGTTGTTTTAACTTATTATAATCCCATATATATTTCAATAAAGTTTCACATCTTTATTAATAATTCTATCTTCTTACAGATTTCAATGCCTCCTTGATTCTTGACCTCCTACGTCATCTTGGCTTTCTTCTTGACGCGATCGATGCGCTATCTTATCTGCTTGCTTTCCAAAACCTCAACTACAGCTTAATGTCAGCTGGCGTAGCCGATAGCCTAAAATAGGTATCGGGTACATCTCTCCCGTACATCTCCTTTTTTTATCAGGATTGAGAAAAAAAAATACACTCTCAGGCATTCAATATATTATACATGTACACGATAGCTCTATAATTCCTTTACTCAGCATGATGGTATTTCCTGATGCTAGCTGCATTAAAAGTTCCTACAACTTCATCAGTATCCATTCTGACAATCTTATAGCTATTATTCTGGTATGTTTGTTCAATACGGAACGGTCCAGCGTACAATGGAGCGAATTTATGGTAGATCTTCAGCTGTAGGTTCGAAGTGACTGGCTTCCTAATCAGCACCTCATCATTTTCTTGAAATGGCTCGTGGAACCTCCTTCCTGCCTGTCTCCTGGCTCTCTTCTCCGCCTGTCTTCTGAGCCTCTCTCCTGCCATCTCGACTCTTCTTTCTTGTGTGGGTTGAGGATCTACTGGTGCCCTCACGACTCTATCCCATGGTCTATCCGGTTTCAATCCATGATGAAGCATGGACGGAATCTGTCCTGTGCTTTCATGTACTGTGGAATTCAAGCATTGGCTAATGATGGGTATCACTTCCATCCATCTATGGTGTTGCCTTGACACATATAAGCGACACAGCTTACTTATCTCCGGCATAATTCTTTCGGCGGGATTTCCCTCTGGATACCGTACAGAATTAAACACATGCCTGATTCCTAAACGTTCCATAGCAGTAGAAAATTCCATGCTAGTAAATTGTGATCCATGGTCACTCAACAAAACTTCAGGTTTCCCCATGCTCGGAATAACTGTTTTCTCAAGTCGATTTATTACGTACTTGGACGTAGCTTTCTGTATAGGGCATAGAGATACGTACTTCGAAAATACATCGACTGTTACTAAAACGAATTGATTGCCTTTCGTCGAACGAGGAATCGGACCAAAAATGTCCGTCGCGAAAAGTTCTCTTGGCTTGCTGGGTAATATTGATCTGGGAACTTCTTTCATTAACTTAGATGAGTATTTACTTCGCTGACAACTGTCACAGGTCTTTATGACGTCGCGAATCGTTTGTCCCATTTGTTTCCAAACAAAAGTTTCTTGAGCGAGAGCCAAAGTCTTGTCTACACCTACATGAGCTGCAGTTCGGTGTATCATCCAAATAACTGGTTTGACAAGCTTGGGTGGGATCACTACTCTAAGTCTAGTATGATCCTGGTCAATATATTGGCATATAACACCTCCCATAATATGATGTCTTCTAGCCTCTATCTCAGTTCTTTGAAAATCTGGATCAGTGTTATCCATCCTACGTGTCAGAAAACGGTAAATTCTTCGCAAAGGTGCATATCTCTTCTGAGTTTGCGATAACAACTTCAACTTTTCTAGAGTACCACTATCCTCTTGAATCAAATTTATATGGTTGACTATTACTTCTTCACAAGGGTTTCTGCTCAGCACATCTGCTAACAGATTTAACTTCCCCGGTCTATGTACAACAGTTGGGTTAAATTGCTGTAAGAACAGAGCCCATCTGGTGATGCGGTCACTCGCTAAGTCTGCCTTCATAATAAATTGGAGAGCTTTATGATCTGTGATCACTGTTATGTCATGTCCAAACAACACCTTCTTCCACGTTTTGAGAGCATGAACCACTGCTAATGCCTCTAACTCAGTTGCATAGTAATTCTTCTCACAATTCCTAAGCTTGCGACTGGTGAAAGCTAAATATCTATGTTTCTTGTCATCATCCAGCTGATATAGGATTCCACTAATGCCTATTTTGGATGCGTCTGTCTCTACAAAGAATCGTCTTGTAAAATCAGGATACTCGAGCTTGATATTTTGGATTAGCATTTTCTTGGCCGCTAAAAATGCTTGATTGCATCTATCGTCCCATTTCCATCGATTTCCCTTCCTTAATAAATCCTGCAGAGGTGCCATTGTCTCAGTATATTCAGGACAATGTGTTGAAAAGAACTGACACATGCCTAAAAACTGCCGTACCTCTTTAATCTTTCGTGGTGTTGGAAACTCTGAAATTGCCATTATCTTCTTTGGATTGGGCCTATAACCATCTCCATCGATTCTATGTCCAAGAAATTCAATTTCTTCATGAAAGAATTGACATTTATTGAAGTTAACCTTGAAGTTCGTTCTTCTAAGATCTTCAAAAAGCATTTGAAGGTGTCTGATATGTTCTTCCGCTGTCTCAGACGCTATAATCAGGTCATCAATATAGCTTACAACATGCTCTTTAACTGCATCTGACAAATTTTGATCTAGTGCTCGGATCATCACCGGACCACTATTTTTCACACCAAAAGGTAACCTATTGAATACGTATGTTTTATGGTCAAACAAGAACCCTGTGTACTGTTTGCACTCTTCTGCTAGCTCAACATGATAATATGAACTAGTCAGATCGATTGTCGAGAAGACACTCTTTCCTCTAAATCGGCGTAACAATTCACGAATAACAGGTGGTCTATCGTGTTCAGGAAGAACTCTTTCGTTAAGGGATCTGGCATCTAGACATATCCTCAGCTTACCGTTAGGTTTCTTGACAACAGCTAAAGGATTCAAATAAGCAGTTGGCATTTTCTTAATTATTCCATCTGTTTCCATGTCGCTTATCATTATGCTAACTTCCTCCTTCCATTTATCCGGAATGGGATATAAATTTTTATGGTATGGTTTGTCATCCATCAACTTGATGCTGTATGTAAAATTTTCTATGAGACCTGGTTTGTCATTGAATATATCCTCATATTCTGAAATTACTTGATCAAACCGCCCCTTAATTTCTGGATTTATTTTACTAGTTATGCCAATTTTATCTTCTATAGACCTTTCAACGCTGCATACAATTTCATCCAATATATCCTCTCTAAAGAATGTCATCTCCGATTCTTGATTTTCCATAACCCCTTCTTGAAAGTACATGCGCCTACTCTGCATATCTATGATCAGGCCACTCTCACTTAGGAAATCCACTCCTAGGATCATGTCAAAATGTAGTTGACCCACTACTAGGAACATCTGTTCAAAACTTCTGGTTCCAATCCCGACATCTAAAAGTACCTGACTTTTACATTTCATACTCTTGTCTGGAATCACCCCTTGAATTTTGCTAACAACAGTTGGCAACATTGTAATTCCTCCTAATAATTTCAATTCATCCAGGCAACCTATGGATATCAAGCTCACCATAGCTCCTGTGTCTACAAGTGTCTTTATTTCTTTTCCCATGACTTCCACACTAATAACTGGCAATTCATGTCTATTTTCCCGTTGTACTATGTCTTCTTCCTCGATTAAATCCTCGTCCTTGACCTGATATGTTTCTACGATGACGATTGATTCCCAATGATTTTCATTTTCCTCTGGAGTTAATTTGACGTTTTTTTTTTTCTTCGCCACTCGTGCTGGCTCGATTGACATCTCTCATTGTCTCCTCGAGTGGTGCACTAGGCTGTCTATCCTCTTGTCTTGACCTTTCATGTCCACGATTATCCCTTCTGTCGTTAGGATCGTTTCTTCGGCCTTCCTGTCGGTCGTTTCCATTAAACTGTTGACCTTGGTTCCAGTTATTCCTTCCCCGATATCTGTTATTATACCGATTCCTGTCCTGATACCTGGAATTTTGGTTATAATTCCTATACCGGCTATCTCTCGCTTCTTGATCGTATGGCCTTTCATATGGTCCTCTATATCGATCATTTCCTCTTGCATTACGGATGTTTCCTCGATTCCCATCGTTCCGTCGGTTTTCCCAGGAATCCCTTCTGTCCGTTTGAGCTGCATTGTCCACGACTACCGCATTTACTTCTTGCGTGTTTCTGTTGTCGTTCCTATTACTTCTCGGTGTAACCTGTGCGCTCGTATAATCCAATCGCCTCAATATGTCATCATAATGTTCCAGCGTATTGGCTCCCGATGCTATCAAAGATCGCTGTACCTCTATCGGTAACTGTCGCGCTATAGCTTGCAAAAGCTCTTCTTCTGGCAATGGAGGAATAAGGAACTGTAATTTAGCCAGTTGTGACGTGAAGTAGTTGGCGTAATGCGTCGGATGTGACGTAGAATAGCGTTTAGAGTACATCTCCGCTCTTACGTTGAGTTGATCCTCGGCACTCCAGAATCTCCTCAAGAAAGCCATGGCGAATTGCTCCATGTTCGCAAAGTTGCTTCTGAACGCTCTAAACCACGTAAGTGCAGATCCATCTAAGGCGCGTTCTACTATCCTTAGCTCTCTTTCTTTGGCTACCCTGTGTTCCGCCATGTAGTCTCGAATATCTCGCAGAAATTCTACTGGTGTAACTCCTGTATTTCCCGAAAACTTTCTCGGTTTGTCATCTAGGTTCCTTATAATTGTGACTGGACCTGAGTATCGTTCACTTGGACTCGACGTACTCCTACTCGAACTTGGATTCTCCTGAGGGGTTGAACTGACCCTTTCGAATGTCACATTCGGTTGCATTTGACGGTCTTCTACCATGCTCGTGTCTTGATTCGTCATACTGCGGTCTATCGCTGTTTGATTTATCAATGTTTCCCCTGATGTCACATTATGACTGGTAAAACTGTTAACTATGGATTCTAGTTTAGTCATCCTGTCTTCTGCTAATCTCTTGACCTGAGTCTTCAACTCATCTAACGATGTAACGTCCTGCGTCTTGTTACTTTCGTCTAGATCGTTCCTCAACTTGTCAATCTTTCCTTCGCACGTGTTCTTCACTAACGCGACTTGTTCTTTCAACAGATCAACATCTGTTCTAAATAGTGTTGAATCTAATTTCATCGCTTCCTTGCTTTCCGTAAACCTAACTTCTAAGTTTGCCATACCTGCGATTAATTTTTCATCTAACCCGTCACGTTTCTCTTTTGCTTCGGCATCGACCTCATTATATCGTTCTTCAACAATTGCTCCGACTCTATTTTTAAATAAAGTTAAGTTTTCGTTAACCTTTTGCTCTATATCGTCGTCTATCTTCCTAATATCCTTCTGCAATTGATTTTCTAACGACTTT
The DNA here is from genome assembly GCA_946902985.2 of Meconema thalassinum. NCBI lineage: Eukaryota > Metazoa > Arthropoda > Insecta > Orthoptera > Tettigoniidae > Meconema > Meconema thalassinum. Next base: position 629,250,954 of record OX336390.1, on the reverse strand, counting down.
ATATTAGAATTGACCTCTCCCAAGACTTCATCTTTAATGGTCCCAATTACTGTCTTCAAATCTTTTATTTCGTTACCTAGATTCGTTTCTAGACTCTTAATCTTAGTCTCGAAAGATACTTCGGTAGACCAATCTTGAATTTTTCCTACATCTGCCACTAAACCATCGATGTCGAATCTCAACTTCGATACATCTGACTTAATGTCTTTCTGTATGGTCATAACATCTGTTCTTAAAATAAAAATATTTTCTTCCCCTCTACTTTCTAACTCGATAATATTTTTTCTTAATATCTGAACATTTTCCTCTCCTTTCATGTTTACTGCAATTATGTCTAATTGTAAAGTTTTCAACATCTCATTATTCTTTAAAGTTAAACTATTCTCTAATCTGGTTAACTTATTTTCTAATTCAGTATTAGTTTCTTCACTACGAGACTGTAACTTCTCTTCCAATAATTTGAAATTGTCCTCACTATTTGACTGTAATTTCTTTTCTAATGATTTAAAATTGTCTTCACTATTTGACTGTAACCTAGTCTCTAACGATTTTAAATTATCTTCACTAGTTGACTGCAATAATTTCAAATTTTCCTCAGTACTAGATTGTAGCCTAGTCTCTAATGACTTCAAACTGTCGTTTAGATTACCTTCGTTACTAGCCTGTAATGATTTTACATTCTCTTTACATTTAGCTTCTAATCTAGCTTCTGACTTATTAATTTGTTCTTTAACTTCGGTTTCCATCTTAGAAATGGTTTCTGCAATTCCAGACATACCCGTCTGTAACTCTCCTAACACCTTCGCTAAATCCTCCGGCAACATAATTATATTTCAATATAGAATTATATAGAGACGTTAGACAACAACACATCACAATGTCTCAATTCCTGCATTCACTTGGGTATAGGTAAAAAAATCTTATAACTAACATGATATTACTAATACGATTAACATGAACACTGGATTGGGCACACAAGTACATTGTCTGACTAAGTATAATAAATGTTGTAACACACTTAAATGAACTTGAGATCAATCTCTCAGTAATCTAAATCTGATGTGATTCCATAGAATTAACAAAGTCGAAAAGCCCCACTAGTTGGATAAAGCCAATTCTCCCTCTCTCTCTGTACCCGTTCGTCCTGGGGATGCGATGACCCATCTGCTATAACATCACATCCCTGGAGTTCCAGGACAGAGCGGAGTTAAATGAACCTCTAGTCAAATAAGGAATGTGTCGGAAATTCAGTTGAATTCATGAAAAAGCAGTGGGTTTCACGAGACAAAGTATCTCTAGGGTCGTTACGGGCTTAAGTTAATAAAAATAATTCAAATATAAATGGGCGCCATCAACTGAATTCCTAGCAAAACCACTTCCTTTCCGGATAAGCCTTACTCAAGACAAGGAAAGAAAAAGGAACATCACACCATCATCAGATCACAACTAAGATAAAAACAAATTTATTTTACTTTGAAAGTCAGACAGACATTTTAAATATAATTCCTACCTGAGAGTATGGTCGAATGCAAAGTTAAATTGTCATTGTCCAAAAATCGAACCATCTCCTTTCTAATGCAAATTTATTTCAATCCACTTATCAAGAAAAATGTATAAAGTTCTCTTGGGTTCTCAGGATCACTGTCGCACTATGTCTTTCGTCACTGACATTTGTGAAACCTGAGACCTAATTCTCTTTAATTTAACATCAATGTGGATTTAATTAAGTTATTAAGCTGTCTAAACATACACATATAATAATCACTCATGTTAAATATCACATAAATTATGGTTTGCATGGTATAATTTGAACGTAGAACATGTTAATCAAATGTTCCTAAACATTGACTAATTAATTTACATTATTTACATCGTCATTAATCTCTTATCTGTGAATTACAGAAAATTCAAATTCTCATTGGTCATCCTCATCATTATTATCAAATTAAATATTTCTCACATTAATTCTCACTTCAAAATTCCAAATATTCCTGTCAGAATCGTTAATTCATCACCATTACATCATTTAAATTCACATTTCAAGTTGCAATTCCTTCGAATTATCTCTCAATTAAATTTATTTAATTCCATAAAAATTCATTAATCATCAGCTTCTTTAATTAATCATCACCTTCTAATTCAGTTATTCATCATCATTACAATCGTCTAATAATTCATTTCAATCAGTTTAATTAATTCAATCTTTAATTCATCCACTTATTTAATTCATCGATTTATTTCAAAATTTAATTTATCAACTTATTTAAATTTCAATCATCTGGTTATTTAGATTTTATTATTTCATCTAGTCATTCTGATTTTTATTTCATTAGGTCAGATCGTTAACATGCTTAAATCTCAGATTATTATTTCATTAATTATTATTTTCAGAAAATCTTGTATTATCAACTTCATTTATTTGTTTAATTTCCTAACAAATTGTTTAATAAGGTTTATAGAACGTTGTCTTGCAGTTTTATTACTTCCAAGTTATATCTCGTATTTAATTTATCATGCCAAAAATATTATTGTCTCCACGACATCACGTTGGATCTAACTATCCACAACGACATTATATTTCTTCAATATTCCAAATATCACATTTGAATATAAGAATTGCTACAAAAACTCCATAAATATTCAGCACATACAGCATGAATCTCAACAAATACGCTAGACTGGGTATGACAACCTCATGTCCGCTTCAAAATACATTATCAACGTTGCAACTATCAAATGGCAAATTCCACAAAATGCCTATCACAAACTTCATTTAACCACGTTGCATGATCTACAAAAATATATAAATGGCTTCAAATTATTAACGCACATAATCTCCAATGACTGTAATTACTCTGATCACTTCTAGACAACTTCTTAAACAATTGGAAAAACATTACTTCAGTAATTTATGATCTGCTTTCAAATAGCAGAAATTCTCTTTCACAAGTTTCATAATTCACATCGCAGAAAAACACCAATGTGCTATAATCTCTCACATCAAAATCTGCAATACTGATCTGCCTTAAAATAATTATGACCATTAATGATTAATCTTACAAGATTAAAATACTTTAAATCCTTCTCAAAGGTATCAAACACAATTATAAAAATCATCAAAGCATCAGCTGTGATAGCTGTTAAACTGAAATTACTCTCAAAAGAGTATAGCAACAAAATATTGGATTGGCAAACAAGAATTACTAAATGCAATCCTGTTGACATTTATCGTTACTTTATTTAACAAAATCTCGACTGATATGTGACTAGTAGTTCCTTGTTTAATTCACTTACATCTCGTGTACATTCGGATGATAAAATGAGTTCCTCAATGGCGAGTAAGATGTGTAACCACCGTACAATCGTATAAATACGAAGGACCTCGCCCCGTCGACTTGGATGATAGTTCCCTAAACGGTGGGTAAGGTGAGTAGCCACCATACAATCGTATAAATACGAAGGACCCCACCTCGTAGGCTATATGAGTGAATGTACTAGAAAGGAATCAACAAGTTTCTAGTTGTCATATAAAAGCGACGTTCATTCACTAAAGTGAATAACTTCTTAATATCTCCAAACAATCCAATGGAAAAAAATCCCTACTGATGAATAATACACACTCGCTAGTATGCAATGAACTGACGAAGTAGTTTCTGATAATCAATTGCAGATCACGAGTTCGAAATACTCGTTACTCAAAAAAAAAACTATTCATGAAAAATATCCTAGCTGGAAAAATGTCTATAAGACCAAACATCTTCTTAATAAAGCCAAACAACGGTGAGAATATCGAATAATGATGCCTGCCATATCATATGGTCACTCCATATTCTAGCAAATTCGAAGTATATAAATTCAAACCATGTCTTAATAATCAAATCACTCCTATTAGAAAAATATACATGTGTGCCCTGTATTCATGAAAATAATCGAATCAGGTAGATAGAACTCTTACAATACCTTTCATTATCAGTTGTAATATAATTTCCAAGATCGTCGATTTTCCCTACCTAAAGATTTCTCGTAGGATCGGCGTGAATATCATTTCATCCATGAAATGACGATTTCCTTCGAAATCCCAAGCGAATCAGCTGTTGGACTCCTCTCGTCAGGAACCGAATCCATCGCTCTGTGGTGCCATCTTGTCTCTATTCACGTTTACTCGATCATGTTGAACCTCGGATTACCCATAGCGGATATCGTCCAACTCCTTCTCGAAAAGTTCATGGTAACAGCGGACCCCCTACTCTTCTTCTAATATACGCCACTGTTCCGATAAATGTTCAGTTTGAGAATTGTAAGTCCTCTCTCAACTTACTGCAAAGTTCGACTTGAGTAAAATAAAAATTTTACTAGATAGTGTTCAAGATTACGATACACCCTGTATCTGTCTATAATATGTAATCCATGAAAATGGCATAAGATAAAATTCTTATATATGCACGCTGTAATGTTCATCAGAGCCTATGCTAAACATTCAGTTTACTTGAAATAGTAAAAAGTCGCTTTGAATGTATTATATAACAGCATGGTTACAAGGTTATTTGTGAAAGCCTGTGTTCGAACAGCGTCGAAATGAAGCTTGAAATAAAGTCTTCATATGCGATCAGTGTGGTTTTGAAATACCCCGGCTATCTACAATTGTCTTCTCGGCTAGGTCGCCTGTATCAACGACCCGCGCGGCCTCTGTTGCTCGGTGATGCGAGAAATGTCGCCTACACTTGCCGTGACGGTTTACGTGTGTTGCGTGACCTTCAATGCCCGTCTCGCTGTGCTATAGAGCTGCTCTGTACTGCTCCTCTCATAGAGCTCAACTGAACTGCTCAGCGCTGTGTTCCAGCTTATGAGCTCCGTGCGGCACGTGGCTAATTCTCCCCACCACGGTGCTCCTACGTCACGAAGATAGTCTCGAACCCGACTCCTCTCGGCTGTTCTGTTATACAATAACTTATTTCCATAAAATTATTTCCACATATAATGCATGTCATATATACTCTTCTAAGTTGTTTTAACTTATTATAATCCCATATATATTTCAATAAAGTTTCACATCTTTATTAATAATTCTATCTTCTTACAGATTTCAATGCCTCCTTGATTCTTGACCTCCTACGTCATCTTGGCTTTCTTCTTGACGCGATCGATGCGCTATCTTATCTGCTTGCTTTCCAAAACCTCAACTACAGCTTAATGTCAGCTGGCGTAGCCGATAGCCTAAAATAGGTATCGGGTACAGTATAGCGGGACTTGAATCGAAATTAGAGGGAATGAAAACCGTGGTTTTAGATTCTGTCAAATCAGACTTAAAATCCTTGGAAGTTGGGATACAAGGTAACATTGATACATTGGACTCAGTGGACGATAGGATGAATCAAGTGGATGACAGAGTTGAGAAAACCTTGAAATTATTTAAGCAGAATATGGAAGACGCAGTGGTTAGACGATTAGACACAGCCAGAGAGAGTATAGATGGAAGCATGGGAACGATAAAAGGCGAACTTGTAGAAAACATGGGAACGATAAAAAGCGAGCTCTTGGAAGACATAGGAACGATGGAGACCAAACTTAAAGAAAACATGGATGTTTCATGCAAAGGAGTTGAAACTAAGGTTGAAACAGTGTGGGTTCAATATGAGGAAAGATTTGAAAAATTAAAATCGGACATAGAAGCTAATGCCAGAACCAATACGGTAGCATCGATAGAGGATATGGAAACAAAATTTAGGATTCAACAAGAACAACAGAACAGTATAGCGTTTTTGGAGTCAGAATTAAGTAGTTTACGTATTGAAGGGACTCCGGGAGATAGTGGAAGAATGCAAGTAAGGTACAATCAAGAAAATTCAGTTCGGACATTAGAAACGCCTACAATTGGTGAGCATCAAAGGGAATATGTCACAATAAATCGAAATGTCCAGGAAAATTCGAATCAGATCTTGGGAACACCCACGGATAGCGAACGTCAAAGGGGAAACGTCACGATCATCAGAAATTTCGATGATAAGCCTAGGAAATTTGCAGGAAATACCGGGTTGACACCAGTTGAATTTATTCGCGATATCCGAGAATATATCGCTGAAAACCGGATATCCAGAGACCGCGAACTCAGAGTAATTGAGAGTGCCTTAGAAGGTCCCGCGTTAACTTGGTTTCGCGCGTTTCGGGGAAATTTCAGGAACCTGGAGGAATTTTCAGTTGCCCTATTACAAAGATTTTGGAGTTCGGAGGACCAACTCAACATAAGAGCCGAAATGTACTCTAAGAGGTACTCTACGTCGAACCCAATACATTACGCCAATTATTTCACGCCACAACTCGCGAAATTGCAGTTCCTTACCCCTCCATTACCCGAAGAAGAAATGATACGGGCAATAGCACGTCAGCTTCCTATAGAGGTACAGCGTACTTTGATAGCATCAGGCGCCGAAACGCTAGAACACTGCGACGATTTTTTGAGAAGATTGGATTATACCAATGCGCAAATGATTCCGAGACATCCGAGGAATGATCAAAGAGATACTCGGGAAATTAACGCAGTAGTGATAGATAATGCGGTGCAAACAGAACGAAATCCATCGTTGGAGCCAAGAAGTTTTGGGAATAAAACCGATAACTTTTCGAGGAACCAGGATAACCAAAGACAGTATGATAGGCAGTATTTTAATGACAGGAGAAGGGGTGGACATCCTTATTATAATAATAGGAATTCGAGATACCAGGGAAGAAGCAGATATAGCAATTACAATCGAGAACGGTATAATCGTGAGAATAACCAGTACAACCAGCGATCAAATGAGAACAAGCGAAGTCGTGATGAGTTGAACGAAAGGCATAGGGAAAGCCAAGAATACGTGTGACAACTGAAAGAGGAACATCGTCCCAGCGCACCTACAGAAGAACAAATTCGAAACTCTGGGGAATCAACGTCGAGAGAGAGAAACGTAACACCGAGGGAAGATACGAACCGTCGTACAAGTTGGAGTGAGTTACCAGGGAGTTCCTGATACAGAATGATAGGAAGCAATTCAGTAATCATCTCGAGAGGAGAACATAGTCAAGAGTAATTCATCGTGGGAAAGTTCAATGCAGCCAACATCAAGAAATATCATGCTGCTCTAGAATAGACAGGAAGCTGTCGAAGAGATGCTTATTTGGGAAATCGTGTACATGATCATGTGAATTTTTGGATCGTAAAAAAAATAATGTTGAAAATAAACTCATCAAGCTCCTCTTCCTTGGCTTGACAACTTTATTTTCGTGAGGAAGGAGAGAGATGTACCCGATTTGGAGTATGACCACTAAGCTACGGTGCTGCGTGAACGGCCGGGAGCCGCAAATATTACGTCACGGTGGTTTCATCTTGCCCGAATGACCGGTGGAGGTCAGTGCACTTGTGTGATGATGTCACGGCCGGGAGTAAGGAGAGGTATATGCGAGCTACCCCCACCCCTTACGGCGGGGAGGATAGCAAGACCGCTTGGCAGGTGATCGCGAGACGAGCTTGCTCATTCTGATGTTTGATTCTGTTAGTGCGGACTGGTATCGCTGTGTGTGTTGTATTCTTACGGTAGTAAGGGCGAGCTATTAGATGCAAGTTTGTCACTTGCAAATCGCCAGCAAACGGCAGTGTGAAAGTGATGGTTCCTATTCGTAAGTATTGGGACTTGCACTGACATACAAAGGAAGTTGGAGCCACGTAAGTTGAAAAATCATATAAACATTACCAGCATAAAGCAGCAGTGATACACAGTCTGAGGGCTGGATATTTCTCATCCTGTGCTACAAGCTTACACACTATTCAATGGAAATCAGTTGGGACATCTTTGCGACAGAACTTTGCACATTTAATCAAAGCCGTGATGGCAAGTGAACATGGCTTTAGGCATCAATGGAATTCAGTAATAGTTCACATAGTTCATTGAACATTGCTTCACGCCGGACATCTGGTACAGTCTTTGCCAATTACACTGAACACAATCCCACTTCTGAACATTCTAGATCGAATTGGAACAGTGGCGGCGTGTTACTCTAAAATAATGGGGCAACATATTAATGAAGTAAATGTCTTCGTGAGGAAGGAGAGACATACAGTGTCGAATATTTCTAATTACACCATGGCACATTAAAACACGCAGAAGACGTGATGGAGGGATGGAACTTTGATCCAGGAGGCGTCGCGACGATCTTCGCAAATAGACGCCTGCCGCCAACACGACACCAGGGAACACTTATCAGGAATCTTTACACTCTATTACATTTGCAGATGAGGTTTGTCTCTGCCTAACGAAAATGCCAGGAGATAAAAATGTGTCGCCAGCCCACTTGAATTGAATCTTCCCATAAGGAGTTGCACTCCAGAGCACATGATCATATTTAGACGTTGCATAATTCCACGGTATGGCAAGAGCATTATCTGATTGTACACATCGGAGTCTAATGAATTTTGTTGGGATTAATGATGATAATGATTTTCTTACGATTGTTATTATTATTATTATTATTTTCTCTTGCATAATTGCGATGGCAATTATTTCAATGTTTTTTTTCTTCTGCGTTTCTTTCATGATGCATTCTTTTACGATTTATGGTTTTATCCAAGGATTTTAAGATAGTGTGCATCAGATGCACAAGTTTTTTTTGGTCCACATTTTCTTTGGGGATTTGATGTTGAAGCCTTAGGATGACTTTGCCATCTGTGCGATGTTTTTTTGAACTCCAGATCTTTTCTAGGACGATCCTTAGGGGTCTCATTTGAGGACTTTGTGAGTTTTGCCTTGAGCCGTTCAAATTTCGATTGAATTATTAGTATTTTGGATGCATATCTGTTCAGATCCGACTGTTCGATTTATGCATTCTGGTTGCCACATTTTGAGTGTGAAGATAGCCATTATTAAATATTCGATTTGCCACTTGGATATTATATTTGTGATAGGAATTATTGAAGTTATGTACAGAAATGCTCAGATGATGATCTGATTTCTGGTTTTGAATGATAGTTTGATGGGCCATTATCTTTTGTGGAAAGTTGCTCGAGTTATTTAGAGGGATATTGCCTTAGTGCAACGATTTGTAGGCAAATGATATGACATGTTTTATCATGAATTATTATAATCCTATCATGATATTTAAATGTTTTGATCCAATCATTTGGTGTCTCTTAGAGAATTTATGGCTCATTTTGACAAAGGCTCATTGCTTTGGTGAGGCAAAATTTAATCTTTCTTTCTCTGTCCTCTTTACTAATTATTTTGATCAGCAATTGCCTGAGCAATTTAACGAAATCATCGAGTATGGTTGCACTGATACTTCAATGATCATTTGATGAAGTTTGATTTTGGATTATTCTTGAATCTAGTTGTGGATTTGAGACCACGAGACCATGTAAGGGTTATTATAATAATTGCGGGCATTAGGGATGATTATTGAATTGACAACAGATTATCGAATTTTGAACAAGATTATTAGTTTAGGATTCACTAAAAGATTTTGAATTGAGCATGAGATATTGAATTAAGGATTTCGATTTGATTTATTTTTGAATTGATCCTGATAATCAGTGGACTGATGTGGACAATTTTTGATTTTAGGAACTGAGTTAGAGGAGTTCATATTATATTATTGTCAGTTGTAATTGTAAATAAGTTTGGACAATTGAATAGACTGTTTTGTGTGCAATTACGTTAGTACAATGCCGATATCTATTCATTAGCAAGCGGTTTCACATCACAGGGCGCATTAGCTTGATTACTTGATGGTGTATTTTTTTTCTTTCGTATAATTGGAGTTAGGTCGCTCAGGGATGAGTGTTAATAATTTTTCGTGTCGTGTGCGCCAAAAATCCCTGCAGCGACAGAGGAGACTTTTAGTTGGCTTTCGTTTCAGTCCTGCGATGTATTTTTTGTTATTGATCCGATTTGGCAAGATTCAGAAAGACATTACACCATATCTTAGGGATTCTCTAGCCGTCGAGAACATAGGTAGGGTGTGGAATTTTAATGCAAGCTGAATCCATGAATAAATAAGGATCATTTTCCTTTACCTTCTTAAATTTCTTTTATCTGTGTCATTTCTACTTTCCTTCTTTTAACTCTGGCCTCTCCAGGAATGTGTCCTTGCGAACTCTAGTTTGATGGCGACCTCTTTCCCATCCCGTAACGACCCGGAGATACTCTGTCTCGTGCCACCCGAGCCGTTTTTCATATATTATCAAACTGAAATGTTTCCTTCTAATAGCATGTAACCATTTCTTCCACATTTCTTTATTTTGTGGAAATTGTTGAAACGAAAATGGGCTTCCATGATTTTTGCAAAGCGGAACACTGCAATAGCTCGGCTTAGTCACGAAAATAACAATAAAACAACTTAATTTCATGGATATTAGCGGCATGAGAACACAGGAGACAACTGAAGAGCGCCTTGCGCTTACCCAGTACAACAGCAGTGCGCTCTATCGGTGCTAGTTCTATACATCCCTATTGGGTTACTGGCTGCATAGAACTCCAATATGAAGCTCCTTTAGTATTCCTAGACGTAGCTTAGCATTCGCCATTAGCCATATTTCACGTATTGGACCCGCTCGAGTCATGCTGCACTCTGGTGACAACTTGACAGTTACACGCTCTAGATTTATTGCTCGTGGGTGTTTAAAAATTGATATGCCATTATTTGCATATTTTAACTTGTTAATCTCAAACATCAGCCTAGGCCTTGTTTATTTTGTTACCCAAACTGAACTGGCCTATTTATTAAAACATCGTGCAATAAAAACAATAACGCCGTTGGGGCTTTTTCTTATTACTCCTTGCCTGGACACTTTTGTGGCTAAGTTCGCCTAGAACGCTATTATTACGGTTCTAATAGCTTCAGTGAAGATATGCATTTCATTGAATGAAGACGTTTTTCATGTACGACACACGTACGATTTTAGTTAGTTAGTAATTTGAAAGTACCCATGTTTAATTATAAATGGAATCTGGTAATGGCTTCAAATGATTGCTATGATAAAAATTGGTGACGTTAGTTTCCTGTAGGTTTACTACGGTACTGTATCTGTTGAGGATGTAATGTTGTGTACAAATCATTTACAGTACCCTTATAATCATCTTTTTGACTCTGAGTGTACAGGGAGCTGCCGTAGACCCTCTAAATCGAAACCAACGTTCATAGTAAATATGTTGCGCTCAGGGCTTGGTCAATCATTTTAGGTTACGGTTTCACTTATGGTTGCTACGAAATATTCTGGTTCTGTTAGTCTTAGTCAAGTCTTATTACAAATGCGATATCTACTGTAATTTCTCCATAAACTGGTATGACTAAATGTACGATGTACAGTATGTTAATTAGTAATTAGCTGAAGTACCCGTGCTTCGCTACAGGACATAAATAAATAGACTAAAATGTGAAGGTGACAGTTGAAACAATATTGAAGAGTAAAATAGAAGGCTGATTGGATTAAAAATAAGTGCAATGTATATGTGTTTGCCTGTCAGTTCACCATTTAATGATTTGGAGGAAGAGAAATAAGAGACATTGCCTATGGCCTATACCTCATTGGCTGTTAGAAAAGTTGAGACCATTAGTGTGCCAAAGGGCCTAAATGCAGGGAATGGGGTGGTCTGTTCGAAATTTAATGTAGACAGTGTTACTCGCAGGGTTCCAAAGGGTAAGTATACAAATTTTGGTTCAGATCGGTGAAACGGTGTAGATTTGTAACAAAGGGCCTAAATGCAATGAATGGAGTAGTCTGTCCGAAATTTCATGTAGACAGTGTTACTCGCAGGATTCCAAAGGGTAAGAGTACACATTTTGGTTCAGATCTGGAAAACTGACCCTCTACGTTGTGTTAGGTCCCCATACACAGGAAGACCCCTTTCATAAATTATAAAGGCTTGTGGTGCATGAAAATTCATGTTCTTTAGCCTCAAACGGCCCAAATTCCTAAAAGCCGCAAAAAATGCTGATTCAATTCAGGATATTTTGAAAAGAATGTACCATATGTCGCACGTGAAAATTACGTGAAAAAATCTAGGTTACCCCTTGACCCCTTAATTGCATTGATGAAATATACTGTCTAAGTTGGTTCCGTGATAACCTTATACCCATTTGCAAACTTTCACAGAAATGTAATATATGGAGTGACATTGCTTCTTACAGAAATAGACGGAAAGTTGGATGCCACCCTTGAGATAATGTTGTCATGGTTACCGATTTACATTCCTTCATTGGTTTGTTAAATTAAATTAAATTAAATTAAATTGGTTTTCTGGGAATATTTCAGAAACTGTCGTTTTAGAGCATTATAATGTAGTTTTCGAGGACCCTTTAGGGCCCCCGAGTTTAGTTTCTGGCACCGAGGGGCTATGTCTCCTCGTTGTACGCCATAATATAATACTAATAATTATAATAATAATAATAATATAATATAGAGATAGGAATATAATATACCTGCCGTACTGTACCCGTTTAAACCATTAGAGCTGCTTGTCGTATCCGAAGATCAGCTGGATTGCAGAATCTCGAGGTCCCCGGCTCAAAAACCTGGAAATCCTACCAACAATAGCTAAATGGGGGGTGCACACTTTCTAAGATCATGTTTTGGTAGAGCAAAATGGGTATATCAACTAAAATAAACGAAGAGCTCGAGATACAAACTATTCTCGGTTAAGTGGACGAAATTAGTGGTTCAATAAAACCTCAAATGCACCAAAACATAATCCTCCTTCATAACTTAAATAAATCATCAAAACGCAGTTACAAAACTATCAAATAAATTTATTAACGAAGTGATAATAAATAAAATTGAATTAACACATATTCCAATAACAATTACATGTAATCCGCAAATGATTCTGCGAAAATTCCTATAATAAGATTATGAAATTAAATCATCGTCCCATGGACGTTAGAAGTACTCCACTTCTTAAATAAAATTTAATAAACAAACTATCAATCAGCTGTTTGCACAACAGCTCTTAAATTTTACTCTTGTTCCCTAGTAATATATGAACAAAGATCGGTTTTAATACATCCAATGTCTTCCCATGACATTTCTACTTACTATTCCAATGTCCTCCATTGGTAAAATTAATAGAAATTAATTTTATACTGATCTTCCATCAGATCACCTTTACACAATAGTAAACAACCTTACTGTATTTAAAGAACGTCGTCACGTTCTTTAAACGTCACTCCAATTTATGGTTTAAACGTTTAAAAACATTTATGTACATTAAACTTTCGTTTAATTGTCAACTGAGGTTCCCAAAATTATTTAATGATTAATGGTAGAAATTATTATTAAATAATTTAATTAAAGACTATTAATATTTCCAAATTATTAATTAAGTTTGTAAAATGTTCGTTATTTAAATGTTTATTAATTATTAGAAATAATTATTAATCATGTTAATCCAAATAATAAACCATATTATTATTATTGTTTTAGGATCAGATATTCATTAAGAAAGTTATTCAGTTAACTTTATTATATCGTTAAATTCTCCTAGTTATTGATAGCATTATATTTAAATATTGTTAACAAATGTCTTATGTTATTTACATAATTCGTGATGATTCTCAATCATCCAACCTTCCTCCTCTGTTCAACTACTGACAATCCCAAATTTTTATGCTCTTAAATAAAGTGTCACTGTTACAATTTCATATCGCTATCATCATAATAAAGATGTTTCGTTTCATAATTGGGCATATCTACATCGCTGAACGGTTAAGTTAAGCTTATATAATTAATGTCTTATCCTTGATAATATCTTAATAATGATTAACAACATTTTCACTTTCCATCCGTTTCCCAAATATTTTCCGCCAATAGAACTAATCAATTCAACTGAGAGTCGTTTTACAATAATACTGGACAACTAAGGTCTTACTTAATTCTTTACTGTAATATATTTACTTATAATTTCCAAATAAACGCTCACAACGCGTATAATGACCTTCCCTTCTCTAATAGACTGAACAAATATCCACAGAATACTTAAACAACGACTTCTCTCAATTACATAGGTAAATTCCGTATAACATTTTCCTCAGCTTGATATTAAATAAATATAGCTGATATAATTCTTCACTTCAATCTCTTAATACAGTATTCTGCCATAACAATTTATTTAAATTGCATATAATGCCTTGCTTTCATAATATGTTTACTTATAATAATTACAGCGTATAGCTCTTTCAGATGTTGTGAAAATACATAATAATCGACTCTAATAAACAGTGATGACGTATGGTTTACTAGTATAAGTTACTTTAGATTTCAAATAATTGTTGTTAACATTTAATAAATATAAACATTCGTTACTTCTCTCTGGTCTTTCCAAAATATTGCGTTAATGCAATTAAAGTCAATAACAATTTCCAAGAGTGTTATAAAATTTCGTAGAATACTCAAATGTGCTAATTTGTCTGAGCAGATAAGATCTCTCAAATAAAATAAAATAATTTATCCACAGATAAATTATTATTAGTTATAACTGGCTAAAGTGGAATGTCCAAATAATGTTTCATCCTTCCACCAATTCAAAATGTTTGATTAAATAATTACTTGAGCGAAGTCAGACTCGAAGTCTTGGAAATGTCCAAATAATAATTCATTTCCAAATAAATATTCTTTTCAAAGTCTAAGTTGCTTGGGTAAAGTACTACCATTTTCTAAAATATTGAATAATATCCAATAAAAATCCAATAATATTCCAATTAAATTCAATAGCGTTCAATTAAATTCAATAAAATACGATAAAATGCAATAAAATTCAATAAAGTGCAATAAAATTCACTAAAGTGCAATTAAATTCCCAAAGATACGTGGATCGAAAGAACTTCGATGAACGAAATTATTAATAAAATGAGCTTAAATCTCAAAACCTATAAGTCAAAAATCCAAATGTTACTATCCGAAAATCTCACTAAAAGAAAATTAATATTTAAATATCCAACGCCGAAAATAATTTCTGGGCTTAAACTATTTCACACACAACAAAATAATTCAGCGTCGAAATGGTGCCATGCTCTTTGATATTCTATTCTACGACTAACTACACTAAGAACCAACAATAGCTACTAATGAGGATATCTTTTTCTACCTTGCGATGACATCTTGTAGAAGAAGTATGGAGGGAATTACTGACGACACCAGCAATTCCACACTTACTGATCTTCATCCTCTTTCTTCGGAAGATTGCTTTGTCACGACTCGAACCCTGCTCCCCGCTCGTCAATCTCCCTGGCTGGCTTCGAACACGGAGCTCACCTCGATCAGCGGAACCGCAAGAATCCCCCAGTCTCGAAGTATAATGAACTGCTTCGCTTCGGGTCTGATAATATCTAGCCATGACGCGGTAATCAAGTTCCATCTCGTAATGTTGGATTGTAGCCTAGTAATCGTTACACCACATCTTATAATTTTAAGATTAACTTCAGTTGCCCGGTATCCCAGTCCAACAGTGTAACATCACGTTCCCTGCGCATAACTTGGTTTAAAACATGATCACTACTGCGTTAAACTCAATGTTAACTGTTCCCCTTAACGCTTGCATGTCGAATATTTCGATAAAAAGCTTGCCACTAAACAGAGACTTGCTATAAATGAGTGCTGCTGTCCTACAAATGTTAGCACAGGCAGATAACGGGCCTTGCCTTCTCGCCTGTATAGCTGACACGCACCAAGCGAAACGTGCTTATATAACGAAAGTGCTTTCAACAAAGAAAACTATCTTATACTTTCGAATTTCGTCTTGAAACTTTCATGTAATGTGCACACGATGTTTCTCTTTAGTTTAGTCAAACTTTCAATACTAGTTTCACACGAGAACTGATATTACGACGATATTCTGTTCCCCACATCTTCACCGGACTTCTCATGTTAACTTCTGACCGACGGGACTGCCTCCCTCGCCGACAAACTAAGTTCACGTGAGACCCCATATCTCGCACACGCTAATTTCAGGAACTCACTTGTCGCAGGTCCGTTCCGCTCGTCACCTCAACACAAAAGACCTCGATCAACGGAGCTTCACCTCGCACCTCAAAACCAA
Organism: Meconema thalassinum; assembly: GCA_946902985.2. NCBI lineage: Eukaryota > Metazoa > Arthropoda > Insecta > Orthoptera > Tettigoniidae > Meconema > Meconema thalassinum. Next base: position 629,234,899 of record OX336390.1, on the reverse strand, counting down.
ACGAATGGCGCGTCATGAAAAGAAGCGGCAAACCAATCATAACTTATATCTTCTTACAGGATTATCCAAATTCTATCTCTGGGTAACTATCATAAATCCTTTTAATTTAGATCCTTTTTCAATAGTTTTGAATGTGCAGATTCTCTCTTCTTTAATAAATGGCAGTTTATAAATCGACGAAGCTCCTCATCAAGCGCGCTCATTTCTTCTACCCTTACTGATACTGGCAATTGGCTTAGCCAATCAACGCATTTCTCTTCGAACTCTACAAGTTGCTATGGGCGGCCTAGCGAAAATACTACGCACCATTGCCCAAGAGCGGCTTCGCTCGCCATTTTGTTGTTGTCAAACACAATCTGAAGCTTCCTCTCGTATAAAAATTTTAAAAATGTCGTAATTCCTCCAAAAATATCGCAATCTTCTCCAAATTTCACCAAAACGTCCTAAATAGCATCCTGTCCATCCTGAATCATTTAGAATTCGAGTTCATTACCATACCCGCAGGTGTAAATCGCGTGAAAAAAAAATCTAGAGTACCCCTTGACCCCCTTAAGCGCATAATACGTATTGATGAATTTTACAGCTTAATTTTGTTCCGTGATAACCTTCTAGTCGTTTGCAAACTTTCACACTAATGTAATTAATGGAATTGCATTGCGTCTTACAGCAATAGATGGACCTCAGCGAATCAGTTGTAATGGTTACCGGCTTGCATTCGTTCATTAGTTTATTAAATGAAATTAGTTTTCTGGCAATAACTCAAAAACGGTTGGTTTTAGGGCCTTAAAATGTCTCTCACATTGAGGGGCTGAAAATGAGCTTTGTCTCGTCCTTCTACCCCTATTTCAGCATGTATTTTAAGGGGGTAGGCCCCTTTTATGAGAGGTACGGAGAAAAATTACATCAATGATTAGTTTCGAGCCTCTGAATGATATCTGTACCAAAATGTAGGTTGGTACACCCAGCCGTTCTCGAGTTATAAGGGAACAAAGTTGTCCACAGGCAAACAAACAGACAGACAGTCAGAAATTTATTTTCGCGCGCATCCATCATAAAACAGTCTGAAAATTGCATTGATGAATTATACAGTCTACGTTGGTTCCGTCATAACCTTATAGCCATTTGCAAACTTTCACAGAAATGTAATAAATGGAGTGACATTGATTCTTACATAAATAGACGGAAAGTTGGACGCCACCCCTTGAGATAATGTTGTCATGGTTACCAATTTGCATTCCTTCATTAGTTTGTTAAATTAAATTAAATTAGTTTTCTGAGAATATTTCAGAAATTGTTGGTTTTAGAGCCTTATAATGTAGTTTTTGAGGACCATTTAGGGCCCCCGAGTTTAGTTTCTGACACGAGGGGCTATGTCTCGTCGTTGTACGCCATAATATAATACTAATAATAATATAATATATGGATAGGAATATAATAGACCTGCCGTACCACACCCGCAAGTGTAAATCGCGTGATAAAATTCTAGAGTACCCCTTGATCCCCTTAAGCGCATTATACGTATTGATGAATTTTACAGCTTAATTTGGTTCCGTGATAATCTTGTAGCCGTTTGCAAACTTTCCCACTAATGTAATTAATGGAATTGCATTGTGTCTTACAGCAATAGATGGACCTCTGATAATCTGTTGCCATGATTACCGGCTTGCAGTCGTACATTAGTTTATTAAATGAAATTAGTTTTCTGGGAATGTCTCAAAAACGGTTGGTTTTAGGGCCATAAAATGTGGTTTCCCGAGTTTTGTCTCTCACATTGTAGGCCAGAAAATGAGCTATGTCTCGTCCTTCTACGCCTAATTCAGATTATATTTTAAGGGGGTAGGCCCCCTTTTATTATAGGTACGGAGAAGAGTTACATCAATGATTCGTGACGTGCCTCTGATGGATACCTGTACCAAATATTACGTTGATACACCCAGCCGTTCTCGAGTTATAAGGGAACAAAGTTGTCCACAGACAAACAAACAAACAAACAATCAAACAGACAGACAGACAAAAATTTATTTTCGCGCATACATCATAAAACAGTCTGAAACGCGTAAATAACTCAAATTTCCGTAGCAATTCAGAAAATAACAGACATACTTTCATATACTGCACCGCTCGGTGTTGACCGTGTTTTATTGCACAAATTAAGGTTTTACTCGCCAACCGTTGGAGATACACGAAAAGTGATAAGGACCCTTTGGATAGAAAATTAAATGTTAAAGCTCGTGTATGCCATCGAAAGTTTGCTATTTCTTAGCGTTCTCTTTTTATTTGAAATGGAAATATGAAATTTCGAAACCAAAGGGTGTAGTGACGTTACAAATGTGGGTTTTACTCGCTAACTGTTGGAGATACACGAAAAGTGATGAGGACATTTCGGATAGGAAATTAAATTTTCAGGCTCGTATGTGCCATCAAAAGTTTGCTATTTCTTAGCGTTCTCTTAGGTAGATTTCATTAGAAAGCTAACTATTGCAATGGGTCCCATGTTTCGACTTCCGGAAAATTTCGACATATCTTCGCGTTTCACATCCCCCAGACCCCAAAACCACCGTCAGTTCAAAAGTTTATATGTAATTTATGTATGTATTGAACCCTTGCAAAGAAGCATATGAGACTCAGATTCGGGGCGTAACAGGTCATATTCGTAAGTTGCTGTCAGGGCGCTTCATTAACTTGCAGGGTAACATATAACAAAATAACATGCAGGAAAGAGTGAAGCCAGGGTTAAAACAACTGAATTTAATAACAAATCACCATATTTACATAAACAATTAACAACAAAAACTCCCACTTGACTCCCGCTTAATAAAAATGCCAAAAACTTAGGCGATATCTCTGGAGAGATCAATTACCTGGACCAAGTGTCCTTAAATTAAAAGATACAAAAAGTGACCATATAAGTGCGTACGCCGTTCTACATGCAACACGATGTGTACTTTGAATGCGTGAATCGTTATCATCCAGAGTGACCCTTCAAACAACGAATCCGCATTTCCTAGAGCTAGACCGACACAAGGGAACACAACTACAATACATTAAATTAAACCGACACTTCCTAAATCTACTATAAAACACAAAATTTCCGTGTGAAATTGGACTTAAATTGCCGTAGCAACATTTACTGCCTAAAAACTTAGGACTTCTCACACAAATCAACACAAGTCATTAACACGTGACCAATAGAAAAATACGCAAATGACCGCTGTCAAAATTTACAAATACTCTACCACTACACCACACGGGTGTGACAAACAAAATTACATGAAATCGAGTCATCAACAAAGCAATAGGCAAACAGCCAACATTTACGTTAATCACAATATTCTTACCCATACAAGGTACAACAATCCGTTACACACATGGCGAACTCCCCAATTAATTATGGCTTAAAAATTAGCCATCACAATGAACAGGTTTGCTACATGAAAGCTTACAGGGTTCAGTCGGACAAATAGGACTGCCTATCAAAATAAGTCACAGGCAAAACGGGCGGTTTGTGGAACTCTGCATGTCTGTCAACCCACGTGTCAATAACCTCGACCTCCCAGAACATGGGGTCGAACCTCGAAGAAATGTGCCCCAAAGCACAATAATACGTGTGTGTCAGAAAAACATATGGACAAGAATCAGCAGTCCCCCAAGAGCACTCTGTCTTTCCATCTAAAATACAACAGCAGCAAAAATATATAAGGGCGGTAGGACAACTACCCCCTCCTCACGTAGAATCAACACACACAAGTCACATCAACACACACTGAATCACACGTATGGGTTGTGACAGACCCTGAAATAAAAGACACAAATAATATCCACATGCTGGCGCCATCGTTCTATGCCGTGACTAGTCACCTGAAAAGGACTCAAGAAAAATCTATCAAAATTAGAACGAAGGTGTTCTACAATTACTTTTAAGTTGGTGCACTCGGCTACCCTAACATGAATAATAACCTGTTCAGCAAAATGTTTTACAATCATTTCCTCCCATTCCTATTTCAAAATATTAACGTTAATAAAGCACCATTTATCGAATGTAACGGGTTCCGCAATTGCAAGGATAAAAATCACGCACGCACGCCGCGTACATTACACATGACTCAAAAAAAAATATCAACAAACACTTTGGCCACGCGCCAACGGACATTTAAACATATAGTGTCGGTACAAGAAAAACAGCTATAAAACAAGAAAGAAAAACATGACTATTTACAAAGTTCCCCGGCCAAATCTAACTACATAATTGAAATAATCCAATTTTAGTACATCACCGCTTCTGCATGTAGGACTAAGGACATCCTCCTCAACCCATTGCCCTATGGACAATTTAGCACTCCATAGTAGTCGTCTGCGTTGATTTCTTGAAGCTCATCCCAACTTCAAACCACGTGCTGATCATCTTGGTCTCGACTCCTTGGCAGAAAAGTTCAATGTTAAATATTTGCCTATCTATAATCGCTTGCAGGCTACTCAGTTCACCCACAATTGTCCTACTGCGATTAATAGCGAAGACTGGCCCTAATTATATCGCACATACGCACTATAAAAACACATACAATACACACAATTTATACATAAAATATACATCTCGAGTCCGCGCCACTGGCTCGTTAACAAGTTCAAAATCCTGGCTGCACCAGCAGTCGCTATCTCGTCCGGTATTTCCGTCCCGTCTTATGGACTTCGGTTCTGGTAAGCGCTAATGAGGGTGATACGATACTTCCCCCTTAAAGTTGAACTCGTCGTCTTTAAAAGAATGTTACAGTTTATCACGCGCTGGCGTGAAATATTTAGATCACACAATTTAGTTGATTTTAGAACAAAATGTATTATAGCTTTTAAAATTCGATACTGCAAACGCTGCGACTTTAGCTTCCCAGAGCTCATAAAATAAATTAGCTTCACCGATTTTAGAGCGTAAAAATCATATTTCGAACTGGCGTGGAGTACGCCTCTGAAGGCTCCACACAATAAGACTTAGATAAATTCGAGCGTCAAAATCACACTTCAAACTGGCGTGGAGTATGCCTCTGAAGGCTCCACAACTGAGTACTCAGATTGGCGTCAAAAATCACACTTCAAACTGGCGTGGAGTATGCCTCTGAAGGCTCCACAAGATTATTACTTAGATAGGCGTCAGGCCAGACTATTTATGAGAAACTGACAAGGGCGGTGGAGTGGGGCGGAGTCGGATAAAAACTTCCAGAGTTTTTGTCTCACAAAGATGGGGCTAGTGTCATTCTTCTCCGAATAAATCCAACGTCACAAATTACTCGAGCGGAGATTAATCCGTTCGGTGGTTCCTTAGATACACACTTCCGCGCGCTTTTTACTACTGACGCCGTCCACCTCGTGGTCACGGCTTGGTCTCTTGCGATTGGCTGATTCAATCGTATGTTCGTTGAGAGGACCTCGTGATTCTCCCTTTATGTCTCCAATTTTGGTACAGTAGTTGCACAATTTGGCCTTGAACTCGACTAATTCTGGCCGTCCCCAGGAATAGCTACCAACTCAGCTTCTGTTGCAATCATTACGAAATGCTGGCCTCCCTACTATCCAAGTCGACTTCCTTATGTGCTGCCTGGGCCGTAGTAATAATAATAATAAATATGAATACTTATTTATCGAAGATCAATAAGGGTTCATTTATCCTCAGCAAGGTTTTGAAATTCGAAACAATTTATTGGTTTGGATTTCAAAAACAAAATCCACTGTAGTAACAACACATCTCTTTAAATCTCACTCAGCTGCTCGAGTGTATGCCCCTCTGACTCAATTAGTGTGCTCCCTTCTCGCTGGAATGTCATTCATATTTTCTCTAGGTCTCCCCCTTCTCCTCACGTAGTTGCCACTCCCGTCGTCTCAGCTGCTCGTTGTTTACAAACAAAGTGCGTACTCACGCGCTCCCCGTGGATTTGAGTGTTTGCTTTCAAAAAAAAATATATTTCTGGCAATACAGATTCTGCATAATCATCTTTCCTAATCATCAAATGGTTCCCTTCTGTAGTACGGTTTCAAATTGGCGCTATTAAAAACAGATTTTGCACCAGTGCTCACTTCTTCTAATCTGTAGGCATTGTTACCCAGATTCTTAATTACCCGGAACGGGCCAATGAATTTTGGACAGAACTTGGCGAAGACTTTGTTCTTAGGGTCGGAGATCGGTGGTCTACGAACCAGCACTAATTCTTGTTCTTGTAACTCTCGGTGAAACTTCTTTCCTCGGTACCGTCTCAGCCTTCGGTCCGCTTGGTTCCTCATGTGCTCCCTCGTTCGCTGGATTCGCAAATCATGCGCTAATAATGGATCCCTTGGGCAAGGAATGATCTTGTCCCAAGTTCTTTCCGGCAATCTGTTGTGGTGTACAATCAGTGGGACTTGACCCGTCGACTCGTGCTTAGTAGTGTTCATGCACATCCCAATTTCCCCTACTTTGTCTACCCATTTATTGTGTTCGTTAGGAATCATTACTCTGTAGTATTTAGCGACACAGCGAATTGTTCTTTCGCTCGGATTTCCACAAGGATGACGAATACTTGATAATATGTGTTTTATTCCTAGGCTCTCCAAACCTTGCCTAAAAACATTGCTTGTGAAATAGGTACCGTGATCTGATAGAATGGATTCCGGCTTCCCAAGCATCGGAATGACTTTGTTCTTAATTCGACTAAGGACTTGTCTTGATGTCGTCTTCTGAATAGGACATAGCACGACCATCTTCGAAAATACATCGACACATACCAAGAGGTGTCGGCATCCACGCTTTCCTTTTACTAAAGGACCAAAGCAATCAATCGCGAGCATCTCGCATGGTTTCTGCGGTAATAGTGGTCTTGGAGGTTGTTTCAGAATAAAGTTGTTCGGCTTTGTGCGCTGACAAGCGTCACACGTTCTAATTACTTCAACAATGGTGAATCTCATCTTGGGCCAAGTAAAGGTCTCCCCTATCGTAGCTTCAGTCTTATCCGTGCCGATATGTGCTAGGCTCTCGTGAACATGCCAAGTTAATCCCCTCTGTAGTGATGCTGGAACTAAGATCCGCAGTTTAGTATGATGCTCATCCACGTACTTATGTAACAAGTTATTCAAGTAGTGAAATCTCGCTTGTTTAGCACTGGCTTCCCGGTACTCCGGTGAATTTGGTTGTAACTCCTTCCTATAGAATTTTATCATCATCATCATCCATGGGTCAGCTTCTTGCTCCTTCCGAATATCCTTCAATCTTGCCAAAAACTCACGAGCCTTAGGCGTCAAGGTAATATTGTGAACTTCCGCTGTTACTTCGTTTCCGTCCTCAGGGTTTCTACTCAAGGCATCTGGTATGACGTTCAATTTCCCAGGACAATGCTCTATTGTGATGTCAAACTGCTGTATGTAGATGGACCAGCGCGTAACTCTCTCACTTGCTATTGTTGTCTTAAATAAAAATGTCAGTGCATGGTGGTCGGTTCTAACAATGATGGAATAACCGTAGATCATCTTGCGCCACTGTTGGAGAGAATATAGAATTGCTAGTAGCTCAAGTTCCGTAACTGTGTAGTTCCTCTCATGTTTCCGTAATTTACGACTCGTGAATGCCAAATAGGATTTCTTCTTGGGTTCTTCAGCGTCCTCTTGGTACAGCATAGCACCAATCCCAATTAACGAAGCATCTGCTTGAATGATAAATTGTTTCTCAAAATCCGGATATCCAAGTTTCACACAGTTTTCCAATAAATCCTTCGTTGCTTTAAAAGACCTGTCGCACTCCTCGTTCCACGACCATCGATTCGCTTTCTTCAACATCTCCTGCATAGGCGCTACTGTTTCTGTGTAACCAGGGCAATTTTCTTTGAAGAAACCTGTCACTCCCAAAAATGCTCTAACATGTTTGACTTTGGTAGGTGTGGGAAAATTTCTTAATAGCATCAATCTTGGCTGGATTAGGCCGCACGCCCTCGACATCAATTATATGTCCCAAATATAAAATTTCGCTCTGGCAAAAATGTGACTTTTTTTAGTTGATCTTGAAGTTCATGGTTCTCAGGTTGTCCAGCAGTTTATTTAAATTTATCAAGTGTTCTTCCATTGTCTCAGAAGCGATTAATATGTCATCAACATATCTCGTGGTGAAGTTCTTGACCTCCTCAGTCAGATTTCTATCGAGTGCTCTAATGAGTGCACATCCCGCAGTTTTCACGCCATAGGGCATTCGACACCAGATATAACTTTGATTATCGAATAAAAATCCCGTCAACAGTTGGGATTTTTCTTCAAGTTCAAGATGGTGGAAACTATTCGTCAAATCAACACTTGAGTATATCTTCTTCCCACGGAAGCCTTTAAAAACATCTTTGATCCTCGGTGCTTGGTCGTGCTCAACTAGCAGTTTGCTATTTAAAACTCGCGCGTCTAGGCATAGCCTAATTGATCCGTTTGGCTTGGTCACAGCCAATATTGCGTTCAGATAAGGAGTTGCAGCTTTCCTTATCATGCCAGAATCTAATAAGTTAGTAATGATATCCCTCACCTGAGAAAAATGCTTCTCTGGGATCGGGTACAATTTACTTTTAAATGGGGTCCAATCTGTTACCTGCATCGCATATTGAAAATTTAAAACTTTCCCAGGTACGGCATCAAACGCTCCTTTATGTAATCTTAAAATTTCTTCCAATCTTCTTCTATCAGATTCCCCTACGATGGCTTCCTTAAGTCGCTCCTGAAGTAGAATTTCGAATTTGGTTCCGCCCATTTCTTCTTCCGCCAAATGCACCCAAAGTTCCTGCGAAATATCTCGGCTGTCCATTTCTAGCACTGCTGTCTGGTTAACTTGCTCACCCCTCAAGATCTTATCTCCGGCCTCATTAGTGCATTCCTCAACAACCCATGTATTGGCCTCTCCCTCCAGCGGATTCTCTTCCATATTTAAACCCATATGATCCAATCCTTCTACTTGTTTGAAGCTTACAGTGTTGTTATGTAAATCAATTACAGCACGAAAATCGCAGATGAAGTTGGCTCCTAAAATTATATTGTAGTTCATCTTTGGAATAACAATGAATGTTTGTGAAAAAGTATGGTTCAATATTTCCAGATCTAGAAATGCTTGCTGTTTACAATTCATAGTTTTGTCAGGAATGACACCTCTGACTTTCATTAGCGGTACCGGCATAATAGGAACAGTCTGTTTTCTTGCTATTTCTTTTATCAAAATTTCAGTGACTAAGCTCACCTGGCTACCTGTATCAATCAAACATCTCACCCTCATACCTCCAATATGCGCGTAAATAATTGGTAGCTGTCTGATAACATTTTCACGGTTCTTCACCACTTCCTCCAGGCAGTCGTCTGGGAATGCTACCCACTCTTCTATATTGGCCACTATCATCTCTTCTTGCTCCCTGGCGATCTCCGTTTCTAGCCTGTCTCCTTTCAGTTCATTTGGGTTTTTTTTTTATCCCGGGCCCCATTAGATGTGTTTCGCCGGTTATCATTCTGTCGCTCCTGTTGCCTCAGTAAACTCTCTGCCCCCTCTCCTTGATGGTTGTCTGGGCTCTGTCTGTTCGCCATGGCACGCCCCCACTTCTCCTTCTCCGCTTCTTCATTACTTAATTGATCCAAGTATTTACGGGATTCAATATATCGTTCGTCCCAGTTATTCCTATAATCCCCTCTGTTTTCTTGGCGATAGTCCCTGCCGTAACTCCATCTACCATCTCCATTTCTTTGGTAAGGTCTACCTTGTCTCTGGTTTCCCCTCCAATTCGTGTATTCCCGCTGGTACGTCCACTGATTATTTTGATTTTGGTTATTCTGATGATATCTCCCGCGGTTATTCTGATAATTCTGATTGTTGTTATGGAACTGGTTTCGGCCGTCAAAATCTTGTCTTCTTGGCGTGAACTGTGTCCCTGTGGACTGTGTCTTACTTTGGTTCCCCTGGCCGTGGTTATTTTGGAGTCCCTGAACTACCTCTGCCGTGTTGACACATTCCAAATTCCTTCTTCCTGTCTGTGGGCTTACCATACTCGTCTCATCTAAGTGTCTGAGTAATTCTTCGGCTTGGACTGCGGTCTGAATATTTCCTGCGACTAATAATTGTTGGATATGCATTGGGAGTTGTTTTCCGATGGTTAGAACCATATTCGGCTCGCTAGGCGGGTCATCAAAATCCCTGAATTTTACCAATTGCTGACTGAAGAATTCTGAAAAACGGGTTGGATGTGTACTGTGGTATTTGCGCGTGTACAGGTCCATTCTTAACCCCTGCTGTAACGAAGGACTCCAAAACTTCTTCAAAAACGCCTCGCGGAATTGAGCCATGTCTGTAAACGTGTACTTGAAACTTAAAAACCAGGTCAGGCTAGGTCCTTCTAAAAATTTCTCCACCAGTCTTAATTGTTTCTCCGGGCCGATGTGTTGGTCATTAAAGTAGTCAGTTAATTGCCGTAGAAATGCTTTGGGAGTAGTTCCTGAATGTTCTTTAAACTTATCGGGCTTAAAATCATTACCCCGAATGACTTGGATGACTTGGGCTGGTGCCAAGTTCGGTTGCGGAGTTGAAGTCTCCCCCCTGTACTGCTGGAATGCATTAGTCGTTAGTCTGGGACTTTGACCCCGACTCGTGTCCTCAGCCAACTTCGAACCTGCCGGACTTCCAATACTTGTTTGCTTTTCCGGAATATTTTCGTTTGAAAATAATGTCGCATTCTCTAACGATCTAATCTCGTTTTTTATGATTAATTCTGAATGTTCCTGTAATTTCGACTTCATATTTTCCTCCAGTGCCTGCATTCGCTTTAAAACTGCCAGCCTGTCTTCCTTATTCGCCTGAGCCTGCTGGTCCCAATCTCGCCGGATCCTACTTTTTAAGCTATTTATTTTCTCCTCGTTCCTCTCCTGATTTTTCTCTAGCTCTTCACGTATCCGTTCCTGCGTTTTTACTAGTTGTTCTTCCAAATTATCCTGAGTTTTGACGAGCTGCTCCCCTACTTCTTGTCTTATGACCTCTTGTGTGTTTATTAGCTGGCCTTCCATCTCTTTTCTTATGATCTCTTGTGTTCTGCCTAATTGCTCCTCTAAATTTTCCCGCAAGTGTATCCGCTCGGTTTCAGCCTTAACTTCGACTTTATCTATTTCCTTTATTAATTCCAGCACGTTGTTATCTACCGAATTAATTTGCTGCTGTAGTTTCTCTTGGGTTTTCTTCACTCCCGCGGTGTTACTGACACATGCTGCCTCTATCTGCTTGAGTTTATCTGCCACCATCTCGTCAAATTGTACTAATTTGTGATCAAATTTCGCCTCCAATTTCTTCATTTCGCCTAACTGTTTGATGTTGTTTTCCGCAACCTCGCCTGCCAGTTTCTCTACTTTTTGAACGCTCTGATTAATATCATTCGTGATTTTTCCTAACTGTTCGGTTTGTGTTACCGCCTGTTGTGACAATTTGTGGTTTAGTTCATTGAATTGTTTGTCAGTGTCTAATTTCTGGACTTCTAACTGGACCGAAATGTTACCGCTCATATCAAGTAATTGTTTTTCACTATGCTCACGCTGAGCTTCTAATTGTTCTTTTAATTGTTCTTCCGTTTTCGCGGACATTTGTTCTAATTGTTTTTCACTATGCTCACGCTGAGCTTCTAATTGTTCTTTTAATTGTTCTTCCGTTTTTACGGACATCTGCACTAATTGTTCTTCCGTTTTCGCGGACATTTGGATCGACATCTGTTCTAACAATGCCTTTATCTCATCAACACTCGCCATATCACACACAAAATATATTCAGAGAAAAACAGGGTTATGGGCTAAGGTTTCAGCCCTATACGCACATACATGTCACACATTTAAATATTACTGGCTCTAATTTAATGAAAATTTCAGTAACAAAATTTACTGAATACAATGACATTTATTCCCAAACAACAAAATAACCCCTAGTGATCTGCTTTTAAATTCCTAACCAACAGAATTTACGAAACACCAATTAACCGAAGTCAATTAAATGTCAAATATAAGGCAACATCTTCCTGCTTTGACTGAGTTCATTAATAATGCAAATTTCTAATTTTTAATGAGGGCGCCAGAACAAGTTTATAACAAATACCAACTCAAATTCTAACCTTGTTCAATATTTCTAACTTTAGGAACTCAGTGATTTTACTAATGCACATGGCGGTACAACATCGCCTCCATTTACTGAATTTACATGTCCGCTTGACCTGGCATCATTTCTCAACGAAATAAATATGAGATCAGCGAAGCAACAACAACAACAATCCCCACTTGGGCAGCCATTTTTGTTTTATGAACCCTTGCAAAGAAGCATATGAGACTCAGATTCGGGGCGTAACAGGTCATATTCGTAAGTTGCTGTCAGGGCGCTTCATTAACTTGCAGGGTAACATATAACAAAATAACATGCAGGAAAGAGTGAAGCCAGGGTTAAAACAACTGAATTTAATAACAAATCACCATATTTACATAAACAATTAACAACAAAAACTCCCACTTGACTCCCGCTTAATAAAAATGCCAAAAACTTAGGCGATATCTCTGGAGAGATCAATTACCTGGACCAAGTGTCCTTAAATTAAAAGATACAAAAAGTGACCATATAAGTGCGTACGCCGTTCTACATGCAACACGATGTGTACTTTGAATGCGTGAATCGTTATCATCCAGAGTGACCCTTCAAACAACGAATCCGCATTTCCTAGAGCTAGACCGACACAAGGGAACACAACTACAATACATTAAATTAAACCGACACTTCCTAAATCTACTATAAACAAACACAAAATTTCCGTGTGAAATTGGACTTAAATTGCCGTAGCAACATTTACTGCCTAAAAACTTAGGACTTCTCACACAAATCAACACAAGTCATTAACACGTGACCAATAGAAAAATACTCAAATGACCGCTGTCAAAATTTACAAATACTCTACCACTACACCACACGGGTGTGACAAACAAAATTACATGAAATCGAGTCATCAACAAAGCAATAGGCAAACAGCCAACATTTACGTTAATCACAATATTCTTACCCATACAAGGTACAACAATCCGTTACACACATGGCGAACTCCCCAATTAATTATGGCTTAAAAATTAGCCATCACAATGAACAGGTTTGCTACATGAAAGCTTACAGGGTTCAGTCGGACAAATAGGACTGCCTATCAAAATAAGTCACAGGCAAAACGGGCGGTTTGTGGAACTCTGCATGTCTGTCAACCCACGTGTCAATAACCTCGACCTCCCAGAACATGGGGTCGAACCTCGAAGAAATGTGCCCCAAAGCACAATAATACGTGTGTGTCAGAAAAACATATGGACAAGAATCAGCAGTCCCCCAAGAGCACTCTGTCTTTCCATCTAAAATACAACAGCAGCAAAAATATATAAGGGCGGTAGGACAACTACCCCCTCCTCACGTAGAATCAACACACACAAGTCACATCAACACACACTGAATCACACGTATGGGTTGTGACAGACCCTGAAATAAAAGACACAAATAATATCCACATGCTGGCGCCATCGTTCTATGCCGTGACTAGTCACCTGAAAAGGACTCAAGAAAAATCTATCAAAATTAGAACGAAGGTGTTCTACAATTACTTTTAAGTTGGTGCACTCGGCTACCCTAACATGAATAATAACCTGTTCAGCAAAATGTTTTACAATCATTTCCTCCCATTCCTATTTCAAAATATTAAAGTTAATAAAGCACCATTTATCGAATGTAACGGGTTCCGCAATTGCAAGGATAAAAATCACGCACGCACGCCGCGTACATTACACATGACTCAAAAAAAAATATCAACAAACACTTTGGCCACGCGCCAACGGACATTTAAACATATAGTGTCGGTACAAGAAAAACAGCTATAAAACAAGAAAGAAAAACATGACTATTTACAAAGTTCCCCGGCCAAATCTAACTACATAATTGAAATAATCCAATTTTAGTACATCACCGCTTCTGCATGTAGGACTAAGGACATCCTCCTCAACCCATTGCCCTATGGACAATTTAGCACTCCATAGTAGTCGTCTGCGTTGATTTCTTGAAGCTCATCCCAACTTCAAACCACGTGCTGATCATCTTGGTCTCGACTCCTTGGCAGAAAAGTTCAATGTTAAATATTTGCCTATCTATAATCGCTTGCAGGCTACTCAGTTCACCCACAATTGTCCTACTGCGATTAATAGCGAAGACTGGCCCTAATTATATCGCACATACACACTATAAAAACACATACAATACACACAATTTATACATAAAATATACATCTCGAGTCCGCGCCACTGGCTCGTTAACAAGTTCAAAATCCTGGCTGCACCAGCAGTCGCTATCTCGTCCGGTATTTCCGTCCCGTCTTATGGACTTCGGTTCTGGTAAGCGCTAATGAGGGTGATACGATACTTCCCCCTTAAAGTTGAACTCGTCGTCTTTAAAAGAATGTTACAGTTTATCACGCGCTGGCGTGAAATATTTAGATCACACAATTTAGTTGATTTTAGAACAAAATGTATTATAGCTTTTAAAATTCGATACTGCAAACGCTGCGACTTTAGCTTCCCAGAGCTCATAAAATAAATTAGCTTCACCGATTTTAGAGCGTAAAAATCATATTTCGAACTGGCGTGGAGTACGCCTCTGAAGGCTCCACACAATAAGACTTAGATAAATTCGAGCGTCAAAATCACACTTCAAACTGGCGTGGAGTATGCCTCTGAAGGCTCCACAACTGAGTACTCAGATTGGCGTCAAAAATCACACTTCAAACTGGCGTGGAGTATGCCTCTGAAGGCTCCACAAGATTATTACTTAGATAGGCGTCAGGCCAGACTATTTATGAGAAACTGACAAGGGCGGTGGAGTGGGGCGGAGTCGGATAAAAACTTCCAGAGTTTTTGTCTCACAAAGATGGGGCTAGTGTCATTCTTCTCCGAATAAATCCAACGTCACAAATTACTCGAGCGGAGATTAATCCGTTCGGTGGTTCCTTAGATACACACTTCCGCGCGCTTTTTACTACTGACGCCGTCCACCTCGTGGTCACGGCTTGGTCTCTTGCGATTGGCTGATTCAATCGTATGTTCGTTGAGAGGACCTCGTGATTCTCCCTTTATGTCTCCAATTTTGGTACAGTAGTTGCACAATTTGGCCTTGAACTCGACTAATTCTGGCCGTCCCCAGGAATAGCTACCAACTCAGCTTCTGTTGCAATCATTACGAAATGCTGGCCTCCCTACTATCCAAGTCGACTTCCTTATGTGCTGCCTGGGCCGTAGTAATAATAATAATAAATATGAATACTTATTTATCGAAGATCAATAAGGGTTCAGTATATATGTATATCAGTTTCTTGTGGACACGATAACTGCCGTAATTTTGCACCAATCACTTTGAATTTTTTACATAATATGTATCCCTATAAAGTCTCGGTCGAGTTCGTTAATGGGCAAAATCGGTCGAAGGGGGTGAAAATGGGGGGCTTTTTTAGAAAAATTGAAATTTCGCTATAACTCTCTTAATACGTGAAATATCGAATCCCTTCAAAGTTCATAATATGTGTCTGATAAGTGCCAACAATTTATGTCCAATAAGTTTTTTGATAGCAC
This sequence comes from Meconema thalassinum, assembly GCA_946902985.2. NCBI lineage: Eukaryota > Metazoa > Arthropoda > Insecta > Orthoptera > Tettigoniidae > Meconema > Meconema thalassinum. The sequence goes on along the minus strand of OX336390.1, from coordinate 629,219,278 downwards.
CAACCATTGACCAAAGGGGTGGAAAAAGTGTTTTTTTCGGGAAACATTAATCATATCTCTCTTAATAGGCACAATATCAAAACCGTACAAAATGGACAATATTCCCCTAATAATTACCTAAAACTTTGGCTGAAAGAATTTTTGATATGACCCACCATTACGCCAAGGGATGAGAAAAATCATTTCGGAATTATAAGAAAATGCCAAGAGCTATCAGAGGTTGCCATGGCAACACTACTAAATTGATGAGGGATGAGCCGTTGCCATGACAACGCACTTGCACGAGATCAGATTCAGTATTTCCATCTGATTAAGCCAGCCCCGTGGTGTTGGGGGTAGCGCGCCTGCCACTCACCCGGAGGCCCCGGGTTCGATCCCCGGCTCAGTCAGGGATTTCAAAACTGACGTGAGGGTTGGAACGGGGTGCACTCCGCCTCGTGAGGACAATTGAGTAGCTGTCTGACAGTGAGACAGCACCCCGATCACGAATACCAATATTAACGGCCGAGGGGACCCGACGCACTGATCACGCGTCACCCCAATATCTGCAGGCCAAATGGCTGGGCAGCGGTCGCTTGGTCGGCCTTAGCCCGTCATGGGCTGGATGGTGCCAGGGGTTGACTTTGACATCTGACTAAGTGGGAAGCGGCTTCGGTGACGTAACTGGTAGCATGCAGAATGTCTATGCCCAAGGTCGCGGTTTCAAAGCCGGCCGAAGTCGTCGGATGTTCTAAGAGCGCTAAAAATCCCTCAGTATGCTTTTCTTTGGAGGGGAAGATCCAACGTTGGTTGCGAGTTGCTGGTTACGGTGGCATCTCGTAGCCAAGTTCAGAGCTAGGTGTCGTTGACGGTAATATCTGGTAGCAACATTAGGAACTACTGCTTGAAATTGACCGTCTGCAGTCCTTACCTGAATTAAGACTACTACAGCCATTACAATTCACACCGTTTATCAGACAGATTCTACACTCACCCAAAGTACACGGGGTTAGATGACCGCATTGTCACAGCCCCTAAACTGAGGAACCAACCAGAGGTAGATTTCATTAGAAAGCTAACTATTGCAATGGGTACCATGTTTCGACTTCTCGAAAATTTCGACATATCTTCGCGTTTCACATCCCCCAGACCACAAAACCACCGTCAGTTCAAAAGTTTATATATAATTTATGTATATATATATGTGTATATATGTATATATATGCATATCAGTTTCTTGTGGACACGATAACTGCCGTAATTTTGCACCAATCACTTTGAATATTTTACCGAATATGTATACCTATAGAATCTCGGTCGAATTCGTTAATGGGCTAAATCGGTCGAAGGGGGTGAAAATGGGGGGCGTTTTTCGAAAAAGTGAAATATTGCTATAACTCTCTTAATATGTGAAATATCGAATCCGTTCAACGTTCATACTATGTGTCGGATAAAGCCCGAAAATTTATGTTTGAAGAGTTTTTTTATAGCACCAACCATTGACCAAAGGGGTGGGAAAAAGTGGGTTTTTCGGGAAACATTAATCATATCTCTCTTAATAGGCACAATCTCAAAACCGTACAAAATGGACAATATTCCCCTAATAATTACCTAAAATTTTGTCTTAAAGAATTTTTTATATGACCCACCATTATGCCAAGGGATGAGAAAAATGATTTCGGAATTATATGAAAATGCCAAGAGCTATCAGTGGTTGCCATGGCAACACTACTAAATTGATGAGGGATGAGCCATCAGACGTTGCCAAGATAACGCACTTGCACGAGATCATATTCAGAATTCCATCTGACTAAGTGTGAAGCGGCTTCGGTGACGTAACTGGTAGCAAGCATGCTGAATGTCTATGCCCAAGGTCGCGAGTTCAAAGCCGGCCGAAGTCGTCGGATTTTCTAAGAGCGCTAAAAATCCCTCAGTATGCTTTCCTTTGGAGGGGAAGTTCCGACGTTCGTTGCGAGTTGCTGGCTGCGGTGGCATCTAGTAGCCAAGTTCACAGGTAGGTGTCGTTGACGGTAGTACCTGGTAGCAACATTAGGAACTACTGCTTGAAATTGACCGTCTGCAATCCTTACCTGAATTACAGGCTAATACAGCCATCCCTAAGTACACGGGGTTACATGACCGCGTTGTCGCAGCCCCTAAACTGAGGAACCAACCATAATCTCTGCGGGAGATATAATTTTGCGTGAAGAAATAACAGACCGTTACATGGTTACACATCAGTGTCGAAACCTTGCATAAGGACAGTGTGACCACAAGTATAAAAATGGACCCCAAATGACAAGAAGGTTACCGTTCCCATAAGACAATAAAATGTTTAAAATAAGCATAAAATGACGAAAAACAAAGTTAATTAAGCTCCGATTATAAAATACCTGCTCGCAATAAATGAGGTCTGATCCTTCTACGAAAACCTGCATATTCTGCCTATTTTCGCCTATCCCCATGTTTGTCCGGTGAAATCTACCTCCGCCTTCCGGCGTGCCGAGAGGACTTTTTTTTATTTGAAATGGAAATTTGAAATTTTGAAACCAAAGGGTGTAGTGACGTCGCTGAAATGGTCGCCATTTTTAAATGGTGCAAAATATCGAAATCAATAGTAGCCTATATGTAAGCCTGGTAAATCAGCTACATCCATGCAAAATTTCATTTAAATCGGACCAGTGGTTCTTGCGTGATTGAGTAACAAACACACAGACACACACCATCTCATTTTTATATATTAGTATGATAATTGTATACAAATTTGGAAACAGTTGTTTCTCTCATTATTTTAATTTATTTAATTGATTTTAATTCACGATACATTAGAATAAAATAATAATTACCTTCACAAAGACCTTTCTGAGGTCTAAAATCTCCCTCTTTCACGATGGTATGTAAAGGGGGCGGCAAAACCTACGGGCGTAGGAGCGCATAAAATCTAAATGCGGCCCTGCAGGTAAGCTGTGAAATCATATTGTCAAAACAAAACACAAACCTTTGGCTATTTTCCCACAGAGTTGGCATCGACACTGAGGCATTTGTCGTACCGTGAAATCATTTGTGGTGTTCGAGTGTATACCCTGGTATTAGTGTGTAGTTCTCTCGCTTTCCTCGTTAACCACCAGCGACTCAAACGCAAGACTGTAGTTCAAAATAAATTTCTGGACCTTCCTTGAAGAGTTGTTGATAAAACAAAGTGTGTTAAATTGTGGCCATTTCAAGGTATTATTTGGCGATATTAAAAACCAGACGAATTTCGTGAAATTAATCAATCACTTTTCAGTAGGTCAACACGTATTTGTGAAACGTCAGGACTTTAAGTGCACGTGTCGACAATAACCATCGTTTGCTGCTGACCAATAGCTGATGGTTCTTGACCAATAGCATGCTTGGTCTATCACTCTACGTGGCGTCCAGAGGCCGGTCCTGGCGGCCTGCTCGCGTGTCAGGTGCCCAGTGTTGCACAGTTGTACGTAGTTCTGTCCAGTCTTGCTGCTTGCTCTCAGTAGCTACAGTGGAGAGTTGACAACACTGTGCATTGAGCTGGGAATGACTGATGTTGCTGTTCCCTCAACCCTTGAAGGTGGCTAAAAATATGTCGGCCCAGAGCAGTCAGCTTCACCTTGAAGCTTCACCAAATACCGTCCGTACTCTAGCTACCACACCTCACATCTGTTTAAAAGAGCGTTAAAATCCCTCAGTATGCCTTCCTTCAGAGGAGATGTTAAGCCGTCGGGCCAATGTTATAGATTTGTGGCATGAAAAAGAACCTTCCACTAACTAAACTTGTGTGAAGCAAACTTTTTAGATTAGGTTTGATTACTGCTCTTAAGTTCCATCGTTCGTCACCAGGCGCTGGTTGCGATGGCATCTATTAGGAGCCACGTTCACAGCTAGGTGTCGTGGACAGTAGCATTTGGAAGCGAAAGTAGGAACTAATTGAAATTATAGTCTGCAATCCTTACTTTATAAAAAAAACAGATTACACACACTAATACAGTCATCACAATTGACGCCGGTTATCAGACAGATTCTGCACACACCCTAAGTACACCGGGCTACATGACCGCGTTGTCGCAGCCCCTAATCTAAGGAACCAACATCTGTTTAACATAATCCAACCTTGATCTACCCCTACAGTTCTTGTCCTCGACCCTTCCTTCCATAACTAAGTTTGCTATTCCTGAGTGTCGCAGTATGTGTCCTACCAACCTGTCTCTTCTCTTCCTTAGCAATTACCAGAAACATCTCTCCACTCGCACTCACCTTAATACCTCTTCATTTGTTACTCTATCTACTAATCTGATCTTCATCATTCTCCCCTAACACCACATTTCAAATGCTTCTATTCTTCTCTTTTCTGATGTGCCATCTGTCCAAGTCTCACTTCCATAGAGCACCATGCTGCACACAAAAGTTATCAAAAATGGCTTTCTAATACTTAAATCCATATTTGATGTCAACAAATTTCGTTTCAGTAGGAATGCTATCATTGCCATTGCTAGCCTACTTTTTATATCCTCTTTGCTCTGTCCATCACAGATTACTTAGCATTCCAAGCATAATGAAAATGAAAATCCACAGCCTGCTTCCAGTCTCCGACCGGGTCAGGAATGGAATGAATGAATCCCCCATCTAGCGGCGAGGATATGAACTGTGCCGGCTGCCGAGGCCTGACGCACTCCTCTGGGGCAATGATTAAATGAATGACAGATGAAATGAAATGATAGTGGAGAGTGTTGCTGGAATGAAATTTTGACAGGGAAAACCGGAGTACCCGGAGAAAAACCTGTCTGCCTCCGTTTTGTCCAGCACAGATCTCACATGGAGTGACCGGGATTTGAACCACGGAACCAGCGGTGAGAGGCCGGCGGGCTGCCGCCTAAGCCACGGAGGCTCGCTCCAAGCATAATATAATAGATTATTTAAAAATGTTGTTGTTGTTTGAGTCTTCAGACTTTCGACTGGTTTGATGCAGCTCTCCATGCTTCCCTGTCTGAGCTAATCGATTCATCTCTACATAGCTACCACACCCTATATACGAGGCAATCTGTTTAACATATTCTAACCTTGGTCTATCCCTACAATTCTTGTCCTCGACCCCTCCTTCTATAACTAAGTTTGCTATTCCTGGGTGTCTTAGTATGTGTCCTACCAACCTATCTCTTTTCTTCATTAGCAGTTGCCAGAAACATCTCTCCTCTCCCACTTATTTTAATACCTCTCATTCGTAACCCTATCTACCCATCTGATCTTCATCATTCTCCTGTAACACCACATTTCAAACGCTTCAATTCTCCTCTTTTCTGCTGCACCAATAGTCCAAGTTTCACTTCCATAGAGTGCCACGCTCCAGACAAAGGCTTTCAAAAATGACTTCCTAGTACCTAAATCTAGATTCGATGTCAACAGATTCCTTTTCTGTAGAAATGCTTTCTAATATTTCAATGTTGAGAGAGTGACTTACACTTTCTGAAATCGTTGAACACTGAGTTTTACCAGAAGGGTTTCTTGTCAGGATGCAACAAATATACCAGTGTCGTTAGCGACTAAGTGAAAAAAAAAACAGTCAACTTTTTGTCGTTTGTCATTAGTTCATTTTGAAACGTGCGCGATCATCCCAACACAGAGGCGGCCGTGGCCTCGTCTTAGGTAGGCTACCATCCCAGCATCCTCACCCATTGATACAAACAAATGTCCAGCGGTAACCATTTCAGTACACACTTGAGGTAAGCTATTACTTTTCACTTGCCATTATTTATGATGCCACCCAGAGCCAGGAATCCAACTCGGATATGAACGATATGGTAAAACAATTATGGCAAGGATTGAATTACTAGACCGAAACTCACTCTAAATGACCAGCAGTTCTCACGTTGAAAGCGTAACATCAGACTGATCGAGAGACTTTCAATTTTTAACGAACGTTTAAAATACCAAATAATGTGGTTAAAGTCAAGCTTCTGTACGTAAAGTACAAGCCTTCAAGATGTTAACAGAGAGTTCAAATGGTTTACCAAGACACGAACCTGGGACCTTCGGATTCTCGGCCCAGAGCTCTTTCCACATGAGCTACTGCGAGCAGACACCACTGCCTCAACAGCACTGTGTCGTTGCCTACTGTGGGGGTCATTAAATTGTATCTTGCACGACAAAAAGCGAATTTTCAGGTGTTAGATCGTATTGTGTACCTAGAGTACAAGACATCAACATGTTAAGGTTTACTGTGCACTCTTGAGCATGTTAAATTTGTACATTTTCCAGACAATATTATAGTCGTAGTTTTCTCACTTATTTCAACGTGCAAAAAGTAACTTATTATGCACTGGATGATAACCATGATATTATAAGATTAGAAAATCTGGAAAATTAATACAAATTGTAACAAAGAAATTTCAGAAAAATTAGAATCATTGGTTCAATCAAAAACACTTATCTCATTTGCTTTTCAACCAAATGCTCTCTAAATGTTTACACATACTGAGATTAGATAATTTCAGAATGTTAACGGTAATAATAATTACCATCAGATATTAGCAAGCCGAGGAAAATATGTAATCCATTAAAAATATTTTTAAAATAAGGTGTTAGGGATATTCTTTCATGGAGTCTATTCTAATTTTAATAAAATAGATATGTTAACATTCTGAAGTTATACAGTTTTTTGTTTTCTTTGCTGGAGTGAAGCCAGCGGCTAGCCACCAGGCACGCGCACGCTTTGCGCCAACCAACCGAACTCTGGCCGCAGATTGCGTGGAGGTAGATACCGTAACAGAGTACATTAATTAATGGTAAATTTACCAACAAATATTCATTAAAAACTTACCTTTTCACAGAAGATGCTGAAAATGTTCTCCTTCAGCTGACAATCAGACGTTGAACAGTGTAAATAAATTAGCGTTTACACGTTGTAATTCCCTTCTGTTGTGAGAGATATCTGCTGTCGTATATTATTCTCCAGCTCCACTAGAGTACGGGTAATTGATATTTACACTTTGTACTTTTTACCCCACAATTAAATATCAAACGGGCTTCGGTTAATTACAGTAAACACGGAGGGTGGTATAAGAGTAGCTACAAAATGTAACGATGAAACTTCCAAAGTTACTGCCTGTCAGCTGAAGGAGAACATTTTCAGCTTTCTCTGTGAAAAGGCAAGTTCTTTAATCATGATTTGCTGGTGAATTTACCAGATTAATGAACTCTGTTACGGTATCTACCTCCGCGCAATCTGCGCACCGAGTTCGGTTGGCTGGCGGTAGGCGTGCGCACGCCCCACTCCAGCAATAAAATCACCCTGTATATTCTCAGTACTCATGTTATAAAATTTGGAGGGCATATGGTTGGCAAGAAACTGAGATAAGTGTTCCTGATAGATTCAATGTTACTTTACTTTTTTTAGCGGCTTCGGTGCCAGTGTTGGTAGCATGCTGAGATTCTATGTCCAAGATCGCGGGTTCAAACGCGGCCGAAGTCGTCGGATTCTTTAAGAAAGTTAAAAATGCCTCAGTATGCCTTCCTTCGGAGGGGAAGTAAAGCCGGCGGGCCCTAGTCATAGATTTATGTCATGTAAAAGAACCTTCCACTAACTACAATTGTGTGAAGCTAAATTTGTAGGTTAGATATGGTTAACGCTCTATAAGTTCCAACGTTCGCTGCAAGGTGCCGGTTGCGGTGGCATCTAGTAGCCAAGTTCACAGCTAGGTGTCGTTGACGGTAGCATTTGGTAGCGAAAGTAGGAACTACTTGAAATTGATCGTCTGTAGTCCTTACCTGAATTACAGATAATACACACTAATACAGGCATCACAATTAACACAGGTTATTAGACAGATTCTACACACACCCAAAGTGCCCGCGTTGTCGCAGTCCTTAAACTGAGGAACCAACCAACCAACTTACTTTTCTTACAATTCATATTAATATTCCAGACTTTAAGTTATAAACTCAAAATATATCATCCAGTTCAAAATACCGCAAGTTACTGTTTGTACGTTACAGGAATCTTGGCATTAACCTTACGAGAAATGCGCAGTATGATGATGTCTAGGGCCAGGATGTTGATGCCGTAAGAAAGTTTAAAAAATGCACTTAAAATTTTCAAAAATGACTGTAATAAATGACATAAAAATCTAAAAATGCACTATAAAATGGAGAAAATGATCTTATAATAATAGACTGAACTCATCAATATTTCAAAAATTCGAAAAATTCACTATAAAATGGAGAAAATGATCTTATAGTAATAAACTCACCAATATTTCAAAAATGACATCTGAAGCTCAAACTGAAAAGTCAATCAAAATAGATTTCTAGCACTTAACAAAAGGTTTAAGTTCATAGCTACTAGCTTCTTCTTAACTCTGAGAGACGTAACTCCCTCATATAAAGCTGTGACACGACTAAATTAAAAAACAAGATGTTCAGTAAAGAACATATAGCCTACTTTCTCCTAAATGTATGAGTATAGTTATAACTCGTTGTTATTATCAAAGAGTATAATAGAACTATTCTTTGTTGAAGACCTTAGAAACGATTTACCTCTACCAAACGCCACGACCTAGATAAAAACTGCTACCATCATTGAAGAAAGAAAGAAAGAAAGAAAGATAAGAAGTATATCAAGAATGTTATGGATCTGGAGACATAATCGACCGGACTGGCGGCGTGGCTCAGCGGTAACGTTCTCGCTTGCTGGGCCCTAGGTTGCAGGTTCGTATCCTGGCGCAGTCAGCTGGCATTTGAGGGTGCACAAATGCGAGGGAGCCGTGTCAGTACATTTACTGGCACGTTAAAGATCCCCTTCGGGCCAAAATTCCGGCACCCCGGTGTCTCTAAAAGCAGCAGTAGTTAAAAGGGATGTAAAACCAATAACATTATTATTATTATTATTACGACCTGCCGTGGGCAACATCCAACTTTGAGTTGAGGCATGTCTTTACACGTCTGGTTGTGCATGGCTTTCACAACCCTAATTGAATTAACAAATCTTTCCATGACCCTACAGAGACGTGTGTATACAAACTATGTGGATATTTTCGATAATATAATCCTAACAGAGCGAGTGCATTCTAGCGGCCAGAATAAGAAACTTTTCAATAAAATCTGGAAGTTACCTTTTTGGCAGCTAGATGTCTCGAGTAAATCTGCTGGCGAATTATGTTTTAATTAAATATATATTTTACACCATAATGTGGACAATATAACGCTTAATAACATTTTCAAGTAACGCAAAATAGGCTGTTACAAACCCTTTAAAATAAAAAGTTAAAATGCATCGTAGTATCAACTTGTCATTCTTCAAATTCGATGCGCATAGAATGATAATGGTATAGTAATCAATGGATCCCCACGTAGACTAGTCGGGACATCTAGTGGTGAAATATCGTAATCCTAACAGAGCGAGTGCATTCTAGCGGCCAGAAGAAGAAACTTTTCAATAAAATCTGGAAGTTACCTTTTTGGCAGCTAGATGTCTCGAGTAAATCTGCTGGCGAATTATGTTTTAATTAAATATATATTTTACAGCATAATTTGCACAATATAACGCTTAATTTTAAAACATCTGAGTCATTACAAAACAATAAACATATAACATTTCAAGCAAAAAAACTAGCTCTGATCGGGTTTGAACCATAGGAATCTGAGCGACAGGCTATCGCTCTACCACTGAGCTAATTGTGTCAACGAATATCGTTTTATTTAAAATGACTTACATAGAACTTGTTAGCAAATAATGATTTATACTAAACGATTTCATCACTGGAGTATATTATTTATATATAAAGCATTTCATACAAAGTTTATTTATTTTTTATCAGTACGCTATATTGCATTCAATACTCAAATTAGTGAAATATAAGTCAGGCACAAGATATCCGCTGCCATCTTGTCTTATTAATGAATCAGCTGAGCTTTTTAAAACCACGTCTGCACTATAGTATTACAAAATAAACTTTTAATTTCGTACGTGCCTCTTCCTTTAGAACAGTTAAAACGATTCTCGGCTCGATAATCGGAACTGGTGGGTCCCATGATATGGATTATAAAGTTTGCATAATTCGCACGGCCGCCATCCTGAAATGGTATGGCGGACGACCTTGTAGTTTGGTCACAAGACGCATCCTATACGAAGGTATGTTGTTACCAAATTTGGTAGAGATTGGATGATTTGGATAGTCGTTATTTGATTTTACGTTTTGAACGTTTGAGTGGCCGCCATTCAGTTTTAGTAAAGATGGCGGCGATATAAAACATGACACTGAGGTGTCCTTTGCTAGTGCTACCTTTGTACCAAATTTCGTTCAATTCGCATTCACCGTGTTCGAATTGATAGGGGGGGACAGACATTCAGAGTACACACACTCACACACACACACACAGACTCACACACACACATACACACACACAGACAGACACACTTTTTTCGCCCTGTGTTGATCTCATAAGTCTACTTTCATTTTTTGCAAAAATCGAAAGTAGGCTAAAAAAGACCTTAAAAGACTGATTTCTCTAAAATATGAACAAAAAATCTACCAAAATTAAAAAAAATGCTCTTAAAATGGAAAAATAGCAAAAAATGCAAAAACATTCAAAATAAAAATGACATATTTGAGATGGGGTGGCCTGTCCGGAGTTTCTATGTACTTCAGCATTGTTATAGACAGCTCAGTAAAAGGATGACATGTCATCAACATCCGGGCCCTAATGATGGAGACAATGCACATGCTCAACAGTACACAATAACGTTAAACCGAGATTTTAAATGTCTAACGCGACCATCTTGTACACAACACGACCCAACAGGTAATTAACCAAAATTCGTGGATCAATAGACTAATAATCAAAAATGAATAGTTTTGCATATTGTCTTTGATGCCCATGATTTGCTGAGTTTTAAATAAATATTTTGCCATGCATTCATCATAAAGTTAGCGGCTTCGGTGGCGTAGTTGGTAGCATGCTGAACTGCTGATCCCAAGATAGCGGGTTCAATCCGGCCTAAGTCGTCGGATTTTTTAAGAGCGTTGAAATCCTTCAGTACGCCTTCCTTCGGAGGGGAAGTAAAGCCAGCGGTCCCATGTCATAGATTTATGGCATGTAAAAGATCCTTCCACAGATTTATATTTTGTGAAGCTAAATTTCTAGGTTAGATTTCGTTGGAATGCTCTATCAAAGTTCCAACGTTCACCACTAGGTAACAGTGACATCTGGTAGTGAAAGTTGGAACTACTTGAAATTGAACGGAACTTGTAGCTCACCCTAAGGGTGTCCGTTTGAAGCAGCTACAGCCTCTGGCGAGCCGAATATGTCCTCGGACACTCTCGGCACTAAAAAATCCATACGATAAATAAATAACGATCATAAAGTTGTCTATCAAAGGCATTGTAACTGTACAAACTTCATTCGGGGTGGTGGTGGTATTAATTACCATAAGGGAAACACATTTCTTAACCAATTCTCTTCTTAAGTTCAATCTTTTTCCTTCAAAACATAACATATCATTTATTTCCACATCAGATCCACCACAATCTAAAACATAACCATTACATTCTTGACAATCCGCTTCAGAACCTTACATTTTCTTCATAACCAACTTTCACATCTTACCGGGTGAGTTAGCCGAGGTCGTTGCGGCATGACTGTTGGCAGTCGCTCACATCCGGGAGGCGAGGAGGTTCGAATCCCCCCGCCGGCAACCTTGAAGATGGTCTTCTGTGGTTTCCCATCTTCCTTCCAGGCAAATGCCGAGGTTGGTCCTTAACTATAGGCCACAGCCGCTACCTTCCAACTCCTCGACCCTCCCTTCCAACTTTCCTCCCCAACCGTACTTGTAGCTAACCCATTGGGTGTCCGTCTCGAAGCAGCTACAAAACTGGCGAGCCGAACATGTCCTTGGACACTCCCGGCACTAAAAGCCATAGGCTAAAAAAAAAAAAAAAAACAAAAAACATCTTAGATCCTCTCTGTTCTTAAACATATAACACCTTCCATTCTAACATCTTCCTTTCCACATCAAGTTTTTCTGGCAACCCAACGTGGCGTGAGCAAGGGAATGAAGAAATATGAGTAACAACGTGAGTACAGTGCAGGTAGAGAAAGGAATGGAGGGAGAATTGAACTTAAGTATGTTCCACCCGTTAGGAACAGTGTGAATGTAAACAGTAATAGAGCAAAATGTAATGATCATAATGTTGTAGGAAATAAATGTGGTAATAGCAGTATAAAGCAAATCACATGTAATAAGTCAATCTTCCTGAAACCAACTACCAAATATGAAATAAGTACGATAGTCAGAAAATTTAAAAATAAGCATAGTCATGGTTGGGATGAAATTTCACCCTAGTTGTTGAAACAGTGCTATGGTCCAATCCTAGACATTCTTACAGAACTGATAAATATGTGTCTCTTAAAGGGCATCTTCCCAGATATACTAAAGCTATCCGTTGTTAAACCAATTTTTAAAAAGGGCGACAGACATCAACTAGGAAACTACAGACCGATCACCCTTATCTCTACATTTTGTAAAATTTCAGAGTAAGTGATGTACCATATAATAATTGAGTTTATTGTTAAGAATGATTTAATAAATAAGAATCAGTTTGGTTTCAGGAAGAGCTTATCAACTATAAATGCCATTGCAGAATTTTATGACACTCTGCTTGCTTCTCTTGATGATAATAAATGTGCTGTTGGGGTTTTCGTAGATTTGACAACAGCATTTGATACAGTAGATCATCAATTATTATTGGATAAGGTAGAGGCTTATGGTATAAGGGGAATAGCATTGGAACTGTTAAAATCATATTTGAATAATAGATGGCAATTTACAGAAATTCCTTTTAAGAATGGTGAAAATATATTCAAGTTCCAATCCACTCCTGGTTTAGTTAAAAAAGGTGTACCTCAAGGTTCAATCCTTGGTCCCCTCCTTTTTATTCTCTATGTAAATGACAGTCAAAAATAGTTTGATTGTTTCGTATGCAGACGATACCTCAATTTTGAACTGGAACTGTAATAAAACAATTACTCTTCTAGAAACTCAAAATAGTATTGATCTTATCACTCAATATTTTAATGAGATAATGTTAAGTCTAAACCCTTCATAAACCAACTTTGTAATGTTTAACAAGCATAAGGGAACTAATTTAGAAGTAGATCGAAATCTTTACTGTGGATCTGATGATATTCAACAGGTAGCCTCAGCAAAATTTTTGGGTATTACAATAGATCATAAATTATCATGGGAAGAGCATATAAATGAAATCTGTAAAAAAATAACAAAAACTCCTTCGTTTTAAAGAGAATTTCAATATACTTAAGCAGCGAATATCAATTAACCGTCTACTATGGATTAATACATTCACAGATATCATACGGTATCGAGATATGGGGTGGGGCAGCAAATAGGAATATGGAGAGAATATTTAAATTGCAGAAACGAGTAATACGATAAATACGATACTTGTTTGGGTTGAAATCGAGAGAATCATGCAGAGTTGCATTTAAGAAGCATAAAAGTTTAACAATATTTTAATTGTAAATTTTCAAAGTTATCTTGCTAAGGGAAAATCAACATAAACTTGTCACAATCAACGATGTCCACAATCATGAAACCAGAGGGCAGAATGACTATTTTCAAAAGAGGGTAAATAAACAATATGCAGAAAAGCATCCTTTCAAAAAAAAAGGAGCTATATACCACAATAAGCTTCCAAACCACTTATAATCTTTGACTGGAACTGGGTTCAGAAAGTCTCTCAAGAAATACCTAGCACAGAAAGTGTTGTATTCTTTCAGTGAATTTTAAAGAAACGTGTAACTGTTTAATTATGTAAAAAAGTTGTAAATATGCAAATTTAACTGTGAGTATGTTGTGTGACGTATCCAATTCTGTATGATGCAGGTTCTGGAAATAAAGAGTTTTGTATTGTATTGTATTGTATTGTATTGCTTATGAGCGAAATTACAGAGCTGAAGGGATTGACTAGTGAATTAGAGGAGTTGGTTAGTTCAGTAGAGGTGTCTGTGGAATCTATGAAAATACATATAGAGGAGGAGATGTGTGAAGTACGTGATGTTAGGGGGCGTAAGGAAGAAAATGGACAAGAGAGAGAACAAGGTGAAGGAGGACGTCAAATGGAGGAAGAGAATAAAACTGAACACAAGGAAGAGAATGAGATAGAAGACAAGGTGAAGAAAAGGGTGGAGGATAAGATAAAAGAGGAGGAAGAAGTAGATAAGAAGAAGTGTTGGAGGAGAAGGACGAGGAGGATAGGCAGGAGGACAAGGTGGACAGAGAAAAGGATGTGAGTAAGGCAAAGAGGAGGAATAAGAAGAGGAAGAGATGTCAGGCAGATCGAGATAAAAGAATGAAGGATCAGAAGAAGAAAAAGGAAAAGATAAAAGGGGCAAAGGGAAAGAGGAAAGAAAATATATGAAGAAAGGAACTGTTGAGCAAGATAAGACAGATGAGGAAGAGTAGGAACATGAGGAAGGGAAGAAGAGAGAAGCAGGAAGGAAAGAGATTGAACTTAAGAAGAGAATTGGTTATGAAATGTGTTTCCCTTATGGTAAATAATACCACCACCACCCCGATTGAAGTTTGTACAGTTACAACATACTACTACAATACAGTAGTAGCGTAATTTTTTAATGTAAATATTTAACCACAACACGGTGATCAGGATCTGATGGTGGCAATTTGAAGGTTGAAATGCGTAATCCTACATTGCCCTATTTAATTGTGATAATTAACTAATACGTGTATTTTTTCTAGGAGTGTGTTTACATATTTATATCTTGTGCCCCGCCAATTCATTGGGCACGATCGTGTTGACCGACTGAAGAGCTACAGATGACAATGTCTGTAAGCTGTTAAGTCGGGGTAGACTTGCATAAAGAAACATACAACAGTATACTGTTTATAGATCCATTCTTAGCAATGCAGACGTTCTTCGGGCTGAACTAGAAGAGACACACGGACGTGTACTTGCCAAGCAGCTGATTAGCTCCTGATTGATGGCAGGCAGTGTTCTGGTTGAATAATTCGCTTGATTACACTGAGCGTCCTCTAATAGCAGCCATTAGCGATGTGGTGGTCGTTACAAACCACATACGGCACCATTGTTTCAATTTTCATCTCCCTTTTAAAAAGGAGATCAATTTTCTTACAAGTCCAGCAAATATAAATCAATTTACATTCATTTTCTTGTTTCAAAAATATGCTTATTAATCTAAATCGTGTCATTAAGTCTCTCCTTTTCTTGCGGTGGTTACTCCATAACATTTGAACCGTTTAGGATTAGCCTCCTCCATGGTCAGTTTTACGAGTGTTTGATTACAGGTGATAGTAATAGTTCAACACTTCAGCTTTTGGTTATCAATTTAAGTATCAAATTATGCATAGTTTTTTGTTTTACTCTCCAATTTTCGGATGTTTCTTATTTTTTAATAATAGAGGAGTGTTGTGAGGCGGTAAACGGGATCTGGAGATTGGCCTGCCAGCTATTACAAGCTAAGTGACAGGTTTGAACATGCATTAATTTGACTTAATGGGGTATTTTGGAATCTGGTGCTATCATTATATGAAGCAAGTGTTTACAAAAACAACATAATCACTAGTCTCTCCGGAACGCAGCGTCTTATGACGACACACGATCTTAATTGGTTCTCTTCAACACAGGAAACAAAACTCGTGACAACACGGCAAGAAGGCACAGCACAGCACATCTGCAGTAAATAGTACCTTGTTCGTTCTAATGAGGAGAACTACATGAGGGTATTATAAACTACAACATGATCATATAAGTGACATGTATCAACAGGCAGTTACTCATGCATGAAAATAAAGAATCCTGCACAGATCTAAAATTCAATTGCCACCTCCTGGTGTAGTGGCTAACGTTTTTGGCTTTCGCCCCGGAGGTCTGGGTTCGATATCTGCCCCCCCCCCCTCAGGGGCCCCTTGCTAGTGGGACGTGGGTTGGCGACCACGGGACCCCAGCTGAGTTCGGCATTGCTTCCCCTTACTTGTGCCGGGCTCCTCTGTAATCTTTCCTATCGACCACCCTTGGTCAACTCTTGTTCTTTTCCTACCACGACGGTATTAGGGTATCAGAGGCCTAGGGAGTATTTTACATTCCCACCTAAATTGGCCATTGTCTCAACTTTCCTGATCCCTCAATCTTCGAAGGGTCAGACCTCTTTTGTTCTCTTCCTATTAGCCCAGGCAAATTAAATAAAAAAGGTCGTGCTTCTCGAAAAATCGTCTAAAGCTGCAATGTGTTTTAATACCCTTTGGGGGTCCCAAATAAGAGTCCTGTGAGTTTGCGACGGATTCTGACTTCTGCTTAATTTTTGGGAGTCAAAAAACCGCAAAAATTTCGCACTTTTTTCAGTTTTTGCTTATAAATTCTAAACGACGCATTCTATAGAAACGTTTCTTCGTAGCGTTTTTAAAGAACATTAAATTCAACGCTAAATGGTGTTTAGTCCGTCTAAATCAGCCCAGTCGTTTAGCCGCAATCGATTTCTGAATTTGGGCCATTTTTACCAAGTTGATTCTTTGTTTGGATTTTCGCTTAAAACTCTTAAACAACGCATCGTATAGAAAATTTTATTCGAAGCGTTTTTAAGAGCATTACATTCTGCGTCGAATGGTTTTCAGTTTGTCAAAATCGGCCCAGCTGTTAGCCGCAATCGATTTTTTGAGTTGGGCCATTTATACCAACTCTCGTGTCTCATGTAATTTTCTTTTCCAATCGTGCAGTTTTCGAAGTGGCAAAGGAGGAAATCCGGGTTGGCCCAGTTTCCCCACTTGGCCTTGACAACCCAAGAGCAGCCACTCCAAAATGATGTTATGTGGTTTCAAAATATAAGAATACGTTATTATGAATAATGTTTCATTGAAAGTAACAAAAGCTGTATACATAAGATACATTTACATAAGATCTTTACGTAAACGATAACGATATAAATTACGTACAGAAAGATGTATTAGTTGTGTACATGAAACATCATAATGTGAAAGATGTTGACGATTTCTTTCGCCGTTTAGGAGATAACGGTGGCTCTTCGCCGATCACGTCATCTAGCTCCTCATCCTCGGAATCGTCCTAGCCCACGAAGCTGGCTAAACAAACTTTCAAAAGCATCTTGAGTAAGACGAGTAGTAATTATATATTTAATGCCATAGTCCGCCTGAAGCTGTTCAAACATGCCTCTTAAAGATTTTATTAATACTAACATGCTTTTGTGGAATGGAAGCATTTTAGTTTTCCCTTTCACTCTCATTCGCGATACTACATATTCAACTTGGTTTAGTATAAGATATTGTTCTTCTGCATGTTCAGGTACACCAAAGGCGCTGGATCAGCATGTTGACTTCTTGAATTCATAATGTCGTAAATATTATCCATAAGTTCAAAAAAGTTTGCAGCTTGGAAGTTTCCAATTAGTGATGCGATTGCTTTCGCTGTTGTTCTTAAATAAACTGCTTTTGCAGGTCCAACTTTTTGTCTGTCATTACCTTTCACAGTCAGATAAGCTGGATTCAACTTATGGCACAACTTTATTTCACCACAGTCCTTCTCCAAAACATCTCTTAAATTGGATGAATCCAATTCAGTGCCGTTTCCCAAGATAAGACCACTGTCAAGAAAGTGGTTGCGAAGCAGTTTAAAATAATGAGGCGTATCGGCAAAATCAAAAACTTGTCTCTCTGATTCATTTGGGTGGGCAAAAGATGTTTTATTCTCAGAAATCTGCAAAGATGACCACAAAGATAGATAATTGCTCCCTCCCATATCTGAAACTATGGAGGTAACTAACAATCCAGAGGAAGGAAGGAAGCTTGTAGTTTAACGTGACCGTTAATCTTGAGATCATGAGCCACGAGACCTCCTTTTTACGTGGAATCCGAACCACAGGACATGGCATTTCACTTCGAAAATCTCACATGCATTGACCGGGAATCGAACCCGGAGCGCCTTGGTGAGAGGCATACAGCTAGACCGCTGAGGCACCACGCCCCTACAATCCAGAGGACTCTACGGCTTGTATTATTGTCATGAGTAATGGTTTATCGATAGCAGTGTCAAACGCAAAGTAAATAGGTTGTTTCCAGCTCGATATTAGACCTCTTATTAATACTACTTGCACTTGAGATGAGGGACCAAGTATTTTGGCCATGGCTGAGTCATATACATTTCATCAAAATTAATTACACACAGCTTGTCAAAATCGGATAGTTCCTCAAACCTTTTTTAATTAGGCATAGTACATTCCTTAGAATAACTGGAAAGCATGTGAACTAGGCGCACCATCTTCTCAAGGTTGTGGCTGATGGGAGAGGAAATTTCAATTTTTCCCTCCTGAAATCATAAGATTTTGGAGACAGAGCCCTTATCATCACACAACGAGATATGTCGTCACTTTTCCACCGTACTTGCTTGTTAGTTTCTATAGCCTTTATCTGCGTGGGAGTCATAGTTTGCTTGGCCCACTTGGTTAGAACTGCTTTGTTTTATGCTCCTTTACATCGCATATTTTACTTCGTAGACGTTTGACCGTGTTGTTAAACCGTTTGTAGCAATTAGACTTTCTTAACTTACTGTCAACTAAAATTTTATTTTTCTGTTTTAGACATTTTAGCTGCGATTTCAAGCCCACTATTTCATTTTGTAATGCTTCAATAACCCCGGATTTACGTTCACAGTCTGTACAACGGATTAAGCTCGGTGGTTCTTCATTTTTCTCAGTTTCACATTCTCTGGAATTGTCAATATCCTCAGTACAAATAGCCTGTTTCTTTAGGACTTAACTGTGCCAACCTTACTATAGATGAAGCTCTAACGGCTCTGTTTGTGCTCCTGTGTGCCCTAAGTACAGAGGTTTGGCTTAGTGTACCATCATTGGGCAGATTTTGAGAAGGGACTGTAGATTTATTAATACTCTTTTCAATGGAAGTCCTAAAAGGCGGTTTTTCATATCATCTTGATAATCAGTAGGCAAGAAATGCTTACTACAAATACGTGCATTTTTTACGTTAATACTGTCTTTCCTGTGGCACTTGGTAACCCATTGCTTTGAAATATCAGTATCAGTTGGGAATCGGTGGTAAATGACGCCTACCTCACAGTCCTTGGTGTTGCGGTAGGTATTTCCACAATTAACAAGTAGTTCCGTGAAGAACTATACAGCCTATTTTCATATATCCTGCTAATGTTAATTGCCTCTATCAACATACAAAATTTCTGTTTATTTGCTGTAACAGATTCGTAGATATTGAGAACCGTCTAAATATTTCAGATGGTCGCCAGGTTCCATTTTTATTTTTGTACTATTACATTAAGATTATTGTGTACATCTGGTATTCAAACTTCAATCGCATGATTAGAACATAAGAAGTAAAAACGAGATTTTAAAATTACGCACAGCAGCCATCTTGTGATTATGCAAACAATTGAAATAAATTAGATGCCAGCGGATCAAC
Source organism: Meconema thalassinum (assembly GCA_946902985.2). Lineage (NCBI taxonomy): Eukaryota > Metazoa > Arthropoda > Insecta > Orthoptera > Tettigoniidae > Meconema > Meconema thalassinum. Next base: position 629,199,801 of record OX336390.1, on the reverse strand, counting down.
ATTTGTATAAGCATTTAACGTGCAACGTTAATTCGCGAGAAACGTCCATTTAAATATTTATACTTCGCGTCGCCGCCATGTTGTATTTGTGCTCACCAGGTTACTGAAAGTCCTTTAGGTGAACATATGTTCATAGTCTCTATGAACATAAACAAATTCAGTTTGGTTGCTGTAAAAGATTCATAGATATTGAGAACAGTCTAAATATTTCGGAAGCTCGCCATTTAGGATTGTTATATGTATAGGCCATAGGGTTATGTACCATTCAAGGACAATTATTGCCTAGGTTCATTATTCAAACTTTCAACTCGATCGCATGATTACGACACAAGAAATAAAAACTTAATTTTAAAATTTCGCACAGCCGCCATCTGGAGGTTATGTAAACAATTGAATTAAATTAGATGGCAGTGCATTACAATCTGCAAAATCATTTACTGTACCTCATTTCACTGCGCTCAGAGAGTTAAATCACGAGAATAGTCTATTAAAACATTTCAAATTCGCTTGGTCGCCATGTTCGTTTTGTACTCTACAGGTTTATGAAATATACATAGGTAAACTTGTATCAGTATCCTTTATCACCGTACAAAATTGCAGGGTGATATCTGTAATAGTTTCGGAGATATAGAATGTCAGTGAAATATTCCGCACAGCCGCCATTTTGAGGTTATGTAAACAATTGAACTAAATTGGACTCCAGTGCATTACAATGTGTATAAACATTTGCTGTGCCAAGTTTCCTTACGTTTGGATAGTTAAATCGCGAGAAAAAACTATTTAAAAGTCTCAACTTCGCTTGACCGCCATGTTGGTTATGTAGTCACCAGGTTTTTGAAAGTCTCATAGGTGAACTTCTAGTAGTGCCCTTTATCACCGCACACAATTTCAGGGCGATATCGGTAATAGCTTCAGAGATATTGAATGCTAGTGAAATATTTCGCACAGCCGCCATGTTGGATTGGTGAGACGTAACAAAATTTGAAGGGCACGGTCAAGGTCGCCGGGAATAGTGCTATGAGCTTATCGAGTTTCATTGAAATCGCTCCAGCCGTTTAGATTTTATTAGGGACACACACACACACACCTCACACACACACACGCGCGGACAAAAGGTGATCTCATAAGCCTATTTTTTCAAAATTGAAAATAGGCTAAAAATAGCACAGCTCATGCTTCATTGCGATTCTAAAATACTTCGTATATAATTAAAGCTCGAAAACTGTAATGAATTATTAGACAATAACCTGCTTAAGCACTGACGATGGACAACGCGCATACACAACACACACAATGAACTTCTCTGTGACACTGAATCAAGCAAACAACAGGTGATTCAATGGGAAAAGCCAAGTGGGCAAGCTCGGCTTACAACCCTATGACGTCACACGGCCAACGCCCCCCTCCCCTCACCGGCAGCAGCGGCTTCAGCCTAACTTCAAACGAGTGGCTGAGCCCTTCTAGCTTTCGCCGGCCCTGCATGGGGCTACATGATGTCGCAAATCTTACAAATGAATCAACAACAACAATAAATTCCATTGTTATCCAATACCTTGCCCACTGAGCCACGTTGTTGAGCGTGGAAGTCTCACTCGTGCATGTGGTACCAAAAGAGTGCGTTGGATGTAACAACCTTGATTTTTCATCAAAGGATTAAAATTACATCTTCTCTTATGGGCATTTCTTCCTACTCTACCAGTAGGCCTACTGTTTTAGTTCTGCACAACTCCGATGAAGTAAAGTTACTGTCACCCACACATGCACAGGCGATACTGGACATACCGTAGTCTTAGAGTTGGAAGTGGATTGGGTTGAAATCAGGCCACGGAGAATTTAGGTTGAAGTGTTGAGCACGAATCTACGAGAGATTTATCTTATTTACTATAATAATAACAGCAATAATAATAATAATAATAATAATAATAACAATATCGTATGACCTCGGGAGCTGGGTGCAAACTCTGCTATTTGACGCTCAGAGGGCAGCTTGCACGTCGAATTGTGTTGTTCCTTGGAGTGTTTTGAAAGCCAAGGAGGTTAGATATCTAAGCTCCTTCACACTATAGCGCTTTCTGGTAGAGACTGGAGGAACTTTGTGTTGGCGAAAAATCTCGAGATTAATTTTGCCATTATGAACATGGCTTACTGAATCCAAATGGGTTATTGAAGATGCCAACAACATCTAACATGGGTGCCGTGATATTTGTCGCCTTTCAAAAAATCACTTACAACGGCCAGGAGCGAATCTGCAATCTTGGGGTTGGTAGTCCGACACGATAACTACTCATTACTTATTTACTTAGTTACTTATTTAATTATTTATTTATTTATTTATTCATTCATTCACTCATTTATTTATTTAGGCTTATTGATTAATTAATTTATTTATTGTTACTTTAAGGGCCTCTGTGGCTTAGGCGGCAGCACGCCGGCCTCTCACCGCTGGATCCGTGGTTCAAATCCCGGTCACTCCATGTGAGATCTGTGCTGGACAAAACGGAGGCACACAGGTTTATCTCCGGGTACTCTGGTTTTCCTTGTCAACATTTCATTCCAGCAACACTCTCCACTATCATTTCATATCATCTGTCATTCATTTAATCATTGCCCCAGAGGAGTGCGTCAGGCCTCGGCAGCCGGCACAGTTGATATCATCGCCAGTAGGTAAGCAGGGGGGGTTCTGACTCAAATACCGTTATTTATGCAAATTAGGGGGGCGTGGCAAGGTCAATGACCTTGAGGTAGGTCATGATCAATGACCTTGAGGTAGGTCATTGACCCCCAAGGTCGCCGGGACCCGGAAGGTAAACAAACCTTGGAGGGTCCAGGAACCGGTTTGAGGGGGTGTGGGTGGAGGGGGAGGAGTGGGGGTGGGCAGGGGTGGTGGCGAGGGTGGGGGATGAGGGGGAAGGATGGAAGAGGCTCTGCACGAGACCCTCCTCGACCCAGTCTCTCTGTTGGACTGAGCGCCTTCTCTGTTATTATCTCGTGCTATGTAGCTTTGCTTTATGCCTGATGAGATCCGAGTGTTGCCGAAGGTTTCCGAATCCTTGGTTGTGAATGAATTGTCAGAGAATTGAACGGTCAACTGGTGTGTGTGTGACGTCACAGCAGATTACGGGATGTGAGGTAGGTCATGGACGGGAGTGTTTTGAATGGAAAACATGAATGACGGTGGATGGTGGTGGTTGTTGAACCCTGACGTGGTAGGTTGGTTAGGTGTGAATGGGTCTGAGAGACAAACAAGATGGGGTTGAAAGCGCTCAATGGTAAACAAACATCTATGGTATCTGGAGTAGTGAATGGGATTGAGAGAGAGGGGGAATGAACTGGTTGTTGAATGTACTCAATGGTAAACAAACATCAATGAATCTGGAGTAGTATTTCCTGTAAATGGTAGGGTGGGGGAGAATACAAAACGCATGGCATGTTGGGTCGGCCAGCTCGACATGAAATAAAAACAAGAAGGCGTACACCAGATCTGATTTATTAATCCATGAATTATATGTGGCATTAAAACCTAGCCACTTAACAAAAAGTTTATTGCCACGTTTTTGTACAATTTTTTCAACAAGATAATGCTTGGGATATTGTGTCCTTTGCAGTTCCTCCATGTAGAATCCTCCTTGGATTGTCTGCTTGTTGAGGTCATCAAGTAAATAAACAACTGGATTAGAAAGTTTTACCTTGCGAATTCGAAATATTTCTGTGCTCCAGTTTGGTGTGTATCCTTTGGCGAAGATTGTTTTATGTTTACTGATGCGCACATAATCACCAATACGTAATCGATGACGTCGCGGATATACTGTTTTGATTTTGTGATGAATGCGATCCAATTGCGCAATGTTCTTGGTTACAGGCCTTGGTTTCATTCTGATGGTTCTATGTTTAGTGTTGTTGTAACGTGTCACCAGTTCGCCTACAAGTTCAACCCAGCGATAGGATCCTCTTGCTGTAAATTGTTCACACAAGCGCGTCTTGAGTGTGCGGTTGAAACGTTCTACAACACTTGCCTTTAGATTGCTAAAAGTGGAATAATGATGGATGTCAAGTGATTTGAGATAAGCGGAAAAAGTCTTGTTGAAAAATTCTTTGCCTTGATCTGTTTGAAGCAAACGAGGTTGTCGTCTTGACCGCTGAATGATGGTCTTGAATGCAGCGGTGACCAGTTGTGCAGATTTATTCCGAACAGGTTCAACAAAGGCCATTTTGGAATAAACGTCGATGACAGTGAGCAGATAGTTGACCCCGTTGTTAGCTTTGGCATAGGGAATCATTTCCACCAGATCAGCTTGCCAAAGATCATCAACACCCCGTGTGATGACATGACGACGATGGTAGAGACGACGAGCTGGTTTATGCAACTCGCGAGCAATGGCTGCCTTAACAGGCGAGGGTGTATGGACACGTTGACTCATTAGACAATAATGCCAGCATAGCGAAGCTCCTCTTCTATTTCTAAAACTTCCGCCTCGTGTCCGGTATGACCAGCCTGTTCCGATGCACGCAACAGTTGCAGACGTTTAACTAACTTATTTGGATTGTTCCAATAGGTGAAATCAATGAATGGTTTCAAAGTATTAAACGCGATACCGGACGCTGAATTTACACGGCGAACACTTGCATAGGTGGGAAACAATTTTGATATGATAGTTCTATATTTGAAACCCTTAGTGGCATTTATTGCTTCAGAACGTTTATAATTACGCCTAAAACCATTTGTAGCCATCATAATGTCTTTATACTTTTCAAGATCTTCTTTATCATAGTTCTCGGTAGAAGGTGTACGTGAAAATAAAAGTTCTAAAAGACCTGGCGTCAATTTGTAACGAACTGTTTTAACAATCAAAACATTGTCACTTATCTTGATTGGTGAATCGCCAATTTGAAATCTATTGTTTTCATAGCGAACACCATAGGTAGTATCAGTTTTCTTAGTAAAAATATCTTCAAGGAAGGGGGTAACCAACGCACGATAATTTTGTAGTAAAATGGATTTTAGCCGCATATATTGTTCGGGCGTATTCAATATTTCTTTAAGAGTAGGCTGCTTTTCTTTGGCTGTAGTGGGTGTTTCAGCAATTATTGATGTTTTCAAAAACTGGGGCAGCGGTGATTCTTTGGAGCCAGAAGACGGAAGCAATGGAGAAAAAACATCCTCAGGTTCTTCATCATTTTCTTCCTCCTCCTCCTCTTCAATTGTTTGTGTTTCTTTGAGCGTGTACTAGGCTTTGATGTTCCTTTCAACACAGCTTCCAGAGGTGATTTCAAATGTTTTTCGACAAACAGTTCACTGTCGGCATGTGCACGTTTTAGATAGCGAAATTTTGTCGAATGCTATTTCGCGCACGGATTATGTGCTTTTTTAATTGACTCCCTGTTGTCGCCATGACATCTGAACTAATGATGTTCAGAAAAGCAATGCAGCTACTTAAATACGAATGAAATGATCAAATCCCATGCGGTAGCGTCCATTGTTGATGTTGCTCTGCTTATCAATAACAAGACAACTGTGGTGATGAGCGTTCCAACACATGGCACACAACTGTGTAAAGGCTTGAAAGGTCATGTCTGGGTTCACGTGATCATCGTAGACGTGATGCATGTTGCGCTCATCCTGACGGAAGAGAACAATCACGTTGGCATTGTCACGAATCAACTGTTTTGGTATTCGCGAATAGGTTTGAGCGAGATAAAAACAATCAATATATTTATGACGTCCCATGCTAAAGTAAGCCTGAATAATGCCCTGTCGATCTGTGGCCACATCGTCAAAAATCATAAGCGAATGGGGGCGAACATTGTCTGGAGAAATGACATCTTCGTGCGCTGCGAATGTGAAGTAGCCCATGTTGCGCAGACCTGACATGACCTGTTCCAAGAATACATACAGCGGTTGATACAGCGATTTGGCAAAAATATAGATATTTTGAAAGCGCACTCTGTTTAAGGAGGTGATGAGGGTAAGAAGAAGATTGGTTTTTCCACATCCCGACGGGCCGGCGATGAGACAGCGAATGGAGGATGGGAAAAGTGATCCATGACGTTGTTCGGACGATGTTGAGAAGAGGTGTGAAACCAAGTCTCCCACCGGAAGTGAATGTTGTTGCCTAATAATCTGCATATCAACTAAATGTGAAAGGGGAAGAGCTGGTCTCTATATACATGAGGCAAACGGGTGTTTCAGTTCCAGTGTAACCATGGACGCCTTTGGAAGAACTCTTAAAACAAATGAACGATTTGCTTTGACACACGATCCAAAACATGATACAGATCCGGCTACTAAACGATATGTCGATGCTAATGTATTGCCACACACTACAGATGGCAATTACAATTTTAATGGAAAGCGATTGACCAATATAACAGAAACCGTATTACCCTCGGATGCATGTTCAAAAAAGTATGTAGATTATTTCCGCTTACGACGTATCAAAGGAGATTATGAGGCTCAGAATAAACGTATTACGGGCGTTGCAGATCCTGTGAACGATCAAGGTGTGTGCACCAAAGCCTATGTGTTAACCAATGCTGTGGTGTTAACAGAAGCAAAGGACTATGACGTACACCAACGTCGAATCACTCAGCTGGCTCTTCCAACAAACAACACGGACGCTGCTAGAAAGGACTATGTAGATAACAAGGTGAAACAGGTGCTCAGTATTGTGCCCACCCTAACTGTAAAGGGCTATACAGCAAATAATGCACGCCTTGTGCATGTGGCCGATCCTGAAGATGATCAAGATGTTTGTACAAAACGGTTTTTAAACTCTGAAATGGAAAAGGTGTGGGAAATTAAGGAGAACGCTCTACAGATGAAGCGAAGACGAATAGCCGAAGTTGTTGATCCTGTGCAACCTCACGACGTGACGACCAAACGATTTTTGGAACAACGGTTATCGCTTTTTATTAAATCAATACCCTCTATATTTCTGCTTCACATTGTAAACCAACAACCGGTAAAAGATCCCAATAACCTCGCCTACATACTACGTTCGGGGTATGACCATTACCGTTTAATGTATGATGGTGCCATTCGTGTAATTGAGTATGCACCAGATTTGAAACATTTAGAGGTACGATTAAACGGTAGTGTTCAACCACTTATTGATCAACCGGCGAAAGCCGGAGACAAATTATTCTTTCACTTGAAACTCTCGTCTGAAGAAAAAGAGGCGGGGAAAACGATGAACGATTTTCCTCTGTATATAGAACTTGAATATAGAGCCACCATTGAATAAATAATTACAGGTTCCCTTCCTGAGGAGCGTTAGTTGTGTTCTATACTTTGTGGTGTGAGGTTGTCTTGTTCTTTGGTCGCGATGGTGAAACAGAGATATGTGGTGAAGAAGAGGAAGAAGTTGTCAAGAAAGGGAGGTTTTAAAGCTATTCTTCATGCGGCACGTCAAGCTTCGCGCGGAGAAACAAATAGTGAGTTGGCTATTAAGAAAACACTCCGAGCAGCACGATTGCATGCGAATCCCAAAAGTAAACTACGTTTTAGAAAACGTGCCCGAGTTATTCCTGTGCCGAAACGTGGTGGATTTTTACCTGCACTGTTTGCTAGACTAGCAGCCCTGGGTTCACTTCTTGGAGGAGCAAGTGCGGTGAAAGCTGTTGAGGAGGCGAAGCAACAGTTGAAGGAAAGTGAAAGGCATACTAAAACTATGGAGGCCATAGCACTGCGCGGCAAAGGTGTGAACATGAAGCTAGCACCCTACAAGAAAGGACTCGGCATTTACATGTCGCCAAAAAACGGTTAATCGATGCACTGCCACGACGAGCCATGACGCATGAGGAAGTTATGAGATATGCAAAACAGCTTAAGATCTCCCACTTTCGAGGCGTGTTTATGCGCAACCAACTACCGTCTCGACCACGGAGCCATGAAAGTGCAGTTGTCAATTTGGATGACAGTCATGGACCGGAAACGCATTATGTGGCCTACATAAAGCATGGGCGAACCGTGTGGTACTTTGACAGTTTTGGAAATCTTCCTCCTCCGACAGAGCTGGTTCGCTATTTTGGAAGCAGTGCAACAATACACTATAATGTGAAACGAGTGCAAAATTTTAACACGCAACAGTGCGGTCGTCTATGTTTGACTTTTCTATATAAGACCGAGCACGGCGGGTGACGTGGTCATTATGACAACAGAAAGTAGAACGTTTACAGTGCACGGACAAGGTGCGGAAGTAACTGTTGACTTTTATCCTCCTATTGAATTGGGACGACGACCCTACGTGCTGGGACTTGTTTCGTTTGAAGGCTATAATAGAATCTGCAACATAATTGAAGACGTCAATGATAAGTTCTACTACGATGACTATGTGTTAACTCTACCGTCTGGCAGCTACACCGTAGATGATATTCACGATCACATCTACACAACTCTCACCAAGGAATTTAGTCTAAAAGCATTTCTGGACGGGACACGCAAGTTTGAACTCATAGCCAACAACGTGACACATCGCTGCAGTATTCTTTCTTCTTTTAGGATTGATTTTAAATCTCAACCAGATTCGATTGGGTCATTGTTAGGCTATTCACCACAAGTGTTAGTACCAAACGTGATACACAAGTCTGACCAACCGGTGAAAATAATTGAAGATCATCACATATCTGTCACGTGTAATATTATTACAGACGTCTACACCAATCAAGATCCCTCGCATTCGCTTTATGATTTTATTGTTACTTCACCTGGTGGTTATATCATCCGCGAAAACCCGTCGGTGGTGCTCTATCATCCTGTGAGTGTGACCAACATCAGGAATATTACCTTAAGACTGGTGAATAGAAACCAACGTCTCATCCGGTTGGACCCTCATACACCTGTGACCTACAAACTGTATCTGAAGCCAGCATGAAACAAGTGTATAAAGCGGCAACGCTGTCAAGAGCAGGTGTTAGTTGTGCTCAACACGTGTACAGGTTAACACGTGTCAACAAGCAGATCCTACAACAACTTGGTTACACCATACGTCATGAATTCGATTCTAGATGTGACAAACCCTGTCGAAGTACAGGAGGGCATTGTAAGAATTGAACACCATTCCTACCAACCGTATACTCAGGGTCTAAATAATAATGATGAGATTCGAATTACTATTAACCAACAAGATATCTACACGCTTCCACTTGAAAGTTACATCCAGATTGAAGGGCAACTCACCAAATTGGATGGTACCATTCCAACAACGTCAAAGTTGGCCAACAATGCTTTGGCCTTTTTGTTTTCTGAGGTTCGCTACGTGATCAACGGTATTGAAGTGGATACTACTCGAAATGTTGGCATAACAAGTGTCATGAAACTTTATCCCTCGTACGGAAGCGAAGAGAGTAAAGCTTTTTGTATGGCTGGTTGGTGTTTCCAACTCAACCAACTACTGGATGATTAACGATGATGGTACATTTACTGGACATTTACCTTTAAAATTAATACTAGGCTTTGCAGAGGATCATAAGCGCATTGTTGTGAACGCAAGACAGGATCTGATTCTTGTACGAGACAGGAGTGATTATAATGCGCTAAAGGGAGCTGATACAGCGCCAATAGATACAAAAATTATACTGCAACGAATTCTATGGAAAGTATCGCACGTTACTCTATTAGATCAGAAAAAATTGAGTCTGCTCAAGATTGTGGAGAAGGATACAGCTTTACCCATTCAATTTAGAAGCTGGGAGCTGCATGAATACCCGGTATTACCACTCTCCGATACACATACTTGGTCTATAAAAACCTCACGGTATACAGAGCGGCCACTCTACGTCCTGGTTGGATTTCAAACAGATCGCAAATATCAACAGAATAAAGATGCATCAAAATTTGACCACAACCAATTACGAAATATACGACTCTTTTTGAACGGAGTTACCTTTCCCTATGAGGGAATGGATTTAAACTTTAACAAGAACAAATATGGTAAGCTCTATGACATGTTTGTAAACTTTCAGTCATCCTATTATCAGAAAGAGGCATGTCCGCTATTATCACCACAAGACTTCAAGTCCAAGGCGCCTCTGGCGGTGATGGACTGTTCGTATTTGGAGGAGTCGATGAAGGAAACAACAATTGATATCAGACTAGAATTTGAAACATCGACAGTTATTCCAGAAAAAACAACAGCCTATTGCCTTATTGTTCACGAGGAGCAAGTGTTTTATCAACCGCTGTCCAATATGGTGACCAGAGTATAAATAGCATGTCTTCCTGCATTGCCCTTCACAGTCATGGAAAGCTACGATGAAGTCACAACCCCCTCTGCGAGGTGGGTCTGCAAATGTGAAAGTGATTCACCAGGTTCAGATGAAGATTCAAGGTTTACCATTTATCGCGCCCTAGTGAGTGAAGCTATAACTGCCTATCACAAGAATCATACTGTGCTTAGAATGCCGCCGCATCTGGTTCACTATTTACCAGATGGATTCATGTCTACGTTTGGTATTCATGACAGGGGCTACAACAACAAGCCCATCACTAATCAAACAAATAATGTGGACGATGGCGTTGCCAAAGCTTCATCTTGTCATGTTGGAGAGCGGGTAGATTGCATGGACTGCAAATGCGATCGTTGCTCAACAAGTCGAGACGCTGATACAGCATTTGAGATTTATCGCACCCTGGTGAGTTTAGCAATACGCGCCTACCATAAAGCACAATTTCTTCGTGAAATGCCGCAGCATCTGATTGCCTATTTACCAGCTGGATTTCTGACCGAGTACGGTGCACACGACATTGACCTTAATTGGGATAAGCTACCATTACACCTCCGTATGTCGGCGGATGTTGCAGCCTGCCGTCCTTGTCGTAGACACTTTATGCATCGAGGAGATTCTCACTGTGATTGGGATGGTCCAAATCCTATGATAAAAAATTGTAAGCGATGTACTGATAACTTTATGAATAAAATTGTGTAATTGATTCTTTGTGTGTATATTATTTTCCCGCTCCTATCCAATCAGTTAGTTGTTAAGAAGCAGCGGTAGTGGAAGGTGTGATATCCGTCGCCATGCCGAAAACATTGATTGTCGACGTGCAGGGTTTCAAGGTGAACGGAAACATGTTTGTATTTAAAGAAGTAGGAATTATTGACTGCACAACCATGTGGGCACCAAGAGTACCCAGTTTTGTCTTTGAACCACCGTTTCCATTCCATTTGCAGTCAGACGAGGACCGAAGACAAACAGAGTGGTTGCAACGCAATTTGGGACTAGTCTGGAAAGAAGGCGACATTCCTTACCATCATCTATCACTTGTTCTGAAAGCTCAGTTGTTTGGTGCTGACCTTGTCTTTGTAAAGGGAAGTGAAAAAAGGAATGGTTGCGTCAGTATGTTAATTCATCATGTCAACTTGTTGACCTTCATGATCTGGGATGTCCTGCACTGTACAACCTGTCCGTGCCTGATGAACCTCTACAAAATAAAACACTTCAAAATGTTTGGAAGCTTTTTGATTGGCTAGCTCGCAGAGCATGTCAAAACTTGCATGTTGAGTGCAAAGCGTTGTAACGTCAGCTTCAGAGTGAGACATACCAGTGATCAGTGTGGACGTGTAGTAATATGGCTGCAATTGAAGGTTTGGACTCCAACCCCACAGAGCGAGCTATTGTCAAGTTTTTTGCCTGTAAAAAAAGCTTGACAGTTTCACAGATGAGGAATTGAACGCTTTGCCCAAGGCGTTCCTTTTTTATGTTGCTTCAAACGCGGTGAAAAATATTTGGCACAGTGTACCTAGCGAATGGAGCAGAGATCCTGGTCTGCGTGAACTACAACCATGCACTGACTTTAGTCATCACCAGCAAGTGTCTATTACTAAAATGCCATCCATTAGACAGTGTGGAACGTGTCAGCTCATCAAATTGTACCACGGGCATACAAATATACCGTCCTGTAAAGACTTTGCTTCATCATTCCATGGTTGCGATGAAGTAGAGGAAGAAGTGACAGCAGCGGCAGTATCGCCAGCACCAAAAAGTAAGACTACGATTGAAAAAGAAATATCAGATCTTTGCTGGTCATGGTCTAGTTAACAAGGCCATTGATGTACTTCCCATTGAACTGCATATTCCCGGCTATCAATTTTGTGGACCTGGGACTAAACTAAATCAACGTCTAGCACAAGGGAATTCTGGAATCAACAAATTGGATGCTGCGTGTAGAGATCATGACATAGCTTACAGCGACAAGAATGCAGAAGTACGTCGAGTTGCAGACCGCATTCTTCTAAGAAAGGCTGTGCATCGCGTGACATCATCTACTGCTTCCATTGGTGAAAAGATTGCAGCCTTGATCGTGGCAGGAGCTATGAAGTCAAAGCTAATGATTGGTGGTGGTTGTGGATTTGCGAGGAAAAAACAAAGAAATAACCATGAATCAAATATTGTTAAGTATTTATTTGAGAGTCAATCCACCAGATTACAGCATTCACGAAAGATGTTTTGGTTTCTTCTTGTAAAGACATACAATTGTAATTTAAAAAAAGAATTGAAAAATGAAAGTGTGTTCTTATTTACTAGGTGTGGAAATGTCCAAAAGGCAAGCTATTTACACCATCCCACAGCCGTTTATTGTCATATGTTGACAACGATGTTTTATTTTGATTTACTGTAAATATATTATGGTTCTTTGAAAGAATGCGTGTTTGCTGGTACAAGCGAGAGGTGTTTGTGTAGAGTACACATCGATATTCTTCAACATTGAGGAATTGTGTGACGCTACGAAGAACACCCTTCGCTTTGCATTGACCTTTATTCTTTTGTGTTGAAAATGCATACATTTTCGGCTAAAAGCCACAAATTCCGTCATAACATCACCAGCACACTCATCCTTAAATAGACCAATGTGTTTTTTATTCATGGGAATTATGCCAAACATATTGTTAACCTCGTAGTTTGAGGTATCAAAGTAACTTGGATGTTCTCTCATCACAGAGTAAATATCCGTCTTATTGGTTTGATAAATAAGACTGTCTGTATCCATATACAGTAATTTTACATCTCCCAACTTTTGTTTGGCAAACTCATAATGAAATTGATACATTACAAATTTTGAATAGTCAAGTATTACCATTCCTAAGTAAATTGGTTTGTTATACATGATTTCTGTCTTTGACAATTCAATGGTTACTAAATCAGTTTCAATAACTCGTACTGAATGGAAATTGGGCATAGCAATATATTTTCGTGCGCCATATCGACCATCCCAGTGGTTTACCAAATGAATAGTTCTATGCTTTCTAATATTTTCCATAGATTTGCCGTAGCATGCATTTGTCATTAATTTATAAAAATTTGACTCGAATGTAGTCTTGGCATGCTGCCGATAATGAGTATTTAATTGCATGTACGGTTGTAACCATGGTTTCTGGTCAAAACAAATAATGCGGTGAATGGTTTGTAGCTTCAAACCGTGTTTCAAACATTGCATTAAATTTTCGATGTGTATGACGTAGCGATTTTTCGGATTTAACGTTGCCAACAACTTTTTATTGTTGGAACGTGAACTGGGAGGTTGTAGTTTTTCAACACAAAATGGTAGATCAGAATGATCATTGTGTATCTCGCGGGGATATAATATGTCAACTTCTAGGACATAGCCACGTGTGTTATTGCTCAACGCGTCCTGTAAATTAAAATTTGAAACTTCATCTGAAGTCAGCCATCGAAAATTTTGATACGGAAGCGGTTTTTCCATAGCATATCCGTATAAATTTTTACAATCCAGGTAGGTGAGGTATGTTGTAGGTTGCTTTGGTTTGTATGTATCCATATATGGATTATTTGCTTTGGCATGCATTTGCACAAGCGATACAAGCCCGCCACGTATCCCGCGTTCAAAAAGAGCAACATGTCGATGTCTGTTAATAGTTCCAGTTCTATTTCAGTCACCTTCAACATACAGTCCCAACTGTATCCGGCAAGGGTGTAGTAATGGGCTGGATCTAGATTGTAGATTTCAAGACACAGTTTGCGAAAGTGTTCAATCACGTCTGTCAAAAGTAGTGTATCAATTTTGAGGTATAAATCAGCATACTCGCCCAAAGTTGATATCTTGAACACGTCCCATACTTTTTGGGCGTGTAAATAGTCTTCTTCAGAAATATGACTTTTTGTTAAGTCATTGTAAAATTTATCCTTTGAAGGGAGTGCTGTTTCCTGCAAACATGCCCAATTGTTTACATAATTATAGGGAAACACCCCTTTTCGAATGCATAATTCAAATTGTTCGTCACCAGTAAAGTTTTGACGTACAGAATGCAAATAGTTTGGGTGAAGCCCTTGAACAAGCGCATCCAATGATGATGCGAGGAATCTATACGAATCTAAAAGTCGTATACTAATTCCATTTCGCCATTTTGTAAACGAAATAAAATTTTCATGATTTTGTGGAATTAAAGTAAACTTTTGGTTTTCAAGGTTAACAAATTCCTTAATAATTAGATGACTGTCATACCGAGACATGTTGTGTAAGAAACAAGAAATATAGCGTGCTCTTTTATAGGCCAAATTACATGCACTATGAGCCGCTCCTCTAAATTTGCCAGTGTACCGATTATGGTCTCTCACCGGCGTGTCACAAGGTGCTATTGGTTTTTGACAAATGTGGCAAGTGGTTGCTGTTGCAAAAGCTACCTCGTCTGCATCCAACATTTGAAGCGGAATTGGGTTTTCCAGGATATTGTACACCCGATCTGCCAAGGCGTCCAATTCATTTAAAAACCAAGCAGCAGCATTTGCATCGCGATAAGATTTGAAGTAAGAAAGCGAAGGGTCATATGAGCAAATCACGTTTAGAGCACAACTGAATGGCACATGTTGCTGTACTTGTTGAGTGTACGGGCGTGCTGGATCCGGGTTACATGTGTCAATGGGTGTGGTTAAATATTCAAAATCTGCATATACTGTAAATGGAAGCGGTTCTTGACGAGACACATTTTGAAATTTCATACTAGCTTTATCCTTTTCTGGGAATGTAATTTTTACAGCTGGTTGTGTAATGCAATCAATAGTATGGGCTGTCAACTTTTGATTGCTAGTAAAATATTGCAAACAGCGATCACATATATATACCCTATTTTTACTCTTTATAACTTGTGAACGAACTAGTCTGGAAAGATCTTTGATATAACAATAATGGTTGCACAATTCCCCTTCAATGTACAATAAATTAAAATGCTTTTCTTTTTTTTCCTTTGTCGCATAGAGTGGCCCAATAACTTTGTCCCCTTCAACTCCGTATACATTAATGGAATAAGGCAGATTTTTAGATTCAAAACGGGAAATGGCGTTGAGGTCCATTGGGAATTCTATGTCTGCTAAATTTAGACTGATGATTAATTCCATAAATTTCTGGTGATATTTGCCCATTCTGTGAACATTTTTACTTGCAGAACATAACCCAGCAGACAGGGACCAAATAAAGCAGAAAACATCATTATTATCCACATTGATAACTGCGTGACGGTTTTCCAACTGTTTAGGCAAATTATCATGAAATGACCCACTATTTATGGGATCAAAGGTGCATACATTAATTTCAAGATGATTGATAGCTTCCAGCGATTTGCCGCTTTCTAATTCTTGAAACTCAGCAAAGCGTGTTATGAGTTTATCAACAATGTTTTTACTATACCAACTGAGTATATTATCAGTGCGGTATAATTTAGTCATGTGTGTGTGTAAATAGATTGGCTGTATGATTTCCTCACCTTGTTTCAAAATAGCAAAGTCACATAATAATTCAGCGTTAACCTTTAACGCTACATGTTCTCTTAAACAGTCTTGTATTTTGTTTTGAAAAATGTTGTAACTAGTGTTTAAATATTCATTGAGATCCAAAATGTTTGCATCATTATTGACTTTAGTGCTACAGATATTGTTATGGAAACAACTATCCACATCTTGCCAACTTTGTTCCGGTGGCGACATGATGTCCCTTAGTACTTAACAATTACAAAAACTGAACGGTTTGCAGAGAGAGTGAACCAAAGATTATTTTCCCTGCAAATTCCGTTTTTACATAAACTAATTTTAAATTTTATTTTTTTCTTCTATGAATTCCACCAGACATCTTTTATTTTCCAGTCCCAAATATTTTAAATAGATGGTCCCTTTGTTGAGATCAGATACATCTTCCTCGCTGAGTTCCTTGAATCTCGACGGTAGAAATACAGCAAAGTCCTCCAGTTCGCAAACAATACGTTCGCCAAATTTGGTCTTGACTCGACGAACAGCAGTTACCAAATAAGACTCATTTACCTGCAGATCCTGTAGTCGTTTAGTCTCTGGTCCAGCATCTTTTCCTATGGAATTCGCATTTTTATTGCCGACATTCTGAAATCGAATTTTATATCTATAATAGTGTTTAGTATACCTAAGCCATTAGCAAATATGTATATACACACACACATGTTATCAAAACCCTTCTACACACCCATTATCGCTAGCCACTAATTTAATTGTCAACAGCTTGCGTTCACCATTTTCCTACTTCTCCTCAATCCATTACAAGAACACAGGTTATCAAACAAGTTATACACCCAGGTGCATGGGGGCTACATGGTCAGGAGCTGATTATTTAAATGTCCTTAGCTAAATAGGGTACATGACCTGGAGGTGATGATCGAAATGTCCTTTCACTCAGCAATACATAGCAGTTAGCATTCTCAACTGTTACTGTGGAGGTCTGGTTTGTTCTGTAAAAAAATTAATTCTGGTCTTAAGGTTGGAATGGGGTTTGCTCTCTGTTCCCGGGAAAAGCAGGGGCGGGTTGCCAATATAAATATTCACGAGTGAATATAACTGTTTCCGGGTGATGCCGGAGAAGGTTGCTTGAATAATATAACTGTTCACGGCCGAAGCCAGGGGCAGATTGGTTGTATAATTTAACTGTTCCCCGGGCGAAGCCGGGGAGGGGGGCGGGTTTTTAGTATAATATGTAACTGTCCCCGGGCGAAGCCGGGGCGGATTGCTTGTATAATTTAACTGTTCCCGGACAAAGCCGGGGTGGATTGCTTGTATAATTTAACTGTCTCCCGGGCGAAGCCGTTGCGGGTTTCTAGTATAATATATGACTGTACTTGGGTGAAGCCGGGACAGATTGCTTGTATAATTTAACTGTTCCCGGGCAAAGCCGGGGAAAACTGCTTGTATAATTTAACTGTCCCCCGGGCGAAGCCGGAGCGGGTTTCTAGTATAATATATAACTGTTCCCGGGTGAAGCCGGGGTGAATTTCTTGTATAATTTAACTGTTCCCGGGCGAAGCCGGAGCGGGTTTCAAGTATAATATATGACTGTTCCCGGGTGAAGCCATGGCAGATTGCCTGTATAATTTAACTGTTACCGGGCGAAGCCAGGGCGGATTGCTTGTATAATTTAACTGTCCCCCGGGTGAAGCCGGAGCGGGTTTCTAGTATAATATATAACTGTTCCCGGGTGAAGCCGGGCAGATTGCTTGTATAATTTAACTGTTCCCGGACGAAGCCGGAGCGGGTTTTTAGTATAATATATAACTGTTCACGGGCGAAGCCGGCGCAGATTACTTATATAATTTAACTGTCCCCCGGGCGAAGCCGGAGCGGGTTTCTAGTATAATATATAACTGTTCCCGGACAAAGCCAGGGCAGATTGCTTGTATAATTTAACTGCCCCACGGGCGAAGCTGGAGCGGGTTTCTAGTATAATATATATCTGTTCACGGGTGAAGCCGGAGCTGTTTGCTTGTATAATTTAACTGTTCCCGGGCAAAGCTGGAGCGGGTTTCTAGAATAATATATAACTGTTCCAGGGCGAAGCCAGAGCGGGTTTCTAGAATAAAATATAACTGTTCCCGGGCGAAGCTGGAGCAGGTTTCTAGTATAATATATAACTGTTTCCCAGGCGAAGCCGGAGCAGATTGCTTGTATAATTGAACAGTCCCCCGGGCGAAGCCGGAGCGGGTTTCTGGTATAATATATAACTGTTCTCGGGTGAAGCCGGAGCAGATTGCTTCTATAATTTAACTGTTTCCGGGAGAAGCCAGAGCGGGTTTCTAGAATAATAATATATAACTGTTCCCGGGCGAAGCCGGAGCGGGTTTCTAGTATAATCTAAAACTCTTCCCGGGCGAAGCTGGGGCAGATTGCTTGTATAATTTAACTGTTCTCGGGTGAAGCCGAGGCGGATATTTTTTGTATAATTTAACTGTCCCCCGGGCGAAGCCGAAGCGGGTTTCTAGAATAATATATAACTGTTCCCGGGCTAAGCCGGAGCGGGTTTCTAGTATAATCTAAAACTGTTCCCGGGCGAAGCTGGGGCAGATTGCTTGTATAATTTAACTGTTCTCGAGTGAAGCCGAGGCGGATATTTTTTGTATAATTTAACTGTCCCCCGGGCGAAGCCGGAGCGGGTTTCTAGTATAATATATAACTGTTCCCGGGTGAAGCAGGGGCGGATTGCTTGTATAATTTAACTGTGCCCGGGCAAAGCCGGGGCAGATTGCTTGTATAATTTAACTGTTCTCGAGCGAAGCCGGTGCAGGCTTCTGGTATAATATAACTGTTCCCGGGCGAAGCCGGGTCGGGTTTCTGGTATAACATAACTGTTCCCGGGCGAAGCCGGGTCGGGTTGTTTGTATATTATATCTGTTCCCGGGCGAAGCCGGGGCAGGTTGCTTAAATAATTTACCTGTTCAATACACCCAAGTGCATGGGGGCTACATGGTCGGGAGGTGATGATTTAAATGTCCTTAACTAAATAGGTTACTTGACCTGGAGCTGATGTTCTAAGTATAGAAGTGCATGCATGTCTAGGTGCTAATGATAAATATATCCTTCACCTCTGCAATACATAAGAGTTCACCATCTCTTCCGTGTCTGTGTCTATCACAGTATTTATCCCGCGGGCTATGCAGTGAAATCTGCAACATTTAATTGGATAATAACAGTAATTATATAATTGAGCTGCATTTATTTAATATATTCCAGGCGGCTAATGGTTTATGTTGCATGTCACGTTAAAACCAATCTTATTACATGCAATGAATTCTGCTTGTTTCATCCTTGAAGTAATTATTGCTTGTCTGATTCATACTGTCTAACTTTTAAAGCAGCTTTGTCAATAGGCCATTATACTATTAAAATTCTAACATCTTCATGTGGATTTAAACCTACAATCTCAGCATTTACAAATACTGTAATGTGCAGTACAATCACTTATTTTGTAAACCATCAGGCTGAGTTAGTCTCCCAGTAGCACATAGTCAAATATATCCACTAGGATATAATTTAAAGTTATATACTTAAGTATGTTGAATATTACCTGATAGACAAGGATCCAATTGCAATCTGGTGTGAACGCTGTAAGCTCGCAGTTAACTCTACTTTCATTTCAATTCTGTCCCACTATTTATACCCCTACAAATACAGGAAACGCCCCTGGATTACCGTCCTTTCACACAAAAATGACCTCCACACGGCATTACCCTGCATGAATACAGGAATCGTTACTGACCTCCCTTTCACCAGAATTAGCTCAACACTGCATAACCCTGCACAAATACCTTAAACACTCCTAATTTAACCTCCTTTCACCAGAAAACACAGTATAAAAAGAGGTTGTTCCTTTTCAAAACATCTCATTCGCTGCAATGTCTGCCAAAGAGACCAAGGAAACTATGGGGCTGGATGAAGAAGACAACGATGAGGATTCGACTCTTGATGTGTTAATGTAAGTATTATTTATTTACTTTATTTACTAAAGCCTTATGTTGCAGCACGCCAGTCTCTCGCCGCTGGGTGCGTGGTTCAATTCCAGTCACTTTATGTTAGATCTGTGCTGGGCAAACCAAAAGCAGACAGGGTTTTCTCTGGGAACACCAGTTTTCCCTGTCAAAATTTTCTTCCGGCAACACCCTCCACTATCATTTCATTTCATCTATCATTCATTTAATCATTGACTCAAAAAAGTGAGACAGGCTTTGGCAGCCAACACAGGTCTTATTCTCGCCGCTAGATGGGGCTTAATTCATTCCATTCCTGATCTGGTCAAATACTGGAAGCAAGCGGTGTTTTTTTCTTCTTCAAAATGATTAGAAATACTGAGCGTAGTTACCGCCTTTTGTAGCCCATGTTTACTTGGGTGTGAGTAGAATTTGTCTGATAACCTGTGTTATTGCGATGAATGTATTAATTTAAAAAAAGGATTGGGAAGGAAGTAAGATTTTTTTAAGTGTATTAAAAATCCTTCAGTATGCCTTCCTTTGGAGGGGGAGTAAAGCCAGTGGTTCCATGTTCTCACTTTATGACATGTAAAAGATCCGTCCACAGACTAAACTTGTGTGAAGCTAAATTGACAGGTTAGATTTTGTCAAAACAAGTTCCAACATTCACCACTAGATGGCATTATTATCTAGTAGCAAAAAGTTGGAACTTGTAGCTCACCCTAAAGGCGGTCGCTGGAAGCAGCTACATACTCAAGTGAGTCACACATGTTCTTGGACACTTCCAGCACTGAAACCCATACTCAAGTTCCAACATTCACCACTAGGTATCATTAATATCTAGTAGCAAAATTTTGAAACTACTTAAAATTGAACAGAACTTGTAGCTCACCCTAAGGGTGTCCGCTGAAAGCTGCTGCAGACATAGGTGAGCTGTACTTGCTCTCACACACTCCCAGCAATTCACAATTCAATAATTAGATAAACAAGCGTTATAAAACAATTTTGTTTTACTCTTTATTGTATACATTTTTTATAGCTTTGGAAATGATCCAGTTTTGGTGGTTTTTTTTTGCTGCTTTAATGACAGCGATGGAAGGGCATGGGAGAGGTGAAGAAGAAGAAGAAGATGATGATGAAGAGGAAGATGAAGGGGAAGAAGAAGCTGATGATGAAAGGCAAAATAGTTGTAGTAACAGTTCACAACATAAAACATAATTTTACTTTTTTGCTTCTGGTTTTATTTGATTTTACATTCAACCTACCAAGCAAGCCAGAGTTCAACACCCACCATCCATCTCCATTCATGATTCAAACACGTTTACCTCATCATTTGTCCCCCACCCTCTCAATCACCGTAAGGTCATTCCCAGACATGACCTACCATACAACCCGTTGTTAATCTCGGGATTAGTCATCCCATGTGACGTCACACACAGTTTAACCGTTCAAATCTGTTTATTCATTCACACACCCACCTATGTTCATTAAACATCCAACCACGCATCGATGTTTGTTTACCTTTGAGCGCTTTCAACCCCATCTTGTTTGTCTCTCAGACCCATTCACACCTAACCAACCTACCACGTCAGGGTTCAACAACCTCCACCATCCACCGCCATTCATGTTTTCCATTCAAAACACTCCGTCCATGACCTACCTCACATCCCGTAATCTGCTGTGACGTCACACACACACCAGTTGACCGTTCAATTCTCTGACAATTCATTCACAACCAAGGATTCGGAAACCTTCGGCAACACTCGGATCTCATCGGGCATAAAGCAAAGCTATATAGCACGAGATAATAGCAGAGAAGGCGCTCAGTCCAACAGAGAGACTGGGTCGAGGAGGGTCTCGTGCAGAGCCTCTTCCATCCTTCCCCCTCATCCCCACCCTCGCCACCACCCCCTCACCCCTCCCCCCTTCCCCCTCCCCCCTCCCCACCCCCACTCTTCCCCCTCCACCCACACCCCCTCAAACCGGTTCCTGGACCCTCCAAGGTTTGTTTACCTTCCGGGTCCCGGCGACCTTGGGGGTCAATGACCTACCTCAAGGTCATTGATCATGACCTACCTCAAGGTCATTGACCTTGCCACGCCCCCCTAATTTGCATAAATAACGGTATTTCAGTCAGAACCTCCCCTGCTTACCTACTCTCGCCGCTAGATGGGGACTTCATTCATTCCATTCCTGACCCGGTCGGAGACTGGAAGCAGGCTGTGGATTTCATTTCATTGTTACTTTAAGGGTTAAAAACATATAAATTAACAGGTAAGAGTATCTACAGGACTGATTGTGACTCTTAAACTGGGTGAAACGTCTGTTAGACTTCGAAACGTTGACAGCATCGCTTTGTTAGAGAACATTATAACAGCTTGTTTCACTTCACGTTGCCAAGAGACACAGCATACAAAATGATCAATTCATTCTGGTGTAAAACCGGCTTTCTCTCAGAAATCCACTTTTTGCCGATAGGATACTGCGGGAATAGGATAGTCCCCTTACCTTTCTTGAGAAGGGGACAATACTTCTTGAATTCCTTGTTTTCTAATTTCTCTCGTATGTTTCTGCTGTTAAATGGAGTAATGTATTAGCCAAGTTTTGAACGCTGGAAACACACTGGAATTTCATTCTCAATATATATGCAAAACGTAGTATATGGATTTTTAGGTGTTTATAGGATGGTGATAATGTTAAGGTGTTAAATGAATGCTTCCTACTGAGCTTTAAACAATTCCAAACTTTTAAACGTTACCTACTGAGCTTTAAACAATTCCAAACTTTTAAACGCATTATGGGTGCAAAAATCATTACATCTGGAGTATCTATAGGTAATGAAGAGCTTTCCTTAACTGGGCTTTTTGCAAGCAATCTACATCCTTCACGAAGGGCTTACGTAACTCATAAAGATGAGCCTTTTTTGAGGACATACAAGAGTTGTCCATCTGTGACTGTTTAGAATTTCAAGAAGTGGAGTAGCAACTGATTTGTCCAGTTTAGTTATCAGAATACTAATGACATAATTGCGATTACGGATTAGAACTTAACAACTAAGTACTTTACTGCATCTCAATTACCAATGCTCTTTTTCTTATATTATTCTCTGAGATACGAAACTTCACTTCTGTTGGCTGATCTTCTTCAATGGCTATACCTGATCACATCGAGCCAATGACTTCCAGCCCGATACTTCCAACAAGTTGATAATCGAGAGTCCACAGATTCACGATCCTCCGCGATTAGTACTACATCGTCTGCAAAGGCAATGAAGGAAGTTCGTCCATGCATTGCATAATTACAACAATAATATTACCAGTAATAATAATAATGTAATTCAGATTTGGCTCGTGAGGAAGAAGAGATTGCGTTCAATTCTCACCTCCATCATCCCAGAAGTGCAGTAGTTTTCTGTGGTTTCCCATTTCTACTCCAAGTTTATTCAAATTCACGGCTGCACCCTTCACAATCCTAGCCACTGCTACAATACATTACTACATACACTACAAAAGTACGGGTTATCAGATAAATTTCACCGAAGCAGTTGGGGCTTATGACCACAATGACCAAGCTTGTTTGGAGTCTTTGCAATTAAAAAATTTCGATTCACCTTGAAACGTCCTTTGCATAAAGGTTGGAATGTTGAGAATGGATTCTTTTCAGGTCAATTAATAGCATGTTACCCATATGACTGGTTCCATACACAGCCTAGCGAAGCAGAGAGATTTCACAACGCACAGAAGAGGTATCAGTATTATACATTGGTGTGCAAACATAAATGTTGCAAGGTTGCGTTTATTGCGTCACAAGACAGTACAAAGTAGCAAAAATGTAGAGATTAGGCTACAGAAAGTAAACCACTGCAACATGCATAACAGTAGACAAAAACGTTCTTCGTTTCTTCCAACTTTATGGATTTGCACACACATTTCCACAACTGGTTAATGTGCTCAGTGTAGGATGTTACCACCTCTGGCAGCAATACAGGCCTGACAACGATGGACCATGCTGCTTATGAGGTCATCAATCTCATGTCGAGGCAATAACGCCCATTCATCCTGCAGAGCGTCTCGCAAGTTGGAGAGTAGTTGGTGGAGGCTGACGTGATACAACTCGTCTCCCTAGTGCGTTCCAGGCACGCTCAATTAGATTCAAATCGGAAGAGCGAGCAGGCCACACCATGAGTGCGATATCTTCCGTTTCCAAGGAAACATCAACCAACTGTGCTCTATGAGGTCGGGCATTATCATCCATCAGTACGAAGCCTGAGCCCACGGCACCTGAGATCTCTTCACGATACCTGAAGTCGGGAATCGAACTCTGAATTCCGAGGCGACAGATAAGAATACTAGCCGCTACACCACGAAGTGGTCAAAGGTGCACTTCCTCTCCTGGCCAATATACAATACACCAAAACCAGCAAGGCTTCACAATATTGCACTACGTCCCATGCATATGGCACACCGCTGTGCTACTTTGCTGCGGGAACCAAGAGCTGTTACAGCTTTTCTCGTCCCCATGGAGGTTTTCAAAAACATGTGATAGTGTGGTACAAGAAACGATACCCTAGCGGTGTTCCGGTCAGGGTGCACCAAGTGCTTGCTGATGAGTCTTACTTGGTGTACCTCGGCAAAATCCCGCAACTGATACTGCAAAAACGTTGCAGATTATCTGGAGTATATTAATAATGGCCGAGTAATCTCAGACAAGAGACTTTACCAACGATGCCTTGAAAAAGTGGGGACCTGGTACTCCTTTTACCCCGTTAGTGAGGATTAATTTAGTTGGATTTGTGATTATAATTTTAAACTATAATTTCGCTAATTTTTAACTCCCACTGCTTAATTGAATTCTTTGGTTGGTTCTTAAGTTTAGGGGCTGCGACAACGCGGTCATGTAGCCCCGTGTACTTTGTGTGTGTGTAGAATCTGTCTGATAACCGGTGTTAGTTGTGATGACTGTAATAGTGTATGTTATCTGTTTTTTGATTTAAGTTCAGACTGCAACTTAGAATTTTTCAAATAGTTCCTACTTTTGCCGCCAAGCACCACCGTCAACGACTACTAGGCCAAGTTCAGAACTTAGCTACTAGACGCCACAGCAGTCGGCTCTTGGCAACGAACGTAGAAACCTAAGAGCGTTGTTTACATTCTTAACCTATCCAATTTAGCTTCACACAGGTGCAATTAGTGGAAGGTTCTTTAACATGCCATATATCTATGACATGGGACCACCGGCTTTACTTCCCCTCCGAAGGAAGGCATACTGAGGGATTTTAACGCTCTTAAAAATCCGATCACTTCGGCCGGGTTTGAATCCGCTATCTTGGACATAGCAGCTCAGCATGCTACCGACTACGCCACCGAGGCCGCCTGAATACTTTAGCAGTGGGCGTTTCTATGCAGGTGAAGTAATAGTTGCTAGTGGTTAATGTGGTTTTGAGATTACCAGTCGACAGTTTACCTTGGCCTCATCCCCCCAGTTCCACAAACGTATCGGTCATGTGACCATTAATTTCGCTGGAGGGTGTTAATGGCCGTGATAGGCAATATTGTGTCAGCACTCAGAATGTTACAAAATATGTTTTAAGTGCCAGGCTTCTTAGATCTAACCTCACAACCTGCAACTGCAATAAGCCCATTCTGAGTGTTATGTTAGAATGATGCGGTTTATCATTACGTCAACCTCCTGGTATAGCGGCTAGCATTTTTGGCTGTCACCCCGGAGGTCTTGGTTCGATTCCCAGCTCTGCCAAGAAATTTAATTCTGGTCTTGGAACGGGGTACACTCAGCCTCGTGAGGAAAAACTGAGAAGAGGTGGGTTTGATTCCTATCTCAGCCATATTAGAAGTGGTTTTCCGTGCATTCCCACTTCTACCCCAGGCAAATGCAGGCATGTCTCCTAACTGGGGAACTATGTATGCTAAATACCATGAGGCCAGGCGGTCTCCGGACTCAGTAGACCGCTCTGCCAGAGGTCCTTGAAATGTTTTTTCAAGGTTTCCTAATTTTCAACTCCAGGCAAATGATGGGAAGGTACCTAATAATAGACTCACCATTCGTTCACCACGACCACGAGAGGAAAATGCAGCAAGTCCGGAGTTTGGAGGTTCGAATCCTGGTGCTGACAGTGGGTTTTTCTCCAGGCAAATATGCTGTACCTTATTTCAAGCACCGGGGCACCTAAACCATTTCCGACCTTAATGATTACAGCTACACACTACCTCAGTCATCATAGAAACACAGGTTACCAGACAAATTGAACACACACCTGTCTATACGGTGCTGATAACCAAGGTGTCCCAATCCCCTAAAACAAAACAACTACAACCCTAATATGCCACGTCAATTTCCTTCTTCATTCATTCCATTTCTCATTAAATTCTTTCAAGAGGTTATTATCGGGTAGAATATCCGGCCGTAAAATCATCTCAACATCCCCCGACACCGTAGTACGAGGAATATTAAGACATATGTAGGCCTACATTTAATTTAATTAATATCGTATGGCCTCAGTGCCGGGTGCAAGCTTTGTTATTTGACACCCAGAGGGTAGCTTGCATGTCGAATTTTGTTGTTCCTTGAAGCACTATGAAAGTCAAGGAGGTTAGATATATTAGCTGCTTGAACACTATAGCGCTTTCTAGTAGAGAAATGAGGAACTTTGTGTTGGCGGAAACTCCCGAGATTAATTTTGCCATTAAGAACACGGCCTACTGAATTCAAATGGGCTCTTTGACATGCCAACATCGTATGACATGCGTGTCTTAAATTTTTGCCGCCTTTCAAAAATCACTTACTACGGCCAGGAGCGAGCCTGCAAGCTTGGGGTTAGTAGACCGACACGTTAACCACTCATCCACCGTGGCAAGCTAATATGTACATTCATGTGTAGTTTCAGTCTGCAGAATACTGCATTCCATATACTGCGTTCCACGGTAGGAAGTGGATTCCACACACACCCAAGTTCACAAGGCTGATTGCCGTGAGGTCGCAAGCCGCTAAGCTAAATAAACAGCAACTTCAAAAACTGTTTGGTTTTGGTCGCTCAGTTGCGTCCGAAGAGAATGGTAATAGATCGTCCACTCTTCGTATCAATTAGGCTTGTTCTTACCTTTTTGGTTGAAGCTCTAGGTTATGTTTTGTTTTGTTTGTAGTGGGGCCGGTAGCCTTTCCCCGTAATAACACAGGCTATTGAGAGACACGGGAATCAGTTGTGATTTATTTGACATAAATTATGTACCTTGTGAGGCGCGCAGATAGCAGGGTCTGCCTTCTACCACCGCCACCATCATCATTATTATTATTAGTTACCATGTAATAATCTATATCAGCCAATAGCTCGTGTACAGTCATGCTCATCAAATATGTGCAATGTTTATTTTTTATTGCTCTTGATGACATCCTTTCTCCCTGGCGTAATTACGACAACACTTCACTGAATGTAGTTAAAATTACGTCCACCTCCTGGTGTAGGGCTAACATTCATGGCTGTAGGCCCGGAGGTCCGGGTTCGATTCACGGCTCTGCCAAGAAATTCAATTCTGGTCTGAGGGCTGGAACAGCGTACACTCCAGCCTCATGAGGTAAAACTAAGGAGAGGTGGGTTTGATTCCTATCTCAGCCGTACTGGTGTTGGGATAGCGCGCCTGCCTCTCATCCGGAGGCCTCGGGTTCGATTCCCGGCTCCGTCAGGAATTTTAGAAACTGACGTGGGGGCTGGAATTCGGTGCACACAGCCTCGTGAGGACAATTGAGTAGCTGTCTGACAGTGAGGCAGCGCACCGGTCACGAAAACCAAGCTTAACGGCTGAGGGAACTCGACGCGCTGACCACGCGTCACCCCAATATCTGCAGGCCAAATGGCTCGGCAAAAGTCGCTTGGTAGGCCTAGGCCCTCATGGGCTGTACTGCCAGGGGTTATATTATTACTAGAAGTGGTTTTCCGTGCATCCCCACTTCTACCCCAGGCAAATGAAGGCCTTGGCTGCCTTCTTCCCAATACCTACCTGAATTACTAAATTCACACACTAATACAGCGATCATAATAACACAGGTTATCAGAGAAACTCTACGGGCATGCCAGAAAACGGGGCTAAATGACCACTTCCTCTCGGTCACTGTTGTCATCTCTGTGATCCGGGTGGCATCCCAAGTTCAGCCAAAACATGTAATTCTTGTCTAAGAGCAATACCCGTGTATGCTGTGAAAGTTTCTACTCATAGGGTCAGTGAGGAAAAGCAATGGCAAACTACCTTACTCTTCACCTTGCATAGTACTCCTCAATATAGCGCTGCCTTCGATTTTTGTGGGTATCTACCCACATAACCTGCGGCGGTAATTTTTGAGGATCCGACCAGTCTCCAGGCTGACTATCCAACAGACGGAGAGGTCTAAGAGTTTGAACAAGCTACACTAAGTCTCGTAAGGCAGGACTGAGAAGAGGTGGGTTCGATTCCCACATCAGTCAGCCTAGAAGTGGTTTTCCGTGGTTTTCTATTTCGACTCATAGCTAATACTGTGATGGTACTGTCCCCGATAATCCGGATAGTAGGCTGTCAGATATCCGCCCCCTCAATCGGATTGCCAATAATCAATCGCACCGGCACAGCTACATCAATGAAAATGGCACTGACAGATACTACCGAGATTAGAACACAGTAGTTAACATGAAATTATTGTGGAACACACCAAAATATACGGGGGTTCATACTTACCTTTTACTTACCTATTCAATTTAATCTCGGGTCTGGGTTTTCAACTTGATCACTTAATAGTATGCCCTCACAATAACCTCCACCACGATATTTAAAATGAACCAAGACGGAAACAAGAAAATTTAAACTGCACAATAATTTATTTCACATAAAGAGAAATAACTTAACAAAGTTTAACAACAAAATATACGTGGCAATCAGAAGCCATTGTCAATGCAACCATGTCCTCCTGTAGGACTTGTAGACTTCACATACAAAATTTCAGCTTTCTCTAGCTCAAAAGAACGTAATAATAACAACAATGCACATTGGAATGGATAAGGGAGCTGGGACGAGACATATAGCATTTGTTTCCTTGTTCATGAACTTCACATCTTATATATAAAAGTGAAAGTCTGTATGTATGTGGGTATGTGGGTATGTGGATCTGTTCCGTATACAAATCTACACCGTTCCACCAATCTCAACCAAATTTTGCATACACATAGTTTAGGACCCAGAAGGAACCGCTGGCTACATGAATTTTCGTTAGTCTTTCTCATTCTTCTGATTTCGACCCTTTTGCACTCCAGCACATGCTAATCAAATCATAAAATATACTCATGAAGGAATGGCAAGGCGGATAGTTTCCATGGCAACATAGCTCAAGTCGAGACACGGCCGACTGGATGCCATTTGCGCTCTGCACTACCGGTATAGAAAATGAGGATCTTTACTTGAAATCACGTTAGTTACTCAACTTCTCACACAGCACTGTCAACCGAGTTTAGCATAACAAAGACTTGACACTATCTTCTACTATATATTTGTCAAATACCACTCACTCACTCATTCATTCATCACGAAATCTCAGAAACCATCAAACGGATTGGAATGAAATTTGGTATGCAGCTTCACCAAGGGCCGCAAATGCCCACTAAGAGAGGATTTTTGGATAGTCTGGTTCTAAAGGGGTGTTAAGGGGGTAGACCTGCATTTCATTGAACAGCAATATCTCCCGATTGGTTTAATTGGGGGATGTGATACTCGGCACATAAACTCATCATTAAGAATAAGAAGACACGAGTCGGAGGGTTTTTCGATGTGGTGTATATTATGAGGTGAAAGGGGTGAAAAGTGGGGATTGAAAGATTCCTAACGGAGCGTGTATCTCTTAAACGACATAGGCGAGGTGTTTGAAACTCAGCGGGAAAAAATCAGCATAAAGATAAGTAAATATTTGTTTGACGTTTTATCATAAATCCAATTTAAGGGGCCCATGGGGAGGGGTGAAATTCTGGAGGGGGGGGGGGGGAGAAACAGGAAAGAAAGTGTCCTAACTGATTGACTGACTGACTCACTCATCAAACTCAGGGGGAAAAACTGCTTTAAAGTAAGTAAATAGCTGTTCGACAGTTTTTTTTTTCATAAATCAAATTTAAGGGGTTCTTGGGGAGGGGTGAAATTCTGAAAAAAGAAAATTGAAAGAAAATGTCCTGACTCACTCACTCATCATCGCCCAGCCAAAATTATTGAAGTTAGAAACATGACAGTTTGGGGATATGTTCATTGTATTTCAAAACAGTCTACTAAGGGAGGATTTTCGGATATTCAGGTTCTAAAGGGGTCTTAATGGGGTTAAACCTGCATATCATTGAATAACAATATCTCCCGATTGGTTTCATTGGGGGATGTGATACACGGCATATAAACTCATCATTAAAAAGTAAGACACATGTCTGAGGGTTTTTCGATGTGGTGTATATTATGAGGTGAAAGGGGTGAAAAGTAGGGATTGAAAGATTCCTAACGGAGCGTGTATGTCTTAAACGACATAGGCGAGGAGTTTGAAACTCCGGGGAAAAAAATCAGCATAAAAATAAGTAAATATGTGTTTGACCGTTTTTTCATAAATCCAATTTAAGAGGTCCATGGGGAGGGGTGAAATTCTGTGGGGGGGGGGGGGGACAGGAAAGAAAATGTCCTAACTGATTGACTGACTGACTCATTCATCAAACTCAGGGGGAAAAACTGCTTTAAAGTAAGTAAATAGCTGTTCGACAGTTTTTTATCAATCAAATTGAAGGGGTTCATCGGGAGGGGTGAAATTCTGAAGGAAAAAAATGAAAGAAAATGTCCTGACGCATTCACTCACTCCTCATCGCCATGCCAAAAATATTGAAGTTGGAAACATGGCATTTTGGGGATATGTTCGTTGTATGTCAAAACCGTACACTAAGGGAGGATTTATGGATATTCAGGCTCTAAAGGGGTTTTAAGGGGGTTAAACCTGAATTTCATTGAATAACAATATCTCGCGAGTGGTTTCATTTGTGGATGTGATACTCGGCATATAAACTAATCATTAAAAATAAGCAGACATGTTTCTAAGGGTTTTTCGATGTGATGTATTATTATGAGGTGAAAGGGGTGAAAAGTAGGGATTGAAGGATTCCTAACGGAGCGTGTAGGCCTATCTCTTAAACGACATAGGCGAGAAATTTGAAACGCAGCGAAATAACATCAGCTAAAAAGATAAGTAAATCGGTGTTCGACCGTTTTTTCATAAATTACTTTAAGGGGCCAATGGAGTGGGGTGAAATTCTGGGGGGAAAAGGAGAGAAAGTGTCCTAACTGACTAACTCGCTCACTCACCAAACTCAGGGGAAAAAGACAGCTTTAAAAATAAGTTAATAGGTGTACAAGCGTTTTTTCATCAATCCAATTTAAGGGGCCTATGGGGAGGGGTGAAATTCTGGTAAAAATAATTGAAAGAAAATGTCCTGTCTGACTCACTCACTCATCACGCCCGGCGAAAACTATTAAAGTTGGAAAAATGAAATTTTGGGAATATGTTCGCTGTATGTCGAAAACGTCAACTAAGGAATGATTTTTGTTTATTCGGTTTTTAAAGAGATGTTAAGGGGGCAAACGTGCATTTCAATGAATAACGATATGTCATGAGTTGTTTCTTAGGGGATGTGATATTCGGTATATAAACTAATCATTAAAAATAATCAGACATATGTCTAAGGGTTTATCGATGTGGTGTATATTATGAGGTGATAGGGGTGAAAATTGGGGGTTGAGGGATTCTTGACGGAGCGTGTATCTCTTAAAGGACATAGGCGAGAAGTTTGAAATTCGGCGGAAAAAGAACAGCTTAAAATACAAGTAAATAGGTGTTCGACTGTTTTTTTCATAAATCCAATTTAAGGGGCCCTTGGCGAGAGGTGAAATTCTGGGGGAAAAATAACAGGAAAGAAAGTGTCCTAACTGATTGACTCACTTACTCACTCATCAAACTCAGGGGGAAATCAGCTTTAAATAAGTAAATAGGTGTTCGACCGTTTGTTTCATAAATCCAATTTAAGGGGTTCATGGGGAGGGGTGAAATTATCAAAAATAAATGAAATAAAATGTCCTGACTGACTCACTCACTCATCATAGCCCAGCCAAAATTATTAAAGTTAGAAACATGAAATTTTGGGGATATGTTCGTTGTATGTCGAAAACGTCCACTAAGGAAAGAGTTTTGAATATTCAGGCTCTAAATAGGTGTTAAGGGGGGTAAACGTGCATTTCATTGAATAACAATATCTCACGAGTGGTTTCATTTGGGGATGTGATACTTGGCATATATACTAATCATTAAAAATAAGCTGACACATGTCTAATGGTTTTTCGATGTAGTGTATATTATGAGGTGAAAGGGATGAAAAGTGGGGGTTAAAAGATTCCTAACGGACCCTGTATCTCTTAAACGACATAGGCGAGGAGTTTGAAACTCGGAGGAAATCAATCAGCTTAAAAATAAATAAATAAATAAATAATTAATTAAATAAATAAATAAATAAATAAATAAATATGTGTTCGACCGTTTTTTCATAAATCCAATTTAAGGGGCCTATGGGGAGGGGTGAAATTCTGGAAGATAAACGTCCCCTAAGGAAGGATTTTTGGATGTTCACTCTCATCGGCCAACCCAAACGATTAAAGTTAGAAGAATGATATTTTGGGGATATGTTTGTTGTGTGTCGAAAACGCCTACCAAGGAGGGATTTTTGGATATTCAGGTTCTAAAGGGGTGTTAATGGGGTTAAACTTGCATTTCATTGAATAACAATATGACACGACTATGACGCGAGCGAAGCGAGGCTAAAAATGAGATGATGTGCGTCTATGTATTACTCAATCACGCAAGTACCACTGGTCCGATTTACATGAATTTTACATGGAAGTAGCTGATTTACCTGGTTAACATATAGGTTACTTTTGATTTCAATACTTTGTACTATTTAAAGATGGCGACCATTTTAGTGACTTCACTACACCCTTTGGTTTAAAACTTTCATATTTCCATTTCAAATACAAAGAGAACGCTAAGAAATAGCAAACTTTTGATGGTATGTACGAGGTTAAAAATTACATTTTCTATCCGAAAGGTATCTCCAACCGTTAGCGAGTAAGACCTAAATTTGTGCTATAAAACACGGTCAACGCCGAGCGGTGTAGTTGGACAAAATGTTCCATCCTTAATCTCCCTCTGCGCAGCACCTCGCCTATCCCCTGTTTTACCTGTCACCTTCATATTTTAATTTATTTATGACGCGTAGCGAAGCACGGGTACTTCAGCTAGTTTTATTTATAACCGCAAGGCTGCTATGTAGATGACCTTGGCCTCTATTATTCAGTTATCTGGCCACCTGCAATACACCCTGCACCGTGTTGCATGCTTGCTTCGTCAAATGGACGCACCTGTCCATCCAATGTTAGCATATGCTAGTTACCTCAGAGCCTAGCTCATTTTCAAAACAATTTAAATGTTCACATCTCAACTCAAATATTATCACGCAAATCTTTTAAATGCTCCATTCAAATATCAATGGATTACTCTAATAATCCCAAAACTTGTTTAATTGTATATTCCAATTGTTGAACTAGCGTTGTTTAGAGTATAATAACGAAAACGCTTAATGTTTATAACAAAAAGTTCATTAATTATTTATAACATTTTAAATTGTTTATAACAAAATGTTCATTAATTATTTATAACATTTTAAATTGTTTATAACATTGTCAAACGACAATTGAAAAATTTATACACGCCTCTATTAATCCCGTTCGTTTCAAATTATTATTAAAGATATTTACATAGTTATTTACATTATTTATATTATTTATATTTGAAATACATTAAACCACACGTTTATCCGGTTGATAATTACTTAAATCGTGGTGATATAATCGACCAATGAAGGTTAGTTATATTTAAATTTTAGATTCAGGTTTAATAAGATTTAATAATTATTATTATTTGTGACGGTAACCTCCATTCAAAATCGTTATCTCAAATTATTTAAACACTCTTGTTAATTTTAACAGTAACTTCACATGAATAATTTTCAATGGACCTGAACAATACACTCAGCGGAAAAATACCTCGCTCAAAACGCACAAAATTGCACCAAAATTGGCCCATAATTCATCATATATCTCATTATATATGGCATCAAAATCTTCCACAATACACACAAAAAACCTCCACTTATAAATTCATCATCTTCATCAATATTACTGTGGGAACCTCCTTCACTTATTAAAGGGCATTATTCATCAGCGACTTTTACACGTCCACTGAACTAACGATTATACATCCATAGTTCCTCTTTAAAAATTCTTATATTCATCAATTGTATCGAAAACTGTTATTATATTTAACCTTCGTGGGTTTCATTCATGAATCGATATGAAGTAAAAATTTGCCAATCACAAATAAATTTAATAGCAAATACGATTATACACGCCTTTCTGGTCTATCAAAAATTGAGATTAATATCTCCAAAGTATCGTAGTATAAAAATACTATCTTCAATCAAAGTTCATCTAAACTGCATAATAGTCGAATAGAATACAATTAGACTTTGGAGTGCAAACATTATTGTTCCAATCTAGAATTGAGAAAAATTCCTATTAAATGTTCATTACTATAGTGTATTCAATAAATCGTAATCAAAGTTCATATTTCATAAAATTGTCTATAATGCAATGGTAATTCAGAACTGACGATAAGTGTCTATGTTGCAATCGTGTTCATAAAACGACTAGTATTTCCAAGATCGTCGTTACTGTAATAGATTTTAACGCTCTAAAATCTGTTAATTATTCTTCTTTCTTGAGGATGACAGAAAATTGGTCAAAGTAATTTACTGAATAGAATTACTTTAATAAAATGACACGCTGTCTGAATTCAAATTTGCCATAGAGAATCGTTAACTTTACAGTCAAATCGTGACTACAAAAATATGCAAATTACTGAAAGAATATATATTGTCAGTCTCAACTGATCCAAAATTATTTAAATATGCCAATGACATAATAATGTCTCAATAAATCGTAGAAAAAGGCATAAATCAGCAAAGTGTACAGAGTACAGAAATATCAAGCAAGAATATGGGGAAAAATATATGGGACAGAAAATATGGGAAAAACGGTTGCTCAGATATCGCTAAATGGCTCAAATAAATCAAGAAACGTTCACGACTACCTTATCTGCTGATTGAAGTTCTAGAGGAAAATTTCCAAAGAAGACTGCTGTTGGTTCCATTTCACCACCGTAAAGATGTGCTCCGACCTCGAACCTGGAACCTGCGCCCTCGGAGAATAGAACAGTTTCCTCCTCCGGAAAACGCACTGCTCCGTGTAGACGATAGACATCCTTCTGGCAAAACTCTTCTGTGTGAGCCGGGTCCACCCTGGCCTCTCTTGAAAGTTCCCTGAAGTTCTGGTAGAAATTCGCCATGAAGTTTATTGCAATTATTTCCGCAGAAATGTTCATAATTGTGGAGTATGAAGATATTTCCACTGCCATTTGATGTAATTCAGCGATGGATTACGATGCATGAGTGTAGTTGGATGTTCACTACATGCTCGCTTTTGTAGAATGACGATAAACGAAGCTCCATGCTGCTATTTCACTCCATTGATATATGTCCCAATTGCATTAAAGTTTTAGTCTTCCATCTCCACTTCCGTTATAATAATAGTCGAAAGTACTGCCAGATTATATAGTTCCATTGTAGAATGTAGCGTTGTATCACCAAATGTAATCTTCAGTATCACGGTTGCAATACATGTGTCAGCCGTAGCGTAGAATGTGGTATTATAAAAGTGCTTCTCAGGTGTCGAGAAAATCACTTTTGTCTGCAGTCTTAAAATGCAAATATCTTCCAAAGTATAATAGTGAAAATGTTCAACTTTCGTACACGCCTCAATATTGTAATGCACAATTGAATTAGCATAAATGCAGTAGCTAACTCTTGATAGATAATCTTGTAGACTCGTTTATGTGTGCGCTCCAACTTCGCCTAGTTTTAGTAACCGTAAAATTGCACTGCTGCACACTCAGTGCTTGTTCGATGCTGTGGGCTCTACCACACTTGCTAATGACGACTTGCTTCACTGAATAATATATACTTGTTCTATCGGAATTAAGAACTCGAAGTCTGACAATCTGAGAATGAGAAAATGAGCCATGAGCCCTGAGAACTGAGACATGAGAACTTCCTCTCTGCTGTGCAAGGCCTTTTATCAACTTCTTAAGGGGCGTATCCATCCCTACCATAGCTTGTTCCTCCGTCATTGCTAGAAGTTCTAACTTTGGCTATACTTGACGGATTTTCAAATTTCAAAAACTCATAATTAAATTCTTCAAAATTCCAAATCAATGCCATAACTGAAAATAGATTTCCACAATTCTGCATGCCAAAAGTAATTAAATATGGTAGTTTCAGTAATCTCGTCTCCCTCCAAACTATCATTCATTGGTTCGAGCCTCTCCTCCAATAGCGTAACTTCTTCCTCAGCACAATTCCTTGTTTCCCTGCGACTGCGTCTTAAATCTCAGATCCTTCTCGAACAAAATCATGACGTCACCAAGAATCTCAGCTCATCCAGCCTACTTGCATGAAGTCTGCGTCATCCGTGCCTACGTCATGAATATACACGTCACAACTATGACGGCCATAACTTTATTCATATATGCCAATACAGCCACCGTGGTCTCAGTATAATTCAATTTACGGGGGCATTCTCCCTTCACCACGTTTTAAAAACAGTTGCAAATTGTTTTTAAACTCTCTGTTATAAATATCTGAATTCACTTGAACACGAAATTGAATTATAATTCTACTCTTGTATGATATTTCCTCTATGTTCCTTAATCATAAGTCTCTTCTTCTCTGGGTTGTGTGTGGCTAATGCATTCTCTCCTCTCTACTTTCTCTTCTGTCCTGTATTCCTGTTTTCCAAATGCTGGCTTGTAGAAGGACCAGGATCGATCACTACATCCTGTCTTTTCTTCTGGTTTTCAGCTTCCTTCTCTCTTAATTCCTTCAAATACTGCTGACTTTCTTTCTCTCTCTCTTGATACTTGTCCGGTGTCATAACCTGACCTTGAGAATTTTGATTCCGATTCTGGTACTGGTTATTTCTGTTGTAGTTCCTATTGTACCCATTGTTATTATAATATCTACCTCTTCCGTTATTATAGTTCCCTCTATTGTTATTCCAGCCTCGTCTTTGCTGATATGGACGGTAACCTTGTGATCCGTTGTTGCGAAAATAATTGTTCCTGTGAGGACCTACATTTTCAGTTTTCTCTTCAGCAGGCGTATCAGTTTGCTGAACTTGATCCATGTAGACTGTATTAATGTCTTTGAATTCGTGCCTCTGAACTTTTTGAACCAAATTTGGCATTGGACTCGTGTAGTCAAGCCTTCTCAATAGTTCGTCCATACTGGTCAAATCCCTGATATTTGACGATATAATAAGCCTTCTCACCTCCACAGGTAACATACGAGAAATAGCATCTATCAACTGTTCTGTCGACAATGGGGGTTGCAAAAATCTCAAGCGCGATAACTGGCTCGTGAAGAAATCAGCGTACCGTGTTGGAAGAGTACCCGAATACTTCCTCGAGTATACCTCAGCTCTTAATGAATTTTGTGCTTCTATTGACCAGAATCGTTTTATCAGTGCTTCTGCAAATTCATCGAAATTACTAAAAGTGTACCGAAATGCTCTGAACCACTCAAGGGGTCCTCCAGCTAGAAATCTTTCTACGATTCTCATTTCTCTTTCTCTAGGAATATGGGCTTCAATAAAATAGTCTTTCAGGTTTCTGATATACTCTATCGGTGTTAGACTATCTGTATTACTAAATTTCTGAGGCTTGTCCTCAAAGTTTCGGATGACTGTCACATTTCTTGGATATGAATCCATGTAATTCTTCCCACAATCACGATATTTCCATTCAGGTTCAATATTCCTATCCTCTTCTTCTTCCCGGAATCTGAATATACGTTCCTCAGGACTAATATCTCTCTCTTCAGTAGCGAGGTTACATCTTCTCACGTAATTTCTATTATCTTCACAAGTCAACCCTTCTGGATCCTTATCTGTGATTTCCGTGATGACTTTCCTAATCAACTCTTCTTTATAGGTTTCCATCATGCTAGCTTCTCCTAGTTTCAAATTCTAAAGTTTGCTCGTAGTTTCATTGACATCAGAGACAACCTTATGAATTTGTTCCTCTAACGCGGTTTTTAATGCTTGCACGTCCTGGCCTATTTGAGTTCTATCCTCTACCTGCTTTTCGGATAGCGAATCCATCCTTATACTCAAATCCTTTCTAATTTGAACTACCTCATTATTTATATCTACCTGTGTACTGGCTAGTTTTCGTTCAATTCGCTCCTGAATCTGATTGACATGTTCCCCACTTGACCTGTTCCATTCATCTTTCCAAACCGTTACATTTGCAGTTAACATTTCAGCAATATCTACTTCAATGTCTTCCTTAAGTAAACGATTATGATCTAAGACTTGGGTCCTCGTGACCTCTACATCATGTATTAATACTGCTAGTGAAGCTGTTGTCCTAACAGACTCGTCAACCAATCTAGTTGTTAAAGCACTAATGTTACGAGTACAAAGCGTTTTTGGAGTTTCAATTTCTTCTCTAACCTTATTAACATCAGTTTGAACTTTGGCAATGTCTACAAAAACTGTATTAACTTCTATTTGCATCTTATTGATATCGCTTTGCATATCATTAACATCAGAATGAATATTATTTATGTCTACTTGAACGTTTGACACATCGGTTCGGACATTTCTAATCTCTCTTTGAACTTCTTCTACCTTGTTTTGTACAGTAGCAACATCATTCCTAACAACGATTACTTCTGCTCTAGCACATGAAATATCACCCCGGACATTAGCAACATCAAGATTCAACATATTAAGGTCCTTATGTACATTGGAAACATCAATCTTAACATCTGAGACATCTTTATGGACATTGGATAAATCTACATTAACATCTGAGACATCTTTTTGGTCATTGGATAAATCTTTATGGACATTGGATACATCTACTTTAACATCCGAGACATCTTTATGAATGTCAGTCACGGCATTCTGGATTCCCTGGGTACTGGTCTGTAAACGCGACACATTATTTTCCAAGTTTGCAGAACTGGTCTGAAGAACTTTCATATTCTCCTCCATTCGACTAGTATTCCTAGCTTCCATCTCCCTCACACTTTCATTCAGTATCTGCTTCATTCGACTAGCATTCCTAGCTTCCATCTCCTCCAACATCTTTCTCATACTCTCATCTGCCATCTCAATAATATTTCAATAATAGACTGCTTTAGGGACATACATCAAACAGAGCTAGATAACAACATCTGAGCAACATCTTTCACCATATATAAAGTTTGAGCAATTTTCTGTCTTAAATCTAACCTTATAATTAACTTTCGTAGACACTTCATGTTGAAACAAACTCAAGCACATGTTCAAATTTCCTTGGTTCATTTTAAATATCCTAACACAAATAATTTACATTTACAATCCAAATAGTTTAATTTTATCTTTAATATGATTAAACATGTCATAAGCCGGTCAAATAAAATAAGACTCCAGATCATAGGCGATTTTTCTAAGTTTCCAGCCTATTTAACCTCTCTCAGGTTGTATAAGATCTGATCTTTTCTGAGTGTAATTTTCCTAATACAACACAACATTTAATCCCTATATAATCACACGTCACAACTATGACGGCCATAACTTTATTCATATATGCCAATACAGCCACCGTGGTCTCAGTATAATTCAATTTACGGGGGCAGTACCTAACGTAAGGCCACGGGCACCTCGTACCCAATTGTAATCCCTAAATACTAAAGCCATCAGAAAAACACACATTTTACACACATCCAAGTGCACTGCGCTACATGACGACGCTATCGCTAATCCATTGAATACATCAACAACAACAACAACAAACATCTCTGTCACTGATCACACCATTGAGTATCTTCCGGTTATAATACACTAATACACTAGAAGAATTTCAATTTCCATACAGACAACAGCTCAGAAAGACGATAAAATCTTAACAGACGCAATTAAGATTACACAAACTATACTTACTTTTCTAATCAAAACGAACCCGAAGGTGGTAACAATGATCGAGATAAAGATGGTTTGTTTGTTAATTCATTATAAGGGCTCGGGACATCCTGTTCATCAGTCCCGTGTAATTGAGTGTCTTGAACTTGTATGATAACCTGTATGTTTGTGATGACTTTAAAACCTAGGCACACTCAACTATAATCACACACAAATCAACCAACCATGGTGAGCGAGACGAGATATATAAATAACATCTAACAGCATCGGCAGGTAAGAGAATGGTCCAAATTCAAGGACCAATAGTCACTACCTCAACCGAACTTAAGCTGAAACGTTCTAGTCCCAAATTCCCCCTTTGCATTGCCCCTTATCAATTTATTAAACACCATTGCACAACTCAAAACCACTCATAACAAATACCCTGACTACGAGTTTTTTTTAATACTTTAGTCAGAGGTAATTTTTATAAATTAGTATTACTATTACTCCTTCACAACTCATTCCTTCTAAATAAAGTAAAAGGAGCCCGGTATACGGGCACCAGACTCTGACCCGCCCGCGTACACCTTAAAAAGGTGTATCGCCGCACAGCTTGAGAGTAGTACTGTGGTAGGCATGTAACTGTATTAGGAACAGTGATGGAGAAGGTACCCTAGGTCTTGAAGTAAGGTACTATCCCTGCATTTTCCTGGAGGGAGTGTGGAAAAACCCGGACAAAAACCACACTCAGGATAGCCACTATCAACGCCGGGATTTGAACCTGTCATCTTCGGACTTGCTGCCGCTGCCCTCGCGACCGTGGCGCACGATTTAACGAGCATGGCCACGCCGCAAGACTTGTTGTGATGGTGAGTGCTGTATTGTCCTGGAATGTTCGGCCATCACGACTTCACCTTGTACAACGTGCAGATCACACCACCAATACAGCCCAATAAGAAAATCAAGCTTTTCAGCTAACAATATTTTCTTAAGCTATTTCCTGGTACCGGTATACAATATTATTATTATTATTGTTGTCGTTTCGGCCATCTACGGACCACGCTATTTCAACTGCCCTTTTCCATGTCTTTGCACCTGGGCCTTAACGTTCGCCCAGTATTCCCGCAGTCGTTTCCTATGCTGTTCCTTCCTCGCTTCAGTCCAGTCTTGCCAGTTTTTAGTTTTGGCTTTTCTTGGAATTCATGATGTTCTTGGAGTTTCGACTTTAGTGAATTCGTTTCTGGATATCCTCCTGCGTTATTCCCACTTCACGCAGGTCTTTTTCTACCTCGGTGAACCACGCCGCGTTGGTTTTCTTGTTAAGAAGAAAACTGAAGATTGCTCAACCTTGTAGAACTCAATAGAGCAATGTGGCCATGGAAAATTATCCTTTTCTTACTAACGGTGTCCGTGATCTTTTCTACATGAGAGTAGAGTTCATGATTGTGTTGTCTTCTGAACTCACCATTTTCATTGATTGGACGTAGGATTTTTCTCAAGATCTGCCTTTCTCTTATTTCTAGCTTCTCGATCATACCCTTTCTACTCATAGCAAGGCATTCGGCACCATATTAAGCCTCCGGTCGTATTACTGTGCAGTAATGTCGTATCTTGGCGTTAATGGATATTGGTTTCTTCTTGTAGACATTTTCAGTTAGTTGATAGCCCTTTCCATTTTTCTGATCCGTGATGTAAAGGCTTCTTTCTCCGAGGTGTTCGGATCTATCCACTCTCCAAGATGTTAAAATTTCCCTGTTCGTTTCATTTTCCCTTCTCCTACCTCAACTTTGAAACCATTTGTGTAGAAAAATTGCGCAACTTGGAAACAAACTGGAGGGATCAAGTGTTGGCTTACTCGCATGAGTTGTTTAACAGTCTACACTCTACAGGGTGTATCCGTGATGATGTTACAAACTTTCAGGGATGATGAAGGAACGCAAATGGATCGATGTGAGCTAGGGAACCATAGCACGGAGACGATCGGGTCACAAGTTATAAGCAAAATGGTACTCTTGCAATACCGTTCATCTGCTCACGTTTCACAAGCTGCTACATATACAACAACTGTTCAAAATGGTGTCCCCTGGCGTCAATACATGCATAGCAACGTACCACTTCAAATCGTCAACACTGAAACCTACAGAACAGACATCGTACACCGATCCAGCCAATACGCAGTGGAGTAGTTGAGTTATCCCCCTAGCCTTTTCTGCTCGTACAGATTGTCTACCCTTCGATCGTAGCATATTACATTACAGTACATGTATTCCACTGTCGGAGATATCAGACCGATTTTTGCTTTAACTTTTGACTGCCAGTCGCAGTGGTGTAGTGGATACGGCATTGGTCTACTAGTCCCAAGTTGGCGGGGTGGCTGTCGGTGGCGTTCACGGGTGTTTACACGTAGCAACCCCAAGTCGTTGTCTTCCGGCACGTTAAAGAACGCCTGCGGGATGAAGTTCCGCCACCGCGGTGTCAGTTAAAAACTAGAATTGAGGACGGACGTTAAACAACTGCGATTATTAATAACTTTTAGTCGATCGTTTCCGATGGGTCCTTGTTTCAAATGGATCCATTTGCCTTCCTCCTTCATCCCTGAAAGCTTGTAACATCATCACTGACACACCCTGTATATCGCCCATTTGCAAAAACAATGACATACGGTAACTCAAAATATGATGTTTGTGGGAAAGTTAAAGGCAGTTACTAAACTGTTAATGTTTTGAACCCATATTGAATTAGGGATTCATTACTTTACTTCAGATGAGTGTTAAAGACACCAACACAATCAGGAAGTATCACTATTCTTGATAAGAGCCTCCGTGGCTTACGCGGAAGCACGCCGGCCTCTCACCACTGGGTCCGTGGTTCAAATCCCGGTCACTCCATGTGAGATTTGTGCTGGACAAAGCGGAGGCAGACAGGTTTTTCCCCGGGTACTCCGA
This sequence comes from Meconema thalassinum, assembly GCA_946902985.2. NCBI lineage: Eukaryota > Metazoa > Arthropoda > Insecta > Orthoptera > Tettigoniidae > Meconema > Meconema thalassinum. The sequence goes on along the minus strand of OX336390.1, from coordinate 629,156,994 downwards.
TTTTCCCTGTCACAAATTTCATTCCGCTGTCATTTCATTTCATCTGTCAGTCAGTTAATCATTGCCCCAGGGGAGTGCGACAGCAGACACAGTTCATATCTTCACCACTAGGTGGGGGCTTCATTCATTCCATTCCCTGACCCGGTCAGTCGACTGGGAGCAGGCCGTGGATTTTTCTTTTCACTGTTCTTGATGTAGGCCTAATTGCAATATTTGCAGAATCTTGCACCACGAATCTGGCACGTTGTGAAGAATGACGATAGAGTAGTGACCATTAAATCAATCGATACTTAATATTTTACAGCACTACACTGAGGTAAAAACTGAAGAAGTACAGATTTTTAGTTAGGCCACTGTTCCAGCAAATGAGCGATATGCTTAATAGGGCATCTTTCCGGTTGACAATAACAGACAGACAGTGGCATTTAGTTAGTTAGTTAGTTAGTTATTGAGGTTTTAAGGGGAAGAACAGCGAGGTCATCTGCCCCAAAGTGGCATTTAAAATGAGATCAAGATTCCGAAATGTTATCTCAAAAGCATCTATAAATTCAGTTAGTATGAAAACCTTGAGCCCGATAACCCGACATGAGATCGGATGGTCCGGATAAAAACATCCCAATTCATGCCGAGATACGAGTACAAACCCTCCAGAAGATCTCGTGGATAGGATTTAATTTGGATTAAAAAATCATCAATTAACACCACCGGGAGGGCAAGATTCAAAATAATCCAGAGGGTGTGAACTGGATTGCGTAGGGTAGGTTCACATCAAATTAAATCTCCAAAAATCTCACAAAATATAGGTAGAATCTTTCAGGAACAACTATCAAATATAAGTCAAAAATTCATAAGAACGCACCCATCGTTTAATTTTAAATATTGTGGAACCTAAAAACTGTAACGTGCCACCACCTTAGTGGCACTTCCGTTAACTGGATTACGGTGGGTGAAAGCACAAACACAATTGTTCCTTTAAAGAAATATAATTAGCTTTATTGCGGGCCTGAAAGATACACCACATAAATAGCAAATACAAGCAATTAGTACCTCACTCCCGTTTCCTCTTGTAGGGAACACTTGCCTTTCACTTGTCAATAAACCACAGAAGTTAATCCCTCGTAATGAGGCGGCCCCGTTCGCTGGCTGGAATCTGCACTCAGCTTGTCACCGTACTACACACTGTTTCACAATTCACCACAATGACCTCTGTCGCTCTGGAAAACACACACTCGCTCAAAACACCGTTCTCAGAAAACTTGGTCCCCTCGCTGACCATGTCGCTTATATAGCGGGGCTGGTGACTCAATGGACGTTTCCAGAGCGGGCCAGGGTTCATGGTTTCTCGAAAGTTCCGTTTCTGGGTGAGCTGCGTAGATTCTAGACCGTACCCTTTGTTCTACAGCCCTGTTACGTAAGGTACTGGCAACACAGAGAGGCAGGTCATAGCCCGGGGTCTGTGACTCTCGCGGCGAGGCGACAAAACAAACTCACAGCCGTAACACCACCCCCTTCCTAAACGGCTGATCGTCCCGATCAATCATTGGTCCGTCTGTGTCCCTCCGTAGGCTGCCAGGCGATCTCGATGCACGATCTTCATCTTCGCCCTCGGGCTCCGCTGGATCCTGTAGACGACATCGTTGATCCGTTTCACGACTCGGTACGGGCCCTCCCAGGACTTCTGCAGTTTGGGTGACAGGCCTTTCTTCTTTAATTGGTTGAAGAGCCAGACCAGATCGTCCTCGTGGAATCCGCCGGCATCCGTCTGCTGGTCGTATCGGGTCTTCATTCGGTCGGTCTTGATCCGCAGTCTCCTCCTCGCACACGCGTGCACGTCCTCCAGTTGGTCGACCAGTTCTTGACAATACTGGCTTACCGGGATCGGATCATTCCCAGGTCGGCCGAAGGCAAGATCGACAGGTAGACGGAGTTCCCTCCCTAACATGGCCCGGGCTGGTGTGCACCCGGTGACTTCATGCACGGCGGCGTGGTAGGCCAGGAAGATGTTTGTCCCAATCCCTCTGGTGCTCGCTGACGACTATTCGGAGACGGTTCTCGATGGTGCGATTGAATCGCTCTACCATCCCGTCGGACTGAGGGTGAAGCGGCGTCGTCCTTGTCTTCCGGATTCCCAGCAGCTGGCATAGGTTCTGGAACACCTGTGACTCGAAATTCCTCCCTTGGTCGGAGTGCATCTCCAGGGGTACTCCGTACCGGCTGACGAATTCCTTCACCAGGGTCTCTGCGATCGTCGCGGCTTCTTGGTTAGGGAGCGCATACGCCTCCGGCCATTTGCTGAAGTAGTCGCTGACGACCAATATTTAGCGCTTCCCTGCCTCGCTCAACGGGAATGGCCCAGCAACATCGATGGCCACTCTCTCCAAGGGGCCGTCCACGTTGTAGGTCTTCTGGGGACCCCGTCGTCGTCGTCCTGGTCCCTTGCTGGCTGCGCATTCGTGGCAACTCGCGAAGTAGTTCTCCACGTCTGCTCGGCATCCGATCCAGTAAAACCGCTCTTTCAGCTTCTCCAGGGTCTTCTTTATCCCTAGGTGTCCACCAGATGATCCTCCATAGACTTCCTTCAGAACTTCCTCCGTCATAGCCTTTGGTACGACGACCTGCTCCCGAGATGTCTTCCCGTCGGTGCTCTCCCAGGTACGGCAGATAAGGCCATCCCTTACAATCAGCGAGTCCCACTGCACCCACTAGGACTTGAACTTTGGACTGCAGTCGCTCACAATGTTCCACCCGGGTTTGGGAACACAGGCCCTCTTCCATTCGGTTATCAGTCCCAGGTCATCATCTTCTGCTTGTGCCCACGTGAAAGATTCGAGGCTCCAGCTCCCCTGCAGTTCCACGGTAGTCCTTTGGCACTGTATCCCGGTGTTCTCCTCCCTTCTGGTACAGAAGGCGCAGTCTTCGGGGCACGGTCTTCGTGACTGGGCGTCGGCGTTAGAATGCAGTTGGCCTTTCCTGTGCTGGATCTCAAAGTTGTACTGTTGAAGCCTCACTAACCACCGCGCGAGTTGACTCTCGGGCTGCTTGAAGTTCAGGAGCCACCGCAGGGATGCATGGTCAGTCCTGATGAGAAATTCTTGCCCGTACAGGTACTTGTGGAAGTGTTCAATGGTCTCCACGATGGCGAGCAGCTCCTTCCTTGTGACGCAGTCGTTCCTCTCTGGCTTTGACAAGGCTTTGCTGAAGTAGGCTACTACTCTCTCCTCGCCGTCCACTATTTGCGACAGGATTCCCCCTATACTAAAGTCGCTGGCATCGGTATTGACGATGAACCTTGTTTCAGGTCTGGGGTAGGCAAGAATAGGTGCGGTGCACAGAGCCTGCTTGAGTTGTTCGATGGCACTGTGGCATTCTGCTGTCCACGTGAAGAGTTGGTCCTTCTCAGTCAGTCGATGCAGTTGTTTGGCGATGTCGGCGAATCCTCTCACGAAGCGACGGTAATAAGTGCAGAGTCCCAGGAAGCTTCGTAGTTGGGACTTGTCCTTCGGAACTGGCCACTCCTTCACTGCTGCGGTCTTCTCCGGGTCGGTGCGCACCCCTTCCTCGGAGACGATATGCCCAAGGTACTGGACCTGCTTCTGGAAGAGCTGACACTTCTTGGGGCTCAACTTCAGCTGGGCAGCCCGTAGCTTCATTAAGATCTCCTTCAGGTTGCTGTAGTGCTCCTCGAAACTTCTCCCCAGAACGATGACGTCGTCTAGGTAGACCAGGCAGGTCTTCCAGTGTAGTCCCCTTTCGAAGGTCACAGGGGCGTTGCACAGACCGAATGGCATGACGGTGAACTGCCAGAGCCCGCTGCCCACAGAGATCGCAGTTTTCTCGCGGTCCTTAGGGTGGACCTCCACTTGCCAGTAGCCACTGTTCAAATCCAAGGTGGAGAACCATCTTGACCCTGATGCGGTGTCCAGGGTGTCGTCGATCCGGGGTAGAGGGTAGCTGTCCTTCTTCGTGACGTCATTCACCCGCCTGCAATCCACGCAGAACCTGTCGGAACCGTCCTTCTTCTTCACTAGCACGACCGGAGAACTCCAAGGACTATGTGATGGCTCGATCACTCCTTGCTCCTTCATCTCTTCTACCATCCAGTCGACTTCGGCTTGCTTGGCGAGCGGGACACGTCGGAATGGGGCCCTAATCGGTGCGCTGTCCCAAACGTCGATTCTGTGCTGGACCAAGCTTGTCCTGCCGAAGTCTTTGCTCCTCACGGAGAAGACATCCTGGGATTCATCTAGCAGGTCCCGAAGTTGGCGTGATTGTTCCTCGTCTAAATGGTCCTGGGATCCTTGGTACAGCTTCTGTAGTTCTTCTGGCAGGGCGCGTCTTCTTCGGTTGTCCGTCTGCAGGTGTCCGTCCGTTGTGTATGTGATGCGGGCAATCCAGATAACGGGCTCGCAGACTCCTAGGTTGGTGTCCCGGTGAACCGTAATGTCGTAGTCGTTCAGGTTGGACAGGCGAACGTACGGCCGAGACGTCGTGTTGATGAGGGTCTTGGCAATTAGCAATCCTTTTGTCTGGATGTCCTCATATTTTGGCTCGATGATAGCCGCCACTCCCGCAGCAGTTCCGTCGACAATTACGGCAGCGCTGTCTTCCGTCCTGGCGGGAACGATGACGTCTTCTCTCAGCCTTACTCGTTTTGCGGTGACGGCCTCGTGTGCTGGTTGCAATGCAAGTTCCTCACCTCCGAAGTGCAGAGTGTTGGTACTCAGGTCCAAGATGATGTTGTTTTGGTCCAGGAAGTCCAGTCCGATGATCACTTCGTTTGATGCGTCAGCCACAAGCACTGGATGCTTTACCGCCCGTCGTCCAATGACGAACTCCTGTGATGCTTCGCCATGTACCGGTGTGGTCTCTCCGGTCGCGGTTATTAGCTGGAGGTTCCTTTGTGTGGGTTGCAATCTCCACTTCGGGATCACGGTGGGATTGACGATGGTCCTCGATGCTCCCGTGTCAATTAGCATGGGCCAGCTCTCTCCGTTGACGACTCCGTCGACCATCAGGCTGCTATTATCCCTCCGTAACTGCGTCACACGAACTTGGACTGCCGGGGCTTGACGACTGTCACAAGCCAACCTTTGCCCCCCAAGGCTGGCTAATACTCGTTTCCCTGGGCCGCGCGGTGTTCAGACGACTGATTTCCGATCGGATACCCCCGGCGGCGGCGATCACCGCAGTCCTTGCTCAGGTGGCCTTTCTTACCGCAGGTCCAGCAGGTCGGTAGCCCTCTTCCGGGCCGCCTCTCCGGTTGTCTTCCGGCTGTGTCGTTGCTGGTGGTGCCGCGACTATCGAAGAAACGGCTTAGCGCCTCCATCAATTCGTCGCCCAGGGGCTTGGTCTCGTTGGTTTTTGCTGGTTCGTCGACGTCCAATTGACGCACCCGCGCGTGCATTCTAGATGCCTGTTTTGTCGTCTCGAACTCAAGTGCGTGGCTCAGCGCATCTGCCAGGGTCTTATTGCGCGCTAATCGCAGTGCCTGTTGAGTGTCCGAGTCCCGTAGCCCGTCGGTGAAGGTCTGCGTCGCTATCTGTTCGAGAAAGTCGGCCGGCGCTGTTGGATAGGCGAGCCTTACGAGACGTGCGATGTCCATCTCGAACTCGTGCAGGGTTTCCGCGTTCTTTTGTACCCGGGTCCGGAGCTGCATCTGATAGACCTGCTGAAGATGGCTATCTCCATATCGGGACTCCATATGGGCGATTAGTGAAGCGTAGTCCTGGGATCCAGTCGGGATGGCCTGAAGGACGTTAAGGGCGTTCCTCCTCAGCGCTACAATGAGAGCTGTAGTCTTTTCCGTGCTGTACCAGTTGTTTATGGAACAGGCTGCCTCGAACTGACTTAAATAAGTGCTCCACGGGACCTTTCCGTCGAAGGTTGGGGGCGTCACTCTGCTCTGTCCCGTTCCTGATATTCCCGGTGTACCTGTGGGCGGGCGTCGGCGCAGCTCGGCAACTTCCTCTTGAAGAGCGTTGAATCTCGCTTCCATCTCCGTCGACGGGCGTTGGTTCAGCTCAGAAATTTCCTTTTGTAAAGCGTTGAATTTCTCTTCCAACCCCGTCAGTGGGCGTTGGCACAGTTCGGCAACTTCCTCTCGTAGAGCGTTGAATCTCGCTTCCATCCCCGTCGGCGGGCGTTGGCTCAGCTCAGCAATTTCCTTTTTTAAAGCGTTGAATTTCTCATCTATCCCCGTCAGTGGGCGTTGGCGCAGTTCGGCAACTTCCTCTTGTAAGGCATCGAACTTCTTTTCCACTGCTGCGACTTCCTCACGTAGGCCCTGTTCTAATTTCCTTTGGCTCTCCTCTAATTTCATCAGCAGACACTCTTCCAGATTTTTCTGGCCACCCAGAAATTTGGCGGTTAGGTCCTCTGCTAACTTATTCTGGCCGTCCTTCAGGTCCTCTGCTAACTTCATCTGGCTGTCCTCCATCTTCTTCTGGCCGTCTTCCATCTTCTTCAGGTCCTTGGTTAAATTCTTCTGGCCGTCTTCAAATTTGGTTTCCATGCCACTTAACTTTTCTAGCAATGCTGCCAATTGCGCTTCCATTTTGGTTGTTTGTCTTGTAAAGGGCATACACTCACAGGGAAATTAGAGAACTGTGGTAAAATGACCTGCTCGTGTTTTGAAACCAGGACCGTCAGGTGTTGTGCTTGTGCTTGAGTTCGTAATCCGGCTTCTGACACCAGTTGTAACGTGCCACCCCCTTAGTGGCACTTCCGTTAACTGGATTACGGAAGGTGAAACACAAACACAATTGTTTCTTTAAAGAAATATAATTAGCTTTATTGCGGGCCTGAAAGATACACCACACAAATAGCAAATACAAGCAATTAGTACCTCACTCCCGCTCCCTCTTGTAGGGAACACTTGTCTTTCACTTGTCAATAAACCACAGAAGTTAATCCCTCGTAATGAGGCGGCCCCGTACGCTGGCAGGAATCTGCACTCAGCCTGTCACCGTACTACACACTATTTCACAATTCACCACAATGACCTCTGTCGCACTGGAAAACACACACTCGCCCAAAACACCGTTCTCAGAAAACTCGGTCCCCTCGCTGACCATGTCGCTTATATAGCGGGGCTGGTGACTCAATGGACGTTTCCAGAGCGGGCCAGGGTTCACGGTTTCTCGAAAGTTCCGTTTCTGGGTGAGCTGCGTAGATTCTTGACCGTACCCTTTGTTCTGCAGCCCTGTTACGTAAGGTACTGGCAACACACAGAGGCAGGTCATAGCCCGGGGGGCTGTGACTCACGCGGCGAGGCGACAAAGCTAACTCACAGCCGTAACAAAACATTCAATAGCCCTAACCTCCTTTCCGAGGTTGAGCTAATTTACTCTCGAAGCGGATCCGAAAATAATAAAAATAAACACTCGGAATATTTACGTTAATCATGACCAGAACCTCATTTACGTCCTAATTATGATACAGGGTCTTTATTTTTGCTTGGCAAGGACATTCTCGCTCACGCGCTCCGCCAGTGACAGCTCAGTTCCCGGCGACCACGCGCGTGTATGGACGACAGGATACGGCGCTTAAAATCAGTATCATGCAATTTTTACTCACCATGCTTACTGTAGATATTGAAAATGTTCCCCATCCGCTGCCAAACATTACCGGCATCTCCTTATGAAGTTTCCGGTTACTCCGGTTAATTTAGCTTCAGTAAGGAAATAACGACCTTTACGTCTATTTTTATCTTTTACTGAACCTGTACGTTGGAATCTCTTAGCCTGTGATTTATTATCCGATTTATAGGAATGGGTCTCCCTGGAAATGTCATTCGAAACTTTTGTCTTGTTCTAGCGCACGTTATGTACGTCACGTATTGTGCAGACCTTCGCTCGACCTTGGCCGCCGGTCTCCGGCGCGTAGTCTCCAGCCGTATTGCCCGGCTATTCCCTCGCTCTTCTGTAGACGTGTGAGCTCCGAGCTAATTGGGCGTTTCAGTCTTTCAGTATTTTATAAAGCTACTGTGTACCGGTACTGTATATCATATTGTGTAGTGATTCATTGTGATTGTGTATAGTGCTGTAATGTCTTATGTGAACTATTCGTCACGTGAACGAGTATGTCTGCACAATACGTACGTAAAGTGCAGGAAATCGTGCGCTAGAACAAGACAAAAGTTTCGAATGACATTTCCAGGGAGACCCATTCCTATAAATGGGACAATAAATCAACTGGCTAAGAGATTCAAACGTACAGGTTCAGTAAACAATAAAAATAGACGTAAATGTCGTTATTTCCTTACTGAAGCTAAATTAACAGGAGTAACCGGAAACTTCATAAGGAGATGCCGGTTATGTTTGGCAGTGGATGGGGAACATTTTCAGCATCTTCTGTAAGCACGGTGAGTAAAAATGCATGATAATGATTTTAAGTGCCGTATCCTGTCCTACATACGCGCGCACGGTTGCCGGGAACTGAGCTGTCACTGGCGGAGCGCGTGAGCGAGAATGTCCTTGCCAAGCAAAAATAAAGACCCTGTATTAATAAAAACGGAGATCGATCTAGGCATTTAGAACTTGATCATCGAACCCCAGTTGAGTTCGGCGTTGCTTCCAGTTACTTGTGCCGGACTCCTTTCTGTCATCTTTCTTGTCGACCTTCCTTGATCTACTCTTGTTCTCTTCCAACCACGACGGTATTATGGTATCCGATGCCTGGGAAGTATTTCACTTTCCCGCCTTAATTGGCCCTTGTCTCACCTTTCTTGATAGCCTCATTCATCGAGGGGCCTCTTCTTTTCTCTTGATGGTATCTCTTGTCTTCTGCTCAAAGCCCTAAAGGAAGCAAGGTTTATGTAGACCTACGTCTTATGGTGCACCCTGGATGGTGCTACACCCTCAAGGGTTCACAGCTGCTGAGTTGGTGACCCAGAGGAATCTTGAGCTGGGTCCGTTTCTCCTTGACTTTGGTGCGGACCCTCTCCTCTTTCCCTTCCCTCTCTGCCGTTCTTCGCTCTGCTTCTATCCAGGTCCGTCAGTACTCGTTCTTTGAGGGTATGAGGGCATTTCTTTTCCCTGTAGTTTATTTTTGTGATTCCTTTTATTTTGTCCTTTTCTTCTTCTGGTACGTGGCTTAGTTGTGAGTTTGATGGTTGGTTTTAGTTGTTTATTTCATCATTTTAACCCAAACCATTAGTGGCCGATAACCCAGATGTTAGGCCCTTTAACCTGCCTGCTGCCATCTCTTGATGGATGCAGTAATTTTGCATTTGTCTGTTGGCGCAATGTGGCTTTTCACCGATCTCTCAGTTTCATTCATGGCTGTGATTATATGGAAGCTACTGCTGATTGGGTGGTGCTGACTAGTGCCTGTGGATGCTATGAAAGGTTCTACTTATAAGGTCAGTACTGTTTTTCTGACTTAGTAAGGGAAGCAATGACAAACTACCTCAACCCTCACCTTTCCTAGTACGCCAGAATATAGCACAGCCTTGAGTTTTTGCGGTTTCTACTCACATAACGTACGGTGGCGCTTTATGAGGGTCTGACCAGCCTTCGGGCTGACTGCAGGCTCCTTAAAAGAACAACTTTCGAACATTGCTTCTGTTACCAAACTCGTCTGTGTTTCCTTAGAAATGTGTGTAACTGTTGTGGGAGATTTCTGACAGGCATGGTTTTCATTTATTTATTTATTTATTTATTTATTTATTTATTTATTTATTTATTTATTTAGCTTATGGCTTTCCGTGCCGGGAGTGTCCGAGGACATGTTCGGCTCGCCAGAGGCTGTAGCTGCTTCAAGCGGACACCCATGGGGTAAGCTACAAGTTCCGTTCAATTTCAAGCAGTTCCAACTTTCGCTACCAGATGTCACTGTTACCTAGTGATGAACGTTGGAACATTGATAGAGCGTTTCAACGAAATCTAACCTAGAAATTTAGCTTCTCACAAGTTTAGTTAGTGGAAGGATCTTTTACATGCCATAAATCTATGACATGGGCCCGCCGGCTTTACTTCCCCTCCGAAGGAAGGCATACTGAAGGATTTTAACGCTCTAAAGATCTGACGACCTCGGCCGGGTTTGAACCCGCGATCTTGGCCACAGCAATTCAGCATGATACGAAGTACGCCATCAAAGCCACTCACGGTCTTAAAATTAATATCGTTACTATTTTGACCCTTTAAGCCGCTTCTTCTCCTTTAACGGGCGATCAAACATACATATTATGTATTTCTAAAATATTTTCGTCATCAAAGCAATGGAAGGAGACTCCTCGAGTAGAGCTTCATGTTCCATTGAAGATAAGTTTTACTTTTGCTATTATTTTGTAATATGTGGTCTTGAGATCGTAAATGCGAGGTAATTATGCACAACTTCCCGGACTTTCATAGACCATCTGTGGCCTGAGGCCGCTGCTTACTTACAGGTGCTCTAAATCATACTCGGCTGGTTGAATGATGTCATTAGCCAAGAGTTCACGCTCGGCACGACCGGTGATTGTCAGTTTCGCTTGTTAAGGATAATTCGTCACGCTTGGCGCAGGTAGCAGCTCCCGAGTGCGCAGCCCCACTCTGATCTTATAGTACAGGCATGCATCAAGGACCTTATTAGGAATTTTTTGCGAAGGAAAAGTTTTCCTTGGAAAATTAATTTCAGCAAGTACTGCTCACAATATATGTTCACTTCTAAAGAGTCAGGTAGCAATGATATGGGTCTGCAGTTGTTCAAAATAGCTAACAAATAAACTGAGTATTTATTTAGATCGTAGGCTTTCGCGGCCGGTGTCTAGTTTATCATCTAGGCTTACAGGATGGAAACCGCGTCGTGTATCGGTGAGCGTGACGACAATGCCGGGCAAGCAAGCACCTCTGACTGGCAATAACCGTTAGTTTGAGTACGGACACCAACTCGTTCCTACCCATGATTAAGGCTGCTACAATGCCAGCCGAAACGTCGGGAAATAATCACCGATATACGACGCAACTCTACCCTGTAAGCCTAGATAATAAAATCAGTATTTATTTATTTAATGCATTTTCTTATCATTATTTAACCGGGTGAGTTAGCCGTGGTCGTTACGGCATGGCTACAGGCAGTCACTCACATCTGGGAGGCGAGGAGGTTCGAATCCCCTCGCCGGCAATCTTGAAGATGGTCTTCTGTGGTTTCCCATCCTCCTTCCAGGCAAATGCCGGGGTTGGTCCCTAACTATAGGCCACAGCCGCTACCTTCCAACTCCTCGTCCTTACATTCAAACTTTCCTCCCCAGACAACACTCCACACGTGACGGTACCTGTAGCTCACCATGGGTGTCCACTTAGAAGCAGCTACAAACCCTGGCGAGCCGAATATTCCCGGCACTGAAAGCCATACGCTAAAATAAAATAAAAATAAAAAAAACACTCTTTAACTTATGCTCCTTTTCCCGCTGTCGATACTCAAATTCCTCATCCAGATGCTAAAATAGATTACAACAATAGCTTAACGCGTTCTTAGAATTAAATTATAAATTCAAAAATGCCTTAATCAGAATTCTAATCCATCTCTACACACTATAAAACTAAGTCTCCGATTCTCGGATGTAACGGGTAATCTCGAGAACCACTGGATGGATTTTGATGCGGTTTTCACCATTCTGTAAAGGATTTCTCGAGGAAGGTTTCTGTATAAAAACATTCATTTATGACAAAACGAAGCCCAGCTGTAACGATTTCAGTGAATCGAGTTGAAGAAAAACCTAGCGTCCGTGCGTCTTTTAAGCTTACGTTGGGTAAACCGTTAAAAATATATACAGTATATAGGCCTACTACTGTATGAGTGTAGGAATTGTTCAACATGAAAAGTTCTACAAAAAAGTCCGCGACAACATATCTCTATATTTAATACATCGCACACTAAAATTGTGTTTACGTTTTCATTCCTTCTAACAATCTCCATTCAGTGAAAATCTAAATTACTAGCTTCGGAGCGAGCCTATCACCCCAGCTTCGGCCAGCATCAAAATGTCGAGTCGTGCCGAGTTAAGACTTCAGAGGAGAATATATGCGTTTGGAGTTTCGCTGTTCACCTCGGTTTTTCTGATTTGCGTCTGCGACCTGCAAACCGCGCCTTTTTAAGCTTACGCTGGGAAAACAGTTAAATATACCGGGCGAAGTCAGGGTGGGTAGCCAGTACGATAGAGGGTAGCCAAGATCTACTCAGAGGTTAACCATGACCTATTACGATGTTTCGATATTTCTATCGCCTCTCGAATGATTCTAGATGTGAAGTGTTTCATTAATGAGATCAAGTGATGGTGTTGCAGAACCAAAACATAGGATCGTGGATATGTCATTATTCGTCTGTTGGTATTATAAGTAGGCTATCGCACATGTATCAACAGACCACGCCCGCTTCCTTCCACATCCTTGCCTTGTTTCATTCATCTTCATTCATTTCATCTCTCATTAACTCCTCTCATGAGGTTGGCGTCAGAAAGGGCATCCGGCCGTAAAAACCACCCGACTCATAGTATTTCATCGCATTCATTCATTATTGCTTGGTTGGGTTATTCTTCTTCTTCTTCTTGTTTCGAATAGGCCATCTATAGACCACGACGTTCAACTATTACATTTGGAGTGGGCTTTGATGTTTGCCCAGTAGTTACGCATCCTCTGGCTGTGTTGTTCCCTCCTATCCTGGGTCCAGAGGGCACCTGTTTTCTTTCTTGGCGGTTTGTCCTGGAATCTCAATTGCTGAAGCATCTTCCTGAGAGATGTCCGGTCTTTTAAGACTCTTTCCGTCCCTCCAAGTTCTTGCAGATCTTTGCTCACTTCCCACAACCATGGTGACTTGGTCTTCCGCTTTTGCCAGTAACCGAGGAGCTGATTGGTCAACCTGGTAGGATGCATCCTGCAGACGTGTCCATAAAATGCTAGACGTCGTTTTCTAACAACATCCGTGATTCTTTCACAGTACGTGTAGAGCTCTTGATTAGGCCGCCTTCTGTATTCATTAGCTTCCTTAACAGGTCCCAATATCTTCCTCATTATCTTCTCTCCTGTACTTCGAGTTTGTCCGTGAGTCCCTTCCGGTTGAATACTAGACATTCTGAAGCATATAAGGCTTCAGGACGTATAACTGTCTGGTAGTGTCTCATTTTAGTCTTTCGGGAGAGACACTTCTTATTATATGTGTTCTTGGTTAGTTGATAAGCCATTTCTAACTTGTTAACTCGAGTTGATAATGCCCTTACTTCCGAGAGATTCGGTTCAAGCCATTCTCCTAGGTACTTACATCTGTCAGTTTTCTTGATCTCTCCCTGGTCCAAATGCAGTGTACAAGGAGATTCACTGATGTTTGTTATGTACTGTGTTTTTTCAAGTGACACATATAGTCCTACCTTAGCTGCTTGTTGCGTGAGAACATTTAAGTTGTTTCACAGACGTTTTTATTGAATGAGATAGAAGTGCCAGGTCGTCGGCAAATGCCAGGCAATCAACACTGAGCCCATTGCACTTGTGTCCCAAAGTGATACCACTTGGTACCCCCTGACTAGTTAGCTCCTTTCGCCACTCCCTTATCACCTCTTCCAGGGCACAGTTAAAGAGGAGAGGTGAGAGACCGTCTCCCTGTCTTACTCCTGACTTAATTTCGAAACTTTCAGAGAGGGCTCCTCTGAACTTCACTCGTGACATGGTGTTCTTTAAAGTCTGTTGGATAAGGTTATGTGTCTTCTCGTCTAGTCCTAGTTCTTGCAGGATCTTCATGAGAGTAGGTCTGTCAACCGAATCACACGCCTTCTTAAAATCAACAAAAATGATGACATATTTCTTACTAGCCATTTTTGCTTGCCGTAGCACTGATTTCAAGTTCAGTATCTGTTCCGTACAAGAGCGTCCTTTTCTAAATCCTGCCTGGTATTTTCCTAGTCGAGGGTCTAGCTGGTGTTCAGCTCTGTTTAATAAGGCCTTAGAAAAGATCTTGTATGTCACAGGTACTAACGAGATTCCTCGATAGTTGTTGATGTCGGTCAAGTCTCCTTTTTTATGTAGGGGATGAATCAAAGCAGAGGTCCAGTCACTAGGCAATGTTTCAGTCTCCCAAATGTCATGGAAGATTTCTGTCAACTTGCCTATAGTCCTATTCCCAGCTTGTTTCTACAGTTCCGCTACAATTGAGTCTTCACCTGATGCTTTGTTGTTTTTCAAGGACTTGATGATGTCTATCACTTCTTCTTTGGTTGGTGGTTGAGAGTTTGGTAGCCTGATGGTGTCTTGATAAGTGAAGAATGTGTCAAGTGATTCACAGTTAAGGAGATTCTCGAAGTACTTGGCCAGAAGGTGGCAATTGTCCATATCATTATAGGCAATCTGTCCATCCGGTCCTCTGAAGTGGAGGCTGGGAGGATTATAACGGCTGAGGTTCCGTTAAAAGCCTCTGTAGAAATTTCTGGTGTTGTTCTTCTTGAAATCGTCATCCAACTGAGTCAGTTGGTCCTTTGTGAACTGCCGTTTTACTTGCCGGATGATCCTGGCAGTTAACTTTCGTTGCTCTATGAACTTATCCCTGTTGTTTTGTGTCTTCTGTGAGTTCCACTTAAGCCAGGCTGCTTGTCTCTGTGTCACCGCTTCATCACAGGTAGTCGTCCACCAGGCATGCTTCTTCTGCTTCAGTAATGGCGCAATCTCCGTGGCAACTTTCACTAGGTTCTCCCTCATTTCATCCCAGGTTTTACATTCCAGGGTTTCCATTTTCTCCGTGAACTGGTTGCAATTTGAAAGTTTTTCTAAATCAAACTTAGTAAGTTTGTGTGACGTTGTTTTTTTTAGTATTCCGAGGTAGAAATCTTAGCTTGACATTGGAGAGATAGTGGTTGGAGTCCAAATTTGCTCCTCTTAACACTCGAACATTCTGGATCTCTCTATGGGACTTATTATTATGGGTTATTATTATTATTATTATTATTATTATTATTATTATTATTATTATTATTATTATTATTATTATTGCCGATTCTGTGGTGTAGCGTTAGAACGTCTGCCTCTAACCTTGGAAGACCTAGGTTAGATACTTGGCTACGTCAAGGATTATATAACCGACTTGAGGGCAGAAACGGAGCGCGCTTAGCCTCGTAAGGCCAATTAGGTGGACTTATCATTTGGAAAGCAGCAACCCCGTCAAGAAAGCTATGAGTAACGGCCGAGGGGACATGTCATACTTACCACGCGGTACCCCGCAATATGTTAGATCACGGCCGACTGAATGCGAGCTGCGATCTATACCGGCCTTGACATTCCCAGTTAGAACCCATGTATAACATGTAATTGGAAAGTTTCTACTCGTTGCCGGTAGAGCGCACTCCCCTTCCATTATAGGCGCGATAAGGAATCAGCTGTACAGTACGTATATTAAATGTGTAATCTCAAGAACCACTGGATGGATTTTGATGCTGCTTTCTCCATTCTGTAAAGGTGATCTCGAGGAAGATTTGTGTAGAAAATAATTTATTTATGACCAAAGGGAGCCAAGCAGTAACGGTTTCAGTGAAAAGGTCAAAAAATAGCATGGCGTCCGTGCGCGTTTTAAGCTTACGCTGGGCAAACCGTTAAAAATATCATTATATTATGAGTGTAAGAAATGTTCAGCGTGAGAAATTCTACAAAAAGGTCCGCGAGAGCATATCTCTATCTTCGATACATCGCCCACTATTGTTTCCATTCAACAATGAAATATGCAAATCACATTTTGCCAGCAATGCTCAATCGGGAGTATCGGGGTTCATGGTTTGTTCTCCCACTCTGTGACTTACACACTTTGGATTAAGCAGAGGATAAACTTCCAAAAATAAACAAAAATCAAATCCTACTATTAAAACATTTAATTATCCAAAAAATATGGCGCTACAAAAATTAAACAAATAAAAATACTGACACTCCACTTCACACTTGTCCAAAGTTGAACAAAGAATTCATATTAAACAATTACAAATCATAATGCCTGGTCTTCCAACAACCAACGAACTTCAACTAAGTTTCACTTCCATATGGTGTCAATTCAAATTCTTTAAAATAACGAGCTCCAAATGGCTCGGTAAGGTTTACATACACTATGTTATCAATTGAATACACATCAATTACTATTTACATGAGTATATCTTTTTACTCATAATTATCAAAGTATGGCTAATCATCATGGTCTTTCACAATGCTCATATGTTACCATCCCTCTCTCTCAAGCTAACAACTCACTACAGTGATGGGGAAAAAATTTGCGTACTCCCGAGATACAGAAGACTACTGAACAAATCAAACTTAAGATAACTCCCGGAATCTAATGTCTTCAATAGAACTCGTGAATCACTGAATTATTGAACAATAAAGTTAGGGATTTATCATTTTTGTCTTAAAAGACCATTATATTATAAAAAAGGAACGATATGAACTCTGCAAGCGATCATAATGGATATAAAGGGACCTCGGTTCAAAGACCGGGTCGTTCAAACAATCTTTAAACACTTCTGTGTATTATGACTCAAACAGTCCGTCCTAACCTACCGCACTACCAGAGGGTAAGGGTCTAATCTTAACTACTTGGCGTGATTTATTGCAGGGAGAGAAGAGAGCCCACAGTCTCGCTTTCACAAGGGACTGGCTACATCAGCTTTCCACACAGCTGTTTCAAATGCAATTCTCTGAATGACAAGGCTTCTAATACAAATTCATAAAACAACATATTTAGGTTCTACAGACCTATTCTCTTAGCTTCGGTATATTATAATTATGAAGGGTCCTCATTAGCGGGTAAGAAAAATTCAATAATACAACCAATATTAAGGGGATTCAACACGGACGACTCTGAGTTCAATTCTTTCAAATGCCTGGGGGGCAGTATCCCAATTTGATGGACTTATAACATTAGCGACTTAGGGCAGGCCTCGCCTTTTACCAGCGTTCATAATACAACATAAATAGCACCCTTTTTTAACATACAACACACAATGCCTCGTGATCACTATCACAACCTTGAGGGCTTATACAGTTCATTCACCACGACTAACTGTCCCTCATAATTACTTTTACCGAGCATTTCAACGCATTCCTAGCGTGATAAATTACTTCAATGCGCTACATGGCGCTTATACATTAATTAGCCAAGTTGCCTTCAAAGAATTAAATAAATTCAAAATCAACGTTTGATCTATATCTCAATATATATATATTACTCTTCCTCCCTTAACAATAATCATTTTTACCATAAAGAATATGTATTCATAACATGTATTAATTCATCTAAAGGAGCTCGGAAGCTACCACTTTCAATATAAAATTCATCACTATATTCATTCATTTATATAATTATTATTATTATTATTACGCTTGCTTTCTCATATTTATATCATTTATCAATTACACTGATATTTTACTGAATATATTCCACAAGGGAATCATTTATTTCACATATTTATTATATTTCTCTCAAATTAATCGTTCAGATCGCGCAATCTTTCTTTCACCTGTTATTAAACATCCCTACTCTTACTCATGAGGATTATACGCAAATCTTCCCAAACACATAATAATGGAATAGTTACTCACATGGCTGTACGGTCAGCGACCGAATTCTCCAGCGATGGAACATTTTCGCCCACCAACTTTTTCTTAAGCCATTTTCATGGTTATATTTACACTCAATGACACTTTATCCACAGCACATAAAATATATACCCTAATCACTTGGAACATAATGAATACCATTTTGTATTCGTTTTCACTTCACACAATACAATTTCACTAAAATAGTACACTAAAAAATTTCACTATATTTAAATTACATAAACATTTTATCACTTTGGCGTTAATTATTCGCCTTACACACGTGATTTATTTTCCTTTCCCGTTTCCAAGGGCTGCACTATAGCTCGTCGGCTTCCTAATCTGACGAGATGATGGAAAGTCTCGATCGAACTAACCCTCACTGGAACGGCTGATCTTCTAATCCGGGGTTTGACTATCGGCTTCTATAACTTTACTGCACGATGTCGTATCTTGCTAGACGCTAACTTGTCGTCTATTAAAAGTCTGTCCTTGATGTATTACTTTTTCGATCGCTCGAACTATTGATCGGGGACCTAGTAATTTCCTTGTACTTTTTATTACCTTGATTCGTAGCTTATTAGAGTACTCCCCAATGTTTACTGTTCATTTGTCTACCTAGACAAAGCTTGGAACTACAATTCCTAATTTTTTATCGTCCTGCGCTCTAGTCACCTTGATTTCAAGAACACTAGGCGTTATTTCGTTCTACCTGATCTGGATCCTTAACGAAGATAGAACTGTCTATTTCACTTTCCTTGGGTACTTCGAAACCTTATGATGCGTCGGTTCTTTAACTGAACTATTATATTCGAGTACCTATCGCCTGTTATTTCTCAAGTCCACAGCCTAAACTTTGACTATACTTGTGACTTTTATAGAGTCTGAAGCTTGCCGATATTATTCCTATAATAGGATTCTAATGTGTCTCCACACGGCGATACTAATGACGATACTGCACGGCCACTCCCATACGGGGTGCTCGTTGGTGATACAGCGTAACACGACCTCACAAGGTCTGGTAAAGACTGCATGCTCCTCCTGGCACCTCCAGGGTTTATATCGAAGTCGGCGGCAAAAAGATAAAATCCGCGTCTTCTCCAGCACTAACTTCTAAAGTAATTGTCGTATAATTTTGAAAAATATATCTCTGGAAAGCTCTTGTTCTCAACGTAAACTGGTTTCTTTGATCATGAAAATTGATCACACAATTCCAAGATATTAAATAATTTGGCTCCTCAGATACGTGGGTGTTGAGGTTTATTTTTCCATCCCTACCAACTCTGGTCTCGGGGAATTACTAACGACGTCATGCTACGTCTGCAGTTCTTTCCTGTGCAAATATTATAAACTTTTTCCCCACACAAAAATCTCTATTCCAAAATGAACCACAATGATGTGTTTCTTTCATTAATTAAATGCTTGCAAATGGCTTAATTCTAATTATTTCTCTTCTTGCACCATTGCGAGGTTGTCATTTTCTAGCTGAGTAAGGTCTATTTCCGAAACCTCTTCTCTCTTACTCGTCGTGGAAAGTTTTTATCGTTCTATTAATACTCATGAGCCAGCTCCTTTCGATGCGTCAAGCATGATCTCACGTCCGCATGACACGTGGTCACCCATTCTTGCGCCACATTATAACAGCCCACTTCTTAAAATCTTTCCAAGTTATTCCAAAGACTGTATTATTTCCTCTCTTCTTTTGCAAATAAATTATGGATTTGACGCTTGAACCAATAGCACATGGGTACACTATAAGTGTGTTTAGTTTGGACGGAAGGGGGATTTGTGTATCATGCACCTCGCCATTCTAAAATTACGTCTGACAGGAATTCCTTGCACATTCATAACTGTTCCCGGGCGAAGCCGGGGCGGGTTGCTAGAAACTATGAAAGCTGCTAGTAACGCTGCTAGAAAGGACTTCCTGAGTTTTGAGACTTACGAAGCTACCTATACAATTAATCACGGATTCAACTGTCCAGTGCATAAGGTATCTTCTAAAAATGGGTAGAGGAAGGTCGCCAAATATGGGGAGTTTTTTTATAGGGCTCACATTAGACATAAGAAGGAACGGAATAATTTTGGTTTTCTCACCAATGTAAACCTCAGGCGATATACTATGTATATTACAAATAGGCTATGGGCACGTTTGATGTTGTAATACCCTCTGATATTATTGTTAACTTTAAAAGTGCACTTTCCCCGTATTAGGCAACCGGGTTTCGTAATATGGGGAGGAGAGAAACCTCACGGTTTTTATTTATAATAGGTACACTGAATAGTATACCCTACTAAAGCATTAATTCTGACAATATTTTTTTTCGCGTGGCCTCCTGAGAGGCCGAGTGCAGGTCTTTCTAGTCGACGCCCGTGGGCGACCTGCGCGTCAGGATGAGAGATGGAATGGATGAAGATGAATGAAACTGGGCAAGGATGTGGAAGGAAGCGGCCGTGGCCTGTTAGAAGGTACCGTCCCAGCATTTGCCTGGTGTTGAAAAATGGGAAACCACGGAAAATCATTTCAAGGACGGCCGACGGTGGGGCTCGAACCCATGCGTCTACTGAGTCAGCAGAGAGCTTGGCCCCAATGGCCTAACGCTGCGCTTTAGCCAGCGTAGCCACTACTATCGGAAATTCTGACAATGTAATGAAATCATGAACAACAAGTAGTTCCGTGAAGAACTATACAGCCTATTTTCATATATCCTACTTATGTTAATTGCCACTATCAACATACACAATTTCAGTTTGATTGCTGTAATAGATTCGTAGATATTGAGAACCGACTAAATATTTCGGATGGTCGCCATGTTGGATTTTATATATGTACTGTTACATGCAGATTATTGTGAACGTGTAGTATTCAAACTTCAATCGCATAATTAGGACACAAGAAAAAACAAGGAGATTTTAAAATTTTTCACAGCTGCCATATTGAGGTTATGGAAACAATTGAAATAAATTAGATGCCAGTGGATTAACATTCGTATAAGGATTTACTGTACCAAGTTTCACTGCACGCGGATGGTTATATTGCGAGAAACGTCCATGTGAATATTTATAATTCGCGTCACCGCCATGTTGGATTTGTGATCACCAGGTTATTTAAAGTCCTATAGGTGAACTTAAGTTCATAGCCCCTATGAACGTTAAAAAATGCAGTTTGATTGCTAAAATAGATTCGTAGATATTAAGTATCGTCTAAATATTTCGGATGGTCGCCATGTTGGATTGTTAAATGTATAGGCCATAGAGTCATGTACCATTAAAGGAAAATTATTGCGTAGGTTCATTATTCAAACTTTCACTTCGATCGCATGACTACATCACAATAAATAAAATCTTAATTTTAAAATTCGCACTGCCGCCATCTTGAGGTTATGTAAACAATTGAACTAAATTAGATACCAGTGGATTACAATGTGTATAAATATTTCCTGTGCCAGGTTTCAGTGCGCTTGGAACATTAAATCGCGAGAAAGGTCTATTTAAAATTTTCAAATTCGCTTGGCCGCCATGTTCGTTTTGTAGTTAACCGGTTTTTGAAAGTCTTATAGATGGACTTCCAGTAGTGCCCTTTATCTCCGTACAACATTTCAGGGTTTTACCGCTAATAGTTTCAGAGATACAGAATGCCGGTGAAATATTTCGCACATCCGCCATCTTGTGATTATGTAAACAATTGAACGAAGTTAGATGTCGGTGCATTAGAATGTATATAAACATATACTGTACCAAGTTTCATTGCGTTTGGTTGGTCAAATCGCGAGAAACGTCTATTTAAAAGTCGCAAATTCGCTTGGCCGCCATGTTGGTTTTGTAGTTACCAGGTTTTCAAAAGTCATATAAGTGAACTTATAGTAGTTCCCTCTATCACCATAGAAAATGCCAGGGCAATATCGGTAATAGTTTCGGAGATATTGAATGCTGGTGAATTATTTCGCACAGCCGCCATGTTGGATTGGTGAGTCGTAACAAAATTTGAAGGGCACGGTCGAGGTCGCCGGGAATAGTGCTATGAACTTTCCGAGTTTCATTGAAATCGCTCCAGCCGTTTAGATTTTATTAGGGGGGGGGGGACACACACACACGAATCACACACACACACACGGGCAAAAGGTGATCTCATAAGCCTATTTTTTCAAAATTGAAAATAGGCTAAAAATAGTACAAAAATACAAAAATGTATACTTTAAGTAAATAACAGTCCTAGTTTCCTGTTGCCGAACTTCCAAACCGTTCAGCAGAAAAATGCATAAACTTTAATTAAAACCGAGTGATTCTGATCGAATTCAACTGTAACGAGGTCAAGGTATGTCTAATTTCTCTTAGATTTATTAGCACGCTATTTTATTTTGTGATATAATATGCTTTTTGATATTGTGGGAATAATAATGATAATATAATAGTGTCACTAGCAACCCGCCCCGGCTTCGCCCGGGAACAGTTATGAATGTGCAAGGAATTCCTGTCAGACGTAATTTAAGAATGGCGAGGTGCAAGCCAAATCCCCCTCCCGTCCAAACTAAAAACACTTATAGTGGGCGATGTATCGAAGATAGAGATATGCTCACGCGGACTTTTTTGTACAATTTTTCATGCTGAACAATTCTTACACTCATAGTATATTGATATTTTTAACGGTTTGTCCAGCGTAAGCTTAAAAAGCCCACGGACGTCAAGTTCTTTCTTCGACCTATTCACTGAAGTCTAAAATCGTTACTGCTTGGCTCCCTTTGATCATAAATAAATTATTTTCTACAGAAATCGTCCTCGATATTACCTGTACAGAATGGTGAAAGCCGCATCAAAATCCATCCAGTGGTTCTCGAGATTACCCGTGATATCCAAGAATCGGGGACTTCGTTTTACACTAAGTAGAGATAAGTCTTAGTCGTGCAATGCTTGGGTAACAGCGCTGTGTGAGCAGTTGAGTAACTAACAAGATTTCATGAAAAAGGTCTCATTGTCTAGGCCGGTATGAGCGCAGCTCGCATTCAGTCAGCCGTGGTTAGATATATTGCTGAGTTGAGGTTGCTTGGTTGGGTTATTATTACGGTATTATTGTTAGTCCGCAGCTTGCCACGGTGGATGCGTGGTTATCGTGTCGGATTACTAACCCCCAAGCTTGCAGGTTCGCTCCTGGCTGTGATAAGTGATTTTTTTTGAAAGGTGGCAAAAATGACGACATGCATGTCGTACGATGTGGGCATGTTAAAGAACCCATTTGAATTCAGTAGGGCGTGTTCATAGTGGCAAAATTAATCTCGTGATTTTCCGCCAACACAAAGTTCCTCATTTATCTACTAGAAAGCGCTATAAAGTCAAGGAGCTTAGATATCTAACCTCCTTGACGTTCATAGTGATTCAAGGAACAACGAAATTCGACATACAAGCTGCCCTCTGGGTGTCAAATAACGAAGCTTGTACCCGGCACCCGAGCCCATACGATATTATTATTATTATTAGTAGTAGTAGTAGTAGTAGTAGTAGTAGTAGTAGTAGTAGTAGTAGTAGTCCGCAAATCTCTGTTTGAGAACGAGTCATCACCATAATCTCCTATTAACAATTAACACTGCCACCTCTTCTGCTTCTGCACCTATGACCTTGGAATAATTCTGCCTTCTAGGCCTACTTCTGCTTCTCTTACCCTCTACAGCCGAGTTCGTTAACCTCTTAAGTAATCTCTGCTCCCCCATTCTCATCACATGACCTCACCATCTGAGTCGGCACATACGAACAGCTTCATCTAATGTGATCATTCCTAACATAGCCTTTATCTCCTCCTTGCGAGTAACTTACCCTCATAACATTTCTCCCGTCTATTTGTCCCAGTAATTTATTATTATTATTAGTATTATCCACGCAGTGAAAACATGAGTCTTATTTCCAAATGACTCCATGTCTCCAATTGTAAGTGTGTGAGGTTATAATGTAAAGCATTGGCAACACCATTAGTGCCTCCCTTGGTACGCCGTATATTTCAGCCAACAAGTCCCCTAGTTAAAACGAAGGGTGTTGCAGTATTTTATGATGCCCGTAGTACATCACACATCGATGGCCCAGCTGCCCTGTATTAAAAGCGGTGCGGCGCATATTTTGAACAACACACGAGATGATGGGTTAGGAAAAACAAAATAAAATAAAATAAAATAATCACAAAAACCGATAGCCAAGCATTCAAGTCCTATTAATCATTCATAATATCAGCCATAACTCGGAGCCTTGTTGGATCGCCTGTGTTTAGTCCCGAATGATGTCTGCAATTGAATGTCTTATCGATGGTAATTAATGGTTATTAACGGTTTGAGAAACGTGTCATGGGAAGGCGGTTCTGCCCGGGGTACAGCCATGCCACAGAACGTGTTCTCATGTGTAAATGGTTAGCAATTTGAAACCTGAAGTTCTCCGCCCAGTGCCTGAGGGACCTCGGCGAGGAAGCATTTATTGTTTTCTTAGCGAGTCTCTATAAAGACTACTTTTATCACAGTGTAACGTGTTTTTATGAGATCCGATCTCTTCTTTCATGTTTTTCCTCTTTTAGTATCACGGTAGATCCAAATTAGCATCGCAACATCTTTACTAGATTAATTTTCGGAGAGAAGAACTTCTTGACATCGTTAAAGATTTTAATGGCATGCAGTTAAAAATCACCTACAAAGATGAGACACGCGTTGCTACCAGTAACATTGTCTGTTAATATAAATGCTCTTAGTTTACTTAAATTATGATAATGTTCTTTACATGTGGTCAATTTTTGCAATTTTTTTTGTAAGATATAATTGATATTTTGGTGACAATATACAGGTTCGAATTCTCAGGTCCTCCATTTTTATTTTTATTTTTCGTTTAAAGAGGTTCACTTAAGAGGAAACCATTCAGTGCTACCGTGAATAAAGTGAGGATATTCCGTAGCCAATAATGAACAAGAAAATAAATTCCATGATCACTGCACCTAAAAATCCACTTTATGATCCGATTTCCTTCCATTTGGCGTACTGACTAGCATTCTTCGCTGCAATAGCGTATGTCCAGATCCGATTCCAGGCTCTGCCAAGAAACTTAATTCTAGTCTGAGTGCTGGAACGAGGATCACTCAGCCTCATTAGGCAAAACAGAGAAGAGACGGGTTCGATTCCCACCTCATCTATCATAGAAGTGGTCTTTCGTGATTTTTTTTACTTCTTCAGACAAATGACGGGATGGTTCCTAACATAGCACGCCTCCTTCCCAATCCTAATCTCAATTAAAACTACACACTCGTGCAGACATCACAATAACACAAGTTATCAGACAAATCCTAAACACAGCCAAATGACCACCATGTCGCAAGCCCATAATGAATTAACAAACACAATTGTCTAATTACTGCTTAAATCAACAATCAACTTCTCTCTCCCCACTCTCTCAGCCAAATTAGAATATACATTCTGCAGAACAATAATTCGCTAGAATATAGGAAAACATTATTTTTCCAGTATAATTTAT
Source organism: Meconema thalassinum (assembly GCA_946902985.2). NCBI lineage: Eukaryota > Metazoa > Arthropoda > Insecta > Orthoptera > Tettigoniidae > Meconema > Meconema thalassinum. The sequence continues at coordinate 629,131,972 of OX336390.1, read as the reverse complement.
TCTTGTACGTCATCACATGTGAGAATTAACCAAAATACATTTTAATGCGATACTCGATATCAACATTATGTCTGAGGGTTCGTCACCAGTCATAAGGAAATGGCATGATCACAAAAAGTGAGATTTGTACTAAAAGCGACTGTATTATTAATTATGAAAATGTACGTAGAGCAATTTAGATTACACTGTGTAAAATATTGTTCATCATACATGACTTTCATTCGTCAAAGACCAGGACATTTGAAGATGATCATAGATATCTAAGTGGAGAGATGTTATATGCACTGTATAGTTTGCAGCTACGCCAAAGTAGAATTGAATAGCTATGTCTGAAATGTTTCGCATGGATCCCTGCTTTACCAAATTATACTCCCAAGTGGCAGCTTATAGCTTATAGCTTACAGCTTATTGTGGGGTTTGAAGCCATTTTGTCAGTGTTGCCTTAGTAAACAAGAGTTTAGTGCTTTTCAGTCGGTCAACACGAATTTACCCAAAAGAGCTGGGTTATGCCCTAATCCTGAAATAATTTACATGCGATTAATACATACACTAGGACGACCAGTTTCGATCGTCAAGCGACCATCATCAGATCCATTACACTTAGGCTATAAAATCTGTGTTTGAAAATACAAGTGAAAATATTTACTATATATAGGCCTACAATTATTTAGTTGCAGTATTGATACTGCAACTGTCGGTGTATGTTAAATGCAGTATATATGATGTTAGGTGAAATACTAAATGGTGATATATATCCGGAGTTTGTAATTTGGAAAGATTATATGGTTGTAAATTCACCTATGGTTAAAATGAAATATTACAGGTTACTACTTATCTGGTAGTTTTCCTTGCTGGAGCTGCGCGCAGTTTTCGTGTTCACTGTAACTCCAGGTGTAGTCGACTGAGATAGGCTGTTATCTCAACGACACGGGTTTTTCCCTTTTCTTCCCCCTGTTCATATGGGCTGTGCGGAGTCAGTGCGATGTGTTTATGTGGGGTGTTGCCAACCTGGATAAGATGTATGTTATTGAATGAGGTGGGTCTACAACTATCAAAGACCGTGGAACATTCCCCGCCACGCGTGGACCATAAGCCATTCAAACTAAGCGCTGCCCGGTTTTATGAGGACGTCCCGGCACCTTTAATACTGCCGCGAATACGGGCCTTGGTTTATTGCAGAAGAAAAGTACATCGTACACCTGATCCAGATAACATTTACCTATTAAAACACACCCTGTCGGAAACAAGACACAACTTAGCGATACAGCCAAGCTAGATAAAAAAGGGGGAAAATAGGGGGTTTTAAATGCTGATACTACAGTCACCATAGGAAAACGGATACCAGACAAGTTTAATACATACACAAGCACACTGGGCTGATGACCAAGATATTCCAAGCGCCTCAAATGATTCAACAACAATAAACAACATTCATTCTATATCTTGTACCAACAGGCGAGTCGTCGTGGTATAGTGGTACACTTTCCGCATAGAAGTGACTGTCACTCATGATGTTAATTCTAATATGAAGGTTGGAATGTAGCGCTATCAACCTATGATGACAACTTAGAAGAGAAATAGATTCGAATCAAACACTTGCCCATCCTAGAAGTGATTTTGAGTCGTTTCTCACTTCTACTGAAGGTATATGCTGAGAGGCAACCAACCAAAATAAAGGCCGTAACGATTTCTTTCAAAATCATAGTCATAATTACAATTACGCGCACTAATAAAGTCACCACAGTAACACAGACCATCAAACACCCAAGTACATGGGGTCTATGACTAGGATGTCTCAGGACTTTAAATGAACCCACCCCAGGAGCTCATGGAGAGTGGTACGTGGTTTGGCGACCAAAGGACCCAGCCGAGTTTCCTCTCGATCTCGACCTCTATTGAATAACTCTTGCTCTTTTCCGTCCCAACGGTATTAGGGTCTCCAATTTCTGAGATGACTTTCATTTTCCCGCCTTAATTGGCCCTTGTCTCATCTTTCCTGATATCATCATTTTTCTATGTGTCAGACCTCATCTTTACTTCTACAAGTTTTCTCCAACCTTCTGTAAGAGGTCCTAAAGGAGGCAGAGTGTATGTAGCCTCACCCCACATGGATAGCGCCACACGCTCATGGGTTCATGTCTGGTGAGCTTGGTAGGTGACCCCGAAGGATTCTTGAAGTGGGTACGTTTTCCCCAATTTTTCCTTTCACTTTGGGGAGGACTTTCTGCCCTTTATCTTTCCGTTCGTGGCTCTATACTCCTTTCTACGTCCCTCAGTCCTCGTTATTTGAGGGTTTGTTTCCCATGTCTTTAATTTCCCTTATCCCTTTTGATTTTGTCCTTTTCTTCTCTTTCTATGCAAGTAGCCTAAGTTGTAAGTCAATAGTTAATTATTGTAGTTGTAATTTTCATTCATTGACACACTGCGGGAGGATATGCACGTGGCTAAAATCTCTCCTGAAGATGCACAAGACCGCATCAAGTGGAAAGGAGAGTGCAGAACAGCAGATCCTGCAATTCAGCGGGATAAATGCTAAGAAGCAGAAGAAGATGAAGATCATTTTCAATATCACACAAACCTATAATAATAATGTTATTGGTTTTACGTCCTTTTTAACAATAGCGGCTTTTAGAGACGCCGGGGTGCCGGAATATTGCCCCGAAGGGGATTATTAACGTGCCAGTAATTCTACTGACGCGGCTCCCTCGCATTTGCGCACCCTCAAATGCCCGCTGACCGCGCCAGGATTCTATCCTGCAACCTTGGGCACAGCAGGCGAGAACGTTACCGCTGAGCCACGCAGCCAGCCGCACACACAAACTATTAGGGGCAGATAATTTAGATGTTTCGCCCATTAATACAACAATCACTACCACCACCTCTCAATTAAACATCAAAGAGTTTTTGTATTGTAGTTCAAAAATTTCCAACTTCCTTTTTGTACTAAATTTGGAGGTGATTATCGTTGTTAAGAAGGGGTGAACATCAAGGTCATCTGTTCCTGTACGGAGATATGTTTCTTTCAGTGAGAGTTCTACCACGCTTGCTACTACACCTGCACTCAGGTGTGGAGGAACATTTCCTAAAGAGACTGACATCCATAGTCTTTTCCGGTTGTATCCGTTGCTCTAACCCACCCCTGAGCCTAGGCTAACATCTGCCAGTAGATTAATATTCCAGCTCTTCCAGGTGTTCATTATAATGCTCATTGTCACTGCATTGAAGAACATATTTTGATCATTCTTATGGTGACGTTCGTCTTTAGGAGGCACAGCATTGAGTTCATCAATCTCTTGTAACATATACAGTAATTCTGGGTGTGCGTACGATTAGGGACCAGTTTTGGTCTTCTGGATCAGGAGATGTTCCCGTCTAAGCTGGACACTGACAAATCATGAAAATTATCTATCGTTTATATTCTTACGACCCAAAATATTCTTACGACCCAAAACTAAACGTAGGCACTGCTCTCGCCACCCTAAGGTCTTGTTAGAGGAGAGTATCTCAGCGAAATACTGCCACCTCCATCCTTGGGAAATCAGAACTGTGGTATCTATTTGACTGTACAGAGGTTCATATTTACCAACTTGAATCTTGTATAGGGGCAGATGACCTCGATGTTCTGCCCCTTAAAACAACTATCATGAACTTTAATCCAGATTTATTATCGTGGCTGCTACAACACATTGCAATTATGAACTAGAGGAATGATCTTTGAACATTCTAGGGATGATGGTGAACTTCAAGAATAAACGAGTCATGAAGAATGAAGCCAATCGCTAAAATACTATAGCCCTATACATAAACAATGAATGAATTCACTTGCGATGGTTTAACATTTTAATGTGGAATTTCTATATTGAACTGTGGAAAGTCATTGTCTGTAGTGACCACGTCATTTTCCCAATGTTTTTCAATGACATTGGACATATTAAATGGCATTATCCCCTTCATAATAATTGATCTATAAATGCTGTAATGGGGATTCACCGGCATAGAAACATACGCAATTATTTCCCGTACAGTAATTAATACCAGTTTAACTACAGAATGTGGGTGACTCGTGGTCAGCGCGCCGGTTCCCCTCGGCCGTTGTTCTTGGCTTTCCTGACCTGGCCACCGCCTCTGTGTCTGACAGCTACTCAATTGTCCTTACCAGGCTGAGTGAACCCCATTCCAGCCCTCATGTCAGTTTCTAAAATCCCTGACAGAGCCGAGAATCGAACACTGGGCCTTCAGGGCGGCCAGTATTACATAGCCAACATATTAAATCAGAAGTTACCACTATCCACGTGGAATATCAGCGAAAAAGGCGCCGGAGTAGTTTCCGACCTGCAATCTAACAGCAATGCATGGTGCCTATAAAGTAGACTCGAAGAAGTAATTTCAAACAATCACAATGTTAGTAGCGCACTGCTTACATCTGTTCATAAACTGCCTAGTGTTTATTTTATTCACAACGTATTACCTGGGTATGCCTGATGATTGCTTCAAATTGCCAGACCTGAGAGTTTCCTGAACATTCTTCGTTTACTCTTTCTCCAGTGACTTTGACGTCGACTCTAGAAAACGTACACACAAAATATAGAATGAAGTGATGCATCGCATCTTGAAAGGCTAAGCTAAACTATGACGTGAAAGAAGTAATGAACAAACCTGCCCCTTTCCATACACATTACTCGAAAGAAGAATAAAGAACCAGCTACGGTGGCCGAGAGTGCTAACGCGCTAGTTCGTGCCTCGCTTGCATCGATTTCAACAGGTCCACGGCCTTCCTTGACCCTTCCCTAGCGCCTCGGTGGCGTAGTCGATAGCATGCTGAGCTTCTATGCCCAAGATCGCGGGTTCAAACCCGGCCGAAGTCATCGGATTTGTTAAGAGCGTTAAAATCCTTCAGTACGCCTTCCTTCGGAGGGTAAGTAAAGCCGGCGGTCCCATGTCATAGATTTATGGCATGTAAAAGAACCTTCCACTAATTACACTTGTGTGAAGCTAAATTGTAGATTAGATGTGTTGAAACGCTCTATCAAAGTTCCAACGTTCACCACTAGGTGTCAGTGACATCTGGTAGTGAAAGTTGGAACTACTTGAAATTGAACGGAACTTGTAGCTCACCCCTTGGGTCTCCTCTTGAAGCGGCTACAACCATTGGCGAGCGGAACATGTCCTCGGACACTCCCCGCACTAAATGCCACACGCTAAATAAATACCCTTCCTTAATTAGATCCAAGTTAGCGGTCGCCTGGTCAATCGGCCTGTCACCATCCCCAGTTGTATCTGTTGACAAAGTGCGTTCAGTTCCCAGACACCATCCTTGTGATGGTAGAGGAATGAAGCCGAACTGGGAGGTTAGGCGAAAGAAAGATGAAAACGTACGATATTATGAATTATTTTCACTACATGACAAAGCAGTTTTACAGCCTCAGTCCCGAGCACTATAAGAACGTTACAAAATGGACACTTTTGTAGTAAGGTGAACATAGATTGATCGGTCGATTTATTGATTACTATGAGAGTTGTCCAAATCACTGCGTGAGGTCCTCAGTGAAGACTGATGCTCAAGCACCCAACAGTCTGCTCTCTCATCTCCCTCACCCCCCTCAATCTGAAGCTAATGGGGGGATGTTGTTTATAAAGAATGAAACGATCTGTTTAGCCCTGTAGCAGATGTTCTTCTCTACAAACACTGAAATTCAAACCATGTGCCTCAATCTCGAGAGCTAAGTATATATAAGAGGATAGTGTTACGGCATAAGTCTGATGGTGTGGAGACAAAATAGGCCTACTGTACCCTGAGTTATCAACTGGGATTGATGATAGAGAAAATGTATAACTATAACATACGAAATAGTGTTAGTCTGCTATATTATTATTTCGTATGTTGTAGTTATAGCCAGGGCCGGATTTAGATTTTATGCGCTCCTAGGCCCGTGGGTTTTTACCGCCCCCTCTTTATACCATTCGTGAAGAAGGGTGTATTTAGACCTCTGAAAGGTCTTTGTGAAGGTATTTTTTTATTTTATTTTATTGTATCGTGAAGCAATATCGTCCCAGAATCATCAGGGAGGCGGTTGAAATACGTAAACACCCAGATAATTTCAACCGCGACACCGGCTACAATCTCAGTGAATCCTGGCTACCTATTATCAGAAACCTGAGATAGTAATACACTGCTGCTTTTCGTTGTACCTAACATGGGGATATAATGTCGTCCACCTTTGGGCACCTTTTATAGGTTCTTTGTTGTTTTCTCTTAGCAATCATTTGTCATATTTCATCTTATTCCTGACGAAGAAAGACCATGGTTTCTTTTGAAACGCGTCGAATTTGATATAATAAAACACGGCATAAGCCCAAAATTCAAGATTATGAATAGACTATAAATAAATAGGCCAACGAGATATTAAAATAAGTTTAAACCATTTAAGACTCATTATGCACTTACAGATATTCAGATACACACTACATCATACAACCTACAACTATGCTTAATGAATTATTCAAATTGAACTGATATTAATATTCGAGACTTAAATTTTCTCCTAATAAATCATAAAACATTTCTGTTCTAAAGCTGAACTCGAAAAATCTGTTGTTGCAAAACATTTTGTTGGAAAATGATGGCCACAATATAATTTGGAAAAGTGTCAAAATTTTGGAAATTTTAATTTAAATTATAAACATTTGCGGATTAACTTTGCGCCCCTCAGCATGGTGCGCCCCTAGGCCGGAGCCTATTGGTAAATCCAGCCCTGGTTATAGCTTATTACTATCATCACAGCAGAGTACAGTACTTGTAAGTTAGATCATTTCCGCATATTAGTTTACAACTGATTGGTAGATAGGAAGGAGGGAGGAGGGAAGAAGGGAAGGAAGGAAGGGAGGAAGGATGATGATGATGATAATTGTTATCTTAAGGGGCTTAACATCTAGGTTATTGACCCCTAATGGTTTGAGTGATCGTGAAGATGAAAATGAAACTATAACTAAAACTAACTACTAACTTACATACTAGAAGAAGAAATGGAAAACAAAAGGAGAATAAGGCAAATAAAGGACAGGAGGAAAAGAAATGACCTCAACCCTCGAAGAATGCGGATTGAGGGACTTGGAAGGAAGGAGAGCCATGAAAGGCTGATAGGAAAGTGAAAAAGGAGAGGGTCCACCCCAGAGGTAATGGATAAAAGGGTGGTGGGGCTACAGACAGCCTACCTCCTTTAGGGCCTGGGGAAGAAGGCAGGAGATAACATGAAAAGAAAAAGAAGCCTGATCCCTCGCGGAAGGAGGGTATCAGAAAAGATGAGACAAGGGCCAATTAAGGCGGGAAAGGAAGTGACTCCCTAGACCTCGGATATCCTAATACCGTCGGGGTTGGAAGAGAACAAGAGTTGACCAAGCGAGGTCGACAGGAAAGAAGACGGAGAAGAGCCCGGTACAAGTAAGTGGAAGCGATGCCGGACTCAGCTGGGGCCCCGTGGTCGCCAACCCACGTCCCACTAGATGTGAGCCCCTGGGGGTAAGTTTACAACTCTATAGTAGTTTAGGGCTTAGTGTATCACATAAATAGTAGCAACACCTTTACAGATTAGTTGGGGGAGGAAGACTGTTTTGTTGATGGGATCGTCAGTTCTAAGTTTTGCAACATTAAAATAAATATCGTAGTTCGTTTTTCGGGTGCTTATTGCCTTATTGACGTGACAACGTGAAATAAATTGTTAACATACAGAGACGTTCTTGACAAAGTGTTACAGTGAAAGGTGATAATATCGTTTTCTCTCTCTTCTGTTGCAACGTTCTCTCTCTCTCTCTCTCTCTCTCTCTCTCTCTCTTCTGTTGCTGCGCTCGAGTGCCGCTACTGTCGTTTTTGGATGTCACGGGAGAACCTCTGGATGGATTTTGATGCGGTTTTCACCATTCTGTAAAGGATATCTTGAGGAAGGTTTCTGTAGAAAATAATTTATTTATTAGTAATAATTACCACACTTACTAAGTTTCTGACAGGTTTTTATTTTTATTTTTTGTTTTTGGAGGACAGAGACTATCTGTTGGTTTGGCAGTGTTGTCATGCAAATTTGAATCTGATGATGCTCTCTTGACGAGAGAAACATGCCATCCGTTAGTTTTCTCCTTCTTCAACAGTCCATAACAATAATATTGTATATATCTTAATCACATATAATTTATTTCAGGTTATTTTTTCACATATTCCGGTGATTGAAATTATTCTTGTGTTGACCGGCTGAAAGTTACAATTTCAATTGTTAATGAGGCAATACTAAAAATGGCTTCAAAGCTATCTTTACTATTTGAATATCACTCTGTTATTTTTCTTGTTCACTTTCATGAAAACGTCAGGAACACCCAGTCTCCGAGCCACCCGGCCAAGAATCGACCCCGGTTCACTTCGGGTTGAAGCATAGGATGTGCAGTAAAAATTCATTGCACATATTTAACTGGACGTTTGAATGTATCTTTTCTAGAGAACATCTGAAGTGGACTACAACCCCTGCACCACGAAAGTTCTGATAAATATTATAGAAGGGCATGTAAACATTCAAGTTTCATTGTTGTAAAGTTTTATAATAGAACTTGTAGCTTCAGACTGTATATTACTTGCCTCCATCTCAGTTCCGTGAGATACTGTACAGTGCGAGGTTATGAAGACCCCAGCACATTTGTTAGTCAGGTGCCGACGAGCAGCCCGTGGCTGTATGGTATTAGACACGTCTAAGGCGTTACTAATCGAATATTATACAGGTGTTACGACCTCCCTTGCATTCCCAATTGAATGCAGTGAAGAGAGGCCTGACAAAATATTATGTAAATATTCGGTACACTCGCTGGGCCCTTGTCAAAGCTCCGCACCTGGCATTGTCAACAGGACATGAATCAGCATGAGTGCTCTATCATTCAAGTCACGTGAACATCACGATTTCGCAAAGAAAACCTCTGAGATGGTATTTTATCCCCAAATTCGCTTGGGTCATCCCTCCTAGACGGGGCAAAATTTTGTCGGATTATAGACACAGGGCGCTGAGTTCTAATATGAGTCGTCCAGTTGCTAAACTCGTTTAATCCACTTCTGAATAAGAATCATTTTCATGAGAAACGTTTCTCTGGACTTTGCCTCGCGTATCTTTTGTGTTTGTTGTTTTCTACTTTTTTCTTTTTGCTTTGTGTTTTTGGTTTTTGATTTTGTGTTTGCTTTGGGCTTTTGCTTTTGAATTTTACTTTTTGCTTTTCTGTCCTGGTTTTGTTTTTGTGTTTGTTTTCTGCTTTTGCTTTTTTTAAATTTTGATTTTTGCTTTGTGTTTCTTGTTTTTTGTTCTCTGCTTTTGGTTTTGTTTTAGGATTTTTATTTTTGCTTCGTGGTTTTTGGTTTTTGGATTTATGTTTGTTTTCTGGTAAATCAAAACAAAATAAAACTAAACAAAATAAACAAAACAAAACAAAATAAACAAAACAAAACAAAGTAAACAAAACAAAATAAAAATAAAATCAAATAAAATAAAACAAAACAAAAAAACAAACGAAATAAAATAAAATAAAATAAATCAATTTTAAACAAAACAAAACACAAACACAAACACAAACACAAAAAAACAAAATCAAAATCTAAACAAAACAAAACAAAACAAAACAAAACAAAACAAAACAAAACAAAACAAAACAAAACAAAACAAAACAAATAAACCAAAACAGAACAAAATAAAATAACATAAAATAAAATAAAATAAAATAAAATAAAATAAAGTAAAATAAAATAAAATAAAATAAAATTAATAATGTTACGACATGATCCTTATTCACAAGTGAATTATACGAGTTTTGCAACTTGACGACTCATATACTGTATTCTCCGGCCAATCCTGCTACTACAGACGCTCCCCTACACCTCCCACTGTGCTTAACACGGTGGGTGAGTGGTTAACGTGTCGGTCTACTAACCCCAAGCTTGCAGGTTCACTCCTGGCCGTGGTAAGTGATTTCTGAAAGGCAGAAAAAATTGCGACACGCATGTCATACGATGTTGGCATTTTAAAGAACCCATTTGAATTCAGTAGGCCGTGTTCATAATGGCAAAATTAATCTCGAGATTTTCCGCCAACGCAAAGTTTCTCATTTCTCTACTAGAAAGCACTGTAGTGTTCAAGGAGCTCAGATATCTAACCTCCTTGACTTTCATAGTGCTTCAAGGAACAACGGAATTCGACATGCAAGCTACCCTTTGGGTGTCAAATAACAAAGCTTGCACCCGGCACCCGAGCCATACGATTTTATTATATTACCTCCCACTGTACACGGATTGCTAAGGGAATAAGTTGTTTAAGAAATGTCACCAGTCATTTAAGAAATTTCACCAGTCAAGAAAATTTGTGTTGGCACCTGTATTATAACAATCTCTATTATAGCACAATCGATTGCCAATAAATATGGTAGTTCATGATACATTCAGAACAGTGGTGCTGGTCGTACGAGTCGGAGAGAATGAGAACTCGCAAGGGAAGCTTATAAGGACTCCCACTCAGAAGTGCACGAAGTGAAAAGTAAATCAGCGATGATCAATTATCTCAAGCTGTTTAAAGGGCGAAACATCTAAATCATCCGCCCCTAAAGATTACGTTATAATGACCTTCGAGGATTATTGAAAAAAATACGCTTTCCAAACCCCACGTTCGCCAGTTAATATAATTGCAGCACACTGGTGATACAAAAAATAATAATTTAAAGAAGTGTTCAAGAAAGAACTGTTCCCGGTACATCAAATGAAATATGCGCTTGCTATAGTGAGAACTTTTTTTCTTATAAAAATAAGTTAAGTAAGCATACGTATAGGGTAAAGGGAGATATGTTCGTGATATTCCATTATTTTCACTAATTTCCCCCATGTGCATACTTGAACGTTTAATTTAACAAAACTTATGATGATACTGGAGTAAGGGTTAAACATGAAAAGAACAAATTTTCACCCACGTTAATTATTTTGTCTGCGAATTTGGAATGTATAAAATGTTGAAAGCAAGGTCATTTCGTTACAGTGGTAGGTAATTTCGTTAGGGTGGTAAGGTAATTTCCTGAGTAAATAAAAAAACTATTAATCATAATTGAGCCTTTATTATGGAAGTACACGCTTCAATAATTCACTTAAACACTTCTGCAAGTATGTAAGCATACATGATTGTCATTATCACCATAATCAATTCGAGTCAGAATCATCCTGCTCCCTAGCAGCACAATTATCACACATGAATATTCTTTCTTCACATCTAGTCTTCTGACATTTTGTGTGATATGGGACAAGACAAAAGGAACATTGCACCCATTTTGTTCCTTTCTTCCGTCTTGCATCCCCGGAATATGTCTTGCCACATATACCACACTTCCAATCACTGTCATCATTCTCTCCGTTGATGCTCTGAGTGTTTGTGTCTTCAGTTATGCTTGTCTGGGGAATGTTCTCTTGAACGAGAGTATGGCATTTTGCTCTTGAATCTCTCTTCCTTTTTGATTTTGATGGTGGTATTGTTGATGATGGTGTTGGAATGGAAAGAATCTTCTCTATCTGGGATGTGGAAACAGAAACTGGAGGATCAGAATCATTCACAAGAGGTTTGTTGGTAAGTTTTGATGGCGCTAGTGCCACATTGGGAATTGCTTCTCTTTGTAGTGGGCAAAAACCAGTCTTCTTAAAAGCATTGGTAATGTTCTTTAAACAGAAGCTCTCAATATAAGCTGGATTAAGGAGACTTGTTTCGGTTCGGTTTTTCAGTGGGATTTCCCCTCATGAATATGTTTAAACTCGGAGACCACCGAACCTTCAGTGATTTGTATATTCACACATCTAGAGGTTGGAGAAGATGGGTTGTGTGTGCAGGAAATATCATCAGGTGAATGTAATTTTCCTTGGCCATGGATATGGCTTCAGGGTTAACATGGGACTCAAGGGAGTCCATTAGAAGGACTACAGGACGTGCAGGAGGAATGGACTTAATGAAAAAGTCAAGCCACTGTAGAAATATCTCCGTACTGATCCAGCCTTTTGGGTACAGCCTCACCATGGCATTAAGTAGACAGTCTTTTTTAAGAATGTCAATCCAGCGAACGCCCTTATCAGGGGAGGTATCCATGTACCATTGGCGCAAACGCATCCCAATAGTGTGTGAGTTTCAACCTCTGTCGGCGTACGTTCTCTTGTAGACGTAACGTTTGCTAAATGCTGTAATAACTTTGTTGGGCTTGACTACGTATGACTAGCCTGTTTCATCAAAATTCCAGATTCTATCTGGTTTCCGATGTTTTCGACGAGTTCTTCAAATTTTGTATACAAATCTTGTATTATTTCTCGATTGGACATTGATGCCCTGTATGCTGCAAGGTTTTCTGGAGTTCTCAATGTTAGGTTAAATATTTTCTTGTAGATAGCCCACCACCATTTACTGGCTGCCTCACCCTCTGAATTCATAAAATGTTCTCTTCCTGCAGATTTCCCCAACTGAAATGCCACCTGACGGATTTGCGAAACGGCCAGCCCGAAAACAAGCTCTTGAATGTCTATAATATAGTTAAATAATTTGACTTCCATGTCAGGTGTAAGTGAAAATGGACGGCCTAATGTAATTAGATGACCCGTGCTTTCAGATCTTAGATAATCTTTCAAGGTGCTCCACGGAATGCCTACCGTCTTAGCTGCTTTGTAAACTGACGACTCCACCACAGTTACCAATTCCAGTACTGTCTTGAGTTGGGTTTCGTCATACTGTCTATACTTCGCCCGTTGTTTGCCCTTATTTCTTCTGTAACCAGATACAAAAATAAGTTGGTTAGGCAATGTTGTGATAGTCGTGAAATGGTTGAGCAATTTCGTGATAGTCATAAAATAGTAAAAAAAAAGAATATCGAAGTTTAATGGTGTAGGGAATTTATCAAAGAGTAATTTTGTTTAGCCTAAATGGACTTCCGCGAAAAATGCATGTTTTTCCTGATATATGTGTTACCATCAGAGCGCTCATGGACGCCAGGTTTCTTCGCGCGAAAAAAATAAGAAACGGGCCGCTGGAAATAAGGAATAGCTACAAGGATTCGCTCTGATGAATATTTAAATGAATACTACACTAAAAGAGGTACAATATGATATAAAATGCTTATTACTTACCTTAGAAAGTCACCTGTAATCACTTTATAAAGCCACTGCACAAAGGAATGAGCCCCCAAGCACTAAAATCATCTGACTCTGGACAAATCTTTAGTTATCAGCTCAGCCGCTCCAAGAGAAGGACAGCCAAGTAGGTAGTGACCTCTAGCGATGATGCAGGAAACTATCTGCACAGGCGCTAGCTTTAAATCACTGCCAGCTGGATCGCAACACTCCTGGTTGCTTTAAACTGCCTGCCCATTCGACACTCACAGCCGTACAAGATAAATGCATTAATTCACCGCTAGGTGCAGCACCAAGGCACTGAGATTGTCGCGGCTTTTTAAAGGGGAAGATACCTGAAACGAAGTATTGTTATGTTTGGAGGCTTAATATCGAGATTGACGGACGTGAAAACATTACACTAAGCTAGTTCCTTTGTTATTCTAACATCTAAAAGTATTCAGACACATACTTACAGGCAAATGTTCAGTATAAAGGAAAGCAAAAATTCATGTGGTGGAGGCGAATGTTTTTAAGGGGTGAAATGTCTAGCTCATTTTCCCGTAATTATGCAGACGATAATAAAAATATAACTACTTCTAACTGACTTAAATCTAACTTACATACTTGGCGAGATGAAAAGAAAAGAATAAGGACAATAAAAGACAGGGAAAGAAATGCCTCCGGCCCCCCAAAAATGGGATGATGATTTATTTAGGGGCTTTGCGACATCGTGGTCATGTAGCCCCATGTACTTGGGTGTGAGGTGAATTTGTCTGATAACCCGTCTTATTGTGATGGCTGTATTATACATTTTTACAGATTTTTTGGACAGATTGTTTATTTTTTTAACTTATTTATTTACTTACAAATTTATTTATTTATTTATTTTCTTATTTGATGATGATGATGATGATAATTGTTGTTTTAAGGGGCCTAACATCGAGGTTATCGGCCCCTAATGATCTGGGGTGATAGCGAAAATGATAAAGAAATGGAAACCAGAACAAAATTATCTGAGACCGAAAATACGAACAAAAAGGAACTCACAATATGGTCTTACAAAAGGGAATTTAGAACGAAAAGAGTCACAAAAAGAATACATGGAAAAATACCCACAAAACGTAGGCTAGATTCAAAATACGTACAAAATGCAATGTAGCGTCGAAATACTTACAAAATGCAACTGAAATTCAAAATACTTACAAAATGCAAATGAGATCGAAAATACGTACAAAATGCAATTGAGGTTCAAAATACTTACAAAATGCAATTGAAATTGAAAATACACAATGCAATTCAGATTGAAATAGGCCCTATCCCAGTTCCCTATCCAAATTATTCACAAAGTGCAATCGAAATTCAAAATACTTACAAAATGCAATTGAAATTGAAAATGCTTACAAAATGTACGGTGATTCTAACGACTCGTGTGGATTGACAATACTTACAAAATGCAATTTAGATTGAAAATACTTGACAAAATGTAATTTAGATTCAAAATACCCATAAAATGCAATTGAGAATCAAAATATGTGCAAAATGGCCACCAAACAAAATGCAATTTAGATTCAAAATTCGTGCGAAATGCGGCGTTGGTTGAAAATTCTTACAAAATGCAATTGAAATTCAAAATACTCACTAAAAGGCCCGGGCACATGCATTGAAAGACTTACTAAAAAGCAATTTAGATTGTCAATCTTTACAAAATGCAATTGAGTTTGAAAACAATCGCGAGATGTAATTTAGATCGAAAAAACATACAAATAGCAACGTAAATTAAAAATGCCCTAAAAAACGCCAGAAGGGAATTTAGATACACGGTGAACCAAGTAACAAAAAACGGTGCGGGAATCTTAAAGAGAAAAGTAAATATAATGAAAAGAGGAGAGCAGAGGAGAGGAGTGGAGAGGGGAGAGAGGAGAAGGTCCGCCCCAAAGGTAAAGGACAAAAGGGGAAAACGGACCCAGCTCAGGAATCCCTCGGGGTCGCCAACTCCCGAACTCACCAGCCGTGAGCCCCTGAGGGTGTAGCATTATCTACGGTGCACCAGAATTGGTGGGGCTACATACACCCTGCCTCCTTAAGGGCCTTGAGCACAAGGCAGGAGGGAAAAGGAAAAGAAAAAGAAGGCTGACCCTTCACAGAATGAGGGTATCAGGAAAGATGAGACAAGGGCCAATTAAGGCGGGAAAGTGAAAGACTCCCTAGGCCTCGGATAACCTAATACCGTCGGGGTCGGAAGAGAACAAGAGTTGACCAAGTGTGGTCGAAAGGAAAGAAGACAGAGAGGAGGCCGGCACAAGTAAGGGCAAGCAATGCTGGACTCAGCTGGGGTCCCATGGTCGCCATCCCACGTCTCACTAGATGTGAGCCCCTGGGGGGATTTTCTTATTTATTTACTTATTTATTTGCTTATTTATTTGCTTATTTATTTACGTATTTATTTACTTATTTGTTTATTTACTTACGTGTTTATTTATTTAATTATGTATTTTCTTATTTATTTGCTTACTTATTTACTTACTTAATTGTTTATTTACTTGCATATTTATGTATTTAATTATTTATTTTCTTATTTATTTGTTTACTTATTTGTTTACTTATTTATTTACTTATTTATTTGCTTATTTATTCACGTATTTACTTACATATTTCATAAATTATTTATTTACTTACATAATTACTTACTTACATATTTATTTACTTACATATTTATTGTCTCGCGTATTTACTCAATCATTCATTCATGTACCGGTATGTATTTTTTATTTATTTATTTGTTTATTTGCTTCCCCTGAGTCACCTTCTCTGGAAATTGCACGTAACCACATCCCACGCAGTGAATTGTCCGATGGTATCTCATGAAATGAGATTCCCCGGTATTCTAACATGCCCTGTTCTGATTTACAAAAGGGCACGCAGAAGTACAGCATTATAAGATCATTCAGAATACATTCTGAACACAACTTTGCCATTAACATCAATACAAAACTTATGTCTGCCACAGTGCCTTTGTGCTGCTTCCTAGCGTCTTTATTTGGAAACGAGGTTGTACGCTCAAACCAATGCTGTAATCGTCGAATGGGCAGGCAGTTTAAAGCAACCAGGAGTGTTGCGATCCAGCCGGCAGTGCTTTAAATCTAATGACGAAGTTCGTTATAGCGTCCTAAATAATTGTCACGAACTACCTACTTCACGAAAATACATCCCTTTGCCCCATTAATGCTTTGAAAACGTTCATTTATGTGTGTGGCATGTTTCCTGATGATATAGCCTATACTGTACTGTATTATAGTGAGTTATAGCAAACCTTGTTTGGGTAGGACCTGGCAAGAAAACTCTTTACTTGTTATTTGTTCTTTTTTGTTCATAGCATTGTAATGTTCATGACCCTTCCTTAATAGATGTATTATTATTATTATTATTATTATTATTATTATTATTATTATTATTATTATTATTATTATACGGGAAGTATCGCGGCAATCAATAACAAAATGCGTGAGGGTCGTCTGCGATGGTTTGGGCATGTGCTACGGTCAGGAGCGGACACCATTGCAAAACAGGACTACACACTAAAGGTCGCCGGGAAAAGACCAAAGGGGCGACCGAGACAACGTTGGGCCGATACACTGCACAGGGATCTGAAAAGCGTCAACCTTCATCCGGTAAAGTGGAGACAGCGGATTCAAATAGCGGACCCTGCCACGAGGCGGGGCAAATGCTAAAGCAAAAGAAGAAGAAGAAGATTATTATTATATTGCAAAGTCTGCTAAAAATGCATCATCGCGAACGTGAATCTCCCAAACTCGCTGAAACTTAGTGCACATGAGGGCCATAATACCAGGAAACATCTGTAATAGTATTTCATTCCCAAATTTACTTGGGCCATCTCTATGGAGACTGAATTTCGTGGAGTATAATGCGTGTTTGTTCATACATGACCCATGTAACATATGATCACCGGTAGTTTCCTAGCAAACTGACCAAGTATGTAAGTAAAGTTTCAGCGAGTCCTGTAAGTCATGTTTACGGAGTTTAGTCAAATATCAACATTATGATAAATACAGTATTTAGTAATAGAGCATTAAGTTACGCCTAGGAATGAAAAATACCTGAAATGGTTTTACTCACTACTGCACCAAAATGAATGCAATCAGTATAAAGAGAAATAGACATCTTAAAGTACGGTTTCAACCATAATTCCTTTGTAATAAGAAAAATTCGTTGTAACAACTTGTGTCACAGAGTTTTGTGAATAGTCGGACCTCACTTTTTTGTTATTAACTTGCATGTTTCCTTACACGAATACATCATATTCCCAAGGCACTAAGCGTTTCCCATTATAATTTAGCTCAGTAAAACGTTTTCCGTCCATACGTCTTCGTGTGAAAACATACCTTTGAAATGCGTTCTTACCTTCAAACAACAAAAATAGAAATGGTAATAATGGATATTCTTTATCAGACACGTTAAAGAACGTGGGCAGAGGAGTGGAATGTTTTCCGTAACCATCAGAGTAAGGCGTCGCAACACTGATCGTCTGCCAGCATGTCACTGACAGAAACCTCAATCGTCTCACCGTCCAGCCTGGATTGGCTAGCTGAATGTATTCATGGGCAGTTTAAAATAATAATAGCTAAACAAATTCAAAGAAGTCGTTTACCGTGTTGAAATTGCAATTGCAAAGTGGCACAAGTCAAAACACTAAATTTTACAGGAGAGTGAAAGGAATTTATTTTTGAACTCAATTTCACCTTTTTGATTGGAAAAGACTCGTGCCTTTTTCATCAAGCTGGGTATGGTGCAGACGCACACTATCAACTAAAAATACTGAAATAAAATAAAGAAACTATATTGACATGTCCCATATTTCCCGGGCACTTCCGAATTAAACTCTGTCCGCAAGATGTAGCGTCACTGGTGACTGTGACTGGTGACTCTTCTCTGAGGCCACCAATGCTTAGTTTCAGCAGAAAGCGCAGTGTACAATAAAGGGGCTTCAACTTGCATAGCTTTATTATATTAAAGGGATTCTCAAAGCTGCGGGGCTTTAGTTTGTAATTCCTTGTACAGTTAGCCTAATGGAGAATAGGTCCTTATATGTTGCGCAATATTTGAAAATAATGCCGTTCTAGTGTTTTAACCGGAATCTTGCATTCCGGGAAGTAAGTAGGGATATTATCTAAGTAAAGTAGTAGGCTGACGCCTCCGTAGCGTAGCGGTCAGCATGGTTAGCTGCCGTCCCGGAGGTCCTGGGTTCGATTCCCGGCTCTGCCACGAAATTTGAAAAGTGGTATGAGGACTGGAACGGGGTCTACTCAGCCTCGGGTGGTCCAAATGAGTAGAGGGGGTTCGATTCCCACCTCAGCCATCCTCGAAGTGGTTTTCCGTGGTTTCCCACTTCGTCTTCGGGCAAATGCCGGGATGGTACTGCCCCCGTAATTGAATTATAGTGAGACCACGGTGGCTATTTTGGAAATTATTAAGAAAGTTAAGGCTGTCATAGTTATGACGTGGGTAGTCATGACGTAAGCACGGATGACGCAGACGTTATACCAGCAGGCTGCTTGAGCTGAGATTCTCAATGACGTCAGCATTTATTCGAGAAAGATCCGAGATTTACGACGCAGTCGCAGGAAACGTGGAATTGTGCTGAGGAAGAAATTATGCTATTGGAGGGGAGGCTCGAACCAATCAACGATTGTTTGAAGGAAGACGGAGATTGCTGAAACTATGGTATTTTTAATACTTTTTGGAATGAAGGATTGTGGAAATCCATTTGTAGTAGAGGCATTGATCTGGAATTTTGGTGAAATTTATTTTCTGTTTTTGAATTTTGAAAATCCGTCACGTATTGACGAAGTTGGAACTTCGAGCGATGACGCAGTAACACGCTATGGAAGGGATGGATACGCCCCTTATGAAGTTTATAAAAGGCCTTGCGCAGAAGAGAGGAGTCTCAATCGTCAGGTCTCATATCGCATATCTCAAATCGTCAGATCTTCAGTGATTATATAGTCGTTTTGGTGAGACGTCGAGTGATATTAGTAGAGAGAGTCGTCTTTATAACGCGTGGTGAAGCCACCGCATTAAGCGTGATTCGAGCAGACAAGCAGTGCAAGTTTACTGTGAGTAAAACTAGGTGAAGTTAAAACGCACATTATAACGCGTCTACAAGGTTAGCTATGAACAGTTAGCGGTTGCCTACAAGCTAATTCTATTGTGCAGTGCTACATTAAGCAGTGTAGTAAATTTGAACAATTTCAAGGAGTTATTTTAGAAGATATTAGCAATTTTAGACGTCTGACAAAAGTGATTTTCTCGCCTCCTGAGAAGCACTCTGTATCGCCAGATCCTACGCTACGGCTGACACTGCTAGTATAACAGGGAGACTTCTGATTGCTTTTGTGACACAACGCTACAGTATTATGGAGCAGTTTAATAAGGCAGTTTGTTCTTCGATTACCATAACCGAAGAGAAGATGGAAGGCTAAAGGACTTTAATGCAATTGGGACATACATCGTAGGAGTAAGATAGCAACATGGAACTTCGCTAATTGCCATTCCATACAAGCGGACATGTGGTGAACAACCATCTACACCCATGTTTCGTGGCTCAACGCTGAATACTATCAAATAGCAATGGAAACGATTTCATACTCTCTGAATATGAATATTTCTACGGAAATTACTACAAAAACTTCATGGCGATTTTCTACAAGATCTTCAGGGATTTTTTAAGAGAGGTCAGGGTTGTCCCGACTCACAAAGAAGAATTTTGCCGGAAGGATGTCTTTCGTCTTCATGGAGCAGTGCAATTTCCGGAGAAGGAAGCAGTTCGATTCTCCGAGGGTGCTGTTTCCTGTTTCGAGGATGGAGCTCAGCTTTAACTTGGTGAAATGGATCCATCAGCAGTCTTCTTTGGGGAATTTTCCTCTGGAACTTCAATCGGCAGATAAGGTAGTCGTGAACGTTTATTGTATTTGAGTTTTGTAGCAATACCTGAGCAACCATTTTCCCATATTTTTGTCCTCATGTATTTTGCCCTATATTCTTGTTTGAGATTCCTATTCTCAGTACACCTTTATGAGTTATGCCTTTTTCTACGATTTATTAAGACATTGTTATGTCATGGGCATAGTTAAATGATTTTGGATCAGTTGAGACTGATATTTAGATATTTCAATAATTTGCTTATTTTGGTAGTCACGATTTGACTATAAGTTAATGATTTTCATGGCAGATTTAACTTCAGACAGCGTGTCACTTTATTAAAGTAATTTCTACCCCAGTTTAATTACTTTGACCAATTTTCTGTCATCATCAAGAAGGAAGAACATTTAAATGATTTTAGAGCGTTAAAATCTCTTACGTTGTCGACGATCTTGGAAATGAAATGAAAATCCACAGCCTGCTTCCAGTCTCCGACCGGGTCAGGAATGGAATGAATGAAGCCCCCATCTAGCGGCGAGGATATGGAATGTGCCGGCTGCCGAGACCTGACGCACTCCTCTGGGGCAATGATTAAATGAATGACAGATGAAATGAAATGATAGTGGAGAGTGTTGCTGGAATGAAATTTTGACAGGGAAAACCGGAGTACCCGGAGAAAAACCTGTCTGCCTCCGTTTTGTCCAGCACAGATCTCACATGGAGTGACCGGGATTTGAACCACGGACCCAGCGGTGAGAGACCGGCGTGCTGCCGCCTAAGCCACGGAGGCTGCTACGATCTTGGAAATACTAGTCGTTATTTGAAATTGATTGCAACACAGACATTTATCGGCAGTTATGAACGACCATTGCATCATAGACAATTTTGTGAAAGATGAACTTTAATTATGAATTATTGAATGCATTAAAGTCGTGAACTTTTGTTAGGAGTTTTTCTCAATTAGAGAGTTGAATAATAATGTTTGCATTCCACAGTCTAATTGGATTCTATTCGACTATTTCGCAGTTTAGTCGCACTTTGTTTGATGATAGTATTTTTATACTACAATACTTTGAAGATGTTAATCTTAAATTTTGATAGACCAGAGAGGCGTATATAAGCGTATTCACTATTAAATTTGTTTGTGATTGGCAAATTTGTACTTCATTTCGATTCATGAATGAAATCCACGAAGGTTAAATGACAACAGTTTTGAAACAATTAATGATTATAAGAATTTTTGAAGTGGACCTATGAATGTATAATCGCCAGTGCAGCGAACGTGTTGAAAGTCGCTGATGTATAATGCCCTTGAAGTAAATGAAGGAGGTTCCCACAGTAATTAATGATGTTAAAGAATTTGTTAGTGGAAGCTTTTGTAAATTCTGTGGAAGATTTTGATGCCGTATATATTAATATATGATGAATTTTGGGCCTATTTTTGTAAGCGACGTATTTACCGCTGGAGTGTATGGTATTTGTCCTTTGAAAATTAATCAAGTGAATTTACTGTTATAATTAACAAGAGTATTGAAAGAATTTGAGATAAGATTTTGAATGAAGATTACCGTCACAAATAATTATAATAATTATTAAACATTTATTAAACCAGATTGTGACATTAACATGTATAACTAACCTTCATTGGTCGATTATATTGACACGATTATGAAATTACCAACCGGATGAACATGTGGTTAATGTATTTCTCAAATTAATAATTTGAATAATTTAAATGTTAATATTGTAAATAAATAATGTAAATATCTTTGACAATAATGTGGAACGGAAGTAATGTTAAAGGCGTGTTTAAAATTATTTTTGTCTTTAACTATATTATAAACAATTTCTAATTGTTATAAATTAATTTATGAGTTTTTGTTATAAACATTTAAGAGTTTGTTTTATACTCTAAACAATGCTTATTAAACATTTGGATGATAATTAAACAAGTTTAGGGATTGTCAGAATAATCCAGTGGTATGTGAGTAAAGCATTTGAAAGATTTGCGTAACAATATTTTGTGATGTCTTGCGGACATTTAAAACTTTTGAGAGAGTGCTGGATTCTTACGCAACGTGGCTTGACAAGGGAGCCCATTTGACAGGTGTACGTCAGGTTGAAGGGTAGATGGCAGCTGGCCAGACAACTGGTTATCAGCGGACGAGGTCGTCTGCAGTGTGGCCTTGCACCTATAAATACAAGTGTCATGTTTATTAAAAGAAAACAAATGCTCTATAAATGTGTCCCGTCCTGACTTCCTTATCCAGACCAAATGTGTTCTAAATATTACGTTATTTTGAGCTCGTGGGAGCTAACATGTTGTATAATAACTTTGCAAGTCCTATAGGAGGACATGGTCAGATTGACATGGGCTACTGATAGCCACATTTATTTTGTTGAGTTGTTAAAGTCATACCCTTTATTTGAAATAAAGCTTTTGTACACTTCAAAGTTCTTGCCTTCGTTCTGGTTCATTTTTAAATGTCATAGTGAAGGTTATTGTGGGAGCATACTTTAGAGATCCTGTTGTCAACCCAATCCCCGAGATATTTTTAAGAGGTAAGTAGAGGTAAGTATGAACCCCCGTCTATTTTGGTGTGTTCCACAATAATTCCTTGTTAACTTCTGTGCTCAAATCTCGGTAGTATCTGTCAGTGCCATTTTCATTGGTGTAGCTGAGCCGGCGCGGTGGATTATTGGCAATCCGATTGAGGGGGCGGATATCTGACAGCCTACTATCCGGGTAAACGGGGACAGAAGGATTGGCGACCCTAAAACGTGGGGCTGATTCAACATAAGTGGATCACCAGGTTGAACGCCAGTAGGATTGGCAAACCTAAAACGTGTGGATCGGATAGACTCAAATAAAGAGGTTGATTCTTTGTTAGATGTCTAGGCCAATTGTAGTATTTGAGAGTGTGATTATATAGGAATTAAATGTTGTATTGTATTAGGAAAATTACACTCAGAAAAGATCAGATCTTATACAACTTGAGAGAGGTTAAATAGGCTGGAAACTTAGAAAAATCGCCTATGATCTGGAATCTTATTTTATTTGACCGGCTTATGACATTTTAGTCATATTAAAGATAAAATTAAATTATTTGGATTATAAATGTAAATTATTTGTGTTAGGATATTTTAAAATGGACCAGGGAAATTTGAACATGGGCTTGAGTTTGTTTCAACATGAAGTGTCTTCGAAGGTTAATTATAAGGTAATTATAAGTTAGATTTAAGACAGAAAATTGATCAAATTTATATATGGTGAAAAGTGTTGCTCAGATGTTGTTATTTTGCTCTTTTGATGTATGTCCCTACAGCAGTCTATATTTTTGAATAATATTGTAATGGCAGACGAAAGTTTGAGGATGATGTTAGAGGAGATGTCTGCTAACATGAATAGCAGTATGAAGCAGATGATGGAGGAGAATGCTAGTAATTTGTCTGCTAATTTGAAAGTTAGCATGAGTGAAAGCATGAAGGAGATGGAAGCTAGGAATACTAGTCGAATGGAGGAGAGCATGAAAGTTCTTCAGACCAGTTCTGCTCACTTAGAGGATAATATGTCACGTTTACAGATTAATACCCAAGGAATCGAGAATGCTGTAACTGACATGCGCTCAGACGTGTCCAATGTCCAAAAAGATTTATCCAATGTGCATAAAAATGTTTCAGAGGTTAAAATAGATGTGTCTAATGTGCATAAAAATGTTTCTGATGTAAAAACGGATGTTTCTAAAGTACAGAAATATCTTACAATGTTGAATTTAGATGTTGCTAATGTCCGAGGTGATATTTCTTGTGCTAGGGCTGAGGTAGTTGTTGTTAAAAATGATGTTGCGACTGTCCAAGACAAGGTTGAGGAAGTCCAAAGAGAAATCCAAAATGTTAGAACTGATGTATCCAATGTTCAGGTTGATATTAATAACATTCATTCGGATGTAAACGAGATGCAAGGTGACATAAATAAAATTCAAGTAGAGGTCAACACAGTTTTCGTAGATATTGCTAAAGTCCAAACTGATGTAAATAAAGTCAGGGAAGAAATAGAAAATTCGAAAACACTTTGTACACGTAATATAAGTGCATTAACGACTAGGCTAGTTGATGAGTCAGTTAGAACGACAGCATCTTTAGCAGGTTTAAAGTTTGATGTAGAGGTCATGAGAACCCAGGTATTAGACCATAATAGATTATTGAAAGAAGATATCGAAGTAGACATAGCAGAAATGTTAACGGCAAATGTAGCAGTATGGAAAGACGAGTGGAATAGGTCAAGTGGGGAACATGTAACCCAAATTCAAGAACGTATTGAAAGAAAACTTGCCAGTACTCAAATAGATATTAACAATGAAGTAGTACAGATTAGGAAAGATTTAAGCGTCAGGATGGATTCGCTATCCGAGAGACAAGTAGAAGATAGAAAACAATTAGGTCAGGATGTGCAAGCATTAAAATCTGCATTAGAGGAACAGATTCATAAAGTTGTCTCTGATGTGAATGAAACGACGAGTAAACTGCAAAATTAGAAGCTAGGAGAAGCTAGTTTGATGGAGACCTACAAAGAAGAGTTAATCAAGAAAGTCTTAACGGAGATTACTGACAAGGATACAGTAGGCTTGGCTTGCGAAACCAATAGGAATTATGCCAGAAGATATAACCTAGATCCAGAAGAGAGAGACGTGACTCCTGAAGAACGTATATCCAGATTCAGGGAGGAAGATGACGAGAGGAATATGGAACCTGAGTGGAACTATCGAGATAGTGGGAAAAACTACCCGGATTCATATCCGAGGAATGTCACGGTCATCAGGAATTTTGAAGACAAACCGCAAAAGTTCAGCAACACTGATAGTTTGACGCCTATAGAATATGTCAGGAACCTCAAAGATTATTTCATCGAAGCTCACATTCCCAGAGAGAGAGAGATGAAGATAGTGGAGAGATTTTTGATTGGAGGACCCCTTGAATGGTTTCGCGCATTTAGATACACATTCAGTAACTTTGACGAGTTTGCAGAGGCATTAATCAAGCGATTTTGGTCCATCGAAGCGCAGAATTCGTTAAGAGCGGAGGTTTATTCAAGAAAATACTCAGGTACTCTTCCAACGCGGTACGCTGATTTCTTTACGAGTCAATTGTCCCGCTTGAGATTTTTGCAACCCCCTTTGTCAACGGAGCAATTAATTGATGCGATTTCTCGTATGCTGCCTGTGGAGGTGAGGAGACTAATCATTTCGTCAAACATAAGGGATTTGACCAGCATGGATGAATTACTGAGGAGGTTAGACTACACAAGTCCAATGCCTAACGTGGTACAGAAAGGTCAAAGGCATGACTTCAAAGAAATAAATACGGTATATATGGACCAAGTCCAACAAACTGACAAGCCAGATGAAGAGAAAACTGACAATGTAGGTCCTCACAGGAATAATCAGTTTAGGAATAACAGATCTCAAGGTTACCGTCCGTATCAACAGAGAAGAGGCTGGAACTATAATCGAGGCAATTACAACAATGGAAGAGGCAGATATTACAACAATAATGGTTATAACAGAAATTATAATAGAAATAACCAGAACCAAAATAGAAATCAGGATTCTCAAGGTCAGGTTATGACACCCGATCAGTATCAGGAAAGAGAGAGGGAAAGCCAGCAATACTTGAAGGAGTTACGGGAAAAAGAAGCCGAAGATCAAAAGAAAAGGCAGGATGTTGTGATCGATCCTGGACCTTCGACAGTCCAGCAGAATTTAGAAAATAGAAATACTGGACAGAAGAGAAAGTAGAGAGGAGAGAATGCATTTAACCACACCCAACCCAGAGTAGAAGTGATTTATGATTAAGGAACATAGAGGAAATATCATACTAGAGTAAGCCAGTAATAATTCAATTTCGTGTTCAAGAGAGTTGAGAAACTTGTAACACTGAGCTTAAAAACAATTTGCAACTGTTTTTAAAACGTGGTGAGGGGAGAATGCCCCCGTAATTGAATTATAGTGAGACCACGGTGGCTATTT
Organism: Meconema thalassinum; assembly: GCA_946902985.2. Taxonomy (NCBI): domain Eukaryota; kingdom Metazoa; phylum Arthropoda; class Insecta; order Orthoptera; family Tettigoniidae; genus Meconema; species Meconema thalassinum. The sequence goes on along the minus strand of OX336390.1, from coordinate 629,105,872 downwards.
TGGAAATTATGAAGAAAGTTAAGGCTGTCATAGTTATGACGTGGGTAGTCATGACGTAAGCACGGATGACGCAGACGTTATACCAGCAGGCTGCTTGAGCTGAGATTCTCAATGACGTCAGCATTTATTCGAGAAAGATCCGAGATTTACGACGCAGTCGCAGGAAACGTGGAATTGTGCTGAGGAAGAAATTATGCTATTGGAGGGGAGGCTCGAACCAATCAACGATTGTTTGAAGGAAGACGGAGATTGCTGAAACTATGGTATTTTTAATACTTTTTGGAATGAAGGATTGTGGAAATCCATTTGTAGTAGAGGCATTGATCTGGAATTTTGGTGAAATTTATTTTCTGTTTTTGAATTTTGAAAATCCGTCACGTATTGACGAAGTTGGAACTTCGAGCGATGACGCAGTAACACGCTATGGAAGGGATGGATACGCCCCTTATGAAGTTTATAAAAGGCCTTGCGCAGAAGAGAGGAGTCTCAATCGTCAGGTCTCATATCGCATATCTCAAATCGTCAGATCTTCAGTGATTATATAGTCGTTTTGGTGAGACGTCGAGTGATATTAGTAGAGAGAGTCGTCTTTATAACGCGTGGTGAAGCCACCGCATTAAGCGTGATTCGAGCAGACAAGCAGTGCAAGTTTACTGTGAGTAAAACTAGGTGAAGTTAAAACGCACATTATAACGCGTCTACAAGGTTAGCTATGAACAGTTAGCGGTTGCCTACAAGCTAATTCTATTGTGCAGTGCTACATTAAGCAGTGTAGTAAATTTGAACAATTTCAAGGAGTTATTTTAGAAGATATTAGCAATTTTAGACGTCTGACAAAAGTTATTTTCTCGCCTCCTGAGAAGCACTCTGTATCGCCAGATCCTACGCTACGGCTGACACTGCTAGTATAACAGGGAGACTTCTGATTGCTTTTGTGACACAACGCTACAGTATTATGGAGCAGTTTAATAAGGCAGTTTGTTCTTCGATTACCATAACCGAAGAGAAGATGGAAGGCTAAAGGACTTTAATGCAATTGAGACATACATCGTAGGAGTAAGATAGCAACATGGAACTTCGCTAATTGCCATTCCATACAAGCGGACATGTGGTGAACAACCATCTACACCCATGTTTCGTGGCTCAACGCTGAATACTATCAAATAGCAATGGAAACGATTTCATACTCTCTGAATATGAATATTTCTACGGAAATTACTACAAAAACTTCATGGCGATTTTCTACAAGATCTTCAGGGATTTTTCAAGAGAGGTCAGGGTTGTCCCGACTCACAAAGAAGAATTTTGCCGGAAGGATGTCTTTCGTCTTCATGGAGCAGTGCAATTTCCGGAGAAGGAAGCAGTTCGATTCTCCGAGGGTGCTGTTTCCTGTTTCGAGGATGGAGCTCAGCTTTAACTTGGTGAAATGGATCCATCAGCAGTCTTCTTTGGGGAATTTTCCTCTGGAACTTCAATCGGCAGATAAGGTAGTCGTGAACGTTTATTGTATTTGAGTTTTGTAGCAATACCTGAGCAACCATTTTCCCATATTTTTGTCCTCATGTATTTTGCCCTATATTCTTGTTTGAGATTCCTATTCTCAGTACACCTTTATGAGTTATGCCTTTTTCTACGATTTATTAAGACATTGTTATGTCATGGGCATAGTTAAATGATTTTGGATCAGTTGAGACTGATATTTAGATATTTCAATAATTTGCTTATTTTGGTAGTCACGATTTGACTATAAGTTAATGATTTTCATGGCAGATTTAACTTCAGACAGCGTGTCACTTTATTAAAGTAATTTCTACCCCAGTTTAATTACTTTGACCAATTTTCTGTCATCATCAAGAAGGAAGAACATTTAAATGATTTTAGAGCGTTAAAATCTCTTACGTTGTCGACGATCTTGGAAATACTAGTCGTTATTTGAAATTGATTGCAACACAGACATTTATCGGCAGTTATGAACGACCATTGCATCATAGACAATTTTGTGAAAGATGAACTTTAATTATGAATTATTGAATGCATTAAAGTCGTGAACTTTTGTTAGGAGTTTTTCTCAATTAGAGAGTTGAATAATAATGTTTGCATTCCACAGTCTAATTGGATTCTATTCGACTATTTCGCAGTTTAGTCGCACTTTGTTTGATGATAGTATTTTTATACTACAATACTTTGAAGATGTTAATCTTAAATTTTGATAGACCAGAGAGGCGTATATAAGCGTATTCACTATTAAATTTGTTTGTGTTTGGCAAATTTTTACTTCATTTCGATTCATGAATGAAATCCACGAAGGTTAAATGACAACAGTTTTGAAACAATTAATGATTATAAGAATTTTTGAAGTGGACCTATGAATGTATAATCGCCAGTGCAGCGAACGTGTTGAAAGTCGCTGATGTATAATGCCCTTGAAGTAAATGAAGGAGGTTCCCACAGTAATTAATGATGTTAAAGAATTTGTTAGTGGAAGCTTTTGTAAATTCTGTGGAAGATTTTGATGCCGTATATATTAATATATGATGAATTTTGGGCCTATTTTTGTAAGCGACGTATTTACCGCTGGAGTGTATTGTATTTGTCCTTTGAAAATTAATCAAGTGAATTTACTGTTATAATTAACAAGGGTATTGAAAGAATTTGAGATAAGATTTTGAATGAAGATTACCGTCACAAATAATTATAATAATTATTAAACATTTATTAAACCAGATTGTGACATTAACATGTATAACTAACCTTCATTGGTCGATTATATTGACACGATTATGAAATTACCAACCGGATGAACATGTGGTTAATGTATTTCTCAAATTAATAATTTGAATAATTTAAATGTTAATATTGTAAATAAATAATGTAAATATCTTTGACAATAATGTGGAACGGAAGTAATGTTAAAGGCGTGTTTAAAATTATTTTTGTCTTTAACTATATTATAAACAATTTCTAATTGTTATAAATTAATTTATGAGTTTTTGTTATAAACATTTAAGAGTTTGTTTTATACTCTAAACAATGCTTATTAAACATTTGGATGATAATTAAACAAGTTTAGGGATTGTCAGAATAATCCAGTGGTATGTGAGTAAAGCATTTGAAAGATTTGCGTAACAATATTTTGTGATGTCTTGCGGACATTTAAAACTTTTGAGAGGGTGCTGGATTCTTACGCAACGTGGCTTGACAAGGGAGCCCGTTTGACAGGTGTACGTCAGGTTGAAGGGTAGATGGCAGCTGGCCAGACAACTGGTTATCAGCGGACGAGGTCGTCTGCAGTGTGGCCTTGCACCTATAAATACAAGTGTCATGTTTATTAAAAGAAAACAAATGCTCTATAAATGTGTCCCGTCCTGACTTCCTTATCCAGACCAAATGTGTTCTAAATATTACGTTATTTTGAGCTCGTGGGAGCTAACATGTTGTATAATAACTTTGCAAGTCCTATAGGAGGACATGGTCAGATTGACATGGGCTACTGATAGCCACATTTATTTTGTTGAGTTGTTAAAGTCATACCCTTTATTTGAAATAAAGCTTTTGTACAGTTCAAAGTTCTTGCCTTCGTTCTGGTTCATTTTTAAATGTCATAGTGAAGGTTATTGTGGGAGCATACTTTAGAGATCCTGTTGTCAACCCAATCCCCGAGATATTTTTAAGAGGTAAGTAGAGGTAAGTATGAACCCCCGTCTATTTTGGTGTGTTCCACAATAATTCCTTGTTAACTTCTGTGCTCAAATCTCGGTAGTATCTTTCAGTGCCATTTTCATTGGTGTAGCTGAGCCGGCGCGGTGGATTATTGGCAATCCGATTGAGGGGGCGGATATCTGACAGCCTACTATCCGGGTAAACGGGGACAGTACCTACTGTAAGGCCACGGCCGCCTCCTTCCCTCTTCCTGGCCTATCCATCCCAATCTTCCATCCCTTCCCATCCCTCATGAGGCCCCTGTTCACTTTGCAGGTGAGGCCGCCTGGGCGAAGTTCTGATCACATCTCCCCAGTTGTTTCCCTCCCGACCAGATGTTCCAGGCTCCAGGACACTGCCCATAGAGGCGGTAGTGGTGAGTTCCCTCGCTGAGTCCGTGGGAACCACCAACCTAGAGGGTAAATTGACTAATTAAAAAATAAAAAAAATAAAAAGTAGTAGGCTAAGTGTTGTGGAGGACAATACCGTATTTTACATTAGTTCCACTAGTGTAAGCGTGGCCAGATTGGTAGAATATTCATTATGTTTTCAACATTATATTTGACGTTTTCTGTATGGACACTGGTTGTTGTGAATTCCTACTTCTTTTAACTATTGTGTACAATTGTTGTGAGCTAGTCTTTTATTAAGCCACTATTTTTTGAAGAATGTCATCTTTCGCATAATCTCATATTATTGTCAATCAGATCACTCTCACATGCCACTGTCTAGTAATAACAGAACACATATTTCTCTAATTAATTGTTGTTGTTAATTCATTTTACGGGCTTGGGAAATCCTGGTTAACAGATCCGTGTAGTTGGATGTGATTAGGGGCAGTTGACCTCGTAGTTCCGCCCCTTAAAACAACAATAACTAACTGTAGTTGGATGTGTGTTGAATTTATCTGATAACCTGTATTTATATGATGGCTAACTAGTGTGTAGCTGTATTAGAGATGAGGATGAGGCGCCCCGGGACTTGAAGTAAAGTACTATTCCAACATTTTCCTGGAGGGAGTGTGGAAAAACCGAGGGAAAATTCACAATAAAAATAGCCACCGTCAGTACCAGAATTCGAACCCTCCGATCTCCGGACTTAATGCTGCTGTCTGTCGCGGACGCACGCAGCTACGCACTGGGAATGTACATCGTGAAACTGGCCTATCACCATGAAGCTAAGAGTCTGGAGAATCACCGTGTTGTATTTGATTGAGGTATGTCTGAGGGAGACAATGGCTGTGGATACACATCAAATATTAATGTCCAGATTGTTTCTCCTTTAATGGATTCTGAATCACTGTATCGTCAATATTTATCAACGTTCTGATTGGAGCATGTCTTTAAATTGCTTGTAAAGACAGACTTGACAGCATTTTACAGTTATAATTAATCTCGCAAATCATGTTAACTTGTAATAACTGGATAGCCTATAATCCGCTCCAAACGGCGAGAGAATTTATCTCGCTTGACATATTAAGAGTAATAAATATCTCGTAATACTGACACTAGAATATTCATGAATCGTTTAGGAACTTCGACCTCTGATGCCGCTCTTCTCTGTCCAGCCTTGTTAGGTTGGCGCTCCCTTTTTGAGCTTAGCGCAATTTGGAGAGTAATTTCGTTTGGATTGATCCACGGGATGGACTTTTAGGATACATACACGAAACATTTCCGAAAAAAGAAATACCTTCCTCATCAGAAATGATAACGTCAGGGGAACATTCCGGACATTAAGGTTACCCAAGAGTCAAGTCTCGAAATCCTAAACTAAGAGAATGAGCTGCCTCGTGCCTTGCTGGCATCGGGAGAGCGTGGGTTCGAATCCAACCTCGGCCGTCCTGAAAATGGTTTTCGTGGTTTCCCATTTTCACCACCAGGCAAATGCCGAGAAGGTTCCTTTCAATAGGTCCACGGCCGATTTCCTTCCAAAATCCCTTCCCTGACCCGTCCTGAAAAGAAAAAAAAGGCCATTGGCCGCATCAATCAAATTAATAAATTTACACAACATATTATTGGTGATATAATCAGATAGTAAACCAAAATTTACTGCTGTGGCTTTAATTGTTTCGATGGCAGAGCTAAATTAATGACTTTTTTCCGATAAAAGAATTCCTTTGCATTGCATTTTTAACAAGTAGTTCCGTAATGAACTAAAGAGCTTACTTTTCTTAAAGTGTAAGATTCTTTCCAATGATTAATCTACATAGACATATCTACAATAATGATGAAAATAAGTTGGTACTACTGATATTTCTATACCTGAAATGGTTTAGCCTAATAGTAAACTACAGTCTGCTTGAAATAGATTCCGTCTATGGATTCTGAGATACTGATAGTCTACGGCTCAAATGCTCATAGAGAGTTATTAGAAGTTGGTTGGTTCCTCAGTTTAGGGGCTGCGACAACGCGGTCATGTAGCCCCGTGTACTTTGGGTGTGTGTAGAATCTGTCTGATAACCGGTGTTAATTGTGATGGCTGTAATAGTGTGTGTATCTGTTTTTTAATTGAAGTAAGGACTGCATCTTTGAATTTTTCAAATAGTTCCTACTTTTGCCGCCAAACGCCACCGTCAACGACTACTAGGCCTAGTTCAGAACTTAGCTACTAGACACCACCACAGTCGGCTCTTGGCAACGAACGTAGAAACCTAAGAGCGTTGTTTACATTCCTAACCTATACAATTTTGCTTCACACAGGTGTAATTAGTGGAAGGTTCTTTAACATGCCATAAATCTATGACAAGGGACCGCCGGCATTACTTCCCCTCCGAAGGAAGGCATACTGAGGGATTTTTAACGCTCTTAAAAATCCGACGGGTACGGCCGGGTTTGAACCCGCTATCTTGGACATAGAAGCTCAGCATGCTACCAACTACGCCACCGAAGCCGCCTATTAGTAGTTTATAGGACTGTTGCCTCTGAAAATACGCACACAAGGCATACACACAAAATTTCTTAGCTACCGGCATCCATTAATGTCATGGAAGTTCGATGGAGTTAAACATTGGTCCTATCAGGATGCGGAGAGTTATGTTGGCACCACTGTCACGTGTAGGCTTCCAATATGAATCCGCAAAATTATTGTCTATAGGCTACACATGAGCCAAATTTTAAAATATTTGCCGGATACATTGAGACTAGTCTCAAAATCAGGGAGAGCATTTATCAACTGTTGGTAACCCTGATGACTCCAAAAATATGTCGAGTTATATCTTGAGAAACACATTACACATACGAAATTCGGTAAATTAATTTGTTAGTATGGCGGTTACATGCAGTTGAATGTCGATCATATACGCTTGCATAGATTTACATTGGCAGCACAAAATTTGACGATTTATTAGCCTACTTTCGATTTTTGCAAAATATGAAAGTAGACTTATGAGATCTACACAGGCCCACAAAAACTTATTGCCGGCCGCTCAAATGGTCAAACCTTAACATTAAATTACGACCAAAGTAATCATCGGATCTTGACGAAATTGGTAAAAACATACCTTCATATGAGACGCGTCCTGTGTCCAAACCACGAGGTCATAAGCCATACGGTACCATTTTAAGATGGCGGCTGCGTGAATTATCCAAGCATTATTATCAATAACTTAGGACCCGTTATTTACTATAATTTTATATTATAATATTACACTTAATTAGTGACTTACAGAGCTGAGCAGTCCATGTCACATGACAAGATGGCAGCTGACCTCTTGTGCCTATCTTATATTTCAATAGTTTGAGTATGTTGCATGCGATATAGCCTACTGATAGAAATAATATAAACTTCGTATGAAATGTTTTATAATAAAGATGAACTGCAGTGAAGAAATCGTTTATTTCAAGATATTATTTGCTAACACGTTGTACCTAAGTCGGTTAATAACACTGACATTTTATAGACATGTTTGGCTCTGTGCTAGCGATTTAGTCTCTCACGCGGGTGGCTGGGGGGGTTCGAAGCCTACTATAGTTACCTTTCTTTACTTGAACTTTTTTACAAATGATGTGGACGAGTTCTTTCCACAGATACAAAATAAAATGCTATTTAGCTCAAAGGAGAGACTAACGTATACACTCCTTTATTAATAATCACAGCCCCAGCATTGCACTTAAACAGAAGACATTAGAAAAAGGAGAATAGAAGAACAAGATTCACGTTGTCATGACCCACAGCCTTGTCAATGCCTCTGTATGGTGCTGTCCTCTTGCGGGTTACGTGGGTAATTGTTCCAAACATTCCGCTTTGTAAATCCCTGGCCTCCTGAAGTATTGCAATTTTGTAATAATTCAACTTGTAGCCATGACAGCGCTCCGATTACCTTTAAGCACTGCCAGTTGGATCGCATCCCACCTGGTTACTTTAAACTGCCTGCTTCAGCACCAAACTACTGTGATTGCCGCGGATTTTTAAAGGGGAAGATACCTGATACGAAGGTTTCTTAAGTTTGGAGGCTTAATATTGAGATTAACGGACGTGAATGCATTGCAATAAGTTAGTAGTATTGTTATCCAATCATCATAAAGTATATAATATTGATTTAGACACATACTTACTTGCTAATTATCAATATAAAAGAAAACAAAAAATACATGGTGGTGGAGGTGATTGTCCTAGGGGCGAGGACAAAGACAAAAGTATACCCATACATTTAGGAGAAAGTAGGCTATATGTTCTTTGCTGAACATCTTGTTTTAAATATGTCTAGAATGTCTTGGGCTTACAGTTTACTAAATTTTAACTGTGCCGTACACATGTTACGAGATATTGATTCAAAAGTTCAAAATACTTGAGAATATTATACACAGTTTTTAGCTCCATTGACTTTTATATTAGGCAAAATTATATGTCCTAAAGAATACTCTGTTCGTACAAAATAAGGATGAAATTCATTGGTTAATATGACAATTTCGTGCAGTTAAACATTACACCTATTAGCTTGCGTAGAATCATGTTGGTAACATTCCCAAATCTGGGTTACTCAAAATTAATCTGTAATATCATCATCATCATCATCCTTTCATATGTTAGTCGTAGAAGAACTATTACGGTCTACACAAAAGATTTGAAATTTTCACGCCATATTTTCCTGGGGCGATCTAAAGAACTCTTCCCACCGGGGCAGTAGTTGACGACTGCTTTAGGGATCCTGCTTCTGTCCATCCTGTTGAGGTGTCTTAACCCATTTCTTTGGTATTCATGGATGTATTCCAATATAGGTCTGCTGTTAAGACCATTCAGCACTTCTGTGTTTCGTTTGTGATCCCACTTAGTGACTCCTGCTGTTCGTCGCATATATTTCATTTCGGCGGTAGTTATTCGTCTCTCATCGCATTTCCTCAGTGTCCACGCTTCGCTACCATAGCAAAGTACTGGTCTTGCTAAGGTTTTGTAGATTCTTGTTCGGGTGTGTTTTTGAACTAATGATGGTCTAAAAACTGTATTGATGATTCCTAAACATCTGTTGAATTTAAAGATTTTCTCGGGTATGTCCATTTCTTCAAGGAATGACAGTTTGTAACCAAGGTATTTAAAATCGTTTACTCTTGCCAAATTGTTATTATCCAAGCAGATCTTACTTCTTACTGGTTCCGTGCCACAGAATGCCATTATCTTAGGTTTCTCTAGAGACAATTCCATTGAGTAGTTTTCTGAGACTAGTTTCAGGTTATACATTGAACGCTGTAAATCATCTTCTGAGGTGGCCACCAGCACTAAGTCGTCTGCAAATAATATTGCGTCCAGCTGAAGATTTCTGTTAATGCGGATGGAGCCATGTCTCGTTTCTCTAAATTCTCGTATAAGAGCATTCATATACTCGTATATTATGTTTTAGGAGAGGGGATAGACCGCAACCTTGTCTCACTCCAGTGTTTATCGATTTCCACTCGGCTAATTTATTATTTACCTTTACAGAAATCAAGTTATGTTTGTAAAGGTTACTTATGTTTTGCACCATCTGTTGTGGGGTGTGATCAGATATTAATATATTAAGTAAGGTATTGCGGTTTACTTTGTCAAAAGCTTTTTTGAAATCTACAAAGGCAAATGTGTGTTCTATATTAAATTCGCGGTGGTTTTCAAGAAGTATTTTCATTGTGAAATAACCATCACAGCAGGATCTTCCCTTCCTGAAGCCGAATTGTTCCTCTCCAAGAATGTTTTCATAGTGTTTATATAGTTTATTTTTAATGATGTTGGCATGTATTTGATAACCAGTCCCTTTTGTCGCCCTTCTTGAAAATGGGTACAACTATTGCTTTATTCCAGTTGTCAGGTGGTTCTTCGGTTTCCACAAATTTTATTGAGGAGCTGGAGGAATCTTTCTTGGAATGACCCACAGGAATATTTAAATAACTCCAAATTTAAGTTATTTTCTCCAGATGTTTTATTGCTCTTTAGTGTCCTCAGGACTTCATCTACTTCTACCATTGTAATGTGTTCGATGTGTAAATTATCTGAGTGGAATGTTGGAATATGGGAGACATTCTGTGGCCATAAATTCTGAAAGTGATTTAACCAAGTATTGCAAGGGATTGTATTGATTCAAAGTGTGTCTTTAGTTTTACTGTTCAAATTGTTCAAAATTTCGTAAGTTAGTGGCTGAGGTCTGACTAAATCATTTTCTAAATAGGATACAAAATCGTCCCAGTTCCTCCTATGATATTTACGCACTTCTCTTTTTGCAATTGCTCGCTTTCTGTGGTACTCAAATTTATCTACATTTTTCTTGGTACACAGGTATTTCCTATATGCCTCCTATTTGTCTTTAATAATTCCTTTGATGTTTTCATCCCAAATTCTGAGTCCCCTGTTCCTGTGCCATTTCGTTTTGGTGCCAAGGCTCTCGTTGGCTGCCTGTTTTAAAATATTTGTTAGTTGTTTCCACTCCTCTTCAACATTTTCTATAGCTGGGGTTGAGTGGGTTAATTCAGCCAGTCGTTCTTTGTAGAGCCATCTAATACTAGGATCCTGAAGAAGGTATCTAAGACCATCTCTGCTAGTTTGATATTACAGATAGCATAATGTATTATTGAGCTTGTGTCTCGTGCCTCCCACGTATATTTATGACTGTCTCTGTGATTGAAGAAACCATTTAGCTGATTGTAGGTGGAGAAGTCTATTAATCGAGTTCCGTTGTTGTTACAGACTTGTTCACCAAATGTGCCAATTGACTGTCCTACTCTCATATTATCAACTCTCGCATTGAAGTCACCCAACAGCAAGAGAAAATCATCCCGATTGATTTTATTCAAAATCTGTTGTAGTTTGTTGTAGAAATCTTCACTTTTTGCTTCTTCACCTTCCACTGGGGTATATACTCCAATTACAGACAGGTAACCCCTAGAGATGTTCAGACGTATTTCTATTATTCGTTCATTCCAGAAAGTGTAGTTTGCAATGGCAGATTTAAGCCATTTATGTACCATAATCATTATTCCTGCTTGCGCTCTCTGTTCAGAAGATATGCCATCGTAAAACTGGAGGTAATTTTGTGTCTGTTTTGTACCCTGTAATTTCTTTTTGGTTTCTGATATTATAGCAATTGAGATTCCCTTTCTTGCCAAAATGCCATCTAGCTGTTCATTCTTGTGAGCTATACCTCGTACATTCCATGTAGCAAACTTCAAGATGTTTTCTTTCTTCCACTCATTAGCCTTATTCGCGCTTGGGTCGTCATATATTTGATCCGTCCGGTTTCTATCTTTGTGAGACTTGAAAGCATATGAAATGTCCCTCCAACTAGTTGCTGGCAAGAAGGAGGTGAGTCCAGTGGTGGGGCTGCCACCTTTCAGCATCTGGACCCACTGCATGATACTGCATTTCCTCAGTACAAGGATGGAATGGTTATACCGCCATGACTCGGTCCCCAGAGCCTCGTCTGTAAAAGCAGGTTACTGTACCACGGGCAGGTGAGGTTGGGATTTGGGTAGGAGAGGTTATGGAATGCACATCACTACCCTTTACAGACCCCTGGAATAATATTATGTTATATAAGTTTGCAGAATTTAGATTTGTTGGCCTGCATACTTTCTGTTCTACTAAGATTAGGGTTCGTAATGATAGAGAGTTTTTATCAACAGATGGCATCCCTGGCAATTCTGAATATATTCTAAGTTTCATCTCTTAAGGTACACAATGCACATACAAAGTTTGGTTGAATCAAACAGATAGTTTGGACGTTACATGCAGTTAAACACTGAATCTATCACCACGCGTAAAATCATGTTGGCATCACTGCCATGTATGGGTTGCTCAAAATTTACCTGAAATATTATGGCCTATCTATGTGCCAATTTTGGAAGATATCCATTTGCTAGTATGGAAGTTACATGCCGGTAAATATTGAACCTATCAGCACGCAAAGAATTATGTTGGCAGCACTGTCGTATATCGGTTACTCAAAATTAATCTAAAATCTCAGTACTATAAGTGTGCAAAGTTTAGAACTGTTGATGTGCATACTTTCTGATATATTGATATTAGGATAAATATAATATAGAGTGCATTTGCAACAGTTGGCAGCCTTGGTAGCTCTAACTAATTCGCATAGTAACATCTGCTATAGTTCGCTAAGCACATACGAATTTTGGTTGAAATCTAATTGATAGTATAGAAGTTACATGTATTTAAAAATTGGACCTATCAGCAGGCTTACAATCGTGTTGGTAACACTGTCATGTATGGACTTCTGAAAATTAATCTGAAATGCTATTATCTATGTGAGTGCCAATTTTTGAACAGGTCGCATGCATAACTTCTGAGATCCAACAGAGAGCTCAAATCTCATTTGTGATATTTTGGCAGTTGGTACCACTGACATCATTTTAAAATACGGCCGTGAGATGTTCAGGTCTTTACTGATGTCAAATTTGGCTACGATAGCTGCAGTCGTTAAGGAGTTGGAGTTGATGGGGGGGGGGGGGGGGGGCACACACAGACAGACACTTTCCTAGATCGATCTCATTCGTCTACTTTTACCTCATTAATACAAAATTTGAAAAATAGGCTAAAAATCATACTTCATCGGCATTTACTTCATATGCACAGTTTATGAACCTGTCCGGTGGTTTGATTGTTGCTATGCCATTTTGGTATCTAGATTTATTTTAAGAAGAAGGAAAAAAAGAAAAATAAGGAACCCACGTCTAACAAGTTAAACATATGTAGCTAAATACAATATTAAAGTACTACTCAAAATAGAATCCAGGATAACTTTAATTTACCGAACTCCTGGAATTGGGCACTAAGTTTCATCAGTCTGTCACAAAAGGGGACCCTAACCGATGTGAGGCGCGAAAATGAGTTGCTTGAATTCTTCTACTGTATTTAGGGAGGAATCACCGTGTCAGTTAGCCGTGGTCGTTACGGCATGACTGCTGGCAGTCGCTCACATCCGGGAGGCGAGGAGGTTCGCATCCCCCCTGGTGTATTCTTGGAATACACGGTATGAGAGAATATAATTTTTAATGCTTTTGCATGTTCATTCCTTCCTTTTCATCAAACACCAACAGTAATCTTCTATTTTCTCTTAGGTGATCATGTCGCTTATATCTTTTGTGAGTCTGTTCTAGAATTATATCTTCCATGACCCACCTAGCGTCATCTAGCAGCGAATCTCTGAAGCTCCTCAATTCTTCCTGGTGCAAGAGGACTTCCTTTTCCATTTGGCCATCAGATCTCGTTACCATCGCCAGCTATTATCTCCATGAGCAAGAGAACTTCGTCTACTTTTTCACTCACCATGCTGTGCTAGTATCGCCTGCTATCAACTCTTTGAAGACCATTCATCAAGAAGATCATTTATTTTTGATAAGTTGTCTATTCTGATATGTATTCCTTTTGTTTCCTACCCCCACCCTTTTCCCTTCCTTGGACCCTCCGCGCTTCGCTGAGCGGGTCTCACTTGTAAGTCGGCAGTTGACTCGGTCAGTCAAGGCTCCACTAGAGCCAGTCTCCTCAAACCAAGAGGCACTCTCTACGTTATACGCCATGTTGGCTCATTAAGTATCTGTGAAAGGGAACTTCACCTTCGCCATGCAACAAAGATAAGTACCTACTTCAAGTTTTAACTTCATCTTCATCGGTTTTAACTTCTACATGCTTTTAACGATATTTTATAGACAGCGTGAGATTATTTATTTGGGGCGGTAATCATTCTTCGCGGGATTTGCCATGTTGAGCTTTTGTCTTTCTAAGCCAACCTTAATAGAAAGTAGCTTTTCTTAAGCTAATTAAATGAGAAATCTTCTCACCACGTGGGATATTATCTAATACCCGCTGTCTATAAATCACCAAGCTAATTCCTCCGCTGGATTAACTTTGGCCCCATTCTTCTATTAAAATCGTTCTGGAACCTTCCAGATCCTGTACTTTATCTACAAGTCCTGCCGACATGTATTTTTCACTCACTTGTGAGAATACTATTTAAAATTGAAGAATCTTACTTCTGAATTAAAGCTCAATAGCGAATTTTCTTCCACCGTTGGAATGTTCTATGGCGCATTTAATTGTACTCCTCAACTTTCTCAAGTAATAGACTTTCGCCTATCTAGTGCAACCAGTCCTTTTTCATCATTGCAATAACTTTCTTTGCCATAAACTTTCGTGTTACTACAGTGAATTTTCCATCTATTCAAAAGACTATAGTGATAACTAGTGCTTGTTCAACTTTTCTACCGCGTCGCCATCGTCCGTTTACATTAAATAAGGCCATGAACATTGATCCTAAATCCCAATTGATCTTTCCTAAACCTTCTACTAACAAACCATATTAATAAAATTGTAACTCTAGATCATTTTCTATGAGGTGTCACTCTTCGAAAGTGCCCTTCCATTTTGCTTGTTTATCATTAATTAATTTCTGCATTACTACGTGTTTTATACACGGTTCAAGATTACATTGTTTCTACCCTATAATCAGGGAAAACAATTCTCTCAACTCATAAGTGAGTTGTTTCTAGGTCTCACGAAAGGGAAACTGCCCCTTTTGGCTCGTGATTCCTACTTAAACATAGGAGGTCGAGAACCTTCCTTTTGACTTTCTCATCAGGTTTCACAGTAAGTGACCTGCCCTTATTTGTATAATAACCAACAGTAATTCAGCTTAAATATAAGAAGTTGTAGGAACTTCTATCTTGTTCTTCATGTTTTTTCTTATTGTTATTTTCGAAGTTGTCACTCTTTCTAGAATATTCTCTCAGGAGTTTCTTAAAGTACACACCTTGTACTCTATTTATTGTTAAATGTTAATTACTTCATTTGGTTTTTTTTCTTACAAAGATTTTAGAAAATATATAAGGTTCGAAACCTTATAAATTGTTAATTGCCTGGCGCAAACGTTTAATGCTTTCTGAGGTCTGTGACCCCAAAATTGTTAACCAAATTGAAAATATATTTGTTCAAGTTATCAACTTCTTTTGCCTTGTTAAATAAATTAAATATTTTTTTTTGGATTTATCATTTCGCAAATACTACAGTTGGGCAAGATCCTGGCTTTCCTAACTCTTCCTCAGTTCATGCCATCGTTAATACAGAATAAATCTGTTACTATTTGCCTTGTTAGACCATCACCCTTCCCCATAGTAGTCTTATGCATGCTTGGGAGGAAATACACTAAAGCCTTTCTCTGGCAAACCGCCCAAGTCTTAGCTGCGGTTCCCGTCAGCTTCGACCAGGTCCTTACTCACTTTAGGTATCGGAGAGCTGATTTGCAGTGGCAACCGTCTTTAAGTGTATTTAAAGTTAAATTTATAACTTTTGTGGGACTCTCATCCTATTTTTCTATCCTTTTTCTCCAGTCCGAAACCTATCTCCTTTTCTTAATCGTCTTCCCTTGGTGATTAGGTTATTCCTCAGCCAATAATCTACCCAAAATTTGGTACCAGGAACCCGGGAGAGTCCATTTGCTATTTCTATTCTTTGTCAAGTGTCATTTGACAATACCTTACAAATTATTAATATCTGCTTTGAATCTTTCAGCTATAACTACATCGTGCAAAGCCTGTGAAGGGGAAAGAGGCCGCTCCTGTCTCCTTTGGTGTGTCCCGCTCTTTCTACTTATTCGCTGCTGCCAACCTGACAGCATCTCCAAGGTTCCACAGTTTCGTGAGTTACATTTTAATCTATTTTCTTTGTCATGGCTCCTACTGAAAAAGATGAAACTCTCATTGCCAGACGTTCTTCCTATAAAGGGCAACTCACCAGATTCAGAAATTTCATCAACAAATTAAATCCCGCCGGGTGTGATTTAGACATCTTGACACAACGCCTTAAGTTGTATGAACGGTCCTATGATTATTACGATCAAATTCAAACCGAGATTGAATCCGCTTGCCCAGAACTTCAATCGGATAGGGACGAGGTTGAACCCTTGTACTTTGAAGGGATTGCCAGGGCCCACCAACTGATCCGCAGTATCTCAGAACTGGACACTAGGGTCATCAATCCGGCCCAGTTCGCACCCGCTTCAGTTCACAAGAACAAACCGAAACCGTTACTTCCTAAGATAAGCCTACCTCACTTCTCAGGCCAGGAAGGTGAATGGTATTCATTTTATGAACTTTACTGCTCACTCGTTCATGACAATAAGGAAATTCCCGACATTCATAAATTCTACTTCTTACGTACGTCTTTGGAAGGCGATGCCTTGGCCTTGGTTCAGTCACTG
Organism: Meconema thalassinum; assembly: GCA_946902985.2. Lineage (NCBI taxonomy): Eukaryota > Metazoa > Arthropoda > Insecta > Orthoptera > Tettigoniidae > Meconema > Meconema thalassinum. The sequence goes on along the minus strand of OX336390.1, from coordinate 629,089,506 downwards.
CCTTTAAGCGCAGATAACTACCACATCGCCTTTAATCTCCTTAAAGAGAGATATGGCAATTTACGTTTGTGTGTAGCTCGTCATATCCGCTGCCTGTTCAACCTGCCAGCCGTCAAACCTAATGACGTCACCTCTTTAAGAGACCTGTTAGACTCTATGCAGTTAAATGTTAGAGCATTATATCAACTTTAGCAGCCTGTCCAAACATGGGACACCATACTTATTCATCTAGCTACATCAAGATTCGATTTTTCGACTTTAAAGGCTTGGGAGATCGAACTCGCTCGCAAGGAGGAACACTCGTTCGAACACCTCATCTCGTTTCTCAACAACCGATGCCAAGTCCTTACAGCACTCTCATTTCAGTGCGAAAATGTCGAAACGAGTCATCAGTGTCACATTTTTGAGAAAAGACTTGCTTTTTCAAAGGGTCATCAGCCCCCATCTGTCGAGAACAAGCAAACCCGTTCTGCTTCTTTCAACAATCCAAGAGAACATATCAGGCCGCTCAACAAATCTTTAAAATGCACGCTCTGTAAACAGTTTCACACTTTGTACTCGTGCAAATCCTTTAAAGAATTGTCTGTTGAAGACAGAAAGGAGTTTGTCTTCAATAGTAACTATTGCTTCAACTGCTTGTCACCTAAGCATTCTTCTTCCAACTGTACGTCATCCAATCTCTGTTTCCATTGCAAAAAACCGCACCATTCTTTATTGCACGTTCATGATAAATCGAGGTCATCAGTACCTGCCTCTTCAAACTCCATGCAGAGCAGCTCCGAACAAACTAATGCTTCTTCCTGCATTTCTAACGCCGAAACTTCTCACAGTGCGCAAGTTCTTTTGTCCACTGTACATTTCAAAATCCAAGATAAATTTGGAAATTGGGTTCGAACCCGCGGTCTTCTCGATTCCGCTTCAACTCATAACTTTGTTTCGCAATCATTAATTAAAAAACTAGGTCATTCGTCAGCGCCTATTTCCATCAATGTATCCGGCATTGACAATTTGAAAACTCAAATCTTGCAGTCTTCAAAATTGAAAATCAGAGACATTTGTCAAAGAAACACCAATCTTAACTTAAACTGTCTCATTCTTACCAGTATTGGCAAGGACACACCTAGCAGCTCTATTAATACTTCCGGTTTAAAGATTCCTTCGCACTTAAGGTTAGCTGATCCTCAGTTTAATGCTCAAGGTCCCATTGATGTACTTTTCAGTGCCAATGTTTTTTGGAATTGCCTCCGTAAACAGGTTCGCAAGTTATCCTCAACCATGGTCGCTAGAGACACCGATTTTGGTTGGGTTATTACTGGTGAAATCCAACATCCCAGTCTTCAAACCAAATCGCAATGTCATTTTGTTACTGCTGATATAAATCCCTTTTCTGAAAAAGAGAACGCTCATGTTTTCGATCTCGATACTTTTGAAAAACACTTGCCGAAACGATGTCTCATCGTGAACAACTACGCCATCTTTGTAAGTTGTTTAAATGGTATTGCCTTCTTCCCACACAAGATGGCAATTCAAGATCGCCTCGCCTTGTGTTACTTTGTTTACCTTCTCATGTCATTTTTTCTAGCAGGTAATTGCTTAAACTCTCTATCGAAAACTATCTTCCCCTTGTGTAAAACCATGGCTATTAGTCACCATCACTTCGCTGTAAGCTATGTTTCACTTCTTTCGCTATTTAGAAGGATGGCCACGGCCGGCTCCTTCCCCCTTCCTCACAATTGGAAGCCGCTTTTGAAACCGCTTGAAAATCTGAATTCTCTAGCATCTAGAATAACTATTCTTACGCATAAACTCCTTCTCAATGTCCCAGCTTCTCTTCCGTGTTCGGAAGAATTAAGCTTTTTTCTGTTGAAAATTGTCGGATTCCGTGATCCTCCAAATTATGCGAAATTGATTTCCTACTTTATTTCATATGTCTCTCAATTGGTTTTTCACGTCCAAGCTACGAATGACTGCATGACGTGTTACCCGTTCCGCTTTAAGCCACAGCTGATTCAACTATTGTTGTTTGTTTATTTCGAACTGCTTGTTTGTCAATTTTGTTTGTATACAAGCTTGAGCAAGGCCAAGTTGCTGTTTATTTCCTGTATGCTTGCCAAAGGTCAGAGCAAGTTTCCCTTATCTCAACTCTGGCTGACTGCCAACCATTGTCTTGCGAGTCGCTTCTGTAAGTTCAGAAGCCGTTCACCTCATTACCAAAATAAACTTGTTCCGGTCAAGGACTCTTTCAGATATTTATATTCCTTATCTCGCTGTACTATGTGGGTCAAGGCCGCGCTTGCCTGTGTCTCCCACTTGTTCAGGCTCGTATCCTACAACTGCTTCGATTCTTGTTTCATAACATCGTTGCGTATTTTTCACGCGCTCATGTATTGCCCCTTGCTTACATATTTTGCAATCTTATTGTTCATTGATGAACAAACTTGTTTTTTCTCGTCGTTACATTCGATGTGTTTTTGTATTTATGCTTGTAATGTCAAGTTTCTCGCTGACTTAAGTATTTTTCTGATTAACCCCTTTGATACTTATTATAACTTAAGGTCATTGTTTATGGCTACTAGATTGTTGTTACCTATGGCGTTCTTCCTTTCTACTCGCATAGTTCCTTTGTTTATTTGGTATATTCTTATCCTTAATAGATGTACTTGTTTCAATACGCTTTGTTTAAACTTGTTAATTCTCCTTTTGCGTCTTATCGCAATCTTTACTAGTGCTTTATTTCCCGCAGCTTCGAGCTATTTTGTGATTGAAGGTGTTGTTAATTCTCGTTTTTTAACTCCGCTTTCCAATGACCCTGATGACCTGCTTCCACTTACACCTGGTCACTTCCTTACTCGCACTTCTCTCTCTGCACCTCCTCCCCTTCCCAATTCTTACAGGGATTCTAATCTACCTATCGTTTGGCGTAAACTTGAAACCCTCCGTAATTCTTTTTGGAAGAGGTGGAACTTGGAATATTTAACTTCCCTGCAACGGAGACAGAAGTGGTCTCTTTCCAGTCCCGACATTAAAGTGGGGGACTTGGTCTTTGTTAGGGATGTCCCCCCCCCTAGTTTGGACTTCTGGTAGAGCGACCGAGTGTTATCCTGGAAGGGATGGGAGAGTCAGGGTGGCCAAAGTCTTGACCACTAATGGTCCGATCACAAGACCACTATCTTTGATCGCTCCATTACCTTTAAACGTTTAATTGCTTATTTGTTCTCTGTTGGTGTTACCCCTCCCAGTATGGTGTATTCTTGGAATACACGGTATGAGAGAATATAATTTTTAATGCTTTTGCATGCTCATTCATTCCTTTTCATCAAACACCAACAGTGATCTTCTATTTCCTCTTTGGTGATCATGTCGCTTATATCTTTTGTGAGTCTGTTCTAGATATATATCTTCCATGACCCACCTAGCGTCATCTAGCAGCGAATCTCTGAAGCTCCTCAATTCTTCCTGGTGCAAGAGGACTTCCTTTTCCATTTGGCCATCAGATCTCGTTACCATCGCCAGCTATTATCTCCATGAGCAAGAGAACTTCGTCTACTTTTTCACTCACCATGCTGTGCTAGTATCGCCTGCTATCAACTCTTTGAAGACCATTCATCAAGAAGAACATTTACTTTTGATAAGTTGTCTATTCTGATATGTATTCCTTTTGTTTCCTACCCCCACTCTTTGCCCTTCCTTCGACCCTCCGCGCTTCGCTGAGCGGGTCTCACTTGTAAGTCGGCAGTTGACTCGGTCAGCCAAGGCTCCACTAGAGCCAGTCTCCTAAAACCAAGAGGCACTCTCTACGTTATACGCCATGTTGGCACATTAAGTATCTGTGAAAGGGAACTTCACCTTCGCCATGCAACAAAGATAAGTACCTACTTCAAGTTTTAACTTCATCTTCATCGGTTTTAACTTCTACATGCTTTTAACGATATTTTATAGACAGCGTGAGATTACTTATTTGGGGCGGTAATCATTCTTCGCGGGATTTGCCATGTTGAGCTTTTGTCTTTCTAAGCCAACCTTAATAGAAAGTAGCTTTTCTTAAGCTAATTAAATGAGAAATCTTCTCACCGTGTGGGATATTATCTAATACCCGCTGCCTATAAATCACCAAGCTAATTCCTCCGCTGGATTAACTTTGGCCCCATTCTTCTATTAAGATCGTTCTGGAACCTTCCAGATCCTGTACTTTATCTACAAGTCCTGCCGACATGTATTTTTCACTCACTTGTGAGAATACTATTTAAAATTGAAGAATCTTACTTCTGAATTAAAGCTCAATAGCGAATTTTCTTCCACCGTTGGAATGTTCTATGGCGCATTTAATTGTACTCCTCAACTTTCTCAAGTAATAGACTTTCGCCTATCTAGTGCAACCAGTCCTTTTTCATCATTGCAATAACTTTCTTTGCCATAAACTTTCGTGTTACTACAGTGAATTTTCCATCTATTCAAAAGACTATAGTGATAACTAGTGCTTGTTCAACTTTTCTACCGCGTCGCGATCGTCCGTTTACATTAAATAAGGCCATGAACATTGATCCTAAATCCCAATTGATCTTTCCTAAACCTTCTACTAACAAACCATATTAATAAAATTGTAACTCTAGATCATTTTCTATGAGGTGTCACTCTTCGAAAGTGCCCTTCCATTTTGCTTGTTTATCATTAATTAATTTCTGCATTACTACGTGTTTTATACACGGTTCAAGATTACATTGTTTCTACCCTATAATCAGGGAAAACAATTCTCTCAACTCATAAGTGAGTTGTTTCTAGGTCTCACGAAAGGGAAACTGCCCCATTTGGCTCGTGATTCCTACTTAAACATAGGAGGTCGAGAACCTTCCTTTTGACTTTCTCATCAGGTTTCACAGTAAGTGACCTGCCCTTATTTGTATAATAACCAACAGTAATTCAGCTTAAATATAAGAAGTTGTAGGAACTTCTATCTTGTTCTTCGTGTTTTTTCTTATTGTTATTTTCGAAGTTGTCACTCTTTCTAGAATATTCTCTCAGGAGTTTCTTGAAGTACACACCTTGTACTCTATTTATTGTTAAATGTTAATTACTTCATTTGTTTTTTTTTTCTTACAAAGATTTTAGAAAATATATAAGGTTCGAAACCTCATAAATTGTTAATTGCCTGGCGCAAACGTTTAATGCTTTCTGAGGTCTGTGACCCCAAAATTGTTAACCAAATTGAAAATATATTTGTTAAAGTTATCAACTTATTTTGCCTTGTTAAATAAATTAAATATTTGTTTTTGGATTTATCATTTCGCAAATACTACAGTTGGGCAAGATCCTGGCTTTCCTAACTCTTCCTCAGTTCATGCCATCGTTAATACAGAATAAATCTGTTACTATTTGTCTTGCCAGACCATCACCCTTCCCCATAGTAGTCTTATGCATGCTTGGGAGGAAATACACTAAAGCCTTTCTCTGGCAAACCGCCCAAGTCTTAGCTGCGGTTCCCGTCAGCTTCGACCAGGTCCTTACTCACTTTAGGTATCGGATAGCTGATTTGCAGTGGCAACCGTCTTTAAGTGTATTTAAAGTTAAATTTATAACTTTTGTGGGACTCTCATCCTATTTTTCTATCCTTTTTCTCCAGTCCGAAACCTATCTCCTTTTCTTAACCATCTTCCCTTGGTGGTTAGGTTATTCCTCAGCCAATAATTTACCCACCCCCGCCGGCTACCTCATCCTTACACTCAAACTTTCCTCCCAAGACAATACTCCATACGCGACGGTACTTGTAGCTCACCCACTGGGTGTCCGCCTCGAAGCAGCTACAAAACTGGCGAGCCGAACATGTCCTCGGACACTCACGGCACTAAAAGCCATACGCTAAAAAGGGGGGGGGGAGGGATCAACAACCGATGTGCACCATGAAATTGAGGTGCTAGGCTCCGTCTATTTAGGGAGGGTTCGCCAAACGAAACGCACCGCGAAATTAGGTTGTTTGATTTCATCTATTCAGTGAGGGACCCCTAACTGGTATGCACCTCGAAATTGAGGTGCTAGATTTCTTGTAATTAGGGAGGGATCCCCAACCAATATTAACCGCGAATTTAAGGTGCTAGATTTCTTCTATTTAGGGAAGGAGGAATTCCCAACCGATATGCGCCACGAAATTAAGGTGCTAGATTTATTCTATTCAGGGAGAGATCCCCAACCGATATGCGCCATCAAATTAAGGTGCTAGATTTCTTCTATTCTGGGAGGGATTCCCAACCGATATGTGCCGCGAAATTAAGGTGCTAAATTCTTCTATTTAGGGAAGGAGGGATTCCCACCGATAGCGCCACGAAATCAAGGTGCTAGATTTCTTCTATTCAGGGAGGGATCCCCAACCGATATGTGCCGCGAAATTAAGGTTCTAGATTTCTCCTATTCAGGGAGGGATCCCCAACCGATATGCGCCATCAAATTAAGGTGCTAGATTTCTTCTATTCTGGGAGGGATTCCCAACCGATATGTGCCGCGAAATTAAGGTGCTAAATTCTTCTATTTAGGGACGGAGGGATTCCCACCGATAGCGCCACGAAATCAAGGTGCTAGATTTCTTCTATTCAGAGAGGGATCCCCAACCGATATGTGCCGCGAAATTAAGGTGCTAGATTTCTTCTATTCAGGGAGGGATCCCCAACCGATATGTGCCGCGAAATTGAGGTTCTAGATTTCTCCTATTCAGGGAGGGATCCCCAACCGATATGTGCCGCGAAATTAAGGTGGTAGATTTCTTCTATTCAGGGAGGGATCCCCAACCGATATGTGCCGCGAAATTAAGGTGCTAGATTTCTTCTATTTTGGGAGGGATACCCAACCGATACCCCCCCCCCCCCGGGAAATTAAGGTACCCGTTTTCTTCTATTCAGGGAGGGATCCCCAACCGATATGTGCCACGAAATTAAGGTGCTAGATTTATTCTATTTATTGCAGGAGGAATTCCCAACCGATATGCGCCACGAAGTCAAGGTTCTACATTTCTTCTATTCAGGGAGGGATCCCCAACCGATATGTGTCGCGAAATTAAGGTGCTAGATTTCTTCTATTTAGGGAGGGATCCCCAACCGATACCCCCCGGGAAATTAAGGTACCCGTTTTCTTCTATTTAGGGAAGGATCCCTAACCGATATGCGCTGAAATTTTGTAAATGTGCTATGGATTTCCGTCATAAAAACACTACCTCTAAAAGAGGCTGATTTCATTGAATGCAACCATTGTTCCGTGCCGCGATAGTCAGTTACTTCTACACACCCGTGTGTATTGTTTGAACTTTTTGCCACTAGATGGAAGCACAATACAGACGTTGTTTTTCATTCCATAACCGTAGTCCCGCTTGGCAAAGCCGGGAATCGAACCTACATTTCAGGGATGACAAAATAGAATGCTAGCAACTACGCCACGAGGTGGTTAGAGTTTTATCCATAATGTACTGTCTTTCCGTACATTTAATAGTCAGTTATATAGGCTGTTCATTTTTCTCAGTGATGCAATACGAAATCAACTAAAGTGGCACAGTTCTTTATTAATTTCTCAACCAGATGTATCATACACGATTCTTGAATTCGTAAGTACTTTTAAATGGAGATCACAGGACAAGCTCAGAATTCGTTCTAGGACAGGTGTTGTGGCTAAACAACAAGCAATACGTTTAATCACTTAGTTTCTCTTTCATTTTTATTCGGCCACCTCCTTTCTGAAATTGAAACCGGGATAGGATCAACCAAATACATTGTTGTTGTTGATGATGATGATGATGATGATGATGATGATGGCAATGATGACTGTTGTTTTAGGGGGTGGAACATCGAATACGTCCGTGCTTTACGAACCAAATTTTTGATAACGGTCCCTTCATGTTCAGTGCCCGACATTTGGTACTTAACCGTCCTGTTTACGCATTGTTTTGATCACTGAGTTAAACACACGGTAGTTTTGAAGGTTCGATGTGATATCTAGTTCACTTTGTATTCAAAGGTATTGGCAAATGTTCAATGAAGAACACAGAAGCAGTAGTAATGTGAAGAATTAACATAGACTAATTTCATATATTCAACTGGTCTATCACATCACAAAACTCTTCAGTCAATTACATAGATTTACCGTGAGATGGACAACATATTTTCTTATTTAGGACCTAAAGTGTGATAAAAGAAAGTACAGTAGTTTCGTGAAGAAAAGAATAGCCTGTTTTCATATATTCTACTGATCTTTCCACTAAAAACTCTCGCTCCTATTAAAAGGATTTTCCATGTGACGTAATATACATCTTTTGGTACACAACCTATATTGTAAAAATGAATAGAGGAAGTAAATCAAACTCGAAACTTAATATCTATAAACTGTAGTCATTTCAGGCAAGACACATAAAAATTATATTTTAAGAAAGCATAATCATCTTACTATGTGCCGGCCCTGTCTTGAATCAAAGCTTTTATTGTTCCTCAAGATAACTCACGTCAACACACCACCAGCACTGGAAAATAGATGTCGAAAGTTCGACGATGACGCTTTTAACTCTAAGGAATAGTATACTCATATATCAACTAACCAAGAGGCAGTTTCAATAGAACACAGTGAAACATGTTCCTCTTCAGTCATGGACATGCGTATAATCCATAATTTAAGATGTCTGTAATAGAAAATTGGGGTAGATGACCTTGGTGTTATGCCCCTTAAAACACTCTCCACCATCATCACTATATTCAGAAATAACTTCAGTATTGGTAATAAAAACTCTTCCCGCGCAATGGCATATTTCTGTAACGAATCACGGGAATTATTTTTTAGAAAAATCAAATGCATGGCTTTTCATTATTGGTAATAAAAAATCTTCCCGCGCAATGCCATATTTCTGTAACGAATTGTAACGTGTTTTTCGAGGGGTTTTTATGCCACTGGCATAAGTCAGTAGGAAGCCATTCTATATTTATTTACGCGGCAAATTGTTCAGCCAAGAGAAATTTTCATGTTAACTTATTATTATTATTATTATTATTATTAAATTATTATTATTATTAATTGATTTTTTGGAGCATTTTCTTATAAAATTATAAGCATACAGATAGGTTTTCTATGTTATAGAAAACGCTATCAAGCAAATTATTACGATCAACATTAGCGTAGAAAATTATATGATTACGGAATTTTACGGAGTTTCGTCAGTTAGGGTATATTGAGAGACATGAGTCACTGGAAATTCTGATAAAGGCTTATGCTTGTCAGGAAGTATGACGCAAGGCTGGGTCGCATCGTCAAGAAAAGGCGGATGTATGGAACGGAAAACGACTTCACCCTCCCGCCGAGTGTAATGAGCCAGAAGAGGGAGTAGCGCGTGAGCGGTCAGCCAATCAGTGGAGACCACGTAAGCTAGAAGTCGGGACTGGAGTGGGGATGCGGCGGGTGCATATATGGTTTGCACGCCGTGGAAACGAGGACTATCGTTATAAAATTTAACCAGTATGGTTGCACGAGTGAGTGGCTCCGATGTTCAGTGGAGTTAGCGACTATCTTTGTGAAACTTAACCGTGGTGGTTGTACGTGTTGGTTCCGATGTACGGACCATAAATCTTCATATCTACAAATATATCATCAACAACGAAGAAGATGACGACGTCCAGGAGGCTATGGGAAGCTCACTTCAACATCCAGTACGAGGGAAATGCTACGGCAATTTCCAGTGGTAAGCGCGAATGCCACATAGCTACGCAATCTCTCGTCTTTCTTTGTTTCATATTCAGTAATTCAGTAAATTCATAGCCTGGGAATAAGAGTAAAATCAGTAATTTATCCGACTCCGTTTTCACGTAATTTTCTAGCGGTAATATTTAAATCGCAACGCTCCAATTTAAATTCAATCTTATTATTATTATTATTATTATTATTAATTTTGCTATACTTGTTTTTTATACAATAAATTCATTTCTTTTAACCATGCAATCTTTGTTTTCAGTAGGTAGCATTAGATATAGACCAATTCCTTCTCCTGATACAATTGTTTGTTCGGTTAATGATCCAATCATACCACGATCTGAGAGTAAAGATTCTTGAAGGTGTTCTACCAGAGCTAGGTGTTGTTAAAAACAAATTTAGATTTCAACATAGCGTTGAGGTCTTGGCGCCCATTAAAACAACATATCTTAGTAGAAAACGGTATATTTGTCTCGCAACAGTGAGGGCTATAGAAAACATTACATTTGGCGCCCAACGTGGGGATGAAAACCTAATAACATTTGTGGAAGGAGAAGGGTATATATTTCTGTGCCTGTATTTTGGGGGTTTTTCATTTATCGGTGTGTATCATCATGGGTAGTGTTGAGGAAGAGATGAAGTTGCGTAGTGGTCACCAGTTGGATAGTGAAGATACGAGCAGTATGGCTAGTCTTGGAAATGAAAGCAGTACAGGGATGCCGGAGGTAAATCCCGATACTGAGGGGGGTAATCAAAACAGTCAAGCAGGGTTAGAGAGTTTGCTTCTCCAATTTATGCAACAAAACAAAATTAGTACTGATAATTTAAACTCTAGACTTGAACAAAATTGTAGGGAAAATAAAGAGAGTACTGAAGCTTTAAACGCTAAACTTGAACAAAACAGTAGGGAAAATAAAGAGAGTACTGAAGCTTTAAACACTAGACTTGAACAAAATAGTAGGGAAAATAAAGAGAGTACTGAAGCTTTAAACGCTATACTTGAACAAAATAGTAGGGAAAATAAAGAGAGTAATAGGGAATTGAGCGATAGTTTGAATACTAAACTTGAACAAAACAGTAGGGAAATTAGTGATAAATTTGAGCTGATTAGAGGTGAGATCAGAGGGGTGATGGAAGAGAAGGCTAAAGAGATTATTGCAGATGTAGACAGAAAATTAGGAAAAGTATTGGAGAAGTTAGAAAGTAGAATCAGTACACAGGCTGAAAATTTAAAAGAACTAGTGCAACTTGAAACACAGCAGGTCAAAAAGCAATTGGGGGGAGAAATTGATAAGATTCAGGTAGCAACAAAAGAGGTTAAAGAACAGCTGGGAGGAAGAATTGATAAAGTACATGCAGAAATAATCACTGAAGTTAATACTTTAAGGGAGAGGAATAAGGAAAGCATTAATGAGATTAGTGAGAAACAAACTCAGTTAAGTGGTAAAGTTGAAGCATCGGAAGGGAGCATTAGGTTAACTGTAACTAATATAGAAAGAAAAGCTGAGGAGAAAATTGCTGAATTAGAACAGAAGTTGAAAGCTAGAATTAGGCAGGAAAATAGCCAGAGTAGGCCAGTTTATGTGAATAGCACACACAGGGAAATAGAACTAGGCAAATTTAGTAATCGGCAGGGTTGTCCAATGGAGTTCATGAATACTATAGAAAATAAATTCGGAGAGAGGCTGGTAGATGGTAGTGTTGAGTGGTGCCAGGTAGTTGAAATTTTAGAGCAAGCGTTTGTAGGGGAGACAAGTAACTGGTTTGCTGTCTACAGAGACAATTTTGAGAATATTACAGATTTCAAAGTTAAATTTTGTGAGAAATTTTGGAATGAGGTCATTCAGTCTCAGCATCGTGAGGGAATTGTGTGTGGGAAATATAACCCGAGAGGCAACTACACTATGACCGAGTACTTTTAGGACAGGTATTAACGTGCAAATATCTGGATGGTTTGAAGGAGGAGAGGGATGTAGTCAGGCTATTACTAAGACATTTTCCATACATAATCAAAGAAGCTGCCTGTATCCAAAATGTTAAATCTATCTCACAAGTGGAGAATTTATTGAGTACATTCGATGCTCTGGGAAGAGGCGGTTACGAGGAGAATTTCGGTAGGAACCAGGGTAACAATAATAACAGGCCTAATGAGAATAGGAACCAGGAAGTTCAAGGGAACAGTGGCGAAGGGGCCAGCGTTCAAAATAGGGGGAACCAAAATAGTAATAATAATAATCAGCAAAACCAGTACAGAGGAAATGGGTATGGCACGAACTACCAAGGTAGAAATAATGATTTCAGGGGAAATCAAGGCCGAAATAACGATTACAGGGGTAACCAAGGGCGGTATAACAATAATAATAATTATAACCAGAACAGGGGTCAAGGAGGGAATCAGCCCAATGGTAATAACGGACAGAGAGATACCGTTAATACAACCCAGAACAACCAGACCAGTGCAGTAGTCAGTAGTACTACACCAAGCGGTAGCAATGCTTTAAACACGAACCAGGTTGCGATGTAAGGTCAGAATCTCAGTCTGTAACATGCCCTGTCCATACACTTATACAGGAACCCTATGACCTAAATGTAAGAAATGAATTATTACGTGAACTAAATGATGAAGGCATTATTCAGGAAGTGGCTAGTAAGAGCCCCATAGTTAAATTTAACGTGTCCGAGGCGTACACAGATGTTTTAATTGATAGTGGTTGTATGAAGAGTTGCATAAGTAGTGCATTTTATGATAAAATGAAAGGAACTGGAGTAAATTTTGAGGAGATGCCAATTAAAAGCACCTTTGTTATCACAGCTGTTGGGAAGAGGTCTAAAGTAATTTCTAAGCAAGTTTTAGTAGACATTAAAATTAATAATCATGTAGAGAAGCAGATTTGCCTTGTAATTCCAAATTTAGTATTCAGTGTTATCTTGGGTTCAGAGTGGCTAAGTAGAGTGTCTGGTAACTTATATTATGATGTAGGGAGTTTGAAATTTAAATGGGGAGATTCTGAAGTAGAAGTAGCGTTCAATGACCAAATTCAGAGAAGTAGTATTGTAGGTGTGATTTGTACTTTAAATGAGATATCGCCAGCCGTAGAGCGGGGTTCTCCATGTTTAGTGGGCAGTGTGATTACGAACGGAAGTCTAGAGGACTCGTTACGTGATGCTGCATTTCAGGGAAATATAGAGGTGGAACAATGTGTTCGACTCTATGATGTGTTATTGTGTAATAGGAGAGTTTTTGAGGATCGCATTGGTATGGCCAATTGCTATACACATTCATTGAACGTTATTGATAGGTCAGTATTCACAGGACATAGATATCCTGTACTTTTCGCTTATCAGAGTGCAGTTGAGGCACAAATTAATCAGATGCTTGAAGATGGGATTATTGAGCACTCTAACAGTCCATATGTTAATTCTTTGATCACGGTACCCAAGACCGACGGCACAGTTCGTATTTGTTTAGACGCTCGTTTGGTTAACAGTAGAATTAGTTCAGATCAGCTGAAATCTATGTCAATAGAGGAATTAATGCAAACATTTGAGGGGAAGAAGTATTTCACTTGTGTAGATTTGAGTTCCAGTTTTTGGCAAGTGCCACTTATGTACGAAGATAGACCATTTACAGCTTTTAGTCATAAATATAATCTTTATCAATTTTGTAGAACAACTTATGGGTTAAAGAGTAGTTCAGCAGCTTTAATTAGGGCTTTAAACATCGCATTAGGGGATGACACAGGAGAGTTTGTAACCATTTACATTGATGATATGGTAATTAGTTCACGCAGTTTTGAGGAGCATCTACGTCATTTAAATATAGTTTTTCAGAAGTTAGATCAGGCAGGGTTCACTTTGAAGCTGTCTAAGTCGTCATTCTGTCAGTCAGAAGTGACATTTTTAGGTCATAGAGTGTCGAGTAGAGGGGTGACACCAGAAGAAAGTAGCGTTAATAAGATACTTAACGCAGAGGTGCCACAGAATGTTAAACAGTTAAAAACATACCTGGGAATTTGCAACTTTTTCAGGAGGTTCGTTCTTAAATACTCAGGGTTGGTTGAACCATTCAGGGAATTGCTTAAAAGTGGGACTCGGTGGAGATGGGAGACCAAGCATGATCAGGCTTTCAGAGCGCTAAAGGAAGGTTTTGAGAAAGCTGTAGTGCTGAAATATCCTTTTAAAAATAAGGAATATGTGGTTATGACAGATGCTTCACATATAGGCATTGCTGGAGTGTTATGTCAGAAAGATGATGAGGGTAATCTGTGTATTGTATCTTTAGCCTCGCGAGGACTGACAGCAGCAGAGAAAAGATACACGATTACTGAGTTAGAGCTTTTAGATATTGTTTTCAGTTTAGGGAAATTTAGAATGTATTTAGTAAGGGGCAAATTTGAGTTCCATACAGATCACCATGCATTACTCTATATGAGGACTTGTAAACTCAGTTCTAACAGAGTTAGTAGGTGGATTCTTGCTCTGCAGGAATACGAATTCACAGTAAAATATATTAAAGGTAAAGATAACATTCTTGCAGACATGCTATCAAGGGACACTAATTTATGTAGGGATTATCCTGTGGTTAAAGCAGAGGACGGTATTTTAATATGTGCATGTGTGGACAGTAGCAACAGGGCATCGTTACAGACACTGAGAAATAGGTAGGTAGAGCAACGTGAGGACGTTCATTTAAGGGAGCCACTGGCAAGGTTGGAAGCAGGTGACGCAGAAACATTTATAGTTTCCAAACGTATTGGCAAAACAGCATATGTGCTGGAGAATAGTGAGGGAAACAGATTATACGGGACGTATAATATACATAGTCTACGAAAGTATGTGTCATAAAGTGAGTGTGTTTAGCTGGCGAGCCAGCCTATCAAATGAGTAAGTGTGGTATTTGGTGCGTGGGAGGATATGGTCTACCAGGCAGGCGTATCAGAAGTCACACAGGGGGGTAGTATGTAAGTAAATGAGAGTTTTTAAGGTACAGGGAAATATGACGGGATTGTCGGATGCTCTTGAGCACTAAAATGTCTCGATACACTTAGGCCAGAATTTGGTAGCGCTGGTGAATTCCCATTTGTCTCCTAGAGATGGGTGAGCGCTTGAACAGGGTATTTTTGCTTAAGGCGTCCACGAGACAAAAGATGGGCCATCAGAAGGCGAGACAGTCCTTCATGAAACTCATACATATCAGCACACGTGATTTCTGTTTACGGCCTCGCCATGTAAGATTTGTAAGTGTGTAATTTAAGGTAAATTGTACAAAGGTATTATTTGTGTGAGGAGAACTGGTCTGTGTTGAGAACTAGTATTAAGTAGAATATGGTCTACGGGAACTTAACAAGACAGGGCGATTACGGCACAGGAATATTTGGTGTTATATGTAATGCGCACTTACTGTTTTTTTTTCAGAAGTCAATATTAATTTAATCTACTTTAAAGAGAGATTAAGTATTATGGTCACGAGGCGCTGCCACAATAGTGTGATCGTGTGCTCAGTGATGAGTGAGATTAAATTTCACCATAAGGAAGGAACCTCCAGTGAAATTAGGAAGTTCTGTGGTGATACACAAATATCTGAACACCTTCAATGCGTGTGATGTGACATCATAAATACATAGTGCTCACACATTATTTATGTCAATTTTTCCAACATAGAGAAATTTGAGAGGCGGAAATATCCGTGGAACACTATTCTATATGAAAAACATTGGACTGGTTGCAAAGTGCAATCCATAGTGACAACAAATTTTGACGCAAAGTGCGTAAAGAAAAATTATGAGTGTATATATCTGTAATTTAGGGTGATTTCATTTAAGTAATATGTATTTTGGATGTGGATTATTAACGTTTCTGGGATAATCGGATAATGGACTGTCGTCACGGTAAATCATCCGATGATCCGAGGCGAATATGTAACGTGTTTTTCGAGGGGTTTTTATGCCACTGGCATAAGTCAGTAGGAAGCCATTCTATATTTATTTACGCGGCAAATTGTTCAGCCAAGAGAAATTTTCATGTTAACTTATTATTATTAACTTATTATTATTATTAATTGATTTTTTGGAGCATTTTCTTATAAAATTATAAGCATACAGATAGGTTTTCTATGTTATAGAAAACGCTATCAAGCAAATTATTACGATCAACATTAGCGTAGAAAATTATATGATTACGGAATTTTACGGAGTTTCGTCAGTTAGGGTATATTGAGAGGCATGAGTCACTGGAAATTCTGATACAGGCTTATGCTTGTCAGGAAGTATGACGCAAGACTGGGTCGCATCGTCAAGAAAAGGCGGATGTATGGAACGGCAAACGACTTCACCCTCCCGCCGAGTGTAATGAGCCAGAAGAGGGAGTAGCGCGTGAGGGGTCAGCCAATCAGTGGAGACCACGTAAGCTAGAAGTCGGGACTGGAGTGGGGATGCGGCGGGTGCATATATGGTTTGCACGCCGTGGAAACGAGGACTATCGTTATAAAATTTAACCAGTATGGTTGCACGAGTGAGTGGCTCCGATGTTCAGTGGAGTTAGCGACTATCTTTGTGAAACTTAACCGTGGTGGTTGTACGTGTTGGTTCCGATGTACGGACCATAAATCTTCATATCTACAAATATATCATCAACAACGAAGAAGATGACGACGTCCAGGAGGCTATGGGAAGCTCACTTCAACATCCAGTACGAGGGAAATGCTACGGCAATTTCCAGTGGTAAGCGCGAATGCCACATAGCTACGCAATCTCTCGTCTTTCTTTGTTTCATATTCAGTAATTCAGTAAATTCATAGCTTGGGAATAAGAGTAAAATCAGTAATTTATCCGACTCCGTTTTCACGTAATTTTCTAGCGGTAATATTTAAATCGCAACGCTCCAATTTAAATTCAATCTTATTATTATTATTATTATTATTATTATTAATTTTGCTATACTTGTTTTTATACAATAAATTCATTTCTTTTAACTATGCAATCTTTGTTTTCAGTAGGTAGCATTAGATATAGACCAATTCCTTCTCCTGATACAATTGTTTGTTGGGTTAATGATCCAATCATACCACGATCTGAGAGTAAAGATTCTTGAAGGTGTTCTACCAGAGCTAGGTGTTGTTAAATACAAATTTAGATTTCAACATAGCGTTGAGGTCTTGGCGCCCATTAAAACAACATATCTTAGTAGAAAACGGTATATTTGTCACGCAACAGTGAGGGCTATAGAAAACATTACAGAATCACGGGAATTATTTTTTTGAAAAATCAAATGCATGGCTTTTTATTTTTTACGAAATGAAACGTACAGAATTTAGTGCCATTAGATAATGATAATTATCATTGCCCATCATAAATATCTTCTCTTCAAACTCCTGAATAAGTTGCGAGAAATGATGCGGTTATACAATTTCGAACTGATGCTATCTTGAACTTATGAAAAACAATTGAACATCATTAGAAGTCTCTATGCTAAGCTCAGAATAAATATTCGCTCTGCCAAGTTTCATGCAACTTATCTACAGATAAGTTATTCTAAATATTTGAAAATCACTTGACCGCCAAGTTGTTTTCGTGTTTCTCAGGATTTTGAGTCACATATTTGTCCTTACTTAACAGTCCTCTAACAACATACAAAATTTCAGTTCGATTGCGTAAATAGTTTCGGAGATGTTGAGAAAATTTATAAATTAAGGATGACTTTCCTAAAAATGAACTCCTGTGATTCGTTTTCTCAGGATATGACCATAATTGACAGTTATACCTCGGTGTTCCACTGGGCTCACCAGTTGGCAAGGTAAACCGCTAGGAAGGCCACTATGCAGCTCTTATGAACAACGAGCAGTGCCAATGCACTACTAGAGACATAACTCTCTTGTTTAAAAAAATAAACTAGCAGAAGTACCCATTCTTCGAACGGTCTTCGGTATTAATAACCAGACGTAATCAATTGAGCTACTGTTGCAATGGTTAGAGGCTTGGAACCTGTTTGTCGACAAAGATAAATGATTAGTTGAAATATGCTCTGAAACTAATTTACCTAACGTGTACTTCCCGACGTGAAAATAAAATTTAAAACCACGTAGACGAAACGCAATACACGTCACATAAAAACTGACCCTCACTGTTGTGTCAAGTCCGCATCCAGAGGAAGACCCCTTTAATAAATTATAAAGGCTTGTGGTGCATGAAAATTCAGGTTTTTAGCCTCCAATGGCCCAAATTCCTCAAAGCAAAAAAAAAAAACACTATTTTTTCAATTCTGGAATTTTTGAAAATAATGTTGCTGTTTGAAGATATAATAGACCTTCTGTACGACATATCGCACGTTTAAGTCTTGTGAAACCGTGATAACCTTATAGCCATTTGAAAACTTTCACAGAAATTTAATAAATGGAGTGGCATTACTTCTTGCAGAAATAGGTGGAAAGTTGGATGTAACTTTTTGAGACACTGTTGTCATAGTTACTGGCTTGCATTCCTACATTAATTTATTAAATGAAATTAGTTTTCTGGGAATATCTCAGAAACTCTTGGTTTTAGAGCCTTAAAAGGTAGTTTTCGGGGACCCTTTACGGCTGTTTAGGTGCCCAGAGTTTTGTTTCTGACACCAAGGGGCTGAAAATAAGCTTTGTCTCGTCGTTATAGGCCGTAGTATGATAATAATAATTATTATAATAATAATATAACAAGGTTAAGGTTAAAAAAGGCATAAACGTGGCTTCAGACCACTATATGTCCATAATTAAATTCAAACCGGTCCCTTCAAACACCAACAAGACGCCCAAACAAATTATTCGCTTCGACACTGATAAACTCAAACAGAATGTAACCGAGTTTCAGGAAAAGGCTCGACCAATCGACTGTGACTTTAACAACACAAAAAACCGCCTGATCGAGGCTGCCAAGGAAATTGCTGAAATTAAAAGAAGCAAGAAACATGCCTGGTGGAATGATACATGTGTTTCAGTTCTCAAGAAAAGGCTCGATGCATGGAAACAATATTACTCAACAAAATCGCAAACTGATTGGGAAACCTACAAAGCCCAACGAGCCCAGACAGCTAAAGTGATCCGAGCTGAGAAACGTAAATATGAAAAGTCACTTATTGAGAAGATCGACCAAGACTTTAAAAGAAACAACACCAGAGAGTACTACGGAACGTTCAAAAGGAAACTTACGGGTTATAAACCTCCGTCGTTATGCTTTCAGCGAAAGGACGGTACACTGGCGACCTCAAATGAAGAAAATTGTACCATCCTAGCTGATTACTTTAAGAATTTACTAAATTGCGACCAACCCAAAAATCCCATCAAGACCGAGGAACCCATTCGCAGATGCCCAGAATCAAGACCACCCAACAAAGACGAAATCAAGCGTCACATTGCTCGACTAAAAAACAACAAAGCGCCCGGGGAAGACTCTGTAGTTGCAGAACTTTGGAAATATGCTCCCGAAGAAGCAGTTGAAATCTTGCAGAAGCAAATAGAACAAATTTGGAAAAATGAAATTCTACCAGAAGATTGGAAAACGGCCTTGATCCATCCGTTACACAAGAAAGGCAGCATGAAAAATGTCAACAACTACAGAGGAATATCCCTCCTACCGGTAACATACAAAATTCTCTCACTTGCTATCCTGGAGCGATTAGAAGCCGAAGTCGAGCATCAAATAGGAGAATACCAAGGGGGATTCAGAAAGGGTCGTTCAACTGCCGAACAGATCCACAACCTCAAAACAATCATTAGATATTGCAATCTCAGGTCCAAATCGTACGTATCAGTCTTTGTGGACTTTAAGAAGGCTTACGATTCGATAGACCGCGAAGTTCTGTTGAACATCCTCAACGAATTCGGGGTTGACCTGAAACTGCTGGCATTAATTAGAGCCACCCTAACTGAAACAAAATCCAAAGTAAAGTTCCTGGGATGTCTGTCGGATTCCTTTGAGGTCAAAGCGGGAGTCAGACAAGGTGACGGGCTCTCTCCAATGCTTTTCAACTGCGTCCTCGAAAAAGTCATTCGGACCTGGCAAACAAAATTATTAGAAACTGAGTATAGCCCTCTGAGAATGGGAGCAAA
The DNA here is from genome assembly GCA_946902985.2 of Meconema thalassinum. NCBI lineage: Eukaryota > Metazoa > Arthropoda > Insecta > Orthoptera > Tettigoniidae > Meconema > Meconema thalassinum. Next base: position 629,069,729 of record OX336390.1, on the reverse strand, counting down.
ATCCAAGGGGATCATAGTCGACTGTCTAGCATTCGCTGATGACATCGCCATTATGTCGAACGACGTAGAAACTGCTAAGATGCAAATCGACCTTTTAAAAGAAATCGCTGAACAAACTGGCTTGCAGATATCATTCGAAAAAACAGAAGTAATGACCAACATCAAAGACGCCCCTGCAAAACTGCAGACAAAATACGGGAAGATCAACAGAGTGGAAAAATTTAAGTACTTGGGAGAGATCATCATGAAAAGTGGACTGGACAAAGAAGCACTCAAGGAACGAGTACGCAAACTCGAAATAGCCTATCAAACATCGCGCTCAATATACAACAAAAAATGCCTGTCCAAAAATACTAAACTACGTCATTATGAAACTGTTCTGAAACCAGTAGTTATGTATGCAGCTGAAACCCTATCCCTAAATGCTAATAAAAGACTCCTTGAAGAACTGGAGAAAAAAGAGCGCAAAATCGTCAGAGGTATAATGGGATCAAATTACAAGAATGGTATCCACTATAAAAAATCCAACAAAGAAGTCTACAGTGAAATAGAGAAAATTTCAGAATCGATCCGTAAAAGGCGGGCACGGTATTACGGTCATCTCAAACGAATGGACGGAAACAGGCTGACTAAACAGATTTTTCATTTCTTTGACTCCAAACCCAAAACCACAATGCCCTGGTTTATGAATACCAAAGACGACCTCAAAATGCTGCATCTAAAACCCGACGACGCCTTCAATAGAGATCTCTTCCGCAAAAAGATACTGACTAATGGGCTAACCCGAGACGAGACATCGAACCCGAAAAGAAGACAAGGTACCACTTGGACAGCGGAGCGCAAGATGGTCCACTCACAGAGAATGAGGGAATTCTGGGCTCAGAGGAAGGCGAAACAAATTGCCAAGTGTAGCAAGACTTAACGTGGTCCTAGATGGCCTCAACGAATTATATATATATAACAATATAGGGATAGGGATATAATAGGCCTTCCGTACTACACCTGCACGTGTAAATCGCTTGAAACAATTCTAGAGTACGCCTTGACCCCCTTAAGCGCATTTATGTATTGATGAATTTTACAGCTTAATTTAGTTCCGTTATAACCTTATAGCCGTTTGCAAACTATCTCAGTAATGTAATAATTGGAATTGTATTGCGTCTTACAGCAATAGATGGACCTGTGAGTTTCTGTTGCCTTGGTTACCGGCTTGCTTTCTTTCATTATTGTATTAAATGAAATTAATTTTCTGGGAAAATCTCAAAGACAGTTGGTTTTAGGGCCTTAAAATGTGGTTTAGGGCTTTGTCTCGCTCTTCTACGCCTATTTCAGCAAGTATTTTAAGGGGATACACCCCTTTTGTGAGAGGTACAGAGAAGAGTTACATCAATGATTACTGTCGTGCCTCTGAAGGATATCTGTACCAAATTTGACGTTGATCCACCCAGCCGTTTTCGAGTTATAAGGGAACAAAATTGTCCACAGACAAACGTACAGACAGACAGACAAAAAAAATATTTTCGCGCGCATCCGTCATAAAACAGTCTGAAACGCGTAAATAACGCCAATTTCGGTAGAAATTCAGAAAAACAGACAAACTTTCATTCTTATACTGTATATAAATAAATGCCTGCCTGGTATTAGGTTAAGATTATGGCATCGGGCATTACACACGGTTTCATAGAGATCGTGTCATTCCTTGACAAGTTAGAGGAATTAATATCTCAGGAAATTGGCATTCATGCAATCTAAACTTTATGAAAAGGAAACAATAGATTTATGTAATGTATCTGTAGGTTAAGATTATGGTAGTGGTTATTATGCCAGATTTCACAGTGATCCGATGATTCAGTGACCAGTAAGGTGGTTTCTCGTATGAGGAATTGACATGGCGAGATCTATAAATTATAGCGAGTAAGTTTTGCAGCTGTACGTTCAGACAATAGGCCTAGTAGTGAGCCACTAAGCCAAGTTTCACTGCGATAGGTTCATTCCGTGACGAGTTAGAAGTACTCATCCCTGAAGAACTGGTATGTGTAACATCTATAATTTGTGAAAAGGAAGCATCGAATTCATAAACCTGTAGACACAGGGTATATTAATAATTCACTACGCCAGATTTCACGGTGATTTAGTGACGAGTTAGGTGAAATCATGTATTAAGAACATATACCGTATCGTTCCATGACAGATTAGGGAAACTCATTTAATCATATCTCAGGAGTAGACATCGCGCCATCTATAACGTACCGTATTACATGGATCGAAGGTTTATAAACGAAAGGATAATGGCAGTGGTTAATTAAACAAAGTTACACCTCTATCGTTTGATTGGGATACAAGAAACTGAAAGTAAATAAATAAAAAAGGCAAATTGCACAGCTGCTGCCTTAATGTTTCATACTAACTGAACATTAAATGCCAATAATTAAATCTACATTAAGATTTACTATGCCACGTCTCACTCCGTTCGGGTGATAAAGTCTCCAGAAAAACCATTGAAATATTTGAAATTCGCCAGGCTACCATGTTGGCTCTGATAGGTTTTTGAAAGTCTTTTATCATTAAGATGATTCGCGCAGCCGCCAAGTTGGATCGGTGACACTCATGAATTTGACAGGCACTGTCGGGGCCAGACAGGGTAATAGTAAATCCTTACCAAATTTCACTAGAGCCAATCAAAACCTATTAGGTACACACACACATGACGACAAAATGTGAGTGGCCATAGAAACGGCGCAAAATGTCGGAGGTCACGGTTAGCATGTATCAGACATTCTAACTATTTGACTTTCATTTGAATATCTCATAATATCTGTATAATACATGACCTAATAGCTACAAGCTTCCTATTGTCAACTACAACAGAAATCACAGAAACACAGGCTATCAGATAAATTCAACATACACCCATGTATACGAGGCTGATGATCAAGATTTCCCAAACCTTAAAAACAAGTTAACAACAAAACCATTTGTCAAAACAGAAAGAGTTTGTTGAATAAAAATGAATTATAACCTAGCGTAAATGTTCCAAATCGTAGAGAAGCAACTACAGTAGTTCTCAATATTGACGTAGTGTATGGACCACAATATAGAAACTATTGTTTTAACTTTAATCTGGGGCAGATGACCTCGTAGTTCCGCCCCTTAAAACAACAATAACTAACTAACTCTAATCAAATAAAAACTTCTAGGCAACGAGTGAACAAGGAGAGTGTGAAATTAAATGCACTAAGGATCGATTACTCCGGAGTATCCCGGTATGTCATCCGTGACGAATTTAGATTCAAATTTTGTATGTTGTTATCAATGTATGGCAAAAAGGAGGTTATAAAGTTCGCTGGGTGCACAATGGGGAAAAAGCGTATCAGCATTCTTCCGGTTTTTTCTTCTTTGTATCAGAAGGGAACCTTTCTCATACTACACTTACCAAAAATAATGGTGGTAAAATGTGCACACGGCGCATTATATCGCTGAAAGTGAGCTGTGTTGTGGGTTATCAGCTTTGAAAATTGTTATTATCTTAGAAGGTACTCGACTAGAATCAATGTAATTTAGCAATGCAGGTCTACTAAGAGATGCGAGTGCTCAAAAAAATATATTCACAGGGTTCTTTCTGCAAGAGTACAGGTTTTCGGCATTATTGGTTCATTTTTGGCAGCAGTCTTAAATATTTCACCGCTACATTATCTCCGTATGTTCGTCAAAACGAAGAGTTTTCTCAAGTAATGAATCGGACAGTGAACTGTGACGGAAGCTGAACGAGAACAAACACCACACTGCCTAAATAACCAGCTAAGTATTTTAATCCACACCAACCTGATCATTTACTAACTATTACAGATAATAAGTAAACTTGAAGGTCAACAGCCATTGACATTGTCGAAACAAACAGCACATAATACCGACAAACCTCACAAGTTTACAATAAACTGCTGTAACTAAAATAGAGCACATATATTAACCCACATTATCGTAGACATATTATGTTAATAGCCTGAATGTAAAGGATCCGATGATGATCACTTGCGGATCGAAGCTAGTCATCCAAGTGTAATAATTAATCTCATATATTTTTTCCAGGTTTTGGGAATAACACTCATTAAATTTGGGTACAATTGTGTTAACCGACTGAATAGCATTTACATTTCAATAATGAATCTGCAACCACCAAACGAATGCAAATGTTATTCTAAATGTTGAGCTGGACTCAGGGACAGATTTGGAAACAAAATTCAGCCACTTACAACATATTACAGTACTGTGTGTTATAACCCTTGCGCAATAACAATTACTTGTTGGTTGAATACAAGCTATAAACCACAACTTAACTAGAGTTACTGGCTGAGAATACAAGAAAATAGTTATGTGTGGCCGGGGAGAAAGACGGACGAGAAATTCATGAATAAGTAATATAAATTATTAGCATATTTAGTTGTGCTGGCCACATGCTTAGCGCTGCTGACTCGACCCTTATTGATTATAGAGTGCGCTCGTCCACGCCGTAATAGGCAATCACAGCTATAACTTACAAGCAGGGGTTATAAATCTAACATTTAATAAACTACCTTCTTTGTTCATTTGTGGGGAAATGACGAATGATAACCACGTGAGAAGTGTTCTCGACATGAAATATTATTGTGTTTAGGAGTTAAGATCTAAACCAGCTTATTTGAATCCAAACAGGAACTGCATTTAAATACTGTAATAATTTAGTAAATTACGACGTACCATTAGTCGTACTTACACGACCTGCCCCTGCTATTACCAGCAATCTCACAGTGATATCACCTCATAATTTCAAGGTGTTAACTGATTTCAATGAAATTTAGCGCAACTGTTATTATCCATTGTGGATCGTATTTTCTGTTTGTTGACGATTAACCCCACATAAAGGCAGTATCAAGAATTGAGATAATATCGGGAGTGTTACTCAATGTTTCGTCATGTAGAACCCCCACGGGCTCATACTTACACTTACAAGACCACCTCATGGTGTAGCAGCTAGCTTGCTTGACTGTAACCTCGTTCGATCCTGGCTCTACCAGCCTGAGGGCTGGAACGGGGTACACTTATCATCGTAAGGCGAAACTGAGAAGAAATTGGTTCTATTCCCACCTCAGCCATTTTTGAAGTGGTTTTCCGTGGTTTCGCCACTTCTACTCCCGGAAAATGCTAGGATGGTTCCTAACTTAATGCCATGACTGTCTCCTTCACAATCCTCACTTGACTTAGAACTAAATACGCTAATACAGACACCACAATAAGACAGGTTATCAGATGAATTCCACACACTCCCAAGTACCCGGGGCAAGCCCTTAAACAAATCAACAACAACTGCACATTAACGAGGGGTAGGGGGAGGGGTAGGGGACTGGGTTTTGCACTATCATATAACTTTGTGAATTTATAAAATGTAATACATTATAATGTAATGTTAATACATTATAAAGTAATGTAAAGATGTGTAATAAAATGTGATTTTATAAAATGCCATTGATGAAAGTTATGAACATCGTGTTATCTCTATAGGTCAAGTTACGATGACGTTACGATAGTATCGATATTCCCCGAGAACAAGTGGCGGCCATTGTATAGGCCACAGTGGTTCCATTTCCTTAGATGTATTTGTTTATCTTCGTGTTAGTCTCTACTTAGTATAAAACAAAGTCACCAATTCTTGGATATAACGTGTAATCTCGAGAACCACTGGGTAGATGTTGATGCGGTTATCACCATTCTGTAAAGGATTTCTCGAGGAAGGTTTCTGTAGAAAAACATTAATTTATGACCAAAGAAAGCAGAGCAGTAACGAGTTCAGTGATTCGAGTCGGAGAAAAACCAGCCGTGCGTACGCCTTTTAAGCTTACGTTGGGGAAACCGATAGAAATATCTCCAGTGTATACAATGAGTGTAAGAAATGTTCAGCATGAAAAGTTCTACAAAAAAGTCCGTGACATCATATCTCTATCTATATAACACCACCCACTAAAAGAGTTTTTAATTTTCATTTCTTCCAACAATCTCCATTCAGTGGAAATTTAAATTAGTAGCTTCCGAGTGAGTTTAGGAGCTAGCGAGCGTACGTATCACCCCAACTTCGGCCAGCTTCAAACTGTCGAACTGTGTTGAGTTAAGACTTCAGAGAAGAGTATATGTGTTTGGAATTCGCTGTTCACCTCAGCTTTTCTGAATTGCGTCTGGAACCTGCCGACCGTGCGCCTCTTAAGCTTACGCTGGGTAAACCGTTAAATATAAGGTGAGACTCACACACAGAGAACAGGCAGGCACCCACACATTTGATCTCTTAATTCTAATTCGTCATTTACCCAAAAGCAACGGTACCGTAAATGTCTGTTCAGGTCACTAGCATGAAGACATGCAAATGTCATAATTATGGAAAGAAGTGCTGTAGGATTATTGAAATGAATGCGGAGCAGCACGGGTCTTCTGGTTTACACTTTATGAGATTATAAGACTACTGGTTTATCAACCGTCTGAAAAATCCCTGTCCGATAAATAGGATGAACTGACATTTAAGTTTATATCAAGTGGGTCAACATTGACGCCATCATCAGTTAGCCCATCCATTTCGCAGTTTTGTTTCTCTATTTTATTGGTTTATCCGATGCATTTTGTTCCATAGCTCGGGTGTTCCTGAATTGCTGACGATTTTTGAATGAGTTCTTCTTGACATTTCTGGAAATCAGTCACGGTCTCAATAAATTTCTAATGGAGATTTTTTATTGTAGGAAACATCTTTTGTACCTAAACACATGGACACTTTCTGGTCAATCAGATACGTCCTATCATTATCCATTTCTCTCTTGCTTCTAAAAAGAAACAAACATATTGCACTAATAATGATGTCAATTTATCTCTCTGATGACTGCGGTTTGGCAGGCATTTTGAACGATGTGCAAACAATGGGTAAAGCCGACCGTGAAGATAGTTGCTGCTTGCTGCTAATAATGCCTCAACGGAGAATAAAAGCGGGTCAGAGTTTTGTGTGCGCCGCGATTTCGAGTTAGGCAACTAGCAGCATTGCCCGCCCGCTATGGTACCCTCGCTGCACACAATGATCCGATTAAATATTAATCCATATAAAATCACCAATCAAGTGTAGATGAAACGTAGTTCATCCTTTAGCCTTGCATTGCTATGAGCCCCATAACAGCCCATATTTCATACTGCTACGACCACCCAGGCCCGAGAAAAAGTTGGTTTACAAAATTAACAGCACCTAAGGCCTGTATTACACTATCAAAGAAATATGTCAAAGAAATGTTATCAAATATTTTATAAAACGGAACTTTTATAAAAGTTATACAAATAAATAACCACACCATTACACTACATCAAATATTTTATCATAGTTCAGTAAAATGGATGATGGACAGTTCCTTGTTCACTTTACTGTATTACGGTAGTTGAAATTCTGCGGTGGCAATTACGGTAGGCTATATAAAAGAAACGGAGAGATAAAGTGAACGTCTATGGGTTAAACTATGGGTCGCCCACGTGAAAGTGTATTACGATTAAAATCTTGGTGAACGTGCTGCAGTACAAGCACTTGAAAAATTACATTAATATTTAATTATTAATAATTATGATGAAATGAATGATGGTGACGTTCGAAACAACCACTGTCCGAGCAAGGAAAATGGAAACACACGAAGTAAAAAAAATACGCCTTAAGTGGGATTCGACCCCTGGTCACTTCGAACCGAAGTCGAGTGCTCTACTCATTCCGCCAACAAGACACTTCCTCGTTGTGGTTGGTTAGGTGTATTACTTACCGGTAGGGATCAAGTGTTTATTTACACTCATTTATAATACCATAAGTGTAATTGAAGAATTATAATACAAATATTATAACATAAAATGCGCTACTATTCACGGCTTATTTCAGCCTGTTAAACTATTTAATTCCTCTTTATATCCTGAAATGCGCGTCCTTTGTGTGCAGCGCATATAGCCTCGGCTAGTTTTACCTACAGTTTCTATCTGTTATTTATGTTTTACATTGTATACCATTCATTATATAACATATTATGTAACATTTCATGCATTTCACACTCTGATATGAGCATTTTTGCTGTGGTAATATTCCAGCTGTTATGATCCGCCATTTTAGTTGGAATCTTTTATCAAAGATGGCACGATGCTCGTACATTTTATAAAAGAAATTTTATAAAACCACCTTTTATGAAAGATTTTCCCATTACACTGTCATATCTTTTATAAATGATATTTTATCAAAGATCTTTGACAAATTTCTTTGATAGTGTAATACCGGCCTAATCATTAAAACTCCGTATACACGTTAACAATAAGTTCCTTCAAGACGTATTAAAGGTTCATTACGATCTGATTAATACGTTTAACATAATGATCTTTCTAAGTGAGCGCTCCGTTAGACTTGGTAAAGAAACCGGCACTTTATTGATGTCTAACATCTTTCCTATGGGTTACTGGATATTTTTTGTAGGAGTGATTTCGGAAAAGGGGCGGAATTGTGTAACAGGAACCAATGAGCGCGAGCGGTTTCGGAGATTGGTACCACGACGTACTGTCGGCCAGCGCGTGGTGGCGGAGATTGGTACCACGACGTACAGTCGGCCAACATAGTGTTGCCTCTCGGTTGCTAGATATTTCTTGTGGGAGTGATTTTAGAAAAGGGACGGAAAAGTGTAACAGGAAACCGGGGAAGCGCGCGCTATTTGATTTGACCAATGAACGCGCGTCGTGGTGGAGAGATGGCTGTGAGATGGTGCCAACCCATTTTGCGTGAGGTGACGCCCCATCTTTTCCTATTGCCCCCTTAATTTAACCAAAGGACCCAAAACTAATAGGATTTTTAATATCTCGCGAACCAATAATGCTAGGGACTTGTATGAGGTGTCCTATGAGTCGGGGTGACGCCCCCCGTTTTTCTATCCCCCTCTTAATTTAACCAAAGGACCCAAAACTAAAGGGTCATCGGCTTTTTAATATTTCGCGAACCAATCATGCTAGGGACTTGTATGAGGAGTTGTAGGACTAGGACGCCCCTTTTGTTCATGATTTTGTGATTTGCAGAGATGGATAAATCCAGACCAGAATATATACGGAATTATCGATAAAAGAAACGTCTGAAAAAATTAAAAACTGGAGGAGTACAGCCGAAAAAAATTGACTTCACATTTATACTTCATCTCAATTTCATAGTAGGATAACATGCCAGATGTTACACATCATATGCGACTACTATAAGGCTCGTTTTTTTGTTCAATCTGCTATAAATTTAACGGGTTACAGTGCAAATGTTTACTCTACATAGCTAAACGCAGAATAAAATAAGGAAACGTTTGGTGTAGCTTGTTTTAATGTAAGACTACGGGTAACGTTTTCATTGACGTCTATACTCGAGTATCTATACCTTTTTCTCCGACAGTAAAACACATTAATAACCATAGAAGTGAACTATACTGTCTGTAAATAAGTTTGACGCGTTGCACAAGATTTTACATAAACGTATGTAATCTAAACATCTATTATATAATACGCTAAGTTCATCCGACAAAAATCTAAAGCTCCTGAACCAGAGGGAGTTAGAAGGTGCGGTTTGTGCCAAAATCTTCCAAGTCGTCTCAACAGTAGAGGAAAGATCTTGCATTTCTTGAAAAATCAACGGTGATATATTTGTTTAAAAAGAGTGTTTAAAAAATAAGAAAGACGATAGCCCCTGGCAGAACTGTATCGCGTCTAGCCCGCATAACATTAGATCCAGGTGGTTATTCTCTACACATGAGGCGCACACAAGCCATTGTGCAAAGAAAAGAATATTCAAACAGAATCACCCACAACAGTGACGAATTGCACTCTGATTTCATAAATACCGACAATTTGGGAACGTGCATTTGAACAAATAAAAATTATTTATAGAAGCCCACATAACAGTAAAGCCAGGCGGGTGTTTACTGAACAAACGAGATTTTTCGCACAGGTCCCCTAGTTGTGTATATACAGAGAGTTTAGTTTGGATGTATCGGAGACCCTCGCTAGCCCACTCGCCCGCGGCGTGAGCCTGTCACCCGCCACGCACCTTGCCGTTATGCGGCGCTGCGCGGCACTGAGTCATTGAGTATAGGAATTTGCACTTACCTAGTTCACAGCTGGTGCTGAAAATGTTCGCCATTCACTGCTACACATCGCTGGCACCTTTTTTTTTATGAAACTGGCATGTACTCTCTGAAGTTCCTCAGCACCGATTGACTGTATTTCAGCTGTAATATAGTCTTTAAGCTCATTTATAGTGGAGGGTTTCTAGCATACACTCTATTTTTAAGCGTCCCCCATAAATAAAAGTCACATGGTGATAAGTCTGGGCTTCGCGGGGGCCACACGTTCCGACTTATAATCCTAGCACTGAGTCATTGAGTATAGGAATTTGTACCTGCCTAGTTCACAGTTGGTGCTGAAAATGTTCGCCATTCACTGCTACACATCGCTGGCACCTTTTTATGAAACTCGCATGTACTCTCTGAAGTTCCTCAGCACCGGTTGACTGTATTCCAGCTGTAATATAGTTTTTAAGCTCATTTATAGTGGAGTTTCTCGCATACACTCTATTTTTAAGCGTCCCCCACAAATAAAAGTCACATGGTGATAAGTCTGGGCTTCGCGGGGGCCACACGTTCCTACTTATAATCCTAGTACCAAAAATGCGACGCAATTCTGTAATGGATGCTTCGTCAGTGTGAGCAGTGGCAGAATCTTGTTGAAAATAAGTTGACAATCGCTCTCCGTAAGTCAGTTCGTCAAAAAATTGGTCAAGGATCACATTGAAGTACAAATTCCTATACCCAATGACTCAATGCCGCGCAAGCGCCGCATAACGGCAAAGTGCCTGGCGGGAGACAGGCTCGCGCCTCGGGCGAGCGGGCTAGCGAGGGTCTCCGATACATCCAAACTAAACTCTCTGTATTTGAGCATAAGTGTAACTCATACACTCGTACACTAATTAAGCCTAAAGCAAGTGAACAGTGTCTGAATATGAACGTCAAGCGTTCATAACATATCATCCAATTAAGTACTCCATTTAGCACATAAAAGCGTGTTATTTTGTAATAATATCTGGTTTCTTTCAGGTTAGGGCATGTAAATACTTGTTTCGCGCCTAATGTAGTTGGGCACAATTTGTGTTGACTGCCTGGAAAGCTTTCTTTAATAGATCCGTGATTTACCGCACGAAGTATTTTCTCAATTTACCTTGGAGCTCACTATAATATGTTACATGTCTTCGTAACATTTACTGAAAATCAATCACATCTGAACTCTGAGAAAACCAATAAATGCACCTTGTTTGGATGCAATAGTTGGAATTAAATTACAGAAACTGGATACAGTTTATGCCCATTTGTCACTCAAATACATAGTCTATGAAAAATGCACATTTGAAAACATATTCAATTATTAGGCATGAAAAAATAAAAATTAAGATAGGATAAGAACACAATGAGTAATCAAGATGTACTAGTTATTACAATACAGGTAAAGTAAGTAGGCAGCGAAAGAGTTAATACAAGCGAAAATAATTATGTTTCTGTTTTGAACAAGTAGTTATGTGAAGAACTAAGGCCTATTTTCATATATCCTACTTATGTTAATTGCCTCTATCAACATACAACATTTCAGTTTGATTGCTGTAATAGATTCGAAGATATTGAGAACCGTCTGAATATTTCGGATGTCACCATGTTGCAATTTTATAAATGTAGGTCTTAGAGTAATGTACTATTATATGATAATTATTGTGTAGGTGTATTATTCAAACTTCAATCACATGATCAGGACACAAGAAATAAAAACGACATTTTAAAATTTCGCACAGCTGCCATTTTGTGGTTATGATAACAATTGAAATAAAATAGATGCCAGTGGATTAAAACTTGTATAAGCATTTACCGTACCACGTTTCACAGCATTCGGATTGTTAAATCGCGAGAAACGTCAATTTAAATATTTATATTTCGCATCGCCGTCATGTTGGATTTGTGCTCACCAGGTTGTTTAAAATCCCATAGGTGAACTTATGTTCATAGTCTCTATCAACATACAAAATTTCAGTTTGATTGCTATCATAGATTAGTAGATATTGAGAACCGTCTAAATATTTCGGTTGGTCGTCATGTTGGATTTTTTAAATGTAGGCCATAGAGTTATGTACTATTAGATGACGATTTTTGCGTAGGTTCATTATTCAAACGTTGACTTCGATCACATGATTAATACACGAGAAATAAAAACGTAATTTTAAAATTGCGCACAGCCGCCATCTTGAGGTTATGTGAACAATTGAACTAAATTAAACTCCAGTGCATTACAATGTGTATAAAAATTTACTGTGCCATATTTCATTGCGCTCAGATGGTTAAATCGCGAGAAAAGTCTATCAATATGTTTCAACTTCTCTTGGCCGCCATGTTCGTTTTAAACTTTAGAGGTTTTTGAAAATAACATAGATGAACGTCTAGTAGTGCCCTTTATCACCGAACAAAATTTCAGGGTGATATCTGTATAAGTTTCGGAGATATCGAACGCCGGTAAAATATTTCGCACAGCCGCCATGGTGGATTGGTGAGACATAATAAAATTTCACGGGCACGGTCGGGGTCGACCAAAATGGTGCTATGACCTTACCAAGTTTCATTGAAATCAGTCCAGACGTTTAGAAGTTATTAGGGGGGACACACAGACAGACAGACAGACAGACTCACATACGCACACACACACACACACACAAACGGACAAACGTGATCTCATAAGCCTTCTTTTTTTCATAAATGAAAATAGGATAAAAATATCGACCTTCCGGGCCTTTCTCAAAGCGGACGTCCATTCCATTAGCCAGATGCTGTTCAGCTTGCTCATTGTAGAGTAGACTAACAAACAAACCTGATGGGGGCAATTGAAACAAAGTTTGTTTTTCTACCAACATGTTTGTAATAACAAAATAAGTACTGGGACAGATGACCTCGCTTTTTCACCCCTTAAATCATCAATAACTAACATAAAATAAGTGCTAATACACATTTTTGCAACGCAGTGCGATAACTTCGCGAGCTGATTGTACACAAGGGGTAAAGCTACCGTAAATAGAACCAAATTATTTATTTGGTTCGCAGAATCTTCAATAATGTAGCCTGTGGATTTCCTGTTCCCTGATGAAGAGAATGCGTTTTTGTGGCATCCTAACCAGACCGCCAATTGAGATAACACGACTGAAAATCAAGTGAGTTAATGATTTCCAGTCGATGATTTGCTGACTAAGAATTCCTTCTATTTAAGATATCCCGATGCCATAGATTACTCGTAACTAAAGATGAAACGGTGACAGATTCAATTTTGGTATAGGATAAGTTTCGACACCACACCGGTTAACTTTCTTAACAATTGGCCATTTAAAGTCTATTCTTCAATAAAACATCTCTACATAGTATAAAGCAAAGTCCCTGATTCTTGGATGTAACGGGTAATCTCGAGAACCACTGGATAGATCTTGATGCGGTTTTCACCATTCTGTAAACGATTTCTCGTGGAAGGATTCTGTAGAAAAACATTCATTTATGACCAAACGAAGCCGAGCAGTACTGATTTCAGTGAATCGAGTCGAAGAAAACACTGGCGTCCGTGCGCCTTTTAAGCTTACGCTGGGTAAACCGTTAGAAATATCTATATATTGTACTAAGAGTGTAAGAATTATTCAGCATGAAAAGTTCTACAAAAAAAAGCCCGGATAGCATGTCTCTATCATTACTACATCACCCATTATACGTGCTTTTACGTGTTCATTTCTTCCAACAATCTGCATTCAGTGGAAATTTAAATTACTAGCTTCGGAGCGCGTTTACGAGTTAGTGAGCGAGCCTATCACCCCACCTTCGGCCAGCATCAAACTGTTAAGTCGTGTCGAGTTAAGTCTTCAGAGAAGAGTATATGTGTTTGTTGTTTCGCTGTTCACCTCGGTTTTTCTGATTTGTGTCTGTGACCTGACGTCCGTGCGCCTCTTAAGGTTACACTGGGTAAACCGTTAGAGATAGCGGGCTAAGCCACGGCAGGTTGCTGAATAAATAATAAAAATGCGCTCTAAAGTTAAATGCGTAAATACATAAAGATTTCTTGTAGTACATTTGGTGAATACATGACAAAATACTGCCAAGGAATGTCCTGCAACGGAGACTCGGACTCAAATAAAATCTTCATTATATCTTAAACTAGCAACCCACCCCGGCTTCGCCCGGTATCTTGAACGGTTTACCCAGCGTAAGCTTAAAAGGCGCATTTTATTTCGATTTCAATGAACTACGACCTATGTCCGTTTTCCATCTCGGCATGATGGGTTAAAATCACTGACTGGACTATTAATTATATTATCATGGAGATAGCATGTGCAACAAATTATTGTCACTCGTAATTTAAGAATGACGAGGTGCATGGAACACAAATCCCCCTTCCGTCCAATCTAAACTTGACTGTGTATTCTGCGGAACGAAAAGTTGACAGGCGAAACGAAGAAAAGCCGAGTTGCACTTCGAAGGGAACTCCACACACATCTACTCTTCTCTGAAGTCTTAACTCGACACGACTCGTCAGTTTACTACTGGCTGCAACTGAGATGATAGGCTAGCTCGCCAGGTAGCTCGTAAACTGTCGCGGAGGATATTGATGGAAGAAATGAAAACTTAAAATCACTCAAAGTGGGTGATGTATCGAAGGTAGAGATATGCTGTCCCAGCCTTTTTTGCAGAAATTTTCATGCTGAACAATTCTTACACTCATAGTGTATACTGTAGATATTTGTAACGGTTTACCCAGCGTATGCTTAAAAAGCCCACGGACGGTAGGTTTTTTCGACTTTTTCACTGAAATCGTTACTGTGCGGCTTCCTGTGGTCATAAACAAATTATTTTCTACAGAAACCTTCCTCGAGAAATCATTTACAGAATGGTGAAACCCGCATCAAAATCTATCCAGTGGTTCTCGAGATTACCCGTAACATCCAAGAATCGGGGACTTGGTTTTATAGTATGTAGAGATTGTAATAACGAATTTGTTTCTAATTAGCTTTGCCATAATAATTCAGCCACCTCTGTACAGAGCGGGGGAAGGGGAAGATGTTTGATTTCAAGAGTGAAGAGCTTATGCACTGAAATTATTCGGGAACACAGCAAACACTGACGATGATTGGAATAGACTAATCCAAGTTTACACTGTTCGGTTTGGTTCATTAGTTCCAACTGCGTGTGGGAACGATGTTCCGTCCGATAGTCGACAAGACATTTGGATAACACCCGCAGTTGCGTTGCTTTACAAACAAGGATTGCTGTCGGCGTTATCGATCCACACCACACGAGCATCTATGAAACACCAAACGTGCTTGATTCGTTTCGCTTCCAGATTATCAACATCCTTGTTCTTAGACAAGTCGTTCCTTTGGCAACTAGATGAGTACATGTCAATTACTTTTTTCTTTGGAAAGCCTTATTATTTCTTTTTTGTGTTTTGCCATCTAACGCTTCTATATGCCAATTAAGAAATATACATCATACCTATACTTCACACATTAAACAGCGTTCAGTTTTGATGCAAAGGAAACTAAAAAGAAATGAAGTGAAGTTCAGTGCTAGGAGCGGTCCGGTATATTAATATTGGACCTGACTCGATAAATCAAGTATACAAGTATGTCTTGAGAGATAGGGCACACTGATACCTCGCTCTATGTCCGGCCGCTAGGATGCGCTTTCTAATTATTTATTATTAAAGCAATAGCATCCTAAGCCTCTGATCGTGGTAATTTTATATACACTGGGGTGGGAGAGTCCCACCGCCATCTTGATTGTTCAAATAACAGCTGTTGCAACACGGTGCGATGGAGCTAGATAGGTTTTAACAGGTATTATTACAAGTTTAATACATTAATTATCATCGATCTCCATCAGAGGGGTGGTTTAGTGGGAAGGGGCCGCCCGGCTCGTTGAGCCGGCCTGCCCCCTACCATAAGAGTGGTATTTTGTGCTATCTGCATAGCTCACTTCTGATATTGATTACCTTCCGGGACTAATAAGGCAATCTTAATGTGCTCCAATAAGTTGCCCTTGGAATTACAATTTCGATGTCATCAAGATCATAATCAGCAACATCATCATAACACAACATCGTCTGAGGATTAGCAGTAGAGTGAGCCCTATGAGCCCTTGATCCACAGTTCGATTCACGACCGAGGAAGAAGTATTAATAAAGGACGGGAAGAATTGTCGCTATTCGAGTATGTTGGCTCAATTTTTGTTTTGAGATGTTTGTCACTCGTAGACAAAATGAATATCGAACACATGTCATCCACTCCAGACCGAGCCAAAGTTTCTCTACTATTATTGGCAGTGGAATAGGATACTGATATTGATATGTACGCTATGCCCATTACACAGTATCGACTCAAATGTTATACAGGAGACAGCTGAGCATGTAAGATAGAGACTCCAAGCTTCCTCGATGGGTCAGTGGTAGAGCGTCCAACTCATGACCCCAAGAACGCGGGTTCAATTCCAGGCCAAGGGTGGCAAAATTCCACGGCCCTCCAAGTCGTACGAGATCTCTTATATCATATTTTGTGATTACAAACCGAGCACGATATATCGCACACCACGACTGCGATGCGGAGCTTTATGAAGTTCAAAATCGTTGGTTTGAATCCCCGCGCTCACAGTAACCATCCCGAGTGTGCTTTTCCCCATATTGCTTTCCATTCTCACTCCAGGAAAATGCCTGGAAGTGAACTTACTTCAAATCTTGGGCATCTAACTGAATCCTTTACCTTATTAATTACAGCCATTATGGGCACCACAGGAAGATAAATTATCAGACAGTTCCAACACACATCTAAGTATGTTATACAGAGCTGAGAACAAGATGTCACTCGTCCCCAAAAATAAATTAACAACAAATTATTCAGATTACAAAATTTGTAATAATTGTCCTACGGGTATTTGATTTTTTGAAGATGATAATGCTCATTCAAATTAAGACTGCACAATCATTCATAGCCTACGATGGAATCGAACCAGCAGCAGTTCCAGAGTATCGCCATGGCCGGCTCTACGGAAGGCCGCGGCAAGCGAAAATTGGCAACCCTGCCTTGAATGGCCAGTCTGCTCTGCCTAGCCCACTGAGTTACATGGAAAATGTGTCAAGCGCTCGTGTTTTCTTCAAAATACTCTATGTAAATGAAATTATACCATTGATTATTACCGTATAGTGGCTAGCTACAATGCCAAAGACTTGTGTTGTGCCGAATTGTAAGTCTAATTATCGTTCATCGATAAAAACTGAAGGATTTGTGACAGTATTTGGGTTTCCTAAAAAATCCACAATTGAAAGCCATATGGGAACGTGCTATTCCTCGAGCCAATTGGGTACCTGCGAAATATTCATTCGTATGTATTAAACGCTTTCTTCCTGAAGACGTAAGTTATGTTGAAAAATACAAGGATGGTGATGGGAATAATAAGGAATTCACACGGAAGAAGCCTGTATTGTTACCTCGTGCGGTTCCAAATGTATTCCCAAGCTTACCATCGTATTTGAGTAAGTGCTCCTCCAAGATAAGGAAATCTACAGAAGAAAGAAGAGAAGAAGAAAAAGAACGGAAAAAGCCTGCAGAGGAATGTGAGAAGACCCTTGCTGAGGAAGCCAACAAAATTACGACTTTCGAGTCCTTTGTTTGTGATATACAAAATAAAGTGGTGGAGCATAAAACAGACTGGTCTGTAAGTACTAGTGAAAACTATTGTATTTTGTATAAATTAGATGTGTCAAGCATACCTAAAATAAGGTCAAGTATAAGGGTAAACAATGATTTTACGGTCGAAATTCATATCAATGGAGGCGTAATTCCTAACGCTGTTGTTCTTCATTCTGGCTCTGTAATATTTCGAAATTCATTATTAAGTAAGTGGAGTCAGTTGTTCCAAGCAATAGAATTTTGTCACGACTTTTTCTTACCTGGAAGTTCTGTAAGTTCACTAGTCGTCCAGATTAATAGTTTAATAGATAACCTAAAAACTGACCTTGAAAACCAGGGAAACGAAACTTCAGACATTCTGTTAAAAAAGTTAATGTTTCTGCAAGATCAGTTTACACTTACTTTTTTAAAGAAACCTAGATATAACGTCACTACAACTCTAAATGCATTCCTCATTTATATGCAGTCTACAATGTGTTATAACGCAATTAGATGTAACCATATTTTATCCCTACCTCATCCCTGAGTTTTACAAAAATTAACAACTTCCTTCGCCACATCCCCGAAAGCTGATGAAGAGAACAGTAACTTTCTAAGTCACATTTTGAAAGATTTATCAAATTTAGAATGGGTTGTAAATTTACAGATTGATGAAATACATGTCAAACAAACTTTAGATTTAAAAAAATGGGCAATTATTTGGTGTTGCTACAAATGAATCTGTCGATTTAGTGAAGACAGTTCTGGCCTTTCTCGTTAGTTCTGATTTTGGAAATTTGAAAGAGATTGTTAAATTAGTTCCAGTGAAACAATTAACGGGTTTGCAACTAGCTGATATTGCAAAAGATGTTATCAGGCAAATACAGGATTGTGGCCTAAATATTCTGTCTATCATAGCTGATAATAATGGTGTGAATCGTGCTATGGTCAAAGAACTAACCAAACATTCTGATAGTAATTACTGGTTCCATATTGATGGAAACCCCCTAAAAACCTTTGTTTTATATGACAGTGTCCATGTATTAAAAATATACGAAATAATTGGCTGAATTTAAGTGGCATTGATAAATCATTTATTATTCCTGTATGGGAAGATTTAGACTCATTTTCAAATGTTTTAAGTTCAGATGACCGTAACCCTGATTTAAAGAGGTAACTCAAGCATCATTTAGTGACATAAGAGCGATCTACAAAAAGACTCCGATTTACTGATTAAGTCTGCACCAAAGTTAACATTTAAAAGTGTTTATCCAAATTCACTTGAATGCCAAAGGGTTTCTTTGGTTACAAACGTGTTTCACGAATCTACAGTTTCTGCTCTAAACAAGTATTGTTATAAAGGTACTGCTTTTTTTGTCAGAGTAATCCTAATGTGGTGGTCCATTGTTAATATTAAGTGGCCTCTCACCCATGTTGTTAAACGTAAGAGTCTTCAAATGCCTTTCAAAAATCCCGAAGACAAAAGGTTGGCTTTCCTAAAGGCATTCCTCCAATGGTTGTCCACGTGGAAAAAGAACGATGAAAATGATTCCTCAAAAAAGAGTTGTTTAACCAATGAAACTTACAACGCTTTGTATGTAACAGCCTATGTATTACGTGAGATTATTATTTATGCTCTACAGAATGTGAACCCCTCTTATGTGTTAACTGGCAAATTTCAGAGTGACCAATTACAATCCAGGTTTGGGCAGTACCGCCAACTAACAGGCGTTAACTATAATATATCAGTTACTCAGGTAATGGAGACCGAATTGAAAATGAGGTTGAAAAGTGTACTTGGCCTTCATTCAGCCAGGTATGGAGCAGTTACTTTTTCGAAAGAAATGATAATGTCCTCTTCCGATACAAATTCAGGAGAAAGTACAACAAGCAGCCTTTCGTCAGCTACTGTTGACGATACCGTTTACAGTATTTTAGAAGACAAGTAGGCTACACTGAAAACATACAATTCGATGAGTCGGGTTTTATATATGCCTGTGGTTACATATCGTTCAAGCGATGTTCAAGAATAAAATGTGAATAATGTTTGGCTTTGCTTAGAAATAAAGAAAAGATAAATGACAGCTACTTCAATCAAATAAATAGCGGCGGACTTACAGTTCCTGCAGATTTTATTTTATCAGTGTGTAAACATGTTGTTGGAATTACACAGGCACTAATTTCTGATAAGTTTGAGGAACAATTTTTAAAATGTAAATGTAACAATCAACGCCAAGTAATTCAAAATCTTAGTCTACTCGGTATTTTATCAGATATTGAATTGTCAGAAACTGCCGAGAAAACTTGTACCTGTGGATGTAGTCACAAGAATTGTCTTAACAATGAGTAACATTTTGTTAAATAATTACAAGAAGTTGAGGAATGAACGGGTAACTTGCCATAGTAATCACAGAAAACTTGCTATTCTTTGTTAGAGGCCAACCTGTTGTATATTTTGCAAATGTCAAATAATTATTGAAAGCAAATTGGTTTTGTTACTCCAAGTAAGCCCTACTCACTCTTGAAAATCCTTTTACTTTAATGTTGAAAAGAACAAATATTATTTCGTTATTTCAGTTTGTTTTCGTGGCGAAGCACACGCATCAACAGCTGACCGGCTGCTATGGCCATCCCAGTTCAGAGAAGTGCAGCGTTGCAAGGTCGAACGCCGCGGCCTTTCGTAGAGCCGGCCATGGTATCGCACGCTGGGCCTGAACTACGGCTGCCAGTGTGACCACATATAAACAGAAATAATTAGGGGCAGAAATAATAATATATAAGTTTCTAGTTTATCTTTCATTCTTATCAAACTCACAACCGTACAACAATTTAATACTCCTTACCTAAAACTCGCTTGCCACGGTGGGTGAGTGGTTAACCTGTCGGTCTACTAACCCCAAGCTTGCAGGTTCGTCCTGGCCGTGGTAAGTGATTTTTGAAAGGCAGCAAAAATTACGACACCATGTCATACGACGTTGGCATGTTAAAGAACCCATTTGAATTCAATAGGCCGTGTTCATAATGGCAAAATTAATCTCGAGAGTTTCCGCCAACACAAAGTTCCTATCTAACCTCCTTGACTTTCATAGTGTTTCAAGGAACAACGAAATTCGACATGCAAGCTACCCTCTGGGTGTCAAATAACAAAGCTTGCACCCGGCAGCCGAGGCCATACGATATTATTATTATTATTATTATTATTATACCTAAAACCCGATCTACTATTACACCTGCCAGCTGGGGTGGAATTCAAGACGCAGACTTGAACCCGGTTCTCCTTCCCTACCATCCTTTTTTTTTCTGCAATGATGAGGCAAGAAACAACATCTGGCGATGTAAGGAGAAGAAAGAAGCGTGAGATGCCAATTACTGTATACTCCAGCACTAGCGTTTAATTATGACCCCAGCCTCAGTAATGAGGCCTACTTTGAATGTTCCAACTAGTTTATTACTCGCAGGCGTGTTAAATTAATACATGGCTCTCCAATAAATAAAACACCTCTTTTGGTTAACAGAGAAGACCCGTCATGTTTTTTCTTTTTCTTCTATTTTAGAAATATCTCAACGCAGCTTTATTATTTACGTGAAATATATGAGTGTCTTGTGGTTGTTTTGTTTTAAGGTAATCGGCAGGACGTGGTTCCAAGCTTTATGTTGGAAGAGGCGTGGTTCTACTGTCACATAAATCCCCGCTCAAACAACGTGAGGTGTTACTAGTGCTGCCAGCTAGCGGACTTGCCCAGCCCCATTATACACAATATTACATGTTATCTCCACACAAGTGTTTTTATGATCGCTACCCGCCTCGCTGCCCCACTCAATTAATTAGTAACCATTCGCTCTGCTTGTTAACAGCAATACGATAGAGTTCTTCTCCTCCTCGCAACTGTCACTACAGTATCTTCCACTTGCCACTGTGTGTCGCTCTTGCTGTGCAAATGGGGCTGGGGAATATGAAAGATACTGTAGTTGTTTACAGTGCTACTCCCGGCATACTAAGGGCGCACTTCATTTTAATGCTAGACTTCAGATAAACTCTTTTACATTCGATGGGATCCACCTCCTTGTGTATTGGCTCGAATCCCAGCTCTGCCAAGAAAATTAATTCTGGTCTGAATGTAGCCTGATCCAGACCTCAGACCAAAATTAAATTTATTGGCATAGCTGGGGACAAAACCCGGTCCCCCAAGGTGACTGCCAAGAACGCTAGCCGCTACACCAGTAGGTGGAATCAGAAATAAAACTATGGCGAAACGTAATGATTAAATTTGATTCAACGGTCCAAATTACACACTCTCTTGAGATCCAAATTACACGACATGCTTCTAAGCACAAGATCTCGGGTTCAAACCCGGCCGAAGTCGTCGGATTATTAAGAGCGTTAAAAATCCCTCAGTATGCCTTCCTTCGGAGGGAAAGTAAAGCCGGCGAGCCCAAGTCATGGATTTATGCCATGTAAATGAACCTTCCATTAACTAAAATTGTGTGAAGCAAAATTTTTAACTTATATTTGATTAACGCTCTATAACTTCCAACGTTCTCCGCTAAGTGCCGGTTGCGGTGGCATCTACTAGCCAAGTTGTCGGTTAGGTGTAGTTCACGGTAGCATGTGGTAGCAAAAGTAGGAACTACTTGAAATTGATCGTCTGCAGTCCTTACCTGAATTACAGATAACGCACCCTAATACAGCCATCACAATTAACACCGGTTATCAGACAGATTCTACACACACCCGAAGTACACAGGGCTACATGACCGCGTTGTCGCAGGCCCTAAACTGAGGAACCAACCAACAATCTGAAATAAAATAATATGAAAATTATTTGAATTTTTTGCATGAAAGTATGTTAGAACTTACCACGATATTTCAGCAGTACTTGTGAAAGCAACTCTTCCTCTTCGTTGATATAATACACAACATACTTCCTCGTGGTAGTATAACTTAGGCTTACAAGGCATGTGAGTGATAAGCTTCTTTTTCTCTTTCACACTCAATCCTCAGTCAAATAATAAAACAGCTTGCAGGGGGAATGGGACTCTGAACTGCCTTGCTGACCTTGCCTGAGAAATGGGGTTGCCAAAGTTGCAAATACGAAAAATAATATCAGTCCAAATTACACGCCGGTCCAAATTTCCTACTGTTGAAAACCTTATCAAGGTGAACTCAATTTGGACCAAACTCTGCACGATCGAAGTACGCATAATCAAAATACGGTTCATTATGTTTTATGCGGCTCCAATATTGCCAACCATTACTATAGCCTTTAATACGTGGTACCACACTTGCAGTTACCCTTGAAGAACTCGCGTAATTCTGGTCCAATTTTGTATGAACACAGTGCGTAACCAATACACAACTTATTAGGATTTCAGCCGTTAATAACAACCTTACAGTTACTTCTAAATAACTGGTAAAGGACTAGCCCTAAGCTTGGACTAAGCTTTGTAAGAACAAAGTACGCACTATTGACAGACAATTTATTTAGTTTTAAGCGTTTCCAGTTCTGCCAACTGTTAGTAATACATGGTACCACCTTACAATTACAGTGCCATTGTAAAACTAGCAAAAGACTGACTCAATTTTGATCTGGAACACACGATTTGTCTAGTGTTGGCCCATTTCAGGATTATCAATAGGAGATACAAACTAAACAGTTGTCTTTGAATAACACGTAACTTGAGTTCTTGGGAGAGAAGAGAGTCGAAGAGCTTGCGGTAGATGTACTGTAGTGTATTGTGATATAGCCTTATTTCATCACGCTTATGTCACATCAAACGACTTTAATAAGTCTTGATATTACCAAAGTAATATATCTACTTGGTATAAAACCATGTCCCCGATTCTTGGATGTTACGGGTAACCTCGAGAACCACTGGATGGATTTTGATACGGTTTTCACCATTCTGTAAAGGATATCTCGAGGATAATTTCTGTAGAAAATAATGTATTTATCATCAAAGGAAGCCGAGCAGTAACGATTTCAGTGGTAAAGACGAAAAAAAAAACTGGCGTCCGAGTGCTTTGTAAGCTTACGCTGGGCAAACCGTTAAACATATATAAATACTATGAGTGTAAGAATTGTTCAGGATGAAAGGTTCTACAAAAAAGTCCGCGAGAGCATATGTCTATCTTCAATACATAGCCCACTATAAGTGTTTTTACGTTTTAATTTCTTCCAACCATGTCCATTCAACTACTGAGGCGACAGTTTACGAGTTAGCTAAGGGCGTGCCTATCATCCCTGTTACAGCCTAGCTAGTGGGCGAACCTATTAACCCCAGGTACAGCCAGCAGCAAACCGTTGAGTCGTGTTGAGTTAAGACTTCTGAGAAGGGTGGTTGTCTTTGGAGTTTCCCTGGAAGTGCAACTCGGGTTTTCTTCATTTCGCCTGTGAAACACAGTCAAGTTAAGATTGGACAGAAGGGGGGTTTGAGTATCATTCACCTCGCCATTCCCTGGAAGTGCAACTCTCATTTCGCCTGTGAACTTTTCGTTCCGAAAAATTCACAGTCAACTTAAGATTGGACGGGAAGGGGATTATATTATATTAAATTATACTGATTGGCGTATAATCTCTACTTTGTATAAAACAAAGTCCCCGATTCTTGGATGTCACGGGTAATCACGAGAACCACTGAATGGATTTTGATGTGGTTTTCACCATTCTGTAAATGATATCTCGAAGAAGGTTTCTGTAGAAAATTATTTATTTATGACCAAAGGAAGTCAAGCACTAACGATTTCAGTGAAAAGGTCGAAAAAAACTGGCGTCCGTGCGCTTTTTAAGCTTACGCTGGGCAAACCGTTAAACATATCTATATACTATGAGTGTAAGAATTGTTCAGCATGAAAAGTTCTACAAAAAAGCCCGAGAGAGCATATCTCTATCTTCAATACATCGCCTACTATAAGTGTTTTTACGTTTTCATTTCTTCCAACAATCTCCATTCAGTTACAGAGGCGACAGTTTACGAGCTAGCTAGGGGCGAGTCTATCACCCCAGTTACAAATTAGCTAGCGGACGAGCTTATTGCCCCAGATTCAGCCAGTGGCAAACTGTCGAGTCCTGTTGAGTTAAAAACTTTAGAGAAGAGTGGTTGTATTTGGACGTTTGGAGTTTCCCTGGAAGTGCAACTCGGCTTTTCTTCATTTCGCCTGTGAACTTTTTGTTCCGCAAAATTCACAGTCAAGTTAAGAATAGACGGAAGGGGGATTTGTGTTTCATGCACCTCGCCATTCTTAAATTACGTCTGACAAGAATTTGTTGCACATGCATCTCCATGATAATATAATTAATAGTCCAGTCAGTGATTTTAACCCATCATGCCGAGACGTAAAACGGATATTGGTCGTTGTTCATTGACATTGAAAAAAAAAGCGCTTATCACGTAATGCATTCATAACTGTTCCCGGGCGAAGCCGGGTCGGGTTGTTAATATTTCTTTTATTTTAAGGAGGGAGGTGGAGGCAAGGTGTATTTGATACAGAACATTATTTCATCTGTTACAACGTCCACATTTCTTATCTCTGCCACTATTTTAGCTGTACACTTATGAAGACTGACCGGAGCACATTAGGAGCACTACTTTATAAAAATTCAGGGACATGAATGGCTCAACCTTCGTATGATACACATTGTAATGACATGTTTCTGTATGGTTTGAATGATAATCTTTTTCGAACCTGTTATTAGTTACGGAGACTGTTCTACTTTTGGGTCCCTCATGTGTTTGTATTGGGGCAGAGGAGCCTTCTATTTATTTTCAATTAATTTAGTCATGCGATATGTAATAAAAGTTTCCTTTATAATAGAAATTACCAACAATATTCCTTCTATACTTTTTTATTTCATTTCTTAGCATTTAATACAAAATTATTCCCCGTTGTTGCAACTCGTACGTTCAATGGAAACTACAACTTAAATAATCTTTGAACAACACCCGGAAACGTCGGGTTAAACAGGTACCATGAAAAATAAGCTGATAAGATCGACTTTTGTCCGTGTGTGTGCCCGTTTTCCAAATAACTTTTGATCGACTGGACCTATGTTATTAAGAATTGGTATTAAGTTAGTTCCATATCTGGATATCTCGCAAGACCTCTCAATGAACCACCAACAACAACTACATTGTACATAGATATATATAGCACTTCTCACGTGGTTGACCGATCGTGCTGAAATAGCGCTCTTATTCTTTAATACAATTCTCTGTTTCGTCTTGACCCGCACACGAATATGATAATAATCGTATTTTCTTAGGGGGAAGAAATGCATTTACGCACATACTAATAATATTAATAATTACAACAATAATAATCACCCAAAAAGTCCATCGTGTGTGTTTATTTATTCTCTTCACACTTTTATGCTGTTTTTAGCGTTTTAATTTCCTGTCAGTATTCTACGAAGCCATTAAAGTACTGAGCTGTAATTTACAAGAGAGAACTGCAGCACCACATGAAATATGTGAATATGAATATAAATTTATTGACATGTTCGTTCCTGACGTCATCCCACTCAGAACCATGTCTGCCTTATCAACGCAACGCCCTTTTGTTTTAATAATGTAAGGCGCAAAACGGTCATATTCGATTAGTTCACGTAGTCTTCTAAAATCTCAGTTTCGTCCCAGTTTCCTTTTGATTTCCTTCACTGGGAATACGCAGGAATGTAAATAAAGGTTTATAAAACATTTGCAACATTTGGAAAGACTGAACACATTTTAGAAATTTCCTACTCATTTGCAATTTGTTCAACCTGTAAATTTACAATTATTGAATTATATTAATACCGGTACCATTATGATAACGACATTTGGAAATAGTATATCAAATTCATAGCGTACAGAGCAGGAAGAGCAATCATATGCTCTGCTTATGATGAAACTGCACTGTAGTATTTTCCAATACAACCACAATTGTCTCTGTGATACGACCTTTGATTCAAGCAAACTGTGCAGAACATCCTTCCTAACGGGATATCGTCTTTTTATTTGTTCAAACGCACTTTATAAACAAATAAATATATTCCAGTTGACTTATCACTAAGTGCAAGATTTTTCCTGTGCTATTGAGACGATATGGAAGATTTTGGTACAAACCGCATTTTCTAACTCGCTATCGTTTAAGAGCACGAGTTTCGTGAAACGTAGACCCTAAATATATATGATAGTATTAATAATAATAATAATAATAATAATAATAATAATAATAATAATAATAATATGGTCTTTAACTCCCTTTTAACTATTGCGGCTTGCAAATCATTAATTGCGATTTCTTAAAAATTGTATATTGACTTAAGGTTGCGAGTACGTATAAAATAGATTCTTGCTGTTGTTGCAACTGTATCAACAAATCTTCGAAACATAATTTATTTACGAGTGCAGGGTTGCAATACAAAACACGGAACGTAATTAACAAATCCCACAGGCATTTTCCGGAGAGTAATTTAATATATGGCTGGCTGCGTAGCTGAACAGTAACATTCTCGCCTGCTATTCCCAAAGTTGCAGTATAGAATCCTGGCGCAGTCATCTGGCATTTGAGGGCGAGAAAATGTGAGGGATCCGTGTCTGTAGATTTACTGGCACGTTAAAGATCCTCTTTGGGGTAATATTCCGCCATCCAGGCGTCTCTAGAAGCCGCGGTAGTTAAAAGGAACGTAAAACCATTAACATTATTATTATATCTTAATATATCTACAGGCATAAAGTGGAAAACTGTGTTGAAAAATGAATGCTATAGAAACCTGTGAGTTATAAAATTTCAGTCGATGAACACAAATTGGCCAAACGACTGAACAGGGGCACAATGTATATAAAATAATAAATAACTAAATAACACACCAGAAAAAATTACATGTATTTATTATAATCACTATTAAATAATGCGCAATTTACGATTACCATCAAGTGGTCATCATCAGATCCTGATCACTAGCCTAGGTTGAGGTTTATATGTTATACTAACATTAATCTGTGTTGGCTTATAATACTTAATATAATCTATACGGCTGGAGCGATTCCAATGAAACTCGGTAAGAACATAGTACTATTTTGTCCGACCGCAACCATGCCCTTCGCATTTTATTTTATTACCTCTCCAACATGGCGTCTGTGCGAAATATTTCACCGGCATTCTATATCTCCGAACCTATTACTGATATCACCCTGACATTTTGTACGGTGATAAAGGGCACTACTAAACGTTTACCTATGTAACTTTCAAAAACCTGTTAAGTACAAAACGAACATGACGGCCAAGTGAAGTCGAACCATTTAAATAGACTAACCATCCGAGCGCAGTGAAAAAAGTGCAGCAAATATTTATACAAATTGTAATGCACTGGCATCTCATTTAGTTCAATTGTTTACATAACCTCAAGATAGCGGCTGTGCAAAATTTTAAAATTTAGGTTTCATTTCTTGTGTCCGAATCTTGCGATCGAAGTCAACGTTTGAATAACGAACCTACGCCATAAGCGTCATCTAATAGTACAGTATATAACTCTATGGCCTACTTACATAAAAATCCAACATGGCGACCATCTGAAATATTTAGAGGGTTCACCATATCTTCTATAAGCCTCCGTGGCTTAGGCGGCAGCAGGCCGGCCTCTCACCGCTAGGTCCGTGGTTCAAATCCCGGTCACTCCATGTGAGATCTGTGTTGGACAAAACGGAGGCAGACAGGTTTTTCTCCGGGTACTCCGGTTTTCCCTGTCAAAATTTCATTCCAGAAACACTCTCCACTATCATTTCATTTCACCTGTCATTCATTTAATCTTTGCCCCAGAGGAGTGCGTCAGGCCTCGGCAGCCGGCACTGTCCATATCCTCGCCGCTTGATCGGGGCTTCATTCATTCCATTCCTGACCCGGTCGGAGACTGGAAGCAGGCTGTAGATTTTTTTTTCAGTACATAACTCTAATGCCTAAATATATAAAAATTCGACATGGCGACCATCCGAAATATTTAGACGGTTCTCAAAATCTACATATGTATTGATGATGATGATGATCAGGTGCCATCAAGTCGTTGTCGACTCCTAGCGACTGCATGGATCGACTATCCCCATATGATTCGGTCTTCAGCCATATACTTCATATCCTTCACTGACATATTCATGTTGGATGTGATGGAGTCGATCCATCCCAATGTGGCCGCCCTCGTCTCCGAGATCCTTCCACCTTTCCAAGATTAATTGTATTTTCCAACGAATCATAACATCTCATAATGTGTCCAAAATATGACAGCCGTAATCTTGTTATCAATGCTTGTATGTTGATAGAAGCAATTAACATAATTAGGATATAATTATGAAAATAGCTTGTTTATATTTTTTATTTTGTACACCCACCCAGTAATATTCGTGGTGACCGACTGAAGTTGTATAACCAACAGTTTGAAAAGTCAACACTGTAAAAATGGCTTCAGAATTTTAAAATAGAAAATATACATAAAATTTAGCCTTAAAAAATCCACTGAAAATTATGTCTGAACTACGCTAACGAAATGCATACTCTACGAACACAATATTTGAGACGAAGGATAAAGGCTAATTAAATGCACATGTTTATTGAGATCTCCTTTAAAATACCAACAGTCTACAAGTTGGGAGTAATACTCATAGTGTTGCGTTCTCTTACGGGTGGGGCCGGGGAAACATCGCTTGCGGCCGGGAATCAGACATTACGTAATTGACTAATTCGTCTACGCAGTACTTACCCTGTTATAGGCGATGTTGGAAGTGATGTCCGTCAGCTGCCACACAGTTCTGACATCGTTTAATAAAATTACGGTTCACACGTGTAAGTTCTTGTTCGGTAATTTTCCCAATTTCTGTTGTTACTCTTTCAACAACTCGACAAAAGAATCCGAAGAGGTCGTGAAATTACTGAGGGTTGTGCTCAACCAAACCGTGTTTCAATTTGATAATAAAATATACACACAAACAGAGGGCCTAGCCATGGGGTCACCACTAAGCGGGCTAATCGCCGACATCTGCATTAACACACTGAAAAATGCGTTCCTAGAAAAGACCTCGACAAAAGGAATAGTAACGTGGAAACGATAAGTGGATGATGTAATTTGCATCTACGACTTGAATTAACAAGCGACATCTAATTTAGTTCAATTTTTTACATAAACTCAAGATGGCGGCTGTGCAAATTTTAACATTAAGTTTTTATATGATTAAGAAATCATGTGACCGAAGTCATCGTTTGAATAATGAACCTACGCAATAATCATCATCTACTGTAATAGTACATAACTCTATTGCCTACATATATAAAAATCCAACATGGCGACCGTCCAAAATCTTTAGATGGTTATCAATATCTACTAATCTATTACAGCAATCAAACTGAAATTTTGTATGTTGATACAGGCAATTAACATAAGTAGGATGCCGGTATATGAAAATAAACTATTTAGTTCTTCTGGGAACTACTTGTTGTTCTTGTGTTCCAAGTTACCCTCTATGAAAGTGTTGCTTGGAAAACTTGTGTTTAAACGGAATATCTTCGAGTTAGCAAATTCAAGTTATTTCAAAAACGGAATACTTTTTTTTTTCTTTAAAATGGGGATGGAAAGAAAAGGTTAGAAAATAACAGCTGTAGTAGTATATTTCATAGAGATGACAGGAATTGTAGGAACAACATGGCACGGACAGATTACAAAAACTAAAATGTCAAAGAAAAGTAGAAATTCAGTGGATAATTGCATTTCAAATGAAGAAAATATACACAAGAGAAAGGAATGAAGGAATACAGCCTCAAATAACTGAATACCACAACGACGCTTAGAAGTATTGTAAAAGAAAGTGATCTCTTTTCGGTTATTGTTGAAAAATGTATTTCTTTTTATTCTCCACATTTTCGCTTGAAATATCTATATTTGAGCCACTTTTGAAGATTCCCTCATGAAGTTCAGGATGATATTTAACTTGTGGCTAGTTCTACCTGGGTTATGGAATTCATCCTTAAATTCTTTTATCATACATGTACTTGAATGTAAAAATACCAACGGTCCACCTTGAATCGGCGCTGTGATTATCTTATAGTTGAAGATTTCTCCCAACATGTCTCTGATTATTTGATACTCTTGAAAATCTGAGGCTTGCCTGTGCGGTGTTTACGTTTTTCCCTTCGAAGTCTGTTACACGTTGGGAGGGGGTTCATATTTTGTGTTATTCGACACGCTCTCCACAGCCGACAGAATCACGGTGGAGTTGTTGTTTCTTTCTGATTGAAAATTTCTGCCAACAGATTGCCTAAGTGCTTCATATACAGTATTTTGAAAGCTGATGTTTCAAGCTTGCCTTTACATGGTATTTCTTTTTCCTCGGACGTCCTTTTACACGAAGGGTGGGGGTGTATATTCTGCGCTGTTAACACTTTCAGGGTTGTTGCTGTCAAACGTGGTGACCCGCAGTTGATTTTATTGCCAGCGTAATTGACGATACATTGGCATCTTATGAGAGTGAAAGTGAACGCCACCATTATCACCCGTACCGAAGAGGAAGTGTTGTTCTAGTCCCAGTAGGCTATACCAGGTTAGCAGGCCTACAGTTTATGAGGCCGTGGAACTGCAAGGACAACAAGAATTAGAAAATGACAGTTATGATGATGAAGGTGTTGATAATGAGAGTAATACCGGTATTGGAGATTTAGATGAAAACCATGCGGCTGCTGATATCGATTCCGAGAGTATTTTCCAAACTGTAAAATATTTTCTTTCATCAGCTGTCTACATTGTTATGGGTGTAATGTATATTGTTGTAACGCACTCATTGTTGCATCTTCCGTTAATAATTAGACTGTACTACGGATATTATGTGTAGTACAATAGCCTATGCTTTTATAATAGGAATGATAGACAGCAGATCATAAAATTCAGTCAGAGAAGTGGCAAGTGCGATTTTTTTTTCTAAACTTTTATGGGGTGGTATAATAAGTTTAACTTAATTTATGATATATAAGAAATGAATGTCGATTTGTACAATGTTCTTGTTTCTTTCGAATATGACTCACACTTTTCATTAATTTCCGGTTTAAATAGCTCATTAATATTGTACAGTACCCCAGGGGTACGCACCCCTTGGAGACCATCACCCCATCATCTACTTAAATCTCCTAACTGGCAACCCTTGTAAAGCCAGACCAACATCTATCAGTACCACAAGGACAGCTTGTCATTCTGGAAGGCTGGCTCAATCCTTGCATAACTATTACACACAGCGACACATTATTAACTAGGGCAGCTATGCCATCACAATGCTGACAGCATAGCGCCGACGAGTATAAGAAGGCATCTTAATCAGGTCAAGCTCTCAATCAATTATCAGTTTTATAGTGTGACTGCCGAAGGCTACGCTGGTATCATCAGGTGAGTCAGAACGTGTTCAGAATCCTATAACTTTGTAACCTTACTCCCAATTTGTATAGACAAGTTTGTACACATTGTAACATCACTACATCCCTTAAAAGGGACTCACATATCCATTATTACTGACCAATAAACACTTGGTCAGTACATACACCTGCATTACTGTTTACACGCTTCTTCACGCCCTAACTCCCTTCCTGAACTCTCCGTCACTATTAGACGTGACTTATAGTAGCCAGGTACTTGCTAGTGCAAGCAACATCGTATTCCCGTACCTGCCTGCTTGCTAGCAGCGGCCCGCGCCATATAGCTGACACGTACAAGTCGATTATCTAACCAGACAGCTGGGCGACCAGCACAGTGACCCTTGCATTGAGTTCCATCCCCTAAAACACTCCTACGTTATTTATAGGAGCGCCCCAACACTAACACAACACTCTACACTGGTCAGCTTGCCCGACTACGGGAAGCTACCCCCTTTTAGACACCTTTTTCTAAATCAACACAATAACTCTTCCGTTTTAGATCCTACCACCCCCAAATAAGGGATCTAAAACAGATGGTGGAGGCGCGGGTACTACGCACAGTAGAACAGGACTCAACCAACGAGCCCTCGTAGTAAAGACGGCCCGTACCGCACGCAGCCAAGTAAATAGTGAAAAAAAAAATTCCCCAGACAAAAAACACCATTTTTGCTCCAAACTAGCTACACAGGGGAAATTCTTAGTAAACCAACCCCCCAGCCCCAGACAGAATCAAAGAGATACGAAAATACACTGTCAAACACGCACAGATTTTTTATTTTTATTTTATTCGCATACACTTCAGTCAGAATGGCACCTCATGCAGAGATTGCAAGCCGTAGAGGCAATAGGGTTACGCCAATATTATTAACATTATTAATAGGATGCCAAAGACATATACAAAGGCGACAGACACAAATACGGGCACTCCAAACAAAAGTCGGGGCAATACAGGGCAAACAGCCATACACTCCGTCAGAGGGTAGGACAACGCAATTAAGATGCGCACATAAGCACTTGAGGAACATACATGAACACCTCAATAGGATCCATGTCCAAAGAAACAAAATATACGAACAATTAATCACCACACATGGTCCCGTAATAGATAATGCAACCCTCGAGAGAATGAGGGTGCACTACACAGGTTTACACACTCAATACAGGGAACTCATTCGCCAACAAGCGTTTCTCCAATTGGCGGCTACAGAACTGTATAGGACACAGAAACATTAATACAGTAATTTGCAAACAGGCCATATGCCTCAATAGGCGGTACACCCAAATTTGGGACGAATACCGTGAGCTCCGGGCTCACTAAGCCATTTTCGAGTACATGGCAGGGCCACCAGCCCAGCCGAGAGAGGACATAAGCGTGGATACGCTGACTCGACAATTTGCGAGGATGTCCCTCTCGCCATGTACTGCCACGCATGAGAAGGAATTCGCCGTGGCCACAGTCCAGAAGACGGCCAGGTTAGGCTCCAATAGACTACAAGCACAAAGTTACACAAACACACGTCCTTCAGCTCCGGATCGGAAGGCAACTTGGCCAAACCGAGGAGCAGAGCCTAGAACAATCCCCTCGGAACAAACGAACGAGAGGGAGTTGAAGCCAGGACCCTCAGACACATATGATACGACAGGGAGACAACGGGACGTAACCACGTCATGGGCTGAGGACGTAGAGCCCGCCCTGCAGCACATTGAGCCTACACACACCAACACAGATAGGCAAACGCAATGGCAGGAGTCTGCCGTGGCTACAGGCCAGAAAGCGGTCAGGCTACACGCCACCACATTGCTAGGGCCGACACAAGCCATTAAGCGACCTATACCGCCAGTTCAAAGGGCAAGTTTGCCAGAACGAAGGCGAACACCGGCATTAGTACCCCAGGTGCGAATGCATAAGAGGGTGTTGCATTCAGTCCCTCAGGATGCACGATACACGCACGCACATGGTGACCACGCACTCACACACGGTACACGGGGTACAGGAAAGGTGTTATTACCTACCCCACCAAACCACTCAGGCAAAAGCACACACACCCCCGTAAACTCTACTAGGATAGCGCAGAGCGCATTTAGGCCCTCGAAAACAGGCACACTCAAACCTATAGACACGTGCTACGGTGGAAGTAGGCCCAGGCTTACTTTGCTACAAAATCCCCCGCAAAATGGCAAAGATGCGCCTCAGTGGATTTCAGGGGCCTATAATCTCATAACAGGGCAGAACCCTTCACCTTTCCGAGCAAGGACGCTCGGACCGGAGTAACGACTTCCACCAGGGACACGGACACAAGCTAATAACACTTGCACCTATAGTAGGGACATACATACAGACTCACTAGCGTAAACGGCACATTTTTTTTTTCTCCACGTATATGCAGTGCAACATGGCTAAACCAAAAGTATATAATTCTAAATCCTTCTTGATTTATTTTGGGCACCTAGCATTTT
The DNA here is from genome assembly GCA_946902985.2 of Meconema thalassinum. Lineage (NCBI taxonomy): Eukaryota > Metazoa > Arthropoda > Insecta > Orthoptera > Tettigoniidae > Meconema > Meconema thalassinum. The sequence goes on along the minus strand of OX336390.1, from coordinate 629,035,089 downwards.
TTTTTTCTCAGGCCATCAATGGTTACTGAACATAGGGTCCATATTATAACTTGGATAACATAAAGTGCTAATATCCAAAGCCAAGTAGAAGCCCATCAGGTGAGCTACGCGGCTTAAGGCCGGAAAGAGATATTCCGAACACAGCTTAAGCAATAAAACACAGCATAGAGCTTAAGCGGGTCTTTCTAGGTGGAAATGACTAAATGTTCTATGTTCCGGTCCAACAGTTTGATAGATTCCCTTGTGACGGGCGAGAGCCCTCATTGTAACAAGAATTAAGAATCTCAAACTATTTTCCAAAAGTGGTAGATTTCCCTGAGACGTAACTAGATTACTATAGTGCTAACGTCACCTACCAGGTGGATAGTACGATCAGGACCTACTTACCATTTTTTAAGCATTTTTTTCATAGTGGTTACGACACAATTTTGGCAGACTATCGCCATCGGGCAACCCGCTTTAATCAGCCTAAGGCAGGGTGCAGGCGACATACAATATATCTTCTATACCTTTTCAAAGTGCTCTCTTAATACGGAGCGGGGCATAGCTCATTTTTTTTCCTCTTTCTCGGCCTCAGTCATTAGGCCCGATGAAAGAAAAATTGGCCAAGTTGAACTATATATATTCCATACATAGGCATACGTGACACGTTACACTGCCTATAATATGACTTTTTTCTCACCTCCACAACAGCACGCAAGCTAAAACGCTAACACACCGTAGGATGAAAATCCCAGACTTTGGGAAACCCTGCACATTTTTGGAAATCACACAATCAGTTTACATTGCCACAGGACAGTAAATCGCTACTAAAAGAAAAGGAAATGATCCCGCTGGCAGACGTGGAAAGAAGGCCAAGAAATAGCCTTCAAACCTCACTGACCGCACCGGGATACGATCCTAACACTACCAAACTGTCCCGGAGACACAACCTGAATAGTGCCAGAAACAATTACTCTGAGAAAAGACGGTCTCAAAACCCGCAACCTTCTGAATACCAGGAACATAAGGTCGGGTAGCTATCCAGTTCTAGAATAGAAAAATAGGAAGCTAAAATAGATTGGGACAGTTCCACTAACAGAGGGTCATAAATGAAGAACAACAAAATCACCTCCGGCACATAGTCACCAAACACGCGACTAGCGGCCCGGAGACACTCGTGTATAACGACATTTGGAACAATGGATAGGAATATACTTGACCCACATTACAAATCAACACAACACTTGCGAACACAAAGGTAGTTAACAGAAGGTTCTTTTGCATTACGAAGAGCCTGCCCGCAATTACAACAGACAGCAATCAAGTTCCCACATACGCGTGCCGGAAACAAGAGCATGGACAGAACATAAAACAAATGAGAGCTCACGACATTGTAATTCTACACTGTCAGCGATAAGGCACGCATGACTGGCTGACCTTCACGCATACAGACGAACTAAGCCAGCTTCAAGTGGACAGGAAAGACGCGTTCATTCACGGCAGATTCAAACACCTCAGAACTCCACAAATTACACTACGAGGAGAAGTCAAAAACATACAAACTCTGCACAGGTATGCGTACTTTCATTTGCACATTGCACATACACGGGGAACGTGCCATAATATGGACGGCACAAATACCGTCGTAACAAGCCTTTACAGCACCCCGGGTCCGAACCCATGATCACACACCACGCTCGTACCAAAAACTAACTATCCAACGGTATTTTTGGTACGGGAAACACAATCAAAATACATACAAGGAGCGCACAAAACATGAACAACGCAGACATATAACACAGAAGAATGACATGAGGTCGCGGGTCTGAATCCCAAAAAAAAATTGGACACCATGGAAAGCAATCATCCAGGCTTCCAATCACACTGAAATTAGCCCATACAACCATACAACCAGGGAATACCACATTTCCTCCCGCCAAAGGCCAGGCATAGAATTTCAGTGACACCTGACAGGGAAAATAGACTTCCCAGACACAGGCATAGAAATTTCATAAGACAAAGGTCTTACGGAATAGTGACCACACAATAGTATTAGCAAATAGTACGAATTGCTACATTAAGTCCGCCAGGAATCTAAAACAATGACAACACTTGCATACGTGCAGGAAAGCACATGCCAGCGGATGACATACATAACATCCCAGCCTGACATTACACATACAAACTGCTGACTGGCAGACTTCGTCACATTGCCATATCGATGGTGACAAGACACTATTGTTTACCGGCATTGACCATGACATTAAAAACGCAAAACAATCATAATAACATACATTTTTTTAACACTGCAAAAGCATGTAGCAATGGACAAGACGTTGACAGGCCACGGGCACCTCCTGCCCATACACGCGATACATATTACGACTTAGCCTGCAACAGACCAACCGTCCGCATGGTGTAGCGGAACATAGGCACACACACACGCGCTCACTAATTAGAAGCGAACACAGACAGGGGCTCTGAGGAAACAAGACCTCCCCCCCCCCCAATAACTTCTTTTCGCGATTCTATTCCCAAAATAAATCATTCCAGGCGATTAGGACATGGCCAGTCGCACTACGACCACTGGCCACATTCACACTACAAATGGCAGACCAGATTAGGTCGTGAAGCTTTACTATCCCAAGGCGCGGATAGAAAGCAAACATGGACCAAGGGAGGATGACAGGAGAACAGGCTACCAGCGTACCACCTTACTCCCTTCCAATAACCTTCTCACGTCCAACATAACCAACGCAGACACATGAACACGACCAAAACAGCTACACTACATTACAGAGTATACACAAGGGGTTGATAGACTTCATGCGTCTAAAGAGAAGGCTTGCTACGCCTTGGATCACGATGCTACCACCTGAGTATTAGGGGTGGGTCGGCAAACATTAAATAAGCATAATGCGCATCTCCAAATGAGAGATGAGGCCACAATTATTTATATTAACCATTCTTTGTTAATTAAATACTCCCGCATGACAGGAATATATTAGTATTATGTCTCAACCTACACCTATCCGTACATGAGTGCAGACGCCTCATATCCAGATACATGCATGAGTATCCCATCCATTTACCAGGGGTATTACTATCAAACCTGCATGGGATTTTCATATATTTGCAATCCCGGGAATTACCTCCCCAGTCCACTCATTGTAGGAGCAATCCTAGTAGCATTACCGGCTCAAGGCCACCATTTATTTGAGCCCAAAGATGCATAACCCCTTCCTACCATACTTTAAGCCCACTCTACAAATAACTACCCCCAGATCATAATAACAGGGTACCTGACGCCACAGACCCTACTAACACCTCCATTAAGGTAAAAAGAGCATTATCGCTGGAAAGCTGACGTAGCAATAGTAGACCAGAAGTAGTCTATGTACTTAGAAGTTCTACAACCCCACAACACTTGAAATATTTTACATTTTACATTTTTAAATCATTTACAAAGGTTACGCCCATTTTTTTTATTTTTATATAAAGGAATCTGAAACACTCTGATTGGTGATAGCGGCGTAAGCCAAAGGCCAAAGGCACCACACTGGGGCAGAGCTGGGGTAGGTGATGATGACCCTTACCCCAGTTGGCTCAACAAATCACTGACTAGACCAAACAGACGAACCACGCAAGGTTGAAGCATTCGGGACCTGACACGGGCAAACGTCAAGATCTAGGGGTGCATCTAGCCTATCCCCCTTGTCGGAGACAGTTACACCCAGTATGTGCCACGGTCGTCGAAGCCCAGACCTGCAGGGAAGTCTTTCTGAGGATGGTGGGAGAAATAGCCCACTCCGCGCCGAACTCAGGGGATGACTCTAGAGACGACCCCATTATGACTAGACTTTAGCTAAAATTAAGTAAGTAAGGCTTCTACAGCGGGAAGCAAGACTCCTGTGCGTTGGAGTGAAATATTACTGCGGCCTATAAAGGCGAAATGAAATATTAATGCGAAAAGCATACTACTGCGGCCGACAACGGCGGGTAGAAATATTACTGCGAAACGCAGACTACGATTGCCGACGAAGGCAAAGATAATATTATGCCATTGGACGATGTCCAATGCCCACCTAAATGGCGACGCATCGGGCAACCAGAGGGCATTAAATAGACATGCAACGAGCTGTCTACAGGGGTTACAGTGGGCAAACCCAACTATGACAACATATCGACAACAATGGCAACGAGCAGGATGGTACAGCAGGCGAAACGGTTTGCTCAGAGGCACCGTAAGCCGCCTGCGACTAGGTTAATACTAGTTGATAAACGTCGACATCTAGAATTAAGGGAACGGAATCCAGCGACCCTAGAGACAACCGGTGTTTCTAGGACTCGTGCGGGTGGTGTCCTGAGGAAGTAAATTGCCTCAGGCGATCGTTCCGGTCCAAATTTAGCCAATAAGACACATGCGACTAGGTTAATACTAGTTGATAAGCGTCGACATCTAGAATTAAGGGGGCGGAATCCAGCGATTCTAGAGACAACCGGTGTTTCTGGATTCGTGCGGGTGGTGTCCTGAGGAAGTAAATTGCCTCAGGCGATCGCCCTGGTCGAAATCTTAGCTGTAAGACGGTTGCATTTGACACGCAACCTAGGATTAAGCAAATTTACTGACCGCTGTTGCCAGGTAGTGGCACAGCACATTTCGGCAATAGAATAAGGCCATCCATTCGGTTTAATAGTAGTAGCCATTTTTTTTTTAATTTTCAATCATAAGTAAGATAGATAGTGTTAAGTAACGCCGCTCGGCACCTGATGACCAACAAACCCGTCATCAGGATAAGCCCGGTAATACATTAAGTTAGATTATACTAGGATAACTTACATTAAGGTAGAATATTTCGGCACTGGTCACCAAAAATCGGTACCAGGGTAAGCCCGGTAATATAACACAATAAGTACAGTAAGTAGGATAAAATAGGACTCTAGCCGGCATAGGTTAGGAGACAGCAATATAGAGTGCCAAAGGCAGGCAATATTGGCCTGCGCCTATAAATGATATATATGGCTTGTATAATATTTCTATGCTCTATTACAGATCACCCGAGCGGCAATCCACTAATATATTTTGTCCACAGGTCCACAACGCAATAAACATGTATTTTAAACTTTCAGTTGCACCCTTTAACGGTGACAACACAGTGGTCAACGATGCACAGTAACCGTGGAATACTGAGTATCAATGAACACAAAAACACGTGATGCACGCAAATGAAGCGTGGATTCAGTGTCTAAGGGCGGCACAACACTTGTAAGCGCCGCGCCTTCGACGCTAAGGTGGAATTCCTAACCACGGTGGGAAAACCACTAGGGCATAGGAGAAAACAAAATGAGACAGCGGATTAGCCACTGTACCTTAGCAGGAACGGCCACTTAAGGACGCTTCAGAAGCAAGGTTGAGAGTTAACAGCGCAAAAGGGTATCTAATAAATGGCCACATATAAGAGCTCTATAAGGTAATATATATTAGTTATAAATTATTTTGTATTCCATAATTATATCATGACAAGGTTATACACATACATGTTCCACGTGGTTGGATAATATACCCATACATAGAGTACCAACATGGCAACCATCATTAATACTATGGTTATTATTATTATTATTAGTATGTTTAGTATGTTTATTTATAAATCATAATAATATTATAAATGTCATGATCATTATTATTATCCGGTCATGCCCGGCATCATCATGATTACCAATGTCCTTATGCAATGCTCCCATAATTACCATAGTACTATCACCAGCCTATATACTGCACCATTATTGCCATCAGCGCCACGGCGAATATTGTTATTTTTTTTTCCAATGTACACATGTACACAGTAATCATGCTTTTGTTGCTTTCATTTTCTTTCTTCTAACTTCCCCATTTGTCAGGGTGTTCCGTTTTATCCCAAACCAATAAATACACTTTGATTATTTCCCTTAAATTATACCCTGGAACACCCATTTTTCTATTTTCTTCTACCTTTCTTATTGCAGGGAGCACTTTTTCCCTAAGATAGGGCGGACGACGCAATCATCCGTTCGGCCCTGGGTTTTTTTCCTCCCTGCACAACAGTGTACCAGCAGCACCATGTATTTTTTTTCTCTCCATCAAACTTCAAAGATGCCAATGTCAATTTCCGTTGCAATATTTTTTATACAAATGTCAATTTCTGTTGCAATATTTTTATGACAATGTCAATGTTATGTATATATGTATATCCCATAACCCTCCCCTCTGAACACGAGCTGATCTCACGCACACACATCACCACACGACGACGACGACGACGACGAGGAAGACATCTACAAGAAGATACGAGGGGACTTCAAAAATAACCACATCGACTACATCTATAACATCAACATCCCAACCCCAAGTTCCGTTCCCGTTCGCGGGGACGCGAACTAAATAGGGAAAGAGGCTTGTACAGTACCCCAGGGGTACGCACCCCTTGGAGACCATCCCCCCATCATCTACTTAAATCTCCTAACTGGCAACCCTTGTAAAGCCAGACCAACATCTATCAGTACCACAAGGACAGCTTGTCATTCTGGAAGGCTGGCTCAATCCTTGCATAACTATTACACACAGCGACACATTATTAACTAGGGCAGCTATGCCATCACAATGCTGACAGCATAGCGCCGAAGAGTATAAGAAGGCATCTTAATCAGGTCAAGCTCTCAATCAATTATCAGTTTTATAGTGTGACTGCCGAAGGCTACGCTGGTATCATCAGGTGAGTCAGAACGTGTTCAGAATCCTATAACTTTGTAACCTTACTCCCAATTTGTATAGACAAGTTTGTACACATTGTAACATCACTACATCCCTTAAAAGGGACTCACATATCCATTATTACTGACCAATAAACACTTGGTCAGTACATACACCTGCATTACTGTTTACACGCTTCTTCACGCCCTAACTCCCTTCCTGAACTCTCCGTCACTATTAGACGTGACTTATAGTAGCCAGATACTTGCTAGTACAAGCAACATCGTATTCCCGTACCGGCTTGCTTGCTAGGAGCGGCCCGCGCCATATAGCTGACACGTACAAGTCGATTATCTAACCAGACGGCTGGGCGACCAGCACAGTGACCCTTGCATTGAGTTCCATCCCCTAAAACACTCCTACGTTATTTATAGGAGCGCCCCAACACTAACACAACACTCTACACTGGTCAGCTTGCCCGACTACGGGAAGCTACCCCCTTTTAGACACCTTCTTCTAAATCAACACAATAACTCTTCCGTTTTAGATCCTACCACCCCCAAATAAGGGATCTAAAACAATATGTAATTGGTATTCTGCCCGAAGGCAGACCCGAGTCTCCGAAGAGGCCATCCTCAGCCGGAGTTTGCGTGCGGTAGGATGGCCAGGGTCTTTCTGCTCCTCCTTATGTTTGCCAACAGCATGCAGTACCTAGAACCGACATGCCATCCAAGTTACGTTCACGCCCAATGCTGCTTAACTGCGGAGTTCTGATGGGATCCGGTGTTTCAACATGGCCAGGCCGTTGGCCTAAAATGGCTCATTAAATGTCATTATTTCGTTAAAAAAATTCACTGTGTCACCATATTCTAGTAATGAAAGTTATAAACATCTGACCTAGGCCAACAATCCAGGTTTCGTGTTCATTGATCAAATGGAACGTGAGTAATCGATTTTATTGTCCGAAACATCTGTGCTGACTTTCTTCAACCTACAAAGACATACGATAATGTGTGTGCGCCATGTATGGTACTTACCCTCAATCAGATTCCTAATTATAGATTTAATTACTTTTTAACCGACCGCAGTAGCTACGAGCACACAGGTGCAAGCTAGATGTAAGCAGGGGCGGTTCGACCTTATACATCTAGAGCGGGTGAGAATTTAAAAAATGCCGACCGGCTGTTTAACATTACCAACTACACGCTTAAAATCTGAGCAACGGGAGGGGAATAGGTGGGGGGTGGGGGGTGGGGGGGGTGGGGGGGTGGGGGGGGTGGGGGGGAGGCGGGGCAGTGGCGATAAACGATAAACAAGACAAATATACTTAATTAACGGCTTTCATTTAAAATGTATTTTATTAGTTCCAGAATTTTGAATTGCAGGAAAATTTGATAAATGAACAAAATAAGTGTTTAAAGATTGCAAGAATAAAAAAATCTAGTTATTCTTTCTAAATCCCTACTCTACGATATTTTAAAAAGGACCGCTTCTCCACTATCTCCGTAATTTAAATGTCGTCGACATTATATTTCGTGGAAAACAACATCATGAGGGATTCTAAGCGGTCGTCACCCATCGATGTCCGCAAATGATTGAAAATGAGCTTCAACTTGCTGAATGACTGTTCGGAAGAAGCAGAAGACACTGGGGATGTTAAAATCAGTTGAACTAATTGATGACCACACGGGATAATCCTCTTTAATGTAAAAGCAACTTTTGCGATATCTTTGAAAGATGAGCACTGTTTACTGGCATCAAGTTCAGCCAGCACAAGCTCTTCATCTTGATGGATGATTTTCGGGTGTGATTGCTTCATAGATCGGACGCGCTCGTTGGTGCAGTTTTCTCTGTCAGCGGGGTTCTTGAAAATTATGTGGAATGGCTCTAGCAAAGAAATTAGTTTTGCGAGATTGTCTTGCACACTTGTAGTAAATACATCCACAAGTATTCGTAACTCCTTTCTGTAGAATATAAGGAAAGAAATTTCTGCTGTCGTTTCAGCGTGTGCGTCATACTTCTTTGCAAGTCGCCGGGTCCCGTGGTGCTTTAAGAAGTCTTCCTACGCATTTACTTGCATACTTTTTGCAAATGACGATGCACTCTTTATCCAAGCCGTCATCTTGCCATCGTCGTTGATATCTTCAAATGACTTCAAAGCGCTCTGGATCAGCTGCATCGCGTCTACTACATTCAGCTCTTCCGCTTCTAAAAGCTCGGTTACATTCTTAATTTTAAACATGGCGTTTTTGGTAAAGTACATGCCGCAGATAAAATCAAAGTCTAGAAGCTTTTTGTGTAAACCTGACGCAGAAGTTCGGGTTTTACTGTCAAATTCAGAATCGAATGAGGTTTTCATTGTTTCCAATGCTGTGACTATCTCTCTCTATATATAAGAAGTTTGTCTGTTGTTTTCTGAATTTCTACGTAAATTTGCGTTATTTATGAGTTTCAGACTGTTTTATGACGAATGCGCGCCAAAATATTTTTTTGGCTGTCTGTATGTCTGTCTGGCTGTTTGTATGTCTGTCTGTGGACAAAGTTGTTACCTTATAACTCGAGAACGGCTGGGTGGATCAACGTAAAATTTGGTACAGATATCCTTCAGAGGCACGACACTAATCACTGATGTAACTCTGTACCTCTCATAAAAGGGGGCCTACCCCCTTAAAATACTTGCTGAAATAGGCGTAGAAGGGCGAGACAAAGCTCATTTTCAGCCCCTCAATGTGAGAAACGAAACTCGGAACCACATTTTAAGGACCTAAAACCAACAGTTTTTGAGATATTTCCAGAAAACTAATTTCGTTTAGGGTAATACAATAACGAAAGAATGCAAGCCGGTAACCATGGCAACGGAATCTCACATGTCCATCTATTGCTGTAAGACGCAATACAATTCCATTTATTACATTACTGAGATAGTTTGCAAACGGCTATAAGGTTATAACGGAACCAAATTAAGCTGTAAAATTCATCAACGTCATATAATGCGCTTAAGGGGGTCAAGGGGTACTCTAGATTTATTTACGCGATTTACACGTGCGGGTGTGGTACGGAAGGTCTATTATATCCCTATCCCTATATTGTTATATTATTACTGTATTATAATTATTATTATTATTATACTACGGCCTACAACGACGAGACAAAGCTTATTTTCAGCCCCTTGGTGTCAGAAACAAAACTCGGTGCCCCTAAATAGCAATAAAGGGTCCCTGAAAACTACATTTTAAGGCTCTAAAACCAACAGTTTCTGAGATATTCCCAGAAAACTAATTTCATTTGCATTTGCAGATGATGTAGTAATTTGGAGTAATACAGAGAAAGAAGTACAGGAGAGGTTGGCCACCTGGAATAACTGTCTAAAAGCACATGGATTAACAATAAACAAATCAAAAACGGTAGCGATGTCAGTCAACAGACAGAACAAGAAAGGAGAAATAAGGCTTGAAGGTACACAGCTTGAAACATTAGACCAGTTTAACTATCTTGGGTGCATTATTTCAAGCAATAACAGGATACAGCATGAGATCAATAGCCGAACCCAAAAAGCAACCCAGACATCAAGTTCGGAACCTACTCTGGAACGAACAAGTCCCCTTGAGATCAAAACAGACGCTCTTTCAATCATACTCTACCCCCATAATAGCATATGGCCTAGAAACCTGCACAACAACCAGACAGACAGCAAACTACAAGCTGCAGAAATGAAGTTTCTACGAACAATGGTCCAAAAAACTAGGAGGGATAGGGTAAGAAATGAAAAAATTAAGGAAGAAGCTGGAGTGTACCCAACTTTGAAAGAAAAAGTGACAAGGGCCCGTTTGAGATGGTTTGGCCATGTCAAGCGAATGGACGAGGGAAGGATAGCAAAACAAAGACTACACACAGATGTGCTTGGTAGAAGGCCGGTAGGAAGACCAAGGAAGAGATGGCTAGACCAGGTGAAGGACATAGGAACAAGGGGAGTTAGCTGGGATAGAATCCTGAAAGAAGAATGGTACATGGACAGACGCAAGTGGAGGGCGCTCGTAAACTACACCCGGGCAACTGGAGTAGAAGACAGATCATGATGATGAAGAAACTAATGAAGGAATTCAAGCCAGTAACCATGACAACAGTATCTCAAAAGGTGACATCCAACTTTCCATCTATTTCTGCAAGAAGTAAAGCCACTCCATTTATTAAATTTCTGTGAATGTTTGCAAATGCCTATAAGGTTATTACGAAATCAACTAAAACTGTAAAATTCATCAATGCACTTAAGGGGGTCAAGGGGTACCCTAGATTTTTTCACACGACTTAAATGTGCGTTATGTCGTACAGAAGGTCTATTATAACTCCAAACAGCAACATTATTTTCAAAAATTCCTGAATTGAAATATTTATTTTTTGCTTTTAGGAATTTTGGCCATTGGAGGCTAAAAAACCTGAATTTTCATGCACCACAAGCCTTTATAATTTATTAAAGGGGTCTTCCTCTGGGTGGGGACTTGACACAACAGTGAAGGTCAGTTTTATTTGACGTGTATTGCGTTTCGTTTACGAGGTTTTCAATTTTATTTTCACGTCAGGAAGAACTCGTTAGGTAAATTTAGTTTCAGAGCTTATTTTAACTAATCATTTTTCTTTGTCGACAAACAGGTTCCAAGTCTCTAACCATTGCAACAGTAGCTCAATTGATTACGTCTGGTTATTAATACCGAAGACCGTTCGAAGAATGGGTACTTCTGCTAGAGTCTTCATAAGACGTAGAAACAGCTCTCCCCGATTCGGCGCGCGCAGTCCACCTTATTTTTGATAAATTCTTAAGTTGAAGTGAATTTTCAATTTTATCCAACTCTTTCTGCAAGCTTAAATGTCGTTTCGTGCTACCTGTGAAAGAAACGTACAATGCTTCAAGAGTGTCAAAAAAACTCTCGGATAAGCGCGCTAGCATTACAAGCTGTCTCTACGAAAATGTTTAACCTGTGAGCTTGGCATGGAACGTACGGAATATATATTTCGTACTTTTCTGATAGCTTTTTTAAGTGCCGTTGTATATACCAGACATGTTACTAGCAATGTCGTACGATTGAAACGCTAGTTTATCGAGTGGAAGTAAAAGTTCTTCTGAATTTAAAATTAAAAATATTTTTTCAGCCAACTCCTCTGCAGTCTTTTTTTTTTTTTTTTGTTAAAACAGCGTCTATTTTTAAAAGACCCTTTACAGGAACGAGCTCTTCATCTTTTTCGACGAAGTATCGGATATTCAACGCGAGGCGGTCTTTATGTGGCATATCGGGAGTAGTATCTGCTATCACGGAGAACATACAACCGTTCTCGATCTCTTCTGAAATTATTTCACGAGTTTTCTCACCAAGTAGATGGATGAATTCATTTTGAGAGTCCTTCCTCATACACGTAACATTGTGCTTCCGCGTATTCACTTCTTCAAACCACCTATTCATGACCGGACTATGCCGGAAGAGTAACTTCACAATTTGCGTGAAGTTTCCATTATCTTGAGTGATTCCATCCTCGTGACCTCGGAAAGCCAAACCTTGCCGACCAAGGGTTCTTGCTCTGTCAATAAGTATCTGGATAACTTTTTTTGTGGAACTCGTTTCCTTGTTTTTCCTCAGTTCTGATCTTCCGTTAATGTTTATCAAGGAGAACGTCTACGTGGCCTTTTCCATTGACAGTTGCACAAATCTGCCATCGCTGCTTGATGAGCTTCTGAAGTGAAGTGAAGTGTTCTTGTAATTTGCCGTTTTTCTTCTTTCCGCGACTTTTCAGTTTGTGCCACTGACGTATTCCAGCGTGCGATCATTCTTCACTTTTTTCTTGTTAACACCATTAAACATAAACATGGCTGACAATACGCATGTATTTATTGTATTATTATTACTTTCGTTTGATGGGTACGCGATGCTCCGTGAAAATGTTCATTGTCGGCGAAAACTCACGTCCCACTGTCACTGTATTTGCACCTAGTTATCACTGTAAAAGTTGCTGGTTCAGGAACGACTGCTTTCTGTCATTCTCGGTGACCACTGCACTGACCCACCCCTTGAGGAACCTTGGAATAATAAATCTTTCAAATTTGTCACAATAGCACGGATATCTGAGGACGCGCCGAGACAAACGGTAGCAGGTCATAACATTCCTCCGACAACATCTCAATGAGTTGGCGTGACCTGAAGTTATCAGTGCGCTCACCAACACCTTTTGTCTAGCCACATGGCACAGATGCTGGGCTCGCTTCGCTGTGAAGCCGAGTCGCCCTGCATAATGAACGCGGGATGTTACAGCCACCTAGGAACGTGCCGATGAGTTCATCCCTTGTCCTTGGTCCCATATTGCTCATCTGTCATTCTTTCATCAGTTTCCATACATGTTCCATACAAAGAAACGAAATGGCAAGTGGCAGCCGTTGCACCGAGGACTGGAAGTGAAACTTTTAAAATGGATATTTTGCCGACTCTTCCCCTTGCCGCACTGGGCTATTGCCTGGCCGTACGAAATTATTGCAGCGTCCGTTTGTGCCGACTGTCGGTAAAAAAGCCGACTGTCTGTATATATATATACTAGCAGTAGTGCCCGGCTTCGCCCGGTGGATTTATTTGTTTTATGGATGATAATGAATACTACTACAGAACTGGCACATGATACTTAAACTAACAGAAAACAATATTCTAAAAATATATCTTTTTGTGGTGGTGGTGGTGGTGGTGGTGGTTGTAGTGGGGGTGATAAGTAGTACAGTATAATGGACGTAACATTCAGGTCATTTTCCGTAATGATAATAATGAATAGGGAAACAGCTATTTACTAACTACAGCACTGACACATGTAATTTACAAACAAATTTACAAAAAAAAATAGAAAGAGGAGTAAGTGAAATAAAAGACACCGCCTAGGGCCTATATCTCATTGGCTGTTAGAAATGTAGAGACCAATAGTGTCGTCTTTTGTCGCATAGCGCCGTAGGAAAATAATCAGAACTCTTTGGAAAACTTCGGCTGTCCCGAGCTACTGAGGTAGCAATAGTATCATTTATCGCCACAAAGCGCTTAACGATAAGTTTCTGAATAAATGAAGGTAAATTTGAAAGCACCAACGCTTATTGCAGCTGATAACCTCAATGTACAGCACCAACACGATTGCACTTATACAGAGGCATACTATTTTCATGATGATAACTGTTTATAGGGGCCTAAGAAATCATTTGCACTAATTAACCACCCCCCGCCCCCCCCCCCCCCCCCCCCGTGACTGTAATTGATAAGTTGCAAGATACAACTATTTTCGCAATTCTGCACCAGAACACTGGTAGGGGTGACGTGATGCATCCCGAACTGCCCGTCAACAATAGACTTATTAAAATACTCTTACAGTTACACTACTACGGACATGAATGGTTCTAGGGCCTTAATACGTGGTTTTCAAGTCCATTTTGTCTGTTACGGTGGGTGAGTGGATAGCGTGTCGGTCTACTAACCCCAAGATTGCAGGTTCACCCCTGGCCGTGGTAAGTGATTTTTGAAAGGCGGCAAAAATACGATACGCATTTCATACGATGTTGGCATGTTAAAGAACCCATTTGAATTCAGTAGGCCGTCCTTGACTTTCATAGTGATTCAAGGAACAACGAAATTCGACATGCAAGCTACCCTCTGGGTGTCAAATTACAAAGCTTGCACTGGCCACCCGAGGCCATACGATATTATTATATTAATGTAGGGAATGGAGAGCGTTGTCCAAAATATCAAGTGGACAGTGTTACCAGCAGGGTTTCAAAGTGTATGTAAAATTTGGTGCAATTAGGAGAAACGGTGTATATTTGTGATGAAGGGCCTAAATGCAGGGAATGGAGTGGTCTGTCCGAAATTTAAAGTGGACAGTGTCACCCGCAGGGTTTCAAAGGGTAAGTAAACAATAGGTGGTTCTTATCGGAGAAACGGTGTAGATTTGTGCCAAAGGACCTAAATGCAGGGAATGGAGTGGTCTGTCCGAAATTTCAAACAGACAGTGTTACTCGTCGGGTTCCAAAGGATATGTATGTAAAATTTGGTTCAGATCTGTGAAACGGTGTAAATTTGTGCCAAAGGGCCTAAATACAAGGAATGGAGTGATTTGTCCGAAATTTCATGTTAACAGTGTTACTCGCAGGGTTCCAAAGGGTAATTATACAAATTTTGGTTCAGATCGGGGCAAAGGTGTAGATTTGAACCAAAGGGCCTAAATGCAAGGAATGGACTGGTCTGTCATAAATTTCACGTAGACAGTGTTACCATCAGGGTTCCAAAGGGTAAGTATACAAATTGTGGTTCAGATAGGTGAAACAGTGTACGTATCACTAACCATAACGCCAGCGCATGCGGGTAGAGGTGTTCCGGAGCGCTTGTTCTACCGACTTACTGAACAAAAATCAATCTTTAAGGTTACCCGAGAGATGTAGCCTAATGCTCCTCTTGAATCTGGCTATCATATAAAAAAGAATTTTTCGAATCGGACTGGTAGTTCCAGAGATTAGCGCGTTTAAACACACAAACACACAAACTCTTCAGCTTTATTTTATTAGTATAGTTTTTTTTTATTCGGACCAAATCGTATATGGCCATGTCCCGTTTTGCTTTTTTAAATGCTGTTTTGGGAAATGTTACGACTTCTTCAGGATTTGCCGACTGCCGACTGATGTCGTATTTGCCGACTGAGAAAATACCTGAGGGGGGTGAGATACCCCCCAAGCCCCCAGTCGAACCGCCCCTGGATGTAAGTACTGGCAGCTTAATCACACTTTTGAAAATTTCCTACGTATAAAGGTGAGTTACGTGCAACTCAGAGAGATACCATATTTACAGTAGTTAAATGGCGTATTATTCAGAACTTAAGTAAAACTTCTGAATGCGCCAACAAGAATTACGTCTCGTACATCTGGGTATGTATAAATCAGTTTCAACTGTAACTAAGCGGCTTCGGTAGCGTAATTGGTAGCATACTGAGCTTCTATGCCCAAGGTCACGGCTTCAAACCCGGCAGAAGTCGTCGGATTTTTTGAAGAGCGTTAAAATCCCTCAATATGCCTTCCTTCGGAGGCGAAGTATAGTCGGCAGTCCTATATCATATATTTATGGCATGTAATAGATCCTTCCACTAACTACACTTGTGTAAAGCCAAAATTTGTAGGTTAGAATTGATAACGCTATATTAATTCCAACGGTCGCTGCCAGGTGCTGGCTGCGATGGCATTTAGTAGCCAAGTCCGCAGCTAGGTGTCGTGGACGGTAGCATTTGGTAGCAATAGTAGGAACTAATTGAAAATTGATCGTCTGCAGACCTTACCTGAATCACAGATAACACACACGAATACAGACATCACAATTAACACCGGTTATCAGACCAAGTCTACACACACCCAAAGTACACGGGACTACATGACAGCGTTGTTGCAGCCCCTAAACTAACAAACCAATCAACCAACCAACTGTAATTACTGTAGCAGTGAACGGATTTCTATGTGAACACATATCTGTTATATTTAGGAAGCTAAACTTAATAATCGTTTGTATTGACGTCGAGATTAATGGCATTTGGAGTTGGAAAGTAGAGTATTTATTTTTCATATTTGGAAGTTTAGCACATATGCACCATATTCTTCGTCATTAAAATCAATACAGTCCATATTTCGGCTAGAAAGTCTTAAATTAGAGTAAATTAGTCTTCTTCTTCTCCTCCTTCTCAACCGCTAGGTTGGTGGGTAACATGCATGTCTTCTCAACCGCTAGGTTGGTGGGTAACATGCATGTCTTCTCAACCGCTAGGTTGGTGGGTAACATGCATGTCTTCTCAACCGCTAGGTTGGTGGGTAACATGCATGTCTTCTCAACCGCTAGGTTGGTGGGTAACATGCATGTCTTCTCAACCGCTAGGTTGGTGGGTAACATGCATGTCTTCTCAACCGCTAGGTTGGTGGGTAACATGCATGTCTTCTCAACCGCTAGGTTGGTGGGTAACATGCATGTCTTCTCAACCGCTAGGTTGGTGGGTAACATGCATGTCTTCTCAACCGCTAGGTTGGTGGGTAACATGCATGTCTTCTCAACCGCTAGGTTGGTGGGTAACATGCATGTCTTCTCATCCGCTAGGTTGGTGGGTAACATGCATGTCTTCTCAACCGCTAGGTTGGTGGGTAACATGCATGTCTTCTCAACCGCTAGGTTGGTGGGTAACATGCATGTCTTCTCAACCGCTAGGTTGGTGGGTAACATGCATGTCTTCTCAACCGCTAGGTTGGTGGGTAACATGCATGTCTTCTCAACCGCTAGGTTGGTGGTTAACATGCATGTCTTCTCAACCGCTAGATTGGTGGGTAACATGCATGTCTTCTCAACCGCTAGGTTGGTGGGTAACATGCATGTCTTCTCAACCGCTAGGTTGGTGGGTAACATGCATGTCTTCTCAACCGCTAGGTTGGTGGGTAACATGCATGTCTTCTCAACCGCTAGGTTGGTGGGTAACATGCATGTTTTCCAAAACGTCTTCTTTCTGTGGCCTGTAGTTTCAAATGGCAATAAGTGTGTTTGCCTTTAATGCTGTCTATAAATTGAGTCCTTGGTCTTCCTCGACTCCTCTTTCCTTCTAGCTTCCCTTCAAAGAGTGTGGTGCACCAGTCAGAATGACGAATCAAATGGCCAACAAAGCTATTCCTTCTTCTGTTTAAGGATTCAACCAAGGGACGTGTCTCCTTTGCTCTTTTGAGAACATTCTCATTTGTGACTTTATCAGTCCAAGGTATCTTTAGTAAGTAAATTAGTAGTCCTGTCAATAATGGAAAAACAAGTTAAAGATTAATAAAAAAATTAAATCGTGGTAGAGGTAAAGTTGCAGATGTAGCAAAAATGAAAATGGACACTATATTATCAAATACCCTGGATATGAAGCAATGGAATGGTTGCTGCAATTTTATGTGGATATTTAAGTGAAAATTAACTTTGGATTTAACCCCAGCAGACATTATGAAGTTCAAACACGTCCCCGTTACATATTATGATGATGAACACAGTTTCAGTCAATATAAACATGTCCTTCGAGACAATACGAGAACATTCACTTTCCAGCACTTGAAAGAACATTTTTTAATCCATTGCTTTGGTAATAAAAGATTGAGTATTCTTCAAAGAACTTATTGATATTATAATAAGAAGTGCAACGTTATGTTTCAAGTAGATATACTTTGATTAGATTTCTTAAATTTGGATATTAAAATAGAAATAATAGTCTTTTGAATTTTAAGTCCATATATAATTCCATATTTCAATAAAAATAACTAAATATATATCTACATATTTCATTAAATTATCTATATATATAAAAATCAATGTAACGTGATAGTTTGTCTGTGGGTATGTATGTCTCCTATGCGTTCATATACCATTCGTCCGATTGCGATGAAACTTGGGTGAGATGTTGAGTACACTCCAAGGAAGGTTTCTGACTTAGTAAATCCATTTTACAATAGGTAGCGCACGCGTAGATTCAACAAATGAGCGACGATGCGCGAAGCATTTCAACAAAGTCCCGTATGTGTTCATATACCATTCGTCCGATAGCGATGAAACTTGGGTGAGATGTTGTGTACACTTACGTGAAGGTTTCAAAATTAGTGAATACATTTCACAGTAGATAGCGCACAAGTAGATTCAACAAATGAGCGACGACACGCAATGCGTTTCAACAAAGTCCCGTATGCATTCAAATACCATTCGTCCGATAGCTATGAAACTTGCGTAAAATGTTGTGTACACTGCAGGGAAATTTTCTGGCTTAGTACATCCACTTTACAATAGGCAGCGCACGAGTAGATTCAACAAATGAGCTACGACGCGCGAAGCATTTCAACAAAGTCACGTTTGCGTTCATATACCATTCGTCCGATAGCTATGAAACTAGGCTGAGATTTTGTGTGCACTCCAGGGAAGGTTTCTAGCTTAGTAAATCCCTTTAAAAATAGGTAGAGCACGAGTAGAATTAACAAATGAGCAACGGCGCGCGAAGCGTTTCAACAAAGTGCCATATAATTTCATATACCATTCATCCGATAGCGATGAAACTTGGGTGAGATGTTGTGTACACTCCAGGGAAGGTTTCTGGCTTAGTACATACATTTTACAATAGGTAGCGCACCGGTAGATTCAACAAATGAGCGATGACACGCGAAGCGTTTCAACAAAGTCCCGTATAAAGTCATATACCAGTCGTCTGATAGTGATAAATGTTTGGTGAATTGTTGTGTACACTCCAGGAAAGGTTTCTGGCTAAGTGAATCCATTTTACAATACGAAGCGCACGTTTATATTCAACACATGAGTGACTACGCGCGAAGCGTTTCGACAACGTCCCGTATACGTTCACATACCATTCATCCGATTGCGATGAAACTTGGGTGAGATGTTGTGTACACTCCAGGGAAGGTTTCTGGCTGAGTACCATATTACAATATATAGCGCAAGAGTAGAATCAACAAATGAGCGATGACATGCGAAGCGTTTCAACCAAGTCCCGTATGCATTCATGTACCATTCGTCCGTAGCTATGAAACTTGGGTGAGATGTTGTGTACACGTCATGGAAAATTTCTGGCTTAGTAAATCCACTATACAATATGCAGCGCACAAGTTGATTCAACAAATGAGGGACGACGCGCGAAGCGTTTCAACAAAGTCCCGTATAAGGTCATATACCATTCTGCCGTTAGCGGTGAAACTTGGGTGAAATATGGTGGACACTCCAAGGAAGGTTTCTGGCTTAGTAAATACATTTCACAGAAGGTAGCACACGAGTAGATTCGACAAATGAACGACGACACGCGGAGCGTTTCAATACAGTCCTCTATGTCTTCATATCCCATTAGTCCGATAGCGATGAAACTTGGGTGAGATGTTGTGGACACTTACGTGACGGTTTCTAACTTAGTAAATACATTTTACAGTAGGTAGCGCACGAGTAGATTCAACAAATGAGTGACGGAGCGCGAATCGTTTAAACAAAATCAGGTATGCGTTCATATACTATTCATCCGATTGCGATGAAACATTGATCAGTTATTGTGTACCCGCCAGGGAAGGGGACTTAGTAAAACCATTTCACAATAAGTAGCGCAAGAGTAGATGCAACAAATGGGTGACGACGCGCGAAGCGTTTCAACAAAATCCCTTATTGCGTTCATATAACATTCTTCGATTGCGATGAAACCTTGATGAGTTATTGTGCACACGCCAGGGAAGGGCTTCGACTTCGTAATACATTTCTCAATAGGTAGCGCACGAGTAGATTCAACAAATGAGTGACAGCGCACGAATCGTTTAAACAAAAACCCCTATACGTGCATATACCATTCATCCGATTGCGATGAATCATTGATGAGTTATTCTGTACACGCCAGGGAAGGGTTTCGACTTAGTAAATCCATTTCACAATAGGTAGCGTACGAGTAGATTCAACAAATGAGTGACAGCGATGAAACTTTTGAAAGTTGTTGTGCACGCTCCCACGAATGGTTCTAAATTAGGAAATCCATTTTACGATAGCTTAGAGGCAGTTAACATGTTGTGTATCCAAAAGCACTTCAAGAAACAGAATTTCAACGCCAACACTTTCTTTGATTGGCATTGCAACGCATGCCGGATACAGCTTGTAGCACATAAACTACATTCGCTGGTAATTACCATTTCTACGGAGCAAAGTTACAAATAAATAAAGCCGTATACCAATCAGGTCAATTTGGTAGAAGTAATGTATACACTTTATTTTATCGAAAAATAGCGGCTTCGGTGGCGTAGTCAGTAGCATGCTGAACTGGCTGTGCCCAAGATCGCGGGTTCAAACCCGGCCGAAGTTGTCGGATTTTTTAAGAGCGTTAAAATCCTTCTGTATGCCTTCCTTCAGAGGGGAAGTAAAGCCGGCGGTCCCATGTCATAGAGTTATGGCATGTAAAACATCCTTCCACTATCTAAACTTGTGTGAAGCTAAATTTCTAGGTTAGATTTCGTTGAAACGCTCTATCAAAGTACCAACGTTCACCACTAGGTGTAGTGATATCTGGTAGCGAAAGATGGAACTACCTGAAATTGAACGAAACTTGTAGCTCATCCCATGGGTGTCAGCTTGAAGCAGCTACAGCCTCTGGCAAGTCAAACATGTCCTTGGACACTCCCAGCACTAAAAGCCATACACTAAATAAATAAATAAATAAATAAATAAATAAATAAATAAATAAATAAATATTGAAAAATATCCTTTTGAATTAATTGGAAAGTTGAACAATTTGGAAACCGCAATCGGTAAATCAGACTCAAGAAAAGGAATGAATTGGCAGGGAACTACATAGTCAGCTACGACATGAATTTTCCAACACTGTAGTTCAAGGTCTCAGATTAGATAATGTAACACAAGCATGTGCTTGTACATGTCATGTTTTACTGAAATGAGAGAATTATTTTATTAAAAGTTAAACGCGAGAAGACAAACTAATGACCACACCGTCGACACGCCCCAAACACACAAACCATCAGGCTCTGAAAACAATTAAAATATGGGGAGTAAGCAAGGAGCGGAGCTGAGGGGATCGCCTATTGATAACAAGAAATATATATCGATAAGCGCTTCCAGCTCAAATTTAATTAACAACAACTCAACAGGGTCTGACCACACACAGGCGAAAGTTATCTACAATAAGTCTCACAGTCATATATACTTCCCAATTGACACTGAGCCTTAAGTGGGAAGCATAAATAATACATGTTTTGGTTTCCGAAACACAAATCACTCTGACTTGTATCTACACGGAGAAATGGTGTTGGAGCGAGCCCGCCTACTCTCGACTCGACCGCCGCTGGTGTTGATTTAAGTCTGTACAACGTGATATCCTAATATTTAGTTACAACCAATGCCAGTTAAATACCTGCATAGAAGAACGTTAACACCTACTGTACATTAGTGACATCCATCGGCTTTTATGCTACAGAAAAAATCGTGGACAAAGCAAGAAGGTACTGGCATATTGTATGTACGGCTATAAAGTAGGCTATATATGTTTCTTGTTATTTACACCGAAGAATAACTCTACAAAGTGTATGTTACGCTGGGTAAACTCCCTCCCGCTTTGCTCTACGTGCAATAAAAACTGTTATTATAAAACTAACCAAATATTGAATGAGACCTTTATGGCCTAGAATTGTAATGTTTCCTTTGCTTATGCCTTGTGTTGAAATCTTGAGGTCTCGTACAGATCCGAGATGTATTTTCTCGGAAGTGATAACAACCAGGGTTGCCAAATACATCATATTGTTTTATGAGTAAAAGATGATTGCGTTCTTTCCACCATGCATGACCTCGTTCAAGTGGCAATAGTGGGCCAAAACTACCTTCAACGTACTTCGCCCGTCAGTCATAGTTTAATGTTTCCTTTTGTGCTTCATCAGACCTCTGCGTAATAGATGAGAAGAGCAGAAAGAAGGAAAACACAATTCACTAAACACAGTACATAGTAACGATTTCTTACAAAATTGGGAACATTTCATGGAAAGGTTAACTAAGAAGTATTTACGAGAGCTATTCCAAAACTAAGGTCCGTTTTTTTTTTTAAATTAACCGAACATTTTATTTTGAAACCACATTTATTTTTAGGTTTTACATAC
The DNA here is from genome assembly GCA_946902985.2 of Meconema thalassinum. Lineage (NCBI taxonomy): Eukaryota > Metazoa > Arthropoda > Insecta > Orthoptera > Tettigoniidae > Meconema > Meconema thalassinum. Next base: position 629,012,695 of record OX336390.1, on the reverse strand, counting down.
CTTCCTCTATTTTTCTACTTAGTTGCCTCGTTATTTAGGCACTTGTCATACCTTAAAACTAAGTTCTCAAATCCCTCTGCATAAAAGTTTGCCGCCTGCTCTGACAACCAAGAATTCACACTTGAGGAAAATCCATTGACAGAGTGGTTATCATGAATCTTCGGTCCTAGTGAATTTTCGTGTCAAATGCAGTCACCAAGTCATCTGTGATGACAGACCTGAGCGTTCTTCGACATGAACATTTTCACGGCCACTTTTGAACTCGCGTACCAATTTTCTCTCATTGCATTATCACCATACACCTCACAAAGCTGACGATGAATGTCTGCAGCCGACTTGTTTCTTGCACACAAAAAACGTATCACAGATTGTACCTCACACACGGCGGGCGAATCAATAATCTTGAACATTGTAAAGATGCACAGTTCAGCGTACAGGTTAGCTACACAGATGCAAAGGACGCCTGCTTGTTCACAAAGGATGCCGGGAGGTAGCGCGCACGCTTGTTGCAGCATGCGCACCAACTACGGGCTTAAATAAAAAAAACGGACCTTAACTTTGGAATAGTCCTCGTATATTTGGCAATGAACAAATCCAACTACGCGATAAGCTAGCAGCTATAGACAGGGTCAAGGCGTAGCTTTTTGCGGTGTGAATCATTCACACGGTACTACTGTATCTGGAATTCAGACCAGCTACAAATGTATAATAATGTTAGTATTCAAAGTTGTTGACATTTTAACAGTTCAACATTGAGATGTTTTACAGCCAGAGGTAATTTTTAATTTTTGAGCTCCGAACCGTAGGCCATTGAGGATTAGCGGGGACTGTTCTCTTCCCCAAAAACGTTCAATGACTCTCCACTATAATATATCTACAAGATGTGACTTAACTTCGATTGGAGACATGAGTCAATGTTTGGGTTGATTTGTATACAAATGCACATTTAATGACCGTGTGTCTATATTTGTAAATAATGAAAAGTTATCTTGTAGGCAACAACATGATGAGAGTAAATTTGGTCTTAGCTCTAAATGTGCCAAAATTGATTTAGTTCATTTCATTTTGCAATACGGTGTATCTCTTCATTTTTAATTCCTTGTTTATGTGTCCCAAATAGAACTAAATATAATTTTAAAATCTTCCACATTTCAATACCAACATACTTATAACAAAATTTATTACGGTACATGTTTTGGATAATCTGCAATCGTTCCTGAGACATAACACATCAAAATATAAAAATTCCTCTCGGCACGCCGGAAGGCGGAGGTAGATTTCACCGGGCAAACTAGGGGATAGGCTATAATAGGCAAAATATGCAGGTTTTCGTAGGAGGATGAGACCTCATTTATTGCGAGAAAGTATTTTACAATTGGAGGTTAGTTAACATTTTGTCGTCTTTCTATGCTTATTTTTAACATTTTACTGTCTTATGGGGATGGTAACCTTCTTGTCATTTGGGGTTCATTTTTATACTTGTGATCACACTGTCCTTATGCAAGGTTTGGAACTAATGTGTAACTATCTAACAGTCTGTTACTTCTTCACGCAAAATTTTATCTCCCGCAGAGATGTTGGTTAGTTCCTCAGTTTAGGGACTGCGACAAGGTGGTCATGTAACCCCGTGTACATTGGGTGTGTGTAGAATCTGTCTGATAAACGGTGTTATTTGTGATGACTGTATTAGTCTGTAATTCAGGTAAGGTCTGCAGACGGTCAATTTTAAGTAGTAGTACCTAATTTTGTACCAAATACTAACGTTAACGACACCTAGCTGTGAACGTGGCTGCTAGATGCCATCGCAACCAGCAACTTGCAACGAACGTTGTAACTTCCCCTCCGAAGGAAAGCATGCTGACGGATTTTTAGCGCTCTTAGAAAATCCGGCGACTTTGGCCGGCTTTGAACCAGCGACCTTAGGCATAGAAGTTCAGCATGCTACCAGTTAGCCGCTTCCCTAATAGTCAGATGGAACAAGAAGTTCCGTGACGAACTAAAGAGCCTACTTTTCTTAAAATTAAGATTCATGCCATAGATTAATCTACAGTATATGAAACTATCTAGAATAATGACGAAATTAAGTGGGTAATATCGAAATGTCTTAATTAGTTCGAAATAAGGTATACTAGGCATAATGTAGCCTAATAGAGCAATACAGTTGGCAGCTCTGGTGACTGAATATATTCTCACTTCCATCTCCTAAGGTACAGAATACAAAATGTGGTTGAAGTTCAAAGGACGTTACATGGATTTAGACATTGGATCTATTAGTACACGTAAAAGCATGTTGGAAACAATGCCATGCGAGTGCTGGTCAGAAATAATCTGAAATATTATATCTTTTTGTACCAATTTTGGATGAAATCCATTTGTTGGTATAGAAGTTACATGTATTTAAAAATTGGTCCTATCAGCAGGCTTAGAATCATGTTGGTAGAACTGACGTATATAAGTTACTCCAAATTAATGTAAAATGTCAGGTAATTTACGTGTGCATAGTTTAAACCTGTCGGCTTGCATACTTTCAGATATATTGGTATTTAGATAAAATAATAGAGATAACATTTATTGACAGTTGGCAGCCCTGGTGGCTCTTAAAAATACACTCAGTCATACCTGTTTATGTACACATATTACATACAAAATTTGGTTGAAATCCAATTGATAGTGTAGAAGTTATATGCATTTAAATATTGGACTTATCAGAAGGCTTAAAAATATTTCGGCAACGCTGTCATGTATGGCCACCTGGAAATTAAACTGAAATAGTATTATCTACATGTGTGCCAATTTTATAATAGCTCCCATGTATACCTTCCAAGATATCCAACATGGAGCTCAAATTTCTAGTGCGTATTTTTAGCAGTTGGTAGCACTGGCATCTTTTTCAAATATGGGCCTGAGATATTCCGGTATACAACTTTACTCATACTAAATTTGGTTTCGATTGCTGCAGCCGTTTAGGAGTTGATAGGGGGGACACACACACACACACAGCCAGACAGACGGACTGACAGACAAACAGAAGGACAGACACATTTTCCCGGATCGATCTCATAAGTCTACTTTTTCCTCATTTTTGAAAAGTGTGAAAAGTAGGCTAAAAATGAATGTGATCTCGTCAATGGCGTTGTCTTGGCAACCTCTGATAGATCATCCCTTATCAATTTAAAAGCGTTGTTATGGTAACCTCTGATGGCACATGGCATTTTTTAAAATTCCGAAATCATTTTTCTCATCCCTTGGCGTAATGGTGGGTCATATCAAAAATTCTTTCAGACAAAAGTTTTAGGTAATTATTAGGGGAATATTTTCCATTTTGTACGGTTTTGATATTGTGCCTATTGAGAGAGATATGATTAATGTTTCCCGAAAAACCCACTTCTTTCCACCCCTTTGGTCAATGGTTGGTGCTATCAAAAAACTTATTTGACATACATTTTTGGCACTTATCCGACACATATTATGAACTTTGAATGGATTCAATATTTCACGTATTAAGAGAGTTATAGCGAAATTTCACTTTTTCGAAAAAAGCCCCCCATTTTCACCCCCTTCGACCGATTTTGCCCATTAACGAACTCGACCGAGATTTTATAGGGATACATATTATGTAAAAAATTCAAAGTGATTGGTACAAAATTACGGCAGTTATCGTGTCCACAAGAAACTGATATATATATATATAGATATAGATAGATAGATAGATAGATAGATAGATAGATAGATACATATATACATAAATTATATATAAACTTTTGAACTGACGGTGGTTTTGGGGTCTGGGGGATGTGAAACGCGAAGATATGTCGACATTTTCCGGAAGTCGAAACATGGTACCCATTGCAATAGTTAGCTTTCTAATGAAATCTACCTAAAACCATTACAGAAATGGCAATTCTCGGAAATTATCTCAGTACTCATTGTAATGTTTTGGTTGGTTGGTTGGTTGGTTAGTTGGTTGGTTCTTAAATTTAGGGGCTGCGACAACGCGGTCATGTAGCCCCGTGTACTTTGGGTGTGTGTAGAATCTGTCTGATAACCGGTGTAAATTGTGATGACTTTATTAGTGTGTGTTATCTGTTTTTTAATTTAAGTAAAGACTGCAACTTAGAATTATTCAAATAGTTCCTACTTTTGCCGCCAAGTGCCACCGTCAACTACTACTAGGCCAAATTCATAACTTAGCTACCAGACGCTACCGCAGTCGGCTCTTGGCAACGAACGTAGACACCCAAGAGCGTTGTTTACATTCTTAACCTATCCAATTTAGCTTAACACAGGTGTAATTAGTGGAAGGTTCTTCAACATGCCATAAATCTATGACATGGGACCGCCGGCTTTACTTCCCCTCCGAAGAAAGGCATACTGGGGGATTTTTAACGCTCTTAAAAAATCCGACGGCTTCGGCCGGGTTTGAACCCGCTATCTTGGGCATAGAAGCTCAGCATGCTACCAACTACGCCACCGAAGCCGCTTGTAATGTTTTGTTAGCCACAGTTTAAATGTGAGAATTGTTCTTTTGTAGTGTTTTGTATTTTATATTTTGATGAGTTGTTATAGCTGAGGGAGGACATGTACTAAGTTTTGTTATATCTTACTGTAATCACATTGGTGCTGAAAGGTGAAGGACACTTTAGATTATATTTATTTACCAAAGTCAGCACGGATTCTGGCACACCAACGTAGCGCTTGCCATGTCTTTATGTCCAAATAGAACTTTATAGTCCAACGTTCACCATCTCGGATTCTGAAGGACAGCAAAGAACAAATTCTGCCACGTGAGTGGACTAAATCAGCACAATTAAATGCATGAGAATAACATATTCTCGAACAAGGAAGTTAACTAGCAACACATTATAATTTGTAGAGCTGACAATGATAACTCAATTTCTAAAGTGCATATTGATTTTAATGATCTATGAATCTAAAATTTGACTGAAGCATTGATTTTTGTTAATTCCCTGAAATGTCTATGAGAGGGGGCCTTCAGCGGTGTGGGGGAACGAGCCTCTCAATCCACACCTGAAACGAACGCGGTAGTAGCATCCCGATCCCCTCCACGGAGACGCCCATGCTCAAGACGGTGCATCCCGCGTGCTGTAATGATAGCGGTACCTTGCGAGGAGGGAAAATAATGACCATTAAAATAACAAGAGAAAAGCAAGCAGCGGATTGGCCTCATTATTGTGGAGGTACCACGACCCGACTATTACTGCTGGCTGGCAGTCTTTGTTTTCATAAAAATTCCATTAGTGGTTATTTAATGTCGCATTGAAATAAAAATGTCTGTATCCAATAATTTACCTGTTATCGACTGCTGCTTTTGATTAATAAAACGTCATAGAGGTTACTCTGTGTAATTAGTTGATCGACAGAACATTAAGGTTGTTCATTTTAAGAAATACTGGCAGTTTGCTTGGGTAATGTCATTCTTATTAATTCTTACATCGCGCTAATACCATAGAGCCAGGCTATCTCCGGATTCAGTCAAAAAGTGAGTTAGAACTCTCCATCGGCCGTCCTTGAAATTGTTTTTAGTAGTTTCCGATTTTCAATCCCAGTTAAATACCGGGAAATACCTTCCAATAAGCCCCTGCTCCCATCCACCACCATGCACAATTTCATTCATCACTAACTCCTTCAATGAGGTTAGCATCATATAGAGAATCCGGCTGGCAAAACCGTCCACCATACATAAACTCTTCTCACCTCATCCTCGATCCCGGAGATAATAAGATTAGCCGTACAGTACATTAATGTGTACACATGATTGCACTAGCCTACCGTCCGCGGGTAGTCACAAATTATATGACGCACAATAAAAGCAGTGAAGAAAGATGTGTTTACAAATTGAAGGGCTATGAGTTATTAGGTCAAGTGTTGTACAAATAGTACAAGCCATTTAGATGTGACTTAAAGTAGACAATTACAATGTCTGATTTATGTGCAGGCCAATATCATCATATACCGTATATGAAACGCTAAGGCCAACAGACTAACAAAACAGATTTTCAACTGACTGAACAGTTACAAATCCAAACCCATATGGTTCATCGAAATTGAAAAAAGATATGAAAAATGCTGGAATTAAAACAGACACAATAGAAAACACAGAGGTGCCAACCACTGAAAAATGATTTTCCGTTTTAAACAGAAGACTCTATCGAGAAGTTATTTATTTATTTATTTATTGTATGGGTTTTAGTGCCGCGAGTGTCCGAGGACATGTTCGGCTTACCAGAGGCTGTAGCTGCTTCAAGCGAACACCCATACGGTGAGCTACAAGTTCCGTTCATTTTCAAGTAGTTCCAACTTTCGCTACCAGAAATCAGTGATACCTAGTGGTGAACGTTGGATCTTTGATGGAGCGTTCTAATGAAATCTAACCTAGAAATTTAGCTTCACACAAGTTTAGTCTGTGGAAGGATCCTTTACATGCCTTAAATCTATGACATGGGACCGCCGGCTTTACTTCCCCTCCGAAGGAAGGCATACTGAAGGATTTTAACGCCCTTAAAAAATCCAACGACTTCGGCCGGGTTTGAACCCGCTATGTTGGGCACAGCAGTTCAGCATGCTACCAACTACTCCACCGAAGCCGCCGAGAAGTTACTCAACTGGCAGGATTTCAGGAGAGAAAGACATTCACAATTAGACGGAGGTTTTAAGGGGCGGAACAGCGTGGTTGTCTGCCCCTGCAACAACGAAAGTGGACTCAACGACACTCTGGAACTGTCATGGACAAAGTACGGCCCGCGGGCCAAGTGCGGCCCTTGAGTTAGTGTAAACCGGCCCGCGACATGGTTTCCAATTATACTACCTACAATTACCTATACAGGGTCATCGAAAAATAATGTCAACATTTAAAATAACTGTTATAAAAGTACTATTCGAGGTATTGTTTTTATCTTAAAATGTGTGGAAAAAGATAGATTTTTTTTCATACCTTAGTATGTTTCGATATGTGCACCGTTCGTAGCTATGCAAATGTCTAGTCTGTAGTCGATTTCTTTCCACGTACGTGCAATCATTTCAGGAGTAACTGTCAAGATGGCGGCAGACATTCGCTCCCGCAGGTGCTCCAAATCCCGATTTTTTTTCTGCATACACAATGTTTTTAATGTGCCCCCAGAAAACATGGTACTGAACGGTGCGACGGTCGGGCGGTGCAGTTATGGCGCGCCCCCGGCCGACCTTGGCTACTGCGCATCTAGTGTGCGCATAGCAAGGTCACGCCCGCTCCACACCAAAATTTACTTTAACCAGCTAGCGTTCAGTGAAAGAATTACACCTTTAACATAAAGGGTGTGCTATATTTTTTTTAAATGTTGGCATTATTTTTCGATGACCCTGTACAGTGCTGTTCAAAGCAATAAGGACACTTCCCATCAACGGAAAAAAATGTATTCTTAAGTCATTTAAACCATTTCAAAATTAATAAGCGATCAATTCACATACATTGCAATGTTAGCCACCTTTGGCTTTCCTGCATGCTGAAACACGCTGCACCATAGAGTCAATAAGACTGTGGCTGAGTCCGGCATTGTTTCCTCTTACTTGTACCGGGCTCCTCTCCGTCTTCTTTCCTGTCGACCTCTCCTGGTCAACTATTGCTCTCTTCCGACCCCGACGGTATTAGGGTATCCGAGGCCTAGGGAGTTTCTTCCTAGCTACAATTTGCCACTTTATTTCATCTGGAACACTTCGACGACCCATTTTATTTCAACAAATTCCTGAACTCGACGAAGTACGCACTTATCCTCACAAATATCACAAGCTGCTCAGAGAACAAACCAATCAGCTGTTCCCAAAGATCACTTTCCGCCTAAACAGATATGTATCATGTAGGCTGTGATAACATTTGAGCGCTGGTGCCAAACATAAAGTTTTAAAAAAACCATAAAAAGTTGGGACTTTTCCTGAAAATTTCAAATAATTCAAGAGAAATATATCACTCTCTCACTCATCCTCACATTTTTCCTCAATAATTTTACACTACACATTTGATATGTCTTTATGAGGTTTATTGATATGCCAAATTTCAAATGTGTACGTGCCCCCGTTTTCTCTTAGGATGGGGGTTTCCTTGCATAAAAGTGTTAATTTTTGTGCCATACGGTACTTAAAAATTGCCAATAACTTTCGTATTTTTCAACCAAAATGCATGTGTTTTTACTAAATGCCTGCTCATTCTCTGTAGGTTGTATTAATAATTACGAAAATAGCGTATTATCAATACATTGAAGGCAAGTGGCAAAAGTTACTTTAGCCTATGGGTGGTGTCCTTATTGTTTTGACCAGCACTTTAGGTCATATATTCTGTTCTGTGTACCTAGAACTGAAAAACTGTTTCAATCTCATTGTGTTTATGCGTTTTGTGTAATAGAGTTGCACCCAGAACTGATTTACAATGTAACAATGAATTGAAGCAACTATTCCTCAAAGTTTCGAAAATTGAGTTCTACAAGTACTTACCAAAATCAAGCTTCCTAAACTTGAGATCTCATGCACAGGAGATAATTGCCATGTTCGCATCTTCCTATATCTGTGAACAGGTCTTTTATATAATGAAGCTTCGCAAAAATAGCGTCAGTAATAGATTGACAGACCACCATTTAGCTGCGCTACTAAGAATCAGCTCATCCAAGAATATGAAAAACTTTTCGAAGCACAGTCACAGTTTCACTTGGTCACTTACTCCTTCCTCTTCTAACAAAATAATAATGAGGATGTGTTATTTTTTCCTACGTTTTCTACCTTTCTAGCCTATAAGTTTTGTTTGATTTAAAATGCGAAAATAAAAAGTTTATGTTTGTTGTTGTTTGAGTCTTCAGTCATTTGAATGGTTTGATGCAGCTCTCCATGTCTCACTGTCCTGAGCTAATCGTTTCATCTCTGCATCCTACATCCGAGGCAATCTGTTTAACATATTCTAACCTTGGTCTACCCCTACACTTCTTGTCCTCAACCCTTCCTTCCATAACTAAGCTTGCTATTCCTGGGTGTCTTTGTATGTGTCCTACTAACCTATCTCCTCTCTTCAATAGCAGTCGCCTCTCCCACTCGTTTTAATACCTCTTCGTTTGTAACCCTATCTACCCATCTGATCTTCATCATTCTCCTGTAACACCACATTTCAAAGGCTTCAATTCTCCTCTTTTCTGCTGCACCAATAGTACAAGTTTCACTTCCATAGAGCGCCACGCTCCAGACAAAGGCTTTCAAAAATGACTTCCTAATACCTAAATCTATATTCGATGTCAACAGTTTCCTTTTTTGTAGAAATGCTTTCCTTGCCTGAGCCAACCTACTTTTTATATCCTCTTTGCTTCGTCCATCACTTCCTAAGTAACAGAAGTCTCCTACTTCCTTCAGCTTTTCACCTGCCAATTTCATATCCATAGAGGTTTCTGATTTATTTCGGCTGCATTCCAGTATTTTTGTTTTACATTTATTAATTTTCATCAGGAAAAAGTTTATAATCTATCTATAAACATCATTTTTTTCGGCCCGCCTAGATTATTTTGTATTTTATCTGGCACTGCCCCTAAAAAGTTTGCCCATGTCTGTTCTAGAAAGTTGAAGGAAATTTGGAAGCAAAGGAAATCGAATACAATAATATAATTAGCCGGAGTTGATTCAACGTACCCTCCAAATGGGTTATTTGAAGAAGAAGAAGAAGAAGAAGAAGAAGAAGAAGAAGAAGAAGAAGAAGGTCTGTGCTTTATAAACTCAAGCTCTTAAACCAGAGTGAGTTAGATGGTGTGGTTTGTGCCAAAAACTTACAAATCAAGGTGAGATTAGATTCCAGAGAAGTATGGTCCAGAAAACGAAGAGAGACAGAGTGAGAAATGAAGATATATGGAAAGAACTGGGAGTACATAAACTAAATGACAAACTGGAGCAAAACAGATTGACATGGTTTGGACATGCCAAACGGATGAATGGAGTAAAGCTACCAAGACGAGCACTGGAACGACGGATGACAGGGAAGAGAGGACGAGGAAGACCAAGAATGCGTTGGATGGACTCGGTGAAGAATAGCATTAGTAAACGGAACCTGCATTGGAACACCGTGTCGGAAGAGGAATGGTGGAACGACAGAACAAAGTGGAGAGGAACCATATTTGCCCCCACCCAGTGTCAGCTGGAAAAGGGGAAATGAAGATGATGATGATGATGATGATGATTGGTCACGAAATACCAAGATATATTAAATATTTTATTGAGAATCTTGGCCTCCACAATTTTCACAGGTCCGTGAAACTTAGTTTGTTTCGCTGGAGCACACTGTCCGATTAATATATTAGGTAGGTTATCTTAATATTGTCGTCATGACATCCGTGTATGTGATTAATCTTGCCATTTTCCTAGAGTGAGTGTGAAAAACCACCACTCTCAGAATGCCCTCTGTCAGTGTTGGAGTTCAAACCTTGCATCTCCACTTGCAGATATAAAATCTCCAATGTGCACTCTGAATTTTGCCTAACGCATTCATATGACAAGATATTAAATGGATGCAAACTAATTACGAAACGTTATAATTACCAGGTGAGGAAATAGGCATGCACTACCTCTAAAAATTTAAAATAAAATAAAAATTGCTCAATCGATATATTTTATGAGAATCCGGAATAATCATTATTCTGAAAACATAGACCTTCTTATGGTTTTGCGTTGGGACATGTGCCATTGGAAAGCAGTCGATAGAAACCAGAAACCCCTATGGATATCGAATTGGCAGATGAACAGCTAAAGGAAGTAGGTGACTTCTGTTACTTGGGAAGCAAAATAACCAGTGATGGACGAAGCAAAGTGGATTTAAATAGTAGGTTAGCACAGGCAAGGAAAGCATTTCTACAGAAAAGGAATCTGTTGACATCGAATATAGATTTAGGTATTAGGAAATCATTTTTGAAAGCCTTTGTCTGGAGCGTGGCACTCTATGGAAGTGAAACTTGGTCTATTGATGCAGCAGAAAAGAGGAAAATTGAAGCGTTTGAAATGTGGTGTTACAAGAGATTGATGAAGATCAGATGGGTAGATATGGTTACGAATGAAGAGGTATTAAGACGAGTGGGAGAGGAGAGATGTTTCTGGCAACTGCTAATAAAGAGAAGAGATAGGTTGGTAGGAAACATACTAAGACACCCAGGAATAGCAAGCTTAGTTATGGAAGGAAGGATCGAGGATGAGAATAGTACGAGTAGACCAAGGTTAGAATATGTAAAACAGATTGCCTCGGATGTAGGGTGTGGTAGCTATGTAGATATGAAACGATTAGCTCAGGACAGGGATTCATGGAGAGCTGCATCAAACCAGTCGAAAGACAGAGAGTGGAAATTCTTACTGCTAATATCTAAAGAGTCAGAGGTATAGTCTATTATACAGTATATTTATAATGAAAACTAATTTTGTTTGGAAACTTCTAAAATTCACGCCCTGTGATTCTTCATAGTACTTTAGAAGATGTATAATTTTATGGTTGGTTGGTTCTTAAGTTTAGGGGCTGCGACAACGCGGTCATGTAGCCCCGTGTACTTTAGGTGTGTGTAGAATCTGTCTGATAACCGGTTTTAATTGTGATGACTGTATTAGTGTGTGTTATCTGTTTTTTAATTCATATAAGGACAACTGACTTTTGAATTTTTCAAATAGTTCTTACTTTTGCTGCCAAACGCCACCGTCAACGACTACTAGCTCAGAACTTAGCTACCAGACGCCACCGCAGTCGGCTCTTGGCAACGAACGTAGGAACCTAAGAGCGTTGTTTACATTCTTAACCTATACAATTTAGCTTCACACAGGTGTAATTAGTGGAAGGTTCTTTAACAAGCCATAAATCTATGACATAGGACCGCCGGCTTTACTTCCCCTCCGAAGGAAGGCATACTGAGGGATGTTTAACACTCTTAAAAATCTGACGACTGCGGCCGGATTTGAACCTGCGTTCTTGGGCATAGAAGCTCAGCATGCTACAGACTACGCCACTGAAGCCTCCGTATAATTTTATGTTTCTTGCTCCTGAATGTCGTATGTTATTGGCGAAGTCCAAATAACATCAACACAATAATCAGTCATTTCTCTCGTAGACAAGCAATAACATTGAAATATGCTAAATGAACGATGGCTGAGATCCCTGCCATGTCTCATAGAAATGTTAATAGGTACAATTTCTCTCTCCCTAAAACACTGATGTTATCTCACATGTGTAGTACAAAGCTTCGCTGTGAACATGCATTTATATTGAAATTAGCTGAGTAAGATTTCGTGTTTACGGATGTTCCCAGAGCCTTAATGATCTGCCACTTCCCGAGACTATACACTCAGGAACCATGGCGTTACATGTTCTGTGCGTGGGCCATAAATAAACGATTCAATTATCATTACAAGATCATGCACAGAAGCGGAAGTCGTGTGAGAAGGAGAGACTACAGTTCCTTTATCAATGATCTTGCAAGGAATGTACCATATTTCCTGAAAGCAATGCATGGGACGTCCGTAAAAATTTGTTCACCAGTATGTAAGTTATATTTATACTTTACAAACTTCACAATATGGTTTCTTTGTTACTTTGCAGGTAAAGTGTGCATATTTTTCATGACAAGAGATAAGAATTTGGAAATGCAAATTTGTATTAACGTGTATGTTATTATTGTTATTATTATTATTATTATTATTATTATTATTATTATTATTATTATTATTATTATTATTATATCGAAGTTTTCATAAAACTATATAATAATATATTTATATACATCAAACTCACCAGACTCACAAAACAAATTTTCAGTCATGTATACAAAAGCAAGAATGGAAATCAATGGGTACAAAGTATTAAAAGGGATATGAAAGAGATGGAAGTAACAATAGATATTATTCAGGACAGACCACCTTTCAGAAATATGATCAAAAATTTCAAGGGTTTCCAGGAGAAGGAAAAGAAGTTGCGGGTTCACATCTGGACGGAAGAGAAAAGAAGGGAACAAAGCAAAGTAATGAAAAACTACTGGAAGGCAAGAAAGGATAAATGAAATAAGAGACAGTGAATGCAATGGGTTATTTTACGCGGTCCAAGGATGTCCAAAATCGAGGAAAGAAGAAGAATATCTTTATATATATAATTCTTCGACACGTGTGTATGTGACTGAACTCCTTCTAAACGACTGGGCCGATTTTGATGAAATTTTGTATGAATGTTAGGTTGGGCCCATGTATGGTTTAGATTCACAATTTGACCAGATAGGTGGAATTTTAGAATTTTAGAACCACAATATACACACAAATTTAGAAACACAATATACAGTCATAAACAGTCGTCATGGAAACCGCTAGCCTTAGTGAAAAGTGATCCTTTTGGACTGTGTGTCTCTACACGTAGAGCCACCTGGTCGCAACCTGTGCAACTACCGCCATAACATACACTCCGCCCATGGCGGAAAGTTGTGTTTTATACCAAAGGTGGCAGTGATGTCGAATTCAGTGTGTCTCTGCACGTTAGAGCGTTTCAAAGTTCCGTATGCGTTCATATACCATTCATCCGATTGCGATGAAACTTCGGTGAGATGTTGAGTGCACTCCAGGGATGTGTTTGGCTTAGTAAATCCATTTTACAATAGATAGCGCACGACTAGATTCTACAAATGAGCGACGACGCGCGAAGCGTTTCAAAAAGGTCCCGTATGCGTTCAAATACCATTCGTCCGATAGCGATGAAACTTGGGTGATATGTTGTGTACACTCCAGGGAAGGCTTCTGGCTTAGTACATTCATTTTACTATAGGTAGCGCACGAGTAGATTCAATAAATGAGCGACGACGCGCGAAATGTTTCAACAAAATCCCGTATAAGTTTATATACCATTCATCGATTGCGATGAAACTTTGATGAGTTGTTGTGTACACTTACGTGAAGGTTTCTAGCTTAGTAAATCCATTTCACAGGAGGTTAAGCACGAGTAGATTAAACAAATGAGCGCCGACGCACGAAGCGTTTCAACAAGGTCCCGTATGCGTTCAAATACCATTCGTCCGATAGCGATGAAACTTGAGTGATATGTTGTGTGCACCCCAGGGAAGGCTTCTGGCTTAGTAAATTAATTTTACAATAGGTAGCGCACGACTAGATTCAACAAATGAGAGACGACGCGCGAAGCGTTTCAACAAATTGCCGTATAAGTTTATATACCATTCATCGATTGAGATGAAACTTTGATGAGTTGTTGTGTACACTTACGTGAAGGTTTCTAACTTAGTAAATCCATTCACAGGAGGTTGCGCAGGAGTAGATTCAACAAATGAGCGGCGACGTGCGAAGCGTTTCAACAAGGTCCCGTATGCGTTCAAATACCATACGTCCGATAGCGATGAAACTTGGGTGAGATGTTGTGTACCCTCCAGGGGAGGCTTCAGGATTAGTAAATCCATTTTACAATAGGTAGCGCACGAGTAGATTCAACAAATGAGCGACTATGTGCGAACGTTTAAACTAAGTCCCGTATGCGTTCATATACCATTCATCCGATTGCAATGAAACTTGGGTGAGATGTTGTGTACACTTACTTGAGGGTTTCTAACTTAGTAAAACCATTTCACAGGAGGTTACGCACGGGTAGATTCAACAAATGAGCGACGACGCGCGAAGCGTTTCAATAAGGTCCCGTATGCGTTCAAATACCATTCGTCCGATTACGATGAAACTTGGGTGAGATGTTGTGTACACCCTACGGAAGGTTTCTGGATTAATAAATCCATTTTACAATTGGTAGGGCACGAGTAGATTCAACAAATGAGTGACGGCACGCGAATCATTTCAACAAAGTACCATATGCGTCCATATACCATTTATCCGATTGCGATGAAACTTTGGTGAATTGTTGTGTACATTTCAGTAAAGGTTTCTGGCTCAGTAAATTCATTTTACAATAGGTAGCGCACGAGTTGATTCAACAAATGTGCGATGGTGTGCGAATCGTTTCAACATAGTCCTGTATGCGTTCATATACCATTTATCCGATTACGATGAAACTTTGGTGAATTGTTGTGTACACTCCAGGAAAGGTTTCTGGATTAGTAAATCCAGTTTTTAATAAGTAGCGCACGAGTAGATTCAACAAATGAGCGACGTCGCGTGAATCGTTTCAACAATGTCGCGTATGCGGTCATATATCATTCATCCGATTGCGATGAAACCTTGGTGAATGATTGAGTACACGCCAGAGAAGGTTTTAAGCTTAGTAAATCTATTTTACAATAGGTAGCGCATGAGTATATTCAACAAATGAGTGACAGCGCACGAATCATTTAAACAAAATCCCGTATGCGTTTTATGCCATATATCCAATTGCGATGAAACGTTGGAGAGTTGTTGTGCACGCTCCCACGAATGTTTCTAGATTAGTTAATTCATTTCACGATAGTTTAGAGGCAGTTAACAGAAATTGAAAAAAATATTGTGTATCCAAAAGCACTTCAAGAAACTAAGTTACAACACTTTCATTGATTGGCAGGACAACGTCTGCCGGGTCAGCTTGTATTTATATATATTAGTTCTTCTGTACGTGTGTATGTCACTGAACTAGTCCTAAACGGCTTGACCAATTTTGATGAAATTTTCTACGTATGTTTGAGTGGATCCCTGTTTGGTTTAGATGTACAATTGGACCCAGTAGGTGGCATAGCGACCAAAATGTAGGATGAACACACTTTTATAACCACAAGATACAGTCAACAAAACAAAAACCGTCGTCATGGAAACCGCTAGCCTTAGTGAAAATTGTGGGGTCTGATGATGATTGCTTGACGATCGAAACTGGTCATCCCAGTGTATTTATTAATCTCTTGTAATTCTTTTCAGGATTAGTGTATAACCCAACTCTTTTGGGTGCATTCGTGTTGACCGACTGAAAATCACCAAACTTTGCCTTGGTGAAAACTAATGTCTCAGCTCAACAGGGTCTTCTTTCCCCACTAATTCTCCCAAACCCATTCTCTTGGAAGTGGTTTCTTCTGAGAAGTTCATGAATAATTGATTTTCTGAGAATAATTCATAGTTATGTTTTTGTATTATAGGTGGCAGTGATTTAGACATATCATTTGATGTAGACTTGAAAACATGCACAAATCACTTGCATTGTAGCTTTGCGTTGTTTTGGCATTTCGATAACGGCTTAAGTTTGTTTGAGTGGGTCCATATATGGTTTAGATTCCGAATTGGACCCGTAATGTGGCGTTGTGTTCAGGATCTAGAAATTGTTTGATTATTTTTTGTCAGGGTCTTCTTTCTCCACTAATTCTCCCAGGTCCGTTCCCTTGGCATTGGTTTCTCCTGGGAAGTTCATGAATTCATTGACTTTCTGAGAATAACTCATAGTTATATTTTTGCACCATAGGTGGCGGTGATGTCAAATTATTGGTATTTGTCTTCATAGGCTTCAAAGCGTACGCAAATCACTTGCATCGTAGCTTGGCGTTGTTTTGACATTTCAATAATGGCTCATCGAAAATAAACAACATGTAAGTTTGTTTGAGTGGGTCCCGGTATGGTTTACATTCACATTGGACCCGGTAGATGGCGTTGCGATCAGGTTCTAGATTGTTTTCATTATGATATGTCAGAGTCTTCTTTCCCCACTAATTCTTCCAAGCCCGTACCCATGGCAGTGGTTTCTTCTGAGAAGTTCATGATTAATTGACTTTCTGAGAATAATTCATAGTTAATCTCCGTAGTGCATAGCACATAGTTGCTAGCAGCTAGTCAATAGTTAACAACTTGAGTATTGGGACAGAGCCTTCGGACATGTCTGCTTGATTCATGGCCTCCTTCATAGACGTGTGTTCAGCAAACGCATTGGGCTTACATGCTAATTCCAAACCAACGCTCAATTTCTATAATTTCCTTGACGAGGTCGCCAATCTAGCATGCACTTTCGTTCACTAGCTACTACAGACGAGGAGCTAACTTTCAAAAGAGACTTTGTCACTCAAATACAACGTTAGGGAATGACCAAAAAACCGATTTCTCTCAAATTAATATCTTATTGCTTATTTTATGTATTTATGTACACACATATGGGTTATAAGAATGTAACAAGACACTATAATCAAATCAAACTACAGTAGAAATTCAGTATTAACATACAAAATTTTGGACATGCCGGCAGTTGTTATTGACTGAACAGAAAGGACATAATACTTTTCGTTTGCATGAACACGGGACATAGTCCTCTTTGACTGCACAATATTTTGATAAGGCCTAAATATCTAACACATTTTGAAACATAGTAATAAGCAGAACATTCAACCGCAATGTCAATTACTTAGATAATATTCATAACGTCCATTCTTATGAAACATTACGATAAAAATCTTCTTTTATATGTGGAATCCCACACCATCTTCAAGTCACATAATACTTCCTCAGGAGGAACACTTGCTGCAGGTGTATCCATTAACAATCTCTTGTACCATTCCAAATCTTTTTGCCTATACCAATTTTCTCCTGCTTACATTTCTAAGTTTATTTCACCCTTTTCTCTATCTCTTCCGTTTCATTGTTCCCTTCTCTTTCTATCTTTGATCTATTCTTTCATCTCCTCAACTTCTATTCTACTTTCTCCTGATATCTGGGGGAGATGACCTCGTAGTTCCTCCCCCTTAAAACAACAATAACTAACTAACTCCTACAATCTCATCTACCTAAGGGGCATGGTGGCGCAGGGGTCAAGCTGTTGGCCTCTCACCAAGGTGGACCGGGTTCGATTCCCGGTCAATGCATGTGAGATTTTTGAAGTGAAATGCCATGTCCTGTGGTTCGAATGCTTAATGGTCACGTAAAACTAAAAGCTTCCTTCCTTCCTCTTCTACATGATCCTTCATCTCATCTACTCTATTATCACCTACATCCAGTCTCTCCTCAACTTCTACTCTGCTTTCACCTACAATCTCCTCTACTTTCACCTACAATATCCTCTACCTCTTTTCTACTTTCACCTACAATCTCCTCTAACTGGCTCTTAATCTCTCCTCTGATCTCACTTTTCACTTGCACTAGGCTATCTCTCAACTTCTCATAATCTTGACCTAACTTCTCATTAACTTTAGCTACTTGATCTAACTTCTAATTGTTACGGTCAAGTTTCTGATTAATTTCTTCGATCTTGGTATCTTTCTAGTTCCTTTGTTACAATCTCCAACTAGAACTGTTTCACAATAATCGTGAATAACCAATATGACAAAGGAAACATTAATCAGAAGTTGAATTGAACACCAAAAGCAATAATCATCATACACTACCTCGCTGTTCACGCAATGCAGGATGGGAGTCAATTCTTATAATGCTAGCGTGCTGACTGGCTGAAGTTGACCTTGTTTGAATGAATACTGCAGTGGACAAAGTTTTTTTTGAATGAATAGTCTACTTTAAGAGGCCAATATAGCCAAGACAAAGTCACTTTTGAATGTTGAAGGGTGTTTGGACCTCAGGCTGAATCTCACAAAGTGAAACCTGTTAAACTCATTTTTTAAAATTTCTGGACAAAGTCTCTTTTGAATGTGTGCTAAGCAGTATTGGATCACGACTTCTGACGTCACATCCGGAATATTAGCTGTATTATTGACTATCTAGTTCACTACGGTTGAAATTGTACTATTCTGACACAGCCTTAGGTTTTAGTACCATAGGTGGCGGTGATGTCGAATTATTGGTATTTGACATAGGCTTTCACAGAAATGATTTGAGTCTTTTCTTTGAAAATCACTGTCACATGTCAGTTAGTATATAGTTCATCGAAAATTCAAATATGTTTACTGAACCCACTCTATATTGTATAAGGGCTGGGGCTGGAACAAGTCGCCTCCCTGTTTTAATAATCGTCCTCGATTATTGGACTAGACGTGGGGGTGGAAACTTTTCTTTTCTTCTTTCTTCTTCTTCTTCTTCTTCTTCTTCTTCTTCTTCTTTCTGTCCTTTCGTCGATTGGAATTTGCTTTCGTTTCGTCGTATCGTCCTTCGTTGCTTCTGGTCTTCTTCGTAGATGGGAGGGTGAGCGAAATTGTGCCGTACTAAGAGGTGGAAGGCGTGGCAAGGGGGTTGGGGTGGTTTGTTATACAGTCATTTCGTAGCAGATATTTATCTGTATCTGTCTACATCCCATATTGCATTATTGACATAATCTGTGTTGCCTATTTGGCAGACTTGAAAGTTGCATAAAAATATTAACATTGTTTTGCTAAAATTGAGGAAAATAAGTGGAATTTCAGCGGAGAAATAATGTAAAAGAAATGAAGTTGAAAGATATATCTTGAAAGGAATCGCATAGGAAATTTAAAGTATGAGCACCGCACTCGGACCAGTGCGTGACTTGCGTACGACGCCGTCAAGCCGAGCCCTGCCGCGAGGGTGCATGCATAACCGTAATTTTCTTACGATGGAAAATGATGCTGTAAGGAGCTTAAGTAATAGCGAGCCCTCGTGAGCTAGTACGCAACCTTTGTAGCGTGTGTAAAAAAGGGAGAGAAAATAATAGTGTATCGTATGGGCTACTCTAGGCCAAGTGTAGCTGCGACGGTGCGCTACTATGATTAACCTCCTTACAACGTGGGGATGATAAAAGAAATGAAAATTCTAGAAAGTATCATAGAAAACGTGAAATTCCTTCAAAATTGCTTGATTGGGTGCGTAAAAAAATGTAGTTATGGTATTAAGAGAAAAAAATAACATTGAAGTATTGGAAAGAAATAGCTGAAGGCTCCTGCCTAAATCGGCTTACAGTCTATTATGGTTTGTAGGTTTTGACTGTTGTTGCTGCCATGTGCGTTGGAACTTCGGTTTCGTGTCACGTTCGTCCGGGTAGCATCCTGCATTAAGGGCCTACTGGGGGATTACAGGATTGTACAGCGTATAACTAGTCTGAAATCAGAAATCACTCTTAACGTTTTGTACAGAGGGATTGGTTCACCCTGGTTCCGCTATTTTTTCACTGAAGTTCGTTACGTCGTGCGAGGTAGTCTCGTTACTTAATGTCTGCATTATGACATATATACTAATATTCTTATAAACTAACGTGCAATATGTATTCGTTGACATATTGGCCATTGTGGTCATTCACTATACCACGTCCTATATGCGTCGTTGTAAAACTGCAACATGCTTCCTTAAGCATTTAGCTGCGTAGATACTCTTATATTTCGTAGAACTTGAATCATTTATATCTGTAAAAAAATCCTTATACTCCGTCGTAGACCTTTACTATAGCTGAGAATTAATCCTTAAGTATTACTTTGGCACTTTCTCAGCGTGACTTAAGCGACGTATTCACTTCTTAATCTATAGGTATGCAGACATTATGTAAGGATACCCGCACTACGTGTATACTCGATCGTTAAGCTAAAATGGGTTATCGTTAAAATGGAGACTGTTTCGTCGGGAAGTTATTGAAATTGGAAATTATGTATTGCCTCTACGGGCTAACTTGGGAATTCTGTGCACTGTATAGAACTTCAGGAAATATAAATTAACACGATAATAAGATCTAAAAAAAAGGACATTTGTTATTGACATGTGATTATTGCCTGTAAAAAATAACACTGTTAATGACATGGTATTAAAGACCCTTTTGTTAAACTTGCCACGTTAGTTAGGGGGGGAGGTGATTTACTATCTAATTTAATTCTTAATGCTAAACCTAATATGTCTCCCTTCCCTTGGCTGAATATACTATATACATGGGGTAAGGGGGAACCACGTGTCTAGACAGGGGAGAAAAGGTCTCTCGAAGGGGGGGGATATATATATATTAAAGGTATTTCTTAAATATTTAAGCTCTCTCTAGAGTGTATCCGCAGCCATGATAATTTTTAAAGTGTACCTTCAATGAAGTGGCTACTTTTGCTCCTTAATAAAATTAATGGGGTTGTATCTTCAATGAAATGCCTACCTTTGCTCCGTAAGAAAAGTAATGGGGCTGTATCTTCACTGAAATGATAATCTTTGCTCCATAATAACATTAATGGGGTTGTATCTTCAATGAAATGCCTACCTTTGCTCCGTAAGAAAAGTAATGGGGCTGTATCTTCACTGAAATGATAATCTTTGCTCCGTAATAAAATTAATGGGGTTGCTCTATATTGAATTACTAATAGTATGCCTGAGTTGCATAGTTTTATTCATGAAATACATTCTGTTGCCTTCGTGTCGTAGAAAATACGGATGCGTATGATGATGTATTTTAACCAAATGGTGTGCAATATGCAGGGTGGTATCGGAACTAAGAGAACCAGGAGGACTTCTTTTACCAGTGGACCGGCGAAATACGTAACATGGTATGGGGACTTAAGTACGTATAGTAATCCTAGTGACCGTCCAATTTGCAATGTGGTATCGGTAACCCGAGTGACTACGAATGCAGATTGTGGCTTGGGAAAACTACAAGTTCTCTGTTCAAAAGGGCTTATCCAGTTGACCCATACGTATAGTGGTGTGGTTTACTCTTACATAGCCTTTTTAGGTATTACCTCCGTATCGAGTGACCTCCCACACGCATTGTCATCCTTGGTATATGATACATGTGTAAATTGCATCCTTGTCCGTTGCAAATAATACATAGAAAAATTTTGAATTTATCGCAAATTCTGGTATTACATTGAAAAATTATGAATTTATCACAAATAAGCATAATACATTGAAAAAAATATTAATTCAATTTTACTTATAAGTTTCAGCGTATGTGTAGTTTCCTTTTCGATATTGGTCACTCTTCATATAGAAAATCAGCAAATGTATCCAGCGGTGTAGGTTTCAAATTACCTACTATGCTATAATATCATAAAACGTGTCACTATCTCATCATGTTAAACAGAATACCAAAGAGATATCGTCTGTTGGCAGACTGTCCGTACTTCGATACAGGACGCATCCCAACGGACGTTAAATCCACGATGTATTAGGTTTATTTTAATATAAATATCTCCTAACATCTTATCAGAATACTGTAAAGATATCGTCTGTTGGCAGGCTGTTCGTACTTCGATACAGAACGCATCCCAACGGACGTTAAATCCACTATGTATTAACTTTAATTTAGTATAAATATCTCCTAACATCTTATCAGAATACCGTAAAGATATCGTCTGTTGGCAGGCTGTTCGTACTTCGATACCGAACGCATCCCAACGGACGTTAAATCCACTATGTATTAAGTTTGAATCGACCGCCACAAGTTGTAGAACGCGGTGGGACTAATTCTCCGAAAGTATTAGAACGAACGTCATCTACGTGAAAGGGGTGGCTATTTCCTATCAGTGTTCCCTCTGGGTGTGACGTTTCTACTTTTAAGCATTTGGTTTGCGTAAATTGTGGGCTTTGGGCCACGGTGTGGACAATAATTTTATGTATTAATGGCATTTGTTATCAACGTAGGTGTGTTAATATCTCCTTTATCTCTTCCATGCTTCCCTTATCTCAAAGCGAGGTGCACTATTGGACCTGCTGCAAGATATCAATAACGTCGTTGTCTCGAGGCTGTGCGAACCCTTGTGCTAGCCTCAAGATATTTATAATATATTTCTTCAACTTCACTTAAAAACACTTAACACTTATTACTAATATACTAACGATGATACTTTTGATAACAATTGTCGTACGTTGCGATGTTGCCCTGCTGTGCCCAAGTCCGTGATTACCCGTGTATGCTATATTGATATCGCCGTCCATTTGTCGGCGTTTTTCATAAATTCCTACTGGATTACTTTCTCACCTATGTTACTTCGTGAAGGAACGGTGTCTTCTTTGCTAACTGAATATCCTGTTTGAAATGTACTGCTGGAGAAAGAATTCTACCTTAAGAGTGTATTCTACGCTTACATCTTTAAAATCATTAGTTCGTTTTTCTACTATCGCACGCTTCGCAATACGTGAATAAATGTATGGAAAACAAAAAGAATAAAGGCAAATTTATGCAAAGTCATCTGACGTGTGAGTGAATAGTGCCAGGAATTGAACTCAAGGTGTCTGGCTTCCGCTCGAGTGCGTCTGTACGCTGAGCTAGCAAGACAGTGTCGGGTTTAATATCCTTGCCCGGCAGACGGTGTACTCAGCACGTGTCTGCCATATGGCATAGTTGATTGTGTTGCAATGGACAATTAAGCATTTCCTCTGGGGTCGGATTTAATAACAAAAGAGAAAATGTAGTACGTCTTGACTGAATGCGTATACAAACTAATTAATGCGGCACCTTGCAGAAATGTGATTGCAAGGTCTCCAAACTCTATGTAAGCATGTAGCCAATACTACCTACCGCTAAGTTATACTAATATGGATTCAGAAGAAAACTTTATAGCCTACTATCATATACAAGGTACAGTTGCACTGCTGTAAAAAATACATAGTTATTTACTCATTCCAACTTATCATATGGGATATCACAATTTTATTCCTAATAGAGCTACATTGTGGGGGGGTTAATCTGAAATAAGGAGCAATTTTCTGAATAGAGTAGGGTAGTTATCAATACCTCTTCCTACTAGGCTTCCGTTAATATTCCTAGTGACTTATTAGATAGGGGTTGTTAATAATTAAATTGCTTGGCGTAAGAGGTGTCTGTCGCGAAATCTTAACAGGGTGGGGGTGGGATTATTATTATTGTGTAAAAAAAATCCTCTAAATTAATCTACTCAAAAAAAAGTTTTCTGCTCGGGGGGGGATTTCAATTGTCTCACTCGCTTCGCTAATGTAATGAGTACAGGGTCGTTTGTTGTTAGACGTGTTGTTTAAGATGGGGGCTTTTAAAAATGTATTAGTTACTGGGGCGGGTTTGGGTGGGTACCAAAAATATTATTTGACCCGTACTTCAAAAAAAATTCCTAATTTTGGGTGACTTTCGCTTGGCTAGAATGAGGTTTTAGGGATCTTTCCCGCAGAGGTGCGTTGTCTGCACCCCCTTAGGCGTTGTCTTACGACAACATCACGGTATCCCGCGCGTCTCTACCATTTGTTCTACTTTTGTGTGTGGAACTATTTTAAAGTGTTTGGCAGGAGGGATGAGTGGATCCATTTGTAGAGCTTATCCCGCGTCCTACCATTGGTTCTACTTTTGTGTAGAACTACCCCCTCCAAGCCTCTTGCATTTGTTCTACTTTTGTGTGGAACTGTTGTTGTGAATGGGCTGGACGGCACTACCGGTATCTACTGATTTTAACCCGGCACCGGTCCCCCATTTGTTCTACTTTTGTGTAGAACTTGTATTTAAAGTGTTTGGTGTCTTATGAAGTACTGAGGACACGTCTAGAGAGCAATTGACGTACAGGGGAACCGGGGGGAGGAATACTCACCTTGCTTACCATAAGGTGGCTTAGTAGGCCGCATTCTTGCTGTACACCGCCTCCTGCTGGGCAGCGTTCGGTGGAGATCTTAAACTAGGTTCTAATCTAAAGGTACGGGCTTTTTAATCTAAGCGAAATAAAGAGATAATCATTGGACTGTTCAAAAAGGGGGTTTATTGAGTACTAGTGGCGATTAAAAGAGGGGAGGAGTGAAATAATAAACTAGGGGGAAAAAGGAGTCTAGCAGACACGTGTTCACTCACCCCAGCGAAGATCCCGGTCTGTCATGATGTTGGTGGCGTTGGGACCCGATACGGGGCATCCCCCATACCGGTCCGTCGTAGCACAACTCCGATAGAGTGTAAGACTGTAAGAGAGGGCCGCCAAGTCCAAGAGAGCCGCCAGGTTCAAAGAGAGCGGCCAAATAAGAGAGCGTGGCTCGTGTCCGTACCTTCTACTTATAGGTAAAATGTGCATTGTCAGTTTACTCAGCAGTATCTTTGGAGTGTAATGCCCGCTGTGTCCTGTCTAACCTACTTGCTGTTAGACCTTAGGGCTATGACCTGCCGCTTACTTTGCAGTCGTGTTGCTATGTCGTTATTCCCGTCTTTTACGTAGTTACTTTTAATTAGCTTTTATGTTGGTATAGGCACAGCCCTTGTATAAGGGCTGGGGCTGGAACAATATATTCGGGCAGGACAACGTCTGACCGGTCCACTAGTATATAAATAAATACACAATAGGATAAGTAGCTATCCACTAAAATTCAATAAATTCAGACTAGAAGTCCTTTAATGATGCACTAGTTTCAACCACATTGTGGTCATCTTCAG
This sequence comes from Meconema thalassinum, assembly GCA_946902985.2. Classification (NCBI taxonomy): domain Eukaryota; kingdom Metazoa; phylum Arthropoda; class Insecta; order Orthoptera; family Tettigoniidae; genus Meconema; species Meconema thalassinum. The sequence goes on along the minus strand of OX336390.1, from coordinate 628,987,536 downwards.
CATAGGCTACGTATTATTATTATTACAAGTGAGTCAAGTGGTGTGTAATTGTGAGTAGAAAACTTATACAGTATATAAAATGTAGAAATGTTTATAAATCACATCTGTTACGATAATAAGTATTATTAATTTTTATCAATTATTAAACATTCAAAATATTAAGACAGCTTACTGTATTTATCTATGGAGATATTCAATTAAATTGGAAAGGGGGCGGAAATTAAGGTCTCTTGTAACAGTTGTGTATCAAGAGAATTTGATGAAAGTACTTGATGTTATTACTGTTTCAATTGGGGACTTACGGAATATTCTTGTATGGAATCTTCCCAATAACGTGTGTATTTTTAGCTAGACTATACTGTCAGTTTTTGCTTTTCAGTTGGTCAACAGGCTCTTTGCCTAATACCGTATAAAACAGGTGCTGATGAAAATACATGTATTAACATTATTAACTGATAAATACGTATTTCATATTGAGCAAAAGCGTGTTGACCGACTGACAAGTAGAAATTGACAGATTCTACAGACAAGACTGACAAGTAGTTCCGTGAAGAACTAAAGCCTATTTTCATAGATCCAACTTATGTTAATTGCCTCTATCAACATACAACATTATTTCGGAGGTATAGAATGCCGGTGAAATATTTCGCACAGCCGCCAACTTGAGGGTATGGAAACAATTGAACGAAACTAGATGTCAGTGCATTACAATGTGTATATACATATACTGTGCCAAGTTTCATTGCGTTTGGTTGGTTAAATCGCGAGAAACGTCGATTTAAAAGTCGCAAATTCGCTTGGCCGCCATGTTGGTTTTGTAGTTACCAGGTTTTCGAAAGTCTCATAGGTAAACTTCCAGTAGTTTCCTTTATCACCGTACAAAATTTCAGGGTGATATCGGCAATAGGTTCGGAGATATTGAATGCTAGTGAAATATTTCGCACAGCCGCCATGTTGGATTGGTGAGACATAAAAAATTGCATGGCACGGTCGGGGTCGGATGAAATCGTTGTATGACCTTACCGAGTTTCATTGAAATCACTCCAGCCATTTAGAAGTTATTAGAGGGGGGCACACATACACACATCACACAGACGCACATACGCACACACACACGGACAAAAGGTGATCTCATAAGCCTTTTTTTTTTCATAAATTGAAAATAGGCTAAAAATGACTTCAAAACTTCATAAAGTTTTAGCTATAGCCTTACCACAATAACTTATGGTGTAGGTGCACCCTAAATTTGAGTGGGATGGTGTGAAAATATTTGGAGAGAATCCACCGTCAGGATGTTCGCTGACATTGTCAGTGTTTGAACCTTGAGTTTCTGAACGGTACAACATCCCAATCCTTTCATGGGGATAATTCGTTTGACTACAATCTAGGAGGAGGCTAACTGTATGCTAATCAGTGGATGAAGTTAAATTACTTACTGCTAATAAAGAATCAGTTAAACGATAATGAGGTTCACACCCACATGGCCACAAGTAAAGATCATCGGCGAGTTAAAAATATTCACTTACATGCTACTGTGGCGTGCAAAGAAAGAATTACCATAAATCTCAATTTTTGTCTGCAATTCTTCTAAGAAGTAATAACTCCAGGAATGTCGATATATTTAGGGTCTTAATCAGATACATTTTCTAAATTATTATTTATAAGTCTGTCAGCAATACATAGCGGTCCGACCGGAATGCAATGCCATTAGTTTACCTCAATGTATGGACACATGTAGATAACAAGGTAAACTACTAACTCATGCTGAGAACACAAAATATCTTTCTATCGTGTCTCCTTTGAAGCAGCGATCTCTTGGGGTTAGTGAACTTTGACAGTGAGTAACTTAAGTCTGTAAACCAAACTGTTCATAAATATACCTTGGTGAAAAAAATTATAAATGTTTTATTATTAAAATATCCTTTGGTAACTGGAAATTGTAAGTGTATTATTATTGAAATATCCTTCGGTAACGGGAATTTATAAGTGTTGTATTATTTAAATATCCTTCGGTAACACGAAATTATAAGTGTTATATCATTTAAATATCCTTCGTAACAGGATATTATAAGTGTTATATCATTTAAATATCCTTCGTAACAGGATATTATAAGTGTTTTATTATTTAAATACCCTTCGGTAACAGGAAATTATAAGTAATGTTAGGTAGATTTCATTAGAATGCTAACTATTGCAATGGGTACCATGTTTCGACTTCCGGAAAATTTCGACATATCTTCGCGTTTCACATCCCCTAGACACCAAAACCACTGTCAGTTCAAAAGTTTATACATAATTTATGTATATATGTATCTATATATATATATATATCACTTTCTTGTGGACACGATAACTACCGCAATTTTGCACCAATCACTTTGAAATTTTTACATAATATGTATCCCTATAAAATCTCGGTTGAGTTCGTAAATGGGCACAATCGGTCGGCGGGGGTGAAAATGGGGGCTTTTTTCGAAAAAGTGAAAATCGCTATAACTCTCTTAGTATTTGAAATATCGAAACCATTCAAAGTTCATACTATGTGTCGGATAAGGCCCAAAATTTATGTTTGAAAAGTCTTTTGATAGCACCAATCATTAACCAAAGGGGTGAGAAAAAGTGGGTTTTTCGGGAAACATTAATCATATCTCTCTTAATAGGCACTATATCAAAACCGTACAAAATTGACAATATTCCCCTAATAATTACCTAAAACTTTTGTCGGAAAGAATTTTTGATATGGCCCACCATTACGCCAAGGGATGAGAAAAATAATTTCGGAATTATAAGAAAATGCCAAGAGCCATCAGAGGTTGCCATGACAACACTACTAAATTGATGAGGGATGAGCCATCAGACGTTGCCATGACAACGCACTCGTACGAGATCACATTCAGTTTTCCATCTGACTAAGTGTGAAGCGGATTCGGTGACTTAACTGGTAGTATGCTGGACTTCTATGCCCAAGGTCGCGGGTTCAAAGCCGGCCGAAGTCGTCGGATTTCCTAAGAGCGCTAAAAATCCCTCCGTATGCTTCCTTTGGAGGGGAAGTTCCAACGTTCGTTGCGAGTTGCTGGTTGTGGTGGCATCTAGTAGCCAAGTTCACAGCTAGGTGTCGTTGACGGTAGTATTTGGTAGCAACATTAGGAACTACTGCTTGAAATTGACCGTCTGCAGTCCTTACCTGAATTACAGACTAATACAGCCATCACAATTCACACCGTTTATCCGACAGATTCTACACTCACCCAAAGTACACGGGGTTACATGACCGCGTTGTTGCAGCCCCGAAACTGAGGAACCAACCAAAATCTCTGCGGGAGATAAAGTTTTGCGTGAAGAAGTAACAGACCGTTAGATAGTTACACATCAGTTTCGAAACCTTGCATAAGGACAATGTGACCACAAGTATAACAAAAAGTTCAGTGACGAACTAAAGAGCCTACTTTTCTTAAAATTTAAGATTCATGCCAATGATTAATCTTTATGGACCTATCTAGAATAATGACGAAATAAATTTGGTAATATCGAAATTTCTAATTAGTTCGAAATATACCTGGCATGATGTAGCCTGATAGAGCACTACAGTTGGCAGCCCTGGTGACTGAATATATTCTTAGTTCCATCTCTTAAGGTACAGAATACACAATTTGGTTTGAAGTCCAATGGATAGCATGGACGTTACATGCAGTTAGACGTTGGACCTATCAGCGCATGTAAAATCATGTTGGCAACAATGTCATGCATGTGTTGGTCAGAAATAATTTGAAATATTATGATGTATTGTTGTGCCAATTTTGGATGAAATCCATTTGTTAGTATAGAAGTTACTGGAATTTTGAAATTGGACTTATCAGCAGGCTTAAAAGCACTGACATACATTAGTTGCTCCAAATTAATCTAGAATGTCAGGAACTATACGTGCGCAAAGTTTAGAGCTGTTGCCTTGAATACTTTCTGATATATTGATATTAGGGTAAAATATATAAACACCATTTATTAACAGTTGGCAGCCCTGATAGCTCTAAAGAATATGCACTGTCAAATCTCTTATGGTACACATAGCACATACGAAATTTTGCTGAAATCCAATTGATAGTATAGAAGATACATGTAATTAAAAATTGGTCTTTTCAGCAGGCTTAGAATCATGTTGGTAGCACTGACATACATTAGTTGCTCCAATTCAATCTAGAATGTCGGATACTATACGTGTGCAAAGTTTAGAGCTGTGAACACGCATACTTTCGGATATATTGGTATTTGGATAAAAAATAGGGAGATCATTTATTGACAGTTGGCAGTCCTGGTGGCTCTTTAGAATATGCACAGTCATATATGTTTATGTGCACATAGTACATACGAAATTTGGTTGAAATCCAATTGTTAGTGTAGGAGTTATATGCATTTAAAATTTGGACTTATCAGTAGGCCTAGAATCATTTTGGCAACACTGTCATGTATGATCTCCTGAAAATTAAACTGAAGTATTATTATCTATATGTGTACCAATTTTGGAATAGTTCCCATGTATACATTCCAAGATATCCAACATGGAGCTCTAATTTCAATTGCGTCTTTTTAGCAGTTGGTAACACTGACATCATTTTCAAGTATGACATTGATATGTCCCGGTATAGATCTTTACTCATACCAAATTTGGTTTCGATAGCTGCAGCCGTTTAGGAGTTGATAGGGGGGGGGGGAAACACACACAGACAGACAGACAGACAGACAGAAGGACAGACAGACAGATATTTTCCCGTATCGATCTCATAAGTCTACTTTTTCCTCATTTTTGCAAAATGTGAAAAGTAGGCTAAAAATGGACCCCAAATGGCAATGTCCCCATAAGACAATAAAATGTTTAAAATATGCATAAAATGACGAAAAACAAAGTTAATTAAGCTCCAATTACAAAATACTTCCTCGCAATAAATGAGGTCTGATCCTTCTACGAAAACCTGCATATTCTGCCTATTTTCGCCTATCCCCTAGTTTGCCCGGTGAAATCTACCTCCACCTTCCGGCGTGCCGAGAGGCCTTTTTTTATTATTTAAATATCCTTCGTTGACAGCAAATCATAAGTGTTATATCATTTAAATATCCTTCGGTAACAGGAAAATATAAGTGTTTTATCATTTAAACTAGCAACCCGGCCTGGCTTCGCCCGGGAACAGTTGTGAATGCATTACGTGATAAGCGCTTCTTTACTATGTCAATGAACTACGATCTATATCCGTTTAACGTCTCGGCATGATGGGTTAAAATCACTGTTAACTATATTATCATGGAGATGCAAGTGCAACAAATTCTTGTCAGACGTAATTTAAGAATGGCGAGGTGCACGAAACACAAATCCCCCTTCCGTCCAATCTAAAAACACTTATAGTGGACGATATATTGAAAATAGAGATATGCTCTCACGTACGTTTTTGTAGAACTTTTCATGCTAAACAATTTGTACGCTCATTGTATATTGATATTTTTAACGGTTTGCCCAGCGTAAGCTTAAAAAGCGCTCTGACACCAGGATTTTTTCGAATTTTCTCTGAAATCGTTACTGCTTGGCTCCCTTTGATCATAAATAAATTATTTTCTACAGAAACCTTCCTCGAGGTATCCTTTACAGAATGGTGAAAACCGCATCAATATCCATCCAGAGGTTCTCGAGTTTACCCGTAACATCCAAGAATCGGGGACTTAGTTTTATACTTAGAGATATCCTTCGGTAACAGGAAATCATAAGTGTATTTATATTTAAATATCCTTCGGGAACAGGAAATTATAAATGTTTTATTATTTACATATTCAAACCCGAACCTCCAGGGCGACAGTCAAGAACGCTATCCTCTGGACGCTTACCCTGCAGAGTCGCGGCTAGTAGGCTACCAACTGTCAATGGCGCCTTAATGAGTGTGGCCAGGAAGGGCAGTAGCGGGCACATAGATCACCTTTAAAGTTGTACTTGATTGAAGTAGGGTAATGAAGCGTACCATCAACTGGGTTTTTCATTGGCGGGATTTGACAGGAGAAATTGAAGAGTCAGACAAGTGTATTTTAGTTAGTCGCTCACGGTGTTAACAAGTTATATTATCATTAAATCATTATATGGTACTTTCAATAACGAGTAATAATATCATTTGTTGATGTAAACAGAGCAACTTCGGTCCACAAGAATATAACACACATTGAATTCGCAGCATCAATTCGCTTTATTTCTAATAATATTGCTCCGGATGTGTTATTACTGAATTACTTTATAAGAAAACTATAAAATATATTAAAATGCATTAAAGTGAGTCAAGGTAATAAATAATGCGACCTTCGTGTTAAACACAATATTGATGTCAGTGTCGTGATGTGCCAGTACGTATTGTGGCATTCCATCCAGACAGCCCGGACGCAATTGTGAAATAATATCCTCGTGTGAGGGTTGGAAAGGAGTGGGCCTAGAACTAACACATCTTAGATTTGTTGTCTCAATATCAATGAGAAATGCAGCTTAAAGGTGTCTGAACGAAATAAGCATACGTCGCAGAACATTTTAAATCCAGTAATATTACGAAGAGACAGGAAAATAACCATGTCTATAAAGTGATCCTGATTGACAAAGTTTAACAGACAACGAAAATATACCTTTAGTCAATAAAATTATTATTTATGTATTTCAATGTACCGGTTTGGGTCACATTATGACGTTAAACAGCAATTTTACTTCATATGTATAAATAGGAACAAAAATGAAGTTGCAAGTCTGTGTGATAGAGGTAAGACCAAAAGTGTTTCCTAGCAGCATTTTGAACTCTTCTGATTATTATGACTTTTCTATCTAAGCCATAGGCTATATACCCAATTAAAGTGTTAGATTAGCAACTCTAATTAATTTATTCCATGATCAAACATTCATCTATAGCTTCTCTAGTTTTTTAGACTATCTATTATTTTTCAATGTAAGTATTTCACGTATCAATGAATTGTGATTCTCAATCATATAGATTACGATGCTTAATTTACACTGTTGGTTTTTCTCATCACACAGAAAACATTTCATAAAGCAATTTATTCCTACGAAAGCATAAGATCACAATTCATCCCAACCTCAAAATATTTCAACGAACCACTATATCCGTTAAATGTAAGTGTTTTAAGATTTACTTTGTCTCTGTTCTCTCTATATTAATATAAACACACTTCTCATTTCAACATTATATTTTCGTTTTAGATTACTGACATCTCCACTACGGACTATCTTTTAAAGAATTTGTTCTTTCGTCATTAACTTGAAGAAAGTTGTAATAAATCTGATTTTTAAATTTTCTTAGTATATTTTTAATCGTTAGCATTTTGGAAATATAGTTTGAACTCCTTCTTTTTATAAAGTTATATGTAATCTTGCAACTTCATTGGTATCATATATTGTCTGCTGGAGAAGGTTATAATATAACCGAAACCGGTACAGCGTACTCAAATAATGCATTTTATTGAGTTAAGGTATCTTTTCCTATTTCATTAAAAAGGTTAGGTTCTAAACTATTTCTAAAACGTTAACTATCAGAATTATTTATTTTTTGTATTATTTTTGTATTATTTAAAACTCTTAGATAGTTAACATTTTAGAAATAGTTTAGAACCTAAACTTTTTATAAATTTAATTATTACTAGTTGAAAATTATTAGCAACGCTTAGAAAAATATTGTTTTACCTTTATCACACATACTTGCTACTTCATTTTTTGTTTAAATTTATAAATATTAATTACATATGCTGATGAAGGTCATAATGTGACCCAAACCGGTACATTGAAAATAAACATTTTATTGACTAAAGGTATGTTTTCGTTGTCTATTTTCCAGTAATGTTACAAAATGCACAGGCTGTTTTCTTTTAACAAAATGTTGGCTGATTGTTAAAGAATTATCCATTCTACAATTTGACCGGATACCCTCCAGCCATATTAAGAAAGCTGAAAACTAGTTAGTGAAATAGTAAATAATGTTATTACTTCCTTGTGACAGTTCCAAAGATTGATCTTGACCCTCTGGATCCTAAAAATATAGGTTACCATAGGTTACTGTTTACAACTCAACTCGGGGACTTTGAATATGCCGGAAACTTTGGGAAACCTTCCACTAACCACAATTGTGTGAAGCCAAATTTGTAGGTAAGATTTGATTAACGCTATATTTGTTCCAACGTTCTTCACGAGGTGCCGGTAGTGGTTACACCTAGTAGCCAAGTTCACAACTAGATGTCGTTGACAGTAGCATTTGGGAGCAAAAGTAGGAACTACTTGAAATTGATCGTCTGCAGTTCTTACCTGAATTACAGATAACACACACTAATACAGCCATAACAAATAACAGCGGTTATCAGACAGATTCTACACACACGGGGCTACATGACCACGATGTCATAACCCCTAAACTGAGGAACCAACAAACCAAACTTTATGAAATAAGATTCATCGAGTATTTAACAATTTGCCATCATTTTGTAAATTTACTGATTTTACAAATTGACTACTGCATTGTATACTTAACTGTTAGTCCACCTCGTTGCGTAGTGGCTAGCATTCTTCGCTGTCACCGCGAAGGTCCAGGTTCGATTCCCGGCACTGCCCAGAAATTTACTGTAATTCCTACCCAAATCCTACATTGATTATAAACACACACACTAGTACAGACATCAAGTGTGACACAGGTTGTCAGTCAACTTCAACACACACCCAAGTACACGGCACTATATGACCACACGATGTCGCAAAGCTCCTAAATAATAGTTATTGAGGTTTTAAAGGGTGGAACAGCGAGGTCACCCCCACCCCCACCTAAAGAATAACTAACAACTTAACTGTTAAGAAAGACTGAAAGTAGGACCGTAGTTGGTATTCGATAGTTGTTTGAAGGGGCAGAACAGTGGCGTCATCTGTCTCAAAATTGGGATTCTAGCCGGCTGCGCCTTCATTAGTATTCCCAAGATCCTGGGTTCATACTCGGCCGGAAGTCATCGGATTTTTAAGTGCGTTAAAATCCTTCAGTATGCCTTCCTTCGGAGGGGAAGTAAAGCCGGCGGGCCCATGTCATAGATTTATGGCATGTAAAAAGAATGGAAGGAAGCTTGTAGTTTTACGAGACCGTTAATCTTGGGATCACGAGCCACGGGACCTCCTTTTTACGTGGAATCCGAACCACAGAACATGGCGTTTCACTTCGAAAATCTCACATGCATTGACCGGGAATCTAACCAGGTCCACCTTGGTGACAGGCCAACAACTTGACCACTGCGCCACCACGCCCCCGTGCATGTCAAAGAACCTATCACTACAAATTGGTAGAGTGCAGCTAAATTTGCAGGTTAGTTGGTAAGAAATGCTCTAACAAGTCTCAACGTTCACCGCTAAGTGTCAGTGACAGTGGCATCTCTGAGAGCCAAAGATGGAACTACTAGAAATTAAACTTGGGGTGTTCAATTAGAATACCCCACTATGACCATTGGCTGCAATTCAAATTGTGCCCAATTACATTAGGCGGGAAAAGATATACCCTTACATGAAAAATATTACAAAATATATTTAACACAAAAAACACGCTTTTATGTACAAAAATAGAGGGTGCTAGATTCTTGCACTGAGTTTGTTTACAAGAGCGTGGAAATTAGCGAACTAATCGCAAATAGAATACTGTAATAATTAGGGCCCGGATGTTGATGACATGTCATCTTTTTACTGAGCTGCCTAAAACAATGCTGAAGTACATAGAAACTCCGGACGGGACATCCCGTCTCCAAATATGTCATTTTTATTTTGCATTTTTTCCTATTTTTCCATTTTAAGAGCATTTTTTATGTTTGGTAAATTTTTTGGTTTTATTTTAGAGAAATCGGCCTTTTGAGTTTTTTTTTTTTTTTTTTTTTTTTTTTTTTTTTTCAATGTAGTCACGTCACAGCTTTATATGAGATGGTTACGTGTCTCAGAGTTAAGAAGAATCTAGTAGCTGATACAAGATAATTTAAAATATTGAAATATTGATTCCATTTCCTTAATCAACCGGGTGGAAACTAGTCTTAGCAACAATCGTGGCGAAAGTGCTGCGGGTATTGCATCAAAACTGAGAAAAGTGCTGGACTAAGTTAGTTAGTTATTGTTGTTTTAAGGGGCGGAACTACGAGATCATCTGCCCCAGCTGGACTAAAACACCGGGTATAAAACATTCTGCAAAATCTATGACATTCTTTCTGGTGAAAACTACTACGTGGATGTGATTGAGTAGGTTTTAGCAGCAAACGACCTTCGTCGCTCTGATCACATCAGTTGATGTTTAACGGAGCTTTTCGAGATATAAAAACTTGTTGGCTGATAACCGCAGATCATTTACATTTGACAACATCAGAATAACATTCGTAGTGCAGTGCAACTCAAACTTAAGTGAACATAAACATTTTGTTAAGTGCTAGGAATCTATTTTGATTGACTTTTCAGTTTGAGCTTAAGATTTCAGTTTTGAAATATTGGCGAGTTTATTATTTATTATAAGATCATTTTCTCCATTTTATAGTGCTTTTTTTACGAATTTTTAGGTCATTTATTACAGCAATTTTTGAAAGTTTAATGTGCATTTTTTAAGACTTTTTTACAGCATCAACATCCGAGTCCTAGTAATAATACATTCCACTGAGCACGATGTAAACAAATGGACATCACAGACTTGTATACATTCAATTTGTTTTAAAACCCATCTTTTAAAGTATAGTTTCTTTTGGAGCACCTTCAAGCAAAGTAGTATTAGGTTCCGCCCTAAGATAACTACTATACATGAAGATAACCCGGTAGAGCCATATTTCATGGCAGCGGCCTCCGGTGCGAGGGAAGAGATAACTTACAAGCTAAAGGAAACGTGGCGTCGATTGAAAACGTCACAGTAAATCTCTGCGTGCGGGCAGTAATTAATATTAATGGTGAGCTTGTGACTCGCTCTTTCGCACCATAATTGCTTTATCGATTACTCTCACCACTTCTGTTCGATCTGGACCACTGGCAATGAGCGACACTAAGTATTTTCTACATTTGACAAAACATATTCTAAGTGAAAATTGGTAATTTTTTAAAACTGATTTTAGGTGCTTGGAATATCTTAGTCATCAGTCCCGTGCACTTGGGTGTTTGTTAGTCTTGTCTGATAACCTGTGTTTCTATGGTGACTGTAGTAGTGTGTGTAGCTGTAATAGGGACAGGGATGGAGTAGGTCCCCAGAACTGGAAATAAAGTACTATCCTGGGAATTTCCTGGGGCTAATGTGGAAAAATACAGGGAAAACACTGGGATAAACCACACTGTTGGTGGCGGGATCCGAGCCTCTGATCTCCGCATTTGCTGCAGTCCCTATCGCGGTCGTAGTGCGCGCGTAAATTGCACGGCTACGCCACGGGGTGTTACTATTGAAGCTTTGCACATAGTTAACAACTGTATTACTAAATGGTCCTCATTTGACACATTGTTAAAAGATAGATATGATCATACAGTGAGGTTAATGAAATCATTTCAAAGCAATTTTCATAGAATTACTACTATATGAGTAAATAATGGGAAAGTCACTCATTTGTCAGAAAATTACAGCATAAGGCAGTTCAAAAAAACATTTAGGAAACCGAAACTTCAATGAAAGAACAGTAAGCGAAGATAAGAAAATCAAGATGTTCAGTAAATAACATATACCCTACTTTCATCTAAATGTATGGGTATAATATAAATGTTTGTCCTTATCAAGGAGTATAATTGAACGTTCGTTGTACTAGCTTGTTGAAATACAACGTGGTGTATTGTACGTTATAATATGGTATTGATATTCCTGATTCTACTGATTACGGTACTTACTGGACCTATTATCAGCTGCGTAACTCAATTTGGTAAACACACTCTCACACACACACACACACACACACACACACACACACACACAGGCAGACACACACTTTTCTCCTCTGTAGATCTCGTAAGTCTACTAAACTTTCATTTTTTGCAAAAATTGAAAGTAGGCTAATTTAAGGAAATTCAATGCCTTTCTCCACTGTGCCAAAGAGCAGGCGCTAGGTGGCGTTGGTTCCGTCCCAACTATTATGAGTCCGCTACATTTAGAAATATACAGTTCCACATTTACTTCTTCTTACGGGACACTGGATTATTAGCCTATTTTCATTTTATGAAAAAAAAAAAGGCTTATGAGATCACCTTTTGTCCGTGTGTGTGTGTGTGTGTGTGTGTGTGTGCGTGTGTATGTCTGTGTGTGTGTCCCGCAAATAACTTATAAACGGCTGGAACGATCTCAATAAAACTCGGTAAGGTCATAGTATTATTACTGCCAACTTCGACCATGCACTTCAAATTTTATTACATCTCACCAATCCAACATGGCGACTGTGCGAAGTATTTCACCAGCATTCAATATCTCCGAAACTATTACAGATATCACCCTGAAATTTTGTATGGTAATAAAGGGCACTACTAGACGTTCACCTATGAAACTTTCAAAAACCTGGTAACTACAAAACTAACATGGCGGCTAAGCGAATTTGAAACTTTTAAATAGACTTTTCTAACGATGTAACCATGCCAACGCAATGAAACGTGGTACAGCAAATGTTTATACACATTGTAATTCACTAGTAGCTAATTTAGTTCAATTGTTAACATAACCTCAAGATGGCGGCTGTGCGAAATATTTCACTGGTATTCTATATCTCCGTAACTATTACAGATATCACACTGAAATTTTGTACGGCGATAAAGGGCACTACTACAAGTTTATGAATGTAACTTCCAAAAACCTGTAAAGTACAAAACGAACATGGCAGCCAAGTGAAGTTGAAATATTTCAATAGACTTTTCTCGCGATTTAACTATTTGAGTGCAGTGAAATATGATACAGTAAATGTTTATACATATTGTAATGGACTGGCATCGAATGTAGTTATTTTGTTACATAACCTCAAGATGGCGGCTGTGCGAAATTTTAAAACGAAGTTTTTTTTTCTTGTGTCGTAATCATGTGATCGGAGTGAAAGTTTGAATAATGAACCTACGCAATAATTTTCCTTTAATGGTACATAAGTATACATATAACAATCCAACAGGGCGACCATCTGAAATATACATACGGTTTTCAATATCTATTACAGCAATCAAACTGAAATTTTGTATGTTGATAGAGGCAATTAACATAAGTAGGATATATGAAAATAGGCTTTAGTTCTTCATGGAACTACTTGTTTTTTGTTGTTGTCCGAATTAGCAAAATTAACGATGTTACACTTTTTCATAAGAAATGGACCCGCAACTCTAGCGGAATCTAATAATGTTATTTTCCATAACCCACCATTTTTTAAAGTCCGCCGTTGCCTTTAAAGAACAATTTCCCTTGCATAGAACATATACCGTTTCCTGCAACCCAACTAGCGCGTGTTGGCAAGAAGATCGATATTTCTCTGCCTGCATCCAATATGGTATTAATGCACCGCAAGCATATCCCGCAAACGATACTAAACACTATTATTATTCCCTCGAATTAGTCTTCTTTTCATAAGCATTATGGATGAATTCCTTAAGTTGGTTAAGACGAGAGATATGACATCCAATACAATAGTGTTTGCAGATGATGTCATGATCTGGGGAGAAAAAGATGACATCCAACAACGACTAAATTGGTGGAAGGCAGGTTTTGACAAGTTTGGATCAGCCAAACTAAAACCGTATGTTTGGTGATGAGCAGGGAAATCAAACCTATCAAGCTAAAATTGGGACAACATGACATCGAATAGTAGGTAATCTGTGACATCGAAATACTTCAACATTTTAAATACCTTGGCAGCGTTTTGTCGACATATAACAGGTTAACCCAAGAAACCAGCAGTAGGGTTGAAGCAGCTGTGAACTTTTACAACTCTGTTTCACAGCTTCTTTGGGACAAACCTTTCCTCAGGAAGCTAAAATATCACTGTACAAATCCTACTTACTTTCCATATTGACCTATGGTCTAGAAGCTGCTACAATAACTCCCCGGGACAACAGCCGGATATAAGCAATTGAGATGAAATTTCTAAGATCAAGCATTCAGAAGACCAGACGAGACACAATTAGAGCTAGGGCTGAAAAGAAGTATGCTTAACATTCTTGAGGAGTCGAGATTGAAATGGTTAGGTCATCTGATAAGGATGCCCTCTTGTAGAACACCCAAAGCCTATTTTGAAAGGGAGATAATTGTCAAGAGACCAAGAGGTAGGCCTCGAGATGAGTGGATGAAGCAGGTCCACAGAGCTTTGACTAAGAGAAATGTAGAATAGAGGACAGTGTAGAAGAAGAATGGTGGCAAGACAGACAGGTCTGGAAGGGGCTTGTCATTCCCACACCCGGCCTGCTGGAGGGGAGAATCGATGATGATGATGAAGATGATTAGTCGGTAGTCACATTTGCCTCTTGGGAAATGCGAAACCACGAAATTCCAGTTCAAGGATGGCCGACAGTGTGTATACATTTTAGAGATTTACGTAGTTCATGAAGGTTCAAAGTTTATATATCGGAGCAGTGAAGCCTAGTGTGAAAGTGTTTGTGGTTGCCAGATGGTGGCTGTACAGTCTACACTGACAATAGGACATAACATAAGTATTGTTCATGGCAAGCTGTGGCCAGTGACGCCTAACTCACCTTAATGAGGTGTGCAAGTGTGTAGCAGCGCACTTTAAAACATGGCGGTATTTATAACAATCAGGAGCAACACAACAGACAATTAAGAATGAGATTTATCTTCCAAGTAAAGCATGGATAACTGTAGATGCTTTACACTACAGGGTGCAGGGTACACGAACGATCATGTTTGATACAATGAGGTAATCAAACACCTCCCTCCAGGCCCCTCCTACAAAGACGTACGGCAGTGGTTTGGACCGGACCTACACGAGCAACACTCCAGGAACCTTTATTGGAACCCTTGATATAAGAAACGAGTAGATTAAGGCCTATTAAAACTAGTCATACTTTTGGGATATTGCTGTGTGAAAATACAATTGAATCGGCCGGAGCTGGAAAGTGTTAAGTCAGTTTTCACTACTATTCAGGGGACAGACAAAACGTCATTGGCAGAAGAGAACTTAACAAACACACTATGTTAGTCAGGTTGGTTGGTTCCTCAGTTTAGGGGCTGCGACAACGCGGTCATGTAGCCCCATGTCCTTTAGGTGTGTGTAGAATCTGTCTGTAATGACTGTATTAGTGTGTGTTATCTGTTTCTTAATTCAAGTATGGACTGCAGACTTTGAATTTTTCAAGTAGTTCCTACTTTTGCCGCCAAACGCCACCGTCAACGACTACTAGTTCAGAACTTGGCTATTAGACGCCACCGCAGTCGGCTCCTGGCGAGAACGTAGGAACCTGAGCGTTGTTTACTTTTTAACCTAATTTAACTTCACACAGGTGTAATTAATGGAAGGTTCTTTTACATGCCATAAATCTATGACATGGGACCGCCGGCTTTACTTCCCCTCCGAAGGAAGGTGTACTGAGGGATTTTCAACGCTCTTAAAAAATCCGACGACATCGGCTGGGTTTGAACCCACGATCTTGGGCATAGGAGCTCAGCATGCTACCAACTACGCCACCGAAGCCGCTACTATAGTAGTCATCTATGTTGTGAAGCAACTATTCAGGTTATATTAGTGTTACCGGAATATCAATTTTAATTTAATAAACCTACTTTTCAAATCAATTTTGAAGCCTTTCAGCTCCGTGGTCAGTTAAGTGTGGCATAAAACCATCCAGAACGAATATTTCACATTATATTATATTTTAACATGGATTTGTAACATAAAAACCCCATAAATCCTGTACAAATGTAATTTACATTAGCACTTCAAGACGAGGAATCTTGCAGTGCGGCCAACATTAAGTACGGAATACAGCGCTGAAAGGCTGCAAAGTCATTGACTTAACGCTTTTCTCCTCTGATCGCACTACAGTACATGTAGCAGTGGTTGCTAGCTTACACAGAAGGCTGACTTAATTATTTCCTAAGCCGTTCCAAGGCCCTTGGGTTAATACTTCAGAATACTATTTCTTAAATAAAATGACCATTTTCAACTTAATGCTTTCCAACTCCGACCGATTCAATTAAAATCCGAGACCTTGCCTTCTTTTTTCAATAGCATTAAAACAAAGTGGCCAAAGAATGTGTGTCAATGCGCTTACCAAAAAATCTAGAGAAATTCCCCTGTTTGTCACCAGATAGGAGCCAGAAGCTACTGTATGGACCTTGGTAGAAAACCGCACCATATTAAGTAGAGCGGCGGAAAGAGAAGTAAGGAAGGTCAACGAGAATGGGGCGGGAGGAAAATTGAGACTCTTCGAAAAATGAGGATGATCAAATAAGGGGAAAGGGTGGGCGAGGAATGGATATAAGGAAACATGATGATGATGATGATGATAATTGTTGTTTTAAGGGACCTAACATCTAGGTTATCGGCCCCTAATGGTTTGGGTGATCGTGAAGATGATAATGAAATGTAAACTATAACTAAAACTAACTACTAACTTATATACTAGAAGAAGAAATGGAAAACATAATGATAATAAGGCAAATAAAGGACAGGAGGAAGACAAATGCCCTCAACCCTCGAAGAATGCGGATTGAGGGACTTGGAAGGAAGGAGAGCCATAAAAGGCAGATAGGAAAGTGAACGAGGAGAGGGTCCGCTCTATAGGTAATGGATAAAAGGGGGAAACACCGGACCCAGCTCAGGATTCCCTCGGAGTCACCAACTCCCGAACTCACCAACCGTGAGCCCCTGAGGGTGTAGCAATATCTAGGGTGCACCAGAAGTGGTGGGGCTACATACACCCTGCCTCCTCGAGGGCCTTGAGCAGAAGGCAGGAGATAACAGGAAAAGCAAAAGCAGGCTGACCCCTCACAGAAGGAAGGTATCAGAAATGATGAGTCAAGGGCCAATTAAGGCGGCAAAGGAAGAGACTCCCTAGGCCTCGGATACCCTAATACCGTCGGGGTCGGAAGAGAACAAGAGTTGACCAAGTGAGGTCGACAGGAAAGAAGACGGAGAGGAGCCCGGCACAAGTAAGTGGAAGCTATGCCGGACTCAGCTGGGGCCCCGTGGTTGCCAATCCTCGTCCCACTATATATGAGTCCCTGGGGGGAGATATAAGGAAACAGAATCAAAGGGGGAAGTGTATCTGTACGGTACCCAACGTCTAGGATTTTCACACGGCAATATCCCAATAGTATGAATCATTTTAACAGTATAAGAAACGTATTTATTGCATCACACTCTTTCCTGCTAATCTATTACAAAATAATTCAAATATGTATAAAAAACGTAATATACTGCAGTCTATTTCATTATCATCAACAGAATGTGCTACATTATTAGGGTCCACCCAGATCCACTGGTGTTCCTATACAGCTTGCATCTTGGATTATAAAAAACCTCCCCTAATAAAAATTCAGAAGTTGCAGGTTTGAGTCCCTCGAGTGCAGGAGGACGTAGCTCAGGACAGCGTGTGAGACTCTGAAATTAAGCAGGCTATGTGCGTCGTCCATACGAGTATATTTCAATACAATCTTCTTGGACAATATCAAATCTTCAATGTATATCATAGCAAATTAGAGCATACTTGTAAAATAATTATTCGTTAAATATATTAATTGGAGCTGATTGCATGCCTAAACAAAGTTTTAGTGCTACCAACTGTCAGTAATAAATTATGCGAATTTTACAGTTATCCTGGTGAAACTCGCAAAAGACTGACGGAATTTTGATTAAACATCGTACGATAGAAGTCCTAAGGTATCGACTTAAGAGACGAATTTGAATGATTCGCTCTTGACTCATCCAATGTGCACAAATCATTGAATAGAAAGAAAAAGCGACTAACAGCAACTCATAATGGATTATGTTTTAGTTGGATTCAGAGCTACCACTCGTAAGAATAATCGGTACCAACTTATTTTTAAAAACACATGTTTTTCTACCAGAAACGAAGTTCTAAATGTTCAATTTTCTTCTTCTTGCGTTACGGCCTTCTAAGGACAACGTTACAATTTCAAATCATCCTCCTTAGTTGTTATTTCCTTTTCTTACGCTATTCCTTCATTGTTGCACTATGCTTCGATTTCCTGTCTTCAGTCTACTTTGCACCTGTTTACTTTTCCTTCCTCCCTTGGGATCCTTCCAGTTGAAAGACTTTTGATCTTAAAACCACTCTCTTCAATAATTCTTCTTCTGTTGTGTTCTTCCTTTCCACATCTTTCTTGACTTCTTGAATCCAGGTGGTGGTTGATTTCTTTTCCCAAAGATGTTTGAAAATTCGTTAGTTCTTTTGTCATCCATTCTGTAAATATGTCCAAGAAACATCAATCTTCTTTTCCTTATTGTTTCAGAAATGTTTTCTATGTTCTGATAAATTTCATTGTTACTTCTTAATTTCCAAAACTCTGCTATTTAGAGGACCTAATATTTTCCTTATTATTCTTTCTTCTAATAGGCCTACTTTTAATTTATCAAGCTTTTAATTCAATACTAGACATTCCTGTCATACAGGCAGTCCCGTTTCACTACTGTGTTGTAGTGTTTTATTTTAATATTTTGGATAAGCACTTTTAGTTGTAGGCAGTGGCGACTGGTGCAGATATTCAGTTGTGTGCTGTAACCCATTCCTCTCCAAATAATAAACATATTTAGAAACGTAATTTATGGAAACACTCGCTCAGTATGGTCAGTAACACTCAAGAGGCTCTCCACTGAGTTTTCCATACTGAACAAATTATAGTTCATCGATTTACAAAATGTGGCTATAGGATAGATAATTTGGGAGTATTAAAAGACCTTGTGGCGGGAACAGCTGATGGTTGCTTTGAGCGATTTCTTCTAAAATGCTACCGCAGAGTCTAGAAGGAGCCACTTGCTACAGTACGTTCTCATTTCATGTGACCAGTGCTGCTGCAGTGTGCTCGAACGAAGAACTGCTGTGATGTCTTGGCCTGTGGTCTTGGCTGTTGCTCCAACAGCACAACGGGAAAGGTGAGCACGCATGCGCAAAAGGCAGAGTTCATGTTTGCTGGCAATAAACGTAGGCATTCTCGCTGAGCTGCGATCTACACAGACACTATCGGACGTGAAATGGAGCGCACGACTAGATACCTCGTTGTGAGTTGATATTTTTCCAATTATTTTACTAATTTCTCTTTAATGCGCTGTATTTGATTGTAGATAATATTATTAAAGTAATTAATTTTCAAATAAAATCATGTGCTGCAGCACTTCAGCACGTAAGGTGGAGCTACCCCTGGTTGTAGATATTAATTAATTATACCGTACGATCTGTCCATCTTGTGTATCCTCTCCTCTATAGCAGATTTTTTAACCGTTTTATTGAATTGTCTCTCCAAAATATATACAGTAAATTTATTTACCTTTTCCATTCGACCAATATTTGTTACTAAAAACGTCTGGGCACTTTTTAGATTCATCAAAAATTTTGTTTTCTCTAAAAAAAAATATCCAAAATTGCCCTTGCTATGAGCTACAGTACTCTCCACAGTGTCCCTCATATCTCCTAAGTTTATAAGAATTTGTAACCTATACTTTTGAAAGTGCCTCCAGCTACACATAAACTTCATTCAATTACACAGCAGTGATTTAATCGTTATCGTTTCATTTTCATTCTGGACAACTTTTACTTTTATAGTTATTTATTTCAAAACAGGCTTTGAGCCGTGACTCGTGATGGTGCAGTGTATAATATACTGCATGTATTTGGCGAAGGAGAACATAATACTGTATATTGGAAGAGAAATAACTGTATAACCATTTATAATTTCAAGAAGACTATATTAATGTCAACTATTGCATTCTGCTAGATCAGAAGCTTCTCGTATCTACAGAGGGAGGATATTAGCATTAAATGGAGTTAAGTCAAAAGGGGCTGTAGGCTATGGACTGTATATATGCATGTACGAAGTATGTATGTATGTCTACCAAGTATTATTTCCGTTTTAACGAGATCGATGATGAGATGCAATGAATTTCTGTCTGGCGGGTGGTTTTACGACCGGATGCTCGTCAGAAAAATTGCTGAGTTTTAATGAGATTTTTTATTATTATTTCTTTTTTTAGCGTGTGGCTTTTAGTGCCGGGAGTGTCCAAGGACATGTTCGACTCACAAGAGTTTGTAGCTGCTTCTATGCGAACACCCATGGGGTGAGTTACAATTACCGTCGAATGTGGAGTGTTGTCTGGGGAAGAAATTGTGACTGTAAGGTCGAGGAATTGGAAGGTAGCGGCTGTGGCCTATTGTTAGGGACCAACCCCGGCATTTGTCAGGAAGGTAGACGGGAAACCACATAAGACCATGTTCAAGGTTGCCGGTGGGGTGAATCGAACCTCCTCGCCTCCAGATGTGAGCGACTGCCTGCAGTCACCCCATAACGACCACGGCTAACTCAACCGGTGAGATATGAAATGAATGATGGTGAATGAAACTGGACAAGCAGTTGGAACAAAGCAGCGTGGCCTATTACATCATCATTATCATCATCATCATCATCATCCAACCATTCATCAGATTCGGAAAATCAATATTGTTATTCTTTAGTACTTGCTTAAGATTTTATACACAGATATTCTGAAGAACATGGACTACAATGGTAAAATCAATGAACTTCTTAAGTCATAAGGGTTGGATCTGGAGAAACGTAATTTTCCAGAGGTAAAACTACTTGAGTTTAAAACAGATAACACACACTAATACAGTCATCACAATTAACACCGGTTATCAGACAGATTCTACACACATCCAAAGTATACGGGGCTACATGACCGCGTTGTCGCAGCCCCTAAACTAAGGAACCAACCAACCAAACTACAGGCGAACAACTTAGGAATGCACATCTTTGATATTTCACAAGAACAATCTGGGGCTGGCCAGAAGCTTAATGAAGAACAACTGATGGCTGTTGATGTATTTCTTGAAGCAACATATGAAAACCAAATACGTAAACTAAATCCGACGTGTTTCTTTTTGATGGACCATCAGGTGCAGGTAAAACTTTTATTTGTTCGACACTGCTGCATATAATCAGAGGAAAGAGCGATCAAGCTACTCCAATAGCATCTACTGGAATAGTAGCTATATTTTTACTGGGAGGAAGAACTGCTCATTATGTTTTCAAAATCCCATTAAATCTGAAAGCAAATTCTACCTGCGCCGCAAATCCAAATACACCTGAATCGAAATCACTCTTAAATACAAAATTAGAAATGTGGGATGAAGCTCCAATGACGCATGTGCATGCATTTTTAGCAGTAGATTCACTTCTCAAAGGTGTAACCAAATGTTCCGAACCATTCGGTGGTAAAGTAATGCTGCGCCGCAAATCCAAATACACCTGAATCGACATCACTCTTAAATACAAAATTAGACATGTGGGATGAAGCTCCAATGACGCATGTGCATGCATTTTTAGCAGTAGATTCACTTCTCAAAGGTGTAACCAAATGTTCCGAACCATTCGGTGGTAAAGTAATGCTACTAGATGGGGATTTCTGTCAAGTATTACCAGTAATAATGAGAGGTTCATGTTCTCGGACCGTTACCAACTGTTTGAAGCGGCATAAACTTTTGAGTAAATTCCACACATTGAAACTCACCCTGAATATACGCTCTCAGCATTCTGATAAAGAATTTTCAATGTGGCTTTGAGAAGTAGGAGAAGGGAAGACTGGAACAGTGGTGACGATACCTTCAATATGCTATCCAGAAATACAAGATTCAATTGAACAACTATATCGTGATATTGATTTCACTACTGTAACCGCTCTGCAGCTTAAAGGAAAAGCGATTCTCACAGTTATTAATGGCGAGTCACTTGAAATAAACAATTGCGTTCTTCAAAGTTTACCTAGGGATGAAGTAGTTAACGAAAATGTGGAGAGTATTGTGTGTGAGTATGCAGAATATCAGCTTGCTTGTCCCGAAGTTATTTTAACAGTCTAACACCAACCGGGAAGCCTCCACGCAAGCTGAGAATGAAGAAGGGTGCTATAACCATGCCAGTACGAACTTGACCACCCTCAAAAGGCGTCTGTAATGGGATTAGGATTATAGTTAAAGAGTTACGCCGTAATATACTAGAGGCAACTGTTATGGATTCCAATAACGGTGAAACTATTTTCATACCCAGAATAACATTTTTGACAAAAAATGTTTGTAGTTGCCAATACCAGTAATTCGCCATGGTGAACTTTATTTAGGTATTTCACGAGTAAGATCGTTTAACTCACTATCTGTTGTGTCACCAAGTAAAGAAATCCCAAATTGTGTATTCAAGGATATTTTCCATAATATCCGCCATTGCGTAATTTAGTAAACCTTTGCGAGGTCAGAATGTGAATGTAAATTGAACTTTAAAAGTGGTTCAAATCTTTAAAGGAAATGTAAAATACATTTAAGATAACTAGCAAGTAGATATTCTACGCAGGATATGCTAGTTATATTATTATTATTATTATTATTATTATTATTATTATTATTATTATTATTATTATTATTATTATTATTATTATTATTATATAATTCGCTGAGGCCATCTAGGACCACGTTAAGTCTTGCTACACTTGGCAATTTATTTCGCCTTCCTCTGAGCCCAGAATTCCCTCATTCTCTGTGAGTGGGCCATCTTGCGCTCCGCTGTCCAGGTGGTACCTTGTCTTCTTTTCGGGTTCGATGTCTCGTCTCGGGTTAGCCCATTAGTCAGTAACTTTTTGCGGAAGAGATCTCTATTGAAGGCGTCGTCATGTTTTAGATGCAGTATTTTGAGGTCGTCTTTGGTATTCATAGACCAGGGCATTGTGGTTTTGGGTTTGGAGTCAAAGAAATGAAAAATCTGTTTAGTCAGCCTGTTTCCGTCCATTCATTTGAGATGACCGTAATACCGTGCCCGCCTTTTACGGGTCGATTCTGAAATTTTCTCTATTTCACTGTAGACTTCTTTGTTGGATTTTTTTTTATAGTGGATGCCATTCTTGTAATTTGATCCCATTATACCTCTGACGATTTTGCGCTCTTTTTTCTCCAGTTCTTCAAGGAACCCTTTATTAGCATTTAGGGATAGGGTTTCGGCTGCATACATAACTTCTGGTTTCAGAACAGTTTCATAATGACGTAGTTTAGTATTTTTGGACAGGCATCTTTTGTTGTATATTGAGCGCGATGTTTGATAGGCTATTTCGAGTTTGCGTACTCGTTCCTTGAGTGCTTCTTTGTCCATCCACTTTTCATGATGATCTCTCCCAAGTACTTAAATTGTTCCACTCTGTTGATCTTCCCGTATTTTGTCTGCAGTTTTGCTGGGGCGTCTTTGATGTTAGTCATTACTTCAGTTTTTTCGAATGATATCTGCAAGCCAGTTTGTTCAGCGATTTCTTTTAAAATGTCGATTTGCATCCTAGCAGTTTCTACGTCGTTCGACAGAATGGCGATGTCATCAGCGAATGCTAGACAGTCAACTATGATCCCCTTGGATTTTGCTCCCATTCTCAGAGGGCTATACTCAGTTTCTAATTATTATTATTATAATAATAATAATAATTATTATTATTATTATTATTATTATTATTATTATTATTATTATTATTATTATTATTATTATTATTATAGGTTATTTTATCGCATTTCGCTGCTGACAAAACTTAGCATGAAGAATGGGCTGCATCAAAACCAGGCCATCTGGGTTTAATCGCTGATCTCTGCCGAGAACTGCCTGGTTTCAATTTGCCGAGAGAGGTATGGACATCATTGAACAGGGTCCACACAAGGGGCAGATGACCTCGTAGTTTTGCCCT
This sequence comes from Meconema thalassinum, assembly GCA_946902985.2. Taxonomy (NCBI): domain Eukaryota; kingdom Metazoa; phylum Arthropoda; class Insecta; order Orthoptera; family Tettigoniidae; genus Meconema; species Meconema thalassinum. The sequence continues at coordinate 628,963,641 of OX336390.1, read as the reverse complement.
TTAAAAAACAACAACAACAACAACAACTAACTAACTAACTAACTTACTAACTAACTAACTAACTAACTAACTAGGGTCCGCACAAATCACGGACGATACAATTTCTGGCTACACAAGTGGGGAAAAATTCATAGCCCATTCTGCGACTGTGCCAAACATTCGGCATGTTGCCCTCGAGTGTCCATGGAGGAGATTTGAAGCAACCATCCAAGACCTACACAGTCCGTTGATGATGCTGTCAACTGGCTGAGTACCCTGGACATGTGCTGTAAATGTCTAAACTGTTACGGTACCTACAAGCTACTTTGTAGATAATGAATATATTTTAACCTTTTTGTTAACTATTTGATATTAATTCTTTGCCACAATGTATCCACATTTTGCCATACGAAATAAATTAAAAGTTTAAATTATACGTCAATCAATACTTACACAAATATATCTATTGTACATGTTTCGACCTGACATTGAGGTCACCTTCAGCTCAATTAAAATGAAATCAATTAAGAATTAAAAAAATTACTATAGATGTACTTAAACTTGCACCTGTACCACCAGAAAACACGCTAGATATTACAATCAATTCTGAAGCGGGTCATATGAAAATTGGTGCGAAATTGAATACAGTATATTATCAAATAAACAAAAAACGGAATATTTGGCGTTCCGTTAAAGATTAAAACGGAATGCAGAACAAAACAAGAAATTGCTCCGCGTAAGTCTAATGATTGTTTGGTGTGTAATGTTTAAGATATAAATTGTAATTAAAAGAATGACATGAATTAATAAAATGGATATCCTTACAATTTATATCATAAACATTTCACATCAAACAAACATTAGACTTAGGTACATCTATAGTAATTTATTTATTTTCATTCTTAATTGGTTCCATTTTAATTGAGCTGAAGAAGTCCACAATGTCAAATCGAAATGTGTACAATATATAACAGATATATTTGTGTAAGTAGGTTCTTGATTGGCGTATAATTTAAACTTTTAATTCATCTATCAATATGATTGTATATATACAAACATTTGTTCTATCATGGCGGATCTATTTGCATTATACGAAATAAATAAATAAATAAATAAATAAATAAATAGATAAATAAATACATACGTAAGTAAATGAATAAATAAGTAAATAAATACATAGATAAATAAATACATAAACAAGTAAATAAATAAATAAGTTAATTAATTAAGTAATTAATTAATAAGTAAATTAATAAAGAAGTAAATGAATACATAAATAAATAAGTCATAATAAGAAAATCTTTGATGTAGTAAACAGTTCAAAAAGGAAAACAAATTGGTATCATGAAATAGAAGACTACTTGAAGCAATTAGGGATCAACAAGCAAATGATAGTAGACAGAGAAAAATTCAGAAACAAAATTAAGAACGCCAAATTTTTAGTAACTGAAAGGAAGAAGATAGGAACATTGTGGACGGAACAAAGGAAACAGGAGCACAGTCAAAGGATGAAGAGATTTTGGGAAGAGAAGAAGGGAAAGAAGTGAAAATTGTGACATCATGAGATATTTAAGTTCAAACACTGTCCATAAGGGCAAAAATGATGTAATATTAATAAATAAGTCAATTAATGAATAAGTAAATAAGTAAATAAATAAACACGTAATGAGTAAATAAATAAATAAATAAATAAATAAACGAATAAATATTAAACAAATACATTAATTAATAAGTAAACAAATATAAATAAATACATAAATACGTAAATAAGTAAATAAATACGTAAATAAATAAATAATGAATATTTTAATTAATAAATTATTATTATTATTTCATTATTATTATTATCTTATAAGCAATCTCACACCTTGATTCCTTTCCGTAATTCAATTAATTGAGAATATTAATAAATATTTTAATGTGTCTGTCTTCCTATTGCCATACAGCATCATTATTCAGCCAAATGTTGACCTATATTCGCTCGTCTTGCAAAGTAGGCCAGTGCTTGTATATGGTAATAAGTAGTTTGGCGAACCACAGAGGTAATCTGTGCCGTCCCCGTTACCGGTGTATCTCGGTACATATACAATGCTCGCAATCTCCGGTAATGTTCTGTTTATTTCGAAATAATGATAGGCACGCAAACTGGGCATATTTGCATTATTCCCTTGAATCAGATAGCAATGGCTCTTAATTTGCTGATACGATGACGTGAGCTCAGTAATATGTGAAGACCATTTACCAAAGCACGCTATCATGTAAATGGGCCTCCCATATTAATATGTTTACGGATGGAACATCGCCCCCTCCCTCGTATACTCAAGTAAGCCTGTGCTCGTAATTATTTACAAAATAATATTCTTTCTATTAAAATTATCTATTTAAATCCCCTCTGTTTACGTTGTTTACTGTGTAGTCTGTGGAGTAATAACAATTTATTGTGATTTTCTCTGAGTGGATAATCAACTGGTCATTACGTTAGACATTAATAGCAAATATTAGCATCATTAATAATAATATATACCTAAGGATTACTTTTCAGTCGGTCAAGACGTAGAAGGGGTCCCAATAGTGACGATGATGACGATGATGATGGTTGTTCGCTTTTGTGAATATGCCTTTGCAGCTTTTCTTTATTCCCTATAAGGTTTGAATAAGTCAAATTACTTCACCCACCTCCTTCTTGTAATGCCAGTGGTTACTGAAACAAATATAATATTTTCAACCTGTAAGTTATTAATATTTGCCGACCGCCTCGTTGCGTTGGATGTCACCGCGGAGGCCTGGGTTCGATTTCCGGCTCTGTCAAGAAATTTAATTCTGGTCTGAGGGCTGGAACGGGGTACAATCAGCCTCGTGAGGCAATACATAGAAGAGGCGGGTTTGATTCCCACCTCAGCCATCCTGGAAGTGGTTTTCCGTGGTTACCCCCAGTCAAATGCCGGGATGATTCCTAACTTAAGGCCACGGCGAGAAAAGACTATTCAAATATTTCAACTTCGCTTGGCTACCATGATCGTTTTGTAGTTAACAAGTTAACAAGTTATATAGATGAGTTTTTAGTAGTACCCTTTATCACCGTACAAAATGTCAGGGTGATATCAGTAATAGTTTTGGAGATATAGAATACCGGTGAAGCCAAGCAGTAACGATTTCAGTGAAAAAGTCGAAAAAGAAATTGGCATCCAAGCGCCTTTTAAGCTTACGCTGGGCAAACCGATAAAAATATCAAAATACTATGACTATAAGAATTGTTCAGCATGAAAAGTTCTACAAAAAAGTCCGGAAGAGCATATCTCTATCTTCAATACTTCGCCCATTATAAGTTTTCATTTCTTCCAACAATCTACATTCAATTACTGAGGCAACCGTTCACGAGCTAGCAAGGGGTGAGCCTATCACACCAGTTACAACCTAGCTAGCGGACGAGCCTATTACCCCAGATACAGCCAGCAGCAAACTGTCGAGTCGTGTTGAGTTAAGACTTCAGAGAAGAGTGGTTGTGTTTGGAGTTTCCCTGGAAGTTCAATTCGGAATTTCTTCATTTCGCATGTGAAATTTTCGTTTCGCAAAATACATAGTCAAGTTAAGATTGGACGGAAGGGGGAATTGTGGTTCATTCTCCTCGCCATTCTTAAATTACGTCTGACAAGAATTCGTTGCACATGCATTTCCATGATAATATAATTAATAGTCCATTCAGTGATTTTAATCCATCATGCCTATACGTAAAGCGGATATAGGCCGTAGTTCATTGACATCGAAAGAATATGCGCTCATCACGTAATGCATTCATAACTGTTCCTGGACGAAGTCGGGGGGGGATTGCTAGTTAGAAAATAAATAGAAGAAAAGCCGATTGGAATGAACGTGAAGCTTCATAAACTGCTCAATGACAAATGAAAGTTGGTGAAACATTTGCCACTGTGCTCGTCAAACCAATGCCTGCTAAATGCACTGCCTACTGTATTGCCATAACCTTCTCACGCTACAGAGCACACACTGCCTTGTTTCCAATACACACATTTTCAATTGTACATCCAGCTGGCAGTACGTCTTCACTTCCGTCCGATTCACTTCCATTCCATCCACTTCCGCCCGATTCATTTCCATCCCATTTTTCTGGCAGTGCGTCTTCACTTCCGTCCGATCCACTTCCGTTCGATCCACTTCCACCCGATTCACTTCCGTCCCCAGTTTTCAAAGTCACTCCCACAAAACTATCCAGCAACCGAGCGGAAAGATGTTACAAATCAAAAAGGAACGAGTAGTTCCATGACGAACTCAAGAGCCTACTTTTCTTAGAATTTATGAATTAGGCCTAATCTAAAATGTTATGATCTATTATTGTGACAATTTGGCTGAAATCCATTTGTAAGTATAGAAGTTACATGCATTTAAAAATTGGACTTATCAGAAGGATTAAATAATGTTTGCAGCACTGACTTACAAGAGATACCCCAAATTAATTTAGAATGTTAGGTACTATACGTATGCAAAGTTTAGAGCTGTTGGCTTGCATATATTCTGATTTATAGATATTAGGGTAAAAAGATAGAGAGAGGGCATTTATTTACAGTTGGCAGCCCTACTGGCTATTAAGAATACGCATATTGATATGAGTTATGTTACAAAAGTCACATACGAAATTTGGTTGAAATCCGTTTTTTAGTATAGTAGTTACATGCTTTTAAAATTTGGACCTATCAACCAGCTTAGATTCATGTTGGCAGTACTGACGTATAGTAGGTACTCCAAATTAATGTAGAATGTACGTGTGTAAAGTTTCGAGCTCTTCGTTTGCATAATTTCTGATATATTTGTATTAGGATAAAATAATAGAGAGAGCATTTGTTGACAGTTGGCAGCCCTGGTTGCTCTTAAGGATACGCACAGTCATATGTGTTATTGTACGCATACTACATACGAAATTTGGTTGAAATCCCAATGATAGTGTAGAAGTTACATGCATTTAAAAATTAGACTTATCAGCTGGCTTAGAATCATGTTGGTAACACTGTCATGTATGGCCTCCTGGAAATTAAACTGAAATATTATTATCTAGTCTATATGTGTGCCAACTTTGGACTAGCTCCCATGCATACCATCCAGGATATCCCACATTGAGCTCAAATTTCAATTGCGATTTTTCAGCAATTGGTAGCACTGGCATCATTTTCAAATATGGCCGTGAGATATTCCGGCATAGATCTTTACTCATACCAAATTTGGTTTCCATAGCTGCTGCCGTTTAGGAGTTGATAGTGGGACACACACACACAGACAGACAGACAGAAGGACAGACAGACACACATTTTTCCGGATCGATATCATAAGTCTACTTTTTCCTCATTTTTTCAAAATGAGAGAAGTAGGCTAAAAATGGATGTTTTGCCTGCCTTAGACAGGGACATAAGGCCAAATATTATAAAGAGAGGCTTAGTTGTATTGTCTGTTTAAAGAGGCATTGCACAATAATGTGTCCTGATACACCATCTAGACAGAATCTATATATATAAAGCACAAAGTTTGTCTGTCTGTCTGTCTGTCTGTTATGTATACAAATCTACACCGTTTCACCGATCTGAACCAAAATGTGTATACTTACCCTTTGGAACCCTGCGGGTAACCCCGTCAACATTAAATTTCGGACAGACCACCCCATGCCCTGCATTTAGGCCCTTTTGCACAAATCTACACCGTTTCACCGATCTCAACCAAAATTTGTATATTTACCCTTTGGAACCCTGCGAGTACCACTGACCACTTAAAATTTCGGACAGACCACCCCATTCCCTGCATTTAGGCCCTTTGGTCCAAATCTACACCGTTTCACCGATCAGAACCAAAATTCGTATTCTTACCCTTTGGTGCCCTGCGAGTAACACTGTCTGCTTGAAAATGCGGACAGACCACTCCATTCCCTGCATTTAGGCCCTTTGGCCCAAATCTATACCGTTTCACCGATCTCAAACAAAATTTGTATATTTACCCTATGGAACACTGCGACTAACACTGTCTGCTTGAAATTTCGGACAGACCACGCCATTCCCTGCATTTAGGCCCTTTTTGCACAAATCTACACCGTTTCACCGATCTGAACCAAAATGTGTATACTTACCCTTTGGAACCCTGCGAGTAACACTGTCTGCTTGAAATTGCGGACAGACCACTCCATTCCCTGCATTTAGGTCCTTTGGCCCAAATCTACACCGTTCCACCGATCTCAACCAAAATTTGTATATTTACCCTTTGGAACACTGCGACTAACACTGTCTGCTTGAAATTGCGGAGAGGCTACTCCATCCCATGCATTTAGGCCCTTTGGCACAAATCTACACCGTTTCACCGATCTGAACCAAACTTTGTATACTTACCCTTTGGAACCCTGCGAGTAACACTGTCCACTTAAAATTTCGGACAGACCACCCCATTCCCTGCATTTAGGCACTTTGGCACAAATCTACACCGTTTCACCGATCTCAACCAGATTTTACATAATTACCCTTTGGAACTCGACGAATAACACTGTCCACTCGAAATTTCGGACAGACCACTCCATTCCACGCATTTAGGCCATTTGGCACAAATCTACATCGTTCACCGATCGAAAACAGAATGTGTATACTTACCCTTTGGAACCCGATGAGTAACACTGTCCACTTTAAAATTTGGACAGGCCACTCCATTCCCTGCATTTTGGCCCTTGGCACAAAACTACACCGTTTCACCGATCTCAACCAGATTTTACATAATTACCGTTTGGAACTCGACGAGTAACACTGTCCACTCGAAATTTCGGACAGACCACTCCATTTCCCGCATTAAGGCCCTTTGGTACAAATCTACATCGTTCACCGATCGAAAACAAAGTGTGTATACTTACCCTTTGGAACGCGATGCGTAACACTGTCCACTTGAAATTTCTGACATACCACTCCATTCCCTGCATGTAGCTCAGGAATTTCTCGGGGTTGCCAGCTTCCTAACTCACCAGTCATGAGCCCTTGAGGGTGTACCAGAAGTGGTGGGTCTACACACACCCTGCCTCTTTGAGGGCCTTGAGCAGAAGACAGGAGATATTATGAAAAGGAAAAGAAGGCAGACCCCTCGAAGAATGAGGGTATCAGGAAAGATGAGACAAAGCCAATTAAGGCGGGAAATTGAAAGACTCCCTAGCCCTCGGATACCCTAATACAGTCTGGGTCGGAAGAGGACAAGAGTTGACCAAGGGAGCCGACAGGAAAGAGAACTGAAATGATCCCGGCACCAGGAAGTAGAAGCGATGCCAGACTCAGCTGGGGTTCCGTGGTCGCCAACCCACGTCCCACAAGTTATGAGACCCTGGGGGGGGGGTCAGTTGTGAGAATAGCTTGCTGATTCATCGTGAGGTGACTTGAGAGTACTTTCCAGAGCCCGCCGTGTTATCTCCTGCTGTCTATGCTGATGCCAGCACAGAGCCGTTGCGAAACAGTGAGTGATTCCCGGTCAATCTGTATAGGACGGGGAACCCCGAACGTGTGTCATCATATTTCGTCATCATCTGCGATCATGTCAGGTTCGTGCAGCTTGGACCTATATGCTTTGTCTTTGCCGAGCAGTACGCTCTTTCACTAGACGCATCCAGTACAGGCCTAAGCCAGAAAATAAGGTTGAGACTTTGGAAGACATCGAAGCTAGACACCTGAATTACCTATATCAGTTTTAAAATAACACCATGTTCGTTTAGTAGTCATTTTTTCATTACCTTATTATTATCATCATAAGTGCAAATGACCTAGATGTTACGCGCATCATACCAATAATCACCGCCGCATAAAGTCTTTCTCGACTGTGATTTTTAAAATATTTATTTTTGGTTGGTTGGTTCTTAAGTTTAGGGACTGCAACAACGCGGTCATGTAGCCCCGTGTACTTTGGGTGTGTGTAGAATCTGTCTGATAACCGGTGTTAATTGTGATGACTGTATTAGTGTGTGTTATCTGTTTTTTTTAATTTAAGTACAAACTGCAACTTAGAATTCTTCAAATAGTTCGTACTTTTGCCGCCAAGCGCCACCGTCAACGACTACTAGGCCAAGTTCGGAACTTAGCTACTAGACGCCACTGCAGTCGGCTCTTGGCAACGGACGTAGACATCTAAGAGCGTTGTTTACCTATCCAATTTAGCTTCACACAGGTGTAATTAGTGGAAGGTTCAATAACATGCCATAAATCTGACATGGGACCGCCGGCTTTACTTCCCCTCCGAAGAAAGGCATACTGACGGATTTTTAACGCTCTTAAAATATCCGACGGCTTCGGCTGGGTTTGAACCCGCTATCTTGGGCATAGAAGCTCAGCATGCTACCAAATACGCCACCGAAGCCGCCATATAGTTATTTTTATTACAGTACATTGAGTACATTATACGTTGAAGTGTCAATTCAATACCGGTAGTAGTTTCCCTTATCATCCTCATCATAAGAGCAAATGACCTACAGTAGATGTTACGCCCATTACACCATTAATCACCACACACAATAAGTCTTCCTCGCCTGTGAATTTTGAAATATGTATTTCTATTACGGTAGTTTGTAAGTTTGACGTGTCAATTCAACAGTAGTTTTTATTATCATCCTTATCAAAAGGGCAAATGACCTAGATGTTACTCCCTCATTGTCTTTGGGGGCAAATGACTTAGATTTTAAGTCCATTATATTTCTAAGGAGACCTTAAAACATTATCATCATTCCACCGGGCGAAGCCGGGTACTACTGCTAGTATACAATATACTGAAGAGGAAATTATATCAAACAAAAATACATCTCTGTCAAATCAGTGTTGTTCGGAAACAATTTTACAGACGTTGTAGGTGAATCTGGAAAATAATGGAAGGACACGGACGGTAAGAGCAGTCATTGACACAGGCTCACATCGTTCATATATACTGAAGAGGACAGCACAAGAAATGGAGTTTCCTTCCACCAAGTCTGAATCTGTGATTCATGCCTTGTTTGGAGGAGCCGTGACAAAAATTACCGAACACAAGTGTTACAAAATTTCCCTCATGAGTATAACAGATGATTATTCTTGTTCAATTGAAGTGATAGACCAGCCAGTTATATGTGGACCTATCACACGACCAAAATCAAGTTTGTGTGTGGAAGAACTTCAAAGGAAGGGAATATTTCTCACGGATTTTGGATGTGGCCAACAATCAATCGAAATCTAGATCGGGGCTGATGTAGCAAGACAACTGTAAACTGGAGAGATGCATGAATTAAAGTGCGAATTAACAGCAATGCAGACAAGGCTGGGGTGGGTGGTCGTGGAAAATTGAAAGAATCGTCAAATAAAGCCACTCATGCCGCTTCATTAATCACTCTCCTGGTCCCTAATCTTCAACCAGAGTTGAGGAAACGAGACACTCTTGGAATAACGGATCCATGTGAAACAAAACAAAATGAAGACTTAGAAGCTGCAGTGCAAGATCACTTTAGGACGACCGTAAAGAGGAATCCTAAGGGCCAATATGCTATCAGTCTACCCTGGACAGAATTCTGTGAAGCACTTCCAGACAGTCGAGTTTTAGCTGAGAAGAGACTGATATCTACAACCGCAAAACTGAAGGAAAATGGGAAGTTTGATGTCTACAAGGAAGTACTTCCAACACGGTTGCTTGAGGGAATAATCGAAGAGGTCACTCAAGATGAAAAAAAGAGGTACTGCGCATTACTTGCCGATCGAGGAGTTTTTAAATATAATTCTACAACAAGTATTCATCCAGCACTTGATGCTTCGTTTAAATCTAAAGGCGGGCGTTAGTTAATTGGAATCCCGATGGTGGGAGGGGTCCTACTGGCTTAGGTTGGAAGAAGACAGCTGGCCAAAAGACAGACGTACCACTTCAAGTTACTGGTCAAAGGGGAAGTATGGCAACAAAGATAGGACCGCAGTGTTCAGTGACAACGGCGAAAACCACAAGAAGTGGCTGAGTGATAAAACTTCCTGTGAGATGTTCTGAATGATTTGTGTATTTGTTTATTCATAATTGGTGTTTTGATTCATGCACATTTTAATCAAAAGATGGAAGGTTGTTGAAAATGAGAATTCTTCTTAGGGGCCTTGGTCTGAAAATGGCGTCTTGGTGAACCAGAATGATGCATCTTGTTCATTCGTGATTTATTCTTTCACATTGGGTCACTCAGGACGCGCGCTTGGCTGCCAAGTCGCGCGTTCGCAAAACGCGCTAAAATATTGTTTGGGCCACTGCAAACGCGGGTTTCCATCCCACCAACTTCTTTCCAGTTCAGCCATGGATTTAGAGATAGGTGTCGCAATTGATGTGTACCTACTTCAAAAACGAAGGAAACGCCGTGGAGAACGGAGATTTTGGATTCGTCCTTTATTACGCGATCGATCTAAAATAATAGTACATTATGCAACGAGCCTTTAATGGCAATAATTAAGACAGGAGTATGTTTATAAAACGAGCGCATGCGACTTTTATAATTTCCATACGAGTGTCTTAATTACCATTATAGGCGAGTTGCATATGACTGTTTATGTTCGACGATAATTATTACAACTATTTTATGTTCGAACATAAATATTCATAAATATATGTCAAGATTTTGCCAGTTTTATGTACTGAACAGAGCGCATGAGACGTAGAGAATGCCTTGTATTTGGTCTCCTCGATTACCCTACTATAACACTAGGCCACGCAGTGAAATTTAAATTAGAAGGCCGTGGAACTCAGCGTAGGTGCGATGCTATCATTATCTAATTGGTCAAACAACTGTTTCTTGAGCTCTGATTGGTGGGAGAAACTGTTTCATAATGAAAACTAGTGTTATATTGAGCCTCATTATGACACAGTTATCTGACATATAATAGTCAGGGTCGAACATAAAGCATTATTTTACACTTTATATCATGATCTACGTCAAAATCCGGACAAGTTTTTCCTTTTCTCTCGCATGAGCATTGGTACGTTTGATGAACTCTTGCAGTGTTTGAAAGAAAATATCACTGGAGTTGGTTCCCCAATGAGGGAAAGCATATCGGCAGAAGAAAAGTTAATTGTGTCGTTAAAGCGCCGGGATTCGAACCTCCGATCTCTGGACTTACTGCAGCTCCTATCACAGTCGTGACAAGCACGGCTACGCCACAGGGGAAGCTCATCTGAAATGGAAAACAACTTAAAATGTGCACTCGACTTCAAGACAGAATTGGAATAAATAACTAACTGATTTAATGAAATAGATGTCTTTATTCTTGACAACACAATGTAGCTGTATAAAACATGTTTACAGCAAACAGAGAATAAAACAAAGTTATGTTAATATCAATAGATGCTATAATAGGCTATAAATGCTTGAAAAGTAAATGTATACTGAATTTATAAAAATGACATATTACAAAAGCACGAAAAAACCTAAGAGTAAACAAGTAGTTCCGTGAAGAACTAAATAGCCTATTTTCATATATCCTACTATTTATTTATTTATTTATTTATTTATTTATCGTATGGCTTTTAGTGCCGGGAGTGTCCGAGGACATGTTCGGCTCGCCTGAGTCTGTAGCTGCTTCCAGCGGACACCCTAAAGGGTGAGCTACAAGTTCCGTTCAATTTCAAGTAGTTCCAACTTTCGCCACCAGATATCAATGATATCGTTGATATATCCTACTAATATCAATTGCCTCTATCAACATGCAAATTGTCAGTTTGATTGATGTAATAGATTCGTAGATATTGAGAACCGTCTAATTACAGGGTCTTTATTTTTGCTTGGCAAGGACATTCTCGCTCACGCGCTCCGCCAGTGACGCTTCAGTTCCCGGCTGCGTGCGCGTATGGACGGCAGAATACGGTGATGAAAATCAGTATCATGCATTCTTACTCACCATGCCTACAGTAGATGCTGAAAATGTTACCCATCCGCTGCCAAACATTACCGGCATCACCTTGTGAAGTTTCCGGTTACTCTGGTTAATTTAGCTTCAGTAAGGAAAAATGTTTTGGTCCTCTGTAGGACGCAGAGAAGTAAGCTCAAGGAAGGTTGTGGAGGGTGGCATGTTATAATAGTTATGCTGTTCCGGAAACTCACGAAAAGTTACTTGAAGGAGCATATTGTGCTGATTTCCAGTGTTAGGAAGGTGGGAGTAATGAGGAATAGAAATTGCAGGTACACTCCTACACGCTTCGTCTATGACCTTCATTATGAGTTCCATCCAACACTTTCTCTTCAAATCTCTTTCTGCATATTCCTTTGAAGAAGTCCCAGATAGGATTTCTAGACTGCACTTCTAAAATAAACCTTTCTGTGTCAAAATTTACCTGAGCAGTCATAGTTCTTCTTCGTCGGACAGCACTTCCTCAACACAAGTGGCCGGCAGAAAACGCGCCAATGTGAAGGCGCCAATTGCTCACAATGCACTGGGCTTGTGGCGCGTTCAGTGCGAACGCGACGAAAATCGCAACCTCGGTCCACTGTAGACACGAACGCGCGTTTGTCGGCGAACGCGCCACACAGTGTGAATAGTTCCCCCTAGTTGCGTGGTACCACGGTGTGGCGCGTTTCCAGTGGCGCGTTTGGAGTGGCCTAATGTGAAAGGGGCCTACGATTCACAGTGAACAACGCAGTGGCCGTACAAGGTTATTTGAACGTCGCGACCGGCGGAAGTTGGGATAGAATTGTCCATGCTAACATAGCATAATCACTTGCTCAAATCACAGTCACATTCAATGGATATGCCACACTTGCATCTCCAAGGGATTTGGAGTGTTCCTGTTAACAGCAAGACACCCAGCACAACGCCGCACTTTGCCTCGTGAGGTCAGAAATATGTGGCCTTGTCCAGTGAGTCACGCTGCAGTTGTTTAGGGCTGATGGAAGGGAACGTGTATGGTGTATGGCCATGGAGCCCAGTTATCAAGGCACCGTGCAGATGGTGGTGGTTCCATAATGGTGCGGGGTGTGTTCACATTGCATGGATTGGGCCCACTTGTCCATGTACCCATAAAACTCAATGGTAACCTCTACAAAATTCTCGTTGGTGACCGTTTACAGCCCTTTATGGACCTCAGTTTTCTTGACTACGATGGGATGTTCCATGAGGATAATACACCGTGGCATCAGTCTTCGGATGTCCAGGACTGTATCGAAGAGCAGTCTGGAGAATTCTAGCGAATGGAGTGGCCAGCTCGTTTGCCCGATATAAACCCAATTGAAAATGAATAGCACGCGGTGGAGAGAGCCATTCGCAACTAAGATCATACACCTAGAAATACCAGGGGACTCTGGGCAGTCATTCAGACAGCATGGTTTAGCATCTCTCCAGAGGTCTTCCGTCCACTTGTGGAGTCCATGCCATGGCGAGTTACTGCACTTCTTCGGGGAACAGGGGGTCTACACGGTACTAGACGCGTATCCCATGACTTTTAGCATCACTGTGTAAACGATACACCTAGTCATTATACATTTTACCATATAAAATAATAATTAGGGGAATGAGGTGTTTCGTTGCGAACATTGAATTTGATTCCTTGAATATGTATAATTCTCCCTCGGAAAAGGTTTTCAACGGTGTCGGGGGTGAGATGCGATGCGATGAAGGTATGTGTGGCGTGTGGTATTTACGGCCGGATGCCCTTCCTGATATCAACATCATGAGAGGAGTTAACGAGAGATGAAATTAATAATGATGAATGAAACTTGGCAAGGATATGGAAGGAAGCGACAGTGGCCTGTCAGAGAGTACTGTCCCAGCATTTTCCTGGAGTTAAAATGGGAAAACCACGGAAAACTACTTCAAGAACGGTTGACGGTGGGGTTCGAACCCACGTCTACCGAATCCGCAGGTAGTTTGGCCCTAGACCGTGGCCTAAGAAAATAAAATAAAGTAACCCCCCTTGGCTGAACAGTCTATTGAGGGTCTTGGAATTCCAAGCGACCGCTGTTCAGTCAAATGGCCTGTAGATTATAGACAGGCCGCGTCTTGTAGACTCCTGGCTGAAAGGGTGCATTGCCATGGTGTCTGTCCCGCCGAAGTTGAAGACCTAGCGAAGTGGAGGACAAGTTGAAGGAATGCGAATTCTGAATCTTGGCTGAACAACGCCAAAGGATAGAAGAAGAACAATGCATATCGGCACTACATGTGATAGTTACAATGTTGCCAGTTTAAAAGAAAATTTTGGTAGCTGTCTGGCCAGGGCACGGAAACCTTTATTAGTGGGTTAGACTTTCACCAGTCAGCGTGGAAGTGGTGACCGTTACATAACTATCAATTAATCAGATTCATGTAAGTTACACATCGATCTTACTGCGCGTTTTGCTACAAATTATAAGCGTTACATATAAAAGTAGTCTATCACCGACCAAATCAATTTATTTCCTTTGTTTCCCATAATTTAATTAATATTTTTAGAGGATAGTTGTTACTGCTATAAGAGAATCGTATTGTGCACGCCGTTCCAATCCTCAGAGTTTCATTCCTCAACCAAGTCGCACACCATGCTTTTTTAAATAAAAATATAGCCCTATAGTCATTCGTATTGAACATGTGTAATAGCTAAATCGCACACCAATACCATAATGGGCAGCTGCAGCAAGTCCGGAGATCGAAGGTTGGAATACCGGCGCTGATAGCGGCCATCCTGAGTGTGGCTTTTCCCTGGGTATTTCTACACTTGCTCCAGGCAAAAGATGGTATGGTACTTTCAAGTCCCGGAACACCTACTTCATCCCAGTCCCTAACCCAGTTACTGTACACACACTCATATAGCTTGCCACGGTGGGTGAGTGGTTATCGTGTCGGACTACCAACCCTAAGCTTGCAGGTTCGCTCCTGACATTGGTAAGTGATTTTTGAAAGGCGACAAAAATCACGACACGCATGTCATACGTTGTTGGAATGTTAAAGAACCATTTGAATTCAGTAGGCAGTGTTCATAATGGGAAAATTAATCTCGGGATTTTCCGCCAACACAAAAGTTCCTCCTTTCTGTACAAGAAAGCGCTATAGTATCAAGGAGCTTAGATATATAACCTGTTTGACTTTGATAGCGCTCCAAGGAGAAACATAATTCAACATGCAAGTTGCCCTCTGGGCGTCCAATAACAAAGCTTGCACCTGGCAACCGAGGCCATACGATATTATTCTTATTATTATAGGCATCACAGAAATACAGGCTATCAGTGAAGTTCAACACACACCCAACTGCACGGGGCTGATGACAACACTGTCCCAAGCCCCAAAAATGAATTAAAAACAACAAAATAGCACAGTTGGTAGAAAGAAAGTATTCACAGTGTATGCTACGGTGAAAAACAATTGGCAAGTTGGTGCAGACCCCTCCTAATCTTTGAGCCTCAATTAAACTAACCTTTTAAGATCAATTTGTAACTGCCCCTTCGGTTGGAGATCGAAAATGCGTGTAAGGTACGCCAAGTTCTCTAGTAACATCCCACAACTAGGCACCGTATAGCCTATGTATCACGATACCAGCTGCCTTCACCAAACATGTTGGACAAGACTAGCAGTGAGTAGTTAATCAGTGTTAATTCATCCAAGGATTATCAGCGACTGAAGAGAAGCACTGAATTGTAAAATAACCCGTTGTCAAGTTTAATGAGTATAACCTCCAATAATTGGCTCTGAGTTTCCGGTTTGAAGCGATATAGCCGGTCACGAAAATAATTCCACCTCTTTGGCTCTGCGACATTTCCCTTTCCGAGGATAACGTTAATTGCTACACAATTACTTATGGTCAGTGAGTCCGATAACTACTCACTTTAAGAACTATTTGCTAAAAAAAATATTGTTGAGGTTGGAGCTAGTTGCATGATGGTCATCAGTTCCATTGGATTGATTGTGTGTAATATGTTATAGGCTATAGCTCTGCGCGGATGCGGATATCCGCGGATAAACCCGCGGATATCCGCAAAATTTTTAGCCACGCGGATATAGTTTGCATGGCTGTGCGGATAGCGGATACGCTGCGGATAATGTTTCAAGTAAATTTGCGGATAGTTTTTAGAATAAAATGTGGAACGATAATATTACATATTTCATATGCCAATCTACAGCTTCATGCTTAAAAGAGGAATACTCTTATAGCCTATTGCGTACGAAATACTCAGGCACGTGTCTGTGTACTACACGAGAAGATTATTTTACTCATATGCTTTCAACTACATTTTATTAAGTGCCGTATGTTTGTAGTAGATGGTCTTGACATCTCATCAATTC
The DNA here is from genome assembly GCA_946902985.2 of Meconema thalassinum. Lineage (NCBI taxonomy): Eukaryota > Metazoa > Arthropoda > Insecta > Orthoptera > Tettigoniidae > Meconema > Meconema thalassinum. The sequence goes on along the minus strand of OX336390.1, from coordinate 628,947,424 downwards.
TCACTGCCAATATTACTAGGCTATACGTACGAGATATAATGCTGTCAATAAGCCTGTTAGTCCATCGTGGTGACATCATTAACATTCCTCAAGTCAGCTACTTCGCGGGCTAAGCTATCTGGTTCCATGTGCAGCCTATCTGTAGATTTATTTCCAACTTGGCAATGAAACACGCTAACTGTGATATTGCAACGGATAGAGTTATGACATCAACTATGCGGACATGGATGGGTCAAGAAGCAGATGGATGATGACTGACTTGGAATTTCCGGCCAAATAGCAATCCTTTTCTCCAAGCGTAAATAGAGGTCACTTATTATTAGTGAATGTTACCGCGACCGTGAGTATGAATATCATTTCACCAACATGGATAAACTATCTTTTAAAATAAAACAAGGTGAATATTCAATAGTGCGTGTAACTAACTCAAGTCAACGATATGGCAGACATTTGTTTACTTTTTCAATAGAAACGAAAAGGTGAACGATATAGTCGGATGTTTTACCTGTAAGAAAGTGTATTCATACTCAGGACACAAATCAGACACATCAAACTTACTCAGGCACAAGTACAAAAGTAGCCAAAAAGGTACAGCCAGTTTTTTGTCTAAAGCGGAGGTCAAGAAACCTGAAGTGTCATCCAACTTGAAGTTCCTTGCAATGAAGCAAATTGCCAGGAACTACTCACTCCTCAAATGTCTAAATGTGTTGGTTTGACACTTTATGCTTTATCTAATAAATCTTATATATAAAAGTGAAAGTCTGTATGTATGTGGGTGGGTGGGTTGGTTCCGTATACAAATCTACACCGTTCCACCAATCTCAACCAAATTTTGCATACACATAGCTTAGGACCCAGAAGGAACCGCTGCCTACATGAATTTTCGATAGTCTTTCTCATTCTTCTGATTTCGACCCTTTTGCACTCGAGCAAAGGCTAATAAATTCGTAAATAATACTCAAGAAGGAATGGCAAGGCAGATAGTTTCCATGGCAACATAGCTCAAGTCGAGACACGGCCGTCTGGATGCCAGTTGCGCCCTGCACTACCGGTATAGAAAATGAGGAGCTTTACTTGAAATCCCGTTAGTTACTCAACTGCTCACACAGCACTGTCAACCGAGTATAGCATAATAAAGACTTGACACTCTCTACTAGATATTTGTCAAATACCACTCACTCACTCACTCACACACTCACACACTCATCACGAAATCTCAGAAACCACCCAACGGATTGGAATGAAATTTGGTATGCAGCTTCCTCAAGGGCCGCAAACGCCCACTAAGAAAGGCTTTTTGGATATTCAGGTTCTAAAGGGGTGTTAAGGCGGTAGACCTGCATTTCATTGAATAGCAATATTTCCCGATTGGTTTCATTGGGGGATGTGAAACTCGGCATATAAACTCACCATTAAAAATAGGATGGGTTTTTCGATGTGGTGTATATTATGAGGTGAAAGGGGTGAAAAGTGGGGGGTTGAAAGATTCCTAACGGAGCCTGTATCTCTTAAACGACATAGGCGAGGAGTTTGAAACTCAGCGGAAAAAAATCTGTATAGAAAATATGTAAATAGGTGTTTGACCGTTTTTTAATAAATCCAATTTAAGGGGCCCATGGGGATGTGTGAAATTCTGGGGGGAAAAACAGGAAAGAAAGTGTCCTAACCGATTGACTTACTCTCTCTTCAAACTCAGGGGAAAATCTGCATAAAAAATAAGTAAATATATGTACGACAGTTTTTATTTTGATAAATCAAATTTAAGGGGTTCATCGGGAGGAGTGAAATTCTGAAGAAAAAAAATTGAAAGAAAATGTCCTGACTCACTCACTCACTCATCATCGCCCAGTGAAAAATATTGAAGTTGGAAACATGGCATTTTTGGGATATGTTCGTTGTATGTCAAAACCATACACATAGGGAGGATTTTTGAATATTCAGGTTCTAAAGGGGTCTTAAGGAGGTTAAACCTGCATTTCATTGAATAACAATATCTCACGAGTGGTTTCATTTGTGGATGTGATACTCGCATATAAACTAATCATTAAAAATAATCAGACATGTGTCTAAGGGTTTTTCGATGTGGTGTATTATTATGAGGTGAAAGGGGTGAAAAGTGGGGGTTGAAGGATTCCTAATGAAGCGTGTAGGCCTATCTCTTAAACGACATAGGCGAGAAATTTGAAACTCAACGAAAAAAAATCAGTCGGTGTTCCACCGTTTTTTCATAAATTAATTTAAGGGCCAATGGCGTGGGGTGAAATTCTGGGGGAAAACGGAGTGAAAGTGTCCTAACTGACTGACTAACTTACTCATCAAACTCAGGGAAAAAAGAAAGCTTAAAAAATAAGTTAATAGGTGTTCAAGCGTTTTTTCATCAATCCAATTTAAGGGGCCCATGGGGAGGGGTGAAATTCTGGTAAAAAATATTGAAAGGAAATGTCCTGTCTGACTCACTCACTTATCACGCCCAGCGAAAACTATTAAAGTTGGAAACATTAAATTTTGGGAATATGTTCGCTGTATGTCGAAAACGTCAACTAAGGAATGATTTTTGTTTCTTCGGGTTTTAAAGAGGTGTTAAGGGGGTAAACGTGCATTTCATTGAATAACGATATCTCATGAGTTGTTTCTTTGGGGATGTGATATTCGGTATATAAACTAATCAATAAAATAATCAGACATATGTCTAAGGGTTTATCGATGTGGTGTATATTATGAGGTGAAAGGGGTGAAAAAGGGGGTTGAGGGATTCTTAACGGAGCGTGTATCTCTTAAACGACATAGGCGAGAAGTTTGAAATTCGGCTGAAAAAAACAGCTTAAAATATAAGTAAATAAGTGTTCGACCGTTTTTTTTTTCATAAATCCAATTTAAGGGGCCCTTGGAGAGGGGTGTAATTCTGAAAAAAAAACAGGAAAGAAAGTGTCCTAACTCACTCACTCATCAAACTCAGGGGGGAAGAACAGCTCAAAAATAAGTAAATAGGTGTTCGACCTTTTTTTTCTTCATAAATCGAATTTAAGGGGTTCATGAGAGGGGTGAAATTCTGAAAAATAATTGAAAGAAAATGTCCTGACTTACTCATTCACTCATCATCGCCAAGCTAAAATTATTGAAGTTATAAATATGACATTAAGGGGCTATGTTCGTTGTATGTCAAAAACGTCCACTAAGGAAGGATTTTTGGATATTCAGGTTCTAAAGGGGTGTTAAGGGGTAGACTTGCATTTAATTGAATAACAATACCTCCCGATTGGTTTCCTTTGGGATGGGATACTCGGCATATAAACTCATTAAGAATAAGAAGACATGTCTGAGGGTTTTTCGATGTGGTGTATATTATGAGGTGTATGTGTGAAAAGTGAGTGATGAAGGATTCTTAACGGAGCAAGTATCTCTTAAAAGACAGAGGCAAAAAGTATGAATCTCAGGGAGAAAAATCAGCTTGAAAAAGTAGTAAATAGGTGTTCGATCGTTTTTTCATAAATCCAATTTAAGGGGCTCATGTGGAGGGGTGAAACTCTGGGGAAAGAAGTCCACTAAGGAAGGATTTTTGGATATTCACTCATCATCCCCCAGCAAACCTCTTGCAGTTAGATACTTGAAATTTTGGGGATATGTTCGTTGTATGTCGAAAAAGTCCATTAAGGATGGATTTTTGGATATTCATGTTCAGAAGGGGTGTTAAGGGGTTAAACTTGCATTTAATTGAATAACAATATCTCACGAGTTGTTTCATTTTGGGATGTGATATTCGGCATATAAACTAATCATTCAAAATAAGCAGACATATGTCAAAGGGTTTATCGATATGGTGTATATTATGAGAGGAAAGGGGAGGAAATTGGTGGTTGAAGGATTCTTAACGGAGCATGTACTGTATCTCTTATTCAACATAGGCGATAAGTTTGAAATTCAGCGGGAAAAGCAGCTTAAAAATAAGTAAATAGGTGTTCGACCATTTCTTCATAAATCCAATTAAAGGGGCCCATGGGGAGGGGTGAAATTCGGTGGGGGGGGGAACAGGAAAGAAAGTGACCTAAGTGATTGACTCACTTACTCACTCATCAAACTCAGGGGGAAAAACAGCTTTAAATAAGTAAATAGGTGTTCGACCGTTTTTTCATAAATCCAATTTAAGGGGTTCATGGGGATGGGTGAAATTCTCAAAAATGAATGAAAGAAAATGAGTCGTCTAGTATCAAAACCGGCCAAGTCACAAAATTTACAAAAATGAGTTAAGGTTATCAATTTGAAGTAGAACTATAGCACTATCAGGCGAAACAAGAATATGCTTCAAAATCGTCCATGTCTTCATGTTACAGAGCACTGAATTCTTGGTCGTGCAACAAAATGGGCCAAGTCATGCAGGCAGTGCTTTCATAACCGGCCATGTCAAATAATGAGTAGCAATCTTCATGTCGCAGCATTATTGTTTGGAATCTTGCGTTGTTAGATTATGCAAGAATGTGATAATATCAGTAGGCAACATTGTTCCTGGTAATCTTCGAAGTCGTAATAATTTGTATTTTGTTCGTTTGCAACACTGACTTCCGTATTCGCAGGCTTCTTACCGCATTGGCGCGAAAGCAATCGTATATCCTGTGTGCTCGTATTTTGTCATTATTGTGTAGTGTAACGTGTATATTGTTCCTATTTTAATAAGGGACTCATTTTCTTTTACTGTGTTCAAGATCTAAGTGAACTACTAACTTTTAATGATATAATACCTATTTTGTATTCTCCTCAGCTTTCTGATGTTCATCTTCATATATTACTATCCAATTTAAGCAGAATGCTTTCGTTTTTATTGCAATAAAGACAGGTAATTACAATGTCAATTTTATTAATTTAATTGCCTTTTTTCACTGGAGTTTGGAATTTAAAAAGAAAAGTTATACAAAAAAGACTAAAATTATACTAAATTGCAACAAAAACGGCCAAGTCAAAATTAATATTATCAAAAAAGATGGGCTCATTATGAATCAGATTTCTCAAAATAGCAGAACTTAAATATTAAACCATTACGGATATAACTATGCAATAAAATCTTTTGTGACCACCATTGCTTTGTCTCTAGAGGTTTTTCATCCATACTGAAAAATATGCCCTCAGTGACTTGGCCGGTTTTGATACTAGACGACTCAAATGTCCTGACTGACTGACTCACTCATCATCGCCCAGCCAAAATTATTGAAGTTAGTAACATGAAATTTTGGGGATATGTTCGTTGTATGTCGAAAACGTCCACTAAGTAAAGAGTTTTGAATATTCAGGTTCTAAAGAGGGGTTATGGGGGTAAACGTTCATTTCATCGAATAACAATATCTCACGAGTGGTTTCATTTGGGGACGTGATACCTGGCATATAGTCTATACTAATCATTAAAAATAAGCTGACACATGTCTAATGGTGTTTTGATGTGGTGTGTATTATGAAGTGAAAAGGATGAAAAGTGGGGGTTGAAAGATTCCTAACGGAGCGTGTATCTCTTAAACGACATAGGCGAGGAGTTTGATTTTCTCCGAGTTTCAATCAGCTTCAAAATAAATAAATGAATAAATAATTAAAATAAGTAGGTGTTTGACCTTTTTTTCATAAATCCAATTTAAGGGGCCTATGGGGAGTGGTGAAATTCTGGAAGAAAAACGTCCACTGAGGAAAGATTTTTGGATGTTCAGTCTCATCGACCAACCAAAACTATTAATGTTAGAAGAAGGGGAAGTGTTTGTTGTGTGTCGAAAAAGTCTACTAAGGAGGGATTTTTGGATATTCAGGTTCTAAAGGGGTGTTAACGGGATTAAACCTGCATTTCATTGAATAACAATATGACACGACTATGACGCGAGTGAAGCGAGGCTAAAAATTTGATGGTGTGTGTCCGTGTATTGCCCAATCACGCAAGAACCACTGGTCCGATTTACATGAATTTTACATGGAAGTAGCTGATTTACCTGGTTAACATATAGGCTACTTTTGATTTCAATACTTTGCACTATTTAAAGATGGCGACCATTTTAGTGACGTCACTACACCCTTCGGTTTCAAACTTTCATATTTCCATTTCAAATAAAAAGTGAACGCTAAGAAATAGCAAACTTTTGATGGCATAAACGAGGTTTGAATTTATATTTTCTATCCGAAAGGTACCTCCAACGGTTAGCGAGTAAAACCTAAATTTGTGCTAAAGAACACGGTCAGCGCCGAACGGTGTAGTTGGACAAAATGTTCCATCCTTAATCTCCCTCTGCGCAGCACCTCGCCTATCCCCTGTTTTAACTGTCACCTTCACATTTTAATTTATTTATGACGCGTAGCGAAGCACGGGTACTTCAGCTAGTTAAAAATAATATTGAAATATCAGTGGATTTGGGTAAAAGTCATGCGGATGCGGGACGGATGCAGATAACAGTCATGCGGTTGCGGGGCGGATGCGGATAACAGTCATGCGGATGCGGGGCGGATGCGGATAACAGTCGTGCGGATGCGGGGCGGATGCGGATAACGTTTAGTTTATCCTTGCAAGGCTCTAGCTATAGCCAGTAGAATATTAATGAGGTTCTGAGTAAATTAATTGTTCTTCACTAGATCAACTCGTGAATGTGCTAAATTAAGTTGGTTGCGAAATAACATGTGTAAAGGAAGGAGGCTTGTAGTTTAACGTGACCGTTAATCTTGAGATCATGAGCCACGGGACCTCCTTTTTACGTGGCATCCGAACCACAGGACATGGCATTTCACTTCGAAAATCTCACATGCATTGACCGGGAATTGAACAATAAGATGTGTCTACTGTTGACATGGGAAAATAACATTCATTAATTATGTCCAGGGGCAGATGGCCTCATTGTTCCGCCCTTTAAAACAACAATAACTAACTTAATTAGCATATGCACTTTTATACACTTGTGAAAAAGGTAGGAGGAGTAATTGTATTGCATGTTTCGTTCATCAGGCAAACATCATCAGATTAGGTTCACACCAACAACAACAAAAATCCATACAGTTCATAGTACGGCAGTTGAAAGCAGAAGAAATAATGCTACACTTTTTCACACTTTGTCAGGAGATACAACTGGGGATGGTGACAGGTGACCGCTAACTTAAGTCTAATCAAGGAAGGGTCAGAGAAAGAGATTTTGAAAGGAAGTCGACCGTGAACCTGTTCAAAGCATTTGCCTGGTGGTGAAAATGAGACACCTCGAAAATCATTTTCAGGACGGCTGAGGTGGGATTCAAACCCACTCTGCCAACGAGGCACGAATTAGCACGTTAGCGCTCGGGGTCACCGCGACCGGTTGGTACTTAATATGGAACATAAAATGAAACACAGTGTAGGGAATTTGTAATTCCATAAACCCAGTATATTATTTAAGCCAGAGAATGAAGTGTGTACAGCCTAACTGTATTTTGGGTTGGAACTGGGGAAGGTACCACGAAACTACATGAAATGGGGGTTTGGTTCCTCAGACGATCTCGTCTTGTGACCAACTAGCTGTTACCCGCGGCTTCGCAATAACATTTGGAATCCCGTTATAACATTAGTTATATAAATTTTTCCTGTAGTGGAAGATAATGACGGCAACATGGAGAGTTGAAATTGGAAATCGGGTGCAATATACGACGGGGAAAGACGACCATTTACCAATATCTGACAAACGGCTGACAGCTTTACTCATTGCGTCCTTCAGGTGCACATATTCCTAACTTCTCAACGTTTTCTGATTGATGCGAATACAAAGTAGTCTCTCTGTCTCAATCTTTGCATACATATCAACCTGAAACTGATTGAGAAGATTGCGAAATAAGTAAAGATAAAAATTATCACCCTCAAGCTCAAACATTCCGAAGCTGTAAAAGTTATCGCCAGACACGGTCTTCTTCAAAGGTGCTTGAGTGCTGTTGTGACGTTGAGGGATATTATATTAACGTAATAAAACAAATCTCTACTTGAAATTCCTGATAAATGGAATAGACCTAGACCTAACAAAATTAACGTTGGTAGAGGTAATTTTCTTTTACCAAAGCCTACTTTTCATTATTACTATGTCTTCTTCTTCATTTCACCTTTTACAGCTGACACTGGGTGGGGGCAAATATGGTTCCTCTCCACTCTGTTCTGTCGTTCCACCATTCCTCTTCCGATAAGGCGTTCCAATCCAGGTTCAGTTTTCTAATGCTATTCTCCACCGAGTCCATCCAACGCATTCTTGGTCTTCCTCGTCCTCTCTTCCCTGTCATCCGTCGTTCCAGTGCTTGCCTTGGTAGCATAACTTCATTCATCCGTTTGACATGCCCAAGCCATCTCAATCTGTTTTGCTCCAGTTTTTCATTTAGTTTATGTACTCCCAGTACAGAATACAGACGTCTGAGAAATGAGGTTAACAAGAAGTGCAAGGAAGCGAAAGAAGAATGGTTGAAAGAGAAATGTGCAGGTATAGAAAATTGTCTGAAATTAGGAAAAGTAGACACAGCTTATCGAAGGGTTAAGAATACTTTGGGGGAAAAGAAGACTAAGTGCTGTAATATTAAGGACACAAATGGAAAGCCTCTAACAGATAGGGAAGAAAAGGTTGAGAGATGGAAAGCTTACATAGAGAGTTTGTATAAGGGAAAGGAGATTGAGAATCATGTAATGGAAAGGGAGGAGGAAATTGATGAGGATGCGAAAGGAGATTCAATATTGAGATCAGAATTTGATAGAGCTTTGGAAGACTTAAGCAGGAACAAAGCACCAGGCATAGATGATATACCGATTGAGTTGCTACGCTGCATAGGAGATGAAGGTCTGATCAGGTTATTTCACTTGGTGTGTACGATTTATGAGACAGGTGAGGAACCCCCTGATTTCAAGAAGAATGTAAGCATCCCTATACCAAAGAAAGTGGGAGCTGACAGATGTGAAGATTACCGTACAATCAACTTGATTACTCATGCTTCAAAGATCCTGTGTAGAATAATTTACAAGAGGATTGAAAGACAGATAGAAACGGAGTTGGGTGAAGACCAGTTTGGTTTCAGGAGAAATGTAGGAACAAGGGAAGCTGTACTAAGTCTTAGGCTGATTTTAGAAGGTAGAATAAGGAAAGATAAGAGAACGTTCATGGCTTTTGTAGACTTAGAAAAGGCTTTTGATAACGTTGATTGGACTAAATTGTTTGACATTTTGAAATCAATTGGAATAAAGTACAGGGATAGGAGGGTGATATACAATCTGTACAGAAACCAGACAGCAGTCATTCGAGTTGAAGGACATGAGAGACAAGCTGGTATTCAGAAAGGTGTAAGGCAAGGCTGCAACTTATCACCCATACTTTTCAATCTTTACATTGAACAAGCAATGAAGGAAATTAGAGAAAAATTTAAAGTGGGAGTGAAGATTCAAGGAGAAATAATTTCAACTCTGAGATTTGCTGATGACATCGTCATCTTGGCCGACAAGCTTGAGGATTTAAATGAGTTTTTGAATGGTGTGGACTCCGTCTTACGGAAAGAATTCTTGATGAAAATAAATAAATAAATAAATGTAAGACAAAAATACTGGAATGCAGCCGAAATAAATCAGAAACCTCTATGGAGATCAAATTGGCAGGTGAAAAGCTGAAGGAAGTAGGAGACTTCTGTTACTTAGGAAGCAGAATAACCAGTGATGGACGAAGCAAAGAGGATATTAAAAGTAGGTTGGCTCAGGCAAAGAAAGCATTTCTACAAAAAAGGAATCTGCTGACATCGAATATAGATTTAGGTATTAGGAAGTCATTTTTGAAAGCCTTTGTCTGGAGCGTGGCGCTCTATGGAAGTGAAACTTGGACTATTGGTGCAGCAGAAAAGAGGAGAATTGAAGCATTTGAAATGTGGTGTTACAGGAGAATGATGAAGATCAGATGGGTAGATAGGGTTACAAACAAAGAGGTATTAAGACGAGTGGGAGAGGAGAGATGTTTCTGGCGACTGCTAATGAAGAGAAGAGATAGGTTGGTAGGACACATACTAAGACACCCAGGAATAGCAAGCTTAGTTATGGAAGGAAGGGTCGAGGACAAAAACTGTAGGGGTAGATCAAGGTTAGAATATGTTAAACAGATTGCCTCCGATGTAGGGTGTCGGAGCTATGTAGAGATGAAACGATTAGCTCAGGACAGGGAGGCATGGAGAACTGCATCAAACCAGTCAAAAGACTGAAGACTCAAACAACAACACTCCCAGTTCTTTCCGTATATCTTCATTTCTCACTCTGTCTCTCCTCGTTTTCTGGACCATACTTCTCAGGAATCTCATCTCAGCTTGATTTGTAAGTTTTTGGCACAAACCACAACATCTAACTCACTCTGGTTTAAGAGCTTGAGTTTTGTAAAACCTAGAACTTCTTATTATTCTTCTCCTACTCCTCCTTCTTCTCCCTCTTCTTTAAATAAACAATATGATGATAAAATGGAAGCATTCAGTAATAAGATCTGTGTTGTATAAATAGTGCAAGCCATTGTTAATGAAAATATAATTAAAACTAAGATAGGCCTACCTGTGCGAGAAATCTCGTATGTGCATAAACAAACCGCCTGGCTTTACTGTTTTGAGGACTTCTTGTTTATTTGTTTAAACGCACCTTTTTAACAAATATATATATTTCTGTTGATTTTTTAGGAAACGCATAATTTTTCCTGTACTATTGATTCGATTTGTAGGGTTTTGGCACAAACCACACCATCTAACTCACTCTGGTTTAAGAGCTCTTGAGATTTGTAAAACATAGACCTTCTTCTTCTTCGTCGTCTTCGTCTTCGTCATCATCATCATCTTCTTCTTCTTCTTCTTCGTCTTATTCTTCTTCTTCTTCTTCTTCTTCTTCTTCAAATAACCCATTTGGAGGGTACGTTGAATCAACTCCGGCTAATTATATTATTGTATTCGATTTCCTTTGCTTCCAAATTTCCTTCATCCTTCTAGAACAGACATGGGCATACTTTTTAGGGGCAGGGCCAGATACAATACAAAATAATCTAGGCGGGCCGAAAATTAAACGCAAATCATGTTTATAGATAGATTCTTCTTCTTCTTTTCTAGCGTGTATCCCGCCATGGTGCAGGGTCCGCTTTTTTTGATGCTCTTCGCCACTTCTTCCTGTCAAGGGCATCTTCAGGTTTAAGTCCACACATCACCAAGTCTTCCTTGATTCTGTCCAGCCACCTTTTCTCTGGACGTCCACGGGGTCGATTTCCTCCTGGATCGTATTGGAGAGCTGTTTTTGCCACAGAGTTCTCATCACTTCTAGTGACATGTCCATACTACCGAAGCCGTGCTTCGGTTGGTTGGTTCTCAGTTTAGGGGTTCCGACAAACGCGGTCATGTAGCCCCGTGTACTTTGGGTGTGTGTAGAATGTGTCTGATAACCGGAGTTAATTGTGATGGCTGTATTAGTGTGTGTCTGTATATAATGCAATATGATGATTATAAAGTGATGGTGAGTTTGATGAGTGAGTGAGTCAGTCAATCAGTTAGGACACTTTCTTTCCGTTTTTTTACCCAGATTTTCACCCCTCCCCATGGGCCCCTTAAATTGTATTTATGAAAAAACGGTCAAACACCTATTTACTTATTTTTATGCTGATTTTTTCCCGCTGAATTTCAAACTCCTCGCCTATGTCGTTTAAGAGATACACGCTCCGTTAGGATTCCTTCAACCCCCACTTTTCACCCCTTCCACCTCATAATATACACCACATCGAAAAACCCTCAGACACGTGTCTTCTTATTTTTAATGATGAGTTTATATGCCGAGTAACACATCCTCCAATGAAACCAATCGGGAGATATTGCTATTCAATGAAATGCAGGACTATCCCCTTAACGCCCTTTAGAACCTGAATATACAAAAATCCTTTCTTTGTGGGCGTTTGCGGCCCTTGAGGAAGCGGCATACCAAATTTCATTCCAATCTGTTCGGTGGTTTCTGAGATTTCGTGATGAATGAATGAGTCAGTGAGTGAGTGAGTGAGTGAGTGAGGGAGTGGTATTTGACAGATGTATAGTAGATAAGATATCGTACACAAATTTTTAAATGATATAATTAACATTTAAATACACAACTTTACACATTATATACAGAGAAGTAGCTTAATGTGAAGCGTTGGGTGTCTCATGCTTGTCTGTACAAACCACTCACTGCGTGAATTATAGTTGGATCTGTGTTGTGAATGAACTAATGCCTTAAAGCTGTCGCAAAATGGTAGCCAATTTTGGTATTTGCCTTTCATAAGTCGTAAAAAAATACATTAAAAATAAAATAAAAACCAAAAGCATTTAAAAATGTTTGTTTTGTTTTTACATAGTTTGTCTAGCTGGTTCTTGGATAAGTGAATTTAAATAATAACATGCTATGTAGGCCGGATGAAAACCAAGTGTGTTACAGTGAAACAGTCCTCAATTTGATAGTGACCTCGAGTAACCATGGTGTATCAGTTCTGAGTTCGATAGGCGTATCGAGTATTTGCATCAATGACGCGCTGATAACTTTGATAGCGGCTCCGACTGTGTTTCACGACGGCGTGAGATCACGCGTGGTGATCTACCATCATTGTTAACACCGGTGTGGTCGAGGGTTCGGCCCTACTACAGCCTGACTTCTACAAGTGGGGTGTCCACAGTTTGGCGCTACTACAGCGTGAGGTACACACCAGTGCAGTCCAGGGTTCAACGCAACTGCAGCCTGAGATGCGTACCACTGCAGGATACATGGAGTGAGAAATGATTCTAACTTCGGATCTCCGTACACTCATCTATCTAGTCCAGCCGTGGAGCAGGTCTAAGCTAACTAATATCCACATCAATATTTGCTATGGTACAATGAAAGGTTGAATTATGGTTTAATATAGACAAATACCGCTAATTTTTAAGTCTCACTGTTCCATGATTTTGGGGTTCAGTCCCATCAGCTCCTCGCTCTGGACACGCCCCTGGTTTATGCTTTACGTTTTGCATACTGTATGACAAGTGGCGTCACTAGGGGTTTTCTTCTGGAAGGGGAGGAGTTGGGTCAAAATTATATATATCTTTTGGAGGGGGGGGGGGGGGCGAGGGTGAGGGTTCGGGCATAATGATGTATAATAAATGAAAGAGAATGCATCGTCCTGAAGTTTCAAAACATCCTATCTATATTTTTTCGTGTTTGATTTAATTAGCAATTGACATGTTATAATTGCACTTTTTCTTAACCGTCGACTTGAACCTCTATGGACTGCGTATTAACAACCACTCTAATTTCAGTGTCTGCGTCTTGTTAGTTTGCCGGCTTTGATATCTTGCTAGTATCTCTTGAGCCCATCTATCGGCTTATTCTTCTGCTCCTCTGTTAAAGGGCCTCTCCGTCTTCTGGGTTCTGCCTCCACCATAAAACCCTGATAGCTTTTCACCATCCTGAAACTATTCCCCTCTTTGATTTTATCCTCCGTATTGCCCACCTGTCTCATATCTTTCTCGCTTAATTGAACTTATTAATGAGTAAATGCTCGAAAATTAACAATTTTGTGGTTATTAAATTATTAAGTGTTTTCATAGCGAAATAATCTGGCCCTTTCTATTCTTCGAGATTGTATGAATATTAATAACTACAGTTTACAACTAAAGTTTAACTTAAGACAGCGATACAAGAAAACACAATATTATCCACTTTCCACAATGGCACTCACACTCGGATACAAACAGAATGACAACTGACAAGTGCTGTATTTTTGTATCTCACTGCCACGCCTCTGCCTAACTGAACAGTTGACCATTTTGTGCATTCAGTAAGTGTTACGTTTGAGTAACACTATAAATGTCATACGAGATTGATGCTTTTCAGTCGGTGAACACGATTGTACACAAATGAGATGGGTTATTCCCTGATCCTCATGCAATTGTTTTCAGGATTAGGGAATAACCCATCTCATAAGGGTAGAATCGTGTTGACCAACTGAAAAGCATCAAACTTTTGTTTACTAAGGCAACACTGAAAAATGCCTTCAAACATCATAATGTTACACGAGTGAAAAGAAATGTTTACAAATACAATACAATCATTTGACGTCAATCCTAAGATTGGTTTTATTCCAATTTAAAATCTTTAACAAATTTCTTAATTTCATTATTTGTCTCTGGTGGGGGAGATTGGTCCCCCTGATCACCCCCCGTAGTTACGCCACTGGAATGACATAATATTCCGTATGCCAGTGTATTGTTACACCCCCCATGGCGCGCCCACCGCACGCGGACACGTGGACCTACCGAGGGATGATCTCGTTATCTGCCACACCACAATGAAGCAGCAGGGAGCCGCCCTCAGCTCATTCACACACCTTAAGCCCTTAATGGGATCGCTGACCTCCTCTCGGTTTACCCTCGCTACCTCACCCATGTGGCGAGCTGAAACCAAACCCACATCTGATATACACAGTGTGGAATCTCTTCGAGAACCTGTGTTATTGTGCTAGTATGTGTGCTTGCATATTTGCCTTGAGCCCATAAACCTATTTAACTGATTTAAGCCTTGCCGTCACGTGTCTCCTAATAATGAAAGGACGGAACAAGGATTTTTAAATAGATGATGATGATGATGATGATGATGATAATAATAATTGGAATTTTAAGGGGCCTAACATCGCTGTTATAGACAACTAATTGTTTTGTGTGAAAATGAAAAATGATGATGAAATGAACACTAGAACTAAACCTAACGACAACTTACAACTAACGTACAGGCTAGAAGAAGAAGAAAAGGACAGCAAGGAAGGAATCAGGGAAATAAAATACAGGGAAAAGGAATGCATACAACTCTCGAAGAATGAGAATTGAGGGACTTGTAAGGAAGGAGAGCCAGGAAAGGCAGATAGGAAAGGGAAAGAGGAGAGGTTCAATGGAAAATGGGGAAAAACTAGGCCCAGCTCAGGAATCCCTCACGATCGCCAACTCCCGAACTCACTGGATAGTGGTGGGGCTACGTACACCCTGCCTCCTTTAGGGCCTTGAGCAGAAGACAGGAGATACAATGAAAATAAAAACACGAGGTCTGACCCCTCGTAGAATAAGGGATCAGGAAATATCAGACAAGAGGAAAGGGAAAGACTTGCTAGGCCTCTGATACCCTAATTCCGTCGGGGTCGGAAGAGAACGAGAGTTGGCCAAAGGAGGTCAGAATTAAATTTCTTTGCAGAGCTGGCAATCGAAGTCAGGACATTTAAGATAGGAGTCTGAATGCTCCAAGATGGCAGAGTGGCGATGAAACTTTTTGTTTTATTTAGAAGAGGAGTATTCAACTCGTGGCCCTTCCTGACACCAACCTCATGATAGGTGATGATGATGATGATGATAATTGTTGTTTTAAGGGGCCTAACATCGAGGTTATCGGCCCCTCTCTTGATAGGACCTAATGGGAAGTGAAACGAATGAGTGAGTGGAACTGGCAGAGGAAATGGAAGGAAGCGACCGTGGTCGGTCTATTAGTAGGTACCGTCCCAGCATTTGCCTGTAATTGAAAATGGGGAATCATGGAAAACAGTTTCAAAGACGGCCGACGACTGGGTGCGATCCCACATCTACCGAGTCCGCAGAGAGCTAGGCCACATGGCTCCAAAGTGCTGCACGTTATCGAGCGTAGTTACCGCTGTCGGTCAACATAGACCTCCAAGAAATGGGTCTAAACCTGGTGAGGCACACAACCGAGACCTTTTCCAAAAAAGCATCGTGGCTTTTGGGACTTTCCGAGATGAGAAATGGACAACCGGTGCAAAGTGGGTCGGATGAACGCCGTGCTCGACACGCAAGTTAATGAAAACCTACTGGATCAATCGTAAATTGAATAAACGTCAGAATGTATAGTGAACTTATCTTGGTCACTAGTTGGCCGATTAGCGAGTAATAAATAAATAAATAAATAAATGAGTAAATAATGATAATAATAACAATTAAAAGCAATTCAATGAAAAGAAGTGAAATCTGACTGGCACAGAGGCTTTCCAATTATTCGTCTCCAAACTGTAGGTGGTATTAAATAATGTGTTTCGTTTGTTGCATGCGGTTTGTTGAATACATTAAATCTCTTGCTAAGTAGCATGTGATAAGGAAGAAACAAACTTTACGAGCCTCGTTCATCCTGTTGCTCTGTGAGTGTTGTAAACGCTGTGTTAATTAGTGAGCGTAGAGTTGCGCTGTTATACCAATACATAGCGTGTAGCAAAGGAGCCACGCACCTCATTGATTCATTAGGGCAGGCACTCTCAACCTGGCGATCTCGTCATACAAGTCAAGAGGTTTTCGCGAGCACAAGCTCCCTCGTAATCTATTCTGCATTTCAAAGTGTGTTCCTCGAACCGGAATAATAGTGTTATCATTACAAGTTTTAACAGTCTGAAATGTTATCATTTTGTGAAATAGTATTTTTAATGTTCAGTAAAATAATTGGACATCCCTTTTTTGTAACACGAAAGATGCTGATTCCACTTGACTGTCAACACGTGAATGTATCTTATCTACATGAGTCATGAAAGCAATTGCAGCATGTCTATAAAAACAAGTAGTTCCGTGAAGAACTACACAGCCTATTTTCATATATCCTACTTATGTTAACTGCCACTTTCAACATACAAAATATCAGTTTGATTGCTGTAATGCATTCGTAGATATTGAGAACCGACTAAATATTTCGAATGGTCGCCATGTTGGATTTTATATATGTTGGTCCTAGAGTTATGTACCGTTACATGAAGATTATTGTGTACGTGTAGCATTCAACCTACAATCGCATGATTAGGACACAAGAAATAAAAACGAGATTTTAAAATTTCGCACAGCTGCCATCTTGTGGTTATGGAAACAATTGAAATAAATTAGATGCCAGTGGATTAACATTCGTATAAGGATTTACTGTTTCAAGTTTCACTGCACTCGGATGGTTAAATTGCGAGAAACGTCCATGTGAATATGCATTCTTCGCGTCGCCGCCATGTTGGATTTGTGATCACCAGGTTATTTAAAATCCTATAGGTGAACTTAAGTTCATAGCCCCTATGAACTTAAAAAAATCAGTTTGATTGCTATAATAGATTCTTAGATAATCAGAGCCGTCTAAATATTTCGAATGGTCGACATGTTGGATTGTTAAATGTATAGGCCATAGAGTCATGTACCATTAAAGGAAAATTATTGCGTAGGTTCATTATTGAAACATTCACTTCGATCGCATGATTACGACACAAGAAATAAAAACTTAATTTTAAAATTCGCACAGCCGCCATCTTGAAGTTATGTAAACAATTGAACTAAATTAGATACCAGTGCATTACAATGTGTATAAACATTTCCTGTACCAGATTTCATTGCGTTTGGAACATTAAATCGCGAGAAAGGTCTATTTACAATTTTCAAATTCGCTTGGCCGCCATGTTCCTTTTGTAGTTAACCAGTTTTTGAAAGTCTTACAGATGAACTTCCAGTAGTGCCTTCATTTCCGTACAAAATTTCAGGGTGATACTGGTAACAGTTTCCGAGATATAGAAGCCGGTGAAATATTTCGCACATCCGCCATCTTGTGGTTATGTAAACAATTCAGCGAAGTTAGATGTCGGTGCATTACAATGTGTATAAACATATACTGTACCAAGATTTATTGCGTTTGGTTGGTTAAATCGCGAGAAACGTCTATTTAAATGTCGCAAATTCGCGTGGCCGCCATGTTGGTTTTGTAGTTATCAGTTTTTCAAAAGTCACATAGGTGAAATTCTAGTAGTTCCCTTTATCACCGTAAAAATTCCAGGGTGATATCGGGAATAGTTTCGGAGATATTGAATGCTGGTGAAATATTTCGCACAGCCGCCATGTTGAATTGGTGATACGCAACAAAATTTGAAGGGCACGGTCAGGGTTGCCCGGAATAGTGCTATAAAATTACCGAGTTTCATTGAAATCGCTCCAGCCGTTTAAAAGTTATTAGGGACACACACACACACTTCACACACACACACACACACACACACATACACAGACACACGGACAAAAGGTGATATCATAAGCCTATTTTTTCAAAATTGAAAATAGGCTAAAAATAGTGAGTGGTGAATCCCGAGGTATTTCAGCACTTCAAAGGGAGAGAGCTAGGAAACGAAAAGAGAGCCGCAGACATTCTTATTATTACTATTGTTGTTATAATTATTATTAGTATTAGTAATAAAGGTAGTAGTAGTTTACAGTTTGTTTATTTAAGCCAAATTTTATATTTTAGGTCCTGCCAAGCTTACGCTTGTCGGCAGGTGCCAATTATAATTACAATATACTGTATATGTTAACAAAAGCAATCAAATTTACACGTAGGGCCTATACAGTCCAATCTCTCACCTTCCAATTATTTTATATAGTGCCGCTAATAATAATTCACAAAAATGTTCAATCACCTCATGACAATTAATTATGGTTACAATGATTATAATATGTTAATAATAATACAATACAGCAATACATTGTAGTAAATTATAATATTTTTTCTTCCTACCTTAATACAACAATTATGTCGTTAATATTTTCAAAACTTAACTATGAAGAGGAGTCCATTACATATACAAGCAGTTGTCCACTTACTGTAAGTAGCTATTTAATATTTTTATACCTTTATTGTTTTTGTTTTTGCCATACTCTCTAAGACCAGCAGTGAATGTGGTAGCTTGTTAAATAGAAATGGTGCCATGTAGTAAGCTAATGATCTTTTGCCAAATTCATTATTTGTTTTAGGAATTACAAAATGTGAGTTCTTAAATCTTGTTTCCTTTTGATGTTTCAAATGTTCTTTGAATGTACTATTAATAGTACATTATGCAACGAGCCTATAATGGCTATAATTAAGACACGAGTATTTTTATAAAACGAGCGTATGCGAGTTTTATAATTTCTATACGAGTGTCTTAATTACCATTATAGGCGAGTTGCATACGACTGTTTATGTTCGACGATAATTATAACTTTAATATATATTTTAACATAAATATTCATAAATATCTGTTGAGAGTCAGCCACTTGAATTTTGTGATCGGAGAGCGAGCGCTGGATGTGATATCTCTGTCTTTCAAGATCTCTGAACGACCGACGCATGCGCTCTGTGTGCTTGCAATGCCATATTATGCAGGCCATATGTTTACATCTGCCGTCCCTCAGTAATATTGTCACCGGAGTCGTTTGAAGGCAATGCGCTGTGTAGAAATTAGGGTTGGTGATATTAAGGTACAGTGCTATTTCTTGTCTCATATTCGCCAGTTTATTTACGCGAACATATGGACGGTGCGTATTCCATGTCGGTAATTTATTATAGTTCGATGTTGTGTTTACGTCCGACATGTTGGATTTTGAGCGCATGTGCGAAGGTATCGTTACCTAATTGGTCAATGAACGAGCTCTGATTGGCTGGAGAAACTGTATCGTAATGAATAACAGTGTTATAATGACCATCATTATGATACAGTTTTCTGACACATAATAGTGATGTCGAACATAAAAAAATGTTCCATAATTATAACAAAATGTATTAGGCTCCTACTAGCCTCCGTGGCTTAGGCGGCAGCACGCCGGCCTCTCACCGCTGGGTCCGTGGTTCAAATCCCGGTCACTCCATGTGAGATCTGTGCTGGACAAAACGGAGGCAGACAGGTTTTTCTCCGGGTACTCCGGTTTTCCCTGTCAAAATTTCATTCCAGCAACACTCTCCACAATCATTTCATTTCATCTGTCATTCATTAAATCATTGCCCCCAGAGGAGTGCGTCAGGCCTCGGCAGCCGGCACAGTTCATATCCTAGCCGCTAGATGGGGGCTTCATTCATTCCATTCCTGACCCGGTCGGTGACTGGAAGCAGGCTGTGGATTTTCATTTCATTAGGCTCCTACAAGGCATTATCTGGCAATTAGAGAGCAATATCACTGGTGAGTATAATCCATGCCTTTCACCATGTCTTACAAAGAATTTTAGAAAACGTGTCTGAATGCTGCTAATTCTAAGAATAGAATTACCAGCATTCAGACACCCCAAGGAGGGTTTTTGGCAACAATAATTTTAGATAGCCCTCTCCATTCCTTTTATATGCCCTTTGGCACAAATTTACACCGTTTTTCTTGGCTCAAATCTACACCGTTTCACCGATCTGAACCAAATTTTACGTAGGCTACTTACCATTTGGAACAAGACTATCTACTTGAAAATTCGGACAGCCCTCTCCATTCCCTTCACTTAGGCCCCTTGGCACAAATACTGAATTTCCATTCCCCACAAGCTTTATAACTTTATTTAAGGGCGTCTTCACGAGGATGGGGGCTTACAGCATTGGCGAGGATTTCGTTATTTTACAGTATCAGTGGAAATATGTTATTTTCCTTGCTTCTATGCATACATTATTTGATTTTTTCTGTGTTGCCGACATAATCCATACCATCTTTTGGGGTCTTTTTTATACATGTGGTGACATTGTTCGTATGGAAGTTCTCGACACTGGCGTCTATCTATTTAACATTCTGTTATTCCTTCATGCAAATATATCTTAGAGAGACAGAATGAAAGCAGAATAGGACCTCGAGGTAAGGCGTTTCATTGTTAACGTTCATCAATTTTGCAGACCGGGAATAGTTTTCTGGCAGTATCTCGGAAACCGTTCGCTTTAGGGCCTTAGAACGTGGGATTGAACCTCGCATTAGCCATGCGTAAAACAAGTCACGTCCCATCTTTCTACGAGCAAATTGACGAGTCTCATCCAATCCCTATCCTCTTCTTATATATAAAAATGGAAATGTATTGTGCCCAACTCTAGGAATGGGTATTCCAAGATTCAGACACCTAGATATCAAGGGAAAGGCTGTAGCCGCTTTTGAAAGTTCAGATATTTGAATATCGCGCTACATTGCTTCGAGAAGCATTTAGAAGAATTTTACCGATAGTTGGATGTCAAGTGACGTAGCGAGTAATAGCAGAGGTGGAGGCTATTTATTGATTAAATAGTTAACTATGGAGTAGAGACTTGAGACTGGGATCAGATTACTGGCACGGCCAAATGAAAGAGAATGCAATTAGTTTCAAGTAAATCGGACCAGGGATTCAAGAGATATGAGGATTTCTAGATATCAGGTGATGACGCGTGACCCTGACCGTTTTGAATAAAAGCCAGCTGGAGCAGGCATGGTTAGCTCATTCTAACACAAGCACTTGGCAAGCAAGTTGCGTCTACGCTGAGCCAAGGCACATGGTTGCCGTATCTACGCAGAAGTTCTTTTCAAATCGTGATAGTCACGAGAAGTGCTGCGCAAACGAGTTGGAACTTAGTAAGTTTCTGGTGAGGAGAATCACTGAGGTGATTGATTTCTACAGACATTGGTGGAAATATTTATATTTCTGCAAGGACATATGCTAGACTTTGTCTAGAAAATAGTATTTTGTCACAGTCCAGTAGTAACTTAATACTTGGATGTTTAAATCCATTTCAAGTCAGTTTTCATTTTTGTAACTAGTTAACCACTTCGATCTGTCAGTACACTGAAGACTAGTCTATAACGGTGGCGTTCATTAGTCTACGCAAGGGAAACTGCAGGTTGCTTAGCGCATGGCAGATGGTGATATTAATAAACCATGCCCAGGGAACGATCTTCAGAACAGCCGTTAATTGCTTAGACTGTCAGTGTTTTTCTTGTACTGATGAGATTACAGTGAGTTATGTTACAACTGACATATCTAAGAAGAGATCACTTAGAACTGACCCTATTTCAACAAACTGTTATGGCTTTGATAGAAGCCCATATTAAAATGGAACCACAGTTTATTCAAACGTCGAAAGATACTACCACTATGTCTGACTAGACGAATTGTGGGTCTACAATGGCGGCCGATACAAGGATTATACATGCTTGTCCGATAGGGCATGTCTATGGATAAATCTGGTACAGACCAGGTTTACTACACTTCAAGACCATCAAGAAATGTAAGCCACATTTGAATTATATTATGCCTAGCTAATTGGAACAAACTATTTTTCTGCAGATGACCAACACATTTTTTTCGTCGTATTTAAAGCTTGCAATGATTTACGCAAGACTTGTTAGAGTTATTCTGAGCATTTTCAGCACTCAGAACAGTTTAGGATCGATGACCGAGCATTTCGAAGATTTATTTGAATTTTTCATATTTTAAGGAAACCACGGAAAACCCCGATGTAACTGTAAAAGTTAAATTTATTTTTGTTGAGGAATGGATATTTTTTCCATATTCGAAGGTTCGAACATGTGGATTCTCACATAATGAGATGATAATTAAACACATTTAAAATGATATAACAAATAATAATAATAATAATAATCCAATAATAATAATAATAATAATTTTCATAATTTTTCTAAATAATTCTTGGATATTATATTTTATAATAATCATATGTATTGAGAGAGAGCCTATGAAGTAGTTTAACCATTTCTAGTCTGGAACAGGAGATTTTCCGAAGGAAAGTGGTTAGCGCAAGCCCGCATTCAACCAACATTTCAGTTCTGGTTGAACAGTTGATATTTGCTATGAGCAAAGTATATTTTTCAGATAACACGGAGAGGCATGAAACGGGAAGCAATTGATATTTGTATCAAATAGGATATTTTTGTATTTATATAAAATCATGACGTAAATACACTCGAAAGTGAAATAAAGCTTTTCATATGTATGGTAAATTCACGGGTTGAACTGAATGGTAAAATAAAATAAACTTGTAAGTTTATTAATCTTCCAGTGTTGATAACAAGCAGAGGCTTGATTTATTGTATAAATTTTGGGAAGAAAATTTATGTGTGTGGAGTAGTTGAAATGCCATTCCCAGGTGCGCATGTTAAGTCGCAGGAATGAAGAGGTTTTTTCGAGCATCAATCAAATAGCAGGTTCGATGGCTCAGGTTTATAGTAGGAGTATTGGAGCCACACATTTCGTCGTATGAATAACCCGAAGGTTATTTCTTTGAAACCATCAGTTCTTATTTCAACCTTGTTTACGAATTCCATTTAGACTCTGATTTTGCTAGAACCCGGATTTGTCATGATAGTAGTTTATTCTTCTTCAGAGGAAGACCTTTGCCGTTGTTGTTATTGTAATATTGTGTTCTTACACAAATAATAGAATGGGCCACTGCCAATTAAAAATAATTCTTTAACCACGAATAATTTGAAGGATATTTTCAATCCTAGTGCCAGGAACTAAATGAATTTATTATGAAACTACAATTCTAATTTCCGCATTCTGTCGAAGAATTGCAAGTTGTAAAAGTTACTAGAAATGGCCATAAATATAAATATTTTTTTTCATAATGATTCCAAGTGGATAATCTAATAGTTGAATGGTTCAACCATTTATTGATCAAGTTGATGATTCAGAAATCATGTATTTTGTTTGGAACTTGAAGTTCATAATCGAGTCACTTCTCGAATGTTTAATGTCAGAAGAACAATTAATTGTTGTTGTGCTTCGCACAGTTCTTCGATGCTATGCTCAAGGTCAAATACTTTTCATATGTTATTAATATGTATAAATAATTTGTGTTGCTTAAATGATAATAATATTTTCGACGATATATTTTTAAAACTGGAAAAACAAGTGAAAGTTTAAGAATTCTATAAACATTTATTCTACGAGTGTTAATATCATGTAAATAGTCAGTGATCTACGTTATTTCCAGTATAGACAATTAATTTTGAACTGGAATTAAATATTAATAATTTTGGAACACAGTCCACAGGACTATTAATCGGACTTGTGTTTCCAAAAAGATTGTCAAATGTGTTTGGAAAATTTCTGTATATTGTGTGTAAATAAGAGTGTGGATCGCCACACGTGGATGATGCTGCTTTGAGCATTCTTGCAGTCAGATTTTAACTTCAAAATAAACTGAGATAATTTTACCAGATGTGTTTCTCCCAATTAAATCTCCTTCTATCCTTATTGTTGCATTGAGCCAAAAATCAGTAAAGCATTTTTTTAAATTTGATGTCGTTTTTGCGATTTGCTTTAACCCATCTGGCGCTCCGGGATATTTTGACTCTCGTGCTGACTGATTATTGGTAAAATGCATATGTGGTCGTGCGGACTCCGGTCTAAACGGGCACATAAAATAAGATAGAGAGAGAAATGGCTTCGAACGTGGGTCCCGATTTAGACATGGTCAATCGCATGCCGATTTAAATTGTGATAATTTTTATAGAAATATTTTGGGAGTTGAGAGATGCCTGGTTTGGATGAATAAATTAGTAGGAAACCCAATTAGTGGGGAAAATTAAAAATTTAACTTGGTTAATTATTAGAATGGGTTTGATTATTTTTGATAATGGCTTAACCATTAGGGCGTCAAGTAAATTCAGTAGTAAACGTTCGATGACTGGATATACACATTATTAGAATCCAGGTGGAGGATATTTGAGAACTTGCATATTTTTCTTGTGATATTGTGGTAAATGTAATTCGTAAAAGTAGAGACTTTTGTTTTTCCATCACGTCGACATTAGGACAAATCTCATTTTATTATAGTGTTCCAATTAGCTATTCATATTTCTTGTTCTAGTTATAAGCTTGTGTTTGCCACTGTTGTATACCCCTAAGTTTTGAATAATAATTGAAATTATGGAAGAAATGATGAGGATGATGAGGAGTTTGGAGGAGAGTTCAAAACAGGCTGGACTGCGTGTAGCAGCCATTATGAAAGAAAATACTGAGGCTTTGGAAAAGAAACTTAAAGAAAATTCTGATTCTTTAGAAAGCAGGTTAAAAGATAACTTGAAAGAAAATTCTGATTCTTTAGAAAATAAACTTAAAGAAAATTCTGATTCTTTAGAAAATAAACTTAAAGAAAATTCTGATTCTTTGGAAAATAAACTTAAAGAAAATTCTGATTCTTTAGAAAACAGGTTAAAAGGTAACTTGAAGGAAAATTTAAACAGTAAATTTAATTCAATGGAGAGTAAATTTAAAGAGAATTCTGAAATTTTGAAAATGACACTTGAGAGTAAAATGAATAAATTATGCGAAAAAACACATGAGCTCGAAACTTCATTAGCTACTAACGCAAGTTTAATGGACGATAAATTTCGCGATGCCGATCTTCGATCCCAAAGCTTAGCTGATAGGATAGAACATGGTCTTAGGAAAGTTGGTGAAGACATGGTCAACCTGGAAGTCAGAGTGAAGAAGGAGAGTAACGAGATGGGAATTCTAGTTGTTCAACGTTTAACGGAACAATTCAAAGAACTTGTCATGGGAGAAATAAGAGAAGGTGTGATTAGTGAATTGCAAACTGAAATAAAAACCACAGTTGTCAATGAAATTAAAGACACACTCAAGCTGGAGAACCAAGATGGAATCAAGGAGATTAGGGAATCTTTGTCATCCCATATTGAAGTAATTGCCAAAGATATCCAAGCAACTCAGAAGGACATATCAGATATGACAGGGTCATAGAAAAGTCATGAGGCTGTTATGAACCAGATATCCATTGATGTTAAAGACAATTGTAAAGAAACTGAAGCAATCAAGAAGATGGCAGAAGAAAACCAGAAGGAACTTGAGGCTATGAAAAGTCAAATCAAGGATGAGAAACAGTCTGATCATCTGTTGAAAATGCCAAATGTAAGGGGAAAGGAACAGATACAGATAAATCTAGGAGCAGCTAGAGAGACTGAAAGACAGGATGAGGTCAGGACAGTATTTCAATCCAACCCCATAACTGTATTTAAGAATATAGAGGATAAGCCTTCTAAATTTTCAGGGCGAGATTCTGTGACACCCGTGGAATTTTTGAGAGAAGCAGGTGATTACCTGAAAGATTCTAAGATCCCTAAAGAAAGACAGATCCGAGTGATAGGGAAGTTCTTGGAAGGTCCTGCACTTCTTTGGTTTAGAGCATTTAGATCCACTCTAACCACTTTTGAGGAGTTTTCTCGTGGGCTATTGAAGAAGTTTTGGTCCCCGGAAACCCAACAGCAAGTCAGAGCAGAGTTATATTCGAAGAGATTCTCGACGTCACAACCTACTCGATACTCTACGTACTTTTCTGGACAGCTGTCTAAACTTCAACATTTAGATCCGCCGATGCCAGATAACGAGTTGATTACTGCATTGATACGTCAGTTTCCAGCAGACGTCCAGAGGACTTTGATCGCTGCTGATATCTATAATATGGAACAATTTGATGAAGTATTACAGAAGCTGGATCATACAAACGCTCAATTCTTCCATCAGAAGGGAGGAAAGAATAACAACGCGGTGTACGCTGTTATGGCTGATAGTTATTCTCAGACACCTCGAGAGATTCGAGAGGAGCGAGAAGAGAAATCGCCGAGGGAAGATCCAAATAAGAGAGGATGGAACCAGTACAGTAACAGATACAGTTACAAGCCATATGCAAGACCGGATGGTGGTAATCGATACAATACTCGATGGAGAAGACCACGAGATAGTCAAGGAAGGTACCAGGAAAGAAGATATTATGGTCGAAACAACTATAATAACAGAGGGAATGTAGATACTCGTCAGTCCAATGAAGAGTTTAACAAGGAGACGAGGAAAAATTTGGAAGCAAGACACCAAGATAACTTGCAATTTTTGGAGCAGAGGCCCAATGAACCAGGTCCATCGGGAACACAACAATCCCGGGGGAATGGTAATGAAAAAAAACTTCGAATTCACAGTAGAAGATAGAATTTTGAACACTTTCACTTCCAGAATTATTAAATGGCAAGCAGAGGATGATGACTTAATTCAACAGAATGACGAACGAAAAGAAATGGGTACAAGAATTAGAATGCCAATCATAACATGCGAAGTATTTGGTATGCCTGTCGATACTTTGATCGATACTGGGGCTATGCTTTGTCTGGTGAGTGAGAAGCTTTATATTCTGTGGAAGCTCAAAGAGAATTTAGAGGAGATTCCAGTATCAGGAATTAAGATCCAAGGAATAATACCCAATAAAATATCTCTGTGTAAAACACAATTATACTTATGTATTACGATTGGAGGACATGATTTCCGACATGTGTTTGTTGTAATGAAGGACATGGCTTTTGGCATGATATTGGGAGCAGATTTCATTCAGAAATATCAAGCAGTGATAGATATGAAGACAGAGACGATCAGATTCAAGAATACCGAAGAGATAAACTTCGAGGGAAAAGAAGAGGAAGACATCGAGGGAGATGCTCAATGGTCCCTGATTTTTCATGAAGCTGAAGGAAGAGAAGTCTACACTGAGTCCCCAGAGCTAGGGAAAATTTTGGAAGAGTATCACGATATTTTTGATATTAAACCTGGTGAAATTGAAGATTTTGAATATTGTGGAAGTAAACAATAATGGAAGCTATGAAGTAGCCAATACACGAACTGGTAACATCGTGGGAACTTATAATGCATCGAATCTGAAGATCTATTATTCAAGAACCAGATGATTTAATGTGTAAATAGGAAAAATAAAAATTTTTCAATTTTTATTTTTTGCTAGGTGTGGGGTGGATGTGCCCAACTCTAGGAATGGGTATTCCAAGATTCAGACACCTAGATATCAAGGGAAAGGCTGTAGCCGCTTTTGAAAGTTCAGATATTTGAATATCGCGCTACATTGCTTCGAGAAGCATTTAGAAGAATTTTACCAATAGTTGGATGTCAAGTGACGTAGCGAGTAATAGCAGAGGTGGAGGCTATTTATTGATTAAATAGTTAACTATGGAGTAGAGACTTGAGACTGGGATCAGATTACTGGCACGGCCAAATGAAAGAGAATGCAATTAGTTTCAAGTAAATCGGACCAGGGATTCAAGAGATATGAGGATTTCTAGATATCAGGTGATGACGCGTGACCCTGACCGTTTTGAATAAAAGCCAGCTGGAGCAGGCATGGTTAGCTCATTCTAACACAAGCACTTGGCAAGCAAGTTGCGTCTACGCTGAGCCAAGGCACATGGTTGCCGTATCTACGCAGAAGTTCTTTTCAAATCGTGATAGTCACGAGAAGTGCTGCGCAAACGAGTTGGAACTTAGTAAGTTTCTGGTGAGGAGAATCACTGAGGTGATTGATTTCTACAGACATTGGTGGAAATATTTATATTTCTGCAAGGACATATGCTAGACTTTGTCTAGAAAATAGTATTTTGTCACAGTCCAGTAGTAACTTAATACTTGGATGTTTAAATCCATTTCAAGTCAGTTTTCATTTTTGTAACTAGTTAACCACTTCGATCTGTCAGTACACTGAAGACTAGTCTATAACGGTGGCGTTCATTAGTCTACGCAAGGGAAACTGCAGGTTGCTTAGCGCATGGCAGATGGTGATATTAAAAAACCATGCCCAGGGAACGATCTTCAGAACAGCCGTTAATTGCTTAGACTGTCAGTGTTTTTCTTGTACTGATGAGATTACAGTGAGTTATGTTACAACTGACATATCTAAGAAGAGATCACTTAGATCTGACCCTATTTCAACAAACTGTTATGGCTTTGATAGAAGCCCATATTAAAATGGAACCACAGTTTATTCAAACGTCGAAAGATACTACCACTATGTCTGACTAGACGAATTGTGGGTCTACAATGGCGGCCGATACAAGGATTATACATGCTTGTCCGATAGGGCATGTCTATGGATAAATCTGGTACAGACCAGGTTTACTACACTTCAAGACCATCAAGAAATGTAAGCCACATTTGAATTATATTATGCCTAGCTAATTGGAACAAACTATTTTTCTGCAGATGACGAACACATTTTTTTTCGTCGTATTTAAAGCTTGCAATGATTTACGCAAGACTTGTTAGAGTTATTCTGAGCATTTTCAGCACTCAGAACAGTTTAGGATCGATGACCGAGCATTTCGAAGATTTATTTGAATTTTTCATATTTTAAGGAAACCACGGAAAACCCCGATGTAACTGTAAAAGTTAAATTTATTTTTGTTGAGGAATGGATATTTTTTCCATATTCGAAGGTTCGAACATGTGGATTCTCACATAATGAGATGATAATTAAACACATTTAAAATGATATAACAAATAATAATAATAATAATAATCCAATAATAATAATAATAATAATTTTCATAATTTTTCTAAATAATTCTTGGATATTATATTTTATAATAATCATATGTATTGAGAGAGAGCCTATGAAGTAGTTTAACCATTTCTAGTCTGGAACAGGAGATTTTCCGAAGGAAAGTGGTTAGCGCAAGCCCGCATTCAACCAACATTTCAGTTCTGGTTGAACAGTTGATATTTGCTATGAGCAAAGTATATTTTTCAGATAACACGGAGAGGCATGAAACGGGAAGCAATTGATATTTGTATCAAATAGGATATTTTTGTATTTATATAAAATCATGACGTAAATACACTCGAAAGTGAAATAAAGCTTTTCATATGTATGGTAAATTCACGGGTTGAACTGAATGGTAAAATAAAATAAACTTGTAAGTTTATTAATCTTCCAGTGTTGATAACAAGCAGAGGCTTGATTTATTGTATAAATTTTGGGAAGAAAATTTATGTGTGTGGAGTAGTTGAAATGCCATTCCCAGGTGCGCATGTTAAGTCGCAGGAATGAAGAGGTTTTTTCGAGCATCAATCAAATAGCAGGTTCGATGGCTCAGGTTTATAGTAGGAGTATTGGAGCCACACATTTCGTCGTATGAATAACTCGAAGGTTATTTCTTTGAAACCATCAGTTCTTATTTCAACCTTGTTTACAAATTCCATTTAGACTTTGATTTTGCTAGAACCCGGATTTGTCATGATAGTAGTTTATTCTTCTTCAGAGGAAGACCTTTGCCGTTGTTGTTATTGTAATATTGTGTTCTTACACAAATAATAGAATGGGCCACTGCCAATTAAAAATAATTCTTTAACCACGAATAATTTGAAGGATATTTTCAATCCTAGTGCCAGGAACTAAATGAATTTATTATGAAACTACAATTCTAATTTCCGCATTCTGTCGAAGAATTGCAAGTTGTAAAAGTTACTAGAAATGGCCATAAATATAAATATTTTTTTTGATAATGATTCCAAGTGGATAATCTAATAGTTGAATGGTTCAACCATTTATTGATCAAGTTGATGATTCAGAAATCATGTATTTTGTTTGGAACTTGAAGTTCATAATCGAGTCACTTCTCGAATGTTTAATGTCAGAAGAACAATTAATTGTTGTTGTGCTTCGCACAGTTCTTCGATGCTATGCTCAAGGTCAAATACTTTTCATATGTTATTAATATGTATAAATAATTTGTGTTGCTTAAATGATAATAATATTTTCGACGATATATTTTTAAAACTGGAAAAACAAGTGAAAGTTTAAGAATTCTATAAACATTTATTCTACGAGTGTTAATATCATGTAAATAGTCAGTGGTCTACGTTATTTCCAGTATAGACAATTAATTTTGAACTGGAATTAAATATTAATAATTTTGGAACACAGTCCACAGGACTATTAATCGGACTTGTGTTTCCAAAAAGATTGTCAAATGTGTTTGGAAAATTTCTGTATATTGTGTGTAAATAAGAGTGTGGATCGCCACACGTGGATGATGCTGCTTTGAGCATTCTTGCAGTCAGATTTTAACTTCAAAATAAACTGAGATAATTTTACCAGATGTGTTTCTCCCAATTAAATCTCCTTCTATCCTTATTGTTGCATTGAGCCAAAAATCAGTAAAGCATTTTTTTAAATTTGATGTCGTTTTTGCGATTTGCTTTAACCCATCTGGCGCTCCGGGATATTTTGACTCTCGTGCTGACTGATTATTGGTAAAATGCATATGTGGTCGTGCGGACTCCGGTCTAAACGGGCACAGTATATCTGTCCGAGATTAATGGACTCCGACACCATTTAACTGATTGCATTGAAATTGTGTAGGGTTGTAGTGCACACCCAATGAAGGATTTTGGCAACAATAATTTCTGATAGCCCTCTCCGTTCCCTTCATTTAGACCCTTTGGCACAAATCTACACCGTTTCACCGGGCTAAAATCTAAACCGTTTCAGCGATCTGAACCAAATTTTATGTACTTAAAATTTGGAGCAAGACGAGTAACACTATCTACTTGAAATTTCGGACAGCCCTCTCCATTCCCTTCATTTAGGCCCTTTGACACAAATACTGAATTTCCATGTCCCTCAGGCATTATAATTTTATTTAAGGGCGTCATCACGGAGCATTGGCGAGGATTCATTATTTTACAGTATGAGCGGAGAAAATATTATTTACTTTGCTTCTATGCATACTTTACTTGATCCCTTTTTTGTTTTGTTTTAGGGTCTTTCTTTTATACTACTTTGTTTATTTTCGTGTACGTGTTTTTCAATATTGAATTCATCATTCTGTAGAAGGAGAGTATTGGTAAATATATCTTCAGATATGATTTGATCCTAATCTTCTAATTTTGTCCACAAATATCGTCATCAAATAGAACCTGGGTCCTTTTGGTGTATGGTTTTCACCTCCAGATTTGGTCATCTGGGTGATATGGTGTTCTGAAGAGGGTTAGTTTGTCTCGCGGCCACAAGGTGTCTCTGCACTCCTATGAGTAGTTCTTATTTAAGTATGGGTGGAAATATAGATTGTTAGATGATATTTGTTTTGGTATTCGTTATTTCCCTAAGCAAATGCATACGTTATTATGAAGTTGGGATTCTGCGGACTACCATTATCCACGTGAAATGTTGCTGTTCGACAAAACACACAAGGCTAATACAATTAAGAAAAAGAATATCATTGGCACTTAAAATGTAATCGTTAGGTTAATAATATACACAAAGATTAAAATATGGTCCTTAAATATTCAGTTATATTAGCGAAATTTGAGAATTAATCTATTTTAAGCTACAAGCAGTGATGGACTTTGAGTTGCTGTAATATTGCTC
Organism: Meconema thalassinum; assembly: GCA_946902985.2. NCBI lineage: Eukaryota > Metazoa > Arthropoda > Insecta > Orthoptera > Tettigoniidae > Meconema > Meconema thalassinum. The sequence goes on along the minus strand of OX336390.1, from coordinate 628,915,497 downwards.
ATTATAACAACGACTTTCCTCCGGGTTGCTCACAAATACACAATACGACACAGAGAACAAAGGTACGATCTCTTAATATTCAATTGTGATCCCGAGCAACGCCGGGCATAAGAGCTAGTAATATATGTATTTAAAGCAAGTCCCCAAGCCTTTATTCCATATCGAATTATACTTTCCACTAATCTATATTATGCCATTCTTAGCACTGAGGTAGGCATATTTTGCCTTAGATGGAAAAATGTACTTAAAATTATTCTTAGTTTTGACGTAACTTGATTAATATGCTTGTCCCACCTGAAATTACAATCGATATAGGCCTACACACCTAAGTATTTTTGAACAGTTACATCTTTAGTAGTAGTAGTAGTAGTAGTAGTAGTAGTAGTAGTATCGATTTAATAGTGCTCGCGTGGTTAGTATGATATTGAAGGTTAAGAACGACTGTATTAGGGGCTTGCGGCATCGTGGTCATTTAGGCTCGTGCACTAGGGTGTGTGTGCACCTACTTATTTATGCTTTCCTCTTGCATCACCTTTGGCAATTATAAGAAAATAAGTTGAAATATCACTCTACAGGAATTCTCTACTGTATATATTTCAAACCCCCCGATGGTATCCTTGCCTTGAAGTGGCGGTGGGGCTTGCGTGCTCTGACAACCTTGAGAGCTATGCCGGCGGTAGCTTAGCTACTGGTAGGGCCTCCCATGCCGGACAGGTCTTCGTGAGGTAGGAGCCAGACTAGAAGGGATACCCTGGTCCTCCAGGTTGGGGGTTAGGCGTAAGGCTAACAACCTTACCCTGTAAAAAATCTTCTTGTTCAGAAACGCCAACAGTATGCCTCGGACTCGGACGGAAATAATGGAAACAGACCTAAGCTTGGTATTTCGGATTTGAGATTTGGTTTATGGAATGTAAGAACTCTGGCAACACCAGGAAAATTGGATTTAGTTACCAAGGAACTAGAAAAGTATAACATAGATCTAGTTGGTCTACAAGAGACAAGATGGCCATTAAATGGCCAAATTAACTCCAATAGCTATACCCTGTACTATAGTGGCTGTGATAATGGAAGTTACCATGCGGGTGTAGGAATTGCCATAGCCAAGAAATTTTTAAACACCTTAATTACGTTTGACCCAGTCAATGAAAGAATGTGCTATATGCGATTAACAGGAAAGTTTCATAATATTTCTATAGTATGTTTTTATGCACCCACTGAGGAGGCAGAGGACGATGTTCAAGACTCTTTCTATGATAGTTTAGACCAACTGATGACAACCCTACCCAGCTATGACATAAAATTGTTTTTGGGAGATGCAAATGCAAAAGTTGGTAATGAAGAAATATGGAAACAGTACACAGGAGGCAACAGCCTTCATAATATTTCCAATGATAATGGACAAAGGCTAATCAGCTTTGCTAGTGCCAAAAACCTTAAAATTATGTCCACTCACTTCCCTCGAAAAGATATTCATAAAGCAACATGGGTATCTCCTAATGGCATAACAAAAAATCAAATTGACCATGTTTTAGTGGAAAGTAGACACAAAAGTAGCATCGTAGATGTAAGAAGCAGGAGAGGTGCAGAATGTTGAACAGATCACTACCTAGTCATTTTCAAACGTAGACAAAAACTATGTATAGTCAAAAGAGTGAAACAAACTACAGCTCCAAAAATTAATATCAAAAGGCTTACTGATCAAACTATAAAAAATGATTTTAAACTGAAGCTAACAAACAGATTCCAAATTTCAGGTCAACAAGAATCAGAACAAACGGTAGAGGAAAAATGGCAAAAAAATAAAGGATTCTATTACAACAATCGCCGAAGAAGTTGTAGGCTATCGAGAGGGTACAAAAGGGAAAAAACCTTGGTTTAATGAGGATTGCCAAAGATTAATAGACGATAGATTAAGAGCAAAAAATTTGATGCTTACCAAACAAACTCTAACCAACAAACAACATTACAAACAGATAAATAGGGAGACTAACAAAACATTACGAGCAGCTAAACGGAACTTTGTGAAAGATCAGCTAAGAAAAGCAGAAGAAGATAGCAACAAAAATAATACAAGAGAATTTTTTCGCTTTGTCAGATATTTTAAACAAGGGTATAAGGCAAGATCAGTAGGAGTAAAAGATAGGAATGGCAATGTTGTTTGCAACCAAACAGAAGTGCTAGCAACTTGGAAAAAATACTTTGAAGACCTCTTAAATTGTGAAGAAGTGGCAACAAACATTGAAGAGGAATTGTACCTAAATGTCCAGCCAAAGATTAACCCTCCTACCTATGAAGAAGTTGAAAAGGTAGTTAAAAGTTTAAAAAACAATAAAGCCCCTGGAGAGGATAACATAATAGCAGAACTTCTTAAAGCAGGTGGAAGCCCTTTGCTAAAAAGGTTACATAACTTAATTGTAGAAATCTGGGAGAAGGAAGAAATCCCAGTAGAATGGAAGATGGCAGTAGTAGTTCCGATTCACAAAAAGGGAGATAAATTCGAGTGCAATAATTACCGAGGGATATCATTAATAAGCAGCGCATATAAAGTATTCTCAAGAATAATCTACAACAGACTAGCATGTTATACAGAAGAAATTCTTGGAGATCACCAAGCAGGATTTAGAAGCCAAAGATCTACAACAGACCAAATTTTTGTCTTAAAGCAAGTAATCTCCAAATATTGGGAGTTTAACAAAACAGCCCATCTTCTTTTTGTAGATTTCAACAAGGCATACGATAGTGTCAATAGGAAACAAATGTGGAAATACATGCAGCGGAATGGAATACCAGAAAAACTTATCACTATGGCAAAACTGTGCACAGAAGGGTCCAAATGCAAAATTAGAATCAATAATGAATAAACCGAAGAATTTAATGTCAACACTGGAGTAAGACAGGGAGATGGACTCTCGCCTTTATTATTCAATTTAGCTTTAGAAGAAACATTGAAACGAGTAAACCAGCTCCACCCAGGCCTTGAAGTGGGAACCAAGATAAACATATTAGCTTATGCTGATGACATAACACTCATGGCAGAAAGCGAATACGATCTAAAAATACTCACAGAAACCCTTATTGAAGAAGCCAAGGAGGTAGGTCTAATGATAAATGAACAAAAAACAAAATATCTAGTTGTAGGAAGGAATGCAGCACAAGTACAAAACCCCTTAACAGTTGCTTCATACGCTTTTCACAGATGTACTGAGTTCAGATATCTGGGAATTATCATAGACCAGAATAATATGGAAGAAACAGAAATAAAATCAAGAATTCTCAGTGGCAACAAAAGCTACTGGTCTCTGCAAAATCTCTTAAAGAGTAAAATTATATCTAGAAAAACTAAAGTGAGAATTTATAAAAGCATTATACTTCCTGTTGTCACGTATGGCTCAGAAACCTGGGTATTGTCCAAGCAAACTGAAAGGAAATTAGTAACTTTTGAAAATAGAATACTACGACGCATTTTCGGACCGATAGTAGAAAATGGCCAGTGGAGAATTAGAACAAATAAGGAATTGCGGGATCTCTACAAAGAACCGGATATCGTCGCCCGTGCCAAAAGCCAAAGACTACGCTGGGCTGGTCATGTACATAGAAGAAGTAGAGAATTGAATTTAAGGGCAGTTTTGGAAGGTGTACCCAGAGGAAGGCGACCATTGGGACGACCGAGACTTCGCTGGTGGGACCAAGTTCAAAAAGATATGAGAAAAATCGGAGTCACGGAGGACATAATGGATGACCGAGAAAGATGGCGCCGTGCTGTTGGCGAGGCCAAAAACCTGCTTAGGTTTGAGTGGCCATCTAGGTAAGGTAAGGTATATATTTCAAACCCAAGGCGTTTCCTTTTGCAATTCGCCAACAACTTTCCACTGGACTGATTTTTATGAAATGTGATTTAGATGTATATGTTGCATTCCATCATGTGATATGTGCCATCACTGTTGTTTTCTTTATTTCAACTATTATTAGTATTTTATTTCATGAAATTTTCTTTCTCATAATGCTATTCGCCCATATACGACAGTAAAATATGTAATCTACAATCCATCAGCGACTTCTACCAGGCCGATTTTCATGCTCTTTGCTTTAAATTAAAATAAATAAATAAATAAAAAAAGATACGAGCCTTACTGTAGTCGCATATGATGTGTAACGTCTGGCATGTTATCCTACACGTATACTACACAGCTTGGACATTCTTAAGATGTTAATTTACGCTCCGTTTTCATACTGGTACTATGATGAATGTATAGATTGAATTGGAGATATGCTACTGTCACACTTGTGGCGCAGCGGTCGAGCTGTTAGTCTCTCATCAAGGTAGACCACGTTCGATTCCCGGTCAATACATGTGAGATTTTCGAATTGAAATGCCATGTCCTGTGGTTCGCATTCCACGTAAAAGGGAGGTACCGTGGATCATGATCGTGAGATTAACGGTCACACAAAACCACAAGCTTCCTTCCTTCCTTTTACATGAATAATTCATAATAAAAAAATGACACACAACGTCGACTGTACTCTGAAATACTGTGTGCACACTCCTCAGTAACTATAACATTCATTATTCTCAAAGCTCTCATACAATTCGTCGTAAACAATCAAAACATGGCTTCCTACAATCATGAAATGACCTAGTCTCACAAATTATGAAAATACAGCTTTTATTCCACTCATATAACAACATTCTGTTATGCATTTAATATTTGATTACTCACCCACAGTTTGACAATAATGCCGCTTACTTAAATGTCCTTTGTCGTCTTTATTTTATCATACACTCAACAACATTAGTCTCAAGTTTTCACTTCCTACCCCATGTGATATTCAACCTTGAACGTGATGCTTCATAAACTGCTCAATGACAAATGAAAGTCGGTGAAACATTTGCCACTGTGCTCTTCAAACCAGTGCCTGCTAAATGCACTGCCTACTGTATTACCTACCATAACATTCTCGCGCTACAGAGCACACACTGCCTTGTTTCCAATACACACATTTTCAATTGTACAAAAATCACGCTGCCTTTGCATGGTACCACTGCCAGATAGTACACTTCCGTTTGATCGACAGAGCGGGCAGTGCATACTTCCGTTGTCCACCACTGCCAGCTACTACACTTCCGTTTGATCGATCGAGCGGGCAGTGCATACTTCCGTTGTCCACCACTGCCAGCTACTACACTTCCGTTTGATCGATCGAGCGGGCAGTGCATACTTCCGTTGTCCACCACTGCCAGCTAGTACAATTCCGTTTGATCGATCGAACGGGCAGTGCATACTTCCGTTTGATCCACCACTGCCAGCTCGATCGTTCCCATCCGCTTCCGTCCCCAATTTTCAAAATCACTCCCGCACAACTATCCAGTAACCGAGCGGAAAGATGTTACACATCAATAAGAATAAATATTTCTACATTCCGCATCATTACGATGTTTTTCGTTTATACTGTAGACTAGCAGAAGTACACATTCTTCGAACGGTCTTCGGTATTAATAACCAGATGTTATCAATTGAGCTACTGTTGCAATGTTTAGGGGCTTGGAACCTGTTTGTTGGCAAAGAAAAATTATTAGTTGAAATGTGCTCTCAAACTAAATTTACCTAACGTGTTCTTCCTGGCGTGAAAATAAAATTGAAAACTTCGTAGACGAATCGCAATACACGTCACATACGAACTGACCCTAACCGTTGTGTCAAGTGCCCAACTACAGGAAGACCCCTTTTATCTCTTATATATAATCCAAAATGGACTCATCACCGCAGGGCTCAAACCACTAGACCTAGAAAGCTGAAATTCTGCATGTTGGTTGATCCGAGTATGTAGAGGCTAACTAAGAAACGGTTTTTGAAAATTCAATTTGTAAGTGACATTTTTAGGCCCTTTGGCATTGACAATCCAAAATTGACTCATCGACGCAGGGCTCAAACCACTAGACCTAGAAAGCTGAACTTTTGTATGTTGGTTGATCCGAGTATGTAGAGGCCCACTAAGAAACGGTTTTTGAAAATTCGATTTGTAAGTGACTTTTTTCGGCCCTTTGGCACTGAGCAAGGACAGTCGGTACAAAGTTCGGATTTAGCTCATTTTAAGCCACCAGATACGAGAAACAATACTCGGAGGTCCTGTAGGGACCCCGAAACACACTTTTAAGGTCCTAAAATGAACGGTTTCGGAGATATTCCCAAATAACTGTGTTCCATCTGAGAAACAGATCAACGTTACTATGGCAACCGCTGAAATTTCGCAGACCGGGGATAGTTTTCTGGCAATATCTCGAAAACCGTTCGTTTTAGGGCCTTAAAACGCTGGGGTCGGTTCCCACTTCGCCACGAACATTGCTCCTCACATTGATACGCGCAAAATGAGCTATAATCCATATTTCTACGAGCAAATCGACTTGAAAAGTCTCATCTCTTATATATAATCCAAAATTGACTCATCACCGCAGGGCTCAAACCACTAGACCTAGAAAGCTGAAATTTTGCATGTTGGTTGATCCGAGTATGTAGAGGCTAACTAAGAAACAGTTTTTGAAAATTCAATTTGTGACATTTTTCGGCCCTTTGGCATTGACAATCCAAAATTGACTCATCGACGCAGGGCTCAAACCACTAGACCTAGAAAGCTGAAATTTTGTATGTTGGTTGATCCGAGTATGTAGAGGCCCTCTAAGAAACGGTTTTTGAAAATTCAATTTGTAAGTGACTTTTTTCGGCCCTTTGGCACTGAGCAAGGACAGTCGGTACAAAGTTCGGATTTAGCTCATTCTAAGCCACCAGATACGAGAAACAATACTCGGAGGTCCTGTAGGGACCCCGAAACACACTTTTTAAGTTCCTAAAATGAACGGTTTCGGAGATATTCCCAAATAACTGTGTTCCCTCTGAGAAACAGATCAACGTTACTATTGCAACCGCCGAAATTTCGCAGACCGGGGATAGTTTTCTGGCAATATCTCGAAAACCGTTCGTTTTAGGGCCTTAAAACGCTGGGTTCAGTTCCCACTTCTTCGAAGTGGAAACCACGAACATTTCTCCTCACATTGATACGCGCAAAAAGAGCTATAATCCATATTTCTACGAGCAAATCGACTTGAAAAGTCTCATCTCTTATATATAATCCAAAATTGACTCATCACCGCAGGGCTCAAACCACTAGACCTAGAATGCTGAAATTTTGCATGTTGGTTGATCCGAGTATGTAGAGGCTAACTAAGAAACGGTTTTTGAAAATTCAATTTGTAAGTGACATTTTTAGGCCCTTTGGCATTGACAATCCAAAATTGACTCATCGACGCAGGGCTCAAACCACTAGACCTAGAAAGCTGAAATTTTGTATGTTGGTTGATCCGAGTATGTAGAGACCCACTAAGAAACGGTTTTTGAAAATTCAATTTGTAAGTGACTTTTTTCGGCCCTTTGGCACTGAGCAAGGACAGTCGGTACAAAGTTCGGATTTAGCTCATTCTAGCTTTTAGCTTTTAATATTTCTACATTCCGCATCACAGCGGTTTTTCTTTCATTTATAGATTCCACTTCAAAGGAGTCTGTCATTATTCAGACGAAGCTTCCTCTTGGCCCCACAAAGCAGTTTCAATACCTGCAATGGCAGTACTACTGCATCCTAGCATGTGATCAAAGATATTGGTGAAGATACGAAACCTTATCTCCAGGCTTTAGAAACTAGTGCGTGTTCTGTCCACGGCCGTTTTCAGTGTTGCTGTGTAGATAAATATTTCCACTGCTGTTCTCTGACCTTGCAGAAGATTAGTACATTGTCGCTATTATTGTTCACTCCCCTTGGTTGTGATTATTTCTCCATATTACATCGTTCTGTATATGATCATAAAACGGTTTTATTTTCAGTTCGTCGTCGTGTTATAACCATGGAACGCCGAACTATTACAATAGTCGCTGATGGAAACAGTTTATTTTGGTCTGTATCACACTGTTTGTACAATCCTCAGGATCGGCATCGTGAAATACGTGTACAGGTTGTTCAGACAGTTAGAACTGCAAGGAAATCTTATAAAGATTTTGTTTTAGGTGACCCATCCCACAGACTGGCCGTTTGTAATTCAACTGACTACGAAAATGTATTATCTCTGGACGGGGAATATGCTGGCCATGTTGAATTACATTGTATTGGTCAGTTATTCCCTGATTATTAATAACTTGTGCACAAATTGTGCACTTTAACAAATGCATATTCACATTGTGCAATAATTAATAATGGACCATGGTCGCTTTGTGCATTTTTGAACATGGTGCCGTTCACAATGCTGATCAGACAAATGAGACAAACACAATCAGCTGAAGGCTCATGATAAGACTTGAGCTTGCAAACTTCATGATGATAGCCATGCACGGCCATTGAGTTAACGAAGTGTCGAAGGTCCTGGTTCTCATCTGACCATGTCCTGTTTATCAAGGCTTCAGTCGAGTAGAACTGCATCCAGCTGTCCTTTCGTTTTATTTCAATTTCTTCCAGCCATCCGTAGAAGGGACAGCAAAGTTGAACCTCAAATCTTCTATGAGGAAAGGTTCCCCAGCAAGCTCATATACTAGCCGTGGTCGTGTATATCGAGATACACCAATGGTGACCTTTAAAAATCTTGCCTTGATTTTTTCCAAAGTGAAGAGGTCACTCTTAGTTAGTTTAACCCATGTAATCTCTATTCCGTAAGCAAGAATAGGTATTATTTTTGCATGAAATAATGCCATGGCAGATTTGAGAGATAGTCTAATTAAGAACTTGATATAGTATATAGCTTTCGTAGCTGCTGCTGCTCTGGATTGCGTGTAGTCGGAAATATTTAGTCGTTGTCTGAAGGATAAGGCTATTTTAAGCTATTTACGATGTGGAGTGCCTCTTTTTTGAAAGGTACTCTATCATGTGGGGATAGCCGTCCACCCTTCCTAAATATCATATGTCCAGTTTTTTCGGCATTCACTTCTAGCTCATAACCATTGCCCCAGTTTTTCAGTGCAGTTACTGCCACTTGTAATTCATTGATGTCATGCGACCCTAGAACCATATCATCAGCGTATAAATATATCCGTACTTCCTTTGATTCTTCTCTAATTATCCGTACAACATCATTAGTGGCAACATTAAATAATAATGGGCTGAGGGGGTCACCTTGCAATACGCCATTGGTTTGGACTAGGCCTATCTTGTTAGAAGTCGTCACATTGTCTGAGATTCTGACAGTGTTAACCCTCAACATGTTATGGACCATAACAGTGATCACTGTGTTTTCTTCCACTAACGACTCAAGTTTGGAGGAGATGATGATCCGGTTAAGTCTATCGAAAACTTTTGTAAAGTCAATGAATACCGCATGAAACTTTCCCTGAGGCAATCTGAGTATATCGCGGCTTCGGTGGCGTAGTCGGTAGCATGCTGAACTTCTATGCCCAAGATCGCGGGTTAAAATCAAGCCGAAGTCGTCTGATCTTTTAAAAGCGTTAAAAATCCCTCGGTATGCCTTCCTTCGGAGGGGAAGTAAAGCCGGCGGTCCCATGTCATAGATTTATGGCATGTTAAAGAACCTTCCACTAATTATACCTGTGTGAAGCTAAATTGTATAGGTTAAGAATGTAAACAACGCTCTTAGGTTCCTAAGTTCGTTGCCAAGAGCCGACTGCGGTGGCGTCTGGTAGCTATGTTCTGAACTAGTAGTCGTTGACGGTGGCGTTTGGCGGCAAAACTAGGAACTATTTGAAAAATTCAAAAGTCTGCAGTCTTTACTTGAATAAAAAACAGATAACACACACTAATACAGTCATCACAATTAACACCGGTTATCAGACAGATTCTACACACATCCAAAGTACACGGGGCTATATGACCGCGTATTCGCAGCCCCTAGACTTAAGAACCAACCAACCAGCAATCTGAGTACATTTTCAATGTCATCTAAAAGATTCCTTATTGCTTGGACTGTGTTTCTTCCTCTTAAGAATCCAAACTGTTCATCCGGTAATTTGCTCTCAAATTCAACGTTGTGTCTTTTAGTTGCTAACTTCGTAAGTACTTTCAGTAGGGTGTTTTCAAAGGCAATCCCCCTATAATAGTTAGGGTCATGCGGAGCACCTTTCCCTTTGTAGATCACCTTTAATGTGGGCGTTTTCCACGCAGTTGGGATGTCTCCGAATCGCAGGCACAGATTCATGAGGTTTGTGAAAACTGGAAGTAACGTATCAGTGGATGCTTTAAGGTGCTCTCTGAAAATGCCATCAGGCCCTGCAGCTTTCTTATCTTTCACACTCAATAGTATGTCATGAACTTCTTCTGATGAGAACTTGCTGATACTATCGTAGGTTACATTAACATCTTTTACAGGATATGCTGTTGTGGTTCTTCGTTGGTTCAGTACCTACATCGAACTTAATTAATTAAATAATTAATTTGTTATTAGAGATCAGTGATCACTATTTTGCACATATTTTTATATTTTAATGCTAATGACTATCTTTTGTGTAATTGAAGAACTGTGTTCAATTTGGATTAAGTTGTTCTACATGGTGAAATGAAATAACACAAAATGTAGTTAATTACTGGTTTATTTGTTGAAAAATATACAAACTTCTCTAAAACAACACACCCCACGTAATCTTCGTGTTCAAATTTACTTAGCTTTCTTACGAGATTTCTTAATGGCAAACTCGTTAATAATGTCCTCATATGGAAGTGTTTTTGTTGTATTTGCCTCATTACAAAGTAATGAAAGTGAGTTTAACCGAATTTCAGAAATACTAGTTCGCAGATAGTTCTTAATTCTTCTAACGCAGGAAGAACTGTATAAGGACTAAAACATATTTTTAAGTAACTTGTATTCTTAAATTCGAACGGAAAATATTATTAACGTCTGAAATATTTCATTTTAGCTTTTGAATGAATTGCCAAACTGCCGCCCCTGAAAATGTGCCGCTCTAGGCTGCAGCCTACTTAGCCTATTTAGAAATACGGCCCTGGAGACGAACAACAATAACAACAATGGGTGATATGAATAAAACTCAGTATAAACTTCGAAGTATATACTTTGAGCATGAGCATCAGTTTTGAGTATATACTCGGTTTGTTATGAATAAAAGATCTTGAGTATCTACTACAATTTCCCCTCCTTTTGGAGTATATACTTCACTTGCGCCGCGATGTTACTCTCGTTTCGTCGACGCACGTTTAGTCAGTCAACTGTTTTACATGCCATTTGTTAATGCAAACCAGTCGTCTGCTGTAGACTTGTCTTGATGATTAATTGAAAGTTCCTGGTTAATTGAAAGGTCTGTTAGTGGGGATGAATATGAGTCGTCCAGTTGCAAAACTCGTTTAATCCACTTGTGATTAAGCATCATGTCGTAAAATTATTTAATTATTTTATTTTACTTTATTTTATTATTCTTTTTTAATTTTTTATTTTGTTTTGTTTTATTTTGTTTTACTATGTTTTAAATTGTTATTTTTTGTTTTGGTTTGTTTTGTTTTATTTTTGTTTTTCTTTTCTTTTGTTTATTTTGATTTTGTTTTGTTTATTTTGTTTTACTTCAATTTGTTTTGTTTTATTTTGATTTTCCAGGAAACACACACAAAAAGAAAAACACGAAACAAAAAGCAAAATTCAAAAACATAAGCAAAAGCAGAAAACAAAAAAACAAGAAACACAAAGCAAAAAGCAAAATTCAAAAACAATAGCAAAAGCAGAAAACTAAAAACAAGAAGCAAAACGCAAAATTCTGAAACAAAAGCAAAAGCAGAAAACAAAAAACAAGACACACAATACAAAAAACAAAATTCAGAAACAAAAGCAAAAGCAGAAAACAAATAACAAGAAACCCAAAGCAAAAAGCATAATTCAAAAACAAAAGCAAAAGCAGAAAACAAAAAACAAGACACACAAAACAAAAAGCAAAGCAGAAAACAAAAAACAAGAAACACAAAGCAAAGAGCAAAATTCAAAAACAAAAGCAGAAAACAAACAAGACACACAAAACAAAAAGCAAAATTCAAAAACAAAAGCAAAAGCAGAAAGCAAAAAGCAAAATTCAGAAACAAAAGCAAAAGCAGAAAACAAAAAACAAGACACAAAACAAAAAACAAAATTCAAAAACAAAATCAAAAGCAGAAAACAAAACACAAGAAACACAAAGCAAAAAGCAAAATTCAAAAACAAAAGCAGAAAACAAACACAAAAACAAAACCAAGAAAGAAAAGCAAAAAGTAACATTCAAAAGCATAAGCATAAAGCAAACACTAAACCAAAAAGCAAAAAGGAAAAAGTAGAAAACAACAAACACAAAAGATACATTTGGCAAATGTATTACATAAAGTCAAATCTGAAGAAAATAAATTATTTTTACAGCTTTCTTATTCACAAGTGGATTAAACGAGTTTTGCAACTGGACGACTCATATGATCATTATATCAAATGTTTCCGATTTGGCCTTTGTAAGTATTGTCTATAACTATCCTTCAGTATTTGACAAGTCTCAAACACCTAACTCGCGGAAGGAAAAACGCGAATGTTTAAAAGCTAGAAAGATTCGCTACGCTGGAAACTTTGGCAAATGTATTACAGAAAGTCAAATACTGAAGAAAATAAATTGTTTATTACAGCTTTTCCTCTTGTTTCCGTGTATTTGCCCAAAAAGTAATCAAAAAGCCATAGAATATTATCAATCTTAAAACGGTATAATGATCTAGTCCCTCTCAGAAACCGTTCTTCGTAATTTATACACTTTCCTAGCCCGCAAGTTATTTACATCTACAAACATAACCTCAACCATCTTGAGATTAGACAGCTGAGCATGGTAATGGCCAGACTTCAGAAATTGTGAGTATATACTTCAGATTTGTAGCATATACTTCTTTTATTCATACCACATTGGAGTATAAACTCACTAACGGAGTATTTACTCCCACCCTTGAGTATGTACTTCTCAGTGAGTTTAAACTTCAACTTTTTATTCATGCCATTCTGAGTATATACTACAAAATTGTTGAGCATGAGCATATACTCCGTTTTATTCATATCACCCAATAAACTAAAATGAGACAACGGCATCGCCGACGAAGCAGCTCCATCTTTTCTGTGTATTCTCTGATGCATTAATGTGGAATCTTCTATTTCCAAAGTACCTAAAGCTGTATTGTTATCCTCAGTTTGTGAATTCATACCAAAGGCACAGTATAGATACCAATACAGTAAGGACACATCAGGCCTTTACCATGTAATTTTTTCGTCATGGTTTTGAATCGGCCGGTTCCGAAAGTACCACACGCACGCACGCATGGCGGCGACGGTTCACCATGTATCCGCGAGAGAGCAGTCTACCCGTATTCATTGAGTGCGGCCTGTCGATTTTGTCTGAAGAAAACATTGTTTGTAATTATTAAAATCAACTCAGAAATATAATTTTGCATTTTAACCAATGGCAAAAATGTGGGAAACCAACATCTGTGCGGTAATTTTTTGCGCAGTTCTTGTCACTCTGGACATAACAGCATTCCGGTTTCCTCGTGCACTGGAGTGGTAAATACAAATATCACACGTTTCATCGAATAATTCTGGTTTTAATACCCATGAGATGTCAGTCCCTCAAACACTTATCCATTAATTCACAAATTCCTCATTCCTAATCCAGATATAATGACTGGATCAGGAGGATTTACTGGCATAAGTGGCAAATCTACACGTCAATATATAGGGTATGTGTATGTAGCCTTTATTTCTCAAAGGAAGTGTTTTAAACCACAAGGAGGGCAGTGCTAGGCTGAGATTAGGTAATAATGCCCAACAAACAAAGTTAGTTGATGTGTTTTATTAAATGTAATTTGTTAAGCTGCAGCCCTTTACAGTGAATTAAGTGCTTTAATTACAAGCTACAATGCAAATCAGATTTAACATTCGCTCCCTCACCTATGGGACTTTGTGCTATTCCTGAAGAGTTCTGGAGAAGTTTGGATTGCCGTGTACCCAAAGCTACAATCCCATGATTGTTGAAAATGACTGAAGGTACTCCAGTCCCTCAGAATTGTAAATAGTGTTGCTTTTAGAGACAAACTATTGAGGTTAGCAACCCCCTCACTACGCTCGGCATGGTATTAAGGCTGTGTGACTTTAAAACCAGGGCTGTTAACCTTGATGTTCCTACCTCATAGACATATCACAATGCCATTAATTTTATTTAATTCTGTGAGACCACTAAAAGTTTGCCCACCCATGTAAATGATAAGCCCACCCAATTTCTTCTCAAGTGATACCTCCCTCTCATTCCACACACGCCCAAATACACGGGGATATATGACCACGATGTCTCAGCCCTTAAAATAATCAACAACAACTGTATCTTCGATACACACTAATCAAATTCCTGGATACTTCTATACTTTCAGCAACGATCCTAGGGATGATTTTTCTTCACTATGTCACATGCCATGGTGCCACTAAAGCAATACCGTATAGGTCTATGTTATTTGAAAATGAATACATAATAATCATACAAGAGTGGAGCCTTGCATAAGTGAGAAGATGTAACACCAAACTCTGGGTGTCAACAAGCCGTACACTATCACTCGGGAATTGAGAAATTGGGTGGGCATATTGTGTGATAACCTGTGTTACTGTGGTGGCTGTGTGTGTATTTGTAAATTGGGGATAGGGTTGGGAAGGAGGTGGCTGTGTCCTTAAGTTAACAACCATCCCAGCATTTGCCTTGAGTAGGGAAACCACTTCCAGGATGGCCGAGGTGGGAATCGAACCCTCCTCTTCTCAGTTTTGCCTCACGAGGCTGACTGTACCCCATTCCAGCCCTAAGGCCAGAATCAAAATTTCTTGGCAAAGCTAGAAGTCAAACCCAGACCTACGGGGGTGACAGCCAAGAAAGCTATCTGCTGCACCACGAGGTGGTCTCGCGAAAATGTAATGTATTGGTAATAAATATAGGCTATATAAATCTACATGAAAATAGCCTACTGCCTATCCAAACATTTTCATAAATTTGAGTTTCATATACCATTTTAAAGCTCAATGGTTTTAAAATTTACAGTTATCTTAAGTCATAGCAATAGATTTCAATGTTTACATTAAGCCACATTGTTCAAACCTGTTCAGGGATGTCGGAAATTCCTCAGATAATGTCAAGCTGCACCTCACATCCTATTCTATTGTTGGGCAAGGACTTGATTCTCATCATTGCAGAAATAATCTGTTTAATACTAGCTGTAAACATGGCCAAGGTTTCATGTGATACAAGCTAAAGGTGTAGAATTTGGTATAAATGTTTATCACAAGTATCCACTACCAGTACCTCTATGTCAATGTTACATAGGCATTGTGCTTGCTACACTTGTCATAGTATGTGGTACGGTATAAATTTCAGAATGTGCATCAATTTTAATTTCTACCCTTGATTATTCATATTTATGTGGGGGTCAGGAATCGTATGGATTGTGAAGTGATGCTAGGAAAAGTTGTCTCCTTTCTTTTTAAGGATGTGTGAAGGACTGAGTGGTGTGTCTTTATAATGACATACTAAAATTGTAATGGCTGATGAAGGATGTAATTAATATCCAGAACATGTCCTATTTGCACATTATTTATTCATTTAAGGGTTGATTAGGCAGAAAGATTTACAGAAGATTACAATTCAAGAAATATTATACTCATCAGAGTTAATTAGAGATGAATGAAACTGGGCAAGGTACGGTACTGGAAAAGCTTGTGACATATTAAAAGGAAAGGTCCCAGCAGATTTCCCCTACATTGTTCAACCAGCCACATCTGGTTACGACCACTATATTCTTCCTGAAGTAACTCCACAGAGAGAATGAAAAGTGTCAAGAACAAACTTCTGCTTGCAATTGCACATTTTTTTCTGCATTACAGTATTACTTACTTGTTTACATGGTTTATGTAGAAACAACTCGTATCTGGCCAAGAAAGCCTAAACATTCCAACTCAAACAGGCATATTTTTCTGCAAATGTTTGGGTATTCTGATATATTTTCATAGAAACATTTGACCTTTTTTTTAAAGAAACATTATTTTTTCCTGTCTTCAATTTTCAGAGGTGAAGCTCACCAATTTTGTGACTATATCCTGAAGTGGCTTGGCCTAGAAGCCTACAGTATATAAAATATGGTAGCGAGTGTTTAATCATAAAGAGGTTTTCTCAATAGTGATTTTTAATGCCCTGGCATTGTCATTGAGGAGCAAATTTAACTTCCTGAGTACTGTAACTTTTATGTTGGTCTAACACGAAAGAAATTTAATAATACTATACCTGCAAGGTTCTAGCTACCTACTAAGAAAAGTAATGTGAAATTTTTGAGTGGAGCTACCTAGGCAAATCTTTACACCTAAAACCAACATATTGTTTATCGCTACCTTTTGGTAGAGAAACTAGAATTCATGTCAGATAACCTGCAGCTTCTGTGACTGATAATTATATTTTTGTCTTGTTGTCTACAAATGTGATCGACAGGTCTGAAGCAGTTCATTATTTCAGTATTTCAAAAACTGACTCTCTCTATCAGAACTCAAATCAGTGATCTGAGATCATGGCGATATCAGGAATGTTTGTTTATTGCATTACAACAAAGGATTTGGAAGTAATCTCATAAAGCAATAACTTCTAAATCAAAATAACTTACAATTTTATTGTTGGACAGCCAAAGGACTTAACATAATCCTCCATGGTTTTAGACAGGTGCAACGATCCATTAGTTCTGGGTTATCCCATCCCGTTAGAAAATGGAAGGATTGGGGTTTAAGACCTAAGGATGTTGTACAAAATTAACTGCAAATCACATCACCATACTGAAGACCTGGTTTGTGACATCATGTCCCTTCACCTGTCATTTCAAGTTAGCTTCCTTGTTTCTCATCTCAAAATGCTGAGATGGTGGCTTTCCCATAGACCACAGTCACTTTCCCATTCCTTTTTAGCCTCTTCTACTTTCCATCTACGTTGAGGCTGCATGGATGATCCTTTTCTCTAGAACGAAAGGGCTCCATGACACTGTCAATTAGGATGAAAAAGACTTTGGGAGTGAAGTAAGGGGATAAAAGAAATATTCATATCCAAGAAATAAAAATAGCCAAATATATAAGGCCATTGTTTCCACAGCTACTGCCATGGTCTAGAAGTAAGCATAGCTGCCTTCTAACTGGTTGGCCCAGTTTTGAATCCCGGTTTTGCCAAGGAGAATTTAAATGTTGGCCTGTAGTCATGTGTACTTGGATGTGTGTATCATTTGTCTCATAAACTGCCTTATTGTGATGGCTGTATTAGTGTGTGCATTTATAATTTTAGGTGAGGATAGGGAAGGAGACGACTATGGCCTTACGTTAGGGGTAGCCTACCGTCTCGGCATTTACCTGCAGTAGAAGTGGGAAACCAAGGAAAACCACTTACAAGATGGCCGAGATGGGAATCAAAATCACCTCTTCTCAGTTTTGCCTCACAAAGCTGAGTGTACCCCGTTCCAGCCCTCAGACCAGAATGCTAGTTGCTACACCACGAGGTGATCTAAGTGAAAAGGGATGGATTCTAATCCACCTCTTGGTCCTAATAGAAGTGAATTTCTATGGTTTCTAATTCCCCTTCCCCCCTCCCAGAATGCTCCATGCACCAAACATTCCATCTTCAAATTATTTTGCATGCCCAATTAAATGGAGTAATATAGCTCGGGTGGTGTTGGGGTAGCGCGCCTGCCTCGCACCAGGAGACCTCGGGTTCGATTCCAGGCTCCGTCAGGGATTTCAGAAACCGGCGTGAGGGCTGGAACTGGGTGTACACAGCCTCGCAAGGACAATTGAATAGCTGTCTGACAATGAGGGGCAGTGCCACGCTCATGGAGACCAAGATTAACGGCTGAGGGGACCCGAGGCGCTCACCACGCGTCACCACATAATCTGCAGGCCAAATGGCTGGGTGGCGATCGCTTGGTAGGCTCAGGCCCTTCATGGACTGTAGTGCCACGGGGTTTGTTTGTTTCGTTTTAATGGTAGTTCGGGGACTACGGTTTCAATAGGCTTCTTAGAATGTACAGTATATGGGTGTTAACTTTAAAAATACCCGCACGAGTCTGTTTGGAGGACTCACACATTATTACTATTACGTAAACATATCTTGCATAAGAATCATGGCCCTACTAATAATATAGTTCATCGTATCTTGGTGGGAAAAATACTGTACCTGTATGTGCATTTGCTCAAAGAACTTTTTCTTTTCTGAATGTTTATTCCATATATATTATTTTTGTTTGTTTTATTAATAATAGGCATCCACCTATAAATTTTAACTCAACTAAAATTTGTATTATTTTGTGTTAAGAGGGACAGATGACCTTGCTGTTCGTCCCCTTAAACAACAATAACTTATCCATACTATGTGTGAAGTTACTAGGCAATTCTGAGAATATTTACAGAGGATCCAGATTGCAGTCATGGACCACCTTGTGGCGTAGTGACTAGCATTCTTGGCTGTTGCCCTAGAGGCCTGGGTTTGATTCCCGGCTCTGCCAAGAAATGTAATTCTGGTCTGAGGGCTGCAACAGGGCAAACTCAGCCTCGTGAGGCACAACTGAGAAGAGGAGGGTTTGATTCCCACCTCAGCCATCTTGGAAGTGGTCTTCCGAGATTTCCCACTTCTACTGCAGGCAAATGCTGTGATGGTTCCTAAGTTAAAGCCAGTGCCGCCTCCTTACCAATCCTCACCGGAATTGCAAATACACATACTAAGACAGGCATCACAATAACACAGGTTATCAGTCAAAATTCCACACTCGCCCAAATACACAGGGCTAAATGACCACGATGTCCCGGCCCCTGAAATGAAACAACAGATTGCAGTCGATGTACAGAAGTTGTCTAACATGGTGGCCAGATTGCTCCTTAGTGCCTCTTGGTCTATTGGAATGGCTGTAACATCCGGTGCATTATCATACCATAGTCAAACTGTTCCTCTATTGGAGCACGAAGATTGGGATTCTCTGCCGTCACTGTCTCATGAAGCCTTAGCCAGGTGGCTATGTTAATGCTTGTTGTTTCATGTAGGAGGTTGTACATCATGGTCGTCAGCCCTGTGTACTTGGGCGTGAGAAGAAACCCATACAACAAGAGCAATCGAGTGTGGCAACGGGTGGGTGAGAGATTTCACAAGCTCTTCATCCAGGAACGCCTCCAACAGCAAGGAAATTCAGTCATGTTTTGTGGTGGGATCATGTTTGGTCGACGTACGCCTCTAATTCCTATCCACGGTAACATGACCGGTCTGGTATACAGAGACAACATCCTCAAACCTGTCGTTACAGGATTCGCTGCCACAATGGGTGAGGGCTTTACACTAGTGGACGATAATGCCCATCGAGCTAGGGTGGTCAATCAGTTCCTTCAGATACAAGGCATACGGAGAATGGAGTGGCCTGCATATTCTGCGGACATGAACAGTATCGAACATGCATGGGAAAAGATTAAGAGTGCAGCTTTGCACTGTCCCAATCCTCTAACTAACAAACAAACAAACAAACATTCAGCAACTGATTGAAGCTGCTTTCCAAGAGTGGGATAATCTGCCCCAAACCAGGTTGGTTCGTTGGTTCTCAGTACGGTATGCCTCTGTCAGCAAGCATGCCTTAGGGCTCGTGGTGGCCATACATGGTATTGATATGCCCCAACATGAAAAAGATTGCCACTTTTGTTATGCTTTTGCACAGCATATTGTGTGTTGTTTTTCTTTGTATGTCATTACATACTACCTTACCAGGGAATTGTTACTGCTAGACGTGGAGCACGGCTGTTGTGTATACATTACGTCAGCTCGCCTCGTTATGGCTGCCGCGAGCGGTTGCTGGGCAAGAGGGGGAACGCATGCACAGTCTTACAATGAGAACACACCGCACAGCGCACGACCCAGCACGAATCATGCACACAAATGACATGCGATGAGGTTTCGCTGGCGACAACTGCACGTCTATCGCAGGCGTGTGGCTGGGCGGAGCGCATTAGTTCCAATTTCCGCCACCGGTAACAATTCGCTGGTAGGATAGTACACTTAGCAAAACACTAAATCGCAATATGCAAAACCTTTTTTTTAGTACTGTTCAAGTTACAAACACTGCTAGTCACCACAACACTCTAGGGGCAGATGACCTCGAAGTTCCGCCCCATAAAACAACAATTACATTACATTCACCACAACACTGATTATCAAATACCATGCACACACAAGTACACGGGTCATAGACCAAAGAGGTCCTAATTGGAACTATAATAATATATACAGTACCGGTATGTCAAAAAATATGGTTATATAAATTACTCCAGATTATAGCTTACCAAGAGGCATACATACTTTGAACCGGCCTTGGTGGCCGAGAGCGCTAATGTGCTACCTCGTGCCTCGCTGGCATCGAGAGAGCGTGAGTTCGAATCCCACCTCTACCGTCCTGAAAATGGTTTTCGTGGTTTCCCATTTTCACTACCAGGCAAATGCCGGGACGGTTCCTTTCAATAAATCCACGGCCAATTTCCCTCCAATATCCCTTCCCTGACCCGTCCTGAAAAGAAAATTACATGACCATTGGCTGCCTTAATAAAATTATACATACTTTGAAACTTTAGTGTTTAAAATAAGACTGCTGTTACGACTTGAAACTGAATCCCAGCACTCAGCGCAGAGTGTGAACTGATTACACCACGATAGCCCTTTGTTAACTCTTGACGTAGGCCTAGTAACTGAAGCTATGGCATATAGTTAGGCCTCCTAATGACCAGTATTAATTCCACTATGATGTAGGCCTACATGTCGCATACAGGTACCAACTGGAAAGACCTGCCCCAGGCCTCTCCAAAAGCCACACAGCATTATGAGCCTAACACTTCTCTCATCCAGGTGTAAAAACCATCCATCGCATGGAAAACTCATCCTACATTATCTCCAATTCTGCAGAATGGGAAGAATAAGGAGTTGACATACCACTGACAAGTAAAAAGTGCGGTGCGGATAGATGGCAACTTATTAGTCGTGACGAGGTTAAAGTTAGGTCTGATTGGTGTTAAGCTATGGTTAGAGCAAGTTTAGGACTGAGCGTTTTACTTGATTTATTGGCTACACCATTGTACATAGTGTTACTTACCAGTTATATTACTTTATTACATTCACTAGCGACAGAAAGCAAAGCAAACTTGTAGCTTCACGTGGCTCTCGGGATCATAAGCCACAGAACCTTTCTTTTTATGTTTGGAATTTGAACTACTGGATGCAACTCTGAAATTCTAATATGCATTAACCAAGAATCAAAACCCAGTCCAAAACTATAATATGATGACTTTAGGATCTCCGAATGGAGATCTGGGTGTGACCTTGGCTTCTAGGATTAAAGAAGCAGGCCTCTGTACGAAGGGTGGTTGGCCGGTTTACTTACTGTAAGCCCTGAGCTTGTATTTCGGCTTTACTTTACTTATTTTTAGGTCATCTGTAGGCTAAACAAAACAATCTACCAGTAAATGTATAGTCTATTTGTTGAATCAGAAAGCTACTTGTTGCTCCTATAATAGCCACACAAAGACGTGGAATTAATAATGGTAATGAAAAGAGATTCCTTAGCACATGACTTACAGTACCGGTATTGAATTCTTCTTGGAACACAAGATAATGAACGGAAGTGTGAGTAGAGGAGTAAGAAGTAGCCTAGGCATATCATGAAATGTGAAAATAACACTGCATAATAAGGCTGTCCCCACCCATCAACATGACTTTTTTATTGACTAAATAAATTCCCAGGTATTTACGTTAGGAAGCTAAGAACATTAAAAATTAACACTTATTTACAGTTACTGTAGAAAACTTGAATTGCATTATCTCAGACTAAAATAGTTTAAGAAACAAAATCCACATTTCCCCCACACTTTTCAATATATCGTGTGTTAATTTAATCATTAAAAACATATCATAACCTTTCATCGTTACGATGCAATCACAATGCGACACCACAGGACTGGAGGAATGTGGTGTTAAACATTAAATCACACACATCTTAGAATTAAAACACAGCAGTATTAACACTTTCTATTTTCTTGTTATTTATTTTCTTAAAATATCTGATTATAAAGAGAGCTAGTGTGTTGAAATAGAGTTAAATAAATTACATAAAATATACATTCATCAATCAGCTGTTTATCATGTGTTTGTCCATAAGTGGTGCTACCTAGCGGATTACAGGTGTATTGGTGCTCCCCCTTATCAATTGTTTTTTTGAAAATCCGTTCTTCCGGTTTTGCCGAAGTGTCCATACTGTATTGGTATCTATACTGTGCCAAAGGAAGATATCGGTTCCCGGCTAAAGTGAGGCAACGCCATCGTCGTCGAAGCAGCTCTATCTTTTCTGTGCTATCTCTGAGGTTTTAATGTGGAATCTTGGATTTCCAAAGCGGTCTTCCGATCAATAATCATCTTTGGTTGTTCTTCTGAAGGTCTATATCCCCGAGATGATTCTTGTCTTCCGTTGCTGACTTCAAACACTTGTATGTTTCCTCTAAGAAGCTTCTCCTTACTTCCACGAGCTGTTTGTTTGCACATTACCTTGTCATTACTAGTGGAGGTATCATTTTAAATCTCAGGTGAAGGAGGTGCTATAGGTTTCATTCATGTAGATCTGGAGATTACCTCTAGTTCTTTACCAATTGCCACGTGTATTTCTGTACCTATATTATTGAGAAGGCAGATCTTCATGTCATTTAGCATAGACTGAATTCTGTCTGATAATTTTTCCAGGACATTCTGTTCTATACTAGTTATATTTGCTAACTTTGGTTTACATTCAATACATAGCCACGTCAGTTTGCAGTTCTTCCTTTTAGCTGTGTCTAATTCACCTTTGGTCAGGTCAGTGCAGGTAAAATGCTGCCATTTGTGACAGCCCTCACATTCAATTGCATCTTCCTTACCGGTAATAGCCCGTTTAGACGTCCCGGTTGCGATCGTGATCAGGCGCCGATCCAGATTAAGTTGGGACGTCTAAACGCAACAGGATAACATTATCGCGATCAACTTTCCCTCCAACATGATCATTCCGATCCCGTTCCCACAACGAGATAATCGCGTTCGCGGCCATTGCGATCGTCGGTGTGTTCTATTCTCCTGTTGTGCGAGTGAAGTAGGCAGTGGAAATGATAGCCATTTTGTATTATCTTATGTTTTGAAAGCGATATGTACGTAATGTTGGCCATGATGGTTGTGTTTATGTTGATTGATAGAGATTATGAAGATTGAGAGAAACGAAATGATGGATGGAGACAAACATACCAGTGTTTAAACGCTGAAAAAAAATATTAGCGTTGTGGAAAGTCGATGAAGACGATTAATAAAGACATAAATTTATTTTCATAGACATAGAAGGGATTCCGATAGGGCCAAATAACTCTGGACGAACAAGAAGTATTTATGCAATAAATTGCCTAGACCTGTTTATAAATATTTCAAAATATTTTTATTTCCACTCCAAGGGTAGGCCTTGCCTACACGTCTCCTCAGGATTTGTATATAGTTAATAATATGCATTAGCAGGTAGAATTATGTATAAAGAATAACTGAAATACTTCAAAACGGGAGGAAACAAACTACTGTAAATTTCTGCTATAACACTTAGAATTCAAAAGTTGGCAGACCTTAGCGATGTCATGCTGTTTTACTCGATTATCCTGTTGTTTCATGATGGGACGTCTAAACACGTACCAATGGAAAATGCCGTTGATCGCGATTGGACATTATCCAGATCAGAGATAATCGCGATCACGACCGAGACGTCTAAATGGGGTATAACGTTCTTGGAACAACTAGTGCATTGCTCATCCGTAACAGTCTCTTTGGTGAGCGGCATGATGGTACTTCCGCCCCTCATTAACTTCTTTGGAATTCGTGCACAAGTAAAATTTGCGCTATCGTGTTTAACCCATTGAACTATAGATACTACTGGAATGCCGACTGTATGGGAGAAAAGTGCTCTTTTTGGTGCGACTAGTTACGCCTGGTAGTGCACGTCAAGGAGGCGAGTGTGACGTATACGTACGGCGAGATACAAGTAAAAGAGGTACTTCGTCAACTCCATGGCCGTGCATGGCTATCATCATAGAGTTTGCAAGCTCAACTCCTTTCATGAGAATCACGACATATCAGCTGACTTGCAACCTCGAGTTCAATGGTATGACGGTTTTTGATGCGACTAGTTACGCCTGGTAGTGCACGTCAAGGAGGCGATGAATAAACTTTGCAACTTTTCACTTTTCACTTTGCACTTTTCAATTCTTGCAAAGTCTTTCTGTTCCACCATGATCTATGTATTACTTTTCAATTTCTTTGCAAAGTGAAAAGTCTTTGCATAGGAATGATCCGATCATGTTTATTCCATGAACAAACTGTATATTTATTCCATGATTTAATGTTTTATTTTTCATGGTGAAACATGTCCCACTAATGACCACACAGTGATCTTAATTAATAAAAGTATTGATCAGGTGGACCTTTTGGTAATTCTTCGGGAGTGATGAACCATGATCCTATACTGCTACTTACCTAATGTATGATTTTCATACCTTATTTGATATTCTGGGAGTCATTATCAATTGGAATTACTGTCCATTATCATTACTGCTCAGGAAATAAGTACTAAAATCACGTAAATGTGACGTAAGTTGTTATTTATTGTTCATTGAACGACGGCGAACGACGGCAATTGTCATGGCTTGTCGTTGCTCAACTGCTACTGAAGGATGCGCATTAGGTGTGTTCAATTGTTAACGAGACATCATTTCACTGTTGCCAATGCATGGTACACAAAATACACGACACAGGTCATGTGTAGCGAGCTAAGAGAGCGTAGAGAGTTAATTGAGCGAAGCGAGAAACTATTGGCTTACGAATCGGGAGCGTAGATAGTTAATCCAGCGAAGCGAAAGACTATTGGCTTACGAAGCGGAGCTACCGAGCTAGATACTACTGGCATTTATGTCCGCTGCTAACTTAGGCACCGTCCTGCCGAAAATTACTGCTAGTACCACAAGGAAGGGGGTCTGGGGCGTAAGCCCCAGGTTAGGTTTGTTTTTGTGTGTAAAACATTAATAAGATAGAATTTATGTCCGCTACTAGGTTAGGTACTGCCTGGTCGAAAATTACTGCTAGTACCACAAGCAAGGGGATCTGGGGCGTAAGCCGCAGGTTAGGTTTGTTTTTGCATGTAAAACATTAATAACATAGAAGTAGGGTTTTGCCTTTCGAATACGAGTATCAGCAATCGCAACACAAAAGAATAAGGATATCGTATGCGAAAATTTTCCGGCAGATGGTGTAACTGTTCTATGTGGGACTCAATTCGCCTTCAGTTGGAATTCTATACACATCGAATTTGAAGAATGACGAGTTGAAAATACCGTAAATTTTCATTTTAAATAGTTTGTAACAGTCAATTGTGTGTTTTTGTTAAATTTTATTTGAAATTAAGAACAAAATGATTCCACATTCCTGTGCGCTATCTGTTGCAGCTAGTTCAGGATGTCCCTATAGAAACAGAAATAAGCGAGCGCGCTCACATCGCTCACTCCACTCAAAACAAACAACACACGGCCGTGTTTACCGTATACGTGGAGTTGGCAATATCTTATTTGTCAAATAAGCCACGCCTACAATGGACGACACAACTGAAATTTCACTATATAAGTCGTGTTATTAATTGGGGAAGGTGGGTGGGTTATAGTCAGCGGAGGAGACAACATCTATTACCACATCACTCCTACAATTATTATTCATCATTACACAAGGTATTTCGGCTAATTTAACTAGTTTTCTACTTAGTTCATCACTCCCGAAGTGTTACCGAACTTTTAACCTGTCTATACTAAAGTGAGGTTATGACAATTCATCCTGTCTTTGTACGTCTTCTAGTTGGATTCTTCATCACTATCCTCACTTGATGATAACAAAAGCTCCTGCGTAACATATTTATAACACTAAACCAAATTCTGCGCCGAGAAACTAGTGTAGAGACTTGTTCATTAACAGCTGAAAAGGGAATCATCTCTTTGCAAAGATTTCTGAAAACTTTTCAATCAATCCTTTGCGCTTTGCATTTCTGCACCAATGGAGGAACATAACAGTCATCTAAAGTGAAAAGATTCCTAACTTTTCACTTTTCACTTTTCACTTTTCACTTTGCAAGACAAATCTGAAAAGTGATGGTGGAACAAAATCTGAACTGAAAAGTGCAAAGTGCAAAGTGAAAAGTTGCAAAGTTCATTCGTGGAACAGGCCCCACAGGAAGCAGTTTTCAGCGAGGGTTACCATGGGAGGAGTTGTTCCAGTAGTATCTATAGTTCAATGGTTTAACCTCAATATCAATTTGACGAAATTAATTCTTGATATATCCTTTAAATTCTAATTTCCGAAAAGTAGTCTAGATATTTAGATAATAAGATCCTAAACTTATTCGCAATATTATCTTTGGAAATCACCACTAACCTTTCAAATCACTATGTTATTAGGTGATAAATACCAGCTAAATATCCATTGTCTCCTCTTTCACACTTTTGTTTGTTGGTTGGTTCTCAAGTTTAGGGGCTGCGACAACGCGGTCATGTAGTCCCGCGTACTTTGGGTGTGTGTAGAATCTGTCTGATAACCGGTGTTAATTGTGATGACGGTATTAGTGTGTGTTATCTGTTTTTTAATACAAGTAAGGACTGCAGACTTTTGAATTTTTCAAATAGTTCCTACTTTTGCTGCCAAACGCCACCGTCAACGACTACTAGTTCAGAACTTAGGTACCAGACGCCACCGCAGTCGACTCTTGGCAACGAACGTAGGAACCAAAGAGAGTTGTTTACATTCTTGACCTATACAATTTAGCTTCTCACAGGTGTAATTAGTGGAAGGTTCTTTAACATGCCATAAATCTATGACATGGGACCGCCGGCTTTACTTCCCCTCCGAAGGAAGGCACACCGAGGGATTTTTAACGTTCTTAAAAAAATCCGACGTCTTTGGCCGGATTTGAACCCGCGATCTTGGGCATAGAAGCTCAGCATGCTACCGATTACGCCACCGAAGCCGCCCTTTCACACTTTCGATACCTCATTATTTAATCATTGTTTACAGAGATGATAGTAACGTAATTTTTGACTATGGTACTGGAAACAATATTTGCAACCTTCTTCTTTCTGATAGTGTTGATGCTGGCTATTAAAGTGTTTTGGAGTTCCATTCCAATATTTTACAACGTTCACCACCAATCGTAGTGAATGCTACTATTCAAAAAACACGTAAGAGGAGAAAGACACTGACTGGCTGTAGGGAATGTGGAGTGCGACGTCCAGCACTCAAAATTCAGAATTCACAATTCTCCCATTTTGCGTGAGACATCCAAAACTATGCACAGGTCTAATGATGTGCAAGTCATAGTGCCCACTCGAGTGAAGATACTATGCACAGATCTAATGCCGTGCAAGACATAGCCCCCACGGTAGGGGAAGTTGATTATGAAATACGGGAAAAGGGAAGCAAGTCCTTGACAGGGCGGAGGGAAAGGAAAGTTAGACGTATACATTACCTAAGTCTACAGCCTTTTCAAGTGCAATAGAAATGTGCTTTTTTTAAATACAACTGATATAATATTCTTCAATATGGGGTATTTAAGTAGTAACAAATACAGGTAATGCACCGCACTGTATTTCTCAGCTGAAAGAACATTGTCTTGCTACTTCGGTCTATGCTGTTCAAATAAACAATTGAAATTGCCTGAGAGTCGTATTCCTGATGACTTAAAATATTTATTCGCAGGGAATAACGAACAGTCCAACAATTTCAGGGATAACATTCGTCACTATAATAACACAGAATCCTTTGTCTCATTTGGAGCAGATTTTATTTATTTAGCGTATGGCTACAAACATCACTAAGAAAATACTATTTACAATGATAACAAATTACAAATTAATGTCCAGGCCACGAATATAGTCTATTGATCCCTCCGTCATCACCAGGAACTCTGTTGGATCGCCAGGAAAAGCTCTCAGAGGACATTCTGAAATTACATGCTGAACAGTCTGCTTTTCAGCACCACAGTCACAACATGGAGAAGCTATTTTCTTCCACTTGAACAAAGAATCGGCACACCTGCCAGTGTTGGTTCTTATGCGGTTAAGAACCGACCAGATCTTGCGTGGTAAATCAAAACCAGGTGGTTTGGTCGATATACATGGCATCTTCAGTTGTTCTGTAGTAGTATTACTCTGCCATGTGTGTCTCCAGCAGTCATTGATATTAAAGCCGTTGTTAACTAGCATCCTTCCAGTTTCTAAAGGTGGATTGCGAGAACGAAGCCTTCCTTTACCGATGGTTGGGATGTCTGCATGAACAGGGAGGTTAGGATTTTTCTGTAGATGTTTGTATTCACGGACAAGTGCACTCTCCCGTCGCAGAGATGGAGGTGGTATGTGGCTAAGTATGGGTAGCCAAAAAGTAGGTGTAGGTCTGATTGTACCAGTTATAAGACGCATGGTACGGTTGAGCTGAGTGTCAACAAGTCTTGTGTGAGTGCTATTCATCCAAGCTGGGGAGCAGTATTCCGCAACAGGGTAGACCAATCCCAGAGCTGAAGTACGAAGTGTTGATGCAGAGGAGCCCCATGACGTTCCACATAGCTTCTGGAGGATGTTATTCCGAGTTTTGATTTTGGCAGCTGTTCTTAATAGGTGCTGTTTGTAACTGAGCATTCTATCAAGTGTGACCCCTAGGTATTTCGGGTCTCTGTTGTGCTTGAGTAGCCTTCCTTCAAAGTAGACCTTGAGCTCTTTGTTGGCCAATTTACTGTTTAGGTGAAACGATGAGACTTCTGTCTTATCCACACTTGGCAGCAACCTCCATTTGCGGAAATAATCACCAATAACTGACAAATCATTGGTCAATATGGACTCTGTAACTTCAAGATCTCTGTGCTTCACTGCGAGTGCCCAGTCGTCGGCATACCCAAACTTTCTTGATATGGTTTCAGGCATGTCTGATATGTACAAGCTGAAGAGAAGAGGGGCGAGAACAGATCCTTGTGGCAGCCCATTATTCAGCTTCATTTGTGAACTCATCTTGTTGCCCATTAGCACTTGGAAACATCGGTTACCGAGCATTTCATTGATGAGATTGGCAATTTTTAGGCATGGAATTACTTGTAGAAGTTTTAATATGACACCTTGTCTCCAGACAGTATCATATGCAGCTGTCAAATCAATGAATACGACTGACGACTTCTCTTGATTCTGGAAGCTAGCTTCTATGAAGCTTGTTAAGGAGAGGACTTGATCTGTGCAGCTGCGGTTAGGTCTGAAACCTGCCTGTTCAACCGGTACATGTTCAAAGATCTTGTGGCACGTTCTGTTGTACACCAATCTTTCGAGGAACTTATATAGTATACTAAGTAAAGCTATGGGTCTATAACTTTCTGGTTTGTCATTTGGTTTACCAGGTTTCAGTAAGGCTATGACTTTTGCTCGTTTCATTTCAGATGGTATGTTGCCCGTTTGTAGAATGTTTGTGTAGAACATAGCAAGCCACTTTTTCACATATTTGCCACAGTGCAAAAGGAATTCTGCATGAATACCATCAAATCCTGGGGCTTTCCCTGGTTTCATTTCTTTTATGGCAGTCGTTACTTCTTCGATGCTGAATGGTAGAGAATATTCCGTTTCGGTTGTGCAGGCTGATTTGAGTGCCTTTAATTTCTTCTTAGCAGCAATAGTATGTGCTCTAACTTGAGGAGTTCTGGAAGTGGACACGATGTTGGCTGCAACTTGGTTGGGGGTAACAGCATCATACGTGCGGTCACGTGGGGTAGCACCACCTAGTTTTCTGAGCAAAGACCAAGCTTTTCTACTTGATGTACGGAAGTCCATGGATTCAACAGTCTCATTCCACTTTAAACGTCTAGCTGCGTCGATGTTACTCAGCAACTCATCTTCTATGTCATGATCGTTGCTTTCACAAAATTCTTTGTATAGGTTTTCGCACTCTTCTGTCCAGCCAGGAATATATGCCTTACGGAAACCTCGTGGAATACACTTCTTTGCTGTGCTAATTACAGCTCCAACGAACCGCTGGTAGTTTGAGCTAGTTGGTGGGATCCATCCTACACATTTATCCAGATTTACTGAGAAAGTGTCCCAATCCGCCTTGGAGCAGATATAAATCTACCTTCGGGTCATGGACCTTATTGTTTTAAAATTCAAGGCGTTGTACATCATTATATTATTCATCTTCATACCCTCACAATGATAAAAAAAAGAAACTTCCTATGGACAGTTATATGTTTTAGAATTTTCCGAAACTAACCTATTCCGTCGTGGAAATTCATCAAATAAGTGAAAAAAAACACTGCTAGTCAGTCTGAAAGACTAGACTTTATATCATTTGAATGCTACAAATGCAGCTTGAACTCAAAGTCCGTTAGCAAAAGAAAAGAAAGAAAAAGATGAAAAAATAAAAAATAAATGAAAAGAAATAAAAAATAAATAAATGCAAACCAAGGTCAAAGGAGGTAGCTGGCTGGATGACGCTCACCGGAGCGCGCGGGGAAAGGGGGAAGCTCAAGCAGTACTATGACGTCACACACCTCAGTGCATTCTCGGTACATTTCCTCCCGTCTCCGTAACCTAACGACAGACCCCAGCGAAGTCGACATAATCATTTAAAATTATTTTAAAAAATGTACTTTACCGACCCAGGGACTTAGTATTACGTTGAATCTCAACGGTTTCACCTTAGTAAATGATAATAGGCCACTTGAATCTACCCCTTATTATTCCGTTTCCAACGGGGTCGGGGATGAGATACGATGAAATTATATGTGACGGATGTTTTTTACGGTCGGATGCCCTTCCTGACGCCAACCTCATGAGAGGTGTTAATGAGAGATGAAATGAATGAAACTGAGCAAGGATGTGGAAGAAGGCAACCGTAGCCTGTCAGAATGTACCGTCCCAGCATTTGCCTGGATTTGAAAATGGGAAAAACACTTCAAGGACAGCCGACGGTGGGGCTCGAACCCACGTCTACCGAGTCTACAGAGAGCATGGTCCCATGACCTAGCACTGTTCTTTAGCGAGCGTAGCTACCGCCGTCGGTGTAGATATTAATAATAATTATAATGCCCCAGAAAGTGTGCTGGTAAATGACAACATTACCTAGTACTGGGATCGTACTGTATTGACAGACCAGACAGCCGTGCACAACAGACCTGAACTGGTTCTTGTTGACAAATAGGCTACATGAGGCACACCACCTTCATAGATGTGGCAATCCCAAACAGTGGCAACATTCTAACAAAACATGTTGAAAATCTGTCAAAATACAAAGCCGCAGTAGTCAAATGGGACGTTAAACCAATAACATTATTATTAAATACAGAGAGCTTTCAGTACTGATCCAGTAGCAATGGCACATGGCACAAATCAGGAAATTTCCTATTATCATCTCCGGCACTGGCGTGTTTCCGAACAACTTAAAGGAATCTCTCACAGTATTCAAGTTAGACCCAGGCCTTGTTAAGCGTATGCAAAAGACAGTTATACGTTTGACATGCCGCATAGTAACGGTAGTCAGGCTTGAAGAAGTGAGGGAGAAGTAACAAATCTACTACAGAATTCAGTCACAGAGAGATTGAAGAATTTGTTCATTATGATGTGCCTAATATCTGGGATTGTAAATGTTTTCTTTCCAGTAATTATGCTGAGAATGTGCAAGGGCATGCGCAAAATAAATAAATAAATAAATAAGTCAAGTGTGTCCCTCCCCGTTGATATACTATGGCTTTACAGACGATGGGATGCCGGAATTTTGCACTGAATCGTGTTATGTGCCAGTGCATCTACTAACAGATGTGTCTTACATTCATGCTGCCTAAAGTGCCAACTAATTGTGTCAGGATTCGATACCGAAACTCTGAGGACCATAGTGGAGAATCTTCTCTCTGCATCACTCAGCCAATCCGTCTACCACAATATCTGTTAAACTGCCAGATAGCAACGCAATCGTAACGTCGAAATTGGTGTACTCACCCAGCCAACTTTACTTAGAAACGTCTACACCAAGCCATACGATTATTATTAGGCTATTATTTATTTTGCGCATGCGCTTACACATTCACAGCATATTTGCAGGAAAGAGAACATTTACAATCCCAGATATACATCATGAGGAGTAAATTCTCAGTGACTGCATTCCGTAGTTGATTGTCACTTTTACCTCGCTCCTTCAAGATTGATTAGCCAAGAACAGCCTACGATGCGACACGTCGAAAGTGTGACTGTCTTCTGCATAATCTTAAAAAGGCCTGGGTCTAATTTCAACTATGTGAGAGATTCCTTTAAGTTGTTCGAAATCACGCCAGTGTTGGGGGTGATTATAGGAACTTTCCTGTTTTGTGCCATGTGCCATAGCTTCCTGATCAGTTCTGAAAGCTCTTTATTATTATTATTATTATTATTATTATTATTATTATTATTATTATTATTATTATTATTTATTTATTTACAGCGTATTTTCCCAATATTGGAAATCGTTAAGCAATATGACTCAATTCTTGACGTTCTTCTTATCTTGCCAATATTGTTTCATTCTGTTGGAGAATGCCAATTTTCTTTCGTCAGACCATTGAGGTCTGTAAGGTGTAGGTTTTGGTTGCTCTGGTTGGACTTCCCAGTTGTTCACTTCGTTACGGAAGGAGTCTCTGTCTGATGTGTCGGTTATGTTAGCAGTTCGCATGTCGTTTTGTACTTCTTTCATCCATGGTGTTGTGCTTTTGAGTGATGATATGTAATCTAGTATCCTTTTGGTTAGTCGTGTATTCGGCAGTCTACTTATGTGCCCGAAGAATTTCAATCGTTTTTTTCTGAAGTCGACTTCGATGTTTGAGTATTTCTCAGTTGTCTTGAGTGACTGTAGTCGGTACCCGTCAGGAGTGTGTCTTGCTCCCAGTATTTTCCGAATGATTTTACTTTCTTCTTTCTTGATGTCTGCAAGTTCATATTTCTTATTGAGTGTAAGTGTTTCGCTTGCGTAGAGACTTGCCGGTTTGATGACAGTGTTGTAATGTCGAACTTTGGTTTGTCTTGGCATGCATTTTTTGTTATAGAGGTTTTGGATAAGTCCGAGTGCTCTCCTGGTTTTCTGGAGACGGTTTTGTTGTGTGATATTTTCGGATCCAGTTGGTTCGATAAATTCTCCCAGATATTTGAAATGTGGGACTCTTGATGGTTCCGTATTTTGTTTGCATGTTATCGCTTTTGTGACTTAGCACTTGAGTTTTCTCGAAGGATATTTGAAGTCCCACTTTTTCGGCGCATTCTTGGAGTGTTTCTATTTGTTTTATTGCGGTCTCTTGATTTTCTGTTAGTATAACCAAGTCATCGGCGAAGGCAAGATATGGTATAGAGAAATTGTGTTTACGATAGCCAAGTGTAACTGGTTTCCGGACATTTTGTTTCTTGAGCTCTTTTTCCCATTCTTCCATGACTTTATCCAGGACAATGTTGAACAAGAGAGGGGAAAGACCATCTCCTTGTCGCACACCTGTCTGAATTTCGAAAGATTCGGAGATTTCCCCCGTAAATTTTACTTTGGATTTTGTGTTGGTCAGCGTTTGTTCAATGAGTTTCCGTGTTTTGTGAACTAATCCTCTTTCTTCAAGGATCTGGAAGAATGATTGTCTATCGATCGAGTCGTATGCATTTTGGAAATCGACAGATGTGCACATCACTGGTTTATTTCGAATTGCATGCATTTTGACAATGGTTTAAAGGTTGAAGATTTGTTCAGGGCAGGATCGGTTTGGTCTGAATCCTGCTTGAAATTCTGATAACTTTGGTTCGAGCTGTTCCTGTGTTCGTGTCAATAGACAAGCTGAGAAAATTTTGTAGGCGACGGGAAGAAGAGAAATCCCTCTGTAGTTGTTCACGTCAGACTCATCTCGTCTTTTGTGTAGTGGGTGGACGAGTGCTGTTTTCCAGTCATCAGGTATTTTCTCTGTTTGCCATATTTCTTGGATGATTAGTGTAATTTCTCTGAGTGCATTGGGTCCTAGGTTTTTAGGTAGTTCTGCAGTGATGCCGTCTTCACCTGAGGCTTTATTGTTTTTGAGTCTATTGATGTGGGAGTGGATTTCATCTTGAGTTGGTGGTAGTGATTCTTCTGATGTGTGGTCTGATTGTTTCTTTGGGAATCTTTTCGTGGGTTCTGGGCAATTCAAAAGTCGTGAGAAGTATGTAGCTAGCTCTTGGCAATTGTCTCGATTTGTCAATGACAGTTTTCCGTCTTATTTTCTGAAGCATAAGTTTTGTGGTGTGTACCCTTTGATTTGGTTGGCGAATGTTTGGTAGAAGTCACGCGTATTGTAGTTTCTGAAGTCGTTCTCGATCGAAGTCAGTTGATCATTGATATACTTCCGTTTGATTCGTCGCAGAATTTTTGACGTCTGTTTACGTACCTCGAAGAAGATCTTCAGGTTTTTCTCAGATTTGTTACTGTTATAGGTTTGGAAGGCAATTTTTCTGTTGTCGAGGGCGATTTCGCATTCTTGATTCCACCAAGGATGTTTCGATTATTTTAGTCAGGGGAATCAAGGTTTTGGCGGTCTCGATGATTTTTCCTTTGAAAATTTCCCAGTTTTCTGTGGGTTGTTCTTCCCATTTTTCAGCGATCTTGGAGTCTTTGATTTTGCTTATGTCGAATTTTGGGATCATTGGCGGTGTCTTGTTAAATTTTCTCCTTGGTGTGAATTTGATTTTGATTCGGGAGAGATAGTGGTCAGAATCAATGTTCGCTCATTTGCGTACTTGTACATCGTGAATTTCTTTATGATAGGTGTAAGAGATTGCGACATGGTCGATTTGAAACTCGCCTAAGTGGTGGATAGGTGATCGCCATGTTTTCTGTTTCTTGGGGGGATTTTCGTAGTGAGGTTGACATAATTTTCAAATTGTTTTGTTGGCATAACTCAATGAGTCGAGTCCCGTTTTTGTTGGTAAATTTGTGCGCGGGGTAATCACCTACTGTTTTTTTTTTTTTTGTATTTTCTTAATCTGCCTAATTGTGCATTGAAATCCCCGAGGAGAATTTTAACGTCATCATATGGAATTTTGGACATTACGTTTTCGAGTTCTTCTCATGGTCATTAGTCGATTGTTGATGGGTTTTACGTCTGTTACTGAATTCAGATTTTTTTTTGTCTACAATAAAGGCCATGCCGAATAGCGATGCACCTTTGCAAATTTTCTTCTTGGTTCCGCTTTTGAAGATCCTATAGTCGTTGGAATCTAATATGTCTGAGTCAGGAAAGCGTGTTTCTTGTAAGGCAAGAATCTGTATTTTATGATTGGAAAGTTCCGTCGTGAGATTGTGTAGCTTACCAGTTTGAACAAGTGCTTGAATGTTGAACGTTCCAATGTACGTATGGGTCTTCCGTGGAAGTTTACCAGAACACTCTGACTTACTCTCTCGCACATGCCCAAGCTCCCCAGAATCCGAAAGCTCGGTTGTCGCCTGACGACGGGAGGATCGTCCACCTGGAGTAATTTTGTTATTACTTGTACGAGTCATTGTTGCTTGTAATTAATGTCCAGTTTACGCTGGTTGTTTAGAACCAGGGATTTTTAGTTCCTGGAGCAGTGTGTTTGGTCCGCGAGAGCTATTTTATTTCGCTCAAGTCCGCCAGTAAACCGGCGAGGACCCCCCTATCCGCCACCTGGGACGCGCCACGTCGGAGTATCATTATTATTACATTACATTACATTATGCGAACCGGCCAAAACTAAGGACCACGCAAATATCATTTCATTTCCTTCTCATAGTTCTTTCTTTCTTTCTCTTCCCCCATACTTCCTTCATTCTTTCAGTGTTGCGCCTTTCTCTCTGCTGTCCATCTTCCTCCACTGCGATCTCTCTTTTCTCCCACAAGAACCTTTATGTTCGAAAGTATTTCCCTGAATTGTGTTCTGTCTCGACAGTCGTCATCTGTAATTTCTAGCCTCCGGAGTTCTTCCTTCATCTGCTTGGTGTAACCCCCTTGGCTCTTCAGATTATATATTTTATCAAAAATTTGTTTATTTATTCGTGTTAGATCAATTTTAACCATATGTCCATAGAAACGTAATCGTGTTTTTCCTAATTGCTGTTTCCATGTCTTCCACCCTTTCATATATCTCCTTGTTGTAGTCTGTAGGATCCCTGTACCACTTTTGGGCCGTAAATCCTCCTCAATATCCTCCTTTCAATCTTCAGAAGCTTTTTCAGGTTTATAAAATTTGCCGTCTCCACACCATATAAGATCACCGGTTTTACCACAACATTGTAGTGTTGTAGTTTGGCATTAAGGGAGAGGTTCTTTTGGTTGTATATATTTTTAGTGGAGAAATTGAGTTTATCTAGTTTAAGTCTTCTGTTTTCCATTGACTCTTTGTCCAGTCCATTGTTATTATTATTTATCGCACTGTTTAAAGAACTCTATTCGTTATAAAGGCCATCCGAGTCACTCATTATTCTGATCCAGCGAAAGGTAGTTAGGATGATGATGATGATGATGATAATGATAAGTGTTGTTTAATGGGGCCCTACATCTAGGCTCTCGGCCCCTAATGGCTTGGGTGATAGAGGAAATGAAAGTTGATTGATTACATTGAAACCGACAACTAAAAATAACTACTGGCTTAACAACGAACTTACGAACTCGAGGAAGAAGTTAATAGAAAAAAAGAGAAATAATA
The DNA here is from genome assembly GCA_946902985.2 of Meconema thalassinum. Taxonomy (NCBI): domain Eukaryota; kingdom Metazoa; phylum Arthropoda; class Insecta; order Orthoptera; family Tettigoniidae; genus Meconema; species Meconema thalassinum. The sequence continues at coordinate 628,878,695 of OX336390.1, read as the reverse complement.
TAAAGGAGGAAAATAAATGCTCTCAATCCACGAAGAAAGAGGACTGAGGGACTTGGAAGTAAGGAGAGCCATGAAAGGCAGATAGGAAAGGGAAAGAGGAGAGGGCCCGCCCGAAAGTCAGTGGAAAAAGGAAAAAAAACGGACCCAGCTCAGGAATTCCTTGGGGTCGCTAACTTCCAACTCACCGGTCGTGATCCCTTGAGGGTGTAGCATTATCCAGGGTGTGCCAGAAGGGGGGGGGCTACATACATCCTGCCTCCTTGAGGGCCTTGTGGAGAAGACAGGAGATATCATGAAAGGAAAAAGAATGCTGACCCCTCTAAGAATGAGGGTATCAGGAAAGATGAGACAAGGGCCAATAAAGGCGGGAAAGTGAAAGACCCCCTAGACCTCGGATACCCTAATACCATCGGGGTCGGAGGAGAACAAGTGTTGACCAAGAGAGGCCGACAGGAAAGAGAACTGAAAGGAGCTCGGCACAAGTAAGTGGAAGCAATGCCAGACTCAGCTGCGGTCCCGTGGTTGCCAACCCATGACCCACAAGTTGTGAGCCCCAGGGTCGAAGGTAGTTAGGAAAACTATCTTGGAAGTGAAATACGGTATAATCGCGCACTGCTGTTAGTAGTCCACAGTCTTGCCGCTTTAATCAAATTCAGTTTCATGCACAGTAATTGATACAAATGGATGCTAAATCTTAACTTAGTTACTGATTGAAATATAAATGTAATGAAATAAAATTCAAATGTTGCCTGCTAATAATAAGAATTCTAATACCACGCGATATGAAACATGCAATTTGGTTAGAATGGTTGAACTACAGTACATCTTTAATGGCTCTGTGCATTTACTTTAGCTATATCCTCAATCATCTGGTGCCCAATATTTTAACCCGAATATTCCTAAAAGTTGAAACCACAATTAAAATGTATTAGCATAGCCGGGAATCGATCACAGAACTCCGGGGTGACAGCGAGGAATGCTAGCCGTTAGATTACGTTAGAGTCATGTCACGGAGATGTGGGGCGGCTTCCGTGGCGTAGTCGGTAGCATGCTGAGCTTCTATGCCTAAGATCGCGGGTTCAAATCCTGCCAAAGTCGTCGGATTTTTTAAGAGCGTTAAAAATCCCTTCGGAGGGGAAGTAAAGCCGGCGGTCCCATGTCATAGATTTATGGCATGTTAAAGAACCTTCCATTAATTACACCTGTGTGAAGCGAAAATGTATAGGTTAGGAATGTAAACAACGCTCTTAGGTTTCTACGTTTGTTGCCAAGAGCCGACTGCGGTGACGTCTGGCAGCTAAGTTCTGAACTAGTAGTCGTTGACGGCGGCGTTTGGCGGCAAAAGTAGGAACTACTTGAAATTTGATCGTCTGCAGTCCTTACTTGAATTAAAACAGGTAACACACACTAATACAGTCATCACAATTAACTCCGGTTATCAGACAGATTCTACACACACCCAAAGTACACGGGGATACATGACCGCGTTGTCACAGCCCCTAAACTTAAGAACCAACCAACCAACCGAGATGTGCTCTTATATTCTACGGTAGTTTAAGGAGAGACTGTCTTGCATGTGGCTGATACATTTGAGCTAGTGAGTCATGCGAGAAATATCACCCCCTCCTAGGAATACATTATGGGCAAGGTGGTATTGGATTTGGTGATACGCCGTGCATATACCCTATCTTTCCCTCCATTTGAGAGGGATTAATATTGTCATTTATTAGGCTAACAATGGGAAATCAAATTATTTTCATCATTAGAGATCGCTTAAAAATATATTAAACAGAATAAATACATTATGTCAACTAAATTTGTTTGTAGTCTGACTCATAACCTCTTCTATTTTTTCAATTATTCTAGATATTAATAAAATGATGCCACATTATTGTTCAGATTGGAAACTGTTAAAATTATTTCTGTGGAACATGCGTTGATTTACATGTTTATTATTTAGTTGATAATAATTCAGTTTTGATTAAGAGAACTTCAAGGGAATAGCCTAGGGAAGAACACTTCAATACATAAATAAACCTCTTTCTAGCAGCAACCACGTTCAGAAGAGTTAGGTTTTGTTGTTCCCAAGTATTTGTAGAGGCTTGAGACTTAAGTCATCAGCCCCGTGTACTTGGGTGTGTGTTCCATTTGTCTGACAACCTGTATTGAAGATAGAGGTGTGAGGTGAGCGAAGGCGGACGCAGAACAGGATACTGAATTAACCAGTTAAGTTTACATAACTGTATTCAATTTTAGTGTATTAATAAATTAAGTAAATTAATCAACCTAAATAACCGCATTATAAAAATGAGGTCATAACCTATATGTCAATACTATGATTTGTTAACTTATTACTGTAACGAGCATCAGATATGAATGCTGCCAACGCTATTTTATTAATGTTTGTTTCTATTTAACTGGTGATTTTTTACAGTTGGCAGCCCTGGTGACTGAATATATTCTTAGTTCCATCTCTTACGGTACAGAATACAAAATTTGGTTGAATTCGAATGGATAGCAGGGACGTTACATGCAGTTAAACATTGGATCTAACAGCGCGCGTAAAATCATGTTGGCAACAATGTCATGCATGTATTGGTCAGAAATAATCTGAAATAATATGATCTATTGTTGTGCCAATTTTGAATGAAATCCATTAGTTAGTATAGAAGTTACATGCATTTTAAAATTGGACCTATCAGCAGGCTTAGAATCATGTCGGCAGCACTGACGTATACTAGTTATTCCAAATTAATCTAGAATGCCAGGTACTATACGTGTGCAAAGATTAGAGCTATTGGCTTGCATACTTTCTGATATATTGATATTAGGGTAACAAAAATAGAGACAGCATTTATTAACAGTTGGCAGCCCTGGTTGCTCTTAAGAATTCGCACAGTCATATTTGTTATGGTACACATAGCACATACGAAATTTGGTTGAAATCGAAATGATAGTAGGGACGTTACATGTATTTAAAGTTGGACTTGTCAGCAGGCTTAGAATCATGTTGGTAGCACTGACGTATATAAATTACTCCAAATTAATATAGAATGCCAGGTACTATACGTGTGCATAGTTTAAAGCTGTCGGCTTGCATACTTTCTGATATATTGGTATTTGGATAAAAGAAATTGAGAGCATTTATTAACAGTTGGCAGCCCTGATGGCCCTTAAGAATACGCTCAGTCATATCTGGTTAGATATACATAGAATATACGAAATTTGGTTGAATTTCAATTGATAGTGTAGAAGTTATATTCATTTAAAAATTGGACTTATCAGCAGGCTTATAATCAATTTGGCAACACTGCCATGTATGGCATCCTGGAAATTAAACTGAAATATATCTGTACGTGTGCAAATTTTGAAATAGCTCCCATTCATACCTTCCAAGATATCCAACATGGAGCTCAAATTTCGATTGCGATTTTTCAGCAGTTGGTAGACTAGTACTGATATCATTTTCAAATATGGCATTGAGATATTCAGGTATAGATCTTTACTCCTACCAAATGTTGTTTCGATTGCTGCAGCCGTTTAGGAGTTGATAGGGGGGACACACACACAGCCAGACAGGCAGAAGGACAGACAGACAGACAGACATTTGCCCGGATCGATCTCATAAGTCTACTCTTTCCTCATTTTTGCAAAATGTGAAATGTAGGCTAAAAATTACCTTTATTCCCGAAATTTTCAAGATGCAATGCTGAAATTGTTAAACGTAATGTATTCTTACTAGCTGGTACCCGCGGCTTCGCTCGCGATCAAGACAATGGGGACGATGCATTATTGCTGATAATTGGTCTATTCTATTACAGCAATCTCGGCTACAGGTGGGTCCATTCTAATTCTGAAATTTCTGATACATACAGTATATTGATGTGAGCAGCAAAGTGAGAAATTTATACAGTTGTGAAAGTTTGCAGGGTACGATGTTACATTATGTGAACACATTTTAGAATTACGTTTTTGGTTTTGCCATTTTCTGCTGAGACATAACGATTATGTTGTCCGGATACTCGCGAGCACTCCACATACAGTTGCCCATGGGGAAAAATGGTTTTGTCTAAATGTACACCTGCTGCTGTTAAGTGTGTGTCATTGCGCTTTGTGAATATAAATTGCGAGTATTGTTTGATGAGGGAACTGCACTCTTGCACACTGGAATGGCAAATTTATCGGAATATGGGGAATTAAAAGTATTTTTCCTTAAGCTATTCTGGGTGTAATTTTGCCACACTTATTGATGATTTGAACGTCAACATGTCGCTATTAATAGACCTATAGTAAAATATCTCTCACCTTGGCCGCTGATGTACATTGTGCAGTCTCTTCCAGTGTTACATCCCAGGGATTGAAATTCTCCAACAACCCTTTTGCCTCGCATGTCTCTGTAAGTAATTAAAATTCCTGATTGTTGTAGTTTGAGTCTTCAGTTTTTTGACTGGTTTGATGCAGCCTTCCATGCCTCCCTCTCTTGAGCTAATCGTTTCATCTCTAAATAGCTACCACACCCTACATCCGAGGCAATCTGTTTAACCCTGGTCTTCCCTACAGTTCTTGTCCTCGACCCTCCCATCCACAACTAAGCTTGCTATTCCTCGGTGTCTTAATGTGTGTCGTACAAAGCTATTTCTTCTCTTCATTAGCAGTCGCCAGAAACATCTCTCCTCTCCCACTCGTCTTAATACCTCTTCATTTGTTACCCTATCTACCCATGTGATTATCATCATTCTCCTGTAACACCACATTTCAAAAGCTTCAATTCTCCTCTTTTCTGCTGCTCCATTAGTCCAAGTTTCACTTCCTTATAGTGTCACGCTCCAGACAAAAGCTTTCAAAAATGACTTCCTAATACCTAACTGTATATTCGATGTCAATAGATTCCTTTTCTGAAGAAATGCTGTCCTTCCCTGAGCCAACCTGCCAACCTCTTTGCTTCGTCCTACACTGGTTATTTTGCTTCATAAGTAACAGAAGTCTCCTACTTCCCGTAGCGTTCCACCTGCCAATTGTATGTCCATAGAGGTTTCTGATTTAATTTGGCTGCATTCCAATAATTTTGTTTCACATTTATTGATTTTCATCATGAATTATTTCCTCAAGACGGAGTCCATACCATTCAAAAACTCGTTCAATTCCTCTGGCGTATCGGCCAAGATAACGATGTCATCAGCCAATGTCAAAGATGAAATTATTTCTCCTTGAATCTTCGCTCCAACTTTAAATTTTTCTCTAATTTCCTGATTATTCTGTTTTTAGAGATCTTTGAAATGCGTTGACCTCGCACATGGTGTAGATGCATTGTCAAGGGAAAACATTCCATGTTACGAACATGGGCCGCATAACCTGTGCCGAAAACCTATACTGAACAGCAGTTCCTTGAACTCATATTTTCCAACATTTTATTGTATCTCTCCATGTGGTATATCTCTGTACCTCTACATACAGAAGAGTGCTTTAAAAATAATGTCTTGTGTAAATTTTGGGAAAGGTAGTGAGTGTGGTTTCTGCCGGAGTGGATACTCGCTCGTAGAAATTCTTTTCAGTAAAATAGACTAGTTCACAATTTTGTAAGTGCACATTGAGGTATGTGATGGCGGGATGCCTTTAGTGTTACGGAAACGGCAATTGCCGAGACAGAGCTTCGTTGCTACTGAAATAACGACCAGACTGATATTTGTACCTAACTATACGGTATGTGTGAGCCCAGTGTTTATGAAATTCAACGTAGCTACAGTATATCGCTACCTTTATTTAGTGGCCGCTACTGTATTGTTTAAAAATTAAAATTGGTATTGGAAGGTACTTTTCCTAATTTTTTTTACCCCTGGCACTACAGACCATGAAGGGCCAAGGCCTATCATACAACCGCTTCCCAGCCATTTGGACTGCAGATATTGTGGTGACGCGTGGTCAGTGCATCGAGTCCCCTCAGCCGTTAATCTTGTTCTTCGTGACCGAGGCGCTGCTCGCTATCAGACACCTACTCAATTGTCCTCACGAAGCTGAGTGCACTCCGTTGCATCCCTCACGTCAGTGTCTAAATTCTCTGATGGTGCCAGGAATCTAACCCGGGGCCTCTGGATGAGAGACAGGCGCGCTACCCTGTTCTTATTGTGTTTATATATATCTTGAAAAAGATAATAAATGGATTGGCCTTGCCTCCTACAGGGATGTATAGAAAATCGGATGCCATACATTGAGGTAGGCCTACTGTTGCCATGGAAACGTACTTGTCATCAGTTCATCAGTTTATCAGGGTGAAGATAGTTTTCTGCGAATATCTTTGAAACTGTTGGTTTTAGGGCCTTAAAATGTGGTACCGAGTATTGTTTCTTGCATCGAGAGGCGTAAAATGAGCTTTGTCCGGTCTTTATGCGACAACTTCGATATTTTGTCTCGGTTGAGTATTTTTGATGACTTTTCAGTTATGTTACCCGTTCCACGGGAATAATGATTTATTTCCGGATGAAAGGCAGCCTATATGATATCCCAGGGTATAAGCTGTCTCTATTTCAAATTTCATCCAAATCCGTCCAGCCGTTTTAGTGTCAAGAGGTAACAAACCAACACACACACAGACACACACACAGATTTTCACAATTATAATATACTAGCAGATACCCACGGCTTCGCTCGCGATCAAGACAATGGGGACGATGCATTATTGCTGATAATTGGTCTATTATATTATAGAAATCGCGGCTACAGATGGGTCCATTCTAATTCTGCAAATTTCTGATACGTAGAGTATATTGATATGAGCAGCAAAGTGGGAATTTTATAGAGTTGTGAAAGTCAGCAGGGTACGATGTTACATTATGTGAACACATTTGAAAATTACGTTTTTGGTTTTGCCATCTTCTGCTGAGATATAACGATTTTGTTGTCCGGATACACGTGAGCACGCCACTAAGCTTGCTATTCCTGGGTGTCTTAATATGTGTCCTACCAACCTATCTCTTCTCTTCATTAGCAGTCGCCAGAAACATCTCTTCTCTCCCGCTCGGCTTAATATCTCTTCATTTGTTACCCTCTCTACCCATCTGATTTTCATCATTCTCCTGTAACACCACATTTCAAACGCTTCAATTCTCCTCTTTTCTGCTGCACCATTAGTCCAAGTTTCACTTCCTTATAGTGTCACGCTCTAGAGAAAAGCTTTCAAAAATGACTTCCTAATACCTAAATGTATATTCGATGTCAACAGATTCCTTTTCTGTAGAAATGCTTTACTTGCCTGAGCCAACCTGCTTTTTATATCCTCTTTGCTTCGTCCATCACAGGATATTTTGCTTTCTAAGTAACAGAAGTCTCCTACTTCCCGTAGCGTTTCACCTGCCAATTTGATGCCCTTAGATGTTTCATATTTATTTCGGCAGCATTCCAATAATTTTGTTTTACATTTATTGATTTTCATCATGAATTCTTTCCTCAAGACCGAGTCCATCCCATTCAAAAACTCGTGCAAATCCTCTGGCGTATCGGCCAAGATGACGATGTCATCAGCAAATCTTAAAGATGAAATTATATCTCCTTGAATCTTTGCTCCCACTTAAAATTTTCTCCAATTTCCTGATTATTGTGTTTTTAGAGATCTTTGAAATGCGTCGCCCTCGCACATGGTGTAGATGCATTGTCAAAGGAAAACATTCCATGTTACGAACATTTGCCGCATGACCTTTACCAAAAGCTTCTGCAGATTTAACACAAGGCCTATTCTGAACAGCAGTTCCTTGAACTCAGATTTGCCAACATTTTATTGTATCTTCCCATGTGGTATATCTCTGTACCTCAACATACAGAAGAGTGCTTTAAAAATCATGTCTTGTGTAAATTTGGGAAAAGGTAGTGAGTGTGTTTTTTGCCGGAGTGGATACTCGCTCGTAGAAATTCTTTTCAGTAAAATAGACTGGTTCACAATTTTGTAAGTGCACATTGAGGTATGTGACGGCGGGATGCCATAAGTGTTACGGAAACGGCAATAGCCGCCACAGAGCTTCGTTGCTACTGAAATAACGACCAGACTGATATTTGTACTTAACTATACGGGATTTGTGAGCCCAGTGTTTATGAAATTGAACGTAGCTATATAGCTACCTTTATTTAGTAGCCGCTACTGTAGTGTTTAAAAATTAAAGGTGGTATTAGAAGGCGCTATCCCTAATTTGTTACCCCCGGAACTACAGCCCATGAAGGGCCCAGGCCTATCATGCGACCGCTTCCCAGCCATTTGGCCTGCAGATATTCTGGTGACGTGTGGTCAGTGCATCGTGTCCCCTCGGCCGTGAATCTTGTTCTTCGTGACCGGGGCGCTGCCTCACTATCAGACAGCTACTCAATTGTCCTCACGATGCGGAGTGCACCCCATTGCAGCTCTCACGTCAGTGTCTAAAATCTCTGACGGAGCCGGTAATCGAACCCGGGGCCTCCGGATGAGAGGCAGGCGCGCTACCCTGTTCTTATTGTGTTTATATATATCTTGAAAAGATAATAAATGGATTGGCATTGCCTCCTACAGGGATATATAGAAAATCGGATGTCATACCTTGAGGTAGTGTTGCCATGGAGACGGACTTGCGATTACTTCATCAATCAGAGCGAAGATAGTTTTCTGGGAATATCTTTGAAACTGTTGGTTTTAGGGCCTTAAAATGTAGTTTTCGGTGTCCCATAGGGACACACCGAGTATTGTTTCTTGGATCGAGGGGCGTAAAATGAGCTTTGTCCGGTCTTTATGCGACAACTTCGATATTTTGTCCCGGTTGAGTATTTTTGATGACTTTTCAGTTATGTTGCCCGTTCCAAGGGAACAATGATTTATTTCCGGCTGAAAGGCACCTTATATGTTATCCCAGGGTATAAGCTGTCACCATTTCAAATTTCACCCAAATCCGTCAAGCCGTTTTAGTGTCAAGAGGTAACAAACTAACACACACACTGACAGACAGACTTTCACAATAATATACTAGCAGAAGTACCCGCTCTTCGAACGGTCTTTGGTATTAATAGCCAGACGTAATCAATTGAGCTACTGTTGCAATGGTTACAGGCTTGGAACCTGTTTGTCGACAAAGATAAATGATTAGTTAAAATATGCTCAGAAAATAAATTTAGCCTACCTAACGTGTACTTCCTGACGTGAAAATAAAATTGAAAACCTCGTAGACGAAACGCAATACACGTCATGTTGCTGTTTGGAGATATAATAAACCTTCCGTACTACCTCACTCCTCTTCTTGCCTAGAACGCCTCAAAATAGTGCTGCCTTGGGTTTTTGTGGGTATCTACTCACATAACGTAACGGCGGTACTTTTTGAGGATCCAACCAGCCTTTGGGCTGACTACCTAACAGACAGACAGACGACATATAGCACGTTTAAGTCGTGCGAAAAAATCTAGAGTTACCCCTGACCCCCTTAAGCGCATTGATGAATTTTACAGTTTTAGTTGGTTCCGTGATAACCTTATTGCCATTTGCAAACGTTCACAGAAATTTAATAAATGAAGTGGCATTGCAGAAATAGATGGAAATTTGGATGTCACCTTTTGAGATGCTTTTGTCATGGCAATTGGCGTGCATTCCTTCAATAGTTTATTAAATGAAATTAGTTTTCTTGGAATATCAGAAACTGTTGGTATTAGAGGCTTAAAATGTAGGTTTTGGGGACCCTTTACGGCTATTTAGGGTCCCCGAGTTTTGTTTCTGACACCAAGGGGCAGAAAATAAGCTTTGTCTCGTCGTTGTAGGCCGTAGTATAATAATAATAATTATAATACTTACTTACTTTCCGTGTCCGGGAGACACACTAAATTCTTCCTTTCCAGAACTCTGCAGCTCTTATCCCTAGGTCTGTGGCCAACATAAGGTCTTCCTGGCTGCAGGTTTCATTAAGATCTTTGCACGTGAGCAGGTGTTGTGGAGTCTGGATTTCTCCACAAGGCACATCGTGGATCTTCTGCATAACTCCACTTCACAAGGTTGCTACGACACTTAGGCACTCCTGTTCTCATCCGGTTTAAGGACCTCCAGGTGGTATAAGGCAAATGACTACCACTGCTCACACGCCGGACGTCTGGCTTGGTATGAAGGGGTACTGTTCTCTTAATAAAACTCTTCCTGGATCTTAGGCGAGGAGTGGTCACCTTGTGGTTGAACATAGAATGTCTGGGATCTGTTTCAAGATTTTGTCTCTCTTTCTCTGCTGCCACCCTGCGTCGAATAACTGGAGGTGCAATGCCAGCGAGAGGGTAGATCTTCTGCACTGGAGCAGGTCTCAGACATCCAGTGACAATACGTGTGGGCTCGTTAAGGGCTATGTCCACTTGCTAGGTATGGGCAGATGCTCCCCACACTGATGATCCGTACTCTCTTGCTGCGAAGCAAAGTCCCATTGCTGCTGAACGTAGAACCTGAGGGTTCGCTCCCCATGTTGAACCTATCAACTTCCACATTATGCAATTTCTTGAGCTGATCATGCACTTCGATTCTCTACAATGTTTCCTGAAGCTCAGGGTACGATCAAGCTTGATTCCCAAATATCGAGGCGTTTCACAGCTTTCGAGTGTCACTCCTTTCCAGACAACATTCAACTTTCTCCGGGCCTCTTTGTTGCGAAGATGAAATGCGCATACTTGTGTCTTTCCTGGGTTAGGTTTCAGGTGATTCTGGGTGTAATAATTGTCTAAACTCTCAAGAGTATTGGACAGTTTTCCCTCCACCTCCTCAATGCTCCTACCCTGTACAGCAATAGCGGTATCATCCACATAAATAAATCGCCTGGCCTCTAAATATTCGGGCTGGTCATTTGTATAAATGTTGAATAGTAGTGGGGATAACACACATAATTATAATAATAATATAACAATATAGAGATAGGGACGTAATAGACCTTCCGTACCACACCCGCACGTGTAAATCGCGTGAAACAAATCTAGAGTACCCCTTGACCCCCTTAAGCGCATTATATGTATTGATGAATTTTACAGCTTGATTTTGTTCCGTTATAACCTTAAACCGTTTGCAAACGATCTCAGTAATGTAATAAATGGAATTGTATTGCGTCTTACAGCAATAGATGGACCTGTGAGTTTCTGTTGCCATGGTTACCGGATTGCATTCTTTCATTATTGTATTAAATGAAATTAGTTTTCAGGGAATATCTCAAAAACGGTTGGTTTTAGGGCCTAAAAAGTTGGTCGTTTCTCACACTTAGGGGCTAAAAATGAGCTTTGTCTCGCCCTTCTACGCCTATTTCAGCAAGTGTTTTAAGGGGGTAGGCCCCCTTTTATTGGAGCTACAGAGAAGAGTTACATCAGTGATTAGTGTCGTGCCTCTGAAGGATATCTGTACCAAATTTTACGTTGATCCACCCAGCCGTTCTCGAGTTATAAGGGAACATACTTGTCCACAGACAAACAGACAGACAGACAGACAGACAAAAATATATTTCCGCGCGCATCCATCATAAAACAGTCTGAAACGCGTAAATAACGCAAATTTCCGAAGAAATTCAGAAAAACAGACAAACTTTCATTTTATATATATAGAGATAGAGATAGAGATATAGGGATATAGGGATATATGTTATATTTTAACACATCAGGTGCTTGCCTCGGTGGGCGAGTGGTTATCGTGTTGGACTATCAATCCCAAGCTTGCAGGTTCACTCCTGGCCATGGTAAGTGATTTAAAAAAAAATCACGGCACGCATGTCATACATACATTGTTGGCATGTTAAAAAAAACATATGAATCCAGTAAGCCGTGTTCATAATGGCAAAATTAATCTCGGGATTTTCCGGCAACACAAAGTTCCTCCTTTCCCTACTAGAAAGCGCTATAGTGTCAAGGAGCTTGGCTATCTGACCTCCTTGACTTTCATAGCGCTCCAAGGAGCGACAAAATTCGACATGCAAGCTGCTCTCTGGGCGCAAATAATAAAGCTTGCACCCGGCACCCGAGGCCACAGGATATTATTATTATTATTATGATTATTAACACATAGGTTTTCTAAAATTACTTAAGTTTAATATTGACAGAAGGTAATGTTGCTTACTGCTTCACGAGGCTGAGTGTACCCCGTTGCAGCCCTCAGACCAGAATTAAATTTCTTGGCAGAGCCATGTACGAACGCGGATCTCCGCCGTGATAGCCAAGAATACTAATCACTGCGCAACGAGGCGGACAAGCAAAAACAGGAGAGGGGATTAATTTATTTTGGAGGGGCAAGGGGAAGTATTAAGAATAGTTATAATGTGTTAAAATATTATGTAATTCTTGCGAATGTGTTTCATGGATGACTCCTAAAAGCTGATGATGATGATGATGATGATTAGGGCTCGGATTTTTAGGTCAATACATATTATAAGCATTTTTTCTATAAATACATAAACTGTTGGTGGAACTTTAGTAATTTTTCGTTAGTAGAATTTTGGTATTTAATTGTTAGTACGGTAGAAGGTTAGTATTTTTGTTAGTAGAATTGCTCTTTACTTATTCTGAAAGGGAGTAGCAGCCTTTCAGAATAAATCAATTCTTTACTAGTCTTATAGACGGTTAAGATATTGATAATATAAGCCAAATAATGGCTACACTGCGTCCTACTGCACGGCTAAAAGCAACGGGAAACTACAGCCGTATGCTATTCCCGAGGATATGCACCTCTCTATGCATAATTACATGATGGCCTCCTCCCTTGTAAAATTTCAATCCGGAGGTAAACTAGTCCCCCGTTCGGATCTCCGGGTGGGTACTACTCGAGAGGGGGTTAACATCACAGAAGTAACAAAGAGGAAATCTGACATTCTACGGATCGGAGCGTGGAATGTTAGAAGTCTGCTAGGAAGTGGAAGGTTAGAAAACTTAGAAAGGGAAATGGATAGGTTGAGGTTGGATTTGGTTGGGATTAGTGAAATGCGCTGGCAGGAAGAACAGGACTTTTGGTCAGGGGACTATAGGGTCATTAGCCCTAAATCAAACAATGGCCAAGCAGGGGTTGGCCTCATATTGAGTAAGAAACTTGGACAGCGGGTGGAATATTATGAACAATATAGTGAACGGATTATTGTAGCAAAAATCAATACTAAACCTACCTGCACCACAGTGGTACAAGTCTATATGCCTACCAGTCAAGCTGATGATGTGGATGTTGAAAAGGTCTACGAAGAAATAGACGAAATTCTGAGGTATATCAAGGGTGATGAAAATGTTATATATAGTAATGGGAGATTGGAATGCTGTGGTAGGAAAAGGGAGAGAAGGGAAGATAGTAGGAGATTTCGGATTAGGTGAAAGGAATGATCGAGGAAGCAGGCTGGTAGAATCCTGCACCGAGCATGAGTTGGTCATAGCTAACACCTTATTCAATAACCACAATAGAAGAATATACACATGGATGAGACCAGGAGATACAGGGCGTTACCAAATCGACTTCATTATGGTCAAGCAGAGGTTTCGAAACCAGATTTTGGATAGTAAAACATATCCTGGTGCTGACATAAACTCTGACCACAATCTGGTTGTAATGAAGTGCAGATTAAAGTTGAAGAAACTGAAGAAAAGTCAAAAGCCAAAAAGGTGGGCAATAGACAGGCTGAAAGAGAAGGATGTAAACGAAAGATTCAAGAAGAGTATAAAGGAAGGACTAATGAAAAACCCTAAACAAACTTCAATTTCAGACGAATGGGCACTTTTGAAGAATGAAATAACAAAATCCGCAGAAGAAAACATTGGTAGGAAAGAAAGAATAGATAGAAAACCGTGGATCACTCAGGATATACTAGAATTGATGGATGAAAGGCGGAAACACAAGAATGTAAGAGATGAGAAGGGGAAAGCAGAATACAGACGTCTGAGAAATGAGGTTAACAAGAAGTGCAAGGAAGCGAAAGAAGAATGGTTGAAAGAGAAATGTGCAGGTAGAGAAAATTGTCTGAAATTAGGAAAAGTAGACACAGCTTATCGAAGGATTACGAATACTTTTGGGGAAAAGAAGACTAAGTGCTGTAATATTAAGGACACAAATGGAAAGCCTCTAACAGATAGGGAAGAAAAGGTTGAGAGATGGAAAGCTTACATAGAGAGTTTGTATAAGGGAAAGGAGATTGAGAATCATGTAATGGAAAGGGAGGAGGAAATTGATGAGGATGCGAAAGGAGATTTAATATTGTGATCAGAATTTGATAGAGCTTTGGAAGACTTAAGCAGGAACAAAGCACCAGGCATAGATGATATACCGATTGAGTTGCTACGCTGCATAGGAGATGAAGGTCTGATCAGTTTATTTCACTTGGTGTGTAGGATTTATGAGACAGGTGAGGTACCCCCCGATTTCAAGAAGAATGTAATCATCCCTATACCAAAGAAAGTGGGAGCTGACAGATGTGAAGATTACCGTACAATCAGCTTGATTACTCATGCTTCAAAGATCCTGTCTAGAATAATTTACAAGAGGATTGAAAGCCAGATAGAAACGGAGTTGGGTGAAGACCAGTTTGGTTTCAGGAGAAATGTAGGAACAAGGGAAGCTGTACTAAGTCTTAGGCTGGTTTTGGAAGGTAGAATAAGGAAAGATAAGAGAACGTTCATGGCTTTTGTAGACTTAGAAAAGGCTTTTGATAACGTTGATTGGACTAAATTGTTTGACATTTTGAAATCGATTGGAATAAAGTACAGGGATAGGAGGGTGATATACAATCTATACAGAAACCAGACAGCAGTCATTCGAGTTGAAGGACATGAGAGGGAAGCTGGTATTCAGAAAGGTGTAAGGCAAGGCTGCAACTTATCACCCATACTTTTCAATCTTTACATTGAACAAGCAATGAAGGAAATTAGAGAAAAATTTAAAGTGGGAGTGAAGATTCAAGGAGAAATAATTTCAACTCTGAGATTTGCTGATGACATAGACATCTTGGCCGACAAGCCTGAGGATTTGAATGAGTTTTTGAATGGTATGGACTCCGTCTTACGGAAAGAATTCATGATGAAAATTAATAAATGTAAAACAAAAATACTGGAATGCAGCCGAAATAAATCAGAAACCTCTATGGAGATCAAATTGACAGGTGAAAAACTGAAGGAAGTAGGAGACTTATGTTACTTAGGAAGCAGAATAACCAGTGATGGACGAAGCAAAGAGGATATAAAAAATAGGTTGGCTCAGGCAAAGAAAGCATTTCTACAAAAAAGGAATCTGCTGACATCGAATATAGATTTAGGTAAAAGGAAGTCATTTTTGAAAGCCTTTGTCTGGAGCGTGGCGCTCTATGGAAGTGAAACTTGGACTATTGGTGCAGCAGAAAAGAGGAGAATAGAAGCATTTGAAATGTGGTGTTACAGGAGAATGATGAAGATCAGATGGGTAGATAGGGTTACAAACAAAGAGGTATTAAGACGAGTGGGAGAGGAGAGATGTTTCTGGCGACTGCTAATGAAGAGAAGAGATAGGTTGGTAGGACACATACTAAGACACCCAGGAATAGCAAGCTTAGTTATGGAAGGAAGGGTCGAGGACAAGAACTGTAGGGGTAGACCAAGGTTAGAATATGTTAAGCAGATTGCCTCAGATGTAGGGTGTGGTAGCTATGTAGAGATGAAACGATTAGCTCAGGACAGGGAGGCATGGAAGGCTGCATCAAACCAGTCAAAAGACTGAAGACTCAAACAACAACAACAACATAAATTCCTGCTTTTCACTTATTAGCACATAAAATAACATAATATTTACAATTTTTAAAATCAGTTTATTGCAATTTTGTTCTGTGTTACTTCAACGGGGAAGAACCTGTGAGCTGTCTCATTCTTCATGCAGAGCGTATGTCAGCCTGCAACTGTGTTATTCTTAATTTGTCGCCCCGTGCCACTCTCTGTGGAAGCCGGGGATTTCCTTGTCCATAGCCATATTGCACCACGTGCTGGACCTCCTCCTCCCCAGCTACCTGGAACCAGTGTAACTCACATGGAGTTCATTTCTGGCACAGTGAAGTGTAAGGCAGTTCTACGGTGCCTAAAGTAAAAACAACTACAAGTTATCATCTGTTGCAGAATTTTAAGATAATTTTACTTCTGATGGGGGCGTTCTGTTCTGCCAACCATGTGGGAAAGCAATCAAGGCTGAACAGCAATCTCAAGTTACACAACACCTCAAGGGGGAAAACATATTGCCGTAGTTTCGCGCCTTCAGAATAAGTGTTTCGCGATAATCGTCGGTCATGGCCAACCTGAAGATGTATCTCGTTGTGTATTGTAATGTTCCAGCAGTCAGTGAGACATAGAATAAATTGCATTCGTGAGTACTACATATTGTTTATATTCACATTAATAAACTAAATTATAATTAAATATTTTTACTTTTTTGTCACATATTTCAGGTATTTTTAATACATAAAAAATAAACATTTTCCCGATTTTTAGTACCTAAAAATCCGAGCCCTAATGATGATAATTGTTGTTTTAAGGGGCCTAATATCTAGGTTATCGGCCCAGTACTCCTAAAAGCAGTGTTTGTCTACCAACACTATGCCGAATGATGCGATACTTGAATCGTGTACCGTCTTCAAACTGCTCTTACAACAAGTGGCCTATGGTAAAATGATACACCTCTATGTGGAACGACATCGCTTGTTTTATAATTTGAGAGGGAAATAATCGCGATTTACCCCCTCCCCTAGGTACAGTGGGTACCGTGTCACCTGCGAGTGCTACCCGCCACACATTCCTGACTCTTGATGAACGAGGCTTGTGGTCCTCCCTAACAAGCTGCCAACGGCTCAGTTAGCTATTTTCTCCTCTTATTTTATTTATGACAATGCTCACGGACCTCCATGGTCGGGCCAGTGTGATTTATACGCGCTGTAATGGAGGACGGGGGTGCCCCGCCGTGCCGGCCTAGACACCTTACTACGGGAGTCAGATTAACAACTTTTTAGAAGCAAAACATTACCTACTACACCGGAATAAAATAAGACCCGGCTGGCCCTACTCGTGTTAAGGGGAGTTAAGTCAATCTATCAGCTAACAGCCTGAGAGGATATAAACCAGACAGCATCCCTAATACATAAAACGTATGATTGAAACTGACGTCTATAAGAAATACTGATGGTGTTCAACAAGTATAAATTAGCCAGGTGAAGTAAACCTTCATTTTGATGAAAATTTACTGGTTATTAATTTTGCGTTCCGTAAATGTTCTTTTTGTCAAATCGGTGGAGATTGTTGATTTACGGGGAAGTACATCGTGGTCAGGATCGTACGCAGTGGATCCTTGGGCATAAGTGCTTACTTAGGGGAAGAGGGAGAAGGAATAAGGTCCTTTCTCACCTCTTTAATTATACAGCAAGGGCATCGTTGTCTTTCTCCTGTATTAATACTGAACGGGCCTGGATCTAAAATTAATGAGACCATAGGATACGCTTTTTTTATATTTTGCCAATTTGTGGCCTACTTTTCAAATGTGAACAAGTAGTTCTGTGAATAACTAAATAGCCTATTTTCATATATCCTACTTATGTTAACTGCCTCTATCAACATACAAAATTTCAGTTTGATTGCTGTAATAGATTCGTAGATATTGAAAACCGTCTAAATATTTCGGAAGGTGGCGATGTTTGATTTTTATATATGTGGGCCATAGAGTTATGTACTATTAGATGAAGATTATTACGTAGGTTTATTAGGCTATTCGAACTTCAATCGCATGATTAGGATACACGAAATAAAAACGAGATTTTAAAATTTCACATTGCCGTCATCTTGAGGTTATGAAAACAATTGAAATAAATTAGATTCCAGTAGATTGAAATTTGTATAAGCATTCACCGTAACAAGATTCACTGCGCTTAGATGGTTGAATAGCAAGAAACGTCCATTTAAATATTTAAATTTCGCGGTGCCACCATGTTGGATTTATACTCACCAGGTCATTGAAAGCCCCATAGGTGAACTTATGGTAATAGTCTTTATCAGCAGGGGTGTGGTGGCGCTGTTTGCCTCTCACCAAGGTGGACCGGGTTCGATTCCCGGTCAATGCATGTGAGATTTTTAAAGTGAAATGCAATGTCCTGGTGGTTCGTATTCCAAGTAAAAAGGAGTTCCCGTGGCTCATGATCAAGAGATTAACGGTCACGTCAAACTACAACCCTCCTCCTCCTTTTTCAACATACCAAATTTCAGTTTGATTCCTGCCATAGTTTAGCAGATATTTAGAACCATCGAAATATTTCGGACGGTGGCCATGATGGATTTTTATATATGTAGACCATAGAGTTATGTGATATTAAATGACGATTATTGCGTAGGTTCATTATTCAAACGTTGACTTCCATCACATGATTAGGACACAAGAAACAAAAACTTAATTTTAAAATTTCGCACAGCCGCCATATTGAGATTATGTAAACTATTGAACTACATTAGATATCAGTGCATTTCAATGTGTATAAATATTTGCTGTAGCAAGTTTCACTGGGCTCGGATGGTTAAATCGCGAGAAAAGTCTATTTAAATGTTTCAACTTCGCTTGGCCGACATGTTCGTTTTTCTCATACCAGGTTTTTAAGGTCACATAGGTGAACTTATATTAGTGCTCTTTTTCACCGTACACAATTTCAGGGTGATATCAGTAATAGCTTCGGAGATATAGAATGGCGGTAAAGTATTTCGCAGAGTCGCCATGTTGGATTGGTGAGACGTAATACAATTTGAAGGGCACGTTCGGGATCGGACAAAATAGTACTATGCTCTTACTGAGTTTCAGTGAAATCGCTTCAGCCGTTTATATTTCATTAGGGAAACACACACACATAGCCTACGCACAAACACACACACATACACACACGGACAAGCGGTGATCTATTGGGCCTATTTTTTTCATAAATTTAAATAGGCTTAAAACTGAACTAATGAGATCAATCTGAGGCGGTGTGTGTGTCTGCTTGTCCTGTTTGTGTGAGTGTCCCCCTCCCCCTAACTGCTGCTAAATATATGCAGGTATCGGAACGAAATTGGTACGAATAAAGGTCTATGTTAGGAAGTCTCAATGTCATATTTTGAAATAACGTCATTGCGACCAACTGCTTGAGACATACAACTTAAACATGAATCCAAGGTTGGATATCTCATGAAGTTTCGTTGGAAACTGTTCCAAAATTGGTACACATTTAGGTAATCATATTTCATATTCATTTTGAGCAACCCATACTGGACAATCTTGCCAACATAATTCACCGCTTGCTGACAGGTTCAATGTTTAACTGCATGTAGCTTCCAAACTCTCAAATGGATTTCAACAAATTTTGTATGCATAGGCTAATGTATGTCTGAGATATAATTCTACGTCCTGACAGGGCTTCTGTTTGTTAGTTATTGAGTTTCAGGGGCGGAACTACGAGGTCAACTGTTGATTAATGCTCTCAAGACTTTTGAGACTAAAACTCATTGATTCATGGAAACAAGTTTGTACTGCAAATTGCGTCAATATCTCAGAATCTATAATTATCTGGAACGAACTTCAACATGAGCCACTATTGGACAAGATGTGTTAGTGTTTGCAGAGTAGATCTACGCGTGATTAACTACAACACGTTTTCAGAAAACAAATACAAATCAGACAACGTGATTCTACCTTCAGATTTAAAATGGAGAAATTATTGATTAATGTAATTACTAGTACAAAATTTACTTCGCTGATAAGGTGCCGACCAGAAATTGCGAAGAAGAAGTGATATGATGAATGCATATAGGCTATCCAAGAGAGTCAGCTAACCTTATACCACCCATGTTAAAACATGACAAATTTACCCCATTAACTGAGCAAATTCAAATGATTACAGGGGTTATCAGATATTTATTTCTATTCACCCTTGACATAAATAGCTTAAAGTTACACTACTATGAGTTTTCAAAATATAGGCCTGATTTGCACTGAATACCGTAGTCGTTCATCCAGCTGAGCACAATCAACTGCAACTTTACCGGGGGAAAATGGTATATAGGAACAATCGCATTTTACTGTACGCAGTGCTAAATAATGGACTGAAAGAGTTGATTTAATTATGCTATACCGGATGAATGAATAGCCTTCCCTAAGTAGATTATGTAGGCCAACCATCGCCTGCTGTCAGGAAGGTCGATATTTCTCTCCTTGTATCCCGTATGTTACTAAGTAACTGCAAGCATATCCCGCAAACGATACTGAACACTATTATTTTTCCTTCATTACTCTATTGCAAATAGTTTACTTGATAATAGTGGAAACTCTCGCCACTTAACACGCAGAGCAGCGGCGACAGCGCATAGTGCTACCATCTATCGGCTCGAATAGACAACTACTGGAACGAACTGCAGAATTGAAGTGTAACACAATACGATTTCGAAAACGCAAAGAAATACTGATTTTATGGCCTTTGCGTACTTCTTGTAGCATAATATAGGAAAGGGAAGTGGATGTTCATCCGAAGGAGGCAGCAATAAGAATTAATTCCATGTCATGTATATTGTCATTAAAACATTTAATCGTCATTTTATGACAGCAGTTTGACTAGCCTACAGATATTCCAAAAGCAAATTACACGTGTAATATTTTATTGAGCTTGATAATTTTAGTGGGAAGATTTTTCCCTGATGAATCATTCGTTCTATTCACATACGCCTTAGGCTGGCTGCGTGGCTCAGCGGTAACGTTCTCACCAGCTGTGCCCAAGGTTGCAGGGTCGAATCCTGGCGCCACCAGTTGGCATTTGAGGGGACGCAAGTGTGAGGGAGCCGTGTCAGTAGATTTACTGGCAAGTTAAAGATCCCCATCGGGGCAAAATTCCGGCTCCCTGGTGTCTCTAAAAGCCGCTGTACTTAACAGGGATGTAAAACCAATAAAAAATTAAATTAAACACATATGTTTTAATAAGGAGTGTAATTTCGTACAACTGTTATAGATACCTTCATAAGAGTCCATTAATTGATAGGAAACAACCAGTTAATCTGCTTCTAATCCCAGAGGTGCTTTCAGACAACAACAAGATGGCAAAAACTATCTTCATGGCCATGACATTTTGGCAGACAAACCCCCCACTCACATATTTTGGGAACAGCATTTATCTGTTCTTTACAACCCACTGACCACACTTGGAAAAGGATTAAATGGATAGGTTTAATCACAACAATGTTTTTAAGAAAGACAGAATATTTCCAGGTGCTGAGAGATCTCATTGTGAGCCCCCCCCCCCCCCCCTGTGGACACTAAATATAACAAACATTTTTTTACAATATTAATAACTATTATTTTAATATTAAAATAATATTCCTAGAACGCTCCTAAAATATTATTTAATATTAAAAAATATTGAGACTCCGTGGCTTAGGCGGCAGCACGCCGGCCTCTCACTGCTGAGTCCGTGGTTCAAATCCCGGTCACTCCATGTGAGATCTGTGCTGGACAGAACGGAGGCAGACAGGTTTTTCTCCGGGTACTCCCGTTTTCCCTGTCAAAATTTCATTCCAGCAACACTCTCCACTATCATTTCATTTCATCTGTCATTCATTTAATAATTGCCCCAGAGGAGTGCTTCAGGCCTCGGCAGCCGGCACAGTTCATATCCTCGCCGCTCGATAGGGGCTTCATTCATTCCATTCCTGACCCGGTCGGAGACTGGAAGCAGGCTGTGGATTTTCATTTCAAACAATATTGTTCGCTTCTAGTCGCGCTTAGACCAGGCTAGGCATGATTATTACCTACACAAAAGGAAATATGTCTAATATGATGTTTCTCATTTCTCTACTGGAGATATGTAACCTCCTTGACTTTCATAGTGTTTCGAGGGACAACGAAATTCGACATGCAAGCCACCCTCTGGATTCAAATAAAAAAGCTTGCACCTGGCACCCGAGGCCATACGATATTATTATTACTAATATCTTACATTGCATAACAACAACTTAGTATAACAGTAACGGTCTAGCAGTAAGTCAAGTTTCAATTTCACTCGTAGCTTCCAACACAGACACAAATCACAATCCACACGCACCCATACGCGATTGAACGCCAAGAAAACAGGTGGTGGACAGAACCCTAGATGTATAGATATTGGTTTCAACTCGTTATTATTTATACACCTTGAAGTGCAAATTGCACGTTATATGTATATACCTTTGAAATACACTCACCCCAGCTTACTTACAGTATTTTACAGATTTAAGTTTGACGGATAGGGTTAAATAGTAGAAAAAATACAGGTACGTAATCATTAGTAAGCCTAGGTTTACTTACAGCTGTTTGTTTTGAGGAAATCTGTAAAATGACTTGGGATCACTTTGTAATTTGTAATTTTGTAATTAAAACACCCATACATAGCCCAAAAGTTACACTTCTAACATGTGCAGCATATAAAATTACCAGATGATTGAAATCGAACCACAAGATAGAACGCAGAAACGGTGTCGCCAGTTTTTCGCGGGAGTTTCCATTATTATCATGTCAAGCTATTTGTCTATAGTCACATCAAGTGGAAAATAATAGTGTTCAGTATCGTTTGCAGGATATGCTTGCAGTCCATTAACCATACGGGATGGAAGCAGAGAAATATCGACCTTCCTGATAACAACGTTAGTTGGGCTGCATAAAACAATATTATTTGGGGCAGCTGATTCTCCTGGTATAATGTATGTCTATTAATAATATTATAAATAACCCCTGACACTACAGCCCATTAAGGGCCTATGCCTACCAAGTGACCGCTGCCCAGCCATTTGGCCTGCAGATATTGGGGTGACGCGTGATCAGCACATTGGGTCTCCTCGGCCGTTGATCTTGGTTTTCGTGATCGGGGCGCTGCCTCACTGTCAGACAGCTACTCAATTGTCCTCATCAGGCTGAGTGCATCCCGTTCCAGCCCTCACGTCAGTTTCTAAAATCCCTGACGGAGTCGGGGTATCGAACCCGGGGTATCCGGGTGAGAGGCAGGCGTGCTACCCCAACACCACGGGGCCTAGGACCCCACACAAGACACGGCACAAACCTAGAAAAATTGCTGAGTTTTAATTCACTGGCCGTGAAAGTCAATATAGGCTACCTTGATAGGGAGGTCATGGCTGCTTGAGCTTTTAGTTCTCGCAGGTAAGAGGTGCACTTGCACTATATATACTGGGAGGTAGCGCGCAGTTCGCTACTCCTCTGGGGGTCCGGGTGGCGACACCAAGAGCCCGCTGATGAGCCAGCTTAATGTCCTTGGCGAAACCCCACACAAGACACGGCACAAACCTAGAAAAATTGCTGAGTTTTATGGGAGAAATCTTTTGCACATGGCTGAATACTTTCAGTACTGAGCCCGTTAGAGGAGGTTATTCGTGAACCACCGACAGAAAGAAATGGTACTTCGAACGACCCCGTCCTTCGAACCCAAAACCTGTGAGGATCGGATGCATTTCTTTAAGGGCTTGCGTAGCACGAGAGTCTTGGTCCCAGATATCTGGTCCATTTGCACGAATTATGTCAAAGACGCCCAAAGAAATACACCCGCCAAACACAAACTAACATTAAAGAGATCCAGTCTTAAGTAACATTTCGTGAATATTTTATTCAATAATGAAACCCCTATCCTAGTTCGGAAGGTTAGAAAATCAGCTATTCCGCTAACTAATTACAATGATTGAGTAAACAAATACTTAGTTAAATTAACTAACCCTCGCGAAAGACCTGATTACAAAGAAAAGCAACAACAAATCTAGGCACGTGGCACAAACGAATATAACGCGAAAGCAAGTTACAAGCAAATGACTCGGAAAAATTTACATTTAACAGCTGGGCAAACCAATCCCTTTGTTCGGATGGTACCACGTCCACTTTACAATTACATTTAATATCTGTCTAAATCCTGACTTTAACGAAAATATTACGACGAGACGCGTCGTAACCCAAAACTAACACAAAAGCTAATGTTAGCAGACCACAGACTATAAAAAAAACATTACATAAGAATACACTCTTACAGCTAACAGGGTACAATACAGGTAATGCACTTGGAAATAAGTCAATAAACACTCGGACACAAGTCTACGTACGCAGATTAGGAAAGCTCTTTGCCCCCAATCGTCATCTCAAGAATGTGCGTTATGTTGGTAATAGCGTAATCAGCATTACGACTTACGTTGCTTTGAATCACGCGGACCATAATGTACGAACTACTGGTTCCAGCGATCCATGCCGTCGATTACAAGTAGTGTAAGTTTAGTTAAGGGTTCACTTCCATAAGGAAATGACGTAGAACAAGGTGTCGGAGTAAACAATAAAGCAAATGGTTTCAAAATTATGATGCTGAAATTAAGAAATTATTTATCACGTCGTTTTAATAGAGTGAGAAATATTGATTTATATTCAGGTTTATGAAAAAGGTTTAGTTGGTTTAGTTAAGACACCAGTCGTAGGCTGCTGAAATCTCCTCAGAGATAAACTCGAAGATATGACTCTTTTTTATTTTATTTTTTTTTATTTTTAGCGTATGGCTTTTAGTGCCGGGAGTGTCCGAGGACATGTTCGGCTCGCCAGTTTTGTAGCTGCTTCGAGACGGACACCCAATGGGTGAGCTACAAGTACCGTTGGGGAGGGAAGGAGGGAAGTTGGATTGCAAGGACGAGGAGTTGGAAGGTAGCGGCTGTGGCCTATAGTTAGGGACCAACCCCGGCATTTGCCTGGAAGGAAGATGGGAAACCACAGAAGACCATCTTGAAGGTTGCCGGCGGGGGGATTCGAACCTCCTCGCCTCCCGGATGTGAGCGACTGCCATCAGTCATGCCGTAACCACCACGGCTAACTCACCCGGTGATATGACTAAAATAGTCAACAATAATACCGTGAGCTAAGAATGGCTCGAGTACAATAACACAACTGTGTAGCGCGGGTTACACCATTTGCACGCATATACTTATCGGTCAATCAGGCCCTCAGGCTCAATATTGCCGGAATTCACTAATACCAAAGGGGATATTCATTCCATCTACCCTTACAATAATCTGTGTTCTAAGACACAACAATCACATGAGTTGGCTAGCCTTACACATTAACTTGGTCAATTTACATTGAAGAATAAACCTTTATTACAACTTGCTAGATCATCCGAGTCACCAGCGAAAAATAAGATGCTTCAATACATGAACATTCTCTCGCATAAAGTAGCGGTACAATCAGGTGTTCACAGCGATCAAATGCTGTTACAAAAGCCTACAAAACACTCCTATAACATTGACCTTCGCATTCCACAAATGTTCTGTGACGTCTGAAGTAAAAGGAGACAGTCAGTCTGAAAGACTGGACTTTATATCATTTTAAATGTTACAAATCCTGAAAAATGCTAGAAAGGCTGGAGGCTTCTAGCTTCGCTCGAAGCCAAAGACATGTTAGATGATCAAGAAACAATCAGAACGCTAGAAAGTTACAAGTCATGAGGGAGCTGGAGCGCGCGGTGAAAGGAGGGAGCTGGCTGGATGACGTCACGCTCGCCGTGTCGTTGCCGTCTCGTAACTCCAGAGCTCACCAGTGAACTCAGTACACATGCACCAAGCAGTACTATGACGTCACACACCTCAGTGCATTCTCGGTACATTTCGTGACGTCGCCGTAACGTAACGACGAAGTCGACTAGATCATTTAAAATTATAAAAAAAACGATGAATAAGTAAGTCTCGCGTTGAATGCTGGGAGAAATAACCAGGCTTTAACACTTAGCAATAACACGTTATAAAATTTTGAAACGCAATAACAGTTAAACAATATCCACGTATCGTCGTAAACGATAACCACTAACACGTAAGGACTACACACGTTATAAACTTAAAACACTTATAACTTAAAACTTATAACTTAAAATAGGCTACAAACGAAAATTATAACAAAGTCAACTTTACTCGGCAAATACTGCGTTGCAACTGTCCCGTGCTGTTCCGCAGCATTAATTTCATCGATCCTACAACACTTCTTTCCTCAAGACAATTGCTGCCTCAGCTCCGCGTTGCTATCTGCTCGTCTGACCTTTAGCTCGACGTTCTACCTACAGTGGTGCGCCGGCCATCAGTGCTAATGTATTAAATCTGCATAATATTGTTCACATTCTTGATTTATATTAAGTTAATCTAGAGGTATTAAGACGAGTGGGAGAGGAGAGATGTTTCTTGCGACTGCTAATGAAGAGAAGAGATAGGTTGGTAGGACACATGCTAAGACACCCATGAATAGCAAGCTTAGTTATGGAAGGAAGGGTTGAGGACAAGAACTGTAGGGGTAGACCAAGGTTAGAATATGTTAAACAGATTGCTTTGGATGTAGGGTGTGGTAGCTATGTAGAGATGAAACGATTAGCTCAAGACAGGGAGGCATGGAGTGCTGCATCAAACCAGTCAAAAGACTGAAGACTCAAACAAACAGTGGTTATTTTGTCTACAAAGCGTACCTAACTATAATCGTATTAAATTTTATCATTGAATTAAATATGATATTCGTACCTTCAGGATCCCCATAAATGGGCTTGGGGCGGACACGTGGCCAGGATGCATCAAGATAGTTGAGCCTACACCGCAACGATATGGGATCCCAGGATTGGAAAACGAAACTGAGGAAGTCCAAAGCGTCTCTAGGAATTCAGGATAGTAGTTGGTGTTCAGTGGACAAGGACAGCGAGAGACAGAGCTCCTTTGCATAGGGATGAGCAATTTATGATCTTACAATGAAGTCAGAACTTTTAGGGCTAGGATTATTGCCATAAGGTCAAGGATATTTAGTGATTATTAATGCGTGTCAATAGCTTGTGACATAACAGCGGTAGCTACGCTCGCTAACGAGCAGCACTAGGTCATGTGACCAAGCTCTCTGAGGAATCAGTAGACATAGGTTCGAGCCGCACCGTCGGCCGTCCTTGAAATGGTTTTCTGTGGTTTCCCCATTTTTTAACTCCAGGAAAATGCTGGAATGGTGCCTTCTGGCAGGCCACGGCCGCTTCCTTCCACATCCTTGCCCAGTTTCATTCATCTTCATTCATTTAATCTCTCATTAACTGTTCTCATGAGGTGGCGTCAGAAAGGGCATCCGGTCGTAAAAACCATACGCCACACAGAATTTCATCGCATCTCACCCCCAACCCCATTGAAATCGGGTAGACATGCAATAGCTTATAGGAAAAACAAACTCTCAGGGACTAGCTCACCCAGTGAGTTCAGGAAGCCCTGTACTTTAGGGATGTGATGGGTTTTAATAATTTGTAATAAAGAGTATCCATGTTCTAAATTCACTAAAATTCTTCGACTAGGACCCATAGAGGATGTGTGTTCTGCAAGAGGGAGGCTTTAGTCTTGGTTGAGACCACTACGAAGTGCCAGAGATGTTTATAGCCCAGGTAACTCTCCACTGGCCAGTATGGAATTTCCCCGCAGTTGCGGGCTCTCCTCAGCAAGAGTGAGCCGACGGGAAATGCTTGGGTATATAGCACTAGACAAGAAAGATATGTAAGGCTGCAGACAGTTAGGATCTAGGATCTAGGAAGCGGCCGTGGCCTTAAGTTACGTATCAACCCTGCATTTTCCTGAGTAGAAAGCATGAAAAAGCACTTCCAGGATGGCTGAGGTAGTAATCGAATCCGCCTCTTGTTAGTTGTACCTCACGAGACTGAGTGCACCGCGTCCTAGCCTCCAAATCAGACTTCAATGTCTTGGCAGAGCCGGGAATCGAATCCGGGTATTTGCGGTGATAGCCAAGAATGCTAGCCACTACGCAACGTGGCGGACAATTGGCATTTAGATACGAGTATGTTAGGAATATGGTGTCTCTAGAAACTACAGTAGGATTGTATCTTGATACTGGCAGGGTACTGGGGCTGTTAACCCTATTATGATACGAAGAGAACAACTCGAGGGCCTCCAGTTCGAGACCACTGGTGGGCTATAGAGAGAAGGATTCAGCCTTTCACCCCTTCAGGTATAATGTATCCCTGTTAACCAGAAACACGTTGAGTATCGCTTGTCCCGTTTACTGTTATTCATTGGGCTCTTTTTATGGCCTACCTGGGTGGCTAACATAGTCCGATTACAGGCTGTAATCTGAACCGTGTTTTGTTTCTTTTCCCTAGTGCTCGTCACAATTCGTGGCCCATTCATCATTTTGGGGAGACTCATAAAACTGGAGTTCCGGCCTCGCTTGGAAAATATACATCTCGGCTCTCCAGTGTTCCTCTTCAGTTTGTTTCTTTCTTTTTCCTTATCTTTTCGTGTTCTTTGCATTTTTAGGTTTTTCGCTAGGGGCGCCGTCACCATGTGGGCTAGGTGGACACAAACAAGTCTGCACCGTTGGCTGAAGAAATACGAAAACTATGGGGTCTAAAATGCTTTAGAATTTTACCAGTGGTGATCTCTTCCACAGCAGTTGTTCCAAAGGCGATTTTAATGGCTCTGGAGGAACAGCAAATGAAACACCTGATTGCCAGAATACAGATGGCAGTGTTGTTGGATACGTGTCATATTGTAAGGCTACTTTTATCACAGTAAGACTGACATAATTGTGAAATCCGTATCTTGGAGACTGAGTGGTACCATATTTATGAGAAATTGAAGATAATAATAATAACAATGCCTATTTGAAATGACGGAGGCAATTTATATAATATATTCCCATGAAACTTACTGTGTAATGCCAAACGTTCTAGGTAGTGTGGAGAAGAGAATGCAATTTATGAAATATAATAATTCTGTGTAGTTCACAGTTAAATAATTGGTTAATGTTGGTATAGATTCAGAATAATGTGTCTAGTTGTATGAGGGAAGTACAGTATTAAAATAATGGGTAACGTACCACTTCTGTCGTTCTAATGTCTAGCGTTGGACCCCTATCTGGCCTTGTTCTGTGATGCACTGAGTAAGAGAACAAGTTTCAGATCCAACTCTAGGCACATTAGAACAACGAAAGGGGTAAGTTTCTCACTAAATGAATACTATCCTTGAACAATTAGAAACACATTCTTCTCTCTATTTTTCATTGTACAAAATTCTCGTTTATCGTTTGCCTTCAGTGTCGTGAAGAAATTGTTGTCAAAGTTGACGAACCATTCTTAAAAGGACCGGCATTGGTAACCATACCAATAGATGTACCAACAATGTAAAAAGGAACTTCACTTTTAAGAAAATATACGACGCACCCTCATCACTAGAGCGGGTAATAAGCGATGTTAGGTTAATCGATTAATAATCGATTATTCGGATAATTTTGAAATTAATCATAAACAATTAATCGATTAATCGACTGACTGCTTAATCTATTAATCAACTAACCGTCCAATTGAGTAACCGAATAATAGATTAATTGGCTAACCAAATAATCGAACAATCATTTAATTCATTAGTAGACACGAGATTTAAAGAAATGATAGGTTGAGTTACACATAGTTTCGGACTAATGTACAGAAATTTGTATAAGCTATTTTTTGCCTAAATATACAAAGTGTCCTTAATTGTTTATGTTAACAATAACCAAATGAGAGTAAGTGACAGTGGAAGGACAAATATAATTCAAACTGTGGAGGGTTTCGGAAACAGAAAACGAAGAGTTTTCAGCGAAGATTTTGAATTCATGTTCAATGTTTACAATTTTGGACAGAAACAGTTTTGTTTTACTTTGTTTTAGCCCAGTTTTCGCAAAGAAGGTACATTGTTTGATACACTATATCTTAGTTAATTAATTAAATGAATGTTTTGCTTCTTTCAGAGAGTAGTCAAAGGAGCGACTTATATACTGTAGATTAATCGACAAGCAAGTAATCAATTAATTGACAGAACGATTTATCTATTGAATGATTAATACATTAAACAAACAATCGATTAATCGTTATTCATAACAATTGATCGATGTTTCTCTTTCGAATAATTGACCATTCGATAATTGAAATTAATCGATTAAAAGTACCATCCCGACACCCATGGCGTGAAAGTTCTAAATAATTATTTGAAAATTAAAAATTCAAACCTCATTGAATGTATGACCTGGCAGTTGGCACACTTAACATAATTGGATTAAAATATACAAGTCATAAAAATATGTTATGGCTGCTAATCAAATTCAAGAAAGACATTTGAAGTATGTTATTTTGTGCAAGTTTTAAATTGACCTCATTGTTTAGAATGTTTTTGAAAAAAAAAAAACTGAACAGAATTATTGTAATAGTTGAAGTTATGGAAAGGGATAATTTATTCTCATGTGTTTTTAATGTGTCTGTATATTTTAAAGAGAATTAACAGGTACTGAAGAAGTCTAAAAGACGTGAAACCTGTACACTTTGCAGACTAAGAAAACTATATAGTATTGACGAGAAGCACACATTTAGAAAATCTCCCAAAAGGAAAAACAATTGATGTGGGCCAATACGGAATAATTTCATATTGTACAACCAAAATTGTTAAACTTATGGCATTCTAAATTAGTTTTGTTCATACTGCGGGAGGGTGGTGATTATCAAGTCGCTGCGATAAAAGCCGGGGAGTAGAGGTGGCAGAGTCACATACTCTATTTAACCGGCATTAGTAATAGATGATCGGCTATTACAGCAGTATTAATTTCTAACTCATTCGATTAGGGACACTTCTTCTTCTTATGGCTCCTATCCGTTCCGGATGTTGGCTACCATCTTGACTGTGCTGTTCCTATCACTTGCAGCTCGGAATAATTCAGTAGATGTTTTTGAGGTCCAGGCTGTGAGATTTTTTAACCAGGATATTCTTCTTCGTCCAACACTTCTCTTCCCTGGTATTTTTCCTTGAAGAATAGACTGTAGGAGATGGTACTTGGTGGTATTCCTCATGATGTGCCCTAGGTATTGGATTTTACTGATTTTCACTTTGGTTAAAACTTTCTTAGTTTTTTTCATTTTTTGGAGAACCTCAACATTTGTGACATGGTCTGTCCATGGTATCCGCAATATCCTTCTGTACAGCCACATTTCAAACGCCTCTAACCGTTTACATAAAGACTCCGTCAGAGTCCATGTGTCAGCACCGTAAAAAAGAGTAGAGAACACATAACAATGCAAAAGCCTGATTTTCGTAGTCATTGTCAGCCCATGATGTTTGAACAAATTCCGCATCTTATTGAAAGTTGTCCGGGCTTTCCCAATTCGAGACTTCAACTCATCAGAAGGGTCCCATTGGTCATTTATGGTAGTGCCAAGGTATATATACTTATGCACTTGTGCAATGGGTTTCTGGTCTATACTTAGTTTGCATGCAGAGACTTTGTTTTTACTAATGACCATCAATTTTGTCTTCTGAGGGTTTATACCTAAACCATATTCATGGCTTTTTTGGATAACTTTATCAATGATATGTTGCAGGCTTTCTTGACTATCCGCAAAAATCACAGTGTCATCGGCATATCGAATGTTATTTACCCAGTTACCATTTAAGAGCACTCCCATCTCAACTTCCTCTAGAGCTTCTTTAAAGATATATTCCGAATAGATGTTAAGTAACAATGGAGACAATATACAGCCTTGTCTTACACCTCTTAGAATATCTATATCTTCCGTGTTCTCGTTACCCAACCTCACATAAGCAGATTGATTCCATCCAAGCCAATCTTTAGTAAAATTTCTATCATCTTATGATGTCTTACTCTATCGAAAGCCTTTTGATAGTCAATAAAGCAGGCATATATATCGCAGTTCACATCACTGCACCTTTGAAACAATACTTGAATGATAAATAGGGCTTCACGTGTGCCAAATGCGTTTCTAAAACCAAATTGTGTAGAAGAAACTTGTTCTTCACATATTTTGTATATTCTGTGATCTTCAGAAATACCTTCAGGATGTGATTCATGAGACTGATTGTTCGGTACTCACTACAAAACTTAGCTCCTGGTTTTTTAGGTAGTGTGATGAATTCGGATTTAAGACAATCCTGAGGAATGTACCCAGAATTGTAAATGTCGTTGAATATTTTAGTCAACCATTTCACATTATCTTCATTCAAAAGTTTTAAAAGTTCAGCATTGACATTGTCAGGGCCAGTGGCTTTACCATCCTTCATGGCTTTTACCGTGGTTTGTACTTCATGTATCAGAATTTGTGGTCCTGTTTCACCATTTATTCGAGGTGGTTCCTGTCGAGTATACAAGTGTTCTATATATCTTTGCCACGTATCTTTAAACTCTTCTTTTCCTACAATTAGTTTTCCTTCAACATTGACCAATCTATTTCCTTGTCTAGTTCTATAATTCCCTGTCACTTCTTTAACTTTTCGATGAACATTCAAGCTGTCATGTTTTAATTGTAACATCTCTATTTCATTACATTTTTCTAGCATGTGCCTTTCCTTAGCTAATCTTATTTCTTTCCTGATTTCCCTGTTGATGTTCTTATATTCATCAGGATTACCCTCTGCTTTCCTTTTCTTATCCATCATTTTAAGAATCTCTTCAGTCATGCATGGTTTCATTTTAGTTATATCTGTTACTAAGTGATCTTTCTTCATAGATTCAACGGTATTAGTTAATGTTTTAATTTTCTCATCGGTACATAAAGCATCAGATAGGGATCCAAGTTCATCATTGAGCTGTTCTTCTACATTTTGTCTTACTGAAGGTTCAATTAATATACGCATATTATACTTTATGGCTCTTCTCTTTTGAATCTTTTTCATTTTGATTTTAAAAACTCCAACTAGAGGGATATGATAGGAATGAATGTCCGCACCGGGATATGTTTTCATTGAGACACAGGTGTTCCTATATCTTTGATTTATCAAAATATAGTCAATTTGGTTCCTTATAATTCTTTCACCTGAATCTCTAGGAGACTTCCAAGTATACCAACGTCGTGGTGGTAATGTGAAGGATGTGTTGGTTACTATGAATCCCCATTCTCCTGAAAATGCGCAAAGTTGATCTCCTCTCTCATTCCTTTCACCAAGCCCATATTGACCTACAATACTGCCTTCAGATCCATGTCCTACTTTAGCATTGAAATCTCCCATAATTATTGTTAGATCTTTCTTTGGTAACTGGTGCAAAACACCTGTGATTTGGGAGTAAAACTCTGCAACTTCTTCATAACTATGGTCTGTCGTAGGAGCGTACACCTGGATGATGTTAAGGTGCGCAGGCTCAGTATTTATTTGAAGCAACAATGCTCTCTCTGAGATAGGTATAAAATTGGTGACACACTTTGCGACCAATTTAGATACTATAATTCCTACTCCGTGTTGATATAATCCATTGGTAGAGGTGTTAGTTTTTGTTAATTCGCGATAAAACGAAAAGTCATATTTAGAGGTTAGGATGTTTTATTTTCACGTATTTACATGTTTCGTGCCGCCCAGGAGTGAAATTAAATCGCGAAATAACGCGAATTTTGTGAATAACACCACAAATACCGCAATCTGCGAAATAAAAACAAATTTTCATATTTTTTCCCCACACCAATCCGAACATTTTTGTCCTCAAGCCGATAATCGAATTTGGTTGGTGTTCAATTCGAGAGAATGATCGATTGTATAGTTTCGCGAGGGGTAATACTACGATATACGTCATATTACGATATACTGTCGATATTCTCGTTACTCGTTGGATTTTAGCGCTTTGGTAAACAGCTGATATATCGCGGCGTGAATAGTTTGGCCGTCTACCTCCAAAAGGTTATGTGATAGTTGTTCATAATGTAAACTACGTTTGCCTCCTGTTACATCGGTAGCGAGTGTAAATTATAGTAGAGAATTCTATATAATTTAATAAAAAAGGTGCGCAAATTGTGTGTTATCATCGAAGCTAGTGTGTTATTTGCGTGAATCAGTTGGCGACCACGTGTTCGTCGTATTAGTTCCGAACTCAGCAGTACAGGAAGATGAGACGCGACGTAATTTAAATATTATGACACGAATTCAGAAATAAATTTTGCGTGTGGTTACGAATTTATACTGGCGTGTGACTACAGTCAACCGTGTGATAACAGTGTTTGTTACTGGGCATCGCTCAGTTGAGTTTAAAAATGCCGAAGGTAGCTGTTTCTGCCACAGACAGACTTAAAGAATATAAGAATGAAGGATTTATAATTTCTTGTGGCATTCTTATGTGCAAATATTGTGATTGTCGGTTAGATTATCGCAGGAAAGATGCATTAGACAAACATTGCAAATCGGAGAAGCATTCAAAACGCCGAGAAAATTCGCGTCTTGAAGTTAGTGTTCCTAGAGTGGCCACCTTGAAAGAAACATTATCAAATGCTAGTCGTGTGAAGGATATGAAAGAAGAGTTTATTTTGGACACTACTACTGCGTTTGTGAAAGCTAATATACCAGTAGAGAAACTAGACAATCCTGCTATCCGTACTTGGTTTAATAAGTACGTTCACGGAAGTGGAGATTTATCATCAGCAAATCAGATTCGTCAGAAATACATCCCCATGATTGGCGAAAGAAGGAGGGAAGAAATTAGGGAAGATATAAAAAACAAAGAAGTGTTTCTGCTATGTGACGAAACAACTGACAAGAATGGTAGGTGTGTTTTCAACATTCTTTTTCGTGCATCAGTACCATCAACTGAAATGAACACCCATCTGGCTGCCTCTGTTGTTCTAGATTCTGCCAATAGCGTAAATTGCTCCAATGCGATATTAGACACCTTGAATTCCTATGAAATTGAACGGGAGCATGTAGTGGCAGTAGAGTTACGGACTCAGCACGCTACATGACAAAATGTGTAACTACTCAAGGATTGATTGAAGAATTAAGTCATGTCCAGTGCTGGGCTCATAAAGTCAATCTTATCGGCTGCGTATTTGAAAACGAGCTGGACGAATTGAACATGTCTATAGTAAAAACAAAGAATACCTTTTTAAATACGCGAAAAAGAAAAAGCAATTACGTTGCATTTCTAAGGGAGAAATATGAAAACACAGAAAAAGAGAATGAAATTCTAGCTTTCCCAATGCCTGTATGTACAAGATGGAATTCATGGTTTAAGGCTGCAATGTATATGGCCACGCATGTGGATGATCTGGTAGAATTTTTCAAAACATTGGAAGATTCAAATTCTGGGGTCAAATTTTTCCAACAAGCATCGACTTCAACAATACAATTTATACAATTACAAGCATTGTATGTTTCTGTTGTTGGTTCCTCTCTTATGGACTTGCTTAATTTCTTGGAGGGATCTAAGTACCCAACAATTCACTTACTGGCTGGGAAGCTAGATGACCTTGAGGTAAAGCTCAAGCTATAGGCGATGGTGGAATGTTCAATCATACGAACTTGGAACAGCTTCCTCAAAAGATGCAGATAAAGGTTAAGTCCAAGCTTACGAGTGTTGCCCAGTCAGCTCTAGTGAAAGTCAGGACTTTAAGGACCACGGATCCAGCCAGGAAGACTGTAGAAGCCATCGGGTCATTGTTTGATCCTCGGCATACACCTAAGAAGGTATCTCCCACAGAACTGCTCCAATTTAAGAAGAATGCCCCATTTCGTACGAAGATGGAGTCTCGACAGTTTTTAGAGGCTCACAGCATTTACCTGACTGCAATCAAGAACCAACTGCGTCATGAAGATAATGTGAATGTTCCAGAGATCCTCATGGGATTAAGGCCTGCTCACCGAGACTCTGCAACAGCTGCATTAAAGTGTGTGTTGTATCCTTGTTCAAATGTGGATTCTGAAAGGTCATTTTCGAAATACAGACTCATAGTAAGTGATAGGAGGCGAAAATTGACAGATGCAAATGCTGAGACTTTAACCATGATCTACTTCCAGTGATTTCACCGCAGTATTTGGATAAAACTGAAAAAGGTATTCACTGAAATGTGTTTCGAGATGGTGAATGTAAAATAAAAATGTGACTTCCATTTAAGTATTATCTCATTCTTCCATAGCCATGTTTAACGTTTTACCCTGCTGTTTTGTTTTTAACTTTGTTTTATTAATTGTTTATATTTTTAAATGCACTTATTGTACAAACTTTATCGCTTTCCAAATTTTAACATGTCATCCCCCGAAAAAATAATAAAAACACAAAACACCACCTTTTGAATTTTAAATCAACAAATCTTCAAAAAAAAATAACAACACTTTCTAACACCTCTATCCATTGGATGTCCCTGAATAGTAAACTACATGTCCATTGATGTCACAAGATCCTGATCCTGGCCAACGCATTTCACTTACGCCCATAATTTCTATCTCCATTCTGTCCATTTCTTGAATCGCATTATGGGTTTTCCCAGCTTGCGCCATAGTTTGCACATTCCACGTGCTAATCTTTAGACCATCTTTCACTGACAACTTTCCCGTAGCCGAAAATCCGATTGGGGGACTTGAAAGTCCGGAACATTTGGTTTTGAACACAGCCATGATGTGTTACTAGAGAAATCCATATGGATCTTGAATGCAGCAGTTTCTCATTGCTTTCTGCATTCTCATGCCGTTGACCAACTAGTAGCTCATCCGCCTTCAGGGGCAATTTCTCACCCCTAGGACAAGAGAGTGCCCAAACTTCCATCCACTGTTCCACCCTCCGAAGAGGTTGTTAGAATAGGTTGGAAGTGGATCTCCTTATACCGGGAGTTATTCGGTCCCTGTATTCGTTAGCCGCTTGAGTATGTAACTATACACCAAACGTTGCCCCCTCTCTACAGCGGGAAGGTGAATAACAGGTATTTCCTGTCATTGAGTTTAGGACCATAATGGAATTTCCTTACATGATCATAATAATGCCAAGTAAGCATTTTGCCCTGTTTACAAATAGCTGACATAGATAGGGTTGAAGATGTAATTGATCAATGTATACTCTGTGTCTTAGATCATAAATCCAATAGATGGCTGATGACGTCACATTTGTGAAACCAACATCTCGATCAGCTGACTGAAGGGAACTGCTTGGAACTGCGGATAGTTTGGAGTACTGAAATACTACACGTGATAATAGAATTGGTCTATTCTATTTTATTCATTACCGTACTAAGCCAGAATGGTGTATTACTGTGCAGCGTATGGATGTAAGGAGATGTTTAGAAAAGGATCGGGCATTTCGTTCCATTCGTAGGCCTAAGTTAATTCCTTGTAAAATAACCCTAAAATTCTTGACTTCACTACTTGTATTTCTTTACGTTTCCTCTTAACTCCGAAACATGAAAGAAAAATAATTTAGCATGTAAATGCTGGCATTTATTACAAATTATTAAAATTTATCCTATCCCTTACTCCACTGAACAAGCCTATGAAGCAAAATTAGGACCATCACAACATAAAAGAACCTTCCTTTTCAATCATGTTCAGTGTCAAATTGCAGGTTATGCTACTGATGTGACGATGTATGGTAGTCTTCGATAACAAATACGCTGAGGTAATATTTGTCATCTTATTAAACGTATGGACAGTGCGTTTGGTTGAGGAA
This sequence comes from Meconema thalassinum, assembly GCA_946902985.2. Classification (NCBI taxonomy): domain Eukaryota; kingdom Metazoa; phylum Arthropoda; class Insecta; order Orthoptera; family Tettigoniidae; genus Meconema; species Meconema thalassinum. The sequence goes on along the minus strand of OX336390.1, from coordinate 628,841,296 downwards.
ATTTTCAGGATACATTGCAGCCCTAAATTAATCAATTCTTCGTAGAATTCGAAAGTTCTGGGTTATTCTTGTGAAGGATTCTATTATTCATGGGAAATGGAAGTTAAAAGGAAACAGTTCATTGCTTGTAATGATTTCCTTTGTAGCAAATGTAATGCATAGTTTATAAAAAAGCAACGCTTACTAAATCAATAGACTTCCTTTTTTCCATTTGCCCATGTTTTGTTCACTTTCATAATATACTGAGATGGAAGGTAAAGCTGAATAAGAGCTAATCGTACGATACAATTTTGTAAAGTAATGTACTGAAATTAGCCAAAATACATTTTCTAATGAAAAACAAATTAGGAAATGATATAGTAATAGATTGAACTTGTTTGGAGCTCTCGGGCGTACAATCAAAAATGACCAGCTACACAAACACAATTCTGTTCAAGAATCAGCAGGCCTAATTCAGAGTTGAATTTGTTATTAATTATTTACAAGAGGGGCTCCTGGATGTAAGAGTATTATGGAACACGACAGCCACTTTTTACACAAACACAATTCTGTTAAAACATCAGTAGGCCTAATTCAGAATTGGATTTGTTATTAATTATTTACAAGAGGGGATCCTGGATGTATGAGTATTACGGAACACTACAGCCCCTTTTAACACCAAATATGTTACATTCTTAACCTTGCTACACCTTCCTGTACATAAAGAAACATGCGATGCTTTTCCCAATATCGTATAAATTACGAAAATGTGTGTTTAAACCCTTAATAAAATCTCATTTCCCCACCTACGCCTATCACCTTCCATTACGAGTTCCTCTGTTTTCCCTTTAGTCAGCTGATCGAGATGTTGGTTTCACGTCACAGTACAGGCGCAGTGTGGCAATGCGCACTCTATTGTGTTTTTTGCTCGAAGACTCTGTGTAGTTATAGAGTTTCTATCTGTTTCGTAATTTCTATGGCAATGGCGTTACAACCGACAAAATGGATGACAGTTAGGGCACAGAACTTATGACAGATATGATAAACCGCCCTTCTAGTTGGTGTTATCTGTGGACTGATTGTTTCAAAACCAAGATGGCCGTCACTTAGGGCACAAACATGTTTGCTAATATAACCTTGAAAACAACAAATAAAGACATCAGTTACCCTAGACAATACGAACACAAGGCCAGCATATAATAATAATAATAAAATTGGGTAAAATCGTATTGACCACCTGGAAAACATTAGATTTTGATTACCAAGGCAACACTGGAAAATGGCATCACACACCATATTTCATTATTATGAGTCTAGGACTAACTGACATCATCTCTAATCCCTAAACGAGCTCAGACACCCAAATTATAAAAATGTATATAGAAAGGCACTGAGATGTTAGAGGGGTGTTTATTACAAGCTTGACGAAAACGACTCTTTACTCTGTTCCTTTTACGGTATGGCGCAGTATGCACGAGCAAATATATCCCTTTGCGTGAGATTGGCTTCGAATTCCTCTACCGTTGCATGCTCAGCCTGTTACATTATTTTCAGGACATAAACAAGCCAAGAGATGTTCATAAGCTGCGAGAAACACCTTGTATAAGTGTGTTTTACGATATGTTAATAGGCATTCCAAGGGTCTCGTCGTATTTTAAGACTTACCGGGATCATATTTAAAAGTTAATTGCAAACACTGCGAGGATATAGTTACAAACTGTTCTCTTCGTTTTAATTACGAGTGAATGGAAAACTTATTTTTATTAGCATCATAAAATTTTATCTCAAGGAAAGACAATCCTGACATTCTGTTCATGGTTTTCATTACAAGAAATTCATATGCCTACAATATACTGAACATTTCCAACAAACTGTTATACTGCTGAGGAATTTACTCAGCAATTAGAAATTAAAATACGTGCAATATTTCAATCCAAATACTGGTTAATGATGCAATTGCCACTCTAATGCCGACTGAAAAGTAAAACACACCTTAAATCTGCGGAGAAAATGGCTCATTATAACTTTGTTTCTATTTAACTCTCATAGAAGCTTTCTACGAGATTTTATGAAGCCACATTGAACATAAATTATGTCCGTGTCGACAGGCTAACTCGTTTTTTTACGGATGGCTTTCATATCCAGTAGCACGAGATTTGCACCCAGCAGACCTGTAGGCATGTAGCCAAACACGCGACCCAACCTCTTGAGGTGTGGGGACTGATAACCTCAATGGCCTGACACTTACAACAATAACTACTTGAAGAATTTTGTAGTTTTAATTGACCGTTAATCTCGCGATCATGAGCCACGGGACCTCCTTTTTACGTTGAATCCGAACCACATGGCATGGCCATTTCACTTTGAAAATCTCACATGCATTGACCGGGGATCGAACCCAGTCCGCCGTGGTGAGAGGACAACAGCTTGACCGCTGCGCCACCACGCCCAATAACTATTTGAGGTGTAGGGACTGATAATCTCAATGGTATGACACTTAGAACAACAATCACATCTTGAGGTGTGCAGACTTTTTAGAATTTGTAGAACAAAGAAAATAAAAGATTGCAATATGTTTGATAAATAATCTTGCTTGATATGCTGCAGCTACTTCGGTGCACTATGGTAGATCTCTAGAACTTGGGTTCGATTTTTGACCAAGGATACAGAGCTGGAAAAGTCTACGACAAGCCAGTCGTGCAATGTTGACTCATTTGATGACCACAAGACAAAATTAAATGCCAGCTGTAGGTCGTCAATTTTAATTAAACGGCTAGATGGCAGTCGAAATGGAAAAGGAAAGAAGGAACTCCTTAATTGTACGTGACCATTAATCTTGCGATCGTGAGCTACAAGATTTCCTTTCTCCGTGAAATCCGAAACACAGTTACTGTATATGTGACATTGTACTTCGTCAAACAGTTCGCCTATATGACATGCAAGCATCACGCCCCGGTGACAGTAATGAATGAGCTGCGGCTTTCGGACTCCAACGTCGAGCAGAGCGACTCATTTACAAACAGGGTAACAAAGTTTTGACAAAACCATTAACATCCATCAATGACATGATATGTAACCAAATAGATCTCACCTTTCTCCGAAAATCTCTAGCTGGCATCATTAAACAGACCCCATTTCACCGCCTTCAGCTGTCATATCGCTCAGTCCGTAGAGCACAGGGTGTCACCCTCGTTCCTCCATTCGCTAGGACAATAGATTATCAATCTGGGTTCTACAATCGCTCTGCTCGACTTTGGAATGACCTGCCTCATACAATAAAAGACCTTGCTCCAAGACAATTTTGCTGCAAAGTGAAGGCTCTAAAGGGACTAAAACCCCATGTAGGCCTAAATTGAATTCATGTATAATGTAACTTTGTGTGTGAGTGGGAGTGTGTGCGTGCGTGTATGTATGTACGTATGTGTGTGTGCATGCATGTGTTCGTGCGTGAGCGTGTATATTCACTTTTATTTAAGAATCGTATGATATAAACGCCATGTACAACAGATTATGTGGTTACAGCAATGTAAAGTTGTAAATTCTAGCCTATATATAACATATGTATATAACATATCAGATTCGTATAGATTTAATGAACGGAGATGGAGTCACTGCTGTGTATGTGGGGGCCCTTTCTCTATCTGCCGTCCATAAATTGTAGGCACAGTTTTTGGAAAATAAATAAGTAAATAAATAAATAATAATAATAATGTGGCTCGCGGAGGATAATGTGGTGGCGGTGGTGAGTGCTGTTTTAAGAGGGGAAACAAAATACGATTCTAAATGCTAATTTATATCAGAGAAAATAACACAAGAAATATATTGCGTACGGTATTCAAATGTTTGTTTTTCTTTCCATTACGTAGATTAGTAACCTCTTTTCAGCGATTAATGAATTCGTTACCCATCTATGAATGTTGCATTGGGGTTTGAATCAGAATATTGGATTGAAATCGGGTCCAGGCAGTTGACAATTACCTGCTTGGTAACTACCTGTAAAACTGCTCCACCTCTTCCAACTTACCTTGGGGGCTAGTATGTGATAGTTTTCAGTGTCCTGCCTGTGTATAATCGCGCATCTGCTGATCATTTTTGCTAGTTTACAGTAACAGTTTGTGACCCGAACTAAAGGACACCTGGTAGAGTTCACCTTGGATCTGAGCACAATATTACAATAAATGTTGAGGCCATCTCACCCCTATACCATCAAAATCTAAGCATTGAAACTTCACGCATGCATTTATTGATATATTCTCAGCCCAGGGAAAGAATATTGCCATGATGAAAATTTCCAGTTTATATAAAATGAATTTTAAATTTAAACTGAAAAATAATTTTTGAGAATGTTTTAATCTCTTTAGGTTCACTTTTCTCAGAAACTACTGTACTTATTGTCATAAAATTGGTTGTGGGTTTACATGTGATCATTATAAACACAATAACCGCTGGCACAACAGACCGTGAGGGCTTAGGCCTACCAAGTGACCGCTGCCCAGCCATTTGGCCCGCAGATATTGGGGTGAAGCGTGATCAGTACATAGGGTCCCCTCGGCCGTTAATCTTGGTTTTCGTGATCGGGGCGTTGCCTCACTGTCAGTCAGCTACTCAATTGTCTTCACGAGGCTGAGTGCACCCCGTTCCAGCCCTCACGTCAGTTTCTTAAATCCCTGACGGAGCCGAGAATCGAACCCGGGGCCTCCGGGTGAGAGGCAGGCGCGCTATCCCAACACCACGGGGTGAATAGGTGAAATATAACTCGATGAAAACTGACATTCAACCCTAAAAGATATTAAAAATTACCACAAAATAACCAAAATTTGGTATACAAAATATAGTTTTTAATTGGCCAAATAATAATATAATGATTGAAATATTTCATCTACTGTATAACTCTATGCCTACACAACATATGTGGGTAGTTTAGTTGGGCTCTGTTGGATAGTTTCTGAGAAAGGTGTACCTAAAGAGATCAAAACATTCTCAAAAATTATTTTTCAGGTAAAATTTAAAATTAATTTTATATAAACTGGGCATTTGAATCAGAACAATATTCTTTCCCTGGGTTGAGAAGATGTAACTAAATGCATGAGGGAAGTTTCAATGCTTAGATATTAGTGGTATAGGGGTGAGATGGCCTCAAAATGTATTGTTATATTGTGCTCAATTGCAAGGAGAACTCTACCAGGTGTCCTAAAAAACTTGGTTCCACTCATCTCCTACTCCTTAATATACAGTGAAAATAAGAGACTAATAGACGTGAATATCACAATAGTTCCACAAAATGTACTGTAACACTTAGGTTTTTCAATACCGTAAACTACTTCAGTCCCCACCTCAAGAACTCTTTCCATCTCTTGGCCCACTGCCATTAAAGTTGCCCCATCATTATCCTAAATGGCACCAACCAATCAAGTTACTGTCGACTAAATAATTATGTGCGCTTGAATTTGAAGGTAGTTTACGAAATAACCAATAGGCCTGTAGAATATTCAATAAAACTATGATTTTTGTAGTTCCTTTTGACGTTATGTTATGTAGGCTTGGATTTTTAAATGTATATCTTAATATTTGTTATTGCAGGTGGAATATAATTAGTGCCCTTTTATAAGCGTGCTTCCACCATGCGTCAACGTTAAGAATTAGTTTCTCAAACCAGTCATCTCATCGAATCCAAATTTTAACACAATATCCATTGAGATGTTTTGTAAATGGGTTGTTAATTTCAGAATATTATTTCTTCAAGAAAAAGTTTTATTTTATTTTTGTAAGGTAACTTTTCCCTGACTCGGGGTGATTGGAGAAGTGCGTTCTTGGTCGCGCTTTGATCGTTATTTATCCAATGGTTGTACGGTATGACTGTGAAATACGGAAATGAATGATCAGTAAGTATGTATTTGCACGGGATAGAAAGACATGGATTAGTAGCTACGACACGGGAAAGCTGTACAGCATTGTCGAGATAGAGCAAAACACTGCCATGCCGCGCCTCACTCAGAATTTTCTAACTAATCTGGTTGTCGCAATGATGACTGCTTTTTGCATTGACTTGTATAAATTGGTATCGACATCGAGTTCTTTCAACCCCTGCAGTAGACTCCTTGGTACAACGCCAGTGCTTGATATAACAATCGGTATGATCCTCACCTTTGTAATCTGTCATGGTGTCGTGATAGACTCCACTAGGCCTTTATATTTGGAGATCTTTTCGTCATGATTTGCTTTTAAGTTGGTATGTTGTTGCTATTGTGAATGCTAAATCAACCAGGATGGCTTCTTTAACCTTCTTATTGACGACTACAATATCAGGCCTGTTATGGCAGACTGTGTGCTCGGTCAGTAGTGTACAATCTCAATAGAGACGATAGGTTTCATTTTCTGTGATGCACTCTGGGAGTTACTGATAGTATGGGACTCAATGACGTCCCAGAAGCTGAAATTTGTTGGCCAGTTCTTAGTACAAGATTTTAGCCACTGCGTCTTGCCGTCGTCTGTATTCTGTGTAAGTGGCTAAACGCTCCAGCCCAGACAACAGGAGATTTGAGTTAAGTTCCTGACTGCGATCATATTTTTTACTCTTACTTTATAGTATTAATATTACAATTGCAATTATTATTATTATTATTATTATTATTATTAATAATAATATTATTATTATTGATGCCCTTACTAGGTCTTCATCAACTTCCCCCCCGTCCTCCATTAAAGACTTGTCGTCAGAGTGACTTACTGTAACACTTCTGTCATATATGATAGAAAACATTGGCTGATGTGCACTGTACTTTGGGTTTCCTTCTGGAAGTGGTCAAGTGTTCTGTCTAAAGGCGGCTATGTGAACTACTTCGGAAATGATAATCGTGTTTGCCATCACGAGCGGAGAACAGGTAGCACTAATAAATTATTATAATTGTAGCGATGATTCATGCGAATTTAGAGATGCAATGAAGTAATGTAATGATATGTGATATTCTCCAGCCATTGCATTGATAACATTGTACATCCAGACGTAATATGGTGGACACAGGGCACCCGAAGCGACACCGATCATATTGAAGAGTTCCATCTTTAACAATGAACTTCAAATGATTACGTGTTGGAATGATCTGGGCTAGTATTGCTACCGTAAATCCTTCAGTTTTTGGGAAGATGTGCCCTTCAGTTAGCCAAAATGTCGACGCTATCATGTCGACATGGGCTTGACTTAATCCGTGTGGATGCTTCCCGTGCTGCTGTTTCGCCATCCACGAATTCTATTTCTCAAGATCATTGGTTATATGATTAAACATTTGTTCACTCAAGACCAGTGGCGTGAAATCATCAGCATCACAGATGACTTTGTGGAAGTTAGAATTACTTCGACGAAAATACTCTCTCAGACAATTCATTTCACGTGACAATAGGTTCCCGATATCAAGGAATCCGCGACCGCCTAGATATCTTGGCAGAGGCATTCTCTCTACCGATGACCTGGGATGATGATTAAGCGCTTTCGTCATTAGCGTTCTAAGTTTCCGTGCAAGACCCTCGGTGTCAGCTTTGCTCCACTTTATGATACCAAATGAGTAGCAGAGCTCAGGAATTGCAAACGTATTAACAGCTTTGCTGATAAGGCTAGTTTCCATAATCTGCCCAACTCTAGTGCGAATTCATCTGTCAACTATTGTTTGATTGCCACATGTTAAATTCGTCTAGCTTGTTTAATACTTAAATATGTGTAGGTCTCTTCCGCTAGCATCGCCTTAACTTGCTCTCCATTTTCCAGTTCATACGAGCCTTCCTGTAGTTAACCCCTTGATTTAACCTTGAGTGCTCGACACTTACCGAGTTCTAATTCCAATCGCACGTCTCCTGAGAACCATTAGGCCGTTTTCATTAGCTGATCTAGTTGGACAAGAGTCGAGACATACAATTTTACGTCGTCCATATACAGTACAGAAGGTTAGCTAAGATTGTAAACCATAGTTCTAACTCTGATGGTGAAGCCACAGCCAGTAGAATCAAGTTGAGTACACAGAGGGCCCATCGGTAGCACAAACCATTTGATGATGATTATTATTATGATTATTATCATTATCATCATTATTTCCTCATGGATATGGTGAGTCTCAATATATAAGACTGGACTTTACAATCAAGTACCTTATAATTATTACTGGGATAAAAAGTAATCAGACTATGTGACGTGTATCGAGCAACACTGCCTTCTGAATTCTGGTGATCAGCTGTTTCAATTCTACACACATCAAAAAAAATTTTGCATCACCTCGGTTCCAAGAGTTCCGGAACCGTTAAATACAAAGGGAATAGAGATCAACACAAACAACATTTCAGCTCGTTTTATTGCTCATGAGACCCACACATTGCATGTTGTACCATCATACAGCTAGACTTTCAGCATTTGTGGTCCAGATTGCAGTACACACCACTACCTCTAATACCCAGTAGCACGTCCTCTTGCATTGATGCATGCCTGTATTCGCCGTGGCATACTATCCACAAGTTCATCAAGACACTGTTGGTCCAAATTGTCCCACTCCTCAACGACAATTCGGTGTAAATCTCTCAGAGTGGTTGGTGGGTCAAGACGTCCATAAACAGCCCTTTTCAACATATCCCAGGCATGTTCGATAGGGTTCATGTCTGGCGAACATGCTGGCCACTGTAGTCGAGCGATGTCGTTATCTTGAAGGAACGCATTCACAAGATGTGCACGATGAGGTCGAGAATTGTCGTCCATGAAGACAAATGCCTCTCCAATATTCTGCCGATATGGTTGCACTATGGGTCGGAGGATGTCATTCAGGTATCGTAAAGCCGTTTCGGAGCCTTCCATGACCACCAGTGGCGTACGTCGGCCCCACATAATGCCACCCCAAAACATCAGGGAACCACCACCTTGCTGCACTCGCTGGACAGTGTGTCTAAGACGTTCAGCCTGAATAGGGTGCCTCCAAACACGTCTCCGACGATTGTCTGGTTGAAGGCATATGCGACACTCATCGGTGAAGAGAACGTGATGCCAATTCCGTGGGGTCCATTCAGCATGTTGTTGGGCCCATCTGTACCGCGCTGCATGGTGTCGGGGTTGCAAAGCTGGACCTCGCCATGGACGTCGGGAGTGAAGTTGCGCATCATGCAGCCTATTGCGCACAGTTTGAGTTGAAACACGACGTCCTGTGGCTGAACGAAACGCATTATTCAACATGGTGGCATTGCTGTCAGGGTTCCTCCGAGCGGCAATCCGTAAGTAGCGGTCATCCACTACAGTAGTAGCCCTTGGGCGGCCTGAGCGAGGCCTGTCATCGACAGTTCCTGCATCTCTGTACCTCCTCCATGTCCGAACAACATCGCTTTGGTTCACTCTGAGACGCCTGGAAACTTCCCTTGTTGAGAGCCCTTCTTGACACAAAGTAACAATGCGGACGCGATCGAACTGCGGTATTGACCTTCTAGGCATGGTAGAACTACAGACAACATGAGCAGCGTACCTTCGTCCTGGTGGAATGACTGGAACTGATCGGCTGTCGTACCCCCTCCGTCTAATAGGCCCTGCTCATGCATGGTTGTTTACATCTTTGAGCAGTTTTAGTGACATCTATGAACAGTCAAAGGGACTGTATCTTGGATACAATATACACAGTCAACGTCTATATGCCGGAGATCTGGGAACCGAGGTGATGCAAAACTTTTTTTTGATGTGTGTAGTTCCTCCATATTCATTACAAGAGCCTTTGGAACTATTTCCGATGCTGACATAACCAGTGGTAAAATAATCGCCAGAGTTTACTCACCACATCTTCCTGATTTCTTCTGCCATTGGTGTATATTTATTGATTTTTTGGTGCCTAAATGCCTTTTTTGGTTTTGACTTAGTAGTACCGCGATGTCTATTACTGTAGATAACCGCTCTCACTTGTTTTGTTGAGGTACACGAGATTTACTGGTCCGTTAGGAGAGGTCTGTGTCAGTACAGTTTGTACACCTCGTTTTCTAGTACGTTCGACGACTCTTAGGTGTAATACTCCATCATTATCATTATTATTATTGAATTAGTTATACTCGCGCAAGAACAAAAAGAAGTATACTTCCGACGAGTAGAACTGGGCAAGGTTCAAGCCCGGAGGGAAGCCGTGGCACGCAATATGGAACTTTGGCAGCAGAGGTGGAATGAAGATCTCATATGAAAATGGATAGCTCAGTTGATACCAAGCCTGGTTGAGTGGACAAGTAGAAAACATGGGGATATTAATTACTTTCTGACTCAGATGTTGACAGGTCACGGCTCCTTTCGGAGTTACCTTCATCATATGGCCAAAGTAAGGAGTTCAGTATGTATTTCCTGCGAGAACGAACGAGATGACGTTCTGTATATCATACGTCTGCGCTCTTTGGGCAGCGGAAAAACAACGACTTGAAGCTGAGGTTGGTCCAAAAACTCCGGAACAATATACTGTAGTTGGAATTATGCTGAGGAACCAGGTCAGCTGGGATACTGTCGCTTTCTTCGTTGAGGTGGCCCTTCGTCATAAGAAAACGGATGGGGACTCGCTTGATTTAGGTGATTAAGTCTGCGATCCGCGCACTGAGTATGAATTGAGAAGTAAGGAGGTGCTTGCTTGTAAAGCAAAGAAAATGACTCTATCCTGTAGCAATACAAAAGTGTACCTGGGATGGATCTTTGTCAAGAGACCAGGGTGTGGTTTTTAGTGGATAAGAATCCCACACGCTTGAGGAGTGAGGACCCTTCTCAAGTGTCTTATGAAAGATTTTCCAATTCCCTCGTAAAAAATATATATTAAAAAACAAGTATTAGTATTATAATTAGTATTACTATTAGGATTAGTATTAGATTAAGTATTAGTATAAGAATTATTAACATCATCGAAAAGAAATAAATCGTTGTAATGTCTCATTTGCTGTTGATATAGCTACATTCGAATGAACAGTATTAAACTGTGTAGAAATAATTTATTGCGCTGGTTTCTATATTACTGTATTTATAGTTTCGAGTAGCACATTGGTTGTTTCTTAGATTGCCTTAGTGCTATTCAGTAATGAGTTACAAATGTTGATGGCAGCCTATCATGTATTTCAGTTAATATTCGTAAGGGTTGCATCCTTACTCTTATTCGGACTCAAGGGTCAACAAGCAATATTTGCGTTGCAGATGCTCCAGAAGTTTCTACTGTAATACAATGAGTGTAAGAAGGTGAACTTTAAGAATACTTGAGGTCTCAAGTCTTGGAGGAATGACAATCAGTTATGTCCGAGTGGTGGCGTCTTCAGACACTTGAAATGCACGTCTCGAGGCTCGTATGTTAGCCTCGCTGTCCTCGTAAAGCTCTCAGACAGACAGACAGACAGACACTTGTGTGTTACCATTTTCCTCACCACATTTCAAAACAATTATACGAGATATTATGATAACATGCAGGAACAGGCGGATCTCATGACACAGGGAGATGGGAGTATTCATTTGCCACTCATAAGGAAGGTGACAACCGATAAACACAGCACTGACGTGGTGTTTTCCTCATATGTTGGAAGTACCACGCTGTGCTTAACAAGCGCTTGTCTTGATACATTTTCTTCAGCTCCAAAATGGACCATACAGCTTCCACGATTTTCTACATCCTGCGTCTGTAGAGATGGTTGATTGGTTCCTCAGTTTAGGGGCTGCGACAACGCGGTCATGTAGCCCCGTGTACTTCGGGCGTGTGTAGAATCTGTCTGATAACCGGTGTTAATTGTGATGACTGTATTAGTGTGAGTTATCTGTTTTCAATTCAAGTGAGGACTGCAGACATTGGAATTTTTCAAGTAGTTCCTACTCTTGCCGCCAAACGCCACTGCCAACGACTACTAGTTCAGAACTTGATTACCAGATGCAACCGCAGTCGGCTCCTGGCGGCGAACGTCGGAACCTAAGATCGTTTGTCAAATGTTTAACCTATATATAATTTACCTTCACACAGGTGTAATTAGTGGAAGGTTCTTTAACATGCCATAAATCTATAACATGGGACCGCCGGCTTTACTTCCCCTCCGAAGGAAGGCATAATGAGGGATTTTTAACGCTCTTGAAAAATCTGACGACTTTGGCCGGGTCTGTAAAGACTTGGCCAGATACATGGTTGGTTGGTTCTTAAGTTTAGGGGCTGCGACAACGCGGTCATATAGCCCCGTGTACTTTGGGTGTGTGTAGAATCTGTCTGATAACCGGTGTTAATTGTGATGACTGTATTAGTGTGTGTTATCTGTTTGTTAATTTAAGTACTGCAACTAAGAATTTTTCAAATAGTTCCTACTTTTGCCGCCAAGCGCCACCGTCAACGACTACTAGGCCAAGTTCAGGACTGAGCTACTAGATGCCGCCGCAGTCGGCTCTTGGCAACGAACATAGAAACCTAAGAGCGTTGTTTACATTCTTAACCTATCCAATTTAGCTTCACACAGGTGCAATTAGTGGAAGGATCTTTAACATGCCATAAATATATGACATGGGACCGCCGGCTTTACTTCCCCTCCGAAGGAAGGCATACTGAGGGATTTTTAACGCTCATAAAAAATCCGACGGCTTCGGCCGGGTTTGAACCCGCTATCTTGGGCATAGAAGCTCAGCATGCTACCGACTACGCCACCGAAGCCGCTCCAGATACAGAGGTGTGCAAATAATTAGTCTCAAATAAACAATTTGAATCAGTCACAATTTGTTATTCAAAAACATTTTGTCTTCATTATCCTACTTAGTAATGTTTTCTCCCCTGTGGACTTACAATTTTTGCCATAAGGAAATGCATCTAGACATTTTCGAAATTGGAGATTCTGAGCGACACATGAGCTAGGCCCGTTTTTTTTTCTCTTTTTCGTTGACTTTGGAATGCGTCCTCTAAATCAGATGATTTCAATCCATTGTCAACGAATCTTTGAATAGTTCGGTTGGTGGTTCCTCAGTTTAGGGGCTGCGGAAACGCGGTGTACTTTGGGTGTGTGTAGAATCTGTCTGATATCCGGTGTTAATTGTGATGGCTGTATTAGTGTGTGTTATCTGTAATTCGGGAAAGGACTGTAGACGATCAATTTCAAGTAGTTCCTACCTTTGCTACGAAATGCTACCATCAACGACACCTAGCTGTGAATTTGGCTACTAGATGTCACCGCAACCAGCACCTGGCGACGAACGTTGGAACTAACAGAGCGTTAATCAAATCTAACTTACAAATTCAACATCACAGAATTGTAGTTAGTGGGAGGTTCTTTTATATGACATAAATATATGACATGGGCCCGCCGGTGGGGTAGTCGGAAGTATGCTAAGCTTCTATGTCCAAGATTGAGGGTTTAAACCCAACCGAAGTCGTTGGATTTTTAAGAGCGTTAAAATCCTTCAGTGTGCCTTCCTTTGGAGGGGAAGTGAAGCCGCCGGTTCCATGTAATAGATATATGGTATGTAAAAGAACCGTCTACTAATTAAACTTGTGCGAAGCTAAATTTGCAGGTTAGATTTCATTGAAACGCTCTATAAAAGTTCCAAAGATCACCACTAGGTGTCAGTGACATCTGGTGGCGAAAGTTGGAACTACTTGAAATTGAACGGAACTTGTAGCTCACCCCATAGGTGTCCACACTGAAGCAGCCACAGCCTCTGACGAGCCAAACATGTCCTCGGACACAACCAGCATTATATGCCATACGCTAAATAAATAAGACTATTGATGAAACATTTGAAATAATTTCACCACCTTGCAAAACATTTCTACTATAAGTCACAAAACGTACAACTTAAACCTTTCCGTGTTTTTTCCGGAATATTCCGCACTAATACCTTTGCGGAATATTCCGAAATAAAAAACACGGAAAGGGTTAAGTAGTACGTTTTGTTACTTATAGCCTATTCCGCAGGCTATTATACTGTAAGTTTACATTTAATTAAGATAGGTGGCAGAAAGGTACTTGACAACCTTTACGAACGATTCACCTGAAACCGGGAATGATTACGTGAATCTTTTCATTTGGATTATTCAAAATTGGTTAAATAGATACTGGAGTTTGACATTATCAGCTGATATAAATAGTGACATGGCGGGCTCGGACAATAACAATGTGTCCACGATCACAATGTATTAGAACGAATCGGACAGCAATTTCAGTAATTTTGAAGACTTTTCTCTTTGTAGAGATTGAGGGTTTACCATCATGTGACAATGAAGCTGAAGGAGCTAAGATCACTAATGATGCAGATAGAAGTGTAGTAAAGCTATGCCTACTTTCAGCGATGGAAATTCCATGGTTACCCTGAACTGATTCATATTTTGTATAGTTTTCCTATTTACAAATGTTTTTCTAAACGATATAGAAAAGTAAAAAGATCAGCATGTCTTAAAAATGTTTTTAAAAATCACTCAAAGAAATATACAACATATTTTAGTGACACTTGAAGGGTTAAATGTTGGAAAACTGCCATCGAGTCGAATAATTCGCACACCTCTGTAGGAAGAGCTATAGCCACGTAGCTTATGTGTTCTTACAAATGCCCAGCGTAATTCCTCCTTCCTGTGTTTTACTTCAACCCAAAGTAAAAACCAGCAATGCCAACAACTCACCAATTAAAATAATTCTTACATCATATTCTTAATTTAGAGGCATATGGTACAGTATGTTGCCATATTTGGATTCTTATTATTTTTACCGTGGCTTTTAGTGCCGGGAGTGTCCGTGGACATGTTCGGCTCGCCTGAGTCTGTAGCTGCTTCCAGTGGACAACCATAGGGTGAGTTACAAGTTCCGTTCAATTTCAAGTAGTTCCAACTATCACTACCAATTATCAATGATACCTAGTGGTGAACGTTGGAACTTAGATAGAGCGTTCCAACGAAATCTAGCCTAACAATTTTGCTTCACACATGTTTAGTCTGTGGAAGGATCTTTCAAATGCCATAAATCTATGACATGGGACCGCCGGCTTTACTTCCCCTCCGAATGAAGGCATACTGAAGGATTTTAAACACTCTTAAAAATCCGATGACTTCGGCAGGGTTTGAACCCGCTATCTTGGGCACAGCAGTTCAGCATGCTACCAACTACGCCACCGAAGCCACTAACTTGAACATTGAATATGCTAGAGAAACGTGCCACTTCACTGTCAAAATTAGAGTTACCATTGAAATTGATGAACGGATATGAATTAGAAAATATGACTACAATTATTCATAATTGAGACATTCAGGTGTGTGCAAAATTTCTTAGAAATTGAATATCCTATAATAATAATAATAATAATAATAATAATGGTTTTACGCCCAATTTATCTACTGCGGCTCTTAGAGAGTCCGGGGTGCCGGAATTTCACCCCGAAGGGGATCTTTAACGTGGCAGTAAAATCTACTGATACGGCTCCCTCGCATTTGCGTACCCTGAAATGCCAGCTGACTGTGCCAGGATTCGATCCTGCAACCTTGGGGACAGCAGGCGAGAACGTAACCGCTGAGCCACGCAGCCAGTCCGTAGAAATTGGCTGAGTAATGGGCGAGCTATGTATTCATATGTAGGGAAATTATTACTGAAGTTTATCAACTCTATCAAAATGTCTGTAATACTATTGTAAACTCTGTTACTACACCATGATGGGGTTTGATTTCAATTGACGATTCCAAGGTTGAAATATCGATTGAATAAACAATTATAATTTATCAATACCGCATTAGACAAAGTGTATTAATGAACAAAAATAGGAAACATAGAATCCAAATGCAGAGAATAAATGTTTCTTTATTACTCCTCTTCATTTTTCAGTTTCCAGGATGTGGTAAATGTTTCTTCATTACTAAAATAATAACATGAAGTCGAATGAATTTCTGTCCGACTTCCTAGATTTTATCAACTTACATAGCAAATCACACTGTCACAGTAAATTTTCAACAACTTAAACAACAGTGGAAGACAGGAAGTTACAGAATGTTTTTAAGGTGTCTTCGCAAACGCTGCCATATTAATTTTAAACTATACTATGTCAAATACACTGAAGAAAATGGAAATTGCAACACCCAGAAGGAGTGGTGCTACATTGATGCAATTGAACGTACAGGACGAGTGTTGGGTTGTGATTCGATGATTACACTTTCAGGTCCGTCTGGCCGCAAGTTTGGACAACAATCAATACAGGATGTGCCCACCACGAGCTGCAATACATTGATGAATTCGTCGAGGCATGGAGTCACTAAGGCCCTGGATCGCTTCCTGAGAAATTGTGGCCCATGCTTGCTGCACTGCACGGGTCAGTTGTTTCAGAGTTGTGGGTGGCTGAGGACGGCTGGCCAGTTGTCGACCCATCATGTCTCACACATGCTCAATAGGACTGAGGTCCGGGGATCTGGCGGGCCATTCTAGGTTGTGATGTCGTGGAGTGCTTCTCTGGAGATGCGTGCAGTGTGAACCCGGGCATTGTCCTGCTGAAACATCTCATTAGCAATGTTCGCCATCATAGGGACAACCACTGGATTGAGTACCCTATCAACTTACTGTCTAGCAGTCATAGTGCCATCAAGAAGCACTAATTGTGATTTCACATTAAAGCCAATAGCTGCCCAGACCATAATGCTTGGTGTTGGCCCTGTATGCCTCTCGACAATAAGGTCTGGGCGGCCCCTCTCCCCGGTACGTTGGCGCACACGATTCCGGCGATCACTGCGGGCAAGACAGAAGCGCGATTCATCACTAAAGACGACCCTATACCATTCGTTGACCCACGTCGATCGTTCTCGACACCAGGCCAGCCTTACACGTCGCTGTTTTGCGGTCAATGGAACACCTTCTGCATGGACACGGGATCGTAAGCCAGCTGCACGCAGGCGATTACCAATTGTTTGTTGTGTAACGTGGGGTGCCACAGCTGCTCGAATTTGCGCTGCTGTTGCATGGGGTTCCATCCGGGCCATCCGAATGATGCGGCGATTCTCTCTGACAAATGTCTTGCCGCGCTGGGCCTGTGCCAGGTCTACGAGTGTGGGTACCTTCATTTGACAACTGCTGCCATACACGTTGTACCGTAGATGCCTGTCGGCCAACACGTGCAGCGACAGTCCTTAGCGATAATCCAGCCTCACACAACCCAATTATCCGAGCCCTCTCAAACGGCGACAGTTGTTGATAGCGTGCTCTTCTCTGTCGTCAAGGCATGTTTGACGGGGAACATTTCACTGCACAGATTGCAAGTCAACTACGCTACACCAGAGTCCGTATACGGGAGTTGATTCTTCCACGACCATTCACGTGGGGAGACCTGTAGCAACAATCCAATGGGTCTGAAACTTTGATCGTTTACATACCTACATGGCATCGTTCCATATCTTGAAAATCAACACAAACGATGGTGTTGCAATTTCCATTTTCTTCAGTGTATGTCAATATATTTCTAGCCCATAAATTATAGAGAACACTTATTTTGTTGTAAGGCTGCGTCTGGTCAGGAATATTTTTTATCAACTATAATCGAGCTTTTATGGTCGCTAAGATATACAGCACAAATCTTTGTAAACTGTTAAACCTATTTCCTGGGTGGTTCCCGAGATAACGGGGTGTGTCGATCAGACTGAGAGACAATCAGACGGACAAGTAGACATCCGTGTGAAAATAATGGCTCTCTTAAGGGACTATGCGCCCTAAAATGTGCCCCTGCAAACCAGGATAATCAACGCACACCGAAAACTTATAACAAACCAGAAATGTTGCCCTTTGTACGTATCACCATTCTACGAAAATAAAGAAGAGAAAGAAGTAATGGAGTTCAATATTCTGAGCACACCTTATTTTCTAAATGGTAGTTGGTACCCTCAAGGAAAACTATTCATCAGTTACCTTTGCAGATAAAACATCGGCTAAATATTGTAATAAGTTTATGTTTAAAGCCATCCTGCATA
The DNA here is from genome assembly GCA_946902985.2 of Meconema thalassinum. Classification (NCBI taxonomy): domain Eukaryota; kingdom Metazoa; phylum Arthropoda; class Insecta; order Orthoptera; family Tettigoniidae; genus Meconema; species Meconema thalassinum. Next base: position 628,823,405 of record OX336390.1, on the reverse strand, counting down.
ACTTCCGGCTTGACCCAGTTTAACATTGGACCTTTCCTATCATATTAAATGACAGGCTTTGTTACGAAAAAGAATAGGCCTAATCTAAACATTAGTAATGATGTTCTTTTTACTTTACCGTATTTTCAGCCACAACCACCTTTAGGCAGTTTAGTCTGCCACATACTTTCAACGATGCTTCTTCGCCATAAAGCGTCTTTATAGGGAATGCTTTACCTTAAATATAATGTTACTTTATTTCTCAGCCAGTTCATTAAACCATTTCCGTAACTGATCTATTATTTATGAATTTTTAGTTATCTCCATATTTTTCCCTTGAGTATACTCTGTAGGAGGAACAAATGGGTCCTAGGTACGCGAGCAGCATTTTACTTTGTTTCCGTAGCTATGAGGCTTAAAAGTTATGTGGCATTACTAAAGGATGGATTTAATAATCGTTAATGACTGTATCATACCATCATCCACAACATAATTCTGCTTACATGTAAGTACTGAATAAGTTTGTTTAGTTCTGAATCTCTTTTGTTTTCTTAAATAAACATTATCGGTTCAAATGTATATATATCTTGAAATAGATTAGACTGTTATGGTCCATAACATTCGTATCGTAGTTTAGAAAAGAGATGGACAGGCACTACCTCTTACAAAGACAAGGGTTCAAACAAATCCAAAGAGTTACAGAATTGTTTGCACCTGCTGAATGCCAGGCTGTTTAACGATATTAAGAATGTTAATGGGAGAACTCTTGATTTAATAATCAATAACATTGACCAGTTGCATATCCAGGAAGAAACCGACCCCTTAGTCCGATTAGAATAAAATCATCCAGCATTGCAAATTATATACAAACAGGGGAAAATAACCAGATCACATGAAAGTTCAACCTATGAATATAACTTCCTCAGGGCAGACTTCTTAAAATTGTATGAATTAGTGAAAAAATGCAATTGGGATAACATTAATAATTGTAGAAATGAAAACGAAGCTGTTGATATCTTTTATGACAAAATATACTCTATAATTGACCAGTGCGTTCCAAAGACTAAACATTACAAGTGCACATATCCTCTTTGGTTCACTCAGTCTATAATATCAAATTTAAAGCTAAAGGAAAAATATAGAAAAAAGAAAAATTTATCCGAATATTCCCTAAATAATTATACTCTAAAACTAAAATAGACATAAAATGCATATGATGACTATGTAGCTCTTACTGAGCGGAACATGGAAAAAGATAGCAATAGCTTCTGGAACTTTATAAAACAAATAGAAAGGAGCGTAAAGGATCAGGATTGGCGATGGAATATGAAGATAAAGAATATTGTAAATCACTGGAAATTGCCAATTGTTTCGCTGACTATTTCAAATCAGTATATTCGCAAACTATTCCCTACTATAATTTGAACACAAACAGCAATAACGTAAAGCAACATTATTTTCAAAATTATTTGGTTATATCTGAAGTCACCGAGGATATGGTTGAATTCGCCATTAAGAAACTAACACCAAAAAAGTCAGCGGGGCCTGATGGGTTACCGCCATACCTCTTTAAAGGCTGTAAGGAATATATTACTAAACCACTGGCTATAATATACAATCTCATACTGAAGACCAGCACATTTCCAGATAAATGGAAACATACAAAAGTAACACCAATTCTAAAATCCGGAAACTCAGTTCAGATTAAGAATTACAGACCTGTAGCTGTATCGTCATCTCCGGCTAAGATATTTGAGAGTATTTTGTATAGTCATATTTTTCAACATGTTAAAGTAATCATTTCCCCAAATCAGCATGGATTTATACCAAACAGGTCAACCGTGATTAACCTTATTAATTTTAGGCAATTTGTATCCACGGAGCTAGATCACAAAGGCCAAGTAGATGTAATATATACCGACTTTCAAAAGGCATTTGACATAGTGGATCATGACGTACTCATCCCTAAACTATCAAGGTATAATTTTTCTGAACCACTGTTTCGTCTGCTGATTTCATACCTGAAGAACGGAACACAAGTTGTGAAATATAAAACGCAACTATCCAAAACATTTCCCACCAACTCAGGAGTTCCTCAGGGATCTAACTTAGGACCATTACTATTCTTATTATTTTTAAACGACATCTCTGATAAAGTTCAACACTCAGAAATTGTATTATTCGCAGACGATATAAAATTATATAAATCAATACTTGACCCTTACGATTGTATCAAACTTCAAAATGATTTAAATGAACTAAACATATGGACGAAAGAAAATAAACTGCCATTTAACATCAGTAAATGCAAGCAAATTAATTTTACTAGGCGAAAAAATACAGAAAGTTTCACTATGGCATTGACGGGGAATGCTTACTAATAATTAATGAAGTTCAGGATCTGGGAATTGTATTTACCAATGATCTGAATTTTCAAAGACATATAGAGAAAATTGTCGCTAAAGCACATAAATGTATGGGATTTGTAATAAGAAATTCATTTAATTTCTCCTATGGGATTTTAATATTGCTCTTTAATGCCTTCATCAGATCACAACTAGAATATGCTTCAGTTATATGGAATCCATACACATTGAAACATAATAAGCTTATAGAGAACATCCAAATTAAATTCTTAAAATACAGTATGTATATTACAAAAGATTTGGCTATTATCCCTCTTACGAATCGTACACATTTATATTACAGTCCTTCAATGTCAGAAAACTATCTCACAGACGAAATTGTCAGGGCCTGCTTTTTCTCTATAAAATAGTAAACAATAAAATTGACGACGCTAAAATTCGAGAGAGAATTACGTTATATGTACCAGCTGTGAAACCTAGTAGATTCCGAAACATTTCCTTTATTCCGAGAGTTCACACAGACAACCATAAAAACTCTCCGATTAACAGAATTTTATCCCACTATAATAAAGTTCATCATTTGACTTAGATATATTCAGTATGTCAGAAAACCAGTTTGCAGCGTCCTGTGATAAACTGCAAGATATCTTGTAATATATTGTACTGTATTCAGCCCATATCCTTCTCATACCTAACCTTCCTTTTCTTCTTCTTCTTATTATTATTATTATTATTTATAACGTGTTTCTCTATCTATATCTTCTCTTTATGTATCTTTTGATTTTCTATTTATATATTGTTGTATATTATATGATTCTAGTAGTGAGCAATGTAATTGGGGCTTCCTGTAATGTTCACAACATAAATAAATAAATAAATAAATAAATAAATAAATAAATAAATAAATAAATAAATAAATAAATAAATGAAAGATGAACGTGACCTTCTGAACTAACGTTGCAATGGTTACGGTTGGCCATTCCTTGACTAGTTCCCCAGGCCGGGAATATTGTTCTGAATATATCTTGGAAACGGTTTTGTTTTACGGCCTTAAATCAAGAATATTTTGTTCACGTGAGGACCAACCGATTACCGTTTCTCACATCAAGAAGCGTAAAATGAGCAATGGCTGGTCCTTCTCCTAAAACATTGACGTTGAAGCTATTTTAGGCTATGCTAGGGTGCCAAAGAGCCGAAATACAAAGAATAAGTTAAAGATGGGTATCCAAACTTTTCAGTCAGTGATTTATCTTGGTCTTAAAATGTATGTGTGCAAAGTTTGGTTCAGATCAATGGAACGGTACAGAATTTTATTGTGGAGAGAGCAAAAATGTTGACTGGGGCCAATGTAAGGCTACACAATGTCTACAGATGTAAATTTTAATTTCATAGCAGGAGGAATATTATTAAAAGTCAATGGGTGTGAAACTAAAAATAGTTTTATCGGTGAGACATTTTTGTGCACAGTTGACACCAAAAATGCTTAGAGCAGAATGGAAAGTACCACCAAAACAACTCCAAAAATAACTAGATAACTTTTGGAACCTAACCTACATTGTGATTATCTGTAAAAATGTCAAACTCAAGACTCAAGATGCAAAGATTGTAAACATTTTACACAATAAACATAAAAATGTTAATTTAAGATAGCGGAATGGTCTTACAATAGTACTAGTCCTTGCTCTGTCTTACATCGAAGATTTTATCGTAGCTCAAGGCAACTCACATCAACATAGCGCCTGCACTGAAAAATGTGACCAAAATCACACGATGAGATGGTATCTGCAATAAATGAACACAACACTAAAGTTTTGTGTAGGCCTACAAAAATATTTAGTTCATGGTATTGGTTTATCAACTTTTTCAAATGCCGTTTTAATAAAACTTGAGTATTAAATATTCCTTTTCCGAAATCTGCAATTTACGATACCTACACTAGATAGGCCTAATTGAGAAAGATGACCACGACGTTGCACCCCTTAAAGCAAACACCGTCACAACACTAAAAGTTACCTACTAGAATTTACAACTTTCCGCATTGGTTAGTTATGTCTTCATCTTTCTGTAACGAGTCATAGGGGTCCATTTTAAATAAGGGCATATGCATGACTTCTATAAGTTATGAAAATTAAGTTACAGAAATCAATACCAGTAGATAATAGTACATTATGCAACGCGCCTATAATGGCAATAATTAAGACACGAGTATAGGTAGGTCCATACGACTGTTTATGTTCGACGATAATTATAACTTTATTATATGTTTTAACATAAATATTCATAAATATCTGTGGGATTCAGTTACTTCAGTTAGTGAACAGGGCGCGCTTTGGCTTTGCTGACTGAACAGAGCGCATGCGTGGGTCAAAGCACTTCGAAAGCAGGGACCATTTACTTTGCTTGGCAATGTTATTGTTTACAGCCTGCATGATGACTAGTGCCGTCCAGCTCTAGCATTCACTAACATTGTCACCGAAGTCGTTTGAAAGCAATGCGCTGTGTAGAAATTGCAGTTGGGTATATTAAGGTACAGTGCTATTTCTTGTCTCATATTCGCCAGTTTATTTACGCGAACATATGGACGGTGCACTTTCCATGTCGGTAATTTATATAGAAGGATGTTGTGTTGCTAACTTCTGGACGTAGATTCATAAATTTCTTGCATTTGTCATAGTATTTTCTTGTTACCGTAAAGGTTCGTGCTGATTTTGTCTTTGTGTTTGGGATTGTAACTGCAATCTGAACATTCAAATCATGTAATTCATGTCCGACATGTTAGATTTTGAGCGCATGCGCGAAGGTATCCTTACCTAATTGGTCTATGAATGAACTCTGATTGGCTGGAGTAACTGTCTCATAATGAAAAGCAGTACTATAATGACCATCATTATGATAGAGTTTTCTGACGTATAATATTTATATTTTGACATCGTCGAACATAAAGATTATTATGATGGTTTATTATTCGAAGCTTCATTTTGATCTGCGATTTATATAACATCACTCAAAATGTCTTTAAGGCAGGCAATATTCACACTGTATCACTATCACCCACTTTTGCACTTAGTGTAGCGACTTATTTGCGTGATTGCTTTTATCCCGTTTAGCTTTATTCCCTTGTAAAGTAATGATTGAGGGACACTGCTGTATTATTGTGTTGTCTGCAGTTCAGGTAAGGACTGCAGACGATAAATTTCAAGTAGTTTCTACTTTTGCTGCCAGATGCTACCCTCAGCGACATATAGCCACGAACTCGGCTACTAGATGCCACCGCAACCGGCACCTGGCGATGAACGTTGGAACTTAACAGCGTTAAGCAAATCTAACCTACAAATTTAGCTTCACACAATTGTAGTAAGTGGAAGGTTCTTTTACATGCCATAAATCTATAACATGGGCCCGCCGGCCGGCTTTGCATCCCCTCCGAATGAAGGCATACTTTGGCGGGTTTGAACCCGAGATCTTTGGCATAGAAGCTCAGCATGCTACCAACTACGCCATCGAAGCCGACCTGAAATTACTTGCAGCTCTCGTAGGATCACGCCTCTTGCATTACTTTTGCCAAGCCACGAATTGTAACATTGTAAATCCAACGCTCTGTACTGACCCCACCATCACCCTTGGTTGGATTCGTAGTGAACCACATCGATGGAAGACCTTTGTATCGTGTAACTGTAATCTTTGCTTACACTTCACCCTCACAGTGGAGACACTGTCCGGAAATGGACAATCCTGCAGATCATTTGTCCACAGGATTGCATGCTCAGGACCGAAAATCCACCAGGATTTTGTGGCTCGGACCCACTTGGCTTCAAGATACACAAGAATGCTGGCCCCACAATATCGCATCTGAGTATTTGCACTACTGGAAGCTAGAATGACTGTCCAAGCATCTGTAGTCACTATGGAAGAACCTATCTTGAAGATCTCAAACTTGAGCTCTTATACCAAACTTCTCCGCATCATGGGTTGGATTCTTCGTTATTTGAACAACATCGGTAAAGGGAGATTTAACGGCATCTGATCTCTATAAGAGTCGCACTACACTGATCTACATTTCCCAGCAAGAAAGCTTCTCAAACGAATATGACACCTTAACCAACAAATCTACACTTCGAAAATCGTCCAAGATAGTATGTTTTCAACCTCTCTTGCAAGACAATATCATTCGCTTAGGAGGTCGACTTCAATTCATGGCAGCATCTTTCAATAAAAGACACCCACTTATTCTTGATGGCAAGAACCACGCTCCGTTAGGAATCCTTCAACCCCCCACTTCTCACCCCTTTCACCTCATAATATACACCACATCGAAAAACTCTCAGTCACGTGTATTCTTATTTTTAATGATGAGTTTATATGCCGAGTATCACATCCCTCAATGAAACCAAGCCGGAGATATCGTTATTCAATGGAATGCATGTGTACCCCCTTAACATCCCCTTTAGAACCTGAATATCCAAAAATCCTTCCTTAGTGTGCGTTTTCGACTTACAACGAACATATCCCCAAAATTTCATGTTTCTAACTTCAATAGTTTTGGCTGAGCGATAATGAGTCAGTCAGTCAGTCAGTCAGTCAGTCAGGACTTATATAATACTGTAGATTACAATATAGCCTTATACGTGTGAGAGTAAGAATCAGGGGAATGACGACCAGGCACTGATTGCAGTATAAACTTCTAATTCATGTTAATACACCTACTTAAAAACCTTTTTGCTCTAGAATATAATAGACATTAATTGTCATTCAGACATCAAACATAAATCTGTGTATTAGAATTGATCCTGCTATTGATGCAGAGTCCCCTTGGGAAGCACTCAAGAACAGTAAAAACAATCGAGAATAACTGTTCTTCCACAACATTGATTTGTCAGTGTTGGCAGCTAATACAACAGTGGAAACAGATTGAGAGATCTAGCTCATATTCTCAGCAGAGGTATTCTGACTTGTACCGTGAAATTCATCAGATTTGCCGTCGAGATAACCATGAGTACCGGTACCTAACTAATGATTGAGCAGAGATCGACGTGCATAGCTATCGCAATAAAACGCTTGATCTTTACCATAAAGGTTTACTGATAACAAACAAATTTAAACCCTGAGCGTGGTCAAATGAAGATGCTGATGCTGGTAAAATTTACAACTTCAACATTGTTTTAAATATATAGATGAATATTGTGAAGATATCTAGTAAACAAATCAGTACATGAAGGGCATTCCTGTGGCACGAATTTGAAATGGAACCAGATGTCCTACCTCTAGAGACAGAAAGGGCAATTACCGTATAACGTCAAGGTTGTATAAGGCACCTGGATCTGACGTCATAACAGCTGACATTCTGAAAGAGACAGGTGACATAAGAGTGCGGGATCATTATGGATGTTTGGAACAAAACCTGGAGAAGTGGAATATTGTGTCTTTTAAGTACATTAGCATAAATGTGTTGAGGGCGCGTATAGATACGCTTATAGATACAGGGTGTGTCAAGAGTTGCATTAGCGTGTCATTTTATAATAGGATGAGAGACGAAGGTGTTATATTTCCAGAAATCCCTATCAAATCAACTTTTGTAATAAAAATAAAAAATAAAAAAACGCTTACAATTATCTGATATAAAAATCATTTCATGGATGTACTAATTAATAATAATAATAATAATAATAATAATAATACTATGATAATTTGAATCTAAATTACATTTTGTAAGTATTTTCTATCTAAATTTCATTTTGTAAATATTGTCAATTCAAATAACAGTACAGTAAGTAAAACAGTAAAACAGGGAGACCCCTTCTCACCAAAATTATTCACCTGTTTGCTGGAAAATCAGTTTAGAAAACTAGACTGGGAAGAAAAATATGGCATCAGAATCGATGGGACAAGACTAACCCATTTACGGTTCGCAGACGACATTGTTTTGGTGGCTGAATCAGCGAAAGAGCTGGAACAAATGATAAAAGAATTAGACAAAACAAGTAAAGAAGTGGGCCTTACAATGAACCCGAAGAAAACGAAGCTGATGACCAATGCGTTAGAAGCCCCAATTAATGTGAACGGAGAAACACTGGAATATGTTGAAGAATATGTATATCTCGGTCAGAACTTGTCATTTTCAAGTCGTTCAGAGAAAGAGGTCAAACGAAGAATAGGACAAGCATGGAAGAGCTTTTGGTCCCTAAAGTTTATACTGGCTGACAAGACCCAAAAACACACTTTAAAGGCTGAAGTTCTGGAAAAATGCGTTATACCGGTGTTACTATATGGTTGCCAAACTTGGGCATTAACATCGAAACAAAGACAAATGATCCAGAGATGTCAACGGAAAATGGAAAGGAAGATAGTTCATGTCTCATTGAGAGATAGAATACGGAACGAAGATTTAAGAAGGAGAACCGGCATGAAAGACGCTATGACATCAGCAGACCAGATCAAATGGAGATGGGGTGGACATGTAGCGAGATTAGATCCTAACCGATGGACGTACAAAATGACGATGTGGGACCCAAGAACAGGAAGACGAAACGTTGGGAGACAAAGAATCAGATGGGCAGACTGGTTCGTAAAATGGGGAGGAAAACAATGGACAAGAACAGCGAAGATGAGGCAGGAGTGGAAAGACCTAGGGAGACTCGCATGCAGTGACCAATAAAACAATGCATCAACTAGAAAGACACCGTTCAGTGGGCATGCAGCAAAGCGGTACATATCTCTGGTGTGCAATAAAGGCTTCTCACAGAGCGGTGACCTCAAGAACCACACTGTTGTTCATACTGGAGTAAAGTAATACACTTGTAGCACATGTGAGAAGTCATTTGCATGGCGGACAGAACTAATGGAACATTGTCTCGCGCTCTAATTTGAGGAAACATCATCGTGTTCACTAGGGAAAATAACCTTACTGCATCACAAGGAATTCAAAAGGTTCAACTATCTTGCGAAACACTTATTAATTCGTTCCGGGACCACATGTGCACAACATAGTGAATGATTTGTGGGATGTTAAAGAACGTGTATAGGTATCTGCATCCAAACTAGATGTAAAAACTCCACCGGTAAGGTTTTGTATTGCATTTTAAAAAGACCTATTTGAAACGGTTCAATATACGTAGATTTTACTGAAGAGTGAAGACTTCGCAGTTTCTGTCATTGTTCAAGTGCTTAGACAGGGTAAGCTTTGTGCTTAGTGGCAATGGGAAGCTCCCAGATATTAATTGATGGCTATTATGATTTCCGTAATACTAATGGATATTTGAGGCCTTGATATCGCCAGACTCAGAAATGAAGATTGTTGTAGCGAATTTTATGCCATCGTAATATAATTTACTTAATCTTTAATCAGCTGCACATCTATATAGAAGGCCCAATCAGAAAGAATAACCCCGAATGCTCCTCAGGACTTGCTCACCTGATGAGTTAAAACTGAGCAATTCCCTGCAAAGCAGGAGGCCATAGCCCTTATGGGATTTGTAAGGCTATTTATTTATTTATTTATTTAAGTATGTACTGTAGTTAGATTTAATTGTAAGTAGGTAGTTAGTTTGTCTATTAGATATGTGTCATTGTTCTATTAGACTGTGGTGTGTGAGTGTGTCTGGTAGCAGTTGCATTGTTTATTAGTTATAGTTCATTGTTTCAGTAGACTGTGATGTGTAAGGTGCATGTGAGTGTGCCTGGTGACTGACTGTTTTAGTGGTAGTATTTGTTGTTGGTGGAACTTTAGTATTTTTTCTTTAATAGAATTTTGGTATTTAATTGTTAGTACGGTAGAAGGTTAGTATTTTTGTTAGTAGAATTGCTCTTTACTTATTCTGAAAGGGAGTAGCACCCTTTCAGAATAAAGCAATTCTTTACTAGTCTTATAGACGGTTAAGATATTGATAATATAAGCCAAATAATGGCTACACTGCGTCCTGCTGCACGGCTGAAAGCAACGGGAAACTACAGCCGTATGCTATTCCCGAGGATATGCACCTCTCTATGCATAATTACATGATGGCCTCCTCCCTTGTAAAATTTCAATCCGGAGGTAAACTAGTCCCCCGTTCGGATCTCCGGGTGGGGACTACTCGAGAGGGGGTTAACATCACAGAAGTGACAAAGAGGAAATCTGACATTCTACGGATCGGAGCGTGGAATGTTAGAAGTCTGCTAGGAAGTGGAAGGTTAGAAAACTTAGAAAGGGAAATGGATAGGTTGAGTTTGGATTTGGTTGGGATTAGTGAAATGCGCTGGCAGGAAGAACAGGACTTTTGGTCAGGAGACTATAGGGTCATTAGCACTAAATCAAACAATGGCCAAGCAGGGGTTGGCCTCATATTGAGTAGGAAACTTGGACAGCGGGTGGAATATTATGAGCAATATAGTGAACGGATTATTGTAGCAAAAATCAATACTAAACCTACCTGCACCACAGTGGTACAAGTCTATATGCCTACCAGTCAAGCTGATGATGAGGATGTTGAAAAGGTCTACGAAGAAATAGACGAAATTCTGAGGTATATCAAGGGTGATGAAAATGTTATAGTAATGGGAGATTGGACTGCTGTGGTAGGAAAAGGGAGAGAAGGGAAGATAGTAGGAGATTTTGGATTAGGTGAAAGGAATGATCGAGAAAGCAGGCTGGTAGAATTCTGCACCGAGCATGAGTTGGTCATAGCTAACACCTTATTCAATAACCACAATAGAAGAATATACACATGGACGAGACCAGGAGATACAGGGCGTTACCAAATCGACTTCATTATGGTCAAGCAGAGGTTTCGAAACCAGATTTTAGATTGTAAACCATATCCTGGTGCTGACATAAACTCTGACCACAATCTGGTTGTAATGAAATGCAGATTAAAGTTGAAGAAGCTGTAGAAAAGTCAAAAGCCAAAAAGGTGCGCAATAGACAGACTGAAAGAGAAGGATGTAAACGAAAGATTCAAGAAGAGTATAAAGGAAGGACTAATGAAAAACCCTAAACAAACTTCAATTGCAGACGAATGGACACTTTTAAAGAATGAAATAACAAACTCCGCAGAAGAACACATTGGTAGGAAAGAAAGAATAGGTAGGAAACCGTGAATCACTCAGGATATACTAGAATTGATGGATGAAAGGCGGAAACACAAGAATCTAAGAGATGAAAAGGGGAAAGCAGAATACAGACGTCTGAGAAATGAGGTTAACAAGAAGTGCAAGGAAGCGAAAGAAGAATGGTTGAAAGAGAAATGTGCAGGTATAGAAACTTGTCTGAAATTAGGAAAAGTAGACACAGCTTATCGAAGGATTAAGAATACTTTTGGGGAAAAGAAGACTAAGTGCTGTAATATTAAGGACACAAGTGGAAAGCCTCTAACAGATAGGGAAGAAAAGGTTGAGAGATGGAAAGCTTACATAGAGAGTTTGTATAAGGGAAAGGAGATTGAGAATCATGTAATGGAAAGGGAGGAGGATATTGATGTGGATGCGAAAGGAGATTTAATATTGAGATAAGAATTTGATAAAGCTTTGGAAGACTTAAGCAGGAACAAAGCACCAGGCATAGATGATATACCGATTGAGTTGCTACGCTGCATAGGAGATGAAGGTCTGATCAGGTTATTTCACTTGGTGTGTAGGATTTATGAGACAGGTGAGGTACCCCCTGATTTCAAGAAGAATGTAATCATCCCTATACCAAAGAAAGTGGGAGCTGACAGATGTGAAGATTACCGTACAATCAGCACTCATGCTTCAAAGATCCTGTCTAGAATAATTTACAAGAGGATTGAAAGTCAGATAGAAACGGAGTTGGGTGAAGACCAGTTTGGTTTCAGGAGAAATGTAGGAACTAGGAAAGCTGTACTAAGTCTTAGGCTGATTTTGGAACGTAGAATAAGGAAAGATAAGAGAACGTTGATGGCTTTTGTAGACTTAGAAAAGGCTTTTGATAACGTTGATTGGACTAAATTGTTTGACATTTTGAAATCGATTGGAATAAAGTACAGGGATAGGAGGGTGATATACAATCTATACAGAAACCAGACAGCAGTCATTCGAGCTGAAGGACATGAGAGAGAAGCTGGTATTCAGAAAGGTGTAAGGCAAGGCTGCAACTTATCACCCATACTTTTCAATCTTTACATTGAACAAGCAATGGAGGAAATTAGAGAAAAATTTAAAGTGGGAGTGAAGATTCAAGGAGAAATAATTTCAACTCTGAGATTTGCTGATGACATCGTCATCTTGCCCGACAAGCCTGAGGATTTGAATGAGTTTTTGAATGGTATGGACTCCGTCTTACGGAAAGAATTCATGATGAAAATTAATAAATGTAAAACCAAAATACTGGAATGCAGCCGAATTAAATCAGAAACCTCTATGGAGATCAAATTGGCAGGTGAAAAGCTGAAGGAAGTAGGAGACTTCTGTTACTTTGGAAGCAGAATAACCAGTGATGGACGAAGCAAAGAGGATATAAAAAGTAGGTTGGCTCAGGCAAAGAAAGCATTTATACAAAAAAGGAATCTGCTGACATCGAATATAGATTTAGGTATTAGGAAGTCATTTTTGAAAGCCTTTGTCTGGAGCGTGGCGCTCTATGGAAGTGAAACTTGGACTATTGGTGCAGCAGAAAAGAGGAGAATTGAAGAATTTGAAATGTGGTGTTACAGGAGAATGATGAAGATCAGATGGGTAGATAGGGTTACAAACAAAGAGGTATTAAGACGAGTGGGAGAGGAAAGATGTTTCTGGAGACTGCTAATGAAGAGAAGAGATAGGTTGGTAGGACACATACTAAGACACCCAGGAATAACAAGCTTAGTTATGGAGGGAAGGGTCGAGGACAAGGACTGTAGGGGTAGACCAAGGTTAGAATATAAACAGATTGCCTCGGATGTAGGGTGTGGTAGCTATGTAGAGATGAAACGATTAGCTCAGGACAGGGAGGCATGGAGAGCTGCATCAAACCAGTCAAAAGACTGAAGACTCAAACAACAACAGAACCACTTCACGAGTTTACTAATATTTCAGACCCACATCAAGTTACATCACTTTATTTATTTATGTATTTATCGTATGGACTTAGGACTACGGATTGTACTGTTAGTACTTCGGTCAGAATTTTGGATCATTCGGGCAGGTCAGGCTATCAAAAAAGTTCTCCGTTTATGCCTACCCTGCAATCTCGCTAGAAACTCCAGTGCACAGGCTCCAGAAGCTTCACTACACCTAGACCGGTGTTAGGCACTCTTTACCATCTTCCGCCACAGGCTTATATTTTGCTGTCCCTCTGTACTCAAATCAAGAGCACTATGTTCTCAAGATATAGATATTATTACTTACTTGCGCCACCATTCGTGCTGTTCATCTTGAACTAACATCTAATATGGAGGACGAACCAGGGTGGGGAGAATGTGAGGAATTTAACTACTAATTCCTTGGAACTATATGCTCCTTAAACTATCTATCCTTCAACGAGTTGCATATCTCCAGTGTCTTCTTTGCTGTACAACAAAAGGAGATAAGAAAATGGTTACCTAGCTGGTTTTGCTGTTCACGCTTTACTGATTCTACCTCACGTAGTATTAACCCCTATATAACACCTATATTCCAAATTTTGGGAGTTTATTGACGTAGCTGTAGTTTTTGAGATGGAATGAACTATCCAAAATGTATCTACCTGACATCATCATCCACTGACATGTTAAGAAGATAACACTTCCTATTCGCGGAAGAAATCTTACTGGTCTCATCAAGTACAGTAGTTCGTTGATATTTAAACATATGTGCTAAAACCATATAGATAGAAAAACTATATGTTTGAGCAGGAAAGCAAAGGTGCTGAATAACCATCTTCGATTGATATATTTGCTATAGCTTTCCAGCAAATTATCGATTATTGTGAGTACAATCAAACCTAAATTGATGAAAAGAGAAAGCTTGTAGTTCTACGTAACCGTTAATCTTGTGATCATGAGCCAAGGGACCTCCTTTTTACGTGGAATCCGAACCACAGGACTTGGCATTCCACTTCTAAAATCTCTCATGCATTGGCCGGGAATCGAACCCGGCCCACCTTGGTGGGAGGCGAATCACTTGACCGCTGCACCACCACGCCCCAAATTGTTGAAAGCTTAATGATGTGTTTCGTTTGCATGTTCAATTACTGATTCATAAAAAGCGTAGGGTCTTTCAGATAAAGTAAGAACAGCAAGCGGCAGTTTTGTAATTCGCTGCTGCGGTGGACTTCGCCGAGCTTGTGGCGTGCCATGGCCCCCTGCTGTACTATTGAAAGTGCGCGCATAGTACATACGATGGCTGTTTTCTTTTTCAAGTTCCGATGGACTGTATAAAAATAACAGATTGACATACCAAACTGATTTTACTACTAAATGTTTGCTTGTTTTATTCTTATGTCTCAACCTAATCGCCAAAACGATTGAAACATGTGTCGTATCGTTACACCAGCTTTCTAATACCCTCGGCAAAATATTCTGCCACCACTGAGGTGGGTACGTATGGACAGTCTCCTGAAGTTATCCCTTATGGCTAGGCGTTGCCACCCAACCATACCTTCAATTCTGAAAAAAAAAAAAAAAAAAAAAAGTGAAAATCATTCACGACCACACTGTACCAACGTTACGATAGACTTTTACAAAGAATTCAAGTGTAAAGTTTTGGACCATCTGCCGTTTAGTCCAAACAAGCACTGAATGATTTTCACCTTTTTCGAGAGTTGAAGGTATGGTTGGGCGGCAACGCCTCGTCAAAAAGGAAAAACTTCAGGAGACTGTCCATACGTACCCACCTCAGTGGTGGCAGAATTTTTTGCCAAGGGTATTGAAAAGCTGGTGTAACGATACGACACATGTTTCAATCGTTTTGGCGATTTTGTTGAGACATACGAATAAAACAAGCAAACATTTAGTAGTAAAATCAGTTTGGCATGTCAATCTCTTATTTTTATACAGTCCATCGGAACTTGAAAAAGAAAACAGCCCTCGTATGTACTATGCACGCGCTTTCAATAGTACAGCAGGGGGCCATGGCACGCCACAAGCTCGGCCAAGGCCACCGCAGCAGCGAATTACAAAACTGCCGCTTGCCGTTCTTACTTTATATGAAAGACCCTGCATTGTATTTTTAGCCTACTTTCGATTTTTGCAAAAAATGAAAGTAGACTTATGAGATCAACACAGGGCGAAAAAAAAGTGTGTCTGTCTGTGTGTGTGTATGTGTGTGTGTGAGTCTGTGTGTGTGTATGTGTGTGTGTGAGTCTGTGTGTGTGTGTGTGAGTGTGTGTACTCTGAATGTCTGTCCCCCCCTATCAATTCGAACACGGTGAATGCGAATTGAACGAAATTTGGTACAAAGGTAGCACTAGCAAAGGACACCTCAGTGTCATGTTTTATATCGCCGCCATCTTTACTAAAACTGAATGGCGGCCACTCAAACGTTCAAAACGTAAAATCAAATAACGACTAACCAAATCATCCAATCTCTACCAAATTTGGTAACAACATACCTTCGTATAGGATGCGTCTTGTGACCAAACTACAAGGTCGTCCGCCATACCATTTCAGGATGGCGGCCGTGCGAATTATGCAAACTTTATAATCCATATCATGGGACCCACCAGTTCCGATTATCGAGCCGAGAATCGTTTTAACTGTTCTAAAGGAAGAGGCACGTACGAAATTAAAAGTTTATTTTGTAATACTATAGTGCAGACGTGATTTTAAAAAGCTCAGCTGATTCATTAATAAGACAAGATGGCAGCGGATATCTTGTGCCTGACTTATATTTCACAAATTTGAGTATTCCATGCAATATAGCGTACTGAAACAAAATAAATAAACTTTGTATGAAATGCTTTATATATAAATAATATACTTCAGTGATGAAATCGTTTAGTATAAATCATTATTTGCTAACAAGTTCTATGTAAGTCATTTTATATGGATCAATGTTCGTTGGCACAAATGGCTCAGTGGTAAAGCGTTAGTCTGTCATTCATATGCCTATGGTTCAAACCCCATCAGAGATGTGTTTTTTGCTTGACATTTTACATATTTGTTGCTTTGTAATGACTCAGACGTTTTAAAATTAAGCGTTATATTGTGCATATTACGGTGCAAAACATATACTTAATTAAAACATAATTCGCCAGCAGATTTAATCGAGACATCTAGCTGACAAAAAGGTAACAGATTTTATTGAAAAGTTTCTTCTTCTGGCCGCTAGAATGCACTCGCTCTGTTAGGATTATATTGTTCGATATTTCACAACTAGATATCACGACTAGTTTTTATATTTATTGTTTCTTGAGTACTGAGACGTTATAAAATAAAGCTTTATATGGTGCTTTTTGCAATGGAAATTATATATTAAGAAAAACCACATTCTACACTGGAGTGACATCTTCCAGCCTTCAGTTGTACTATGCAGAAACTATAGATTCGAGCAGCGCTCTATACCGGCCAGTTAGTGAACCCAGTCTTAACGACTGCTAGGAGTAATAAGACAGTAACATTCGTTTATTCCTTGTGCACAGAGGCGTTGTTGATAATCTCAAAACTTGCAATATGGAAGATTTGGAGATGGATTATTTTGTTATACCGTGTATTTAAGATTAGCCTATAAATTAACGGGTTGCGAAGTTACTTCACTTAGTTCTATATCATTCGTACACGACACAGAACAACAACGTGACGTCAGTTTCTGATCTGCTCTGATTGGCTATTACATTGCTGCAGTCGGGTAGTTGGCAGTCAAGGATAAAATTCTCGACTGCCAACTGCCAGCTACCAACTGCAACTTCATGTTGTGTATGGTGCCTATAGTATACACGGAGTCGATCGCGACTGCCGACCGAGGACTACCAACTACGGACTGCCGACTGCGCATTGTAGATGGGCCTTATTAGAGCAACGAAGTTTCAATTATTGTAAGTAGTCGGTGTTTGGAGTGTTTGCTGATGAAATTGCAAAATGCTGGGGTAAATTATAAACTATGGTTTGAACGCCACTGTTCAAATCCTGTGTGCCAATTTGCACTTCAAATAGGAAGAAATTAGGAGATGATAAGGACAGAGAGTTATAACTATACCCATACATTTCGGAGAAAGTAGGCTATATGTTCTTTCCCGAACATCTTGTTTTTTTATTGAAGAAAGTTTGTCAATTTTTTCCACCGTCAATTTAGTAAACCTTTCCAACTCAACCTCTCCAACTCAGACAGATCTTTTGGCACAACAATTCTGCATCAACAATTTAAGTTTATTGAAGCATGTATAATGATAAGTGTGGTGATGTTTAGCATTTTGGTTTGAACAATTAGCATTTTGTAGCTTTTATACATTTCAAATTTAGCATTTTATAGCATTTTGAAGAGAGAAAACCACAAATTTTGGCTGAATCTAACAATGAGTAATTTTGAAATGACATCAATGTGAATTAAAATCACACTTGTAAAAGGTTAATAGTGAGATAAAAACGTATGTAATAAATTATGTATTTATTTTACATTAATTAGTACTGGAGAGTTTAGGAAAGGCCATCATGGTCCTAAACTCAATGACAGGAAACACCTGTTATTCACCTCCCCGCAGTGGAGAGGGGGCAACGTTTGGTGTACAGTTACATACCCAAGCGGCTAACGAATACAGGGACCAAATATCTCCCGGTATAAGGAGATCCACTTCCAACCTATTCCTACAACCTCTTCGGAGGGTGGAAGAGTGGATGGAAGTTTGGGCACTCTCTTGTCCTAGGAGTGAGAAATTGCCCCTGAAGGCACATAAGCTACTACTTGGTCAACGGCTTGAGAATGCAGAAAGCAATGAGAAACTACTGCATTCAAGATCCATATGGATTTCTCTAGTAACACATCATGACTGTGTTCAAAACCAAATGTTCCGGAGTTTAAAGTCCCCCAATCGGATCTCCATGGGGGGTGGAGGGGGGAAATTTTGAGTCAGGCTTTGGGAAAGTTGTCAGTGAAAGATGGTATAAAGATTAGCACGTGGAATGTGCCAACTATGGCGCAAGAAATGGACAGAATGAAGATAGAAATTATGGGCGTAAGTGAAATGCGTTGGCCAGGATCAGGTTCTTGTGACATCAATGAACATATAGTTTACTATTCAGGGACATGCTATGGATTATATCAATACGGAGTAGGAATTATAGTATCTAAATTGGTCGCGAAGTGTGTCATCAATTTTATACCTATCTCAGAGAGAGCATTGTTGCTTCAAATAAATACTGAGCATGCGCATCTTAACATCATCCAGGTGTACGCCCCTACGACAGACCATAGTGATGAAGAAGTTGCAAATCACAGGTGTTTTGCAACAGTTACCAAAGAAAGATCTAACAATAACTATCGGAGATTTCAATGCAAAAGTAGAGCATGGATCTGAAAGCAGTATTGTAGGTCAATATGGGCTTGGTGAAAGGAATGAGAGAGATCAACTTTGCGCATTTGCAGGAGAATGGGGATTTGTAGTAACCAACACATTCTTCACATTACCACCACGACGTTTGTATACCTGGAAGTCTCTTGGAGATTCAGGTGAAAGAATTATAAGGAACCAAATTGACTATATTTTGATAAATCAAAGATATGGGAACAGCTGTGTCTCAATGAAAACATATCCAGGTGAGGACATTCATTCCAATCATATCCCTCTAGTTGGAGTTTTTAAAATCAAAATGAAAAAGATTCAAAAGGGACGAGTCATAAAGTACAATATGCGTAAATTAATTGAACCTTCAGTAAGACAAAATGTAGAAGAGCAGCTCAATGATGAACTTGGATCCCTATCTGATGCCTTATGTACCGATGAGAAAATTAAAACATTAACTAATACCGTTGAATCTATGAAGAAAGATTACTTAGTAACAGACATCACTGAAAAGAAACCATGGATGACTGAAGAGATTCTTAAAATGATGGATAAGGGAAGGAAAACAAAGGATAATCCTGATGAGTATAAGAACATCAACAGGGAAATCAGGACAGAAATAAGATTAGCTAAAGAAAGGGATATACAAGAAAAATGTAATGAAATAGGAATGTTACAATTCAAGCATGACAGCTTCAATGTTCATCGACAAGTTAAAGAAGTGACAGGGAATTATAGAACTAGACAAGGCAATAGATTGGTCAATATTGAAGGAAAACTAATTGTTGTAAAAGATGAGTTTAAAGATACGTGGCATAGATATATAGAACACTTGCATACTCGACAGGAACCACCTCGAATAAATGGTGAAACAGGACCACAAATTCTGGTACATGAAGTACAAACCACGATAAAAGCCATGAAGGATGGTAAAGCCACTAGCCTGGACAATATGAATGCTGAATTTTTAAAGCTTTTGAATGAAGATAATGTGAAATGGTTGACTAAAATATTCAACGACATTTACAATTCTGGGAACATTCCTCAGGAATGGCTTAAATCGGAATTCATCACACTACCTAAAACACCCGGAGCTAAGTTTTGTAGTGAGTACCGAACAATCAGTCTCATGAATCACATCATGAAGGTATTTCTGAAGATCATTCATCGCAGAATATACAAAGTATGTGAAGAACAAGTTTCTTCTACACAATTTGGTTTTAGAAACGCATTTGGCACACGTGAAGCCCTATTTAGCATTCAAGTATTGTTTCAAAGGTGCCGTGATGTGAACTGCGATATATATGCCTGCTTTATTGACTATCAAAAGGCTTTCGATAGGGTAAGACATCATAAGATGATATAAATTTTACTAAAGATTGGCTTAGATGATAAAGATTTACGAATAATTGTGAACTTGTACTGGAATCAATCTGCTTATGTGAGGTTGGGTAACGAGAACACGGAAGATGTAGATACTCTAAGAGGTGTACAACAATGCTGTATATTGTCTCCATTGTTATTTAACATCTATTCGGAACATATCTTTAAATAATCTCTAGAGGATGTTGAGGTGGGAGTGCTCTTAAATGGTAACTGGATAAATAACATTCGATATGCCGATGAACTGTGATTTTTGCGGATAGTCAAGAGAGACTCCAACATATCATTGATAAAGTTATCCAAAAAGCCATGAATATGGTTTAGATATAAACCCTCAGAACACAAAAGTGATGGTCATTAGTAAAAACAAAGTCTCTGCATGCAAACTAAATATAGACCAGAAACCCATAAGTGCATATACCTTGGCACTACCATAAATGATCATTGGGACCCGTCTGATGACGTGAGGTCTCGAATTGGAAAAGCCCGGACAACTTTCATGCTGGATTCTTATATGTGTAGGTCTTAGAGTTATGTACTTTTACATGAAGATAATTGTGTAGGTGTAGTATTCAAACTTCAATCGCATGATTACAACACAAGAATAAAAACGAGATTTTAAAATTTCGCACAGCTGCTATCTTCTGGTTATGAAAGCAATTTAAATAAATTAGACGCCAGTGGATTAAAATTTGTATAGGCATTTACCGTACTAAGTTTTACTGCACTCGGATGATTGAATCCTGAGAAACGTCCATTTAAATATTAATAGTTCGCGTCGCTGCCATGTTAGATTTGTCCTTACCGTGTTATTGAAAGTCCTATAGGTAAACTTATGTTCTTAGCCTCTATCAACATACAAAATTTCAGATTGATTGCTGTAATAGATTAATAGATATTGAGAACCGTCTAAATATTTCTGATGGTCGCCATGTTGGATTTTAATATATGTAGGCCAAAGAGTTATGTTCTATTAGATGACGATTTTTGCGGAGGTTTATTATTCAAACGTTCACTTCGATCGCATGATTAATACACAAGAAATTAAAACTTAATTTTAAAATTTCGCACCGCTGCCATCTTGAGGTTATGTAAACAATTGGACTAAATTAGATGGCAGTGCATTAAAATGTGTATAAACATTTACTGTACCATTTATCACTGCGCTCAGATGGTTAAATCGCGAGAAACGTTTATTAAAATATAAAGATAGCATTTATTAACATTTGGCAGCCCTGCTGGCTCTTAAGAATACGCATATTCATATATGTTATGGTACACAAAGCACCTACGGAATTTGTTTGACATCCAATTGAAAATATAAAAGTTACATGCATTTAAAAATTGGTCCTATCAGCAGGCTTAGAATCATGTTGGCAACACTGAAAATTAAACTGAAATATTATTATCTATATGTTTGCCAATTTTGGAATATCACCCATGCATACATTCAAAGATATCCAAGATGGAGCTCAAATTTTAATTGTGATTTTTCAGCAGTTGGTAGCACTAACGCCGTTTTCAAATATGGACGTGAGATATTCAGGTATAGATCTTTACTCATACCAAATGTGGTTTCGATAGCAGACAGAAAGACAGACAGATAGAAGGACAGAGAGACAGACATTTGCCCGGATCGATCGTAAGTCTACTTTTTCCTCTTTTTTTTTTTACAAAATGTGAAAAGTAGGCGAGAAATATTCTTACTGTGATACTAGTGCTTGTCCTGTCTTAAATCAAAGCTTTAATTCTGACTCAAGATAACGTACAGCACTGGAAAATATGTGTCCAAAGTCTCACAAAGAGGATTATGTACAATACATGAATACTAAGGAATTGAGTGCCAGTTCATGGCACTAGAGGTCGGTTCAGTAGAACATCAGTTAAGTATATTCCTTTTCAGTGATGAACATGCGTATAATCTAAAATTTACGATACTGCTATAGAAAATTGAGGTATATTACCTCGATATTCCACCACTTCAAACAATCACTGCCACTACAATTAAAAATTGCGTGTTGGAATATATAACTTGCACTACGGTATCGGTGTCAGTGATTCCTTCCACGAGATAGTATCATTCTGCAACGAGCCATAAGGGTTTATTTTAAGAAAAGTCAAATACACAGCTTCTATAAGTTACACAAAAAAAAGCTACAAAATGCTTTGGCATTAGATAGTGATTATTGTAGTGGTTATTTATACGAAAAGTCTCCTTTTAATCGCTTGAATAGAATACAAGATATAAAAATATTCTTTTAATATTTGCAAATGACGCTGTAGGCCTATTGAATATTTGGAAATAAAACTGAATAACATTAGATACCTACATACCAAGCTCTGAATAAATATTCGCTGTGCCAAGTTTCATTGTACAAGGAAAGAAAATTTGATTATTTAAATTTTGTGTGTCCGCTATGTTGGTTTTGAACTCATTATTGAAATTCACTTATATGTACTTAATTAACCATCCTCGATTAGTGTAGCACACTAATTTTAATTTGATTGCTGTAATATATTCGTACATATTGAGAACCTATGAAATATTTTACGGGTTCGAAATGTTGCATTGTTTTATATATAGGACATAGAGTTACGTAACAGTAGATGAATATCATTACGGTGGTTCATTATACTAAATTCCACTTGGATCGCTAGAAATAACAAGTAGTTCTGTGAAAAATTATACAGCCTATTTTCATATATCCTACTAATGTCAATTGCCTCTATCAACATACAAAATTTCAGTTTGATTGTTGTAATAGATTCGTAGATATTGAGAACCGTCTAAATATTTCATATGGTCGCCATGTTGGGTTTTTATTTATGTACTATTACATGAAGATTATTTTGTACGAGTGGTATTCAAACGTCAATCACATGATTAGGACACATGAAATAAAAACGAGATTTTAAAATTTCGCACAGCTGCCATCTTGTGGTTATGAAAACAATTGAAATACATATTATATGACAGTGGATTAACAGTTGTATAAGCATTTACTGTACAAAGTTCCACTGCACTAGGATGGTTAAATCGCGAGAAACGTCCACTTAAATATTTTTACTTCACGTCGCCGCTATTTTGGATTTGTGCTCACCAGGTTATTGTAAGTCCTATAGATGAACTTATGTTCATAGCCTCTATGAACATAAGTAAAGTCAGTTTGATTGCTGTAAATGATTCGTAGATACTGAGAACCGTCTAAATATTTCGGATGGTCGCCATTTTGGATTGTTGTATGTATAGACCATATGGTTATGTACCATAAAGAAAAATTATTGCTTAACTTCATTATTCAAATTTTACTTCGATTGCATGATTACGACACAAGAACAAAAAAAAATAATTTTAAAATTTCGCACAGCCGCCATCTTGAGGTTATGTAAACAATTGAGCTAAATTAGATGCCAGTGCATTACAATGTGTATACTCATTTGCTGTACCTAGTTTCATTGCGTTTTGATGATTACATTCTGGGAAAAGTCTACTTAAAACTTTCAACTTCGCTTGGCCGCCATGTTCGTCTTGTGGTTAACAGGTTTTTGAATGTCTCACAGATGAACTTCTAGTAGTGGCCTTTATCTCGTACAATGTTTATAAACATATACCGTACCAAGTTTAATTACGTTTGGTTGGTTAAATCGCGAGAAACGTCTATTTTAAAGTCGCAACTTTGCTTGGCCGCCATGTTAGTTTTGTAGTTGCCAGGTTTACGAAAGTCTGATAGGTGAACTTCTAGTAGTTTCCTTGATCACCGTACAAAATTTCAGGGTGATATCGGTAATAGTTTCGGAAATACTTCTTGCTGGTGAAATATTTCGCACAACCGCCATGTTGGATTGGTTAGACGTAATGCAATTTGAAGGGCACGGTCGGGGTTGGCTGAAATGGTGCTATGACCTTACCGAGTTTCATTGAAATCGCTCCAGCCGTTTAGATTTTATTAGGGGGGGGGGGGGACACACACCATTATATGCTATCGCACAACCACAATAATTGAATTAAATTAGATCTCAGTATAATCACTTGTATAGGGATTCACCGTGCTTTAAGTGTCACTTCGCTCAGATGATTAAATCACGTGGAAAGCCTAATCAAATATTTGAAATTTCCAAGGCTGCATTGTTGGTTTAATGCTTAGCAGAGTTTTGCAAGTTAACGTAGGTGAACTTACCGTAGTATCCTCAATCGTCATACAACATATTTGATTGTTATCAGTATTAGTTTCGTACATATTGAATACCATTGTAATATTTCACGTCCACGGACAAATGGTTATCTCATAGGACTATATTTCATGAGATGAAAATAGGCTAATGACCAAGGCTTCATAACTTAACATAACGAAAATGGTTGTTTGGGTAGATTATATAACGAAATGGGTCTTGGTCACATTGTGGTCGTTACGTTTCATATCCGGAAGTCATTTGTATCGCATGGTAACGTTATTGGGCCATATAACGTTATTCTGATATTGGTTATCGTAGAAACGAAATAGTATTGTCTGACAGAAATAACGTTATATGAATAAGTCTCTCGAAAAATATCCCCTAATACCGTTATTCGGACTAATAACGTTCTTCGGATATCGGTTATCGTAGAAACGAAATACTAGTGCCCACCTGAAATAACGTTATCGGAATACATTACTCGAAAAAAATCTCCTAATATCGTTATTTGGACTGATAACGTTATTCGAATATCAGTTAACTAAGGAACGAAATGGTAGTGCCCGCCTGAAATAACGTTATCGGAATACTTATCTCGAAAAACATTCCTCCAATACCGTTATTAGGATTAATAACGTTATTCGGATATTGGTTATCTCAGGAACGAAATGGTAGTGCTCACTAGAAATAACGTTATTTGAATAGATCTCTCCAAAAAAAATCCCCCAATACCGTTATTCGGACTAATAACGTTATTCGGATATCGGTTATCGCGGGAACGAAATGGTAGTGCTCACTATAAATAACGTTATTTGAATACATCTCTCGAACATTATTCCCCCAATACCGTTATTCGGACTAATAACATTATTCGGATACCGGTTATCGCAGGAACGAAATGGTAGTGCTCACTAGAAATAACGTTATTTGAATATATCAATCGAAAAATATTCCCTCAATACCGTTATTCGGACTAATAACGTTATTCGCATATCGTTTATATATTACAAACGGCATCATCGATTGAGAATGGCACCATTTTGATACATTTTGCGTTGGAGAACTCCATAGAGTAGAAAGAGTGGAAGTGTCACTTTGCGACCTACGTCGTGTTAGGTTCTGAGTTTAGCCGAGAGGTTAATAAATACTCAGAAGTGCTTACCGTGATAGGGTATTGTATTTTTAGCCTACTTTTCACATTTTGCAAAAATGAAGAAAAAGTAGACTAATGAGACCGATCTGGGCAAATATCTGTCTGTCTGTGCATGTCCCCCCCCCCGTTATCAACTCCTAAACGGCTGAAGCAATCAAAACCAAATTTGGTATGAGTAAAGATCTATATCTGAATATCTCAAGGCCATGAAAATGAAGTCAGTGCTACCAACTGCTGAAAAACCGCAATTGAAATTTGAGCTCCATGTTGGATATCTTGAAGGTATGCATGGGAGCTATTCCAAAATTGGCACATAATTACACTGACCGGCAAATAAAGTGGATCAGTAATTTAAAAAGTATAAAATTAGCCATGAAAAAGATGTAATCACATTTTAAATGCTTTTCACGCATTAGGACACACATCTGAAACATCCATGAATAGAAATTGACATTTCTTAGGGTGGTTTATTACCACCAATTACCCCCAATCTTCGATGAGCCTAACAAGCTGTCATGGACGCTAAGGGTGGAAACACTCGTTTTTAGTGACCAGTGTTCCGGTACAGTGCAGTGCAAAAATTAACACTGCTTTGTTTGGCATAAAAAACAGCCCAAAGGAACATTAGTAAAAAATAAAAAACTGTTAGATTTGTGAAATGTAACGAAATTTGTGAGTTAAAGCGTGTTGTAAAACATGTTTCAGTATTTTCTGTAGCCAACCATCGAACATTTACATGAATAATGCAAATATTGGAAAACCGATACATTTTAGTGGAATAAATTAAGAAATTACATAAAAAATTGAAGTGTTCCACTTTTTTTTTGCCGGTCAGTGTATATAGACAATAATATTTCAGTTTAATTTCCAGGAGGCCATACATGACAGTGTTGGCAAAATGATTCTAAGCATGCTGATAGGTCAAATTTTTAAATTAATAGAACTTCTACACTATCAATTGGATTTCAACCAAATTTCGTATGTAGTCTACTATGTGTACATAACCAGATATCACTATGCGTATTCCTAAGAGCAACCAGCTGCTGACAACTGTTGATAATTGCTGTCTCTACTTTTTTACCCTTATATTAATATATCAGAATGCATGCAAGCCAACAACTCTAAACTTTGCACACGTATAGTACCTGACATTCTAGATTAATTTGGAGTAACTAATATTATGCCAATGCCGCTAACATGATTCTAAGCCTGATGATAAGTTTAATTCTAAAATGCATGTAACTTCTATACATACAAATGGATTTCGTCCAAAATTGGCACAACAATAGATCATAATATGTCAGATTATTTCTGACCAAGAGATGCATGACATTGCTGCCAACATGATTTTACGCGCACTGATAGATCCAATATCTAACTGCATGTAACGTCCACGTTATCCATTGAACTTCAATCAAATTTTGTATTCTGTACCTTAAGAGATGGAACTAAGAATATATTAAGTCACCAGGGCTTCCAACTGTAGTGCAGGTATATTTCGAATTAATTAGAAATTTTGATATTACCAACTTAATTTCGTCATTAACTTAGATAGTTCCATATAGATTAAACATTGGCTTGAATCTTTAAGTTTAAGAAAAATAGGCTCCTTAGTTTGTCACGGAACTGCTTGTTGAACTTGCGAAAGTGTCGAATGTCCGGAAAACACTCTTAAATGCGCTTTTGAAGAAAGGATCAACAGACCGACACCACTTGAAATACATAGGCCTAGGTGGATAGCAAACGACCTGAAGCTTAATAGAGATCAAGTACTAGCGAATCAACTAGACAACGGGGAAAATTCAGTGTACATTAAATTAGTGTACACCTTACTTTATGAAAACATATTATCTCGACATGAAGGTGTGAAATCCTTCCGGCTAGCTAGCGGTAACACCACAAAGATAACTATCACTGCTTCAGACTCTTAACAAAACGTGTGCGTGTCTGTTTAATCTCCTCCCGAAGTCAACAATGAAAGGCTCTCCCCCGTGCTTCCTACGCATGGAGTTCTCAAGGACATACGGAACGAGTGCTGTAATGAAGTATACGAATTTTATGCTGTAAGTAATGGCATACGTATTGTAAAAATTGAACTTAAATACCCCATTCCATCATATTTGACGGTCAATGATTGTAAAGTTCTGTTAACATATGAAGGACAAGCTAAGTATTGCTTTTATTGTAAAGAAACCTCCCACTTACAAATAGACCGTCCGAACAGAAGGAATCGCCCGGTATTCATGTCAGACAACAAACCTACAGCACGGTGCTGGGCGAGTCAGATGGGAGTAGTAAGCTAAGCAACACTACCGACATGGAAACTGCAGTACCTTCCCCTGAATATCCAGCCATATCAGAGGCCTTTCATAACAGGCCCCATTCTACAAACACATATAGCATTGCGGAAGTAACTCAACCATCAGATAACGTAGCTGAAACATCCCTGACTACTTTACATAGCAATGAAGAGGGAACTGTGACGTCACGATCGGACAGCACGGGGAAGGGTCACACTAGCAGGCAACACAGAAGTCTGTGCAGCAGCCAGATACTATTAAGACTAAATGTCCAGATTTTTAGTTTGTAATTCTGACACCACGTAGCAGCACCAAAGTGAGGCAATTTCTCTTGAATGGAAGCTCGTATTTGCGATGTCAAAACCACTATGTATACTAGAGTGCAATAGAATTGATATCAATTCAATGCATTTTCCAAAATGTGAAAAACAAAGACGTTACTAGCAGTTTATTATATTTCTGCTAAAAAATGAACAAAAAAACTGGTAATACGGAAACGGAGATTTATTTCCTGATTCCAATGCATTTTTCATAAATAAAATCGGGTGAATGGAATCGTCGGCATTAGTTTGGGAATTGTTTAGAAAAGGGTGGTAGGAGTAGCGGCGCGGCTATACAAGATCTCTAGCGCAAGGAAAATGATGAACACGCCGAGTTGATGAATATTGTAGTTCGGCGAGTTACATGTACAAGTGCCTAGGCGTGGAACAATATCTGAGCAATAAAATTATAGTAATGTCACGCTTATGTAACGTTGACACAATGTGCTTATACAGATACTTTCTTACTTCCTCAAACATTCTTGTTCTTGTTCTTGTTGATAATAATACATTGTAGGGGCTTGGGACATCTTGGTCATCAGTCCCATGTAGTTGACTATGTGTGTTACTGTATTAGAGCCAGGGATGGGGCAGGTGCCCTGAGTCTTCAAGTAAGGTACTATCTCGGCATTTACCTGGAGGGAGTGTGGAAAACCCTGCGAAACACAAGACACAACTGAACTTCAGGTGCAACCACAATGGTAGGATGATTGACAGGTGAACTAGTCAATGAGAGATGTTGGACTGATGACAGTTTCCTAGGAAAAAAAATCATAAAATAAGAAGGCATTTCTGAATGGCAATAAACATCTGCTGTAAGAAACATTGTTTCAGTTTCTTACCTTTTATTTCGTTCAATACGCCAATACACAAGCTCTGCTGGGACTTTCCTTCGTGTTCTGTGAGCGTACAAAGGAAGTGGATATTTATGCAGGACGCTTGCGCCTAGAGAACATGCGCTTGACTGTCGTCAGTATCTATGGAGACCAATTTTCCATTTTCACAATGGCTACGTCTTACTTTTCCACACAACGCATTGTTTCCGTTTGAATACGAACTCTCTTCTCTGAAAAAAGTTGTCACTGAATAGTTCGTGGTCATGTACTCTTACAATTATATATTAGAAGTTCAAAAAAAGACTAAACCCGTGGCGCGACAGCCGTTGAAGGGCCTAGTTCTACCAAGCAACCGCTGTTCAGCCATGTAGCTTGCAGATTGTGGGGTGACGTTTAGTCATCCAACTTGCACAAATAAATTTAAAGTGAAATCAAAACTGCTCAGTACTTTTCACATTCTCTAATGCAAGCGTAATTTCAAATATAAACTAGGGAAAAAATCTTATGTAGGCCTATGTGTAGAGGTTTTTCTTAGGGCCTGGCTTCCTTTTCTTGGTACAGTACTTACTGTCGACCAAAATATTATGTGCACTCGTGTTTGAAGGTTGTTTGTGAAGTAACCAATAGACCTATATAAAATCCACTAACATAATCATTTTCGTCGTTCTATTTTACGTTAGTTCATGTAGGTTTGGAATTCTTTATTTAGCCTATATTTTAATTTTTTATCGCAGTTGAAACACAAAAGGTGACCGTTTTTAAGCGTGTTTCAACCATGCGTCACATTTAATAATTATTATCTCACAAACCCGTCATCAGATCGAATCCAAATTTTAGCACAATATACAGTGGAATGTTGTATAACAGGTTTATTAATTTCAACATTTTGTGTGTTCAAGAACGAATTTTGTTATCATTTTTGTAAGGCAACTATTTCTAGGCTCGGGGTCGTTGTAAAATGTAGTTCTTCGTTGCGTTGTAATCCTTATACATCAAAAAGTTATGTTGTATGACTGTGAAATACGTAAATTAATTCACTTATTTTATATCGGTTTGTATTTATACGGGGAACTAAGACATGGTTCACCAGTTAGACGCTCCGGGATATTCTGTACAGCATTGCTGATATGGAGCCCATTACTTCCGAGCGAAGCGTGCCTAGACGCGTGATGGAGCCCATCTTGGCAACGCTGTAGGCTACAGCTTTTACAGGAGCGGCCAACTGGTGAACCATGTCTTAATTTCCCATACAAATACAAACCGATATAAAATAAGTGTAGATGGACTCTGTAATGAACATTTGAAGATTTCGCTACACTTCGTGGAAAACGTATGGGCAGAGTTAGTGAATAAGTGCTTAGAGATTGGAACCATCCCCAGTACTTGGCGTAAGTCCATAATCAAACTGCTATACAAGGGTAAAGGTGATGTCAGTAAACCTGAATCATATAGGGGTGTGGCATTGGAATCGGTTGCATGCAAATTGCTTACCAAGCTTCTGACTCGGAGAATAGATGAATGTGTAGACCACCTGCTTCCAGAGGAACAATTTGGATTTCGGAAGGGCAGATCTACTCTATTGGCTGCAGAATGTCTCTTAAAGGACATACAGGACACGCTTGAAGCTCACGGGAAGAAATATGTAATTTTTATCGACTACACCAAAGCCTTCGACACAGTCAATAGAAGGAAACTTGTCATAAAATTAGAAAACTTACTAGGACGTTCTGACATGACAAGACTGATATCGAACATTCTGGCGGACAATCAAGTTCAGATCCATGATGGTATCGCACACTCGGACTGGATTGACCAGACAATCGGAGTACTGCAAGGAGACCCGCTAAGTCCGTTACTCTTCAATATCATGACCCACGATGTTGTCTTCAAATTAAAGGAGGTAACACAGAAAGTAAATATATATATATTTATGCAGATGACATGGCCCTGGCCTCCGATAATATAGAGGAACTACAGAAGGGAATAGATCTTGTTGAGAAATGGGCGGAGGAGAATGAACTAAGGATGAATGCTCGGAAGACTGAATTAATGATATTCAGAAATGGAGGAAGGCTGAGGAAGGATGACTACATTGTTTGCGGGGAACACATACTAACACCGAAAAATCAATTTAAGTACCTTGGAATTACTATGCAAGTCACAGGGACTTCCTTTATGGTTCATATAAAGGAGAGACTTGCAGCAGCACTTAGAAATATAAGCGACATTAGACATTTACAAAGAATGTCAGTGAATTCAGCTATGGAACTTTTCAGAGTCAAAGTACTCCCATCACTCACGTACGGGCTAGAGGTCATATGGACTTATCTATCAATCAGATAATTAAAAGACATTGAAAGTTTGAAATCAAGGTATTTGAAAAGGGTATTGGGGGTATCAAAATTCGCTCTTTCACGATATGTGTATACTTTAGCCAGAGAAACATTTCTGGTAGAAGACCTTCGACTGCTAATGCACCTACCATCCACACACGCATGCGTAGACCTGTTAAGCGAACTTTGCAGGAAGAGAGACTCCATCCCAGAAAGATTCTTCGTAACAGATGCAATGTTATATAAAGAATGGATGCGATCAGAGTATGAGCTGAGGCACCTAGTGACCAGATTTGCGATCCATGGCTTCCACCATCGCATCTGCACTAGGAAGTCCTTCCATCAGCCCAGCCAGGAGTGTGTTTGCCGATTATGCAACAATCAGTGCGATATATATCACGCCATGGAATGCAGTAGAAGACTAGTATCACTCATTCAGTTTTGTTTAGACGAGGACTGATTATGTTGTCTTGATCAAAGTGTAGTGCAGTGGAATGGGTGAACGGACTCGATGAACACAAGTCTCTGGTGTTACCTAGGTATACGATTGATTCATTATTGTTCACAATGTTATAATGTTGTTCCTATCTATGGCCATTGGCCGCAATAAATATTTTATTAATAAGTGAATTAATTTACGTATTTCACAATCATACAGCATACCTTTTTGATGTATTAGGATTACAACGTGACCAAGAACTACATTTTCAAACCAACCCGAGCCGAGAAATAGTTACCTTACCAAAATGATAACAACTTTGTTTCTTGGCCATACAAAATTTTAAAATTAATAAACCTGTTATACAACATTCCAATGTATATTGTGTTAAAATTTGGATTCGATCTGTTGACGGGTTTGTGAGATAATAATTCTTAAATGTGACGCATGGTTGAAACACGCTTAAAAACGGGCACTTTTTGTGTTCCAACTGCGATAAGAAATATTAAAATATATTTAAAAAAATCCAAACCAACATGAACTAACGTAAAACAGAACGACGAAAATGATGATGTTATTGGATTTTATGTAGGTCTATTGGTTACTTCACAAACAACCTTCAAACTCGAGTACACATAATATTTTGGTCAATGGTAGTCGCAATTCCCCCTGGGATTTAGTGGTATGCCCTTGAATCAGGGCTGGCATGCGAAACGAAATGTATGGCCGTGGGGGCGAATATATTTGAATTTCGACGTGAGCGCGATACTCGGGAGTGAAATGACAATGATTGTCGGCGGGAAATTAAATCAAAGCGAAACTTAATTAGAAGCGAAATGACATAGCGAAATCAACGCGAAAGTTAATAGCAACGCGATATTACATTGTACAATTGAATAAAATTTCACTTACGGCGCGAAAATAAAATCGTTACAATCTTTTAATTTCGCTCCCTGCGCGAAATACAATTCATTACAGACTTTTAATTTCACTCGCGACGCAAAATAAAATTCGATACAGACTTTTAATTTCGCTTCCGGTGCGAAATAAAATTCGTTGCAGTCTTT
Source organism: Meconema thalassinum (assembly GCA_946902985.2). Taxonomy (NCBI): domain Eukaryota; kingdom Metazoa; phylum Arthropoda; class Insecta; order Orthoptera; family Tettigoniidae; genus Meconema; species Meconema thalassinum. Next base: position 628,790,675 of record OX336390.1, on the reverse strand, counting down.
TAATTTCACTCCCGGCACGAAATACAATACAATACAATTTTAATTTTACTCGCGGCGCAAAATAAAATTCAATACAGACTTTTAATTTCGCTTCCGGTGCGAAATGAAATTCGTTACAGACTTTTAATTTCGCTCCCGGCGCGAAATAAAACTCGGTTACAGACTTTTAATTTCGCTCCCTGCGCGAAATAAAATTCGTTACAGACTTTTAATTTCGCACCCGGCGTGAAATAAAATTCCCAAATGGTATTTAGTTTCGCCCTCCGATGTGAATTTAAAATGAATGGAACATTTCATTTCGTTGTTGAAATTAAAATGTATTCGTTTCGAGAGTGAAATTATGTTCGGAGCGATGTTCAAAGTCCTGACGTTGGCAGCAGTAGCAGTCTTATTACCGTTCACCGCCTGCACAATCTGCAGGGCTGCAACAGCAACGTGAGTCATTCAATGGTCATCACTCCAGTAGAGGAGAAAGTCAGTGCTATGGCATCAACATCACCATCGTCGTTGACTGCACCTCGGACTCGTGGCTGGCCCTCCCTGACGTTCATAACGCAATGGGGCAACAAGTACCTTTACTTGTTCTATAGCGAACAAGAAGACGAATGTGCTGTGTGGACAGACATTCAAGATAAGTGACGAACTCCAATTACAATACAAATTGTCAGTTGTAACTCTTCAGTCAGTCAACACTAATTTGCCCAATAACTGGGAGGGGTACAATGTATATACAGTAATATGTAAATAAATTATATGTATTAGTTTATGGTCACGATTATAATGCAGCAATTTTAGTGATCTTAAATCTAATACATGTAATTTTTTTTCAGGAGTGTTACTTACATCTTATATACGTTGTACCCCACCCAGTTATCGTGTAAATTAATGTTGACTGACTGAAGAGTTACAAATAACAGAAAATCGTCTGTGGTAGTACCGCGGCGTATATGGAGTTCTGTTTCGGAGGCGGGTTACTCGAACAACAGGGTTGAGGGGTCATTCCTCTCATTTCTACATTCTTTATTCTTACACTTCCGGAAATTTCGGGGGGGGGGGGCCTTGGCATTCCTTACTACTTCCTTCTTACCCTCAGCGCATTTATACTGACCATGGCACGAAAGCAAACCCCTGTGCCACGTACAGTATTTCGTTTCGCACTGCAATTAGTATTGCGTCGCTTTTCACTATGTTGTTGTGCTTAGAATTACATTTTGCTTCCATTTTAATTTTCGCGCTTACAATCAATATAATTTCGCACCCGAATAACACGCTCATGGCGAAATTAAAATGTTAACGCGTCCACGACCATTTTGTTTCGCTTGCCACACCAGATTTAATTTCAGACATGAAATGATATGTTCCATGCATTTTACATTCACGCCGGGGGCGAAACTAAATGCTGTTTGGGAATGTTGTGTCATTAAAATAAACCGTGGCACTACATCCCATGAAAGGCTTAGGCCTACCAAGCAACCGCTGCCCAGGCATCTGCAGATATTGGTCAGCGCTTCGGGTTCCCTCGGCCGTTAGTCTTAGTTTTCGTGACTTTCAGACAGCTACTCTCGAGGCTGAGTGCACCCCGTTCCAACCCACACGTCCGTTTCTAAAATCACTAACGGAGCCAGGAATCGAACCCGGGGCCTCCAGGTGAGAAGCAGGCACGCTATCCCCAACACCATGGGGCCAGCAATTTTTGTCATACCAGGAGCAAAATTAACAGTCGTTAAAAATGTTATTTCGCGCCGGGAGCAAAATTAAGAGACTGAAGCGGTTTTCATTTCGTGTCAGGAACGAAATGAAAAGTCTTGTATCGAATGTTATTTCAGGCCAGGAGCAGAAATAAAAGTCTAATGAATTTTATTTCGAACCGGGAGCGAAATTGAAAGTCTGTAACGAAATTTATTTCGTGCCCGGAGTGAAATTGAAAGTCTGTATTTTTTTATTTCGCGCCGGAAGCGAACGGTTTTTATTTCACGCCAAGGGCAAAATGAAAAGTCTTTAATGATTTTTATTTCTCGTCAGGAGCAATGTTAAAAGTCTGTTAAGAATTCTGTTTGTAGCCGGGAGCGAAATTAAAAGTCAGTAACGGATTTTATTTCACGTTGGGAGCGAAATTTAAAGTCTGGTACGAATTTTATTTCGCACCGGGAGCGAAATTAAAAGTCAGTAATGCATTTTATTTCGCGCCGGAAGCGAAATTAAAAGACTAATGAATTTATTTCGCATCTGCAGTGAAATTAAAATTCTGTTACCAATTTTATTTTGCGCCAGGAGTGAAATTTTATTCCATTGAACAATTTAATTTCGCGACGCTAATTTAAATTGATGATACATTTCGTTTTGCATGCCAGTCCTGCCTTGAATCGGTTTTGGTGGTGGCTCCATTTTTCACCTAAAATATAAAACTAACTGCACTTGATGACCGTAATGCTCTCCATCACTCGTTCCTGTATGTACATCGTTCATGTATATGATCTACCAGAGATACTGTCCAAAAATAAATTGCCGAAAATAGAACACCTAACGAACACTAAAAATAATGGTGTTGCAGGTAAAATAAACTAAGTAAAAAGTAATTAAAGGGATCGATGAACTAAAAACAGGAAAAACAACATGGAAAATTAGAAGTCGTAAGTACAAACTGGTAAAATTTCAAAGGATCACTCAGAAATATCCAGAACTGAACAATAATTCAGAACTAGCCATCACAGTCACAGTCAATCGCAACATCGGACTAGATGCTCAGGAATCCCATACCGTCAGGTAAGGGGTAAGGTCATCACTCTCTCACTTTACTTTCGCTCCCCTTTCCTGCTGCTGCGGTGGCCTTGGTCGAGCTTGTGGCGCGCCGTGGCCGCCTGCTTTAAGCGTGTGTACAATCCTGTATGAAATATTACCTTATAAAAGATGCTGGAAGTGTCGTCCTTCCTGGGTTATACGGGCATTGTATCCGGTAACCACATTTTGGCTCACGCGAATGAGTTCTGCCACTGCAATGTTTCTGATTTTGTATTTTATGTTCTTTAATTAGCACTGAGTCAGTAGGCCTAGTGTAAAACCTATTTACAATTACGTGAATCTGTGCTAGTGAAGGTGACACTTCATCAGGAAATTGCTGAACTTACCCACCGGGCCGACTCGTACTTAAAATAAGTTTTACATGCAAAAATACGATGTTGCAATGATAACTGTCTGAACATGTTACCATCTGAGGTTCAGACTGGCGACTGACAACACCTGCACGCTTATTGCAAGGTCAAGTTTGTACTATGCGCGCGCTTTCAATACTACAGCAGGGGGCCGTGGGGCGCCAGAAACTCGGCCAAGCCCGCTGCGGTAGTGAATAACAAAACCGCCGCTCGTCGTTCTTACTTAATATGAAAGACCCTATATGTAGACCATAGAGTTATGTACTATTAGATGACTATTATTGCGTAGGTTCATTATTCAAACGTTGACTTCTATCGCATGATTGGGACACAAGAAATAAAAAAATAATTTAAAAATTTTGCACAGCTGCCATCTTGAGTGTATGTAAACAATTTAACAAAATTAGATATCAGTTCATTACACTGTATATAAACAATTGCTGTACCAAAGTTCACTGCGTTCGGATGGTTAAATCGCCAGAAAAGTCTATTTAAATGTTCAAATTCACTTGGCCGCCATGTTCGTTTTGTAGTTAACTGGTTTATGAAAGTCACTTAAGTGACTTTTATCACCGTACAAAATTTCAGGGTGATATCGGTGACAGTTTCGGAGATATAGAATGCCAGAGATATTTCGCACAGCCACCATGCTGAATTGGTGAAACATAATAAGCTTTGAAGGGCACGATCGGGGTCGGCCAAAATAGTAGGCCTACTATGACCTTACCGAATTTCATTGAATCGCTCCAGCCGCTTAGATTTTATTAGGTGGGGTGTGGAGGAAGAGGGGGGAGGGGTGGGGATGCACACCAAGGCCTGGCGTAGGTGCGTGACGTCATGTCATGTCATGTCAATAGGTAATCTGTGTCCTTGACTCTCCCCGCCTGCCGCTAGCTACGTGTGCGAGTGAGCTTTGTATAGTATGTCGTGGTACCCTGCAAGCCAGGCTAGTGCTTTTAGGGCCATATGACCCAGGCGCACACTGTCTACGCTGGAACTCTCAGTTCAGGGGCGCGTGGCCGGCCTGTCGCGGCTGGATTTCTCGAAGTCGTTCTTCTCTTCTCTTCATATTATTATTATTATTATTATTATTATTATTATTATTATTATTATTATTATTATTAGACTATTACTATTGGCAATAAAATGGTATTGGATACCAATAGACTACGTCTCATACTGTTCCCGAGTACATTGTAGATCAATTCTCTATTATTGAATGGATTCATATGATAGCAAAATTATGCCATTTACACTTAAGTTAGGCATACCCAAACACGATAAGTTATTAAAAAATGTTGATGTTGTTTCTTTCCCTTATTCGAAACGTACCACAAGCTTTCAATTCTCTTTGAAGCCTATCGTTAGCTCTAAACGACCTGTCTTGTTATGCCGATGGTTACTTCACATCTGATGGTGGGGTCCAGCATAAATCTTGTATCCTTCTTACGGCCAATAACAATTATTATTCTATTGTACTTTTGCTTTTAACACGAGGAAGACACGAAAACATGGATCGCGTAACATTTCTGAAATGTTACAGATGCATCTTAAATCTATGTCGGTGATTCCCTTCTTAATTTTGGTGTTTGAACGGACCTAGGTTATCAGACACTCTAGAGTGGTTGCAGCATACAGTCTCACACAAGAGCAACCTTTGACTCCACCTATTTGTGCTTGACTACTCCCTTTCATGTGTACTTCTGGATAAGTTGTTCATAAAATATGTTGATTAGACACTTTCGCAATCAACCAGCAAGTTCATTTTGTTTTTTCCATACATCCGCTTCAGGCTCAATTCTCAAGTATTCCTTTGGTTCCTAACTAGTAAATCACCGTCTTCATCGTTACCACCATCTTCATCATCATCACCGTAATGAAAACCTCATTCGTTGTACAAACACAAATTACGCACCAAGTCACATTGCCGTCAAGCAATCCTTGCACTCTCTGTTTATATGTGGCACGGTGTCCCTACATGATGATTACTATACTTTGGATGTTCATTCACTGAAAATTGCGAAATTAGCTTCGAGGTTTTCCTATGCCCAGAACAGAGAATGCTCTGAAAATCAAATGTTCTTAAATACGATGTGTGGATTACATATAAATATGCAATTGGATTAACTCACGACAGCTACTTGTACCATTGGCCTTTGAGAATATTTTACGGAAGCTATTGTAACAACTCTACGAGGTGAATTTCTCTCCGTGTTCCCATATGAATGATCGAATTGCAGAATAAGAATGTAGAAAAAAAAAAGGAAAACTTGTGCTCACTGACCTGGTGCAAGTCCTCAAAATGAACACCCCTTTGATGACTTAGGTATCATCGATACCATTTCAGTACCTCAAACCGAAATTAAATTTCTTGGCAGGCCAGGGAATCAAACCCTGACTTTGTTAGCCGCTACACCACAAGGTGATCTCTTTCATTGTCAGCGCAATCTATTGCACGATGCCATGTAATTTCAGCACGAACTATAATAGTACACCTTTCTTCGTATTTTTGGCATTACAGTGCCCCTGGTAAGTTAGAGAGATGGTTCGCATACCATAACCAAAGAGCCGAATAGTTCCAAAAACCAACAAACAACCGAAAGAAATACCGACAAGCTGGTAGAAAGACAGACAACAGATTTTGTAATTTTCAGAGCAAAATTGTTTTACGATGAAGAGCACTCTTGGTCTCCATACTGTTGAAATAATGAAAATTGTCCTAAAACTTCAAAAGTTAGAAGGATTTCATGTCAACTTGCTTATTTTGCCGTATACCTTATGTGTAGGTCAATTCCATGAGTTATTGTTTCACGCGATGTTGAAAATACGAATAAAAGACATAAATTACCTCAGATTGCGACGGAATATTGTTCAGTTTAAAAACCTGATAAATTTACTAACGCACGTTTCTCGAATTCACATATCCCTGAACAGCACCAATCTAATCAGTTGGTGAATTCAGAATCTTGTTATTGAAATACTGTAGACCATAGCTTTATAGTCCTAATGTAGTATTTTTGTTCTACCCGTAATTATTTAGGTTGCTATGAGGAAGGGGATATGGTGAGACAGTTTCCTTGTGGGAATGATATTACGGATAGATGCCCTTCATGACATCAATCTAATGAGAGGATTTAATGACAAATGAAATTAATGAGGCAAGGTATGAAATGGTTGTGTGTGGTATTTCGAGTTCGGTGTAGTCTGACCATGCACGTTAGCGTGTGTAGCTACGTCGGCTGGTTTGTGACAGTATGTCAACAAATTTAAAAAATATATTTTAACACTCCTGATTCCATACCGGCCCCTGTTACTGTCACATGCATGATTACCAATATGCTTGATTCTATTTTTAGGATTATTATATCTCGCTGCACCTGCTACATCACCCAAAAAGTAGGGGCAGATGACCTCGTAGTTCCGCTCCATAAAACAACAATAACTAACCCAACAAGTAATTCCGCGAAGAATTATACAGCCTATTTTCATATATCCTACTTATGTTAATTGCCTCTATCAACATACAAAAGTTCAGTTTGATTGCTGTAATAGATTCGCAGATATTGAGAACCGGCTAAATATTGCGCATGTTCGCCATGTTGGAATTTTTATCTGTAGGTCTTAGAGTTATGTACTGTTACGTGAAGTGTATTGTGTACGTGTAGTATTCAAACTTCAATCGCATGATTATGACACAAGAAGTAAAAACGAGATTTTAAAATTTCGCACAGCTGCCATCTTGTGGTTATGGAAACAAATGAAAAAATTAGATGCCAGTGGATCAACATTTGTAGAAGGATTTACTGTACCAAGTGTCACTGCACTCGGATGGTCAAATTGCGAGAAACAACCATGTGAATATGTATACTTCACGTCGCCGCCATGTTGGATTTGTGATCACCAGGTTATTGAAAGTCCTATAGGTGAACGTATGCTCTCAGCCCCAATGAAGATTAAAAAATTTAGTTTGATTGCTGTAATACATTCGTAGATATTGAGATCCATCTAAATATTTCGGATGGTCGCCATGTTGGATTGTTATATGACAGGCCATAGAGTCACGTACCATTAAAGGAAAATTATTTCAAGGGTTCATTACTCAAACTCTCACTTCGATCGCATGATTACGACACAAGAAATAAAAACTTAATTTTAAAATTCGCACATTCGCCATCTTGAGGTTATGTAAACAATTGAACTAATATAGATACCAGTGCATTACAATGTGTTTAAACATTTCCTGTACCAAGTTTCATTGCGTTTGGATAATTAAATCGCGAGAAAGGTCTATTTAAAATTTTCAAATTCGCTTGGCTGCCATACTCGTTTTTTAGTTAACCGGTTTTTTAAAGTCTTATAGATGAAATTCCAGCAGTGCCCTTTATCTCCGTACACAATTTCAGGGTGATATCGCTAATAGTTTCAGAGATATAGAATGCCGGTGAAATATTTCGCACAGCCGCCTTCTTGAGGTTATGTAAACAATTGAATGAAGTTAGATGTCTGTACATTACAATGTGTATAAACATATACTGTACCAAGTTGCATTACGTTTGGTTGGTTAAATCGTGAGAAACGTCTATTTAAAAGTCGCAATTTTGCTTGGCCGCCATGTTGGTTCTGTAGTTATCAGGTTTTCAAAAATCACATTGGTGAAATTCTAATAGTTCCCTTTATCACCGTGAAATATTCCAGGGTGATATCGGTAATAGTTTCGTAGATATCGAATGCTGGTAAAATATTTCGCACAGCCGCCATGTTGGATTGGTGGGATGTAACAAAATTTGAAGGGCACGGTCGGGGTGGTATGAAATAGTGCTATGAACGTACCGAGTTTCATTGCAATCGTTCCAGCGGTTTAGAAGTTATTAGGGGGGCACACACCATATCTCACACACACACGCACACACACAGACAGACACACTGACAAAAGGTGATCTCATAAGCTTATTTTTTCATAAATGAAAATAGGCTAAAACGTATGCAACTTCTTGTATCCTTGTTGCAGATCTGGTTCATGTACGTCCAAATATCATGTTTTATACGTCTTCGGTGTGTTTCTTTAAGGTGTGTCTTTCCCACTATGGTATGTTTGTGCTCCCCAGGCACAAAAGACGTTATGAGCACGGCAGACCACAAGCATAAGACAACATGTTGGCTCCAGTGCGCTTAGTGTCAAGGCTCTGCGCTCAGTACTAAACGTACTGCAGCACCCCGTCAAATGGACAGTGATTGAGCGACTAAGCGCTGCAGTGCTAGTGTGATGTCGTGCTGCACTGCTCAGAAATAGGCAGAATAGGGCTGCGCTTCACCTGCTAGCACTGCTTCACCTTGCCCATTGCACGGCCCTGGTGCACACACACGGACAAAAGGTGATCTCATAAGCCTATTTTTTCATAAATGGAAATAGGCTTAATACGAGATTTTAAAATTTCGCACAGGCGCCATCTTGTGGTTATGAAAACAATTCAGTTTGATTGCTGTCATTGATTAGTTGACATTGAGAATCGTCTAAATATTTCTAAATATGTGTAGACCATTGAGCTATGTACTATTAGATGACGATTATTGCTTACGGTAGGTTCATTTTTCAAACGTTGGCTACGATCGCATGATTAGGACACAAGAAATTAAAACGTAATTTTTAAATTTCACACAGGCACCAACTTGCGATTATGTAAACAATTGAGTTGAATAAGATATCAGTGCATTACAAGGTGTATAACATTTGCTATACCATTTGACGGCGCTCGAATGGTTTAATCGCGAAAAAAAAAAGATCTATTTTAATGTATCAACTTCGCTTGGCCCCCATGTTCGTTTGTTACTTAACAGGAATTTTGAGAGTCCCATCTAGTAGTTATTTTATCACCGTACAAAATGTCAGGGTGATATCTGTAATAGTTTCGGAGATATGGAATGCCAGTGAAATATTTCGCACAGTCGCCATGTTGGATTGGTGAGCTGTAATAAAATTTGAAGATCACGGTCGGGGTCGGACAAAATAGTACTATGACTTTACCGAGTTTCATTGAAATCGCTCCAGCCGTTTATATTTTATTAGGGGACACACACTTACGCACACACACGGACTAAATGTGACGTCATAAGCCTATTTTTTCATAAATTAAAATAATAAAGAAAGCATTTCATTCGGTGGACGCGAATTTCGTGTTGACCGACTGAATAGCTTTCTTCATTAGAAATAACCATCACTGAAAAATGGCTTCTATCACTACTAAATGAAAATAGGATACCAAGTAAACGAAAAGCAAGAACGGGAGGTTTCATTTAGGAAAGAAATACTCTTATTGGTCACAAAGGAGTGAAAGTTTGGTGTGTAGGTTACACTTTGCCTTATATGGCAACACTGCGAGAAGGTGAGTTCGATTCCCATCTTAGCTATCTTAGAGTGTTTTTCTGGGGTTTCCCACTTCCACTCCAGGAAAATGCGTGGATAGTTCCTAAGTCAAGGCCATTGCCAACTCCAAAAATAACAAAGTTTATCAGACTTCAACTACATGGGACTGATGAACAATAGGCTATGTTCCAAACCCCTATATGAAGCAACAAGAAATATTTCGAATCAATGGGATCCATCGTATTGATTTTAGGAAACAAGTTTCTAACGTAGGCTACAATATGACCGCGATCGAAACGAGCCAGGTGCCTTGCCCTGTCTGATGGGGCACGCGCTCAGATTGAAATCATTTTATTGATTATTATTGATATTTCAAGAAGTAATTATACTATGTTTGAATAAATAATTGGCCTGGAATTACATATGGCCCAGCATCGTCAGTTCACGGTCACCTTCCATGCTTGTCCGGGAAGCGGGCAAATAGACACTTCCATAACGTTATTGACGAGATTCTTTTCTGAAATAACGGAATCAATTTCTCCGCTTAGAATAATGTTACTAATAGCGCATAGCTGGTAAAAATCGCATGGATACCGTTATTAGACTTATAACGTTGTTGGTGGGTTCGCATTTCAAAATAACTGAATTAATTTTTCTGCCCTGAATAACGTTATTGATAGCGTATGGCTGGTAAAATTCGCTCGTATACCGTTACTAGACTTATAACGTTATTGGTGGGTTTGCATTTCTAAATAACGGAATTAATTTCTCCGCTTAGAATAATGTTACTGATAGCGCATAGCTGGTAAAAATCGCCTGTATACCGTTACTAGACTTATAACGTTATTGGTGGGTTTGCATTTCTAAATCACGGAATTATTTTTCTGCCATGAATAACGTTATTGACAGCGCAAAGCTCGTAAATATCGCTCGTATACCCTTACAAAGCTTATAACGTTATTGGTGGGTTCACATTTCTAAATAACGGAATTAATTTTTCTGCCCTGAATAACGTTATTGATAGCGTATAACAGGTTAAAATCTCTCGTATACCGTTATTGGGCTTATAACGTTATTAGTAGGTTTGCATTTTGAAATAACTGAATCGATCACTCTGCCTGAATAACGTTATTGATGGCGCGCAGCGGGTGAAAAACGCGGTCATACCGTTACTAGACTTATAACGTTAATAACGGGAGCGCATTTTAAAATAACGGAATCTTTTCCTCTGCTGGTTATAACGTTAATAGCACAAACCAGGGAAAATTATAACCCCTTATTTCGTTGCCGCACTAAAAACGTTATTCATATACCATTTGTTTTGGGTACGGAAGCAGTAACGTAACAAAAATTAATTCGTTATTTCTGACAATTCTGTTACGTTATGAAGCCTTGCTAATGACACAAATAAATTTAGGCTACAGTATGTTTATACGGTTTTTAAATACAGATTAGTTGGTGGTGGGAGACTGGTTGTTGATGGGATCGTTGTTTTTCAGTCTTGCAACATTGTAGATATTATAATAAATACATTTGTATGTTTTCTGGTGCTTAATACTTTAATGTTTATCAGTAATAGTTGCCACATTTTCTTTGTTCTTGGAGGGCAGAAGCCGTTTGTGGGTGTCATTGAAGGCTTGGTAGTGTTTGTAGAGCTATTTTGTCTCGTATATTTGGATATGTTGATGTTCGCTTGACGAGCGAAACATGTTATCATATGGATCTGCGGCATGGAGGCCAGAATATTGTCCTGTCCTATGCTTTGTGTCCAGAAACCAAGATGATAAACCCTTATCAATCATACGAAAAGTGCTCGCTGATTTTCCTCACAGCCAACACTGGCCAGTCCTTTACAAGCTTGGAATCCAGATCCCCTTGGTTTCATCTATCCCACGACTACGCTGGAATTTCAATGAAGCTAACTGGTCTGCCTTTACAGAGGACCTTCATAAATGTTTACGAAGGATACCACCAACTAGAAAACAATACGAGAGATTTGTGGGAGCTGTGATATCTACAGCAAAAAACACATCCCTAGGGGCTTCCGTAAAGAGTATATTCCTGGATGGAGTGACGAAACTAATGATCATTACCAACAATATATTTACAGTGGTGATCAAGAAATTGCAGATCAACTTTTACATAGCCTAGATGCTGCAAGAAAACAAAAGTGGATTTCTGAAGAGGAATCTCTTGACTTTAAAAAATCTAGTGGTGAAGCTTGGTTGCTTCTCAGGAAGTTGGGGGATGGTAAACCTATAACACGAATGAGTCCAGATATTCACCCAAACAAAATTGCTTCTCACATAGCCATGACTTCTAAAAGTAGCATGGATAAATTTTTACAAAACACATAAAGAAAGAACTGAAAATTTTGAAAGATGTTATCTTGGAATACTCCAGACCTTTTACTAAGGATGAGTTAACTGCTGCAATTAAAGACATTAACCCAGGCAAAGCACCAGGTCTGGATGGCATCCACCCAGAATGTATCATTCATTGTGGAGACGGAGCTAGAATATGGTCATCCAACTTCTTCACGAATATATTACAGAGTGGACAATTGCCAAAGTTATTCAAACAAACGAAGATCATAGCCATCTTGAAGATAGGTAAAGCAAGTGATCTATCGCCCCATTGCCCTGCTTAGTGTGACATATAAATTACTAGAAAGGCTACTTCTCAATAGGATTGGCCCAGAGATAATCAAGAAAATCCCAGTGGAGCAGGCAGGATTCAGACCGCACAGAAGCACTGCAGATCAAGTATTGCCTCTTACAACTTTCATAGAAGCAGGCTACCAGAGAAAACTTACGACATTGGTGGCTTTTATCGATCAGACAGCAGCATACGACACAGTCTGGAAGGATGGGCTACTCTTCAAGTTCATGAAAGTGATATCATGTAAGACGACTGCCCGACTCCTGAATAACATGCTAATGGACTTCCTCAGGGTTCTGTTCTTGCTCCAATCTTATTTAGCTTATATATCGCAGATATACTTGCCTCAATTTCATGGAAATTCGATTATGAAGATGACTGGACATTTGCTACTATGGACACAACATTTGAGGAAACAGAGATAACCCTAACGGACGACCTGAAAGAACTGACAGAATGTTTTAAGATGAGGAGACTTACACTTAATACTAACAAAACAGAAGTATGCTGCTTCCATCTAAACAACAAGATGGCTAATAAAGAAGTACAGGTGTTCGTAGGAAATCAATTATAGAGACATAATAGATTCCCTAAATACCTAGGGGTTACATTAGATAGAACACTCTCCTTTAGACAACATCTCCGCAATACTCAATCCAAAGTAAGAACCCGCAACAATATAGTCCAAAATCTATGTGGCACAACTTGGGGTTAATCGGCAACTTCACTTCGATGTACAGCTTTGGGAGTTGTGTTTTCAGCTGCAGAGTACTGTGCCCCAGTTTGGTTGAATAGCCCTCACACTAACCTCATAGATACCCAGCTCAACACCACCATGCGCCTAATCACTGGCACAATAAGGTCTACACCCACACATTGTCTACCTATCCTCAGCCTCCACCAGATCTACGACGTAAAATCGCTCTCCTCAGGGAGTTCAAGAAAATAATGGATAACCCACAACTTCGAATACACTGTGACATTGCTGATGTTCGCCTGAATCGTCTAAGATCTCGAAATACATCAACAAGGACTGCAATAGACTTGGAGAATACCAACTTCAACTTAACTAAAGAATGGCATGGAAGACAGGATACTAGACCTGGAACAACATTACCACGCATTGGATCATCGCTGCCACCTGGATTTGAGTTTCCTCGGAAAACATGGTCAACTCTCAACAGGATTCGTACGGGTCATGGCAACTGTGCAGACTTCCATTATAAATCGACAATTATTTCTTCACCTAACTGTGATTGTGGTGACCCTAAGCAGACCACCCAGCATATCATCACCAAGTGTCCTAAAAGAAAGTACAGTGGCAGCGTCATTGCTTTCGCTCATAGATCACCAGAGACAATTACCTACATAGACAATCTAGATATAAATAGTTTGTAAACTAATTATCATCTGTGTTCATATTGTATCTATAAAGCCATACGCTAAATAAATAAAATATAGTTTTCTTCTTCTTCTGTAGTCCGTAACAAACATATATATAGTTCTTAATCACATGTAATTATCTTCATGTTGTTTCTACGCATGTCCCAGTATTTGGGATTATATTGTATTGACTGACAGATAAGCTGCAATCAAAACTGTCAATAAGGTAACATTGAAAAATGGATTCAAGGCTATCTACACATACGATTATCACACTGGTAATGAAAATAAAGAATTCATAAATAGATAACTCTATATTATAGAGTTACAATAACTTAAAATAGTAATGAAGCAGAACCACATGTGGGCATTGAATGCCCAAAGCAAACGAACAGCGTCGTCATATATTCAAGATGGCACCTGAGGTTGCTGTTAAAACATCAAAAGCAATAACTCAAGATCAAATAGCACAATTAACTCGAACCTTTGTAAGAGGGGAGAAACCTCGTTGTATTAGCTATGAGACTACATCACTGTATGTAGCACGCAGACGTCATTTTGAAAAATATAAGACATTAATATCGTCAATCCACTATTTGCAGTCACAATGACGTAATGCAGGAAATATGTATTCCCACATAAGAGGCATCCACTGAAGAAGGCACAAGATCAAAGATTTCATACATTCAAGATGGAGAATGGACGTTCTTTCATGATATTAGATTCAATTTCTATGGAAGACTGGAATTACAACAAAATTTAGTAAACGAGGAGTCACATACAGGGTACAATTTATTATTCTTAGCGCTCATCACAAGAACATTCAATTATACATCTGTATGTGGACAAGGGGTAATAACTATACCAATATATTTAAGAGAAAGTTGGCTATATGCTCTCTCCTGAATATCTTCTTATTATTATTATTAATTTTGCGCATGCGCTCACACATTCTCAGCATATTTGCTGGAATGAAAACTTTTACAATCCCAGATATACATCATAAGGAACAAATTCTCGGTGACTGCATTACGTAGTAGATTTACACTTTTCCCTCACTCCTTCAGGTCTGGCTGCGTGGCTCAGGAGCAACGTTCTCGCTTGCTGAGTCCAAGGTTGCAGGTTCGAAACCTGGCGCAGTCAGCTGGCATTTGAGGGTGCGCAAATGCGAGGGAGCCGTGTCAGTACATTTACTGGGACGTTAAAGATCCCCTTCGGAGCAAAATTCCGGCACCCCGGCGTCTCTCAAAGCCAGGGTAGTTAAAAGGGACGTAAAACCAATAACATTATTATTATTATCACTCCTTCAGGCTTGATTAGCCACGAATAGCCTTACTATGCGACAAGTCGAAAGTATGGCTGTCTTCCGAATAATCTTATTTAAAATTGCGTGGCCGCTATGTTATATTATTATTATTATTATTATTATTATTATTATTATTATTATTATTATTATTATTATTATTATGTACTAAGTATTTTGTTATATGAAGCAGAAACTTGGTCGTTAAACAGAGCAAGCAAACAGAGATGGATTATTGGAGGTGGGCGGCAAGAAAATCAAGATTGGATAAATTTAGAAATATGAGACTCAGAGAAATTATGCAGGTAAAAAAATGTACTAGAAGTGGTTGAAGAAAGAAGATTACCATGGTTTGGACACGTGAAAAGGATGCAGAATAGTAGAATTCCAAATGTAATGTTACATTGGCAAGCTGAAGGCAAACGGAAACGGGGTAAACCAATGGATGGATGGTGTAAAGAGAAGCTTGGCTACCAGAGGCTTAACCGAGGAAGATGCTGAAAACTGAAATTTGTGGAGGAGTAGAGAATTTGTGGGTTGAAGGAAAACTAATGTATTGTAGAATATTAATAATAGCCTAAAGGAGAAGGTTATTATTATTACTATTATTATTACTATTATTATTATTATTATTATTATTATTATTATTATTATTATTATTATTATTATTATTATTAGGATATTAATACAGTAAGTGATTTTTGAAAGCCTTTGTCTGGAGTGTGGCACTCTATGGAAGTAAAACTTGGATTATTGGTGCAGCAGAAAAGAGGAGAATTGAAGCATTTGAAATGTGGTGTTACAGGAGAATGATGAAGACCAGAAGGGTAGACAGGGTTACAAACGAAGACGAGTGAGAGAGGAGAGATGTTTCCGGCGACTGCTAATGAAGAGAAGCGATAGGTTGATAGGACACACACTAAGACACTCAGGAATAGCAAGCTTAGTTATGGAAGGAAGGGTCGAGGACAAGAACTGTAGGGGTAGACCGAGGTTAGAATATGTTAAATAAATTGCCTTGGATGTAGGGAGTGGTAGCTATGTAGAGATAAAACGATAAGCTCAGGACAGGGAGAGATGGAGAGCTGCATGAAACTAGTCAAAAGACTGAAGACTCAAACAACAACAATTATAATAATCGGGAGTTTCCTCTCTCTAGATAAACAAAAGACGTGAAACTAAACAATTAAGAAAATGTCGTGCTTCTTTAGAGTTGTATTGCCCTTCGTGTCAGAGACGACGACTGTTGATTTAAGTACAAGTTTCCCCTGCCGGTAACCATATGTATAAATTAATTAATATTGATATGAGAGTCATCCCTCCAGGAAAATACCGCTTAAGACGAGAAGCCAGCCCAGATACGAGTCACGCTAGAGTTTTGACAGACAGAGGGCAATCTCCTCCTTCGTCTACCAAGGGGGAGGTAACCTATTAGTTTAAAATATAGTCCGTATATATGGTCACACATCCATATAAGTTCCACTCTCCCATACTGTATTAGCTTTCCACCGAGGCTTGCATTAAGCTGCACGGCGCATACAGATACCAGTCCCGGTAATAATACAATAATTGGATACCTCTTTCTCACGCAAGCAAACAAAATTCTGGCCTCATTCTATTTCTCTGTATCATGCAACTTCTTGTATCCAATTCCCTTCTACACAATCTGGAATCAAACTGTGTGTATGTGTGTGTGTTATTTTTTTTTCAGAGCTATATAGAAATGGGTTCTTATATATAAAAATTTTAATACGATTTTCTCATTTCTGATGGGTTTCGTGTGGTTGAGACGTCAAAAACGGATCCTTATCGTATTCCATAGCAAACTTAAAACAAAAACCTTTTAACCTTTATTTTTAAAACAAACAACATGGTTGGAATTATATAAAGTTTTGTGAAACAGCCCCCATAGAAATAACTCATGCAACATATCGTGCGAAATCTTCATCTAATGGTCTCTGGAAATTTAAACAAAATTGTTGTGGAAGAGAAGCCTGTCACTGCTAGCCCTGCCCCCTGTCGGCTATTGGACGAGACTAGTACTCACCTCGCCCCACCAATCTCCTCTTTGTTCCTTTCATTGTTTATTGCCTTGCGTACGCCAATCCCATGGCATCCTCTTTAACTGTATGTTATAACCTTTTAGTTTCTATTTCCTTTGCCATTATCCTGTCTCGCAATAATTCATTGTGCAATTCTCTTTTTTTTCCTATATCTGCTCTACGACAAAAACATTTGCAATTGCCTTGCTATTCATTAACAATACATGTACCTGTAACCTGAATAGGTGGGTGACTTGTTTATCGCATGTGGCCGACGGGAATGTAAGGTCATGTTTCACACGTAAAACATAAAATTATATCAGTCTTCAGATGAACTTTTGCACAGAAGCGTGGTGCAAAGTTTGGCTTATTTTGAATTTGAACTCGGCCAACCTCTCCACCTATGAAAATAAAATAATCCTTGACACAAGTTTCCGAGCACCCGCTTTGAAAGAAAGATGACTGGGCTTGTTCCTAAGTGGCATGATTGTATACTAACTTATTTTTGGGGGAGATTCCAATTCCTTGAATTAGGAGCATCTTGATTTCATTGTAGACACTTTTCTGTTATTATGGTGTTATGAATAATCTCATTATACGGTATTACTATTTTGGTTCCATATCAAGCTAACCCCTTAGTACAGGTGTAATAATTCTTAGGAGACTCTGCATTCGATTCTCGGCTTCGCCAGAAATTTAAGATCTGACGCAACGGCAGGACTGGGGTTTACTCAGTCTCGTGAGGATGATTGAATAGCTATTTCATACGAGAAGTAATATCCCATGGCTTAATACCAATGTAATGCGTCTGAAGGTGTCGTTGATCTGGCCACGCGACTCCGTCAATCTACAGCTGGGGGCAGTAATCCTTGTGTTAGAGTGGTCCCCAGAGCTCAATCACGGAGTTAGTTTAGTTTCCTTTGTAACATCAACAATAAGCAAAATAAAATTACTGACCATTTGCACACAAAAAAATGTAATAATAATTTATATACGTACAGTAGTACAGTCATCAAGTCCTGAGACTTGACGCCTGGATGATAGGCCACCACACGACCTTGTGTGTTGCACACACTGCCACATTACCCGACGTACACCTACAGTACACAGGACCACGTCCACCCTCAAAATAGTCGTCGTTGGCCGTTATGCACTTTTGCTAACGTTGGTATAGCTGCTGGAAGCACCGCTGAAAGCAGTTGGCAGGAAGGTCCCGTATGGCTTCTCTTGTGGCCGTCAAGACCTCTTCGGATGACCGAAATCTGCGCTCACGTAGGAGTGCTTTCAGGCGAGGAAAGAGAAAAAATCGCATGGTGCGAGATCAGGTGAGTAGGGAGGGTAAGACAAAACTGTCACCTATTGCCTTACAAGTTCCTTTTCGACAAGGACAGAGCGATGTGCAGGGGCGTTGTCGTCTAGCAACTGCCAATTCTTTTGTACGCCAAAGCCCAGGTCGCTTACGGCGAATTGCATCGCTTAAACGCCCAAGAATCTCCGTGTAGCGAGTTTTGTGTACCGTGGGACTTCCATGTGAGCGATTCCATTAGAATCAAAAGAAAGATCCAGCATCACCTTGCCTTTTGACCTGTCTTGTGGTGGTTTATTCTGCCGTGGTGATGATGGCGTTTTCCAGATGGCTGATTGTCGTTTCAGTTGTGGATCGTAAAGGAAACACCATGTTTCGTCTCCCGTTAGTGTCCAGTTGAGAAACGTCGGATCATCGTCAGGTCCGACTGGCGCATCAAATCACCGTCACAACAACGACCGTACGTCTGCTGCCAGGGCATGCTCTCAACTGTCTCTTGCAGGGACGAGAGACCAACAGACATGGTACCGTACCACGACACCACCTATGCGCTATAGTGCCCCACAAAGCCGTTATTCGGTCAGTCTCGGAACTTAATGACTGTACCACGTATTTAAAACATTAAGGTGATTTTTGTTATCGCGAGATTGTGATAACGTCTTAACCGATTGACTTCGTAATGCATTCTAACGACAGCCCTTGGCATGTAGATTTGCGGAGGTCTTTAATAGAAAAGTATATGTTAGGTTATATTTTTAAATTATTAAAGAAAAATGTAATATTTGTCGCTCCGCGCTTGCGCACAATGGCTCTATTCCACCAGAGGTATGGCGGATCTTGCCGCGTCTTACTGACATCTTTGTTTATGAGAATTAAAAAGGGGGGAAATATTGTTTATGATGTTTCCATGAAGTATAACGGAACAAGTTAGATCTGAACCTTCCGATGCGCATGTGCGTCCAGGTGCATTACATCATCCCCCCGCCTGGATTCTTTGTCAACCAGTGAGCACATACTTCGTCACGCGCTGGTTTGATGTTGCCAAGTAGTCATTATTCCCAACACCTTGGCAGGGTGCAGATGCTGTCAAGGCATGCGAAGCACGACTGAGCGGCTCTGTTCTTTGACAAGCACGGCAACAAGCTTGCTGTCAGGAGTGTGTGAAGTGGGCGCGCTCTCAGTTCATTGCCACCAATACCAATGCTATGTCACTGAGAATGCTCCTATTCGATACTTCATGCTTGCATAATATAATCACGACGAGCAGCGAGCAGCTCCAAACAGCTGTTGCACCAAAGAGGGGAAATCGCATTTGCGCCTAGTGATCCCACCACTCCCCCTCCTAGACGAGACTCCGCCATGACAGGCCAGGTCTAACTTGCCACGCTATACATTGAGATAGAATTATAGAATGAGGGAAGTATTGAAGAACTTACACTGGCGGTTGGGTGTGCATGCTGTTTTGTTAGCTTAATATTGCACTGAAGTCATATTGTCTGGGTGGGTGTGGGGCTAGCATTACAGCCTGCGAATTTGTTTATGCATCGTCGAGAGTGGGGCTTGACCTTTTTTCACTAGGCCTTCCATACTTCTTATAAGATTTATGGTAAATAAATAAATAATAATAATAATCCCACCTCGGATATGTTTTTTATTTCCATTCTCTCCTTTCTTACAATTGGTATTACATTGTCGAAACATATTTTACTTTTATCATTCCCTTAATTAATATAACAAATTCTCCGTGATTTACGTTGCCATCTATCTATGGTATCTATATATTTCAAACACTAAGGTGATTTTTGTTACCGCGAGATTGATATAACGTCTTAACCGATTGACTTCGCAATGCATTCTAACGTTTAACTACTGCGGCATTTAGAGGAGTCTGGGTGCCGGTTGTTTGCCCCGAAGGGGATCTTTAATGTGCCAGTAAATCTATTGACGCGGCTCCCTCACATTTATATACGCTCAAATGCCAAGTGACTGCGCCGGGGTTTTATCGCAAAACCTTCAGCGCAGCAGGTGAGAACATCGCCGGTGTGCCACGTTGTCAGCCGTTAACTTAAATTTGTATTAGCAACAGACTATCACTAGGTAACCTCTTTCAGAAGGCTAGTTCAAGTTTATCTCCAATTCTTTCAGTTACATCTCCATTTTCTACCAGAGACAAAGCAAATAAGATACATCCATCATCGAATCAGAATGCTGCGCGGAAGAAAATCACGATACAAAATTCCCTTGTAGTAAAATATATTAACCTGCAATCTAGTGGAACCAATAGTCAAAGGTAATTCGACGTTAGTTCTCTTGAGGGACGTGGACATCTTGGTCATTTAGCCTCGAGTACATGGGTAAGTGTAGAATTTGTCTGATAACCCGTGTTATTGCGGGTTACGTAGTAATGTGTGTATTTTTTAATTCAGGTAAGGATAGAGAAGTAGGCTGACGTGGCCTTAAATTAGAAGCCATCCTGGCATTTGACTCGAGTAG
Source organism: Meconema thalassinum (assembly GCA_946902985.2). Taxonomy (NCBI): domain Eukaryota; kingdom Metazoa; phylum Arthropoda; class Insecta; order Orthoptera; family Tettigoniidae; genus Meconema; species Meconema thalassinum. The sequence goes on along the minus strand of OX336390.1, from coordinate 628,769,977 downwards.
AAGTAGGAAACCACGGAAATCCTCTTTCAGGATGGCTGAGGTGGGAATCGAACCCATCTCTTCTCAGATTTGCCTTACGAGGCTGAGTGCACCTCGTTCCTGCCCTCAGACCAGAATTACAATTTCTTGGCAGAGCTGAAAATCAAACCCGAACCTCCGGGGTAACAGCCGCTACACCACGAGATGTGCCATAGGAAATGCAATTTAAATGCGCTAAAGTAGGAACAATAAATACATTTGAAACTTGGGGTTCAATGTTTGACAAAATGCATCCTAAAAAAGGCCAATTATAACATCAATTGCAACTATTTTTAAGTGAGCTTAAAAAGCTCACTCCCAGCTATGCTCAAGGTACAATGAAGATAAACTACTCATAGTTTTCCTTCTTTTAATTTTTAAATTGTTAATTGTTAATTTTATATTTATTTATTCGTGTATTTAAATAATTATGTAACATTTATTTTATGACCATCTCCTAAAATGTAATATTTCTGGAAACTCTATATCTGTTGTTAGTAGGCCTACCAACCTTTTAAACATGCCTGCTGCAGACCTATGTTCAAAATTTACATATAAGCTACCCCACTGAATTGAAAGTTGTGCAACTAAATGTACAATCCTTAGTAGATACAACTCATTTTGATGAATTTTATTATTGTTTTGCAAATTCAAGTATTGATATAATAAGTATAAGTGAATCATTCCTCAAGCCAGATTCTCAGGTTAGTGTACCAGGATATAATCTGTACAGGAATGATAGATTAGGGAAGAGAGCAGGTGGAGTACCAGTGTATGTGAAAGACAGTATCCAGTGTAAAATGCTCTACTCATCTCCTGTTGAACATTGTCGAAAACCTGAGTTTATTTTACTTGAGCTTAAAATATCTACAGTATAGGTAATGTATTATTGGCTTGTATTTATCGCCCACCTAAAATCGGTTCCATGGATACATTTGTCAGTGCGTTGTACAATTATATTTTGAGTTACAAATACTCTATGTAATACTCTCAGGAGACATAAATGGGCATTTCTGCTCAGGGACCTCGGAGACAGCTACAATTGAAGATCCTCTTGGCTCATGTAATCTGACACGAATCTCATTTCAAAACACGTTTCACACTGCGCATTGTCACTCAAACCTAGATAATATAGCATCAAATTGTTGGAATTTGGACAGACTCCGGCCAGTGGTTTCTCTGAGAATGATATGTTATATGCTGTTTTCTCGATATCTAACCCTCCACACCAAAGGAAATGGATTATATTTAGAGACTTTCACAATCTTTTGATATTGAAATATTCCAATGAGATGCCGTTTTTACTCCCTGGCAGTAGGTACTTCCCCAGAACAATATTAATGATAAGGTTATGACCTTCAATAATATTTTCTTCGGCTTATTTGATAAACATGCCCCTGTCAAAATGATTCGATCTAAACACCCACCAAATCCCTGGATATCGTCGGCCATTAATAAGTTAATATCCACTCGTGACAGAGCAAAGAATAAACACATCGAATCCCGAAAACAAGAAGATTTTGAAACCTACCGTGTGTTACGTAATAAAACGAAACTCGAAATTAGAAATGCCAAGGTGAAATACGCATACTCGAAGTTCAGCACAAACTCGACATCTTCCACATTATGGTGAACAATATGATCCATTGGAATTTCTAGGAAAAATACACCCATAATTACTTCATTAATTTCTGCAAAATCACAAAATGAACATTTCATACAAGCTTCTCCTGTGAACAATTCCCTTAAAATATGTGACACTATTGCTACTAAACTTCAACACGAACTCTTTCACTTCTCATATACACTGATCAAAAAAATTAGAGGGACAGGAATTTGATCACGTGTACTAGGCCTATGTACGTAGTCCATGATAACGATATATACTGTTGCTCCTATTCTTTCGACATGTTTTAGGAATGCGAGGATACCTCTACATGCCGTTGGGAGGCCATGGCTTAGTGGAAGTAGGCACATGTATCGTGGTATGCCACAAAGTGATATGGGCGAATAATGTCGCACTCGGCCCTCGAGTGCGTGTAAGTGAAGAGTTCGTTACTATCCGCTTGGTGTACCTTGCATTAGCCGAAATGAAGCATCCGAATGAGACATAACGTGTTCGGGCAGTGACATTACTGCAGAAAGGTTGTAATATTCGTGCAGTGTCTACGGAGTTTAATGTGGCTTCATCTGTTGTTGGGAGGGTTTGGAAACGATTTTGTGAAACTGCTTCATACACACAAAAGCCAGGGCAAGGTAGACAACGAAAAACATCGGCCAGAGACGACCGATATGTGGTGAATTGTTCTCTCCACCGGCGTTCGGCGACCACCCGGGACCTACAAAATGATATAAGACCACCAACTGGTAGCACTGTCGGTGACCAAATAATACGCAATAGACTCCGAGAGGCAGGTTTAAGACCAAGACGTCCTCATCAGGTCCCACGATTAACTGTTCGGCACAAGAGAGAGTGACTTCGATTTGCTGAGGACTATAGGAACTTAAAGCTGCGTCACTGGCGCAATGTGTTGTTTACGGACGAGTCCCGTTTTCACCCAACCCGGTACGACGGACGTAGAGTTGTCTATCGTCGTGGTGAACGTTATTATGAAGCAGCAGTCCAGAAAAGGGACAGCTTTGGCCTTGGCTCAGCCATGGTCTGGGGTGGCATAACAATTGATGGCCGATCGGTCCTTCAGATAATCAGAGGCCCACTTAAATGCTCAGAGATATATCAACGTGATTGTACTAGGTCATGTTATGCCCATTACGGTTGTAATGGGTCCCCAGTTAATCCTGCAACTCGACAATGCGAGAGCTAATTCACCATGGAAACTCTACAGGATTGCACTCATTCTAGGTTCCGTATTGACCATGTTAACATGAAGTATAACATAAATTTCTCGCCAAATCAATACTTTTTACTTACTTAAAAATTCTATAGGTACATGTTTCGAAAACACACAATGTTTTCTTCCTCAGCCCAATTATTGGTGTTAAACATCATAAAACATCGATAACCTCACTAAATAACAAAAACACAGTTCACATTTCTTCTCTTGTTCTTCCTTTGGTAGGCCTGTGTCATTCGACACATTAATGTCACTCACGGAATAAACACTTTTAGTTGAAGTAATGAATATTGACACATTGACACATTTACTCATTGCTAGTTTCAACGTGGGTTGCTGAAATGCACACAAGTGTCGTATAACCTTACCAAAAGCGGAGAAAACAACTAACCAGCACCCAGGAAGGTAATTGGGTGTGGCGTCATGAAAATAAATCGAGTCAGGAATGTATGTTGGAATTAAACTATTGCGGTGGGGGTTGAGGAGGTGGTTTGCGTTTTTTATTATTATTTAAATAATCTGCTAATAAATCTAACAATTCATTCGTTTCAAAATTAACCTCGTTTAGATTATTGCATTCCTTTGACCTCTGATAAGTAATGATATGAATATTTTCCAAAATATTCGTATAGCTGCCCTTCGATGCGTAATGCAAAATTTTGACGTCATTATTTATGTCCGTGAACTTATGTCCTGTTTCTTCCATGTGTACCGCCATGGCTGAAAACTTCCTGTGTTTTGTGGCCGAAACATGCTCAGCATAACGAGTACGTATGCTCCCTGGACAGTTTTATTAATAATTCAGAATAAGGCCGATGTCTTACAATGGGGCAACCATTGATACGTACTCGTTATGCTGAGCATGTTTCGGCCACAAAACACAGGAAGTTTTCAGCCATGGCGGTACACATGGAAGAAACAGGACATAAGTTCACGGACATAAATAATGACGTCAAAATTTTGCATTACGCATCGAAGGGCAGCTATATGAATATTTTGGAAAATATTCATATCATTACTTATCAGAGGTCAAAGGAATGCAATAATCTAAACGAGGTTAATTTTGAAACGAATGAATTGTTAGATTTATTAGCAGATTATTTAAATAATAATAAAAAACGCAAACCACCGCCTCAACCCCCACCGCAATAGTTTAATTCCAACATACATTCCTGACTCGATTTATTTTCATGACGCCACACCCAATTACCTTCCTGGGTGCTGGTTAGTTGTTTTCTCCGCTTTTGGCAAGGTTATACGACACTTGTGTGCATTTCAGCAACCCACGTTGAAACTAGCAATGAGTAAATGTGTCAATGTGTCAATATTCATTACTTCAACTAAAAGTGTTTATTCCGTGAGTGACATTAATGTGTCGAATGACACAGGCCTACCAAAGGAAGAACAAGAGAAGAAATGTGAACTGTGTTTTTGTTATTTAGTGAGGTTATCGATGTTTTATGATGTTTAACACCAATAATTGGGCTGAGGAAGAAAACATTGTGTGTTTTCGAAACATGTACCTATAGAATTTTTAAGTAAGTAAAAAGTATTGATTTGGCGAGAAATTTATGTTATACTTCATGTTAACTCTACAGGACTTCGCGATTCAAACTTCGACTGGCCTGCGTGGAGTCCTGAACTCAATCCCATTGAGAATTTATAGGATATGCTGGACAGACAACTTCGGGCCCCTCCTGTAGCACCTCAGACTCTGGAACAACTTGCAGAGGCCCTTATGGAGGAGTGGGACAAAATTTGACAAGGAACTGTTCGCATACTTGTCAGGAGCATGCCACCTACTTACATTCACCTCAAGGCACGTAATTTTACCCTTTATTTATCATGACGCTGATACGTGGGGCCAGTTTAAAATACAGGTCACCATAAAGCATGAGATGTCCTACTTCCTTATCAATATCATGGCGGCCCAGGTGGGGCATTTGGCAATAAAAACCACTCCCTGGACAGTTTTATTAATAATTCAGAATAAGGCCGATGTCTTACAATGGGGCAACCATTGATATCCCTCCTCTATCATTATCATGTCGCCCGTCTGTGGGGCAAACCATCGTCGTACACCATTAGTATCTAACCTTCTAACATTATGCGGGCACCTGAAGGGCCTAGCAGATATTGAACTGTTTCTTTTTGTGCACTCTGTATATTCATGGAAGGACTTCTCACTTTGGTTGACTAAATTGTGTTGCATTTCTGGTCATAGCACAAACATGTCTGCTACGATGTGCACAGGATATGTACATTTCCGTTAAATAATGGTTTCATTTCCCAGATAGCATGGCTGTTTCACTCCACCCATTCCTGACAAAATAATGCAGGTGTTTCAAATGTTGTCCCTCTAATTTCTTTGAGCAGTGTATTTACCCTGATGATGTAATAAAGGTATTTAATAGCATAAACTCCAACTCTGCAGGCACAGATGGCAGTTCTAATGAACTGTCTAGAGATAGTTGCCCCAGTCATTACTCACATGTTCAACTTTTGCTTACAGCTAGGTATTTCTCCATCGCCTGGAAAATGGCAGATATTTGACATGTATCAAAAGGCTCTTCTCCCCCGAAAGTTGAGGAGTTTCGACCAATCAGAATTTTGTTAATTCTGTGAAAAGGATTAGAAAAATTGCCTGCCAATACCTCACAACTTACCTAAATACACACTCAATCTTCAATTATTTCCAGTCCGGATTTTGAACCGGCCATAGCACTGTGACAGCTCTTCAAAAAGTTACAGACGATATTAAGCTTGCAATGAACGAAAAGAACATTACTCTCCTGGTACTTTTCGATTTCAGCAAAGCCTATGACAGTGTTCATCACGACCTCCTTCTCAGTAAATTGCAAAACTTAGGCATCTCACGATTTGCTTTATTTGGGTTTGAAGATGTTTTGAAAGGGAGTTCTCAACGCATGATCTTCGACAAATGTAATGTTTCAAATTGGTCTAATGTGCTCTCTGGCGTTCCACAGGGTTCTGTATTGGGTCCCTTATTGTTCTCTCTATATATAAAGGACTTACATACAATTCTCTTCCACACTAAACATCACATGTATGCTGATGATCTGCAGATTTACTACCATTTTCCCGTAACCTGTCTCAATGACTGCATCAACAAAGTAAAATCTGACACTGAAAGGCCCTTCGATTACGCGCAGAGCCACAGTCGTCTATTAAACGAAAATACAACATTAGCCATGTTCGTAGGGTACCGAGAACTCTTATCAAATCTCAACAAAATTTTCATTCCTCCAATTGTAACTGGATCTCTGGTCAAAAATCAAGGATGTGTTAAAAACGTAGGTCTCTTCATGGATAGTACTCTATGTTGGTCCAACCATACCAACCATGTAGTCAGAAAGGTGACTGGTATTCTTCATCAGGTCCTTCGAAATTTACCATATATTCCTTTTAATGTAAGAAAGACCTTGATACAACGTGTGATATTTCCTGTTGTAGATTACGGGTCATTAGTATACAGGGGCATTTAATATAATTACAATATGAAGCTGAAGCGAGTACAGAATGCATGTCTACGTTTCGTCTTCAGCATTCGTAAACAATGTCATGTTACACCATTTTATAAAACCATTGGCTGGATGAAGCTTAGGGAAAAACGGTCGTACTCGACTTCTTGCTTACCATTGAGAATTTTGAAAACTAATACACGACCTTACCTAGTTAAATCCTTTGTTCAAATTATTCAAGTGCATGATTGGAACAACAGATTCACAGCTACAACTTTTCATATCCCTCAGCGTAGTACAAAGAAATGTAATAAATCATTTGTGGTAAATGCCTCGAAAATATACAACAATTTAAGACTGGGCGAAGGAAGAAGAGTGTCAAGGCTCAAAAATCGCATATTCATTCCTGTTATCTATATAATTATTTAAAAATGTAGGCTATAAGTGTATGATAAATTTGTAGTATAACAGTATTATAAGTACTTCATATTAATTAAGTAGGCTAAAAATTAAGTAGGTTAAAACAGTTTTGTATATACTGTATTTATTTTTTCCTTAGTATTTTGAATAATCAGGTTAGTATAAGACTATGTATAAAAGAAGCATATATAGTAGTCGCAGTTAGTTGCAGCTAAAGGGACATTTAGTCCTAATTGTAATTAACTTAAAATAAATATATTTTAATGTCAAATATTTGACAAGAAGCATCCTACAAAGAGATCAGTTATAACATCAAATGTAACAATATTTGACAAGAAGCATAATACAAAGAGGTCAATTATAACATCAAATGTAAAAATATTTGACAAGAAGCATTATACAAAGAGGTCAGTTTATAACAACAAATGTAACAACATTTGACGAGGCGTAGACTATCCTACAAAGGAGTCAGTTATAATATCAAATGTAACAATATTTGACAAGAAGCATCCTGCAAAACAGTCAGTTATAACAACAAATGTAACAATATTTGACGAGGCGTAGACTATCCTAAAAAGAAGTCAGTTATAACATCAAATGTAACAATATTTGATAAGAAGCATCATACAAAGAGATCAATCATAACAACAAATGTAACAATATTTGGCAAGAAACATTCTGCAAAACGGTCACTATAGCCTATTTTCATTTTATGAAAAAATAGGCTTATGAGATCACCTTTTGTCCGTGTGTGTGTGTGTGCCTATGTGTGTCTGTTTATCTGTGTGTGTATGTCCCACGAATAACTTCTAAACTGAAACTCTGTAAGGTCATAGTACTATTAAGGCCGACCCAGACCGTGCCCTTCAATTTTTATTACATCTCACCAATCCAAGATGGCGGCTGTGCGAAATATTTCACCGTCATTCTATATCTCCGAAATTATTACTGATATCACCCTGAAATGTTGTACGGTGATAACGGGCACTACTAGAAGTTCACCTATGAGATTTTGAAAAACCTGCTAACTACAAAACGAACATGGTGGCCAACCGAAGTTGAAACTTTAAAATAAACGTTTCTCGCGATTTAACTATCCAAATGCAATGAAACGTTGTAGAGCAAATGTGTATACACATTGAATTGCACTGACATCTAATTTAGTTCAATTGCTTACATAAACTCAAGATGGCAGCTGTGGGAAATATTTCACCGGCATTCTATATCTCCGAAACTATAACTGATTTCACCCTGATATTTTGTAGGGTGATAACGAGCACTACTAGACGTTTACCTATGGGACCTACAAAACCCTGTTAACTACAAAACGAACATGGCGGCCAAGCGAAGTTGAAACCTTTAAATAGACTTAAAGTAAAGGCCGACCCTTCAATTTTAATTACGTCTCTCCAATCTAAGATGGTGGCTGTGCGAAATATTTCACCGTCATTCTATATCTCCGAAACTATTACTGATAACACCCTCAAATGTTGTACGGTGATAACGGGCTCTAATAGAAGTTCACATACGAGATTTTTTAAAACCTGCTAACTACAAAACGAACATGGCGGCCAACCGAAGTTGAAACCTTTAAATATACTTTTCTCGTGATTTAACCATCAAAACTCAATGAAACTTGCTACAGCAGATGTTTAAATACATTGTAATGCACTAGCATCTAATTTAGTTCAATTGTTTACATAACCTCAAAATGGCGGCTATGCGAAATATTTCACCACCATTCTATATCTCCGAAACTATTACAGATATCACCCTGAAATTTTGTACTGTGATAAAAAGTACTACTCGAAGTTCAGCCATGAACCTTCCAAAAGCCTGTATAATACAAAACGAACATGGCAGCAAAGCGAAGGTTAAACACTTTAATAGACTTTTCTCGCGATTTAACCATCTGAGTGCAGTGACATTTGGTGCAGTAAATGTAATTGTAATGCACTGGCTTCTGATTTTGTTGAATTATTCACATAACCTCAAGATGGTGGCTGTGTGCAATTTTAAAATTAAGTTTTTATTTCATGTGTATTATTCATGCGACCGAAGTGAACGTTTTAATAATGAACCTACACAAAAATCGTCATCTTATAGTACACAACCCTATGGCCTACATATATAAGAATCCAAGATGGCGACCAACCGAAGTATTTGGACGGTTCTCAATATGTACGAATCTACTGTATTACAGCAATCAAACTGAAATTGTGTATGTTGATAGAGGCAATTAACATATGAAAGTAGGCTGTATAGTTCTTCACGGAACTACTTGTTTATAACATCAACAATATTTGACAAGAAGCATCCATCAAAGAAGTAAGTTACAACATTAAACATATAACATAACCTCAAACAGATAAAAGGTTTTAGGCACAAAATTATATGATATGTTATCCAGTGGTATCAATATTCACTGAGACAATGAGATACATTTTTATTGTTTAAATGGAGCACTTCTGAATTCTGCTGCAATCCTAGCAGTGTCTTAATTACTTTTTAATTAATTTGTAATCAAAGTAGTAGGAATAGAATATGACATGCATTAGAACTTGTCTATTTTCATAAGTGGCTAGTTGTGGTTGGATGCTACATCCCCTGAAGATTAGAAAATTCATAAGGATTAAAAACTACACCATCATCATGCACATGGATATTGCAAGTTTGTTTACACCTTTTTTTCTTTTTCAAAAGTATTATTTTGATTTTAAATGATTACACCGTTAAATTTGACTACTTATGAACTGTTCTCTTGGCTGTGTCGAACAATTCATTCCTTGTTATTTAATTATTTTGCCAATGTACTGTATTATTCATAACGTAATCTATGTCCAACCCCTTGGTTAACGGGTTTGTGGGCTGGACGATGGTAGTTTTGATCTTTAAATTCAATGGTTATATTCCTTGCCTCGGGGACTAGATGTTTGTGGCATCTTTGTCAATCACTTCATCCTCTACACGACACCCAGGTTGACGTCACGTGTCATCTTGAAGGACCTACATGCAACCTACCCAGATGCCTCACGTGTTCTTAGCCTACTTCAACAAATATGAAATAGGCTTACGAGATCACTCGGGGTATGTTTGTGTCTGTCTGTGTGCCCACCCCAAGCTTATCAATTCCTAAACGCCTGAAACGAAATGAATAAAACTTGGTACGGGGGTAGCTCGACTCCAGTTTACCTTAAAAGAAGTTTTAAAATTTCCGTCAAATTAGAGAAAACGTAACAGCAGCCACCAAAATTTTCAACACTACATAGTTGCCAGCTAGATTAATCAACACAGCCCTAGTAAAGACAGGCATCACGTACCATTGCAGATTATGCAATTGGCTTACTTTTCTGGACAGTTATTTGCAGTTGGCTCAGGAAATATTCATACATTGGCTGAAAATGTTCATAGCTAAATTAATAATGACATTTGTTCTCAATTAAATGGACAGCTTTGAAGAGAAGAACGAAAAACGATTGAGGGCTTCTTGTTATTCTTTTAATATTTTATGACTATACCAATACTGTAATTTGTATCCAATATTGTTGAGGTGCCTTCTTCATGCCATTCACTTCACCATTGACTCGATACTTTAACAAACGACAAATATACAAAAAATTATAAAATTCCTAATGTTGGCATGTCCTGCATTCGAGATATTATAAAGCTTTTGTACAAAGTACTCAAAATAGGCTATATAACATCATTACAAACAACGCACATCTATAAAACAATCCTCTTGGCACCTGATCCTTTTAAAGTTTCAAATCCAAATTGCCCAGCCAACCTCTAGCCTTTAAAGAGGCTTGCGCAAAGTCTTCCAGCGATCCCAAGTATGCCCTGTTACAACACTCTGTAACAATGTGACGGATAGTTTGTCTCACAGTCACAGTTAGGCGACGTTTTCATGCCCCACTTATAAAGCAACGAGCCACACCGGCCATGGCCGGTTCGTACGCTGGTAAGGGCAACCCACGTTTTACGTGGCAGATCAAAACCTGTTGGTGGGTGTCGGGTACAAAGTAGTGACTGTCATTCCTTCGGAGCTGCGTTGTTCCACTCCTGTTGCCATTCTGATGAAATGTTAAATCCTCTCCTAACCAACTCTTCGGCTATTAATACAGATGGAGAAAGTGATTTTAATCGACCAAATTTATAAAGTATGTCTTCAAGAATTGGGAGGGCTACGTTCACGGATATTTTTGTGAACTCACGGATCAGACGGTTATATCTCCTTTGCCTTCAAGAGATTCCATACTTACATTCTAGACCAAACTGAACTATGATGTGGTTTTCTTATGTTGTTGTAGTGCAGTGAGTTTCATCAGCAGTGTACGGCATAACATAGGTCACTAACAAGTTTTCTAAACGTTTATCAATCTGCCCAGGTAGTCCTGTGTAGAAACCCCTGACACTTAAGCAATTGATTCAACTACATAGCGTTGTGTCTCACTTGACTCACGCAGTCATGGGCAAAGTACGGCCCTCGGGCCAGGTGCGACCGACCACATGCTTTTACCATCTTCAATCATACATAGGTCATATTTTCTGTTCTGTATACCTAGAAGTAAGAAACTGTTTCAGTCTCATTGTGTGTATGCGTTTTGTGTAATAGAGTAGCAGCTAGAACTGATTGAGTTACAATGTATCAATGAATTGAAGCATCGTTTCAAAAATTGAGTTGAACGGAACCCCCCTACACTTGTTTTGTTGCCTCACCTTTTGTCATGAAGGAACTCGGAACATATAATATTTTTCGTCATAATAGCTTCCTACAATTATCTGTCCTTTGTTATTGAATCCACGTATCGTTTTTATTACGTCTTAGCAATTTAAAAATGTTCGATGTTAGCACTCTGGAAAGAAGAGCCTCGTCCTGTGCTGCATGCTCGCCCGGAGTGGAGCACGTGCTCAGTTCCTTCGTCAACATAAGTTCTGAAGCACTATCCGTCATTGGCGTTAGTGTTGTGTATCTGTTTTATTGTCTGTTCGATCGACTCAGGGGTGCCGACAGTGGGGTTCGAACCCACTATCTCCAGAAATCAAGCTCACAGTTGCGCGCCCCTAACCGCATAGCTAACTCGCTACAATATTACAAATATTAATCTAAACAAAACATCAAAAATAAAATTGAAAGAAACTAAATTATAGCCTAACTAATAACAAACAAGTAGTTCCGTGAAGAACTATACAGCCTATTTTCATATATCCTACTTATGATAACTGCCACTATCAACATACAAAATTTCAGTTTGATTGCTGTAATAGATTCGTAGATATTAAGAACCGACTAAATATTTCGGATGGTCGCCATGTTGGATTTTATATTATGTAGGTCCTAGAGTTATGTACTGTTACATGAAGATTATTGTGTACGTGTAGCATTCAAACTTCAATCGCATGATTAGGACACAAGAAGTAACAAGGAGATTTTAAAATTTCGCACAGCTGCCATCTTGTGGTTATGGAAACAATTGAAATAAATCAGATGCCAGTGGATTAACATTCGTATAAGGATTTGATGTCCCAAGTTTCACTGCACTCGGATGGCTAAATTGCGAGAAACGTCCATGTGAATATTTATACTTCGCGTCGCCGCCATGTTGGATTTGTGATCACCAGGTTATATAAAGTCCTATAGGTGAACGTATGTCCATAGCTCCTATGAACATAAAAAAAATCAGTTTGATTGCTATAATAGAATCGTAGATATTCAGAGCCGTCTAAATATTTCGGATGGTCGCCATGTTGGATTGTTAAGTGTATAGGCCATAGAGGCATGTACCATTAGAGGAAAATTATTGCGTAGGTTCATTATTTAAACTTTCACTTCGATCGCATGATTACGACACAAGAAATAAAATCTTAATTTTAAAATTCGCACAACCGCCATCTTGAGGTTATGTAAACAATTGAACTGAATTAGATACCAGTGCATTACAATGTGTATAAACATTTCCTGTGCCAGATTTCATTGCGTTTGGAACATTAAATCGTGAGAAAGGTCTATTTAAAATTTTCAAATTCGCATAGCCGCCATGTTAGTTTTGTAGTTAACCGGTTTTTGAAAGTCTTATGGATGAACTTCCAGTAGTGCCCTTTATCTCCGTACAAAATTTCAGGGTGATATCGCTAATAGTTTCAGAGATATAGAATGCCGGTGAAATATTTCGCACATCCGCCATCTTGTGGTTATGTAAACAATTGAACGAAGTTAGATGTCGGTGCATTTCAATGTGTATGAACATGTACTGTACCACGTTTTATTGCGTTTCGTTGGTTAAATCGCGAGAAACGTCTATTTAAATGTCGCAAATTCGCGTGGCCGCCATATTGGTTTTGTAGATACCTGTTTTTCAAAAGTTTCACAGATGAACTTCTAGTAGTTCCCTTTATCACCGTAATAAATTCCAGGGGGATATCGGGAATAGTTTCGGAGATATTGAATGCTGGTGAAATATTTCGCACAACCGCCATGTTGGATTGGTGAGACGTAACAAAATTTGAAGGGCACAGTCGGGGTCGCCCGGAATAGTGCTATAAAATTACCGAGTTTTATTGAAATCGCTCCAGCGTTTAAAAGTTATTAGGGGACACACTCACACACCTCACACACACACACACACACGCACACACACACGGACAAAAGGTGATCTCATAAGCCTATTTTTTCAAAATTGAAAATAGGCTAAAAAGGTTATGATACACAGTACTGCTGACGTAAAAATTGCTAACTCGTCGGCATAGGCCTACATCCGAGAAGGAAGGAAGGGTTGTGCTCACGACATCTGTCAATCAGTAATGCGTCATATCACAACGAATTGAATGTCGTTATTGGTTCTCTTCGCGTATCCTTAATAATACTGGTCCAATCCGTTAACACCTGCAAAACTGCTTCTTCCTGGGCGTGTTCTATTTCAGGTAGCTGCTGGGGTTGTGGTTGTCTCGCTAACTTATGAAAGCGCAGTACTCGAAGCGGGTGAACATAACGTATGACGTCAGCGCTACCTCTGCCTAGAGTTAGCAACACTGTCGCCATAAGGCTCCACAGTCTTTTCTCAACGCTGGATGCTCTATAGAATAATTGACGATTTCATAGTTAAATCTGTGAAGGAATGGCGCCTCGTGCAAATAGCGCTTGGGGTACATTGAAACAGTTGTTTACATTGTAATTCCACGGACAAGATAGTCTACTGGTCTTGCGATGCCCAAGCATAGAACTAGGAAATCTGAACAATATTTTCAAAGCCACCGAAATAATCTTTGTTCGTAACATACAGTTATGGAACCCGTAGTCTGGGTGCGGAAGCGAAAATATCACACGTGTTGAGAAGAACGTCGTATCTCAAGTTGCGTCAATGTCATTTTAGTTTATCATCAAGAAAAGTGTGATAGTGTTAAGCCAAGATGAAATTACCATATAGTCATAGTATTATTTACAAGATAAGTGGTATAGGATGTCAATTGATATTCGCAAGGGTTGCGTAACCCTGATGTTGAGCTGTCCGTGGTTTCCAAAACTCGTTTTATGTTCTGTCTTTCACAATCATAAATGTAACCAATTTTACTAAAGTACAAACGAAACTCAGTCTCTAAATGGCTTTAAATGGTTCTCCTGATATCTATATATATAAAGGAAGATGTCCTGACTGACTGATAATCAAAGCACAGCAAAAACTACTGGAGATAATTGCATGATACTTTGAAGATAGCCTATGTTCCTACCGTAGCGTAGATGCGCACTAAGGAAGGATTTAAAAAATTCCGGTTTTAAAGAGGTGAAAAGGGGTGAAATGTGATTTTACATTTTTGTTATACTTAACTGGGACAAAATATCAAAGTTGTCGAAGACCAGACATACTTAAGCTCATTTTATGCCCCTCGATGCGGGAAACAATACTCGGTCCGAAAACCACATTTTAAGGCCTTTAACCAACAGTTTCAAAGATATTCTCAGAAAACTATCTTCGCTCTGATAAACTGATGGACTAATGGCAAGTCCGTATCCATAGCAACAGTACGCTCTGATAAACTGATGAATTAATCGCAAATTCGTATCCATGACAACAGTAGCTCAAGACATGGCATCCAATTGTCTATCTATCCCTGTAAGAGGCAATGCCAATCCACTTATTATCTAAAACACGATAGACCAACTGCGAGGCTCAGCGGTAACGTTCTATCTTGCTGGGCCCAAGGTTGCAGGTTCGTATCCTGGCGCAATCAGCGGGCATTTGTGGATGCGCAAATACAAGGGAACCATGTCAGTAGATTTACTGGCACGTTAAAGATCCCCTTCGGGGCAAAATTCTAGCACCCCGGCGTTTCTAAAAGCCAGAGTAGTTAAAAGGAACGTAAATCCAATAACATAACAGTAGCCTATTATTATATATATATATATATATATATCGTATGGTTGTACAATATACAAAAGTTTACAATTATTTAAATTGAAATGTCCAAATTTGACAACCATTCCAGAGCACTTGGTGTCACTTGGTGTAGAGTCTTCAGACCACCATCAAATGCACGGAGTGGGCACTCCTGAACAATGTGTTTTATAGTTTGGTCCTCCACTCTACAGTCACAGGCAGCAGATGTACGGAAACCCCATTTCTTCAAAGTGTGACCACACCTTCCTTGACCTGTTCTAATGCGGTTCAGCTTCGACCAGGTTTAGCGTGGAAGTTGGAATCCCTCAACCTTCTTTGTAGGATCTTTAACCAAGTGAGCATTGTTGGGTGGATGCTCGTTCCAACGTTGTTGCCACTTGGAGGTCATGTTGAAAGAATTGATACCTTCTAAATCAACCCAGGGTGGCTTGCGTGATTTCAGACGTGTTGTTGGTGGATCTTGCAGGGCAACATACAACAGAGAGTTCTTATCAGAAGTGGTCTTCTTGAGCAAGCTTACCTTAGCTGCTTTCCTCCTTAGATCTTGCGGAGCGATATTAGCTAGGACTGGTAGCCATTGTGTGGGAGTAGATCTAACAGTACCAGTGATGACTCTCATGGCCTCATTGAGTTGCACATCAATCTTTGTGGTATGAGCACTGTTTTCCCATACAGGGGCACAGTATTCACCAGCAGAATACACGAGAGCGAGTGCAGCAGAACGTAGAGTATTAGCGTCTGCACCCCAGCTGCTTCCGGCAATCTTGCGAAGTAGATTCACTCTCGAGCCAAGTTTCTTCGATAACTTGATGCACTGTTGTTTGAATGCCAAGGACCGATCCAGAGTGATTCCAAGATATATTGGATTGTAGTTATGGGGTACTTCGATTCCGTCAAAAGTAACATGTAGCTTCCTTTGGGCTTGTTTATTATTTAGATGGAATGCAGTAACCTCAGTCTTGTTCGGGTTGGGTTGAAGTCTCCATTTATGGAAGTAATCACTCAGTTTCGTCACATCACTAGTTAGGGTATTCTCACAGTTCATACGGTCTTTATTTTGGATAATTAATGCTAGGTCGTCTGCATACTGGATTTTCAAGGAATCTGTGTGAGGCATGTCATGAATATATAGATTAAACAAAATGGGGGCCAAAACTGAGCCTTGAGGTAGGCCATTGTTTAATGACCTCCACCTGCTAGTTTGCCCATTCAGGAACACCCTAAAACACCTATCAGAGAGCATGTTGTTCATTAAAAGTGCCAACTTTTGACATGGGATGATTTCAATAAACTTGGACATCAAGCCCTCCCTCCACACAGTGTCGTAAGCTGCTGTGAGATCCACAAAAACCGCGGCTGATTTTAGACCTCGTTGAAATCCAGCTTCTACTATAGTTGTCAATGTTAGGACCTGGTCGCAGCAACTCCGTTGTTTCCTAAAGCCACCTTGTTCGATGGGGATGATTTGATCAACGGCCTCTTGAATGCGATTTAGAATAAGCCTTTCTAGTAGCTTATAGGTCATGCTGAGTAGTGATATCGGTCGGTAGTGAGAAGCATCAGATCCGTCTTTTCCCGGTTTCAGGATAGCAATTATCTTAGCCTGTTTGAACAGCTTTGGTAATTTTCCAGTTTTCAGAATCTCATTGAAAAATTCAATAAGCCACAACTTTGTTTTTGTTCCGATGGTTTTAAGAAACTCGGGATATATGCCTTCAAAGCCAGCGGCTTTGTTTACCTTTAGCATACTCAAGGCTTTATCAAGTTCCTCAATGCAGAAATCACGTGAGTAGACTGGGTGTGGTTTTAGTTGGGACTTCTTTATGTACAGTTCGTTATTCACAGTTCGTGTCTGTTCTTTGTCTATTTTAGTTTTTGAAATATTCATCAGTCTGGATGCAACAGCATTAGCATTCACATGTGTAACTGTATTTGACAACCTGCGATCTGTACCAAGTTTTCTAATAAGATTCCAGGCTTTCCGACTAGAATTTGTGAAGTTGAGTCCTGCCGTTGTTTTATGCCATTTTTCTCTTCTGTTCTTGTTCAGAGCTCTCAATAGGTCATCAGCTGTTACCTTGTCGTGAGATTCTTGATATTTGGCGTATAACTCATCGCATTCTTGGGACCATCCAGGAATGTACTCCTTCCGAAATCCACGTGGGATATATTTTCTGGCATTTGTTTTAATCGCACCCACAAATCGTTCATAATTGGATGGGACTGGAGGAATCCATTGAACGGTATTATCTAGACCTTTCTGAAATAGTTCCCAGTTTGCAAGTTGAAAATTCCATCGAGGTTGAGGTATGGAGGTGACTAACGGAATTTCAGTACCAAAATGAATTATGACTGGCCTATGCTGGCTGTGTGGGAAAGACTTGATGACTTTTCGTTGTGTCATTTCATTATTTCCAGATCTAGATGTGATGCACAAATCAGGAGAATAATCTTTTAACCATCTGCCAGATCGGAACGTTCCTGGATCTTTAGCATTGTACACAAGCTGGAGATCGTGCATATCCATCCATTCATTTAGAATAGCTCCATTTTGGTTTTCATTCTGATATCCCCAGACATGACTGTGGCTGTTGAAATCACCAACATACACAACTGGATGACTGAAGGATCTTACAGGTGGATTTGGCCAGCTAACTTGCGGTGGTTTGTAAATATTTGCAACCGTGGTGCCGGCAACTTCTACAGCCAAAACAAAAATATCTGTCGTTCTGTCTTGGTAAGTTAGTTTGTAGTCAGTGAGATGGGATCTGACATATGTTGCAATACCATACTGTTCATCATTTACGGCCCCAACCAGAACGTATCCATAAATTCTACCTCTTCTGTAATGATCAGCATCATCCTTGGTGTGAGTCTCCTGTATTGCAATAACATCTACTTCATTCTGCAGCATCAGACGTGAGAGGTATTGACTCTTAGCAGATGAAATTGATTCCATGTTCAAGTGACATATTCGTAAGCTGTTACCAATAGGAATTGATGAGTGTTCTGTGCATGGTTGGTCCTGAAAAGGACATAAGAACATTAGAAATCTAAACGGTCATCCCTATTTCAAGATATATCTATATCAAAATTAAAAATAACTTTCTATGCTTGATAACTACAATAACGGACATTAGTATGAGATAGCGCCATCTAATACCACCTTTAATTTTGTAACACTAGAGTAGCGACTACTAAATAAAGGTAGCGATCAAGCTGCGTTCAATTTCATAAGCACAAGGCTCACAAATCCCGTATAGTTGAGTACAAACATATCAGTCTGGTCATTATGTCAGTAGCAACGAAGCTATGTGGCGGTTATTGCCGTTTCCGTAACACTAAAGGCATCCCGCCGTCACATAGCCTACCTCAATATGCACTTACAGAATTGTGAACCAGTCTATTTTACTGAAAATAATTTCTACGAGCGAGTATCCATTCCGCCAAAAAACACATTCACTATCTTTTCCAACATTTACACAAGACGTGACTTTGAAAGCACTTTTCTGTATGTTGAGGTACAGAGATATTACACATGGAAAATTACAATAAAATGTTGGCAAATCCGAATTCAAGAAACTGCTGTTCAGAATAGGCCTGGTGTTAAATCTGCAGAGGCTTTCGGTACAGGTTATATGGCCCATGTTCGTAACATGGAATGTTTTCCTTTAACAATGCATCTATTGATATCGCGCCAGGAGATGGCAGTTGGGTTTGAACTGCGGATGTCTTCCCAGTCACTGCGTATCGTGCATTCCAGAACCATAAAGTTGGTCAGTACTTGCATCACTCACTCAGCACATTCCTTCTTTCACTGGTTGCGTGTCGTCTGCTGCGAAAACAACCATTGGCATGAGGGAAGCTGATATATTCAGGTTAGGAATAGGCGAGCCGCGCATGCGTACTGCAGGACCCCCCTCCGCAACCTCTCACAGCGTGTTGAACTGCTATCCCCAGGCGCGATGACAATACACCATGTGAGAGGGCAACATATTTCAAAGATATCTAAAAACACAATAATCAGGAATAATTTAAAGAGGCATGCGAGACAAAAGGGTTGTTGGAGAATTACAATCCCTGGGATGTAACACTGGAAGAAGCTGCACAATATACAGTACATCAGCGGCCAAGGTGAGATATATTTTAGCTATTGGTCTATTAATAGCGGCATGTTGACGATCAAATCATCAAAAATTGAGGGAAAAGTACACCCTGAATAGCTTAAGGAAAAATACTTTTAATTCCCCATAGGCCATTCCGATTATTACGATTTGCCATTCCAGTGTGCATGAGTGCAGTTCACTCTTCAAACAGTACTCGCAATTATTATTAACAAAGCGAAATGACACGCACTTACAGCAAAAGGTGTACATTTAGACAAAACCAGTTTTTCCCATGGGCAACTGTATGTGGAGTGCTCACGAGTATCCGGAAAACAAAATTGTTATGTCTCAGCAGAAGATGGCAAAACCAAAAACGTAATTTTCAAATGTGTTCACATAAGGTAACATCGTACCCTGCAGACTTCCTCAACTCTATGAAATTCCCACTTTGCTGCTCATATCAATGTATCAGAATTTTCAGAATTAAAATGGACCCACCGGTAGCCGAGATTGCTGTAATAAAATAGACCAATTATCAGCAATAATACATCGTCCCCATTGTCGTCATCGCGGGCGAAGCCTCGGGTACCTACTAGTACAGTATAACCTGTCATATCCGGACTAATGTGGCGACCGGCCGATCCGGATATGGAAAAATCCGGATATCACAAGGCTATTTTCACAAATAGCTAGGTGACCAGAAATAATTCACGAGTTTGTTGTTGATTAACGGTTTAGTATCATTTTGTTAACTGTGTACTGTACATAGGCTAAGAAATAGAATTGCTTTAAACTAAATTAAAATACAGTAATTAAATTATAATAATATGCTTTACAGTACATGTACGTACATGAATACACTGTACATTCTGCTTCTACATAATTTTTTGAAAATGTTTGTGTTTTTCTGTTGCTTCACGCACTTCACTTAGGCCTACTGTTTCTACATTAGTTTTTGAAAAAGTTTGTGATTTTCTGTTGCTTCACGCACTGTACACGCTTTTTGGATGCCATGTCCCTCAATCTTCTTAAAAGCATCACTTCAGTCACACTCGTTTCATCTTGATTTTCTACATAAGAGATTAAAGATTCTATGGTCTTGAATGCCTCAGAGTGACTCATTATAGGAGCGTTGTCCTCTTCTTCGGGTTCAAAGATTTTTTTCTCATCACTGAACACCATTTCTATAATGTCACTGTCTGTAATTTCGTTGACTTCATCTTCACTTACTAACCAATTTATGGCTTCCTCGTTGTTGATTTTGTCACAACCAGGCAGGCATTGCACAAGCTCAGCAATCTGACGATTTTCTTCATTGCAAGCATAAGTTTCATTGACGTCTTCTGTTTTCTCCCCCGGTCCTTTTATCAGTAGCTTTGTGATCTAAGAGGTTCCTCCATGACCTTACCAGTGTCAACGGTTTTATTTCATCCCATGCCTGGGATACCCACATTATCACGTCTAACATGTCCACCTTCTTTAACGTCTCTGTAACACTTTCTTTTTCGTCCATTCCAGCAATCAACACAGAAAGTAACCTAAGGCGATAGGTTCGCTTTAGTGACTCAAGCACGCCTTGATCCATAGGTTGACAAAGTGATGTCACGTTTGGTGGTAAGAACATACCCTTTATATCTCCATCTTTAAGTTCGTCTTCACTTGGATGTGAGGGTGCATTGTCAAGTAGGAGCACTGCTTTTCTTGGCGAGTTATTTTTCAACAAATGTTTTTCCACTTCTGGCACAAACTGCTTGTGAAACCAATCACTAAATATTTCGCAGTTCATCCATGCGCTGCGCTGGTTTCTGTACCAAACTGGTAGGCCAGACAAGTCTTTAAAGTTCTTGAAAGCCCTTGGCTTTTTGGATTTTCCAATGAATCCTAATGGAAGCTTGTGATCTGTAGCGTTGCTGCAGGCTAAAATGGTGACCCTCTCCTTTTTCTTCTTATACCCCGGTGCACTGTCTTCTTTCTTGGAAGCCAAAGTGTAGGTGGGAAGCATTTTATAGTTGAGCCCAGTCTCGTCGCAATTATAGAGCTGCTCTCCAGTAATCCCATGTTGATCAATTAGACTGTGTAAAAATATTTTAAAATGTTCAAGGTCTTCTTGGTTAGCCGATAGCTTTTCACCACTGATCTGTAGTTTCCGCACACCATGACGATTTTTACAGCTTTCCAACCACCCCTCACTTGCTTTAAACTGTTCATCCCCTCCAATTTCCTTATTAAAGTGTAGTGCCTTTTCTTTTAGTAAAGGACCTGAGATAGGTAACCCTTGCTCTCTTTTTTGGGTAAACCAAAGAAACAATGCCTCATTAACTTGGTGGTTAGCTACCTTTTTCGTCATTTTAAGTTTTTTAACACCACTTGTTGACGCTTGTAACGAGCACCATTTTTCAATATCACTCCGAGCCTTTTTACAGTCACTCACAGTGCTTGTTCCTACTCCCATATCCGCGGCAATCTTCTTGGCTGTTTCACCAGCATCTAACCTTTTTAGAGCACGGAACTTTTCTTCCATCGTAACAACAGTTTTTTCCTTTTTCGGACATTTTAGCAAAAAAATACAAGGTTAAACGATAACAATAACGATAACAACGGTAAACAATAACAGTAACAACAGAAACACACTCGCAAAACAAACTGTCGCTTCAAGACTCACGCACAGACTGAAGGGTAGAAAGAGAGGCAGCCTCGTTTTGACGTTGGTGGCAGGCAGGCAGAAGCCGTGAATGGAATATCGCTTATTCACACAAAGGGATGAGTTTCCGGGAAGATGTCGTTGACCGAGTCAGACCACAACCCCTCGCGGTCAAGCACGCACACAGCCTTCCAGAACTGCAACTTTCACTCGTCCTCCCTGGCTAGCACACTAATGTATCCTCGCTCTCAACTACGACTTAAAAATTCATTCGGAGATATGTCCGGATATGGGAGGGTTCGGATATCACAGGTCCGGATGTGACAGGTTGTACAGTATTATATAATTTGACTTGTGCCTTTTTCCTTGTGTACCATCGATTTTATCGAAGACCTTCAATTCCCACTACGTCTGCCATCTACCAAGCAAATGGAGAAACTGCTTAAGATGACACAACAGAAGCGACAGGACATACCATTGGCCTTCTGTGCAACAGAAGCAATCATAAGGGCCCCTTCACACGAGGCCACTTAGCAGCGCTTCTTCGTGGCGCGTTGGTGGCGCTTCTACCAAGCGTTAGTGGCGCTTCTACCAAGCGTTAGTGGCGCGTTGGTGGCGCTTCTACAGAGTGTTAGTGGCGCTTCTACCAAGCATTGCTCAGTTTTCCAGTAATCATGGACTTAGAAGGTGATATAATTCTTGCCATGCCCCTCATACGGAGGAGAAAGAGACTTAAACGGAAAACAAGAAGATTCTGGGTGCATCCATTGGTTTTGGAAAGGCAGAATCGAGGACTGTTCTACACCTAAAAAATGCGTAAACATTGACCATTATGGCAATGGTAATGATTAATAACCGTGTTGACTGATAGTATTCTCTTATTAAAACCGCCTAGTCAAACACTAAAGAAACGTTTAATTACATTACTAAACGTACATGTTTCGGTATTTCATTGATACCTTCCTCAGCGTGATTGATATTAAATCTTAACCCTAGTTAACAAAGACAAACAGAAATGGATATCCTTACAAAAATTGTTTTAAATCAAAAATGGATAAGCTTGCAAATAATTAAATGCCATGTATTAAAAATGATAGTAAAAAGATGCTATTAAAATATTATAATAATAATAATATCGTATGGCCTCGGGTGCCTGGTGCAAGCTTTGTTAATTGACACCCAGAGGGTAGCTTGCATGTCGAATTTCGTCGTTCCTTTGAACGCTATGAAAGTCAAGGAGGTTAGCTATCTAAACTCCTTGACACTACAGCGCTTTCAAGTAGAGAATGGAGGAACTTTGTGTTGGCGGAAAATCCCGAGATTAATTTTGCCATTGGACCCGGCCTACTGAATTCAAATGGGTTCTTTAACATGCCAACAACGTATGATATGAGTATCGTGATTTTTGTCGCCTTCAAAAATCACTTACCATGGCCAGGGGCGAACCTGCAATCTTGGGGTAGGTAGTCCGACACTATAACCACTCACTCACCGTGGCAAGCTATTAAAATATGAGATCTACCTTATAAACTGCCTACGTCAATACTCCAATAATTTTGATCGAAAAACTGTAGTGACAGAAGATGTCGCTGTCAGAAGAATGAAGAAGCGCCAAGGATGTAGGTCAAATTGTAGCTTCAAAACGGAACAAAAATTTTGTAATCCAGTCCTCCAACCTAAAACTTCAGTCGATTCCCAAC
Source organism: Meconema thalassinum (assembly GCA_946902985.2). Classification (NCBI taxonomy): domain Eukaryota; kingdom Metazoa; phylum Arthropoda; class Insecta; order Orthoptera; family Tettigoniidae; genus Meconema; species Meconema thalassinum. Next base: position 628,746,362 of record OX336390.1, on the reverse strand, counting down.
TTAATGGCCCACTCTGTTGTTATAGTTTCTTAATGGGTGACGCAATGTGCAGGCTATTTATCAAACACAGCAATCAAGTATATTACCCAGTGTCGACTTTAGGTGGAATACTGTTACCTACGAGGAACGTAATAGTTTAAGGTATTACCTTCTCCTAAACTTCGATGACTCAGTTGGTGTGTATAGGGCAATACAATGTGCAGGTTATTTACCAAACACAGCAATCAAGCATATTACCCAGTGTCGTCTTCAGGTAGCCTATTTCGGCTTGTACAATACGGTCTTCCAAATGCCTTCTGTATTAACCATTCTGCAGGAAAGTTAATGAAGTTTTATAAAAACCGAGTGAACCTAATTGAATTCTATTTTAATCGGGTGTAAGGTATGCCTAGTTTCTCTCAGATTTAATATCACGCTATTTTATTTTGTGATATAATTTGCATTTTGATATTGTGGAAATTATAATAAGTCGTAAGTCTTTGTTATGCTATGCGGTGTTGACTGCGCTGTGTGAGCAGTTGAGTAACTAACGGGATATCATGTAAAAAGCCTCATTGTCTAGGCCGGTAGTGGAGAGCGCAGCTGGCATACACGACCATGTGGCGAGCCGTCCGTTAGTAGCGCTACCGACGCGCCACTAACGCGCTACGTATGCGAAGAGAAGCGCATCTTTTTGTGGCCGCCACCAGCGGCGAAGTCAACTACACAGAGCGTCTGCAGCGCCACTTTTCTGTGGCGGTGGCTGTGTGTGAACGCTCTCATTTATCTCTAGTATTTATGAACGGAAGCGCTTCAGAGAAGCGCTGCTAAGTGGCCTCGTGTGAAGGGGCCCTAATCAGAACGCAGTATTAACTACGTAGTAACAAGACTCACCGTCCACGGCTTACATCATAAAATTTATAGAAACGTAAAGCACCATGAACCAAACAATGACTGTGTGTGTGTGTGCAATGTGTGGAAAGGATAACATAACTTCTTGCAACAAACAGAAAGGAGTAGGCTATAGTTAACTACAGCAAGTACAAAGCATCCGCAAAGTCTCTCCGCAGCGGCGAGCTACGCGGTTCTCACCTTGCGGGACGTGTTAGTTTGGCAGCACATTAATGCATCTGCTTACACAAAGTCTCTCCGCAGCGGTTGTCATAAGCATGCACTTGTTCCGTGTTGACCTTCAACTGGAGTGATAGAGTGGCGAATACCGGTTTATTATTGCCGACAGTGAGTGCCTGTGCGTTTTCCTTGTAACAACTTAACATGAATGTACTGCCAACACAACACGTCCCGCAAGGCGAGACACGTGTTGCGGAGGGACTTTGCGGACACACTGTACTAGTCTCCCTGCATCTAATATTGTACGTCCGTATTAATTGAAACGTATGCGCGAACAAACGTCATGTCACATTTTGTGTACTGTAATTTGGGATGTTCACGATGTTTCCTGTATACGTATTTGCAAGTAGTTGGAGCATATCTCAACAGATGGCTTCAGTATTCCAGAAATTTTGAAGCGTAGTAAACTTTATGTTCGTCCCTGAAAACTGTACTATAATGAAGCTCATTATAACACTATTTTTCATTGTGAAACAGTTTCTCCCACCAATCAGAGCTCAAGAAACAGTTGTTTGACCAATTAGATAATTAGATGCGCTGAATTCCACGGCCTTCTAATTTAAATTTCACTGCCAGGCCTAGTGTCATAGTAGGGTAATCGAGGAGGCCATGTTCAAATACAAGGCATTCTCTGCGTCTCATGCGCTCTGTTCAGTACATAAAACTGGCGAAATCTCGACAGATATTTATGAATATTTATGTTATAATAATTACGTCGAACATAAACAGTCGTATGCAACTCGCCCATAATGGCAATTAAGTCACTCGTATGGAAATTATAAAACTCGCATACGCTCGTTTTATAAACAAACTCGCGTCTTAATTATTGCCATTATAGGCTTGTTGCATAATGTACTATTAAATGTCTATGTCACATCGCTTCCCACTCGAATGCGGCAACAATGTTAAGAAGTGAATGCACAGCCTATAATGAACACATTCTAGTGTTTTCAGCTCAGTATTACTAAGATTATTTATTCAAATTATTGTGTTGAAATACCAAAAGAAGAAGCTTTGAAACTTAATGAAAACACCTTGACCACAGCAAAGAAACGAATCCATTCAAGTTCTACATTTAAAAGAGCATTATTTTAATACACGAAAACTTTATACGTAGGTTCAAACAATATCATTACACTTAAAATAGCGCTATTCTAGTCTCCATGTATCGAGTGAGTGACAGCGCGCACTGTAATGTGTACGATTACGGAACAAAAGTCTATATTACGTCTTACCGCGTAGCCCTGTCCCACGGACAACAGTCACCTTAATTTTCCCATTTCTCCAATATGTAAGAAATGCTATATAGACGTTTGTTCGCGCATTGGCTTCAATTAATGACTTGTACACTCTGTAACCATTTATCACAGCCAATTGGCTGCATTAAAGCGTTATTATCGAGGATGAATCTCAATGGTCACATTTCTGAAGGGGTTACAGCAGAGAAGACTTTTCCATTTATAAAAATAAAAATAAATCAGTTTTATTACATCTACTGTATATAAATGTGATGTACCTGGAACATAACCTCTCATTCCATGAGGTGTGTAAACATTTCCTGCCTCTGCTATGTTTCTCTGGGTATTGAGTTTCTTGTGATATAAGGAAAATATCAGAAAACATTTTCAGTGTTACCTAAGTAAATTATTAATAAAGTATTTAATGCACAATGGCCATAGAAAAAATCACACATATAATGAAGAGACAGGCGGCTTCGGTGGCCTAGTTGGTAGCATGCTGATCTTCTATGCCCAAGATCATGGGTTCAAATCCGGCCGAAGTCGTCGGATTTTTTAAGAGCATTAAAATCCCTCAGTATGCATTCTTCGGAGGGGAAGTAAAACTGGTGGGCCCACGTCATAGATGTATGGCATGTAAAAGAACCTACCACTAACTATACTTGTGTGAAGCAAAATTTGTAGGTTAGGTTTGATTAATGCTCTGAAGTTCCAACGTTCGTCACCAGGCGTTGGTTGCGATGGAATCTAGTAGTAGCCATATTCACAGCTAGGTGTCGTGATAGCGAAAGTAGGAACTACTTGATATTATCGTCTGCAGTCGTTACTTGAATTAAAAGCAGATAACACACACTAATACAGTCATCACAATTAACACCGTTTATCAGACAGATTCTACACACACCCAAAGTACACGGGGCAACATGACCGCGTTGTCGCAGCCCCTAAACTAAGTAACCAACCAAGCAATGGAGAAACAATGTTGATTATGACAAGTTGAGTCCAGAAAGTCTGTCCTCCCAGTTCAAACTGAGGCAGTCTCGTGCCGCACTATTCATTACGCATTAATATTCTCGGCACTTTGTCAAAAACAAAAACAGAAACAAAACAAAAAGTCAACCCCTGGCACTATACGGCCCATGACGGGCTAAGGCTGACCAAGCGACCGCTGCCCAGCCATCTGGCCTGCAGATATTGGGGTGACGCGTGATCAGCGCGTCGGGTCCCCTCGGCCGTTAATCTTGGTATTCGTTATCGGGGCGCTGTCTCACTGTCAGACAGCTACTCAATTGTCCTCACGAGGCTGAGTGCACCCCGTTCCAACCCTCACGTCAGTTTTAAAATCCCTGACGGAGCCGGGGATCGAACCCGGGGCCTCCGGGTGAGAGGCAGGCGCGCTACCCCAACACCACCGGCTTCACTCGGCACTTTGTACACTAGCTAATTTATACAGTTCACATGTATACAAAATTAAGTCGGAGATACTGGTCTACTTTCGCACTCCATAGCGTGGTATGTACCATACTGATTATTGCACAGTAGGCCTACGCATATACACTTGTGGCAGGCATGATGAAAAGACTTCCTGGTGCAGATGAAAATCTACAGCCTGCTTCCAGTCGACCGACCGGGTCAGGGAATGGAATGAATGAAGCCCCCATCTAGCGGCGAGGATATGAACTGTGCCGGCTGCCGAAGCCTGTCGCACTCCCCTGGGGCAATGATTAAATGAATGACAGATGAAATGAAATGATAGGGGAGAGTGTTGCTGGAATGAAATTGTTGACAGGGAAAACCGGAGTACCCGGAGAAAAACCTGTCAGCCTCCGTTTTGTCCAGCACAAATCTCACATGGAGTGACCGGGATTTGAACCACGGACCCAGCGGTGAGAGGCTGCCGCCTAAGCCACGGAGGCCACACCCTGGTGCAGATGCGATGGTGAAAACCATGACTCGCAAATCTCGTTACTAGGTGTCTTTGCTCGTACTCTGCTCGCATCCATTCCTTATTTAATATAGCATCTGTGATGTAGAAGGTTTCTGTAATGGCATCCAATTTAAATGTAAATAATTAATAGGATCTCTTTTTAGTCAGTCAATACGAGTGTACCAAATTACATTAGGCAGGGAGTATTACCCTTTCCCGAATTGATTGCCGGCGGTCGAGATGGGAACAATTCTCTGTTTACTTGCGTCACACGTCACTCTGCTTCGTTGACAGGTACAGTTGTCCGAGTAGCTCCAGTAGCTTTGGTCATCGTTTAACTGTCCGTGGTGACTTGAGCTCCTGTGACGCATATATGCGCTTCTAATAAGACACGTAGCGCGCGCTATGCTGTTTGACTTCTGTTCAGACTGCACTCTGTCATCACTGTGTGCTCTGCTTCACCCCGCGGGGCTCCTGCTACTACAATCAACAAACACTGGCGCAGCCACGCTCAGCGGCAATCAAATCTTAAATGGGTAATAACAATATAATCACCTCGTGCCTGAAATAATTACATGAATTGACATGTCTCGTACGGCAAGTAAGAAAAAGACAAGGATAGTCAGCCTGGAAGACTGGACTTTATATCATTTTAAATGCTAGCAGCCGAGTACCAAGAAGGCAGTGCGAGAACAGAGTTTCAAGATTCTATCTTGTTTCTTCACTGCCTACTTGATTGTTCTCGCACTACCTTCTTGGTACTCGGCTGCTACATCGTACTATGACATTACACACCTCAGTGCATTCTCGGTACATTTCGTCCCGTCACCGTAACGTAACGCCAGACCTCAGCGTAACGACGAAGTCATTTAAAATTATAAAATCCAGCAAATCCCTAGAAGATTTGCTGAGTTGTTATTATTTGGCCGTGAATGTGAATATGTCATCTTTTTGGACACCTCTATGGGGAAGAGCTCTCAGGTCTCGCTGCGCTTCATGGGGTGGTCTGGGCGCGGACACCAAGATACCACTAAGGAATGGGAAAGAGGTGGCAGAGGAACTATTTTTTCGAAACATCCGGGTATTTTCCTGGAGTAGAAGTGGGAAATTATATAAAATTACTTCCAGGATGACTGAGGTGGGAGTTGAACCGTCTCAAAGGAGGAGTCATAAATGCCGAAAAGGAAAGTTATGGGTATATTCTAGCACGTAACTTTGCATTGTAGAGGTGGTGGTGGTGGAGATTGCTTTAAGGGGTGGAACACCAAGGTCATGTACTCTAATTTTCTATTGTAGGTATAGCATATCATAGATTATATGCATCTTCATTTCTGAAAAGGAGCATATTATACTGATGATCTATTGAACCGGTCTCTCAATAAGTTAAACCAATACCATCATCATCATCATCATTTCCCCTTATCCAGCTCCTGCCGGGTCGGGGTATTTATGGCACTTCTCCACTTTCCTCTTTCCTTCCACCATTCTTCTTCCACGATCTTGTCCCAGTCCAGATTTATTTTTCTTACGCTGTTCTTCACTGAATCAATCCACCTTGTTCTAGGTCTCCCTCTTGCTCTCTTACCCTTGCACTTCGCCTCCAGCATCTGTCTTGGTATTCTATTTTCCTCCATCCTCTTTACATGTCCAAACCACCTTAGTTTATTCTTCTCAATTCTCTCATTTAGTTTTGCCTTCCTAACATCTTCATTCCTCACTCTGTCTTTCCTTGTTTTTCCTATCATACTTCTTAGGAATTTCATTTCACTGGCTTGGATTCCACTCTCTTGCCTGCTTGTCAGGGTCCAAGTCTCAGCTGCATAAGTTAATATGGGAACATAGCACACTTTATACATTACCTCCTTGCTTTTCCTTGGTACTTCCTTATCCCAAACAAGTTTTCTTACACTTTGATAGAATGCATTGCTCTGCTGTACCCTCCTGCCAATCTCCATGTCCAACCTACCAGTTTGCATCAATTCACTTCCTAGGTATTTGAACGTGTCCACAATTTCCAAACTCTGACTTCCAATTTTCACAGTGCCCTTTCCTTGTCTTTCCCCTCTTGTCATCACCATGGTCTTGCTTTTCTCTATACTGATTTTCAGGCCGTGCTTCTGAATATTATCGTTCAGTGCATCTAGTTGTTTTTGCACTTCTTCGGTGTTCCTTCCCCAGACCACAATATCATCTGCAAATAACAGTAACTTCATTTCTTTATGTCCATATGCTTCCTTTGTTTCCTTTACAATTTCATCCATCACCATTATGAACAAGAGAGGTGCCAGCACACTCCCCTGTCTTAGTCCAGTGTTGTTCCTAAACCAATCTGTCTTTCCAACTGGGGTCAGTACCCTGCTAACACAGTTGTTGTACATTGCTTGCACCATTTCCAACATTTCTCTTCCCAGTCTCTTCTTAACCATGGTTTCCCATACCTTCTCTCTGGGGACATTATCATATGCCATTTCCAGATCTACGAAAGTCATGATCAAATCCTCTCCATATTCCCAGTTCTTTTCCATCACCTGCCTCAAGCTAAAGATTGGGTCCACTGTGGATCTTCCACTCCTGAAGCCATACTGTTCCTCTTGCAACTCTCCTTCCACCTTTCTTCTCATTCTTCTTTCTAATATCCTTTCCAGTATTTTTACTATCTGTGATAAGAGGGTGATCCCTCTATAGATATCACACACCTTCTTGTCCCCCTTCTTAAACACTGGTATTATTAGCCCTTTCTCTCAGTCTTCTGGTACACATTTCCGTTTCCACACACACTTTAGCAGTCGATACAACCATTGCATACCAACAGGTCCAGCAGCCTTTATCATTTCAACACTGATTTCATCCACCCCTGTTGCTTTTCCCACCTTCATTTTCTGTACTGATAATTCCACCTCCAGCATTGTTATATCATCTTCTGTTCTAGAGTCGTCAGGTTGTGTCACTTCCATCTCACCATCTCACATTCAATAGCTTATCGAAATACTTCTTCCATCGTCCCTTTATCTCTTCTGGGTGTGTTAACAACTCAGCCTTGGAGGCTGGATTTAGACAGCTCCTTAACCCGGTCCATGAGGCAATTATAATTGGCTACATGGATAATTCTTGCCAGGCGCGTACACGTCGCAGGGGTGGGCAACGGTACTGTAATATACCTTGGAACTACAGTACCGGCTAAGTTCTGGTGAGGACCCAGTCCTATGGGCTATAACATAGGCCCCGTGCACAGGGTTACGTGCGAAGACCTCAACGGAATCTGCAGCGGAGAAGATGGACTTCGGAACGGTGGAGATTGCGGAAGAGGCAACCCAGTACTCAGGGAATAGTATGAGTACAGCATCAATCGGCAGCGTCTGTTTCCCAGGTTAGGGGTGGCTGCAAGGGCGTCTGTTTCCCGTGTTAGGGGCGGCCTGTATAATAGCTGGCAGTAGCTTCATAAAATGCCTTTGGGAGTGGCAACCCCATCGTAATAATATTCTAAAATGGAAATGGCACTTCAAATGATTCGGAGAAGGTTAGGGCATACCCTGCAGGCGACGCGCAGTTCTTTTGGTATTGGGGGAACTGTGAGAAATGGGCGACCAGTAACCGAAATGAAAGTGGGAATCATGAATGTCATGACCCTGACAGGCAAGGTGGAGGAGGTGGTAGACTTCATGGAGAGGGAGAATGTTGGATTGATGGGGCTGAGTGAAGTGAAATGGAAAGGTAAAGGAAGGAAGAAATTGAGGAAAGGATATACATTATACTGGAGTGGTGGCCAAGAGGCAAAAAATGGCGTGGGACTGATAACCTCGAAACAACTGGAGGAGTATGTTGAAGTGGTCGAGTGTGTGAGTGACAGAATAATGAAGATTAGAATGAAGATGAAAAATGACGTGATGGACTTCATACAAGTGTATGCACCACAGACTGGAAACAGAGAAGAAGATATTGAAGTATTCCTGGAGGATGTAGAAAGAGTAATTTCAGATGTAGAAGTGGTGATCATGGGAGATATGAATGCACAAGTCGGAAACGAGAGACAAGGAAAGGAAGAAGTCATTGGACCATATGGATATGGGAAAAATAACCGGGAAGGAGAGGAACTTGTAAACTTTTGTGAAAGGAATAGACTGATAGTGGGTAATTCATGGTTTCTCAATAAAAACAGCAGGAAAATTACGAGATATGGTTGGGGCGATAGAAGAACAAAATCAGTAATTGACTACTTTCTGGTGGAAAGGACTAATCGCAGAAAGCTGATAGATGTGGCAGCTTTACCAGGAGAAGCATTTGATGGGGACCATAGAGCTGTGGTGGCAAAATTTAGATGGGAAAAATTGGAAAACCTAAAGGAGATCAGAGAAAGTAAAATAAAAGTATGTAAATTGAAAGACAAAACTGTACAGGAAGATTTTCAGGAAAGATTGAAGCAACAAACCCCAGTTACTGAAGAGGAATGGTCCCACTTTAAAAAGGCATTTGTTGGTGCAGCAGAGAGTGCTTGTGGTAGGACGTCAACAAGAGTGAAAGAGAAGGAGACACCGTGGTGGAATGAGGAAGTGAGGAAAGCAGTGAAAGAAAAGAAGTCTGCATGGAATGAATGGAACCGAGATCAAACAGAAGAAAGCAAAAGGAAGAATCACGACAGCAAACGGAGGTGTAAGAAAGTGGTAGAAGAAGAAAAGAAGAAAAGTTGGGAAGAATTTACACGAAGAATGGAAACAGATGTAAGTGGCAGTAAAAGGATGCTGTATGGGCTTCTAAGAAGTAAGAGGAAAGAAAGAGTTACCACAAAGCTGGTGAAAAAGGAAGATGGAGAGTTGTTAAACCAATACCATGAACTAAATATTCTGGTACACAATTCCTTAGTGCTGTATTCATGTACTGTAGATAAGCCTCATCGTATACATTTGGACACATATTTTCCAGTGCAGAAGGAGTGTTGGTGTGAGTTATCTTGAGTAACTTAACATCGACAGCGGTGGCTACGCTTGCCAAAGCGCAGCGTTAGGTCATGGGGCCAAGCTCTCTGCTGACTCGGTAGATTCGTGGCTTCGAGCCCCACCGTCGACCGTCCTTGAAATGGTTTTCCGTGGTTTCCCATTTTCAACACCAGGCAAATGTCTGCTGACAGGCCACGACCGCTTCCTTCCACATCCTTGCCCACTTTCATTCATCTTCATCAATTCCATCTCTCATCCCGGCACGTAGATCGCCCACGGGCGTCGGCTAGAAAGACATGCTCTCGGCCTTTCTGGAAGCTACACGACAGGAAAAGGATCTTGAGTAACGATAAAAGGTTTGTTTTAAGACAGGTCATGCACATAGCCTATATCAGTAAAACCATGTTGCCATCTTAAAATGTTATTTTTAGGTTTATTGTCTGAAATATGAATTTGGATGTTGAGTTTAAAATTGTTCCTCTGTACTTTATGACAATGTAGTTCGCGTACCAAAAGCTACTTACAGTAGTACATCATATGAAAAATTCCTTTAGTAGACGGAAGGGTTTTTCAATGGAAAATCCAGTAGACTATTTATGAAAATAGGCTGTATAGTTCTTCACGGAACTACTGTACTTGTTTAAGTCTTTGATGGAGAGGGCACCAAGAAGCACATGGTCCCTGGTCACTTAGACGGCACCTGTGTGTCAAAATTGGAACCTGACTTGGAAATTTAGAATCTTAAAATATAGTCATCGCAATAATTTGTTCTGACAACCGTTGAAATGATGCATGGTAATTAATTATCAGTGCTGTTAAAGTATATAAAACAATTTAAATGAATTTATCGTGTATTTTAATATAACGAACTTATTAGTTGGCATTTGCATGCTCAATAACTATAAAGATAATGACGCCACTGCAATTGTCGTGAGCTGCAGCCATTACCCTGGCAGTGACAATGCGAGCTCATTACCATCCCAACACTATTTGTTTAGTTCCAGAGTTTCCTCATTAATAGCGAGAACACGTTCCAATCTGTCGTGTCCAAGTTTAAATCATAATTAAAGAAGAGCATGCGAGGCTCTAGATTAAAGATTTCTATCACTGGTTATGAGAATAGGAGTGTAAGCCTTCATTAACTGTTTGACTTCATGTCCGGGATCTTGGGCGTGACAATGAAGCAGCCTGGTGAGAGTTTTTCAAAGCATTATCTCTCATCATTGTTCAGTAATGTATCTATGTTAGAGAGTAATTGCAGGCGTATCATAACCAAACCAATCAAAGCCGGAATAAAGCACGTAACCGCGTTAAGTACTTACATAGCTCTGTTGTAGCCCACTTCAAGTTGCGACCTTCAACCTGCGGTCCGTGAGTCCTGCGACTAGTTTTCTAATAATAATGTTATTGGTTTTACGTCCATTTTCACTACTGTGGCTATTAGAGACGCCGATTTGTCGTAATTTTGACCAGAAGGGGATCTTTAACGTGCCAGTAAATCTACTGACACGGCTCCCTCGCATTTGCACACCCTCAAATAACAACTGACAGCGCCAGGATTCGATCCTATAACCTGAGGCACAGCGGCCAGTCAAGAGTAGTTTTCTGCGGATCGATCCACGTCTCTAGATAGTATAAAACAAAGTTCCTGATTCTTGAATGTAACGGGTAATCTCGAGAACCACTGGATGGATTTTGATGCGGTTTTCACCATTCTGTAAAGGATTTCTCGAGAAATTTCTGTAGAAAACATTCATTTATGATCAAAAGAAGCTGAGCAGTGACGATTTCAGTGAATCGAGTCGGAGCAAAACCTGTCGTCCGTGCGCCTTTTAAGCTTATACTAGGGCGTTAAAAGTATCTACAGTATATACTGCGAGTATAAGAATTGTTCAGAATGAAAAGTTCTAAAAAAATGTCCGTGACAGCATACTATATAGGCTATCTATCTTTAATACATCGCCCACTATAAGTGTTCTTACGTTTTCATTTCTTCCAACAATCTCCATTCTGTGGAAATTTAAATTACTAGCTTCGGAGTGAGTTTACGAGTTAGTGAGCGAGCCTATCACCCCAGCTTCGGTTAGCATCAAACTATCGAGTACTGCTGAGTTAAGACTTCAGTGAAGACTATATGTGTTCGGAGTTTCACTGTTCGCTTCGGCTTTTCTGAATTGCGCCTGGAAACTGCTTACGCTGGGTAAACCGTTTAAGATATCGGGTGAAGCTGGAACGGGTTGCTAGTTTGTATATATTCTGCATAAAGATCGTTGTATCAGTTGAACAACCCGTAGGAATGAGCCCAGTTATTTTGGTCGATTAATACTAATATAACTTACTGTGAATAAGCTTTACAATAGAGCCTCCATGACTTAGGCGGCAGCACGCCGGCCTCTTACCGCTGGATCCGTGATTCAAATCCCGGTCATTCCATGTGAGATTTGTGCTGGGCAAAGCGGAGGTAGAAAGGGTTTTTCTCCGGGTACTCCAGTTCTCCCTGTCACAAATGTCATTCCAACAACACTCTCCACTATCATTTCATTTCATCTGTCATTCATTTAATCATTGCCCCAGGGGAGTGTGACAGGCTTCGGCAGCCGACACAGTTCATATCCTCGCCGCTAGATGGGGCCTTCATTCATTCCATTCCCCGACCCGGTCGGTCGACTGGAAGCAGGCTGTGGATTTTCAAGCTTTACAATACCCTGAAGGACCCCGGCGCGGTGTTGCCCAAGCTAATTTCCGACTGTTTATCTACCTTTTTCTCAGTAACTGTTAACAGAAACTAATCGAATTATTTCTGGGATGTTCTTCAAGACGCTCTCCTCACTTTGACACAGTCTGTTTAACAATTTTAGTTTTGAAATTTCATGAATCTTTTTAAAATTGCATATTTTGACAGCACCTTCATTAACATTCACAAGTGGAAACAAGTAGTTCCTTGAAGAACTAAATAGCCTATATTCATATATACTATGTGTTAATTGCCTCTATCAACATACACAAATTCAGTTTGATTGCTGTAATAGATTCGTAGATATTGAGAACCATCTAAATATTTCGGATGGTCGACATGTTGGATTTTTATATATGTAGTCCTTATAGCTACGTATTATAACAATGAAATTATTGTGTAGGTGTATTATTCGAACTTCAATCGCATGATTAGGACTCAGGAAATAATATAAACAAGATTTTAATATTTCGCACAGCCACCATTTTGAGGTTATGAAAACAATTGAACTAAATCAGATGTCGGTGCATTACAATGTATATAATCATTTGCTGTACCAAGTTTCACTGCGTTCGGAAGGTTAAATCCGGAGAAAAGTTTTTTTAATTGTTATTACTTCGCTTGGCCGCCAGATTCTTTGTGTAGTTAACAGTTTTTTGAAAGTCATATAGGTGAACGTCTAGTAGTGCCGTTTATCACCGTAGAGAATTTCAGGGTGATATCAGTTATAGTTTCGGAGATATTGCATGCCGGTGAAATATTTCGCAGAGTCGCCATGTTGGATTGGTGAGTTGCAATAAAATTTGAAGGACACGGTCGTGGTCGGCCAAGATAATACTATGACCTTACTGAGTTTCATTGAAATCGCTCCACCCGTTTAGACGTTATTACGGGGGACACACACGGACAAAAGGTGATTTTTTCATTAATGTTAATACGTTAAAAAAAACTAAGGTAAATTTTAATAAACGGGCGTATTAAAGTATAACACATTTAAGGAGGAATTACATCTAAACATTTCAGCTTTGTGTGTTGAAAAGTTCCGAGGAATAACATTTTAGCGAGAAATTGGAATCAAAGATTTTTCCGGTATTTAGAACATGCCGTTACTATGGGATTCCTCTTCTTTCAATTAAATTCAATCCATTTTGTTGCTGTTCCATGCCCCTTTGTCTTTATTTCTCGTGCAGCCTCTTTCTTAAGTTTGATCTTATCTTCGTCTAATAGAAATGATGATGTACTTTGGTATGTTTACCAATAGGACGGCGACTGTGGAAAAGTAGAAGGAATGCAGCCTCAGGAATGTGATATGAACAAAATATTATAATAATATTGTATGACCTCGGGTGTCAGGTGCAAGCTTTGTTATTTGATTATTAGCCTACTTTTCACATTTTGCAAAAATGAGGAAAAAGTAGTCTTATGAGATCGGGCAAATGTGTGTCTGTCCTTCTGTCTGTCTGTCTGTCCTTCTGTCTGTCTGGCTGTGTGTGCCCCCCCCCCCCCTATCAACTCCTAAACGACTGGAGCAATCAAAACAAAATTTGGTAGGAGTAAAGGTCTATACCCGAATATCTCACGGCCATATTTGAAAATGATGTCAGTGCTACCAACTGCTAAAAAATCGCAATTGAAATTTGAGCTCCATGTTGGATATCTTGGAAGGTATGAATGGGAGCTATTTCAAAATTGGCATACGTATAGATAATAATATTGCAGTTTAATTTCCAGGAGGCCATACATCGCTGTGTTGCCAAAATGATTATAAGCCTGCTGATTGGTCCAATTTTTAAATGCCCATAACTTGTACACTATCAATTGGAATTCAACCAAATTTCGTATGTTGTATGCATACATAACCAGATATGACTGAGCGTATTCTTAAGACCCACCAGGGCTGCCAACTGTTAATAAATGCTCCTAATTTATTTTATCCAAATACCAATATATCAGAAAGTATGCAAGCCAATAGCTCTAAACTTTGCACGCGTATAGTACCTGGCATTCTAGATGCATTTGGACTAACTAATATACGTCAGTGCTGCCAACACGATTCTAAGCCTGCTGATAGCTCCAATTTTAAAATGCATGTAACTTCTATACTAACTAATGGATTTCATTCAAAATTGGCACAACAATAGATCATATTATTTCAGATTATTTCTGACCAATACATGCATGACATTGTTGCCTACATGATTTTACGCACGCTGTTAGATCCAACGTTTAACTGCATGTAACGTCCATGCTATTCATTGGACTTCAACCAAATTTTGTATTCTGTACCTTAAGAGATGGAACTAAGAATATAGTCAGTCATCAGGGCTGCCAACTGTAGTGCTCTATTAGGCTACATTATGCAAGGTATACAGTATTTCGAAATAATTTGAAATTTCGATATTAGCAACTTAATTTCTTCATTATTCTAGATAGGTTCATATACTGTAGAATAATCATTGGCATGAAAAGTAGGCTCTTAAGTTCGTCACGGAACTTCTCGTTTTACCATTATGAACACGGCCTACAGAATTCAAATGGGATCTTTGACATGCCAATAACGTATGACATGCGTACTGTGATTTTTGACGCCTTTCAAAAATCACTTACCACGGCCCGGAGGGTTGGGTTGTTAGTCTGACACAATATCCGCTCACCCCCCGTGGCAAGCTATGAAGAAAATAATTGTACCGTTACAAATCTGAAATTCTGTAGATGAATATGAAGAAAGAAACAAATTTTGAAAATGTTGAAGATTTTGGTCATTCCGTATACCCTTAAATTCACAAATGATACACCAAAAATGTATACAACTCACTATATAAAAATAATTAGAGTTAAAACATATTTCGTTTGTCATGTGAACATTTTCAGATCTACATTTATTCATTAGCCTATATGTTTAGTATAAACCGTGTCGGTGGGTTACTACTAGACAGCATGGGACATATAATAACCCAAGTCAGGAGGCGTCCCAAGACGTAAATAGTTGTTGATTCATTTGAGTTCTTGGAAATCCTGATCAATCAGCCTCGTGTACTTGGGCGAGTGTGGTTTTTTTCTGATAACCTGTGTAATTATGATGGCTGTATGTGTGTATTTGTAATTCAGGTGAGGTTGAGGAAGGAGGTGTTATTTAGTAATTGGAGTTTTAAGGGGCAGAACAGCTAGGTCATCAGCCCCAAGAGAAAGGAGGTGGCCGTTGCCTGAAGTTAGGAACCATTCCGGCATTCGCATGGATTAGAAGAGGGGAAACCACTGAAAATCACTTCAAGGATGGCTGACTTAGGAATAGAAACCATCTCTTCTCAGTTTTTCCACACGAGACTGAATGTATCCCGTTCCAGTCCTCAGGCCAGAATTAAATTTCTTGATCGAACCGGGGATCGAACCCGGTCAGCTAAGAATGCTAGCCGCTACACCACGAGATGATCAAGACTTAAAGAAAAGTACAACAACAAAAAGTTGCGTGGTTTAGTTACATTGTTTAAACGTGTTTAGCAGAGTAATCGTATATACTGTCACTAGGGGTTGCTGTATGCTGTGGAGCATAACTAAATCATACTAATATATAAAAATGAGATGGTGTGTGTCTGTATTTCTGTCTGTCTGTCTGTCTGTGTGTTACTCAATAACGCAAGAACCACTGGTCCGATTTAAATGAAATTTTGCATGGATGTAGCTGAAATACCAGGTTTACATATAGAATACGTTTAATTTCGGTATTTTGCACTATTAAGAAATGGCGACCTTTTTAGTGACGTCACTACACCTTTTGATTTAAAAATTTCATATTTCCATATCAAATAAAAAGAGAACGCTAAGAAATAGCAAACTTTTGATGGCACATACGAGCTAGAAAATTTAATTTCCTATCCGAAAGGTCCTTATCACTTTTCGTGTATCTCCAACGGT
The DNA here is from genome assembly GCA_946902985.2 of Meconema thalassinum. Taxonomy (NCBI): domain Eukaryota; kingdom Metazoa; phylum Arthropoda; class Insecta; order Orthoptera; family Tettigoniidae; genus Meconema; species Meconema thalassinum. Next base: position 628,730,510 of record OX336390.1, on the reverse strand, counting down.
TAGCGAGTAAAACCTACTTTTGTGACGTCACTACACCCTTTGGTTTCAAAATTTCATACTTCCATTTCAAATAAAAAGAGAACGCTGAGAAATAGCAAACTTCTGATGGTATACACGAGCTTTAGCACTTAATTTTCTATCCATAAGGCCCTTATCACTTTTCGTGTATCTCCAACGGTTAGCGAGTAAAACCTAAATTTGTGCAATAAAACACGGTCAACACCGAGCGGTGCAGTATATCTCTACATGTATAAAAACTAAAATTTGTCTGTTTTTTTCTGAATTTCTGCGGAAATGTGAGTTATTTACACGTATCGGACTGTTTTATGATAGATGCGCGCGAAAATAATGTTTTGGTCTGTCCTGTTTGTTTGATTGTCTGTGGACAACTTTGTTCCCTTATAACTCGAGAACGGCTGGGTGTATCAACGTACAATTCGGTACACTTATCCATCATAGGCACGACACTAATCATTGATGTAACTCTTCTCCGTACCTCACATAAAAAGGGGCCTACCGCCTTAAATTACATGCTCAAATAGGAGTAGAAGGACGAGACAAAGCTCATTTTCAGGCCCTCAATGTGAGAGACAAAACTTGGGGGCCCTAAGGGGTCCCCGAAAACCAAATTATTGGCTATAAATCCAACCGTTGTTTGAGATATTCCCAGAAAACTAATTTCATTTTACAAACTAATGAACGAATGCAAGCCGGTAACCATGGCAACAGATTCTTAGAGGTCCATCTATAGCTGTAAGACGGCAGTTCCATTAATAACATTAGTGTGAAAGTTTGCAAACGGCTAGAAGGTTATCACGGAACCAAATTAAGCTGTAAAATTAATCAATACGTATAATGCGCTTAAGGGGGTCAGGGATAATCTAGATTTTTTTCACGCGATTTATACCTGCGGATGTGGTACGGCAGGTCTATTATATTCCTATCCCTATATTATATTATTATTATTAGTATTATATTATGGCGTCCAACGACGAGACAAAGCCCCTCTGTGCCAGAAACAAAACTCGGGGGCCCTAAAGGGTCCTCGAAAACTACATTATAAGGCTCTAAAACCAACAGTTTCTGATATGTTCCCAGAAAACTAATTTAATTTAATTTAACAAACCAATGAAGTAATGCAAATCGGTAACCATGACAACATTATCTCAAGGGGTGGCATTCAACTTTCCATCTATTTCTGTAAGAAGCAATGCCACTACATTTATTACATTTCTGTGAAAGTTTGCAAATGGCTATAAGGTTATCACAGAACCAACGTAGACTGTATAATTCATCAATGCAAGGGGTAACCTAGATTTCATGCAATTTTCGCGTGCGACATATAGTACAGAAGGTCTATTATATCTCCAAACAGCAACATTATTATCAAAAATTCCTGAATTGAATCAGCTTTTTTTTTTTTGCGACTTTTAGGAATTTGGGCCATTTGAGGATAAAGAACCTGAATTTTCATACACCACAAGTCTTTATAATTTATGAAAGAGGTCTTCCTGTGTATGGGGACCTAACACAAGGTAGATGGTCAGTTTGTATGTGACGTGTATTGCGTTTCGTCTACAAGGCTATCAATTCTATTTCACGTCAGGAAGTACACGTTAGGTGAATTGAGTTTGAGAGCACTTTTTAACTAATCTTTTTTTTTTTTTTGTCGACATAAGGGTTCATCGTAAGGAAGATTTTTTGATACTGTGTGGTAGATATACCCATATTTGGGTATCTGGGTGATATGTTGTAGACAATAGAATTGTCTGTCTGTCTTTCTGTGTATCTTTATCTACGCCTATAATTCGTGTTCGGATGCTTGGTGCATCGTAAAATTAGGTATGGTAAACATGAGTCAATACACCAATCATTTATAAAACTCCTCACCGTACTTTTTATACAGTAGAAGGTGGGATATAGGGGAAAACTTCTCAAAATACATGCTAATATAGGCGAAATATAAAAATTATCCTAGAAGGACGACCAAAGCATATGTTGCGCTTCTCAATGTGAGACACAAAATTCGCGAGTCTATAAAGGGTCTCCGAAAACCACATTTTAAGGCCCTTAAATTAACAGTGTGTGTGATATTCCCAGAAAACTAGCTTCGTTCTGATAAACTTATGGAGGAATGACAAACCGCTAACCATTGCAACAGTATCTCAATTGATAATATCCGGTGTTAACACCGAACACCGTTCCAAGAACGGGCACTTCTGCTAGTAAATAATTAAATACCATGTATCTGCAATCATTTTGTAGGAGGATGTTCATTGTAATTATTCTGGCAACAACATTTGAGATGTTGCGTGTGAAGAGGCGGTAATGCGGTTGGACAGGATCTCTCCCACTCCAAGAGACCAACCTTCACATAGCTAAAGCCCTGCGCGGATGCGGATATCCGCGGGTTTATCTGCGGATATCCGCAAATATGTTAGCTACGCGGATATAGTTGGCATTGCTGTGCGGATAGCGGATACGCTGCGGATAATATTTCGAGTAAATTTGCGGATAGTCTCTAGAATACAAACTTACGTTATGCCAATCTACAGGTTCATGCTTAAAAGAGGAATACTCCTATAGCCTATTGCGTACGAAATATTCAGGCACTAATTGCACTTATACACGAGAAGATAATTTCATTCATATGCTTTCAACTACATTTTATTAAGTACCGTATGTTTGTAGTAGATGGTCTTGACATCCCATCATCATCAATTCTCACTGCCATTATTACTATACGTACGAGATATTGTGCCCTTTTTAGCATGAAATATGCAAATCACAGTATGCCAGCAATGCTCAAATCGGGATTTTCGGGGTTATGGTATGTTCTCCCACTCTGTGACTTAAACATTTTGGATTAAATAGAGGATACACGTCCAAAATAAATAAACAAAATCAACTCCTACTATAAAACATTTAATTAACCAAATATATGGCGCTACAACAAATTAAACAAATAAAATACTGACCCAATTCTAACGTGTTCAGAGTGAACAAGGAATGCATCACAAAACAAAGGTTAAATCAAATAAATGGTTTTCATAAACCAACAAACTTATATTTCATTTCACTTCCATATAGTGTCCTTTTCAAATTCAATACAATCATGAGCTCCAATAGGTTCGATACTTTTTAATATAAACTGTGTCATCCCTTTTACTACACATCACTTCCTATTATATGAGTATTTTATAATTAAAACAATATATGATTCTTATTAAAGTACTGTTACTCATTTACTTAAACAATGGGCTTTCACAAAAATTCTCATGTTACCACCTCTCTCAAATCAACAATTCACTACAGTGATTGGGAAAACATTTGCGTACTCCCGAGTTATAGAAGACTACTTGAACACGTCAAAAATTAAGATCACTCCCAAAATCTAATTGTCTTCACTGAACTCGTGAATCACCACCTTATAATTATAACATTACATTAGGGATTTATTATTATCTGTCTTAGAAGACCATTATCTCATAAGAAAACAACGATCTGAACTTACAAGCGGTATCTACATCTACAATAACCTCGGTTCGAAGCCCGGGTCGTTAAACAAACTCTAAACACACTGGTGTACTATAACTTCAAAACAGACGGCTCACAGACCTACCGCACTTCCGTTAATGGTAAGGTCTGACCTGGCCACTTAGCGTGATTTATTGTTGGGGAGCAGGAACATTACGGTTAGACTCGCAAGAGGCGAGCTACCCTCCGCTTTCATACAGCTTTCTCTTAAATGCAGTTCTTTGAACAAACAAGGCTTCATTCTACTTATTTTAACAACATATTTAGGTTCACTAGACCCATTCTTTTACCTTGGCATTTATTAATTATGAAGTGTCCTCATTGGTGGGTAAGAATAATTCAATACAACAACAAATATTTAGGGGCTTCACATAAACGAATCTGGGTTCGATTCTTTCAAATGCCTCGGGAACCATATCCCATACTGGAGGACTTATACATTAGCGACTTATAGCAGGCCTTTGACTTACACTCGCGCTCATAATACAATTATTTCGCACCCTTTTATATACAACACACACAACGGCCTCGTGATCACATCACTATTTGGAGGACTTACCATAGCTCAATTACCACGACCAACTGCCCCTCATAATTAATTTTACCAAGTATATTTAGGTTCAACGCATTCCTAGCGTGACAAATTTACTTCAATGCGCTACATTACGCTTATCCTTTATTGCCAAATTGCCTTCAAAGAACTGATAGATTCAACAATACACATTTTATCTACGTCTCAATTTTATATTAATCCTCTCCCGTGCAATAATCGCTTTATTTTAAGAACATGGGTTCACAACATGTATTTATTCTTTTAAAGGAGCTCAAAAGCTACTACTTTCCTATAATTCGTCATAATCTTCATTTATATACTTGTTATTATTATTATTATTACGCTTGCTTTCATATAATTAAATCATTTATCAAATACACTGATATTTTATTTCATACATTTCCCCTAAGGGATTTATTCATTTCACAGAATTATTTTATACTTTCACAATTTTAATCGTTCAGATCGCACTTTATTCTGTTATTTGTTATTCAACAATCTCCCTATTTTCTCATTCTCAGGTGGATTGTACACAAATATTCCCCAACACATAACATAATGAAATGGTTACTCACATGAGGTCACGGTCCCCGACCGTATTTCCAGCGATGTTTCATTTTCGCCCACTTAATGTGTTTAAGCCATTTTGATTAATCCCATTTCACACAATGACATTTCTTGATACACACACACATTATTTACCTTATACACTGGTAACATTTCGAATACAATTCTGTATTCTTTTATCATACACAAATAAATTCACTAAAAATTATTACACTAACACAAATTTTCTATATTTACAATACACTGCTTTTAATCACTGAGGCTTTGATTTTGCCTTACACACGTAATTTTTTTTCTTCCCGTTTCCAAGGGTGAAACTCTTAGATGTCGGCTCCCTATCTGGCAAGAAGTTGAAAGTCTCGATCATTCTACCCCTCCCTGGAACGGCTATTCTTCAAATCTGTTTTCCTGACTTTTCGGCTTTTATTTTTACTAGCTCGAAGTCGTTTCTTTCTAGACACTATTTAATTTGTCTAGATAAAGTCTATCTTGTTCACGGCACCATGAATACTTTATCGGTGACCTCTGATTCTCTAGCATTTACTGCTATTCCTTGGTTTCGTAGCTTAATGCTTTTACTGTTTGTTTGTCTCCTGTTAGACAATGTCTTGGATTAAATTTTCCCTTCTTATTTTCTTCGCTCTAGTCCCTATCTTGTTGATACACGAGGCGTTACTTATTTCGTCCGACCCTGATCGTGTTCCTTAACTTTGCTAGAAATGTTTGTTTCACTATTATGGTACTTCAAAACGTTACGATACTTTTGGTCGTTTAACTGAACTGTTATTTGAGGACCTATCGCCTGTTCTTTAAGTTCGCAGCCTACTTTGACTGTAATACTGAACTTTTCACTATAAAGACTGACGCTTGCTGAACTAAATCCTGTACTAGGATTTTCCTAAGTCTTCACACGGCGATACTATGATGATACTTCTCGTACTCTGACTTGGACACTGTGATGCAGCCCCTCCCCACGAGGTCTGCTGTAAACTGCATATACGATGCACCAACGTCACGCCACCCTGGACTGACTGATACTGCATGATTGGTCTGGCTTTGCCAGGGCTTTTATACAAATCGGCGACAAAAAGATAAATTCCACGTCTTTTTCATAACTAACTTTTGAAGCAATAGTCGCACACTTAAAAATTATATCTCTGGAAAGCTCGTTTTCTAAACGTAAACTGACTTCTTTGCACATAAAAATCGATCGTACAATTCTGAGATATTAAATAAAATTTGGTCTTCAGATACGTGGGTGATACAGTTGATTTTTAATCCCCACCTCCTCGGGTCTCGGGGAACTCTTAATTACGTAATGCCGCATTTGCACTTTTTTCCTGGGCAATTATTATAACATCTTTTTCCATACAAAAATCTCTATTCCGAAATGATTCACAATGATGTATTTCTTTTGTTACTTTTATGTTCGCAAATGGCTTAAATCTAATTATTCTTCATCTTGCACAACTGCGAGAATGCCATTTTACTGCTGCGTAAGACCAATTTCCGAAACCTTCTCTCGCTCACTCCGAACGGAAAGTTCCTCTCGTTCTAATTACAGCCATGATCGCTCCTTATCGGTGCGTCACGCGTGATATCATTTCCTGACCACCTGGTCTCTTACTCTTGCACAAGATTAAACCAGTCCTCTTGCATAGAATCTTTCCAAGTCATTCTAAGGACTGTATTTTTCCTTCCTTCTTTTACCAATAAATGATGGATACGGCGCTTGAACCAACAGTACATGGGTTCAAATCTCCCCTCCTTAGATAAATAAATTTTCGAAATTTTAAGGAAATTTATTTAAATCCTTTTGGTAAAATACCTTATTTTCTTTAGTGTCGAAGCCATCATAACATTTCTCAGTACCTTTAGTTTCTATTTGCATGAAATCCCACGATAATTAGGGTTTTCCACTTTTAAAGTCATAACCGGTGATGGTGTAGGTTGAGTACGCTCGGTCCCTAGCCGTTCCTCCTTTCTTACTTTTCTGGACTAAAAGTCTGCGGAACATATTCTTTGTTACGGGTGTGGTCAATCCCTACCCGTTTCCTTATTTCCTCATTTTCTCTTCTTAAATTGAAATTTTCTTCTTCAACAAAATCAATTATTTCTCTTATTTCCCAATACAGTTTCTCTAATTCACATTCACAATTGAATGGTTGAGCTCTATTTTCTCGTTCTAACTTACTTTCGATTCTATCAAAAGGGGATTCATCATCTCTAAATCGTTCCATAACCAGGGCTTGTTCATTTGCTTCATCGAAGTCTTCGGGAGGGTAATATACTTTTAAATTCGCGGAATTCATGGTCACTTCGTGATTCGCTTCACAGTGCCGAATCCTATAGGCATTATTTCTTAAATCTCTTATTATTTGATAGGTCCGTGGTACATTTTCTGGAATTTCTTGTACACGCGGTTCCCTGGATCCGAAATGGCTGGTCTTTTCACTAACACCATTTCTCCTGCTAATAGTGGTCGATGATACCTCTTGTGCCTGTTTCTCCTTTGCCTTCTATCAGCTTGAGTTTTTAGATGCTCAAAGGCTCTTCTAATTCGTACATCTCTTCCAGGCTGAGCGTCTGCTGGCCTAGGAATGACCAGATTCCAAGGTCTCTCTGGTTGCTCATTCCGATGTAACATTATTGGTATCTCTTCCGTAGATTCATGAATTGTATTATTTATACAAAATTCGATAAAATCAAGGATATCTATCCATTTCCAATTTTCTTCGGCACAGTATATCCTACAATACTTGGCTGTTTCCCTCATCACTCTTTCCACAGGATTTGCCTCAGGATGGCGAATACTAGACAGTATCTGACGTATTCCAAGTCTCTCTAATTCCTGTCTAAATTCTACACTTGTAAAACAACTACCGTGATCCGACAACAAATTCTCTGGTTTGCCCAGAATAAGTATCACTTTTTCTTTGAGTCGTTTTAACACCTGTTTGGTACTAGTCTTCTGTATGGGAGCAAGGAAAACCATTTTTGTGAAAACATCCATTGCCACCATTATGTGTCTATTTCCTCTCCTAGCCTTTGGCAAAGGTCCGAAATTGTTAATGGAAATAATTTGACCTGGCCTCTCGGGCAACAACGGTATTGGCTTCTGTCTCGTCAAAAACGCATTTGGTTTGATCCTTTGACATAGGTCACATGTCTTGAGCGTATCCCTTACAGTTTCTCTCAGTCTCGGCCATACAAATGCCTCTTTCAGCATCGAGACTGTTTTGTCGACTCCCATATGTCCGAACGATCTATGGGCTAACCATACCATTTTCCTCTACAAAATCGCAGGTACAACGATCCTCAATCGTGTATGGTCAGAGTCCGCAAACTTATACAATAATCCATTAAAGAACGTGTAATCCTGAGCTATCTTATTAGCTTCAGTATACGCAGGCGTTCCCCTTATCAAACTTCCTTCCAAGAAAGATATGAGCATGTTCATCCATGGATCCTCACGTTGTCGTTGACCAATGCTTCTTAATTCATTCAAAGTGCGCTGATCCCTGTCTTCCAAATCAATAGCCATTACTTCCTCTTCTGTGGACTCTGGCTGTCTACTTAAATAATCTGGAACTACATTTTCTTTTCCCGGGCAATACTCTATATTTACATCGAACTGTTGAATATATAAAGCCCAACGCATCAACCTTTGACTGGATAAATCCGTCTTCATCAAAAAGGTTAAAGCTTTATGATCAGTCCTTAATGTGACTTGAAACCCATATACAATCTTTCGCCAACATTGCAACGCGTGCAATATCGCTAACAGCTCAATCTCGCTGATTGTATAATTTTTAGCCTACTTTTCACATTTTGCAAAAATGAGGAAAAAGTAGACTTATGAGATCGGGCAAATGTGTGTCTGTCTGTCTGTCTGTCTGTCTGTCCTTCTGTCTGTCTGGCTGTGTGTGTGTGCCCCCCTATCAACTCCTAAACGGCTGCAGCAATCGAAACAAAATTTGGTAGGAGTAAAGATCTACACCTGAATATCTCACGGCCATATTTGAAAATGATGTCAGTGCTACCAACTGCTAAAAAATCGCAATTGAAATTTGAGCTCCATGTTGGATATCATGGAAAGTATGAATGGGAGCTATTTCAAAATTGGCACACGTACAGACCATAATATTTCAGTTTAATTTCCAGGAGGCCAAACATGGCAGTGTTGCCAAAATGATTATAAGCCTCCTGATAAGTCCAATTTTTAAATGCATATAACTTCTACACTATCAATTGGAATTCAACCAAATTTCGTATGTTGTATGTGTACATAACCAGATATGACTGAGCGTATTCTTAAGACCTACCAGGGCTGCCAACTGTTAATAAATGCTTCTAATTTATTTTATCCAAATACCAATATATCAGAAAGTATGCAAGCCGACAGCTTTAAACTATGCACACGTATAGTACCTGACATTCTATATTAATTTGGAGTAACTTATATACGTCAGTGCTACCAACATGATTCTAAGCCTGCTGACAGGTCCAACTTTAAATACATGCAACTTCCATACTATCATTTGGATTTCAACCAAATTTCGTATGTGTTATGTGTACCATAACAGATATGACTATGCGTATTCTAAGGAGCAACCAGGGCTGCCAACTGTTAATATGTGCTGTCCCTATTGTTGTTACCCTAATATCAATATATCAGAAAGTAAGCAAGCCAATATCTCTAAAATTTGCACACGTATAGTACCTGGCATTCTAGACGATTTTGGAGTAACCAATATACGTCAGTGCTGCCAACATGATTCTAAGCCTGCTGATAGGTCCAATTTTAAAATGCATGTAACTTCTATACTAACTAATGAATTTCATTCAAAATTGGCACAACAATAGATCACATTATTTCAGATTATTTCTGACCAATACATGCATGACATTGTTGCCAACATGATTTTACGCGCGCTGTTAGATCCAATGTTTAACTGCATGTAACGTCCATGCGATTCATTGGACTTCAACCAAATTTTGTATTTTGTACCTTAAGAGATGGAATTAAGAATATATTCAGTCATCAGGGCTGCCAACTGTAGTGCTCTATTAGGATACATTATGCCAGGTATACAGTATTTCGAACTAATTGGAAATTTCGATATTAGCAACTTAATTTCGTCATTATTCTAGATAGGTTCATATTCTGTAGAATAATCATTGGCATGAAAAGTAGGCTGTATAGTTCTTAACGGAACTTCTTGTTCTCGTGTGGTTTCAGTCTCCGACTTGTGAAAGCTAGATAATTTTTCTTTTCAGGGTTATCCGGCTTTTCCTGATATAGCATTGCCCCTATTCCAATCTGGGATGCATCCGTTTGTATTACAAATCTCTGATTAAAATCAGGATATCCTAGCTTCACATAATTTAAGAGCTTTTCCTTAGCCTCTATAAATGCTTTTTCTGTTTCCTCCGTCCATTTCTACTTGCCCCCTTCTTCAGAAGGTCCTGTAGTGGTGCCACAGTTTTGGTGTATGACGGACAATGTCCTGAGAAAAATCCAATCACTCCCAAAAACTGGCGAACGTTTTTCACCTTCAAAGGCCTGGGGAAATCTCTTATTGATTCTAGCTTGCATGGATTTGTTTTGACACCATCCTTGTCAATCCCGTGCCCCAAAAACGTAACTTGTCTCTGACAAAAATTTGATTTCTTCAAGTTAATCTTAAAGTTAGCCCTTCTTAAATCTTCCAATAATTTCTTTAACTTTTCCAAGTGTTCCTCAATGTTTTCCGAGGTAAGCAATATGTCATCCACATAACGGATAGTGCAATCTTTTACTTCCTCTGACAGGTTGCGATCAAGCGCTCTTATTAAGGCGGATCCCGCGGTCTTCAAGCCAAACGGACATCTCTTGAAGCAATACGTTTGTTGGTCGAACTGAAATCCAGTTAAGAGACTGGTTTTCTCTTCAAGTTCGAGATGATGATATGAAGAAGTCATGTCAATATTTGTGAAGATTTTCTTGCCTTTAAATTTCCTCAGTATTTCTTTTATGGGTGGTGCCGAATCATTTTCTGGTATAATTTTCGCGTTCAAATTCCTGGCATCCAAACACACCCTTACTGAGCCATCCGGTTTACTCACAATAACTAATGGACTAACATAAGGTGTCGCCATCTTTTCTATAACACCTGCATCACTCATCTCCTGCAGTGTTTTCTTTGTTTGTGTGTAATGTTTTTCTGCAACCGGGTATGGTTTTTGTCTGAACGGTGCCCAATTATTTCCTTGAAATGCGTATTTAAAATTTTGAATCTTTCCTGGCTTGGAATCAAATACGTCCCTGTAATTTAATAGCAATTCCTTTAATTTTTCCTTGTTTTCGAGGTTAACTTTAGCTTCCTCTATCTTTCCTGACAGGTTGGTCTCGAACTCGGTTTCCAAGCTATCTTCAAGTTCTATGTTTAGGACTTCAAATACCTTTTCTATGTCCTTACCACCTTCCTCGGTCATTTCTTCCACATGCCATACCTGTTCTTCTATTTTCGCATCCTGTTCCTGTAGATTAATGTTTTGTCCATCCACATCCTCTCCCTGAATCCTAATGCAATTTTGCGCTAGGTCTATTATGACCTTGTTCTCACGGATAAAATCAATACCTAATATAACATTATATGGCAATTGATTTACCAGCAAAAAGCATTGTGAAATTTCAGTGTTAGCCATGATCAAATCAATGTACACCTGAAATTTACATGTCAAAGATTTTTCAGGAATAATTCTCTTAATCTTCACACTTGAGGTGGGAATTTTCAATATGCGGCCTCTTGTTTCCAATTCATTTAGGAGGGTTTGCGCTATTAAACTTATGGTTGATCCAGTATCAATTAATGCCCTGACCAGTAATCCTTCTATCCTTAACATGATGATAGGTAATTCCCTTCTAATAGGTGGGATTCCTTCCACATCCTCTTTAATTAGCTCATCTGGTCTTGCTATCCAGTTTACAATCTCAACCTCCTCCCAGCTCCTGGTATGTTTCCACTTTTGATGATTTAAATTTGGATTTTTTTTATCCTGAGTGTTTCCTTTCCCCTCATTCTTCAATTGAGCTTGTAACTCCAAGCTTTGAGCTCCTTCCAGTCGGTCGGGTGATTTTCGGTTCTTTATTGCCTCACTCCAACGGACTCTTTGCATTTCAGGTTCGTCTGTTCGCTCATTCATGTAACGAAGACTTTCCTGATACCTCTCTTCTATTTCGGCCCGATATTCATCGTCTCTATCCTCCGGTCTCACATTCCTTCTGGGATAATTCTCCCATCTCTTTCTGTTATCCTGCCTCTGATTATTATTGTTATACGGTCGGTTCTCTTGTTGCCTATAACCCGTATTTCTAGGATTTCTTCCCCGATATCCTCCTCTATGGTATGGCTGTATTCCCCTAGGCTCTTGATGTCCATATTCTCGACCCAATCCCTGAGTATCAGTACTAGTTGACTGATTTCTGGTCAATGATTTCTCTCTATTTTCTTGACTGCTGGCCATATGTACTTGTTCAGTTTGTCTTTGATGCCTGGGATTAACGTGTGAAGTCGTCATATCTAATTGACGTAAGACGCTCTCCACTTCCACAGCACTTCTGGCTTTAGATGAGATTAACAACCTCTGTATCTCATATGGAAGTTGTCTTGTAATGGCGGACACAGGTCGTTCTCAGCAGGAGCAATGTCAAGTTCCCGGAATTTACACAGCTGAGCGGTGAAAAAATCTGAATATTTAGTGGGGGCATTTGTACTATACTTCCTAGAGTACAGATCTAGCCTCAGATTCTCTTGGACATCTGCTGCCCAATATTGTTTGAGAAAAGCTTCTCTAAAACCTTCTACCGTGTCAAATGTATACCTGAAACTCCTGAACCAGGTGAGACAATCACCTGCCAACAGGGCCCTGCGTAGCTAGTGCCTGTAGAATGTTCTGTCCTGCTGCTCCCTTACTGGCAGTCTAAGAAGTAAGCCACTAGCGCGTGACGTCATGTCCTTGCCTCTCCTCACCTGCCGCTTGCTACATGTGCGAGCGAGCTGTGTATAGTATGGCGTAGTGCCCTACAAGCCTGGCAAGTGCTTTTAGGGCCATATGACCTAGCCTCACACTGTCAGCACTGTCTACGCTGGAACTCATCAGTTCAGGCGCGCACGGCCAGCCCGTACCGACATGGTTTCGTAAAGCCGTTCTTATTTTCCCTTCATATTATTATTATTATTATTATTATTATTATTATTATTATTATTATTATTATTATTATTATACTATTAATATTAGCAACAAAATGATATTGGGTACCAATAGACTACGCCACACACTGTTCCCGAGTACATTGAAAATGAATTCTCTATTATTTAATGGATTCATTGATAGCAAAATTAGGTCATTTATACTTAGGCATACCCAAACTTGATGAGTGATTTAAAAATGTTGATGTTGATCCTCTCGCTTAATCGAAACGTACTGAAGCTTTTACTTCTCTTTGAAGCCTATCGTTATCTCTAAACGGCCTGTTTTTTTATGCCGAAGGTTACTTCACATCTGATGGTGGGGACCAGCATAAATCTTGAATCCTTCTTATGGCCAATAACAATTATTATGCCCATTGTATTTTTGCTTCTAACACGAGAAAGACTAGAAAACATGGATCGCGAAACATTTCTGAAATGTTACAGCTGCATCTTAGATCTATTTCGGTGATTCTTAACGTTTGTAGTAAATTCCCTTCTTAATTATGTTTTTTGAACGTGAGCTAGGGTATCAGGCACTCCACAGCGTTTGCAGTATACAGAGTCCTGGCTACGCCCATGGAGGTCTCACACAAGAGCATATTTTGCTTCCATCTATTTGTACAAGGCTACTCCCTTTCATGTCTACTTCTGGATTAGTCAATCTCCATAAAATATGGTGATTGGATAGTTTCTGTACTTTTGCAATCAACCTGCAATTTCATTTTGTGTTTACCATAGATCCGCTTCAGTCTTAAGTATCGGTTATTTATATTCCCTTGGTTCCTAATTAATTAATCACCGTCTTCATCGTTATCACCATTTTCATCATCATCACCGTCCTGACAACCTCTTTCGTTGTACGAGCACAAATTACGCACTATGTCATCATGTCTTCAAGAAATGCATGCTCTCTCTGGTACAGTCTCCCTGCATGATGCTTACTATACTTTGGATGTTCATTCACTGAAAATTGCAAAATTAGCTTCGAGGTTTTCCTATGCCCAGAACTTAGAAGGCAATAAAAATCAAATTTCTCAAATACCATATCTGGATTAGCCTAGATATACATATGCAATTGGATTAACTCATGAGGGCTACTTGTAGCATTGGCCTTTGAGAATATTTTACGGAAGCTATTCTAACAACTCTACACGTGATGTGCTCTCAATTCTAATTGCAGAATAAGAATGTATAAAAAAGAAAACTCGTGCCCACTGGCCTGGCGCAAGTCCTCTAAATGAGCACCGCTTGGATGACTTACATATCATCGATACAATTTCAGTACCCCAAACCGAAATTCAATTTCGTGGCAGGACAGGGAATCAAACCCGGACCACCGGGGCGACAGCCAAGAACGTTAGCCGCTACACTACAAGGTGGTCTCTTTCATTGTCAGCGCAAACAATTGCACGATACCATGAAATTTCTTCACTGGGCGAACTATAATAGTACACATTTCTTCGTATTTTTGGCATTACATAGCCCCTGGTAAGTTAGGAAGACGGTTCGCGTGCCATAACCCTAAAGTCGAATAGTTCCAAGAACTAACGAACAAAACAGTCTTAGGCACTCCACCGAAAGAAATACAGACAAGCTGGTAGAAAGACAGACAACATATTTTGTAATTTTCAGAGCAAAATAGGCTAGTTGTTATATAATAAATAGCAGCACTCTTGGTCTCCATAGTGTTGAAATCATGAATATTGTCCTAAAACTTGAAGGTTTGAAGGATTTCGTGTCTTCTTGCTTATTTTGCCGTATATCTTATGTGTAGATAAATTCCACGAGGTATTGTTTCAGGCCATGTTGAATGTATGAATTCTTTTTTTCTTTTTATCGTTTACCCTCCAGGGTTGGCTTTTCCCGCGGACTAAGCGAGGGATCTCACCTTTACCGCCACTGGTAGTGTCCTGGAGCTTGGGACTCTGAGTCGGGGATACAACTGGGGAGTGTGACTAGCACGTTGCCCAGGCGGCCTCACCTGCAAAGCGAACAAGGGCCTGATGAAGAGATGGGAAGAGTGGGAATATTAGGCAAGGAAGAGGGAAGGAGGCGGCCTTGGCTTTACGTTAGGTACCACCCCGGTATTTTCCCGAAGACGAAGTGGGAAACCACGGAAAACCACTTCGAGGATGGTTGAGGTGGGAGTCGAAACCCCTCTACTCATTTGGACCACCCGAGGCTGAGTAGACCCCAATCCAGTCCTCATACCACTTTTCAAATTTCGTGGCAGAGCCGGGAATCGAACCGCGGAAGTCCTGGGTGGCAGCTAATCATGCTGACCACTACACCACGGAGGCGACTTGAATATAAGAATAAAAGACATAAATGACCCTAGATTGCGACGGAATATCTTTCATTTTAAAATCCTGATGAATTTACTAACGCATAAAAAGATGGTATATTGGCTTTCACGGCCGGTGAATTAAAACTCAGCATTCTTCAAGGTTTGTACCGTGTCTTGTGTGGGGTTTCGACTAGGACACCAAGCTAGCTCATCGGCGGGCTCTTGGTGTCCCCGCCCGGACCCCCACAGGAGTGACGAACTGCACGCCACCTCCCTTTATATTAGGTGCAACTGCACCACTTGACTGCGAGAACTAAAAGCTCAAGCAGCCTTAACCTCCCTATGAAGGCTTCCAAAAAGATGGTATATTGGCTTTCACGGCCGGTGAATTAAAACTCAGCTGAGTTTTACTAACGCATGTTTCTCGAACTCACATATCCCTGAAGAGCATCAATCTAGTCATTTGGTGAATTCAGAATCTTGCTATTGAAATACAGTTTTATAGTCCTAATGTAGTTTTTTTGGTTCTACCCATAATTATTCCGGTTGCTATGAGGTAGGGGATTTGGTGAGACAGTTTCCTTGTGGGAATGATTTCACGGATAGATGCCTTCATGACGCCAATCTCATGAGAGGAGTTAATGACAAATAAAATTAATGAGGTAATGTATGGATTGGCTGTGTGTGGTCTTTCGAGTTTGGAGTAGTCTGACCAGGCACATTACCGTGTTTAGCTACCTCGGCTGGTTTGTGACATTATGTCAACAAATTTAAAAAATGTATTTTAACTCTCCTGATTCCATACCGGCCCCTGATTCTATTTTAGGACTATTATATCTCGCTGCACCTGCTACATCACACAAAAAGTATGCAAATTTCTGTATCCTTGATGCAGATCTGGTTCATGTGCGTCCAAATATCATGTCTTATATGTCTACGGTTTGATTCATTAATGTGTGACTCTCCCACTATGCTATTTTTGTCCTCCCCACGTTATGAGCACGGCAGACCACACGCATATGCCACAATGTTGGCTCTAGTGCGCCTAGTGTCCAGGCTCCGCGCTCAGTACTAAACGTCCTTCAGTACCCGGTCAAATGGACAGTGCTTGTGCGACTAAGCGCTGCAGTGCTAGTGTGCTGTCGTGCTGCACTGCTCAGAACTGGACCGAGTAGGGCTGCGCTCGGCCGGCACGAGTAAATTTCTCGCTAGCACTGCTTCACCTTGCCCATTGCACGGCCCTGCCTGCCAATAGCTTCTCAATTGCTCTCAGTCTCCGATCCTGAGGAACTTTCATTTCATTCAAGTACTTTGTGACCTCCTTCAATCAGTATTTAGGAGTAATCGACATATTATTCCCTGTAAACTTCACCGGTCTGTCCTCATTTGACTTGATGATATTTATTATTTGACCATTTGTTTGGTTCATATAAGGGGTTGACATCGCCATTGGATATCCTGGGTTTTTATAAGGGCTCCCCCCTCCTAAGTCCCTATCTTGATTAGTACCTCGTTCATGGGGATCTACCCATCCTGTCTTATAATTCATCCTGACTTTCGAATTCTAATTTCCTTTCTCTTTGGGCACTTTCTTCATGAGCCATGAGATGAATTTCAATCTGACTGTTCTTGTGTTCAGTCCTTTCCATCCGTGATCCCAATTCATTCTGAATTTTTTCTTGATTCTTTTTACTGTCTTCCACTTCTTGTTTGAGTTGGAATTTCTCTTCCCTGAAACTATCCCTTATTTCAGCTAATTGATTTTCTACCTCTTTCTTGATTACCTGTTTTTCTATAATTTCTGGCTGAACGTCACCTTTGGTATCTAAATCCTCTCGGATTTCCTTTATCTTTTTCTCCATCTCCTTTTGTCCTTTGACCATATTTCCCTTAATTTCTTCAAGCTTTTCCTCAGTTTTCCCTTGATTTTTATATAATTCCGTTAAGTCATCTTTGACAAGTTTTAGTTCAGTATTAGTTTTTCCTACTTGTCCCTTTAAGGTTTCCATGGTTTCCTGAACCCCATTGATACCCTTACTTGTTTCCTCTATCTTCTGGGTATTCTCTTTATTTTCTTAATTTCGTTGCTCTCTTTCTCCCTGGATATGCTTTTCGTATGTACCTAATCTCTTATTTATTTCCTCCTCGTGCTTCCTCAAGTTCTCATCTACCTGCCCGGTAAAATGATCAAATTGATTTTTCCTGTTCTTTGCATCTTCTTGATTTTGAATTCTCATATCATTTACTTCGGCCTGAACTCCCTCTACTTTTTCCTCAAGTTTTCCTACTTGGTTCTCCACCCCTTTAAATCTGCCTTCTAGCCTATCAACACTATCTTTTATCTCCGTCCGGGATGTTTCACAAATACTCCTGTTAGATTCTATCTGATCTTTTAACTTTTCCTGCACACCTTGGATCTGGGTTACAAGTTCATCTTTACATGCATCTACATTCTCTTTACAAGTTTTTTCCATGTTACATGTGATTTCCCCTTTAAACTTATTTAACTTAATCTCCAACCCCGTATCAAAACCTTGAAATTTTAACTCTATGTTTTCTGTTATACTTCCTTGGAGTTCATTTGATTCTTTCTTTATTTTCTCAATTTCAGCCTTCAGTACCTCATTATTTGCTTTACTGTCGGCTTTTATAGACTCTAACGTCTCATCTTTTACAACTTTCAACTGTTCTTTAATGTTATCCCCATTTTCCGTTTTCATTTTATCTATCTCAGCCTTCAGTTCACTGTTCATTCTTATACAGTCGGCCTCGATAGCTTCTAATTTATTCCCCATGCTATCACTATTAATTTTGAGAGATCCCAAACTCTGATTTACGGATTCAAAATCCTTTTTATTTTCATTTTGTTGGCTGTCCAATTTAGCATCCATAGTTTTGAATCTCTCGCTACTATCTGCTTTTAATGCGTCCAAAAGCCCCTGCCTCTCTTCCCTATTCTCTGCTTTCATAGCCGCCATCTTTTCACGGCTATCAGCCTTTAAGACGTCCACAAGCCTCTGCATTTCCTCACTTAATGCCATCTTATAGAATATAGTGGGCTATCATGCCACATCGCCGGTTCATGCATGAGAGATGGTACTCCGAACTCTTGTGTCCCAATTTCCAAAATTTTACATTATTACGGGTGTTTACTAAAACGTACCCTTTTGATATACTCCTTCAATGTCAAAACCTTTATGGAAGTGATTTAAAAATTCCAAAAATTTCGAAAACCCTTTTTTTTTTTTTTCAAAAAAAAATGAAATTTTGATTTTTCTAGAAAACTCGGGTTTTCCCTAGGAAAACTCATCCCTACGTACTGGGCACCATGAGAAGTGCTTGCTAGGGGGTTAATTAGATTTAGGGCTGCTCGGTGTGAGTTTCCAGGGTCCCCTGCGGTCAGTTAAAATTATATTTTGTAGCTACTTCTATCATTACTTTACTTTTACATGATATGACCGTCTTAAGTGTTCCTCTAGTTATTAATCCAAGCACATTACTTCTATGCCCCCATGTGCCCTTTTAGCATGAAATATGCAAATCACAGTATGCCAGCAATGCTCAAATCGGGATTTTCGGGGTTATGGTATGTTCTCCCACTCTGTGACTTACACATTTTGGATTAAATAGAGGATACACGTCCAAAATAAATAAACAAAATCAACTCCTACTATAAAACATTTAATTAACCAAATATATGGCGCTACAACAAATTAAACAAATAAAATACTGACCCAATTCTAACGTGTTCAGAGTGAACAAGGAATACATCATAAAACAAAGGTTAAATCAAATAAATGGTTTTCATAAACCAACAAACTTATATTTCTTTTCACTTCCATATAGTGTCCTTTTCAAATTCGATACAATCAAGAGCTCCAATAGGCTCGATACTTTTTAATATAAACTGTGTTATCCCTTTTACTACACATCACTTCCTATTATATGAGTATTTTATAATTAAAACAATATATGATTCTTATTAAAGTACTGTTACTCATTTACTTAAACAATGGGCTTTCAAAAAAATTCTCATGTTACCACCTCTCTCAAATCAACAATTCACTACAGTGATTGGGAAAACATTTGCGTACTCCCGAGTTATAGAAGACTACTTGAACACGTCAAAAATTAAGATCACTCCCGAAATCGAATTTTCTTCACTGAACTCGTTAATCACCACCTTATAATTATAACATTACATTATGGATTTATTATTATCTGTATTAGAAGACCATTATCTCATAAGAAAACAACGAACTGAACTTACAAGCGGTATCTACATCTACAAGAACCTCGGTTCGAAGCCCGGGTCGTTAAACAAACTCTAAACACACTGGTGTACTATAACTTCAAAACAGACGGCTCACAGACCTACCGCACTTCCGTTAATGGTAAGGTCTGGCCTGGCCACTTAGCGTGATTTATTGTTGGGGAGCAGGAACATTACGGTCAGACTTGCAAGAGACGAGCTACCCTCCGCTTTCATACAGCTTTCTCTTAAATGCAGTTCTTTGAACAAACAAGGCTTCATTCTACTTATTTTAACAACATATTTAGGTTCACTAGACCCATTCTTTTACCTTGGCATTTATTAATTATGAAGTGTCCTCATTGGTGGGTGAGAATAATTCAATACAACAACAAATATTTAGGGGCTTCACATAAACGAATCTGGGTTCGATTCTTTCAAATGCCTCGGGAACCATATCCCATACTGGAGGACTTATACATTAGCGACTTATAGCAGGCCTTTGACTTACACTCGCGCTCATAATACAATTATTTCGCACCCTTTTATAATACAACACCCACAACGGCCTCGTGATCACATCACTATTTGGAGGACTTACCATAGCTCAATTACCACGACCAACTGCCCCTCATAATTAATTTTACCAAGTATATTTAGGTTCAACGCATTCCTAGCGTGACAAATTTACTTCAATGCGCTACATTACGCTTATCCTTTATTGCCAAATTGCCTTCAAAGAACTGATAGATTCAACAATACACATTTGATCTACATCTCAATTTTATATTAATCCTCTCCCGTGCAATAATCGCTTTATTTTAAGAACATGTGTTCACAACATGTATTTATTCTTTTAAAGGAGCTCAAAAGCTACTACTTTCCTATAATTCATCATAATCTTCATTTATATACTTGTTATTATTATTATTATTACGCTTGCTTTCATATAATTAAATCATTTATCAAATACACTGATATTTTATTTCATACATTTCCCCTAAGGGATTTATTCATTTCACAGGATTATTTTATACTTTCACAATTTTAATCGTTCAGATCGCGCTATTATTCTGTTATTTGATATTCAACAACATCCCTATTTTCTCATTCTCAGGTGGATTGTACACAAATATTCCCCAACACATAACATATTGAAATGGTTACTCACATGAGGTCGCGGTCCCCGACCGTATTTTCCAGCGATGTTTCATTTTCGCCCACTTAATGTGTTTAAGCCATCTTGATTAATCCCATTTCACACAATGACATTTCTTGATACACACACTCATTATTTACCTTATACACTGGTAACATTTTGAACACAATTCTGTATTCTTTTATAATACACAAATAAATTCACAAAAAAAAAACACTAACACAAAATTTTCTATATTTTCAATACACTGCTTTTAATCACTGAGGCTTTGATTTTGCCTTACACACGTGATTTTTTTTCTTCCCGTTTCCAAGGGTGAAACTCTTATATGTCGGCTCCCTATCTGGCAAGAAGTTGAAAGTCTCGATCAATCTACCCCTCCCTGGAACGGCTATTCTTCAAATCTGGTTTCCTGACTATTCGGCTTTTATTTTTACTAGCTCGAAGTCGTTTCTTTCTAGACACTATTTAATTTGTCTAGATAAAGTCTATCCTGTTCACGGCACCATGAATACTTTATCGGTGACCTCTGATTCTCTAGCATTTACTGCTATTCATTGGTTTCGTAGCTTAATGCTTTTACTGTTTGTTTGTCTCCTGTTATACAATGTCTTGGATTAAATTTTCCCTTCTTATTTTCTTCTCTCTAGTCCCTATCTTATTGATACACGAGGCGTTACTTATTTCGTCCGACCCTGATCGGGTTCCTTAACTTTGCTAGAAATGTTTGTTTCACTAGTATGGTACTTCAAAACGTTACGATACTTTTGGTCGTTTAACTGAACTGTTATTTGAAGACCTATCGCCTGTTCTTTAAGTTCGCAGCCTACTTTGACTGTAATACTGAACTTTTCACTATAAAGACTGACGCTTGCTGAACTAAATCCTGTACCAGGATTTTCCTAAGTCTTCACACGGCGATACTATGATGATACTTCTCGTACTCTGACTTGGACACTGTGATGCAGCCCCTCCCCACGAGGTCTGCTGTAAACTGCATATACGATGCTCCAACGTCACGCCACCCTGGGCTGACTGATACTGCATGATTGGTCTGGCTCTGCCAGGGCTTTTATACAAATCGGCGACAAAAAGATAAATTCCACGTCTTTTTCATAACTAACTTTTGAAGCAATAGTCGCACACTTTTAAAAATTATATCTCTGGAAAGCTCGTTTTCTAAACATAAACTGACTTTTTTGCACATAGAAATCGATCGTACAATTCTGAGATATTAAATAAAATTTGGTCTTCAGATACGTGGGTGTTACAGTTGATTTTTAATCCCCACCTCCTCGGGTCTCTGGGAACCTTTAATTACGTAATGCCGCATTTGCACTTTTTTCCTGGCCAATTATTATAACATCTTTTTCCATACAAAAATCTCTAATCCGAAATGATTCACAATGATGTATTTCTTTTGTTACTTTTATGTTCGCAAATGGCTTAAATCTAATTATTCTTCCTCTTGCACAACTGCGAGGATGCCATTTTACTGCTGCGTAAGACCAATTTCCGAAACCTTCTCTCGCTCACTCCGAACGGAAAGTTCCTCTCGTTCTAATTATAGCCATGATCGCTCCTTATCGGCGCGTCACGCGTGATATCATTTCCTGGCCACCTGGTCTCTTACTCTTGCACAAGATTAAACCAGTCCTCTTGCATAGAATCTTTCCAAGTCATTCTAAGGACTGTTTTTTTTCTTCCTTCTTTTACCAATAAATGATGGATTCGGCGCTTGAACCAACAGTACATGGGTTCAATATAATGGTGTCAATAAGCTTGTTAGTTCATCGTGGTGACACCATTATCATTCTTCATGTCAGCTACTTCGCCATCTAAGCTATCCTGGAAGATCGGGATCCAGGTTTATCTGTAGATTTATTTCCAACTTGTCACTGAAGCACGTTGGCTGTGATATTGCAACATCAATTATGACATCATCTATGCGAACATGGATGTGTCCAGAAGCAGAAGGATGATGACTGACTTGGAATTTCCGGCCAAATGTCAATCCCTTTTCCCAAGTGTAAAGAGAAATTCACTTATTAGTGAATTTTACCGCGACCGTGAGTATGAAAATCATTTCACCAACATGGATAAACTATACATTAAAATAAAGCAAGGTGAATATTCAATAGCGCGTGAAACAAAGCTCAAGTCAACGATATAGCAGACATTTGGTTACGTTTTCAATGGAAACGAAAAGGTGAACGATATATTGATGTTTTACCTGTAAAACAGTGTATTCATACTCAGGACACAAATCGGGCACATCAAACTTCCTGAGGCAAAGTGCGAAAGTAGTCAAAAAAGTATAGCCAATTTTTTGTCTAAAGCGGAGGTCAAGCAACCAGAAGTGTCATCCACGTTAAAGTCCCTTAGAATGCCAACTTGAAGTTCCTTGCAATGAAGCAAATTGTCAGGAACGACTTTCTCCTCAAATGTCTAAATGTGTTGGTTTAACACGTTATGCTTGATCTAATAAATTAAACATAATATTGAAATATCAGCGGATTTGGATAAAAGTCATGCGGATGTGGGGCGGATGCGAATAAAAGCCATGCGGATGCGGGGCGGATGCAGATAACAGGCGTGTGGATGTGGATAACAGTCATGCTGGTGCGGGGCGGATGCAGATAACAGTCGTGCGGATGCGGGGCGGATGCGGATAACGTTTTGTTTATCCGCGCAGCCTATCTGTGTGACCTTCACACGTCTGTTACGTGTTGTTTAAGTTTCTCATATTTGTTGATGGTTACACATGAAACCAGATTGTCACGTTCCGTCTTCTGGTTCTAGGGTTTACAAACAGCATTAGGCTTGGAAGCAGTTTTGCGAATGTGTAAAACCATCGAACAGTAAGCACTAACAACTTCACAGTGCAGTACGTACTGTACAAAACACGGACAACGACAGAAACGATACGAGAGATGACTGAGCACTAAAACGTAGGCTTACGCATAATAGTTCGCGGCTGGGAGCGATCAGTTTAGTTCGCAGCTCCTTAGCGAACTAGTTCGCTCTTTTAGTTCGTTAGGTCCCATCTCGAATTCCCTGTAGGACAGATCGTTCGCTCGCCGTGCTGCTGACACTGCACGCGCTCTTTGTTTGCTATAGCAGTCTGTCACCACTGATAACTCGTCACCAGTGATTGCTCATTCACATTGCTCTCGTTTCAAGCAATACTGTAAGCTACTGTAACAGTTACTGTGCAGTTCGTGTATTAGATATTGACATGTTGCGTGTGTAATGTGTTTTACATTTTGATATTCGAAGATAAAAAAATACAAAAATATGAGTATTGAAACATTTGTGAAATTCCTTATTCCTTCCTTATTTCCTTATATTCCTTGTAGGAACATAGGGTAGCTACAAACTTCTTCCATCTCACTCTATTGTTGGCCATCCTTTTAATTAGGGTCCATGTCTTTCCTTCTGAGAAAACTTCTCTTTCTATTGTTTATAAAGCCAAAAGTCGTCATTTGTTTATCATCAGGGGCGGATCTAGGGGAGGGCGAGGAGGGCGACCGCCCAGGGCCCCGCGGTCCGGGAGGCCCCGTGCCATGGATTGTTTTAAATTTAATTGATACATTTTTTGCACTTTTCAAACTTTCGAACTAATTTATAATTCATATCTTTTATCAGTGCAGCTATGACCTCCCGTGCCCGTGTAGCAAGTTTAGATTTCAGTGAAATGATAGAAGACTTCAGCCGGGAAAAAGTCGCAAAGTATTATTTTTATATTTCATAGTTTACATAATCTTCTTCAATGGGACTTAAAGGTTTCTTTCATATTATTAAAAAAAATGTACTGTAGTGTATTCAAAATATTGTAACTATTCTTTATTTTATTATTAATACAAAACTATTTTCCATTTGATTTGATTTTTTTATTTCCTATTGTTGTGGGCCCCACCTTATCATATCGCCCAGGGCCCCGCAAGGCCTGGATCCGCCACTGTTAATCATTAGTGAAATACCGGTACCGCACCTAAAAGATTAACAGTATGGACGATGTGTTCGTAGAAGTATACACTTATTATTCTCTTTATATTTTTTTTCTCGCGTGGGGCCGATAACCTAGATGTTAGGCCCCTTAAAACAACAATTACCATCATCATTTTTCGCGTGTATCGGCGCGTCACTATCCGATTCCATTTCCTACTTGTCACTAGATGATGATAAGACGTACCCCGCCCCCCGCAATTTTCATTTCTTACTTGCTTCGTGATATTCATTATTTGGCTGCTCTGAAACCGTTGGGTACATTATCTTAAAGGCATGAATGGGAGGAATAGGTTTTTTTAGTTCAGAGTTTTTGTCCATAGAAGTTCGCTTTTCTTTGAGAATCATCGTAATAATGTTCATTTCTTAAAAACAGGTAAAAGTAGTTGTATCACCATGTATCGAGAAAAATAAATATCAACTAGTTCATTCAAATGGTAATGTTAATCCAGTTCGCCGATTTTCTAAATAATTGGACATATTTTCAAATAATCCAAAATGACTAACTTAAATAAAACTGTGGAATTATCCCCATATCTACATCAATTAACTATCAGTAACTAATATTTATGAACCGCCACTGTATTAAATTACAAATATAAGGTACTTACTACTATTAGCGTGTTAGTTCGCTAAGGAGCTGCGAACTAAACTGATCGCTCCCAGCCGCGAACTATTATGCGCAAGCCTACTAGTAGTGTGTTATACTGCTATTATAATAAACCAACATTGAACAATCGCCGCGCCAAAACTTGACAATCTTGCCACTAACAATAGATGCACTCAATCAACTGAACTGACAACAAAACAAGGAGCATGCCATTGTGCAATGAATGTTGACGTGACGAGCTGACGAGCTACGGCGGACCCGCGCTCTCGCGCAGTTACAAGTCGGTCAGCGGAAAAAGAGCGAACGAACTAACAAGTGAGGGATCTGGGAACTAGTTCGGTAGTTCGTCTGTGGGACCCACTCTTCCGAACTAGTTCGTTCGCGAACTACACAAGACTACTAAAACGGGCAAGCGATAACAAGTTCCTGTAAACAACAATGGCGCGAAGGGTCACCGCCATGAGTCAGAGCAAGTTCGGCTCAAGCACGGTCGTATCAACCGGAGTGGCGGACCAGTCGACGATGGACGAAAGGGGTTCTACCATCAAAATAAATTATAGGTTCACATTATAATGTTATACACGATCTAATATCCAAAAAGAAAACAGTTCTAAAGAATACTCAACCGGTCGTCAATGCCTACACAACTACTGTATGTTTATTGTCTGAAATTATTGCATATTCAGATACTGAATTACGAATTTCTTAATGATGATCTATATTTTAACCTAGGTCACAATCGAAACTCTATTTAAGCTATTTAATCTATTACATCACAAAGCCATTGAAGGGCGAGTATCGAGATGGAAGGGACTAGTAAAATATCAGAAAATAGACTACGTTATTTCTTCCCAGAACTTGTATCGTGTTCTTAATTTTAACAAGTAGTTCCATAAAGAACTAAAGAATATTTTCATATATCCTACTTATGTAAATTGCCTCTACCAACATACCAAATTTCAGTTTGATTGCTGTAATAGATTCGTAGATATTGAGAACCGTCTAAATATTTCGGATGGTCGCCATGGTGGATTGTTATTATGTATAGGCCGTAGAGTTATGTACCATTAAAAGAAAATAATTCCGTATGTTCTTTATTCAAACTTTCACTTCGATCGCATGATTACAACACAAGAAATGAAAACTTAATTTTAAAATTTTGCACAGCCGCCATCTTAAGGTTATGTAAATAATTGAACTAAATTGGATGCCAGTACATTACAATATGTATAAAAATTTACTGTACCATATTTCAATGCGCTCAAATGGTTAAATTGCGAGAAAATTTTATTAAAATGTTTCAAATTCGCTTGGCCGTTATGTTCGTTTTGTACATTGCAGGTTTTAGAAAGTTATATAGATAAACGTTTAGTAGTGCCCTTTATAGCTGTACGAAATTTCAAGGTGATATCAGTATTCTAATAGTTTCGGAGATATAGTATGTCGGTGAAATATTTCGCACAGCCGCCATCTTGAGGTTATATAAACAATTGAACTAAATTAAATCCTATTACATTACAATGTGTATAAATATTTACTGTACCAAGTTTCATTGTGCTTGGATGGTTCAATAGCGAGAAAAGTCTATTTACATTTCTCAACTTCGCTTGGCCGCCATGTTGGCTTTGTAGTTATTAGGGTTTGAAAGTGTCACAGGTGAACCTTTAGTGGTGTCCATTATCAGCGCAAAAAATCTCAGGGTGATATCGGTAATAGTTTCGGAGATATTGAATGCTGGTGAAATATTTCGCGCATCCGCCATGTTGGATTGGTAAGACGTAATATAATTTGAAGGGCACGGTTTGGGTCGACCGGAATGGTGCTGTGACCTTACCGAGTTTCATTGAAATCGCTCCAGCCGTTTAGAAGTTATTACAGGGGGACGCACACACATACACACACACACGGACAAAAGGTGTTCTCATAAGCCTTTCTTTTTTTTTTTCGTAAAATGAAAAATGATCTGTTCTACCAAAATATTTCGTTTTCTCTCATCCTTTCACTAATGCCGTCCTTCTTCTCATAGTTATTCACTACTTCCCACCTATTTAGGTGACTGAGAGGACTCTGGATAGGGCCATAATATAAACATACTGTAGTTTATATGTGCCATCGGAACAGTTATGGAGCATCCTATACGAGTGACTGCCTGGCAATGGATGTGAGGTTGACGTCATCTTAGTGCATCCAAGGAGATGGGCTCTATTTATAGTCAAATGGAGCATCCAATTTTATCGCATGTGATCTCGACCTATAGATCATTTTTTTTAACTGCCTGATCTTTAACAATCGACGGGCAATAGCCATGTCATATGTCGACCAAGAAAGCTATTGTATTTCGATACATCTGCTGTGGGACCTTTGGAGAAAAACGAAATTTGAGATGAACCAATCCATTTATTTATTCATTTTAGGAAATTTGTGTATCAATTTCTAAAAGTATAGGTTTTGTTGCGTTATGGGCTATACGTTCTCTTGTCCCTCAGTGACTTTTATTGTCTGGAATAAAATATCGAGGATGGTGCGTTCAATATGTCATAGAAGGAAACCCTCCAGTGAGGGATGTTGTCTTCATGTGCCATTTACATGTAACTGTAGGTCTTGAATGACAGTGGTTGCTCCGAATCACAGTCTGATACTGACTCTACAAAGCTTTTGTCTCTATTTATGATGCACTTTAATTTTTCTATTTATTAATCTATTTGTTTACTTATCTATTTATTTAGTTACTTATTTGTTTATTCATTTATTTATCTATTTAGAGTATTTATCTATTTATGTATTTTCTATTTATGTATTTATTTATTTACTATTTACTTATTTCTTTATTTATTTACATATATATTTATATATTTATTTATTTAGTCATTTACTTATCTATTTAATTATTTAGTTAATTACGTATGTATTTATTCATTTATTTATTTATTTAGATATTTATTATTATTCTATTAATTTATTCATTCATTCTTACATTTATTTATTTATTTATTTACGTATGTATTTATTTATTTGTCTATTTATTTATTTATTTATTTATTTATTGACAATCGTACACGAATTTGCTATGGCAATAAATAGCCCACCCATTTCCGAGACACTGTCCATTAGAATGTATCTTTGTTGGAAACTTCCTTGTTGTGCAAGTGTTTCCTGTGTATCTCCATTTGCAATATTTATTTGATCTCTTCTCTTGTTGTCCTCCCTTATCCTATACTAGCAGTAGTGCCCGGCTTCGCCCGGTGGATTTATTTGTATTATGGATGATAATGAATACTACTACAGAACTGGCACATGATACGTAACTAACAAAAACCAATATTTTAAAAATATATATTTTTGTGGTGGTGGTGGTGGTTGTTGTGAGGGTGATAAGTAGTACAGTATAATGGACGTAACATTCAGGTCAATTTCCCGTAATGATAATTATGAATAGGGAAACAGCTATTTACTATCTACAGCACTTACACATGTAATTTACAAACAAATTTACCCAAAAAAAAATAGAAAGAACAAACAGTAAGTGAAACAAAAGACACTGCCTAGCACCTATATCTCATTGGCTGTTAAAAATGTAGGGACCAATAGTGTCGTATTTTGTTGCATAGCGCCGTAGGAAAATAATCAGAACTCTTTGGCAAACTTCGGCTGTCCCGATCTACTGAGGTAGCAATAGTTTCATTTATCGCCACAAAGCGCTTAACGATAAAGTTCGGAATAAATGAAGGTAAATTTGAAAGCACCAACGCTTATTGCAGCTGATAACCTCAATGTACTGCACCAACTCCATTGCACTTATACAGAGGCATAATATTTTCATGATGATAACTGTTTAAAGGGGCCTAAGAAATCTTTTTGCACTAATTACCCCCCATGACTGCAATTTATAAACTGCGCAAGATGCAACTATTTTCGCAATTCTGCACCAGAACACTGGTAGGGGTGACGTGATGCAGCCCGAACTGCCCGTCAACAACAGACTTATTAAAATACTCTTACAGTTACACTACTACGGGCATGAATGGTTCTAGGGCCTTAATACCTGGTTTTCAAGTTCATTTTGTCTGTTATTCTAAATGTAGGGAATGGGGAGCGTTGTCCAAAATATCAAGTGAACAGTGTTACCAGCAGGGTTTCAAAGTGTTTGTAAAATTTGGTGCAATTAAGAGAAACGGTGTAGATTTGTGATGAAGGGCCTAAATGCAGGGAATGGAGGGGTCTGTCCAAAATTTCATGCAGTCAGTGTTACTCGCAGGATTTCAAAGGGTAAGTATACAAATTGCCGTTCAGATCGGTGAAACGGTATAGATGTGTGCCAAAGGGCCTAAATGCAGGGAATGGAGTGGTCTGTCCGAAATTTCATGTAAACAGTGTTACTCATAGGGTTCCAAAGGGTAAGTATACAACTTTTGGTTCAGATTGGTGAAAGGGTGTAGATTTTTTCCAAAGGGCCTAAATGCAGGGAATGGACTGGTCTGTCATAAATTTCATGTAGGCAGTGTTACTCGCAGGGTTCCAAAGGGTAGGTATACAAATTTTGGTTCAGATCGGTGAAACGGTGTAGATTTGTGCCAGAGGGCCTAAATGCAGGGAATGGAGTGTTCTGTCCGAAATTTCATGCAGACTATGTTACTCGCAGGGTTCCAAAGGGTAAGTATACAAATTTTGGTTCTGATCGGTGAAACGGTATAGATTTGTGCCAAAGGGCCTAAATGCAAGGAATGGAGTGGTCTGTCAGAAATTTCATGTAAACAGTGTTACTCGCAGGGTTCCAAAGGGTAAGTATACAAATTTTGGTTCAGATCGGTGAAAAGGTGTAGATTTTAACCAGAGGGCCTAAATGCAGGGAATGGACTGGTCTGTCATAAATTTCACGTAGACAGTGTTACCATCAGGGTTCCAAAGGGTAAGTATACAAATTTTGGTTCAGATAGGTGAAACGGTGTACGAATCACTAACCATAATGCCAGCGCATGCGGATAGAGCTGTTCGGGAGCACTTGTTCTACCAACTTACTGAACAAAAATCAATCTTGAAGGTCACCTGAGAGGTGTAGCCTAATGCTACATAGCCTAAACTATTCCTCCTGAACCAGGCTATCATATAAAAAAAGAATTTTTCGAATCGGACTGGTAGTTCCAGAGATTAGTGCGTTTAAACACACAAACACAAACTCTTCAGCTTTATTATATTAGTATAGGTAAATGTGCATTCACCATCCCTCTAATGTATACTGTAAATAATGTAATCATTGCTCGATTCTCACTAATTGCCATCTTGTGTTCATATGTAAATATAATCCAGTTTATATAGTGGGGGCTCTGACACATGCCGAATGCGAAGTGGGGCTTTGCTCTTTTCAGAGACTCCCTTCAGTGTACTGTAAATATAGTTTAGGGCACTGATGAATAAATATGAAATGAACTGAAAATGTAGTAAAAAGCTTTAAAAAGCATTTTACATAGAAAAATGCCAAGTAAAAAGTAGCTCATCAAGTGTGAGTTATCATGGTTGTAGTCCAAGATGTTTTAGACAAATTTAGGGTAAATTGTAAAAGTCTGTGCTACCAACATATTTCTATGCAAACGTATAGATTCAATGTTCAACTGTATATAACTTCCCTACCAACAAATGGATTTCAAGCAATTTTTGTATGAGTAATGTATATCTGAAAAAATACAACTCGACATTTTTAAGGTGACACCAGGCCGACCAACTATTGAAATTATGCTGTTTATAATTTGGACCCTAGTCTCTATATATCATAATGTATTCAGACAAAAGGATCAAAACGTGGCCCACGTATAGACCATAATTTTGCAGATTCACTTTGAGCAAGTCATACGTGACACTGCTGCCAACCTGATTCTTCGCGTGTTGATAGGTTCAATGTTTAACTGCTTGTAACTTCCATAACATATAATGAACAACTAAAAATTTATATATATACAGAGAATGCTAAAATATATATAATTGTGCGTATTTTCAGATGCGGCAGCCTTACCTCCCTCCTAATACCTCTCTCTGAGCATTTGAGCTGTAGAATCTCAGTATTTCAGAATTCATAGAAGGAAACTACTTCAAACTAATTCAAGTGCTCTATTGGGATACAATGTTTCAGGTATGTTTCGAGAATACCGTAAATTCCAGTATTACCAACTTAATTCCGTAGCTAAATTTATTGTTACAGATAGGTTTATATGGATCAATCATTGGTATAAATCTTAAATTTTAAATTTCAAAAGATGTAGACTCTTTAGTTCATCGCGGAAATACTTGTTACTACTTTAAATCATTGAAATGATTAATCATATTTCGTCATCAAGGATCGTGTATAATATGACCAGACATAGCCCACGGAGGCCGTTCTCCTCAGTTTAATTGTTTTCAGTCGTTTGAACACCAAGAGCTTGATAGTACAGTGGTCAAGCTGCTTGCCTCGAACTCGATTCCTATTTAACACGCGTGAGTTTTTTGAGATGCAATCTTTTCATTGTTTCAGATTCCACTTAAAACGGAGGTCACGTGGCGTATAATCACAAGGTTAACAGCCTCATACAACTACAATCTTGCTCCATCGAAGACAAAATGATGGGCACCTTCCAAATCTGGCTACGAGTCTGCTGTCAACCATGGGCACACACAACAAATATTTGAATACAATAATTTCAATTAATGCATTTTAAACTCATTAGGATGTAGAGTGATTCACATTTCTTATCATGATAATGCTTGGACTATTCTCAATCGTCGTGAGCAGCAGCACGATTGCCCCCTGGTGGGCACATGCGGAACAGCGGCAGGTGGCTCGCTTGCTCTCTGAGATTAGCAATGCGCGGGGCAGTAATTGGCATCATAATAGAAATAATTAATTTCCCCCGAAGGAATTGTTTTTCACTGTCGTGACAGGCCGAGGCGATAAGCAGACCCCTACCAGCTGGCCACCACCCACACACACACTCGCATTAGAAATGATAATGAGGATAATTAGATTAACACAATAGCCCAATTACCAAAAGGATATAGCGGAGTAATGAATGTGCATACGTTACGAGTTGTTACCTGTCTTCGGTTTCTCAATCACAATTAGAAATATTTAAATGCATACTTTATGACAGCAATATGGTGCGCAAATCAATAATCCACTTCGTGGTGTAGCGGCAAGTATTCTTCACTGTCAACTTTGTGGTCTATGTTCGGCTCTGCCAAGAAATGTAATTCTGGTCTGAGGGTTGGAACGGAGTACACTTAGCCTAGCGAGGAAGGATTGAGAAGAGGTGGGTTCGATTCCCAACTCAGCCATCCTGGAAGTGCTTTTCCGTGGGTTTCCCCACATTTACTTCACGACAATGGCAGGTTGATATCTCAATTCACGGTCACAGCAGCCAACTTCCCAATCGTAGCCCCAATTAGTAATACACCATCCCAGTGTCACCGCAGAGATTGTTGTAATGCTTGTTCTGAAGGAGTGTACAGCTTTAAGTGAGTTCTGATACTGTTGCTGTTGATTCTTTTAGGGGCATGGCGACATCGTGGTCATGCAGCCTCGTGTACTTGGGTATGTTCGCCTAGTTGCGTAGTGACTGTCACTGCGGAGGCCAGGGTTCGATACCTGACTCTGTCAAGAAATTCTATTCTATTCTGAAGGTTGGAACGGGGTACACTAAGCCTTGTTAGGCAAAACATAGGAGAGACGGATTCAATTCCTATCTCACCCATCCTGGAAGTGGTTTTCCGTGGTTACCCACTTCTACTCCAGGCAAATGCTGGGATGGCACAGAACTTATGGCCACGGCTGCTTCCTACCCAAATCCTACAAATACACACACCAGTACAGACATCACAGTGATACAGGTTATCAGACAGCTTCTACATATATCCACGTGCCTACTTGTCATATATTTATGGCATGAAAAAGAACCAACCACTACAATTGGTAGTGTGCAGCCAAATTTGTAGATTATATTCGTTAGAAATGCTCTATCAAGTTGCAACGTTCTCCGCTAGGTGTCTGTGACATCTGGTAGCCAATGTTGGAACTACTTGAAATTGAACACGCTCACTCATCTTCATTAATTCCATCTCATCCTCACGTGACGGTAGGGTAAAGTTAAGTAACTTCGTGATACTAAGCTTTTTTTTTGTTACTATTTCAGAAATTTTAGGTTTCAGTTATTTCCATTCGATTCATGTTAAAGTGGTATACCCTACGGAACGTTTCTGGCATTTATCTTACAAATATCCATAAGTTATCAAATGGTATTAACTAACAAATTTGGGTAGTAGACGTAGGTAACGCCGTGATATTCAAGTTAATCCGTGATAGTGTTCAAGTTACTCCGTGATAGCATGGTGTTCACCATCCAGTGTAGGTTACTTTTTAAGTGTAAAAACTAATGTTTAATGTAATGAAAGTGTTCAAGTCGTATGTATAAGTTTTATTACCCCATATTGCCCATATTGAAACATTTCACTACACAAAATATTTAAAAAGAAAATAGGAAAACATCCCATTAAACATATTTTAAGTCTACTTGGCTCTTGGTAGTCACTAACTGATTCCTCGCACCTGTCACACATAAAATAGACATTCTAGGTACCAGAAATTACAAAACTGGCACTCAATCCATTCGGCTCCATTCTTCCACTTGGCGTCATCCGCATGTGGAGCCACTGCACGCAACCATCGTCATCTGGGGTTAGAAATTTGGCCTAGACCGATATATTGTGTCTTGACACACTAACTTCTCTTAAAGTTTAGGTGGCATAACGAATGGCTTTCCAATTTTCGCAAGGGTTGCACTTCTTGAATCGGCTAAATATTTTGTGCAATTAACCTTTAGTGTACTCCACGGGATACTAAAACGTCTACTAGCCTTATATACTATCCATCCTTCTTCCTTCACCAACCGCAATGCTTATTTAAGTGTTTCAGCTGTGTAGGAACGAGCCCCTTTATTCCGTTTGTGCGCCATCTCAGCGTCCAACCTAAGAAAAACGAACTTATTGCTAAGCTCACGCACCTTTCATGCATCTAAGTTTTAAATGCGAATGGGCTGTATATTATCTCTGACTGGCGTTAAAATCATACTTATCCAATTAAACAGCTGTTTATAAGAAATTAAAATCTTCACCACTGATTTCGCTGGATATGCATCACTTGTTGGAATGTCAACTCTTTGTGAATATTTTTTGACACGTCTTCAAGATGGCCAAAGATAGAGTGCAAGGGCTTCCTGGATTCCGGGTTTCTACTGCCATCTGTTGGTAAAATCTTAGAACTTTCGGAATTGAACCTATGTCGTGATAGAGGAAATACGCTTTATCACGTGGTTACTTGATATCATGGAGTAACTTGACTCTACCCCTTATAGCTCACCCCATGGGTGTCCGTATAGAAGGAGCTACAAACTCTGGTGAGCTGAACATGTCATCGGACACACTCGGCATTAAAAGCCATACGCTAAATAATATAACAATAGCATTACGATTCGTATAGGGTTAAGCTATGGAATCAAAGGTATCATGATCATCCGGAACTTGTTGTAATTGTAGAAAAATTACCACCTGGTCACGAAGATGGATGGTGTATCTGGAAGTCCTTAAACAGACTGCGCACCGGTGTAGCAGGATCTGAGGACAATCTCATGAAATGGGGAATCTTGCATGATGGGGACACACTGTGTGAGTGCGGAGAAGAACAAGCTTCTAGGCCCTTCTTGAACTGTCGTCTATGCCCAGACTCATGCACAGGGATGGATCTGGCATTGGCTGGTAACAATGCTGTCAGTGTAGCCAAAAACTGGTCACAACTCGTATAAATCCCTATATATATTATAATTGTGAAAATCTCTGTGTCCGTGTGTGTGTGTGTGTGTGTTAGTTTGTTACCTCTTGACACTTAAACGGCTGGACGGATTTGGATGAAATTTGAAATGGAGACAGCTTATACCATGGGATAACATATAGGCTGCCTTTCGTCCGGAAATAAATCAATGTTCCCGTGGAACGGGCAACATAACTGAAAAGTCACCAAAAATACTCAACCAGGACAAAATATCGAAGTTGTCGCATAAAGACCGGACAAAGCTCATTTTACTCCCCTCGATGCAAGAAACAATACTCGGTGTGTCCCTACGGAACACCGAAAACTACATTTTAAGGCCCTAAAACCAACAGTTTCAAAGATATTCGCAGAAAACTATCTTCGCTCTGATTGATGAACTAATCGCAAGTCGGTTTCCATGGCAACACTACCTCAAGGTATGACATCCGATTTTCTATATATCCTTGTAGGAGGCAATGCCAATCCATTTATTATCTTTTTCAAGATATATATAAACACAATAAGAACAGTGTAGCGCGCCTGCCTCTCGTCCGGAGGCCCCGGGTTCGATTCCCGGCTCCGTCAGAGATTTTAGACACTGACGTGAGGGCTGCAACGGACTGCACTCAGATTCGTGAGGACAATTGAGTAGCTGTGAGGCAGCGCCCCGGTCACGAAGAACAAGATTAACGGCTGAGGGGACATTAAGCACTGACCACGCGTCACCACAATATCTGCAGGTCAAATGGCTGGGAAGCGGTCGCATGATAGGCCTAGGCCCTTCATGGGCTGTAGTGCCAGGGGTTAAAAAAATAGGGGAAGCGCCTTCTAATACCACCTTTAATTTTTAAACACTACAGTAGCGGCTATTAAATACAGGTAGCGATATAGCTACGTTCAATTTCATAAACACTGGGCTCACAAATCCCGTATAGGTAAGTACAAATATCAGTCTGGTCATTATTTCAGTAGCAACGAAGCTCTGAGGCGGCTATTGCCGTTTCCTTAACACTTAAGGCATCCCGCCGTCATATACCTCAATGTGCACTTACCAAATTGTGAACCAGTCTATTTTACTGAAAAGAATTTCTACTAGCGAGTATCCACTCCGGCAAAAACCACACTCACTACCTTTTCCAAAATTTACACAAGACATGATTTTTAAAGCATTCTTCTGTATGTTGAGGTACAGAGACATACCACATGGAAAGATACAATAAAATGTTGGCAAATCTGAGTTCAAGGAACTGCTGTCCAGAATAGGCTTTCGGTACAGGTTATGCGGCCCATGTTCGTAACATGGAATGTTTCCTTTGACAATGCATCTGCACCATGTGCGAGGGCAACGCATTTCAAAGATCTCTAAAAACACAATAATCAGGAAATTGGAGAACAATTTAAAGTCGGAGTGAAGATTCAAGGAGAAATAATTTCATCTCTGAGATTTGCTGATGACATCGTCATCTTGGCCAATACGCCAGAAGATTTGAACGAGTTTTTGAATGGTATTGACTCCGTCTTGACGAATGGATTCATGATGAAAATCAATAAATGTAAAACAAAATTATTGGAATGCAGCCGAAATAAATCAGAAACCTCTATGGACATCAAATTGGCAGGTGAAACGCTACGGGAAGTAGGAGACTTCTGTTACCGGTACTTAGGAAGCAAAATAACCAGTAATGGACCAAGCAAAGAGGATATAAAAAGCAGGTTGGCTCAGGCAAGGAAAGCATTTCTACAGAAAAGGAATCTGTTGACATCGAATATACATTTAGGTGTTAGGATGTCATTTTGAAAGCTTTTGTCTGGAGCGTGACACTATAAGGAAGTGAAACTTGGACTAATGGTGCTGCAGAAAATAGGAGAATTGAAGTGTTTGAAATGTGGTGTTACGGGAGGATGATGAAGATCAGATGGGTAGATAGGGTAACAAATGAAGAGCTATTAAGACGAGTGGGAGAGGATAGATGTTTCTGGCGACTGCTAATGAAGAGAAGAGAGAGGTTGGTACGACACATATTAAGACACCCAGGAATAGCAAGCTTAGTTATGGATGGGAGGGTCAAGGACAAGAACTGTAGGGGTAGACCAGGGTTATACAGATTGCCTCAGATGTAGGGTGCGGTAGCCATGTAGAGATGAAACGATTAGCTCAGGAGAGTGAGGCATGGAGGGCTGCATCAAACCAGTCAAAAAACTGAAGACTCAAACAACAACAATCGGGAATTTTAATTACTTAGACAGGCATGTGAGGCAAAAGGGTTGTTGGAGAATTTCAATCCCTGGGATGTAACACGGGAAGAGACTGCATAATGTACATCGGCGTCCAAGGTGAGAGATATTTTACTATAGATCTATTAATAGCGACATGTTGACGTTCAAATCATCAATAAGTGTGTTAAAATTATACCCATAATAGTTTAAGGAAAAATACTTTTAATTCCCCATATTCCGATAGATTTGCCATTCCAGGTGTACTGTACGCTTAGACAAAACCATTTTTTCCCACGCGCAACTGTATGTGGCGTGCTCGCGATTATCCGGACAACAAAATCGTTATGTCTCAGCAGAAGATGGCAAAACCGAAACCAAAATTTTCAAATGTGTTCACATAATGTGACATCGTAACCTGCAGACTTTCAGAACTCTATAAAATTCCCACTTTTGCTGCTCATATCAATATACTGTATGTATCAGAATTTTCAGAATTAGAATCGACCCACCTGTAGCCGCGATTGCTGCAATAGAATAAACCAATTATCAGCAATAATGCATCGTCCCCATTGTCTTGATCGCGAGCGAAGCTGCGGGTACCTGCTAGTATTGTATATATTATCATGTAATAGCTGATTTCTCCTGTTTCATTTCTCTTGCTCTTGTGTTATGTTATATGCAAGTGCTTCATTATGTGATTTTTTTATATTCAATTTCTTGTTTGTATATTTTGGTACCTCTGACACGAATAAAACACGATTAGCGTGCGCGTGTGCTAGTCGCATCGGCCTAATTTTCTCATTCCTACCTTCCATTGTTGTTGTTGTTGTTGTTGTTGTTCCTGATGATTCAATTAATTGCAAGGAAATCTTTGGTCATCAGCTCCATATACTTATGAGTGTGAGGAATTATAACTTGCAGTATTGTAGTGACTGTAGTGATGTGTGTAGCTATGGTTACAGTATTTGGATCAAGAGTTAAGGTAGATGCCGAGGTACTTCAATAAGGCAACATCCCGGTATTTGTTCACGTTCGGCTATGCTTATGGGTATCATTCACTGTCGGTCACAACACAGGGCATAGATTTCATGGTCTGACTCCTCCTCTTGTGCCTTGAAGCACTTCCTCCCCCTAAGAGTCCTTGGTTCAAGCAGGTGAAATTAGCCGTACCTAATAGCCACCTGTCATACGTGCCCCCAGGTCCGACACTATGCTAATGATCCCTACACTTCTCACACGCCCACTATCTCTCAGCACATCGGCACTACATGGTCAAGGAATGCGTGCCCATGGACTGCCACTCATTACGCTAGCATACAATGTCACAAACACACATCAATTATGTGTCCTGATGACAGCATCCCCCTCAATCCATTCATCATTCCTACTCTCCAGTCATTATTGTTCGTGTACAAATCGACCATATCTGTATCATTTTACAACATGGCGTATCCTTGGTTAAGTTGTGAAGAGAAATACAATATTTAAGTCATCTGAATAAATCTTACGCTACTTTCGGCCTGTGGTACACACAGATCTTTGTTTCTCATCGGGAGCAAGTACACCCCAACGACTGCCCAGCTGATCACCCTGATGTTGTTCATTTAGGGGCTTGTACATCGTGGTCATCATCCTCGTGTCTGGCTCAGTGGCTAATTGGTTGGCGTGCTAGGCTTTGGCCCGTAGGGTCCCGGGTTCTATTCTATTCTATCAGAGATTTTGATCTCCTGGGGTTAATTCCCGTGGCCTGGGGACTGGGTGTATGTGACGTCTTCATCATCACTTCAACCTCATTACGACGTGCAGGTCACCCACGGGCTTCAACTAGAAAGACCTGCACTCGGCATCTCAGCAAGCCACACGAAAAAAAAACAAGGAAAAAAACATCCTCGTTTACATGAATGTTTAACGTTAATCTGATGTGATAACCTATGTTATTGTGATGTTTGTAGCTGTGTATTTGTAATTGGAATGAGAAGGAAGTGGCTATGGCCTAAGTTACAAAACTTGAATAAGTTGCAGTTCAGCGCCGTGTAGAAGGGCTAAAGGCTCGTCGTTCCCCTTCCATTTCCCCTTTGTTAAAATGTCCCTCTATAAAGGCATCAGCCAAACAAACTGATTTGGTTTTACTCAAATGGCCCACACAGGTTCCGTTGCTATTGATCCCGTTTGCCTACTGGATTTTCCATTTTATCTCATTTCGGAGAAGACGAGGCGTAACTCTCGTTCCACTCGTAGCAATGCCTACCTGACTGGTTTCTACAGCCGCTCTGCCATCAAAATAACACAGGTTATCTTACGAAAATTCCAAACTTACCCAAGAACACCAAGCTAAATTACCAAGATGTAAAAGCCCCTCAATTGAAACAACAGCTACAACAAGACTTATGACCTAAACAGACTTTGAGGGAATGTGCAATATTGGCATTTGCTCTATTTATGTCTAATAGCCTAATATGATTCATTAAGCGAGAGATGACCTCGTAGTTTTGCCCCTTAAAACAACAATAACTATCTATGATTCGTTAAGCGTGGTTAAAAGTCATAAGCAAAGCATAAGAGACTATCCGATTTACTTCGGAATATTCGACCAGCCGAGTGAATTCCACCAACCAGGCACAATTATTCTACGTTTGGCTTACGTGGCATTAATGTCCGGAACAACTGAGTTTAAACTGTAACCTAATTGTAATTTTTATAATGATTATCTACCTTCAAATCACCACTAATGTAAACATATAGTACGGTACCTTAATCTGTGGCACGCCATTAGTGTGCTAGCTTCAAGCCTGGAAAACGGAGCACCTGGGGTTTAAATTACGTTGTATCATTTCATACATGGAGCAGGTAGCCTACTGTATGTGAAATTCTTAGCCTATGTACTGTAAGCCATGAAGCAAATCGTATCTCCAAGTTGAAGTATTCATGACAAATTATAGAAGTGAGGCCATTCCCTGCACATTGCACATTTGCATTAGAACTGCCAGATATGAGCATGCAACACTGGCATTACGTCTTGTATCGCTCTGTAATATGTGAATCTGAATAAACCTAAGTGCACTATATCTCCACCAGAAGCAATTGCATGCCTTACGTTTGCTCATAGTATGTTCAAACAGTTACACTCTCGGCATGACTGACTAGTTCCTTTACCTTCTTACTTCCTTCATATCGTCCTTGCCTGCTTTTAGGTTTACCTCTTTGTTTCATTGATTTTTTGTTTTCTTCATGAATGCTTGCTTGGTCATTTATTTGCAAGTTATATGTTTAATCTTACTAGTTCGCTTATTATTATTATTATTATTATTATTATTATTATTATTATTATTATTAGTAGTAGTAGTATTATTTTGTTTGTTAGTGTGTTGCTTGCGTGTTTGTTTATGTTCATAACTTTGCATGTTTTTAGCTTTTTCTTTGTTTGCCGGCTTGCATGTGATTTATTTATTTATTAATTTTATCAAATATCAAGTTCGCAGGCATATTTACACAGCCTGTATTTGAAGTATTAAAACCGAAGTTGATAGTTATATTTACATAGCCTGTTATTTTAGTATTATAGCCTAATTGAAGGTTTGTCTGTCGGTTAGGTAGTCAGCCCGAAGACTGGTTGGATCCTGAAAATGCACTGCCGTTAGGTTATGTGGGTAGATACCCACAAAAAAACAAGACAGCGCTATATTGAGGCGTACTAGGCAAGATGAGGAGTGAGTTAGTTTGCCATTGCTTTCCTCTGAGTCAGAACAGCAGTACTAACCCTATGAGTAGAACCTTTCACAGCATTCAAGGTTTAAGAGACAGTATTAGGGCACCTAAAATGTTTTATAGCCTGAATGTGTGGCATACAGTATTATTAAAATACATGATAGTACGAAAGTCTCCTAGCGGCTCATGAGCAGTGAGAAGAATCAAGTGATAAAGAAGGGTAGAACATCCCTTCGTCTAGTCAACAAGTGCCACTCCGTCTTGTCTTGCTGATTCTCCCAGTGACAGATCATTTACACGCAAAGGGCTGGCAGTATACGTTACCGCAAGGCACCAGTTAACGTGCTGCGGTAGATTAGCGACAAGGCCGTCAATTAAGGAAATGTCACGGTAGAGCTATTATTGAAATCAGCAAGAATAAAACAGTTTAAGACGGAATAGGTATTAAGCTACCAGGAAGTGCCGCCCAGACAAAGAACAACGACCATAAAACACGGTAGATGAGAGCTCAATTTGAACACTGAGCGAAGAAAGGGTTCATGACTAATCAGTGTTCCAGAGCCTGACAGTTAAGCAATTCTTATTATTTATTATAAACTGTTACTGTTACATTCACGGAAATGAAAAAAACTAACCCTGAGGCAATATAGCCCATGAAGGGCCCAGGCCTAACAAGCGACCGTGGCCCAGACATTGGCCTGCAGATACTGAGGTGACACGTGGTCAGCGCATCGGGTCCCCTCGGCCGTAATCATGGTTTTCGTGACCAGGGCGCTGCCTCACTGCCAGAGAGCTTCTTAATTGTCCTCACGAGGCTGAGTGCACCCCGTTCAGCCCTCACGTCAATTTCTAAAATCCCTGACGGAGCCGGGAATCGAACCATGGCCTCCGGGTGAGAGGCAGGCGCACTACCCCTACACCACGGGGCCGGCACAATTCTCGGAAATGACTCCTCTTAAATTGTACTATCCAACTGGTGGTGTAGTGACTAGCATTCCTGGCTGTTACCCTCGCAGCTCTGCCAAGGAATGTAATTCTGGTCTGATGGTTGGAGGGTGCGCCAGCCTTTTGAAGCACAAAATGAGAATAGATGGGTTTCTAGCCAAACTAGAAGTGATTTAACGAGGTTTCCACTTAGACAAGTGCCGGGATGATTTTTAACTTAAGTCCTTACCAATTCTCACAACTACAAATATACACACTACAACAGATAGCACAAGTTATCAAACAAATTAAAACGTTTAAAATTAGACGCCAAATCAATAC
This sequence comes from Meconema thalassinum, assembly GCA_946902985.2. NCBI lineage: Eukaryota > Metazoa > Arthropoda > Insecta > Orthoptera > Tettigoniidae > Meconema > Meconema thalassinum. Next base: position 628,688,286 of record OX336390.1, on the reverse strand, counting down.
TTTACAAATATTTAGTTTATATATTGGGACATGTTTCGACCTTCAATGAGGTCATCTTCAGCTTAAAATGAAAATCAATTAAGAATTAAAAAACTAACAAGATGTTCAGTAAAGAACATGTAGCCTACTTTCTCCTAAATGTATGAGTATAGTTATAACTCGTTGTTATTATCAAAGAGTATAATAGAACTATTCTTTGTTGAAGACCTTAGAAACGATTTACCTCTACCAAACGCCACAACCTAGATAAAAACTGCTACCATCATTGAAGAAAGAAAGATAAGAAGTATATCAAGAATGTTATGGATCTGGAGACATAATCGACCGGACAGGCTGCGTGGTTCAGCGGTAACGTTCTCGCTTGCTGGGCCCTAGGTTGCAGGTTCGTATCCTGGCGCATTCAGCTGGCATTTGAGGGTGCACAAATGCGAGGGAGCCGTGTCAGTACATTTACTGGCACGTTAAAGATCCCCTTCGGGCCAAAATTCCGGCACCCCAGTGTCTCTAAAAGCAGCAGTAGTTAAAAGGGATGTAAAACCACTAACATTATTATTATTATTATTATTATTATTATTATTATTATTATTATTATTATTATTATTATTATTATTATTATTATTATTATTATTATTATTATTATTATTATTATTATTATTACATATACGACCTGCCGTGGGCAACATCCAACTTTGAGTTGAGGCATGTCTTTAGACGTCTGGTTGTGCATGGCTTTCACAACCCTAATTGAATTAACAAATCTTTCCATGACCCTACAGAGACGTGTGTATACAAACTATGTGGATATTTTCGATTGTTATTTGCCTGAAATAAAAGTAGTAATTAATAACCTGAACTAACACCAACGGCTTGAATTCAGTTACTATGTGAAATCGTTTTGTTCTTTACTTCAAATAACATTTTCAAGTAACGCAAAATAGGCGGTTACAAACCCTTAAAAGTAAAAATGTATCGTAGTATCATCTTGTCATTCTTCAAATTCGATGCGCATAGAATGCCAATTGTGTAGTAATCAATGGAGCCCCACGTAGACTAGTCGTGACATCTAGTGGTGAAATATCGAACAATATAATCCTAACAGAGCGAGTGCATTCTAGCGGCCAGAAGAAGAAACTTTTCAATAAAATCTGGAAGTTAATCTAGTTACCTTTTTGGCAGCTAGATGTCTCGAGTAAATCTGCTGGCGAATTATGTTTTAATTAAATATATATTTTACACCATAATATGCACAATATAACGCTTAATTTTAAAACATCTGAGTCATTGCAAAACAATAAACATATAACATTTCAAGCAAAAAACCTAGCTCTGATCGGGTTAGAACCATAGGCATTTGAGCGCTATGCTAACGCTCTACCACTGAGCTAATTGTGTCAACGAATATCGTTCTATATAAAATGACTTACATAGAACTTGTTAGCAAATAATGATTTATACTAAACGATTTCATCACTGGAGTATATTATTTATATATAAAGCATTTCATACAAAGTTTATTTATTTTGTATCAGTACGCTATATAGCATGCAATACTCAAATTAGTGAAATATAAGTCAGGCACAAGATATCCGCTGCCATCTTGTCTTATTACTGAATCAGCTCAGCTTTTTAAAATCACGTCTGCACTATAGTATTACAAAATAAACTTTTAATTTCGAACGTGCCTCTTCCTTTAGAACAGTTAAAACGATTCTCGGCTCGATAATCGGAACTGGTGGGTCCCATGATATGGATTATAAAGTTTGCATAATTCGCACGGCCGCCATCCTGAAATGGAAGACATAATCGACCGGACAGGCTGCGTGGTTCAGCGGTAACGTTCTCGCTTGCTGGGCCCTAGGTTGCAGGTTGCAGGGGACAGGCATTCAGAGTTCACACACTCACACACACACAGACACACACACACAGACTTCCACACACACATACACACACACACACAGACTCACACACAGACAGACACACTTTTTTCGCCCTGTGTTGATCTCATAAGTCTACTTTCATTTTTTGCAAAAATGGAAAGTAGGCTAAAAACAAGATGTTCAGTAAAGAACATATAACCTACTTTCTCCTAAATGTATGAGTATAGTTATAACTCGTTGTTATTACCAAAGAGTATAATAGAACTATTCTTTGTTGAAGACCTTAGAAACGATTTACCTCTACCAAACGCCACAACCTAGATAAAAACTGCAACCATCATTGAAGAAAGAAAGATAAGAAGTATCTAAAGAATGTTATGGATCTGCAGACATAATCGACCGGACTGGCGGCGTGGCTCAGTGGTAACGTTCTCGCTTGCTGGACCGTATGTTTCAGGTTCGTATCCTGGCGCAGTCAGCTGGCATTTGAGGGTGCACAAATGCGAGGGAGCCGTGTTAGTAGATTTACTGGCACGTTAAAGATCCCCTTCGGGACAAAATTCTGGCACCTCGGCGTCTCTAAAAGCAACAGTAGTTAAAAGGGACGTAAAACCTATAACATTATTATTATTATTATTATTATTATTATTATTATTATTATTATTACATAATCGGCCTGACGCGGGCAACATCCAACTTTGAGTTGAGGCATGTCTTTACACGTCTGGCTGCGTATGACTTTCACAACCCTAATTGAATTAACAAATCTTTCCATGACCCTACAGAGACGTGTGTATACCAACTATGTGGATATTTTCGATTGCTATTTGCCTGAAATAAAAGTAGTAATTAATATCCTGAACTAGCACTAACGGTAGAGTTCAGATACTATGTGAAATCGTTGTGTTCTTTACTTCAATTAACATTTTCAAATAACGCACAATAGGCTGTTACAAACCCTTTAAAATAAAAAGTAAAAATGTATTGTAGTATCATCTTGTCATTCTTCAAATTCGATGCGCATAGAATGCCAATGGTATAGTAATCAATGGAGCCCCAAGTAGACTAGTCGTGACATCTAGTGGTGAAATATCGAACAATATAATCCTAACAGAGCGAGTGCATTCTAGCGGCCAGAAGAAGAAACTTTTCAATAAAATCTGGAAGTTAATAAGTAGCGGCGTGCAGTTACCTTTTTGGCAGCTAGATGTCTCGAATAAATCTGCTGGCGAATTATGTTTTAATTAAATATATATTTTACACCATAATATGCACAATATAACGCTTAATTTTAAAACATCTGAGTCATTACAAAACAATAAACATATAACAATTCAAGCAAAAAAAATAAGCTCTGATCGGGTTTGAACAATAGGCATTTGAGCTATAGGCTAACGCTCTACCACTGAGCTAATTGTGTCAACGAATATCGTTCTATATAAAATGACTTACATAGAACTTGTTAGCAAATAATGATTTATACTAAACGATTTCATCACTGGAGTATATTATTTATATATAAAGCATTTCATACAAAGTTTATTTATTTTGTATCAGTACGCTATATAGCATGCAATACTCAAATTAGTGAAATATAAGTCAGGCACAAGATATCCGCTGCCATCTTGTCTTATTACTGAATCAGCTCAGCTTTTTAAAATCACGTCTGCACTATAGTATTACAAAATAAACTTTTAATTTCGAACGTGCCTCTTCCTTTAGAACAGTTAAAACGATTCTCGGCTCGATAATCGGAACTGGTGGGTCCCATGATATGGATTATAAAGTTTGCATAATTCGCACGGCCGCCATCCTGAAATGGAAGACATAATCGACCGGACAGGCTGCGTGGTTCAGCGGTAACGTTCTCGCTTGCTGGGCCCTAGGTTGCAGGTTGCAGGGGACAGGCATTCAGAGTTCACACACTCACACACACACAGACACACACACACAGACTTCCACACACACATACACACACACACACAGACTCACACACAGACAGACACACTTTTTTCGCCCTGTGTTGATCTCATAAGTCTACTTTCATTTTTTGCAAAAATGGAAAGTAGGCTAAAAACAAGATGTTCAGTAAAGAACATATAACCTACTTTCTCCTAAATGTATGAGTATAGTTATAACTCGTTGTTATTACCAAAGAGTATAATAGAACTATTCTTTGTTGAAGACCTTAGAAACGATTTACCTCTACCAAACGCCACAACCTAGATAAAAACTGCAACCATCATTGAAGAAAGAAAGATAAGAAGTATCTAAAGAATGTTATGGATCTGCAGACATAATCGACCGGACTGGCGGCGTGGCTCAGTGGTAACGTTCTCGCTTGCTGGACCGTATGTTTCAGGTTCGTATCCTGGCGCAGTCAGCTGGCATTTGAGGGTGCACAAATGCGAGGGAGCCGTGTTAGTAGATTTACTGGCACGTTAAAGATCCCCTTCGGGACAAAATTCTGGCACCTCGGCGTCTCTAAAAGCAACAGTAGTTAAAAGGGACGTAAAACCTATAACATTATTATTATTATTATTATTATTATTATTATTATTATTATTATTATTATTATTACATAATCGGCCTGACGCGGGCAACATCCAACTTTGAGTTGAGGCATGTCTTTACACGTCTGGCTGCGTATGACTTTCACAACCCTAATTGAATTAACAAATCTTTCCATGACCCTACAGAGACGTGTGTATACCAACTATGTGGATATTTTCGATTGCTATTTGCCTGAAATAAAAGTAGTAATTAATATCCTGAACTAGCACTAACGATAGAGTTCAGATACTATGTGAAATCGTTGTGTTCTTTACTTCAATTAACATTTTCAAATAACGCACAATAGGCTGTTACAAACCCTTTAAAATAAAAAGTAAAAATGTATTGTAGTATCATCTTGTCATTCTTCAAATTCGATGCGCATAGAATGCCAATGGTATAGTAATCAATGGAGCCCCAAGTAGACTAGTCGTGACATCTAGTGGTGAAATATCGAACAATATAATCCTAACAGAGCGAGTGCATTCTAGCGGCCAGAAGAAGAAACTTTTCAATAAAATCTGGAAGTTAATAAGTAGCGGCGTGCAGTTACCTTTTTGGCAGCTAGATGTCTCGAATAAATCTGCTGGCGAATTATGTTTTAATTAAATATATATTTTACACCATAATATGCACAATATAACGCTTAATTTTAAAACATCTGAGTCATTACAAAACAATAAACATATAACAATTCAAGCAAAAAAAATAAGCTCTGATCGGGTTTGAACAATAGGCATTTGAGCTATAGGCTAACGCTCTACCACTGAGCTAATTGTGTCAACGAATATCGTTCTATATAAAATGACTTACATAGAACTTGTTAGCAAATAATGATTTATACTAAACGATTTCATCACTGGAGTATATTATTTATATATAAAGCATTTCATACAAAGTTTATTTATTTTGTATCAGTACGCTATATTGCATGCAATACTCAAATTAGTGAAATATAAGTCAGGCACAAGATATCCGCTGCCATCTTGTCGTATTACTGAATCGGCTCAGCTTTTTAAAATCACGTCTGCACTATAGTATTACAAAATAAACTTTTAATTTAGAACGTGCCTCTTCCTTTAGAACAGTTAAAACGATTCTCGGCTCGATAATCGGAACTGGTGGGTCCCATGATATGGATTATAAAGTTTGCATAATTCGCACGGCCGCCATCCTGAAATGGTATGGCGGAGGACCTTGTAGTTTGGTCACAAGACGCACCCTATACGAAGGTATGTTGTTACCAAATTTGGTAGAGATCGGATGATTTGGTTAGTCGTTATTTGATTTTACGTTTTGACCGTTTGAGTGGCCGCCATTCAGTTTTAGTAAAGATGGCGGCGATATAAAACATGACACTGAGGTGTTCTTTGCTAGTGCTACCTTTGTACCAAATTTCGTTCAATTCGCATTCACCGTGTTCGAATTGATAGGGGGGGACAGACATTCAGAGTACACACACTCACACATACACAGACACACACACACACAGACTCACACACACACATACACACACACACACACAGACTCACACACACACATACACACACACAGACAGACACACTTTTTTCGCCCTGTGTTGATCTCATAAGTCTACTTTCATTATTTGCAAAAATCGAAAGTAGGCTAATAGTATATATGACTTAAATATAAATAAGAAATGAAAAGTTAATGATAATAATTGTAATAAATGAAATATAGTAATAAAATGGATATCCTTACAAATGTAGGCAGTATTAATAAAATAAATATAATATTGGTCTTTTTACAATAATTTTCAAAATTAGTTAGAAAATAATAAATATTATTGGTGAGTGTAAAAATGTTAAGCTTTAAATTGATTTGGCCTATAATTTTAAACGTTTTAATTATAATATCAATACGGATACTTAAAACATTTGTGTTTACAATGGCAAATGTGTTTGCATTCTATCAAACAAATTCTACCTACATAAATACACGCACCCAAGTAGCCTACACGGGGCTGAAATGACCACGATGTCCAAGCCCCTATTTGGAAAAACAACTTTGTAGAGTAAACGGTCTAATAATACTAACAATATCAACGTTATTTGTAGTTTTGAGTGACTCTTGACCTTACGTCGCAGGACGCTTCAGCTTGTAATCCTACCCACATGCTTCAACAAGACCAGGAACAAGAAGAAGAAGAATAAGAACAACAACAACAACAACAACATAATTTCCAGCAAGTTGACAATAGAAACCAATCCACAAATATTTGACACTTTTCTAACAGTATATACACATAAAAGGCAATATCTCACAAGTACAATTCTGAAATTCATGATGGCGGCTTCGGTGGCGTAGTTGGTAACCTGCTGAGTTTCCATGCCCGGGTGATTAACGCTCTATTAAGTTCCAACGTTCGTCGCCAGGTGCCGCTTGCGGTGGTATTTAGTAGCCAAGTGACGTTGACGGTAGCATTTGGTAGCAAAAGCAGGAACTACTTGAAATTGATCGTCTGCAGTCCTGACCTGAATTACAGATAACACACACTAATACAGCCATCACAATTAACACCGGTTATCAGACAGATTCTACACACACTCAAAGTACACGGGGCTACATGACCACGTTGTCGCAGCCCCTAAACTGAGGAACCAACCAACCGAAATGCATGTTCTTTCTTTCCTTTGTTATTTTAGTCTTCAATATCACTGACTAGTTTCGGCTGCATTATAATATAAGATAAATTCAAAACATTCAGTGAATAACAGTGCTCCATGGAAAAGTCTTTCATACTTTAACTACTATTAATTCGGAAAATAGCCGAAATCCATGCTTCAAATTATGTGAATATAAGTAAACACAATTGGAAATCAATGTAAATATCTAGCATTGATTCTCGTAGCAATTCCAAGAGGAATAAATGTTGTTAAAATCACCCAATGTCGAATTAACGAACCGTATTTTAAGTGCAACTGACAAGGGAACATCGCGAAAGTAAACGTCCTGTTCTTGCTGAAACTGAGTCGAAATGTTGGCCGGATCGCAAGAAAAACATTTTTGTTGTTGTTATTGTTAATTTATATTGGGAGCTTGAGACATCTATGGTCTTCAGCCCCGTGTACTTGGGTGTGTGTTGAATTATATTTTTTAGTTTCTTGTGTTTCTGTGGTGACTATAGGTGTGTATAGGTGTAATTATCAGGGTTGGGAATAAGGTAAGTGCCCCGGAACTTGACATAAGGTGCTATCCGAACATTTTTGGAGGGAATGTGGGGTAAGCCCTGGGGAAAGCACACTCAGGATAACCGCAATCAGCACCAAGATTCGAACCGCCGATCTCCAGACTAGCTGCAGCTCCCCACAGTGGTGTTGGTGAGTGATTTAACGCTATGCCGTGGATTACAAGGAAAGCATAATTATATGATTGTCTTGTCCTCAAATGCGATCTCTACACAATCTCAATCTCTACAATCTCTACAAAGAATAAATTCTTGGACCTGAAATGCGAGCTTGAGATTTACAATGAGAGGGCGGTGTCGGCCGTGTTCTCATAACTTCTCTGGCACAAGCTCTTGTCCTATCATCGTAGATAGGCTGCTGAGGGAATGATTAAAGTAGTACAATTTGCTGAAGGGGATAACAAAACTCGCCAAGCTTGTGTATTTAAATACAGACCGTTCGTCCTCTGTAAGGGTGACCCAAATGAATTTGAGGACGAAATACCAATATGGGTATTTTCCTTGTTATTTGACCAAAATGTACGCAAAATGTCAACGACATCGGGAGTTTGGAGATTGTGAGCCTTTACAAACAAAATGTTCCTGTTCCATGCAGCCTGTCATCAACAAAACTTACTGTATAATATACTACAGTATATGTTCAGAGATTGCTTACTGAGCGAAACGTGTCATCCCTTAAATTTCCCCTTTTTCAATAGTCCATAACAATATACGAGGTGATTCAGCTGTCCCTAATACTGTAATATTGTTGTATGCAGCCCAACTAACGCGTGTTGTCAGGAAGGTCGATATTTCTCTTCTTCCATCCCGTATGGTACTCATGCACTGCAAGCATATCCCGAAAAACGATACTGAACACTATTATTTGTGCCTCGATGTAACTAGAGACTAATACGAGGGAAAAATAATAGTGTTCAGTATCGTTTGCGGGATAGCCTATGCTTGCAGTGCATGAGTACCATACGGAATGAAAGCAAAGAAATATCGACCTTCCTGACAAGACGCGTTAGTTGGGTTGCATACAACAATATTATTAGGGGCAGCTGATTCACCCGGTATTATTGTTCATCACATGTAATTTATTTCAGGTTACTTTTTCACATATTTCAGTGATTGGAATTATTTTGTGTTGACCGACCGAAAATTACAATATCACTTGCTTATTAGGCCTAAAGAACTTTACAGGAAAGGAAATGAGCCTCACTATTCTGATCTGAGAGACATATCCTCAATGGACGTAGGCGACTCGATTAAAATTTTCGGCTGTGACAAGGGATCACTTATCAGGTGACCTGGACGGGAGTTTTCATGCGGTAGGGTAGTCAGTTTAATTCCACTCCTTCTCCACTTGCCGCAGAATCCATCAGCTTCCTATTTGCCATCACGAGACTGGCAGGCCCTGTACCAGACCATACTAAGACTTTTAAATTTTTGTCAGAATCGAAGCCGGGAACTCACAGGGAACAATGCTATACACTACACCACGAAGCAGTCACTCTATGCAGTGAATGTTCGTCAGTACTACGCCTGCTAAGGAAGCAAAATTTTAAAAATATACCAACATAATTAAAGTATTTCAGGGGAAACCTAACGATATTCATCCTAAATAGAATATTAGTTCAATCCAGCAGGAAGGAGCTGTTAGAAGTATTCCCATGATGACGTCACTAGCGAAGGAAGGGGAGTGCTCGTCAGGTACATAACCCCACCTGCACGATATTGTTTGTGTCTTCTCATATTGGCTATCTCCCCCAGGGTATGATGTGATGTGGGGTAGACGAGCCAGCTAATATCCTCCGGCGTCATGCAGGGATGACTCGTGTCTATAATGAGGGGAGGAGATCAGAACCAGCCAAACAAGGACAGTCCTTAGACCATCCAGAATCAAGATAACAAGAACAGTTACGGTGCCTAAATATTTAATTATTTATTTATTTAATTATTTGACTATATGCGTGGTACAGCAGTAACGTTCTCGTCAGCTGTGCTCAAGGTCGCAGGATTGAATTTTTTTTTTCTTTTTTTTGGTAAGTGGTTTTATTTACATAGTAATAACTTTACACACACAGAAAGGAATTGTCAGTGCACAATTCAAAACATACATAACAGCCGTCCAAACGCTGCAGTCAGTGTTCCATGTTTGGCGGTTTTCCATCTCTCCCTGCGGAGGTGGTCCAAGAACCCCACCAGTGTGTGGTCCGGAGACCTGTGGCGGGAGAGGTTATAATGAATCGCTCCCGCAGTGAACCAGAGGATGGCGTTACGCTTTTCCCCAGTGGAATGTGTACTGCAAAACATTGCACCTTCATGCCATCGGACACGTCCAGCGGCCGTCCGCAGATTCTAGATACTGCCTGGAGGGTCCAAGTCCAGACGACTGTCGCATTCACACACGTAGTGACCCGATGGTCTAATGTGTCAGTGCGACCACAGGCGTCACACAGGTCGACATCACTCTGCCCATGCCGAGACAGTTTTTCTCTGGTCGGCACAATTTCACTGAGGTACTCCTACAATGTCGATCGCCATTCCAGTGGAAACCAGGGATTCCACAGGTTCTCCCAAATAGTCGGCCAGGCTCGCGTAGGATATTTCATCTGTATATAGGGGGTGAAGAGTCTTTCGGCGAGCAGAAACCTATAAAGCACCTTGGTAGGGAGGGCGGTGAAGGGTGTGGTGACACTGGATTTCAGACGGTTAAGAATTGCGAGTTCCTTCTTGAAAACATTGGCTGGGATGAGCATCTGGGGATTCGCACCCGGGACAAGTGACTGGATGCAGACAGTGTCAAAGGGGTCTCCCATATGGTGTTGCGCTCGAAAAAGCTGTGCGGCCAGCAAGGCGGCACATTTGTGTTCAACTGCCACAAGTTGCAGTCCGCCTCTGCGAAGTGACAGGTTCATTTGATCTCGACGAATCCGATAGCGGTATCCAGACCAGAGGAAATACCCGATGGCCATTTCCATTTGTTGGCAGAGAACGTGCTTGTGCCAGAAACCATACTTTGGACAGAGCAAAGGTATTAATAAACCACACTTTCTGTATCAGGTTCAATCTTCTCGTCAGTTCTTCCTTTAATTGAAATCTCAGCGCATTTAGCCGCCGGTTCCATTTGTAGCTGACAGTTTCTGCAAAATCGGGGAAGAAAGTTATCCCCAAGATTGTACACCTGTCAACTATGGGAATGGCTAGGTCGTGCGGAGTCCTGATTGTTGTAGGCAAGCAGATGGGCATGAGCGATGACTTCGCAGCATTGATGCGGGCACCTGATGCTAGGGCGTAGGTTTCCATGATGATATTCGTAGACGTAAGTTCTGACTCATCAGTGATAAAGACGGTCATGTCATCGGCATATGCCCGCAGGGTGATAAGGGCACCATGCAGATCGATACCTTGGAGTTTATCGTCCAGACTGCGGATCAGGGGTTCAATAGCCAAAACAAAGAGCACCATCGACAATGGGCAGCCCTGCCTGATGGATTTATGGACGGGAATTGGACGGGATAAAAATCCATTTATCAACACTCTGGATGAAGCGGATGCATAGAGTCGTTGGAGGCAGTGTATGAAGCCAAGAGGAATGTGAAAGTGACGCAAAGTTCGCCTAAGATGTGCGTGGGCGACCCTATCAAAGGCTTTGTACAGGTCAATATTCAGCATGGCAGCCACGTGATTTCCATTACCGGAAGCATAAAGAATGAGGTCTCGGATAGCAAGAATGCTATGCAGAATGGTCTTCTGGGGTATCGTGCAGGTTTGACCAGGGCCTATCAAGCTGTGTAGCACACTTTTTAGCCAAAATGCAAGGACTTTGGCCAGCAACTTGTAATCCGTGTTGAGAATAGTTATTGGTCTGTAGTCTGCATTACCCCGCACACCATTAAGCTTGGGAATCAAAAGGATAACGCCTTCCGTAAAGCCGTGGGGTACTTCATGTGTTAATAGGTAGTTGAGTACTTGGGTGACCTCATCCCCAACGAGGGGCCAGAAGTATTTGTACCATTCATTCGGCAGAGCATCTATTCTCGGAGTCTTGTTATTAGCTGTGTTTTGGAGAGCATAGTCGATCTCTGCCTTCATGATTTGGGCGCCAAGTTGACGCATGCAGTCGTTGTCCAGGTGCCGGTTCGTAGACGTCAAGAGTTGGTTACCTGCCAATTCCAAAACTGGTTCCTCAGCCAGCATCTCCCGAAAATAGCGTTCACCTTCTGCAAGTAGTTCCTCACGGGTCGTTAATACGCCCCCATCCGGTCCCGTCCACTGACGAATACACTGACGCCCTTGCGAGCGGCGGAGACGGCCAAGCTGATAAACAGACATCTTTTCCCTGTCAATCAAGGAATATTTCTTGACATGCTGTTGCAGGGTGTCTAAAGAGCTTTCTCGGACATGGCAGATGGTTGTCTTAATCGTGCGTAGTACCACCGACACATTTTCCCCAAGTTGTTCTCGATGGTGGAGGTCCTGTAACACGGTGTCATAGAAGTCCAGTTTCCGATATAAACGTTGATTACGTTCAAAGTTTATGTCTTTGGCGACTGCCCGAATGGCCGGCTTCACCTTTTCTAACCACCAGTCAGCCACATTGTTGTAACGGTGTTTCAGCCGTTGACACTGCCGATACACAGCCTCAAAACGCTGTGAATCCTCTTCCCTTTCAAAGCAATTGGTATTCATTTTCCACGTGCCTCGCCCTTGTATTGTGTGTGCAGGGGCGGCACTTCGAGCCGTAAATAAAAAACCATTGTGGTCACTAAAGGCGACAGGGACTATCCGACATCAACACGTGAGGCGAGCGTACTGGACATATACGCCCGATCAATCCTGGATTTAGAGGCCCCACGACAAAATGTATATTGGATCTGGTTGCCATGTATGTGTGGCCATATATCTATTAGTTGCATGCTCTGGGTGAGTCCCTGTAACCCAGGACAGAAATTGAAGGAACCCGTCTGATCCTGGGGGCGTAAGGTGCAGTTGAAATCCCCCATCAATAGAATGGGGAGATTCGTTACCAGGTGGGGTAAGATGTCTTGCCTAAATAAAACGTTTCTCTCAGATTTATAATTGGAGCCTGATGGACTGTAAACATTTATGATCCTGGCACCATGTACCGTAGCAGACGTTATACGCCCGGAAGGATCCATCACCACATCAGTCACTAGGATGCCATTACGGTAGATAATGGCCGTACCCCTAGCAGTGGTGCCCATGTTAACTATATAGTCATGGTCATACAGGAAGCCAATGTTGCATTCGCTGACTTCTTGCAGAAAAAGAATGTCAACATCATATTCACGCAGAAAACGGCTTAACAGCGCCTGAGTGGTCGGATTCCTCAAGCCAGGAACATTAACTGTGGCATTGGTCCTCAAATGTGAATTATGGTCCATAGTTGATATCGGCTAAGAGGGGAGCTAACTGTAGATCCAAATCCTGCAGTGCCTCCCGGGACTGCTCACTATATTTAGCCCGCATCTTGCTAACGAACTCGGGGACTCCCTCATGCTGACCCATTTGAGCGCACTTGCGTAGTAGTGAAATAATGGGTCCGGGGCTAGGAAGGGTTGCCATATGACACAGGTCCGACATCATTTGCTGAACCTCAAGGGCTTCGCCGGTAGTAAGGCTCGCAGCAGGTGAGGCCTCTATTGGACAATTTCTTGGGTTTTCCGGCACTCGGAAACGGGGGTCTATCTCACTGACACGTATTTCACCTTTCTTCAGATGCTTACTCTTGTTCTGTGCACTACGGGTTTTAACAAGTTCGGTGGCGAGCGAAGCATCGGATTCATCGGAAGTAGGGTTAACCTTGCGCTTAGGTTTGCGATTTTTCACGACTGGGGTTGCGAGCGAAGCATCTGAGTCATCGGAAGTAGGCCCACGGCTAACGAGCATGCTTTCCTCAATGTCCTCAGACCAGGTGGTTGTTTTGCGTATCCCCGAATTTTCCTGTGCCGAGCCTTCTCCGTGGGGGGAACTATTGGTAGGTTTGGCGACTGGAGGGGGTGACCGGTCAGCATCCAAGGGTTGCTGTGAAGAGTCTACCTGGTGCAAGACCACAGACTCTAGATACAAGTCAGGCACACCTATGCTGCCAGCCAGGGTGACAGGCTCCGTCTCCATTGGAGGCGTGCAGTCTAGCGGGGGAAAACCTGTATCGTAGCGTGCTTGAGTATCGCCTGGGCTGTGAAGCGGGGAGTCGTCTATACGGCGGCTGGAACTAGGGGTGACCATAGCCGCAAGGCTAGTTGTCCGTGTGTCGCGTTCAAGGCGCGTCATGGCCGAGTATTGGCGCGGACAGTCGATACGGAGATGGTCCATAGCTTGACATATGGCACATGTTTTAACTTGCCCTTCATAGCTAACCTGTCCATGATAAAGAACAGAATTTGCTTTTTAAATCAATGTGTATTTGTCGGATACCATTTGCAACTGGTAACTTGTAATAATGGGACCAACTTTCATTTGTGATGGATTTGACGGTACTATATTTTGCGAAATGGGTGCGTATTATATCATTTGATAATTCAGGCGTGGCTTCCATGCCGGGAGCGGCAATTTCTACCGAAACAGACTCCCCATTAAACAAAGTAAGCCTGTGTGTTCCCGCAAATTTACTCTAAAGTTTGTCCATAATAGATTGAGAGATTACCTTGATAAATACAGAGTTGGACGGTGCGTCAAGTTGCAGGGTCTCTAGTTGGTCGACCGTGAGTTTCAGCATCTCCGCCACAAAGGTGTGAATTTCCGCTGCCGACGGACGCGTGGTGTTCCGTTGGAAGGAGCATTTCAACGTATTTTTCCTGATGGTTTGCATTTTCTTCCTGGGGTTCAATCCAATTGACAAATAGCCTGTACTAAGCGTAGGCGAAGCTATCCGGCGCACTTAACTGTTGTGTGTTGGCTGCACTCTCACTGCTCCGATGCGCCAGACATGCGTGACCTTACTCGTTCGTGGCTAGAGCCACACTCAATCCTGGAGCAGTCAGTTGGCTAGCACGTTAAAGATTCCCTTCGGAGTAAAATTCCAGCACCTTGCGTTTCTAAAAGCCTCAGTAGTTAAAAGTTATTTATTTATTTATTTATTTATTTATTTATTTATTTATTTATTTATTTATTTATTTATTTATTTATTTATGTATTTATTTATTTATGTATTTATTTATTTATAGTAATGACTGAAGGTTCTTGATGGAATTGCATATTATATAGGCTGCCACAAAAATATCGTTTGTTCTTCCATATAGGCCTACAGGACAATAGATTTAAAATTTATTCCCAACCGGTATTGTCATGGGGAATGACCAGCTACTCAGTTTCCAAGATCGCGGGTTGTTTTGGAAATCTTTTTCATTATTTCAATAATTTCAGAATTTCGAATAAATTGTATTACTTATTTGCTCTTGCCAAAGTAATGATTAACTCCGATTAACTCCGAAAGGTAAGAAAGAAATCATTCAATAATTACTGTGTAGAGGGCTGGTCATCCGTCTTTAATCTCACGGGGCTATACTACTGGATATCGAACATAATACCTACAGCTCGTGGAGAGTTCAGTTCAAAAAAGAATGATTTAGTCATGAAATATCAAATATGCATCAAAGTACAGTATTTTGAGTCTTGATGTTATCATTTATATTGTAAGATATTTACCTTATTTCAAGAGGGAAAGGAGACCAAGGTGAATTCGATACAGAAAATTATATTCTTCTGTTATAACGTCCATTTCCATTATTTAGCCTATTTTCATTTATGAAAAAAAAAAGCTTATGAGTTCCACAACACAAATAACTTACTGGTCTACATAACCTGCATTAGGAAATTGAAATCCTCAAGACATGGAAAATTAGTGAAAGGAATCTTTATGGTCTAACTTTGTGCGAAGACAGTGCAAAAACTGTACAGTAATAATAGTACTCATAATAATAATAATAATAATAATAATAATAATAATAATAATAATATTAATAATAATAATAATAATAATAATAACAATAATAGGTTTTAGACACACTAATTTTATGTTTTTCTGGAATGTCGAGTTGCCGGAATTTTGTGTTCACAGAATTTCTTGTACGTGCCATTAAATCCATTGGCATGCGACTGTCGTATTTGCTCGCCTTCATTTATTACATGACTGAGCCTTGATCGATGCCTCGAGATGGAGAGCACTCTACTACCTGAACTACACAACCTCGCTATCATTACATTTGTGTAATTATTATTATTATTATTATTATTATTATTATTATTATTATTATTATTATTATTATTATTATTATTATTATTATTATTATTACGGTTTTAGGAAGGGAAAAAGTACTGAACTACTCCTGGCTGAATTTGCCAATGTAATAAATAATGCCTTAAATAAGAACAATCAAATAATGGTGCCTTTTCTTGACTTTTCTAAAGCATTTGACACAATAAATCACAATAAACTAATTGCTAAATTACACGATATTGGAATAAGAGGCACGACTTACAAATAATTTGAAAGCTATCTGAAAACAGGGAAATGGCAGTTATGATCAATAACACTATCAGTGATGCAGCAGAAGGAACACAGGGTATTCCTCAAGGCAGTATTATTTCATCTACACTATAGGTATAACCTGTTCGTAACCGACATGAATGTTGATCACTTCACACAAGAAGAATACAAACTAACGCACCACAGCATATCATGCATATGTTACAGGGAAAGTCGATTCTCCAGTAAGAGTTGACTCTCCCTAGGTAAAGTCGACTCTTACTGATCTTTTCAGTAAAAGTTGATTAAAAGCAGTAAGTGTTCAATTTCGACCAACATTTACTAGACCGAGTTGACTATTCCTAGGGAAAGTATACTCTCACTGTCTTGAGGTAGTAACAGTTGACTATTTGCAAGGAAACGGTACTAGCTAATAAAGAAACAAGAAGTTCAGTGACGAACTTAAGAGCCTACTTTTCTTAAAATGTAAGATTCATGCCAATGACTAATCTATATGGATCTATTTAGAATAATGACGTAATTAGTTCGAAATACTGTATACCTGGCATAATGTAGTCTAATAGAGCACTACAGTTCGCAGCCCTGGTGACTGAATATGTCTTAGTTCCATCTCTTAAGATACAGAATACATAATTTGGTTGAAGTCCAATGGATAGCATGGACGTTACATGCATTTAATCATTGGATCTAACAGCGCGCGTACAATCATGTTGGCAACAATGACATACATGTATTGGTAAGAAATAATCTGAAATAATATGATCTATTGTTGTGACAATTTTGAATGAAATCCATTAGTTAGTATAGAAGTTACAAGCATTTTAAAATTGGGCCTATCAGCAGGCTTAGAATCATGTTGGCAGCACTAGCGTAGGCCTATATTAGTTACCCCAAATTAATCTAGAATGCCAGGTACTATACGTGCAAAAGTTTAGAGCTATTGGCTTGCATACTTTCTGATATATTGATATTAGGGTAACAAAAATAAGGACAGTATTTATTAACAGTTGGCAGCCCTGGTTACTCTTCAGAATCGGCATAGTCATATCTGTTATGGTGCACATAGCACACACGAAATTTGGTTGAAATCTAATTGATAGTATAGAAGTTACATGTATTTAAATTTGGACCTCTCAGCAGGCTTAGAATCATGTTGGTAGAACTGAAGTATATAAGATACTACAAATTAATCTAAAGTGTCATGTACTAAACGTGTGCATAGTTTAAAGCTGTCGGCTTGCATACTTTCAGATATATTGGTATTTGGATGAAGAAAATAGAGAGAGCAATTATTAACAGTTGGCAGCCCTGGTGGCTCTTAAGAATACACTCAGTCATATCTGTTTATGTACACATATTACATACAAAATTTGGTTGACATCCAATTAATAGTGTAGAAGTTATATGCATTAAAAATTGGACCTATCAGAAGGCTTACATTTATTTTGGCAACACTGTCATGTATGGCCTCCTGGAAATTAAACTGAAATAGTATTATCTACATGTGTGACAAATTTTGAATTAGCTCCCATTCATACCTTCCAAGATATCCAACATGGGGCTCAAATTTCAATTGTGATTTTTCAGCAGTTGGTAGCACTGCCATCATTTTCAAATATGGTCGTGAGATATTCAGGTATCCAAATTTTGTTTCGATTGCTGCAGCCGTTTAGGTGTTGATACGGGGGGAAACACACACAGCCAGCCAGACAGACAGACAGAAGGACAGACAGACAGACAGACAGAAGGACAGACAGACACACATTTGCCCAATCTCATAAGTCTACTTTTTCCTCATTTTTGCAAAATGTGAAAAGTAGGCTAAAAATAGGAAGGCAAAACGAAACCATTAAGAGCGAGAAATGTTTAAGACAAACTAATAAAAATGAAAAACTTTTAAAATACATAAAGAGATAGCAATATTTATTACAGCAAGGTAAAGATTTGTGACACTTTGAGTTGCAAAGTACACTTTTCTTCTTGCACATGCACTTCATGGATTCGTATTTAGTGTTGCAAGAACATTTGAAAAAACCTTGTCCACTTCCAAGTGATTGTGAAGTTGCAACAGTCCTCACAGCTATTGTTTCATCCATAGGAAATTCATTTTTTGGATAATGTTCGTAGGACATTTACTGAATTGAGACCTGAAAAAATGTAATCATTGAAATCTGAACAATTTAGTACTATGGGCAGCGGGAGAGAGGTGAGAGATGTCTTTTATTTTAGCTTTGAAAACTTACCTTGAGAAAAGCTGCTTTAGAATTCCATTTCTCGTTCCAGTTCGATAAAATCCATCATCGACAACCTCCAGTACCACGCCAAGGATAGATCGAGCATCTCCTCTACCGCGGTCAACATCGGGGACAGGAATTCGAACTGATGTTCTTTTTTCTACTGGCAGATGAATGTGATCTGAGGTTTTTGTTTTGTTTCATGCGTTAAGCTTGTTGTTCTCGACAGTAGAAAGCTTCATTTCTCTGTCTCTTGATGTCCTCAGTAGACTTGTCCAGGTCAGTGAGGAGATAATCACTATCATCTAAGAGCTTTTCACCACTTGATACATTTTGGTTTGTTTCATTTTCATCAGGATTTCCATTCCCGTTACTTTCAATTTCGTTTTCTTGTTGTTGCTGAATTTGATCAATTGCGCATTGAAGATCCTCTTCTGTTTCTAAATTTGCCAGTACCTCAGTTGATAGTTTTGAACTCGATAAGCCGTGTATCGGGGGGCAACCGAACATTGCCTCATACGGGGACCGTTTTATCTCAGTATGCAATGCACTGTTTTTCATAAGTTGAATAAACTTTAAGCCTTCACTCCATTTTGATGTTTTGTGGTCATGCATCCAGGTGGTTATCATATTCTCTATGTCCTGGTTTGGTCTTTCGACGCTACCTTGACTCTGACTATGTCTTGGTTTGCCGTGAACCATTTTGAAGTTCAGCCAGGTATTAACCAGACTGTCAATATTTTTTTTTTACTAATTCTCTCCCATTGTCTGATTGTAAAATACAAGGAGCGCCTAACAAAGTAAAAATATCAACGATATGATTACACACTTCGCCTGCAGTCTGTGATTTCAGTGGTATTAGCACAACAAACTTTGTTAAATGGTCCTGGTACACCATTATAAATTTGAAGTCTTCATCAGGTTGCGACTGAAAGTCAATCAAGTCCACTTGACATCGTGAATTCATTTCCTTGAATAACAAAGGCTTTACAACCAGTCTTTCCTTTTATATTTCAATTTTTGATCTCAAGGTTCGCACAAGCTTAAAAATAGTACAATGTCCTTTGTAATATATTTAGAAATTTTCCTTTCAATTGCTGAATCATACGATCTCTTCCTCCATGTCCAGTGGATAGGCTATGTGCGCTTCATTAAGAACTCGAAAACAACTCTTCATCAAAAACATAATACCTTAAGCTGTCTTGGTCTGTGACGGGGTGTATTAGTTTTGTAATACCATTTACTTCAATAACATAATTATTGCACACTTAAACTAATTATTTAAACGTAAATGAAACTTTTGTCACTACTGCACAACAATAAAGAGCCGAGTAATGACGAATGGCAACTGCCTGTTGTGTGGTGGGGTAATAAAACAAAGAAATGTTCAGATCGATAACGGTCGGTCCAATAATGGAAGTACGAGTCCAAACAATGGCAATATTTTAATAATCATAACAAAGGTTTGGCGCGTGTGGTTACATTTTCAGAGCAGCATCTGTGAATCAAGTTTTACTAAACCACAACAGGCATAGTTAACTCTCCCTAGGAAAAGTTGATATGTTTGTTTTCAATCAACAGTTACTGATACTTTTAGTAAGAGTTGACTCTGCCTAGGGAGAGTCAACTCTTACTAAGAATCGACATTCCCTGTAACACATACACCAAAACATCCTGGCAGGTTGAAAATGTAACACCTTCATAAATAGTACTTTGACACAAAAATACCTAGGAATTACCCTTGATGAACACTTTAAAATGAGCACACGCACAGTAAACATAATAAAAACCTAAGAGTAAACCTCTACACCTTCTACAATCTCCGATTTTATGTAGATAACAAGTAGTTCCGTGAAGAATTATACAGCCTATTTTCATATATCCTACTTATGTTAATTGCCACTATCAACATACAAAATTTCAGTTTGATTGCTGTAATAGATTCGTAGATATTGAGAACTGACTAAAAATTTCTGATGGTCGCCATGCTGGATTTTTATGTATGTTGGTCCTTGAGTTATGTACTGTTACTTGACGATTATTGTGTACTTGTAGTATTCAAACTACAATCGCATGATTAGGACACAAGAATTAAAAACGATATTTTAAAATTTCGCGCAGATGCCATCTTGTGGTTATGGAAACAATTGAAATAAATTTGATGCCAGTGAATTAACATTTGTATAAGGATTTACTGCACCAAGTTTCACTGCACTCGGATGGTTCAGTTACGAAAAACGTCCATGTGAATATTTATATTTCGCGTCGCCGCCATGTTGGATTTGTGATCACCAGGTTATTGAAAGTCCTATAGGTGAACTTATGTTCATAGCCCCTATGAACATTTAAAAAAAATCCGTTTGATTGCTTTAATAGATTCGTAGATATTCAGAGCCGTCTAAATATTTCGGATGGTCGGCATGTTGGATTGTTATATGTATAGGCCATAGAGTTATGTACCATTATGGGAAAATTAATGCGTAGGTTCATTATTCAAACTTTCACTTCGATCGCATGATTACGAACACGAGAAATAAAAACTTAATTTTAAAATTAGGACAGCCGCCATCTTGAGGTTATGTAAAGAATTGAACTAAATTAGATACCAGTGCATTACAATGTTTACAAACATTTCCTGTACCAAGTTTCATTGCATTTGGATCATCATTATATCGCGAGAAAGTTCTATTTCTAATTTTCAACTTCGCTTGGCCGCCATGTTCGTTTTGTAGTTAAACTATTTTTGAAAATCTTATAGATGAACTTCCAGTAGTGCCCTTTATCTCTGTACAAAATTTCAGGGAGATACCGATAATAGTTCCAGAGATATAGAATGCCGGTGAAATATTTCGCACAGCGGCCATCTTGAGGTTATGTAAACAAATGAACGAAGTTGGATGTCAGTGCATTACAATGTGTATAAACATATACTGTACCAAGTATTATTGCGTTTGGTTTGTTAAATCGCGAGAAACATCTATTTAAAAGTCACAATTTCGCTTGGTCGCCATGTTGGTTATGCAGTCACCAGGTTTTCAATTGTCACATAGTAGTTTCCTTTATCACCGTGAAAAATTCCATGGTGATATCGGTAATAGTTTAAGAGATATTGAATGCTGGTGAAGTAATTCGCACAGCCGCCATGTTGGATTGGTGAGACGTAACTAAGTTTGTAGGGCCTGTTCTGGAATAGTGCTATGAACTTACCGAGTTTCATTGAAATCTCTCCAGCCGTTTAAAAGTTATTAGGGGGGACACACACCATCACACACGCACACACAGACAGACACACGGACAAAAGGTGATCTCATAAGCCTTTTTTTTTTCATAAATGAAAATAGGCTAAAATACTTACAAGACCATTTATAGTGCTCTGACTGAAAGCAAATTAAATATGCTATAGCAGCTTCGGGAAATCAAAACACTACTTTAATTAATAATCTTCAAGATAGCCAAAATAGCTTCTTTCAATATTTCACTGATATCGCTTATTTTAATATTAGAAAGTGGTTTCAAATTACTGCACTAAATCTCTACTACCATGATGCAAGATTCAGGCATAAGGTCTCTCACAACATACAAACAAGAGCCATAATAAGTACTAAATATGTAAAACCTTTATGTATAAACAGCTATGGTTTCAAGAGACTAAATTAGATTATACGAGTACCATCACTACTTAATGAACTACCACCTGGATTGACGAACATGAACAGCAATCAACTAGCTATTCGCCGCATTAAAAAATATTACCCAACATTATCTCATAACATAAATTTATTAATATAACTACTATAGTGTAACTTTTTGTGTCTTAAATTATTTACATTTTTTTTTTCTCTTTATCACCACTATCATTATCATTACCATTATCACCAAAAAAATTGCATGCACTCTTGTACTGAAATATAATCTGTATATAAGTTGCAAATAATAATTAATATGTCTCACAGATAATCTGTACTGCCGTCAGATTCGTGAGACATATCACAATAATGTATCATAAATAGTATTTAAAAAAAATATTTTTATTATTATTTCTACATTCATTTCACCACATAAGTGGGACATATCAACATATCGTCGGCTTGTTTGCAAGACGGTATGGCTAATTCCCTTAAGGTGGCACATTGATTAACGAGCGAACAATGGAACAGGTCTCCAGGATGACGGCCTTCTGCATGGTGATATGTAGACCAGGATGTATTCCCAATATTTGTAGATTGCGAGCCCATGATTTGGGGATGATGCCGGTAGAAGAAATGATTATTATTATTATTATTATTGTTATTATTATTATTATTATTATTATTATTATTATTATGTACATGTACATGTGGTACTAGTAATAATGCAGCTTACTATTACGGGCTATTATTTAATTTATTAAAGATAAAAACATGTTTATAGATTTTCGAGAAACTACGGGTACTAGAAAGCCCGTCTGAAAGTACTGTAGATATTGTATTAAAAGCATGTCTACAATGAAGCTGTATACGTTTCACTCTCATGAGTATAGGACCGAGTCCCACGACCGACTGTCTGAATATGAGTTTTCATAGCATACTTTAATAAGGCTACGGCTGCTTTCCTAACCAATGACGTGACCGTGGGCGTTCGCATACCATGATCGCAGCAACTCCGGAGATTGGAGGTCTGAATCCTGGCACTGACAACAGCTAACCAAAGTGGTTTTACCCTGGGTATTCCACATTCTCTCCAAGCATATGCCGGAATAGTACCTTACTTCAAGTCTCAGGGCATCAGTAACACTTCTGGCTCTAATAAATACAGCTACACTTACTACTAGACTACAGTCACTACAGAAACACCGGTTATCAGGCAAATTATACACACAACCAACTACATGGGGCTAAATGACCACAATGGCCAAGTCTCTCAAATAAAACAACATCATTTTACGTGCGTCTTAAATGCTAGTTCTGAACAGACGACGGGATGTCGGAATTTTGTCCCACTATATTTCTTTAACGTGCCGGAAGCCAACGACACACCAAGGTTGAATATCGAAATTATTTTACCCTTTACATCAACATCAATCAATGGCATCTACACTTACATAGTAGGCTATACAATACTCCCGGTCCTAACTTCCTAAGCCGTTGTGTGCGATTTCAACAACAACAAAAACAACAATACAATTTTGCATACGTAGGGACTTTACAAGACGAGTACCGCTTACCTCATGCCATCTGATACCCTCTCCTCACAGGTAAGGTCAATGTTTCGAATACGCAACAACTTCCTCGTACCACCTCGCTTCGTCCCAAACCTCCCAGACTTCTTTTGCAACTTCTGCTTGAAGATTTTCTGTAAAACCTACAAACATTGACTTTTTAATGTTTAATTTTCAATTTAAAGATAGGTGACATATTATTTTACCTAGGAAGCTTATAATAGTCTCTTCTATCACCAGTGTAACGGACTTCATGTATATCAATTGACACCCTGTATTCACCCTTGCCCACGCTTCTCGCTGTTAAATTTTCGCTTTCAATCAGAGTTTATTTACTCAGATCAGAGCAAAGTCGGAGTGTAAGATACTCGCATAAGAAGTAGCCCACATATTTACCAGAACGAAGGATGGGTAACTATTTAGTAATACTTATAAAATGCTAATCAAACATTCATTCTAAGCTCTCTACCGACACCTGATTTCTGTACGTTTGTGGGGGTTCAGTGCAGTCCACGATTAATAATTGGCTTTAGTATATTTTCTGGAGTTAACCCTCTCTGTGACCAGGAGAAGTTTGTGGCATGTCACATTATGCTTTCCCACTGGGAACTTGTGGAAATATACTGCGATCATCAACGAAAATGAAACCTTGTACGGAGTGCTTGTTTATTTTGTAATGGTATTCGATTAAGACCATTAACCGAATAAAATTTAATGTCTAGTTTGTTTAAAGAAAGTATAATTTCATAAGTATGTTTGAAAATAAAAGTGGATTTATATGAGAAAACGTTTGCCTAAATATGTTTTAATTTTTATAATTAACACCAAAGTGTGTAGAAATATAAAATTGTGCAAATTACATGGTTAGGGAATGCATAGGCGTAGGCCTACGTATATTTCTCTCTCTAATATTTTGGGATAATTACAGTTCAGTAAATGAAATCAGCGACTACAATTAAAGCCTTCTAAACTAAATGTAACTTAAAAAGTGTTATAATGTTTGAAAATTATACATTAATATTTTCAGGAACACAGAGTATAATCTTCTAAACTAAATGTAACTTAAAAAGTGTTATAATGTTTGAAAATTATACATTAATATTTTCAGGAACACAGAGTATAATCTTCTAAACTAAATGTAACTTAAAAAGTGTTATAATGTTTGAAAATTATACATTAATATTTTCAGGAACACAGAGTATAATGTTTGTTTCCTAATGCGATACGGACGTGACAAAATTTTGCCATCCATTTTATAACAATCTAACCTTTATATTTCGAAGTTACACCGTGCCTCAGTACAATCTATTGAAGGTTCATTTTCCTTTTCATCAAACATAGGAAAGTCATCCGAATAAAAATTGTTATGCTGGGCCGATTTTTCACATTTGACTGGCAGCGTGGTCCAGCAAGAAGGTTCGTACCTACTGTGCCCAAGGCTGCTGACCCTAATCCCGGTGCAGTTTGATGGTTCTTAAATGTGAGAAACCTGTGTCAGTATATTTACTGGCACGTTAAGTTCCCGCGTAGGAAGAAATTCTGACGCAAAACTCACAGCAATATCATTATTAGTATCAACATTTGGCTGTGTGACCAGTTCTAAAGAAGATCATTATCAGATACGTGCTCTTGCAAGTTGTTTCTTGGTGGACATATCTATTATATTGTAATATGTTGGGTTTGATTGCTACCAGATATCCTAAATACATCTTCAAGTATTGTATCACAACTTTAGGAAACAACGTGGCTAAATCGAAGTACCGTATTCCAAGGGTTGAATACATCAGTAGATGAAATGCGAAAACATCTCAGCTTCAAATTATTCTAATAATTATCACACAACTGAATATTAAATGATAAACTGAGGAAGGTCCAGCTGATGAATCATTTTCAAATGATGCACCATTTCGTAAAAAAATATTTTAATTTCATATGTTAATACCGGTGCTAAGTACCACTAAAATGCCACTCTCATGCGACTTAGTGACACTTATATTCCCGACCAGCCACTTGGCAACAAAACATCATGTATCCACCATTTCATTCGGTAGCACTCATAAGTCATGAGTGAATAAAAATATATTTAGCAACAGAAAATAATATTTAGCAAATGGCTATCCTCGGAACTGTCTCATCCAATAAACATAAAGCTTACCGGGTTCTCAATATTGTACCCGAGAGCCGTATAATAAGATAATATATTTTGGCATATGGAATATTAATCGGGGACATGGTATGAAATATGTCAAGACATGGCTGTGATGACAAGAAACGAATATTCGAATTACAGCTAAAGGAAAAGGTTTTATTATTTCTGAGAGCATCACGTAACTATAATAGGGGTAAGGAAGGTGTGTGACTTCGTTATACTAGTCGTAATATATGAGAATCTTCGGAAAATCAAAGAATCTATGAGTTTGACTAAAGTTTACACTTTAAACTTATGCTAGCGTCATATCATTTGATTATAAACACTACAAATTGTATAACGAAGGAAAAATGTAAAGCATTCGACATTTTGGAACAATAAGCTTTCAAGTGGCAACTAATATTCCACTTAATCATCTGTCATCACGATGAAGTGCTAAGCAACTACGTGACAACGCTTACGACGCATTTACAACCTTTGAATATTTCAACAACGGTTAACATGTGCTTCGCCATGATCGAGTAAAAAAGTGTGGATAGGTGGACGAGATAATGACATAGCAGCAGTAAACACCTCAAACTAACCCTAACATGCCTTTAGAGGGGATCTTTTGCCCACCTGTTTTACGAAGACCACGACGACTCCTGCCAAGGAATCATTATACAGGATGATTAAGATGGACGAAGAAACAGTCATTTCATCCAGCCGAGGTATTCAGGAGAATACTGGAATGGAAGATGGAGCTATGGATTGGTATACCAAGAAACCATAGGCCAAAGCTGAATTTAACAAGGTCTGACAAGAACTTGCAATATTGAAGATAATTAGTTTGGAACAGTTCATGTAGATTCAGTGAGTATTCACAACCTGTAGTACCATTCTTTTATAACAGCTGTTTACTTCACGTGAGGAACAGTAAATACGGCATGCACTTTGCTATGAAGAAGTCGGCTTGCGCCATAAGTAGAAGAATAGGCCACATTTTGCATTCAATTACACAGACTTTAAGTCTGACGCTACGTCATCATTGTCTGACAGATCGTTAAACCAAGCTACTGTTTAGGTTTTTCGCCTAGTGTCAAAAGAGGCTATACATTTTCAATTGAGACATTTTAGACGACGAACTTGTATTTTGTGTTAGTCGAAACGAGAAGCTTTGATCTGTTATTTTCGTCGACTTGAGTTAAATTTTTGTAGGAATTTGTTGATAAATTCAGTCGTCGGTATAGGAAAGAGGTAATTGTTGCTAGGATCGTCAAGTAATTCTTTAGCACTGCAAATTATATAATAATATAATAACACATAATTGAAGATAGGAGGAGGTTTTAGAGCGCAGAATGGAATTGATTATTCTTGAAGATTGTTGTAAAGGATGTCAAGAACGTTATTGTCTTGAGTCTTGGGAGGAGTTGAATCTCTGAGTTGTAGTATTTTTCCAAAAATGTTTCGCATTGTGTGCGACGTGATTCCATTCAGCTAGATGATGAAGTTAATTAATAATAATAAAATTGTATTTACAGTGACGATCGAATCCGCAAGCACAATACCGTCCAACACAGTCATATTTAACCAGTTTAGCTGAGTTTGATTTCTTAAAAAGAATTATTTATGAAAAATTGTATAAAGGCCGTTTTCTTTCGCAGAATTTACATGTGAGACGAAAAGTGTATTATAGCAGATGGTAATATTTCTGTAATGTTGATTCAAAGCTCTTAGAAAGTGTTAGATGAAGCCGTGCAACTAGTGGCATTATTCCGCTTCCCATTCGATTATGTTAAAAATGTGCAGATTATCATTTTGTCCAACAATCGTCAAAGATTAATTTGAACAGCGGCTTCGGTGGCGTAGTTGGTAGCATGCTGAGCTTCTATGCTTAAGATCGCGGGTTCAAACCCGGCCGAAGTCGTCGGATTTTTTAAGAGCGTTAACAATCCTTCAGTATGCCTTCCATCGGGGGGGGGGGGGGGAGTGAAGCCGGAGCGGCGGTCCCATGTCATAGATTTATGTCATGTTAAAGAACCTTCTACTAATTACACCAGTGTGCAGCTAAATTAACTTATAGGTTAAACAACGGTCTCAAGGTTCCTACGTTAGTCGCCAGGAGCCGACTGTGGTGGCGTCTAGTAGCCAAGTTCTGAACTAGTAGTCGTTCACGGTGGCATTTGGCGGCAAAAGTAGGAACTACTTTAAATTCAATGTCTGCAGTCCTTACTTGAATTAAAAACAGATACACACACTAATACAGACATCACAATTAACACCGGTTATCAGACAGATTCTACACACACCCAAAGTGTACGGGGCTACATGACCGTGTTGTCGCAGCCCCTAACTTAAGGAACCAACCAACCTTAATGTGAACATGCCCGGATAGAGACGAGAGATTTTTCCAAGCCATTAGATTTCTTTTTGTAAATGTTAAGTTAATAATAATAATTGGTTTGGAGGAAAATTGTTGTATTTTTTTCATATTTATTCAATCATTGTAGCTAGATGGAAGAACATTATTTTAGCGCATTTCATTTTGTTTCAAGCGCATTTTTTTAGTTTCAAGCGTACTTCGATATTACGAAGCGCAATTCATTTTGAAGAGAAACATGTCATATTTTTAATGTCGTGTGAGTGAGGATATCCCGCGAAGTTTACAGTAGTATCTTATGCTATAGGGAATAGCAGGTTAATTTGAACTATGAATTGTCCATGTTCCGTACTTGTCTCTTTCCAAAATATCAATCTCATTTCTTTTTTCTTTTTGAGGTTTTGTTTGAAACACAAGATCGACTGGGATAGGTCGACTGTAGGGATCAACGTCTATGCTGTTTTTCTCCACAGGAGTTTTTATTTTATTTCGATTTTTTCTCGAACTCCTACGAGTTGTGGGAGGGTTATTCGATAAGAATAAGTACATTTTTTTCGAAAATATTTTAAACAAAAGGCTCTGTTCTGATGTGTTCTTATTTTTATTCCCTTCTCTCGTGTGGAAATTGAGGGCAACGTTGCTAGTATCTCACAAATTCACCGCGGACGACCTGAGGTACATCTCGTGCTCGCATTGTTCTCAAATTTTACATATGTGTACGGTGGCTTATTTGTGCAAAGTGGCTTGCGATGGCTCAATACATGAATAAAATATGTAAGTGATTTATGGAATCGTTACAGAACTGGACACCAATAACGCTCAAGGATTGATACGTGTGCTGGTTTATGTTGGCAATACTGACATTGATGCATTTAGGCTATTTGTGTAAATAGACAATGCCCATTTCTTGTACCAACCTAAACCTTGTTGATATGCGATATCACAAGGAAAACAAGTAGTTCCGTGAAGAACTATACAGCCTATTTTCATATATCCTACTTATGTTAATTGCCACCATCAACATACACAATTTCTGTTTGATAGCTGTAATAGATTTGTAGATATTGAGAACCGACTAAATATTTCGGATGGTCGCCATGTTGGATTTTATATATGTAGGTCCTAGAGTTATGTACTGTTACATGCAGATTATTGTGAACGTGTAGTATTCAAACTTCAATCGCATAATTAGGACACAAGAAAAAAGAAGGAGATTTTAAAATTTTGCACAGCTGCCATCTTGAGGTTATCGAAACAATTGAAATAAATTAGATGCCAGTGGATTAACATTCGTATAAGGATTTACTGTACCAAGTTTCACTGCACGCGGATGGTTAAATTGCGAGAAACGTCCATGTGAATATTTATAATTCGCGTCACCGCCATGTTGGATTTGTGATCACCAGGTTATTTAAAGTCCTATAGGTGAACTTAAGTTCATAGCCCCTATGAACATTAAAAAATGCAGTTTGATTGCTAAAATAGATTCGTAGATATTCAGTATCGTCTAAATATTTCGGATGGTCGCCATGTTGGATTGTTAAATGTATAGGCCATAGAGTCATGTACCATTAAAGGAAAATTATTGCGTAGGTTCATTATTAAAACTTTCACTTCGATCGCATGACTACACCACAAGAAATAAAAAAATAATTTTAAAATTCGCACTGCCGCCATCTTGAGGTTATGTAAACAATTGAACTAAATTAGATACCAGTGGATTACAATGTATATAAATATTTCCTGTACCAGGTTTCAGTGCGCTTGGAACATTAAATCGCGTGAAAGGTCTATTTAAAATTTTCAAATTCGCTTGGCCGCCATGTTCGTTTTGTAGTTAACCGGTTTTTGAAAGTCTTATAGATGGACTTCCAGTAGTGCCCTTTATCTCCGTACAAAATTTTAGGGAGATACCGCTAATAGTTTCAGAGATATAGAATGCCGGTGAAATATTTCGCACATCCGCCATCTTGTGATTATGTGAACAATTGAACGAAGTTAGATGTCGGTGCATTACAATGTATATAAACATATACTGTACCAAGTTTCATTGCGTTTGGTTGGACAAATCGCGAGAAACGTCTATTTAAAAGTCGCAAATTCGTTTGGCCTCCATGTTGGTTTTGTAGTTACCAGGTTTTCAAAAGTCACATTAGTGAACTTATAG
Organism: Meconema thalassinum; assembly: GCA_946902985.2. Taxonomy (NCBI): domain Eukaryota; kingdom Metazoa; phylum Arthropoda; class Insecta; order Orthoptera; family Tettigoniidae; genus Meconema; species Meconema thalassinum. The sequence goes on along the minus strand of OX336390.1, from coordinate 628,658,045 downwards.
TAGTTCCCTCTATCACATTAGAAAATGTCAGGGTGATATCGGTAATAGTTTCGGAGATATTGAATGCTGGTGAAATATTTCGCACAGCCGCCATGTTGGATTGGTGAGTCGTAACAAAATTTGAAGGGCACGGTCGAGGTCGCCGGGAATAGTGCTATGAACTTTCCGAGTTTCATTGAAATCGCTCGTGCCGTTTAGATTTTATTGGGGGGGGGGGACACACACACGAATCACACACACACACACGCACACTCACACGGACAAAAGGTGATCTCATAAGCCTATTTTTTCAAAATTGAAAATAGGCTAAAAAATTATTGCAGGTTATAGTTAATATTCTGTTAAGTGTTTCTATATACCGTAGCCCGGCTATCTCGTTTTGAAGGATTCTGAGGCCTGACCCCTGTAGAAGCATACAGCTTCAACATTGTTTAATAGTTCTTAACCAAATTACATTCTCTCTAAAGGACGGATATTGCATGCCATTAGAGTGAAGTACCATCAGTTCTGTTGTAATGTGTAGCCTAATATTTTACCTAACGTTAAATTACAGAAAAGTGAAAGAGCTCAATAATTAGTTGTCTAAAGGAAATACATCTTCTGTTTGTTTTTATGTATGTCCACCCCTTATTATTCTCGTTTTCAACGGGGTCCGGGATGAGATGTAATGAATGTCTATGTGGAGGGTGTCTTTACGGCCATACGCCCTTCCTGATGCCAAGCTCATCAGAGGAGTTAATGAGACATAGAATTAATGAAGATGAATAACACTGGACAAAGAGATGGAAGGAAGCAGCCGTGAACAATTAGAAGGTACCGTCCCGGCATTTATCTGAAGTTGACAAGGGGAAACCACGGAAACCATTTCAAAGACGTTCGACGGTGGGGTTCAGACCGACGTCTTTCGAGCCCGCAGACAGCTACGCGTAGCTAGTGCTGTCGGTGTTCTGTTTGTTTTCCAATTATTCCAGAATGGTCTTTCATTGGATAATAAATACTGGGTTATTAATTTTTTATGTAAGTATACTACTGGTCTAGGTGGCTCCATGGTTTAGGTATAGCGCGCCTGCTTCCTACTAAGGAGGCCCCCGTTTCGATTCCCGGCTCTGTCAGGGGTTTTAGATACTGATGTTGTAACATGTGGTTACAGAGCTCACTTTATAGGTTAAGGTTCGAGGCATGGCCACCTTTTGCTGATGGGCCATTGCATTGCAGGCCTTAGCGCCTGAGATTAGGGATTCTTTGTATTTGTCCGACAGTAAGGTAGTAGGGGGCCTTGCTCTATTGAGTGTCACATCTGCAGAGATATAATTTTTACTAATGTCTATTGGTTTTTTTTTTTTTTTAGATTATTAGGAGATTTTGTTGAGACAGTGAAAGTCGTATAGTATCTTCATTAGGCTTTGAAATAAATAGGAAAGATGATATGCTAGAATGAATGAGTTTGGTTTGAGATAATGTTAGAAAAACTTGATGTGGAAAGGAAGATGTTAGAATGGAAGGGGTTATACTGTATGTTTAAGAATAGCGAGGATCTATGATGCATATGTTGTTTTATAGGGAATGTAGGTTCTGAAGCCGATTGTCAAGAATGTAATGGTTATGTTTTAGATGGTGGTGGATCTGATGTGGAAATAAATGATATGTTATGTTTTGAAGGAAAGAGATTGAACGGAAAGAGATTGAACTTAAGAAGAGAATTGGTTATGAAATGTTTTTCCCTTGTGGTATTTAAACACCTCCCCCCAAATGAAGTTGTACAGTTACAATGTAAGGCCTAGAACAGGGTGCACTCAGCCTTCTGAGGACAATTTATTAGCTCTCCGATCAGGGAGGCAGCGCCCCGGTTAAGAAAACCAGAATTATCGGCTGAGGGGACACGTCGCGCTAACCACACGTCACACCACAATCTGTGGGCCAAATGGCTGGGCTGTGGTGCAAAGGTTATTTCCATTTATCTGGTGTCTGAGTGGTTAGCCCATCAATTGGAAGAAATTTACTTATCTCAGGATCCGGTACTGGGCCATGACTCGGGGGTACATAATGACCCCAACGATGGAATATGAACAAGAATATGACCCTGCAAAAGTTAATGAACAATTACTCTTTATTTGTACGAACCCATGACTAGCTAGGAGCAGGCTCCCCGCCGGCAGGTGTGAGAGTCAGGAGGCAGTCACCGCGCGTGGGAGTCAAACAATGGTCCGGACCCCCGCTGCGGCCTGGGTGACAAATCAGAAAACAAAAGACGGGCAGGGCTGGGACGTGTTTAACAAACACGCTTCGAGACGCCACTGAAGAAAAAAATAAGAAGGTAGAAAATACGAGTCAGAGGAAAAAGGCAAGAAACAATGAAATGGAAGGAGGTACATTGTACCTGGAATATATACTGTATTATTTATCCCAAATTACGATATATTACGAGACGTTTAAAGAGGACATTTAAGGCCGATACGGTAGCTGAGGGGTTGACATTACTACAAGTGAGAGAAACATACTGCGGTGTGTTTGTGTGCGGGACCAATGGTTCCCAACCATTTCAATTTCGGGGAATCCTAACTGTCTGGTGCTTAAATCTTCAGGTCAAAATATGATACAATAGTGTTGAAAAGAGAATCGCCCAAATTGCAGTTAATTCAGGCTTAATTTAAGTATTTGTATTTACATCAGTCATTAGATTATAGTTGTGGTTACTATGCCAAATTCCATTGTGATTTAACTATTGAGTGACGAGTTAGCTGAATTGATATATAGGCCCTACGTGGTCTATAATTTATGAAAAGTAACATATTGGTTTATGCACCTATAGGTTTAAGCTATTGCAGTGGTACAATGCGCCGGGTTTCACTGAGATCGGATCATTCAGTGATGTGGTAGGGAAACTCTAGTCTCAAGAACTGACATAGGCACCAACTATAATGTAATGTTAGCCGCGGAGTTATGTATAATTTATTGGTATGCGTACGATCTATAATTAGCAAGAACGAAGCAATTGATTTATAAACCTGTACGTTTAGGTCATGCTAATGGTTCAGATTTCACGGTGACCATGCGAGTTATATGAAAACTTGTATTAAGAATTGACATGAGCACCACCCACACATATTTGAAAAATAAGACTTGGATGATCATACCTGTAGGTTTATAACCTTCTATAGTCGTAGTTCACCATAACAACTTTTACAGCTATCGTATCATTCCCTAATGACTGGGGAATTCCATATCTCAGATATTTACATGGTCACCAGGTATAATTTATTATGTAGATCGTGGAGTTGTGTATCATAAAATAAATATTATAGTATTGGTTCATTAAACACAGGACACAGAAATAAAATCATGATTTGTAAAATTTTGCTCAGCCACCATCATAAAATGGTTATAACAATTGAATTACGAGGATGTCAGTAGACTAAGATGTACATAAAGGTTTTGTGAACCTGTTCCACTGTGCTTTGATGATTAAGTCGCTAGAAAAGGTTATGAAAATATTTGAAATTTGTGTGGCCAGCATGGTTTTTAGTGCATTTCTTGTTTTTGAAACTTGCAAAATTAAACGTACTGTAGGTCTACGTTATTTTTGTTTCCGTACAACATTTCAAGTCGATAGTTTCGGAGATATTTAATGCCTGTGAAATACTGTATTTAGTGCAGCTGCCATGTTGGATACTTAAAATTTGAGAGGGGTTAGTAGTAACTTCTTAGCAAATTCTATTGAAATCACTCTAGCCAATCAAAATGTGTTAGGGATACAAACACACACACGCACATTATTCTCATATAATGAGAATAGGCTAAAATATAGTTATAACAAGTAGTTCCGTGAAGAACTATACAGCCTATTTTCATATATCCTACTTATGTTAACTGCCACTATGAACATACAAAATTTCAGTTTGATTCCTGTAATAGATTCGTAGATATTGAGAACCGACTAAATATTTCGGATGGTCGCCATGTTGGATTTTATATATGTAGGTCCTAGAGTTATGTACTTTTACATGAAGATTAATGTGTACGTGTAGCATTCAAACTTCAATCGCATGATTAGGAGACAAGAAGTAACAGGAGATTTTAAAATTTCGCACAGCTGCCATCTTGTGGTTATGGAAAAAATTGAAATAAATTACGATGCCTTGGATTAACATTTGTATACGGATTTACTGTACCAAGTTTCACTGCACTTGGATGGTTAATTGGGAGAAACGTCCATGTGAATATTTATAATTCGCGTCGCCGCCATGTTGGATTTGTGATCACCAGGTTATTTAAAGTACTATAGGTGAACTTAAGTTCATAGCACCTATGAACATTAAAAAATTCAGTTTGATTGCTATAATAGATTCGTAGATATTCGGAGCCGTCTAAATATTTCGGATGGTCGCCATGTTGGATTGTTGAATGTATAGGCCTTAGAGTTATGTACCATTAGAGAAGAATTATTGCGTAGGTTCGTTATTCAAACTTTCACTTCGATCGCATGTTTACGACACAAGAAATAAAAACTTAATTTTAAAATTTGCACAGCCGCCATCTTGAGGTTATGTAAACAATTGAACTAAATTAGATACCAGTGCATTACAATGTATATAACCAAATCCTGTACCAGATTTCATTGTGTTTGGAATATTAAGCAGCGAGTAAGTTCTATTTAAAATTTTCAAATTCGCTTGGTCGCCATGTTCGTTTTGTAGTTAACCGGTTTTTGAAAGTCTTACAGATGAACTTCGAGTAGTGCCCTTTATCTTCGTACAAAATTTCAGGGTGATACCGCTAATAGTTTCAGAGATATAGAATGCCGGTGAAATATTTCGCACATCCGCCATCTTGTGGTCATGTAAACAATTGAACCAAGCTAGATGTCGGTGCATTACAATGAGTATAAATATATACTGTACCAAGTTTTATTGCGTTTGGTTGGTTAAATCGCGAGAAACGTCTATTTAAAAGTCGCAAATTCGCGTGCCCGCCATGTTCGTTTTGTTGTTACCAGGTTCTCAAAAGTCACATTAGTGAACTTATAGTAGTTCCCTCTATCACATTAGAAAATGTCAGGGTGATATCGGTAATAGTTTCGGAGATATTGAATGCTGGTGAAATATTTCGCACAGCCGCCATGTTGGATTGGTGAGACGTAACAAAATTTGAAGGGAACGGTCGAGGTCGCCCGGAATAGTGCTATGAACTTACCGAGTTTCATTGAAATCGATCCAGCCGTTTTGATTTTATTAGGGGACACACACACACACACACACACACCTCACACACACACACACACACACACGGACAAAAGGTGATCTCATAAGCCTATTTTTTCAAAATTGAAAATAGGCTAAAAATTCAGTGCTTGTGGGAACAAGTACTTAAGTGGGCATGTCACATCCACTGTAAAGGGCATGTAGTGAGAAAGGAAATGTACCAGTCTGTGAGTTGAATCTGTTTCCTGGCAGTCCCTCAACAGCAGATCTGCGTGATAGCCACCTTTGAGCCACGGTGTATGGCTGGACGTCCATTTCCAAACAAATAAGAGGCCCATGGGCCACCCGGTATATTGTAGATATTTCATTTTCCCCCCCTCATTTTCTTTAATTGCAAATAGGAGTAATTCCCTGGTTGGAAAATTGTATACTTACAGAAAATTACCAACAATAATATCAAATACACTTAATGCACACAAGTCGCATTTCTGGAACTATAGTAGGCCTAAATACATCGTATTATTTACACAAGATTTCAGTTTTCTGTTAAACACATGTTTGGAGAAAGGCTCTAAGGCAGTGGTAGGTAATGAGTTCCAACACTGCGGTCGGCTCTTAAAGCTTGTATGGATTGTACCAGTTGGAACTATTTCAGAACCGAGTAGTCATCTTGAGTATTCAACATTCAGTTTTTCGACATTTTCAGCTGCTCTGTTTTATTTGAAAACTCATGCTATATAAAACAAAAATTCGTGCCGGTCAGTCGTTGGATAATAATGCATTGATGTCTGATGTAGCATGGACGTAAGCAACCTGATCTGCTAGTTAGCTATGGGGGTTACCTGTAATGAAAACGACTAGGCGCCAAACTTCACATACAAATCCGTGTAAAATGATTCGCATATTCCCATCGTTTACAGCCTGCATTTTTACGAACCAACAGTACTGTATATTTCATTGCCTGTAGTGATATCCCCTACTAAATGGGATGCAGCTCTAGAAACGGTTGGGCTTCGTAGCGTAGCCACGACTGATTCGGGAAGAGGGAAGTCGGCTGATTGAAGTTTTGAATCCCGGTGCTGACTAAAGTTTTTCCCGCGTTTTTCACACTGACGCCAGGCTAAAGTCTTGTTTCCAAGGAAAATATCACTGGTCGTATTGCATTCCCAAATGTAGCCTATTTGGGTCATCCGTAATGTGGGCAAATTCTACATGTTGAATATGACTTGGAGGCACACGCGCAGAGTTCTCGCATTGTCTGCAACCAATTGCGCTACCACGGCCATTTCCTCAGCAGCCATTTTACGAGCAGAGGTCGAAAGAGATATGCTAGGAAAAGTGCTTGTAACACTACAGTTACTAAGAGAGGTTGTAGGATCTCCACGGGCGCATTAGGGGTGCTCTAAATCCTACCAGTGCATTTAACTAGCGATCACCTAAGTGAGGCCCTGTTTTTCAATCGCATGGCAAAGTTCGGAGTAGCGTACTCCCAGCATTAAATGCCATATTGTGTTTTTCAATCGCTAGGAAGCGCTGTCAAGGGAATACAAGTGGTAGGCAAGTTCGTCATATTTACTCGGTGCTATTTGTGCTGGATGAGCATTAAACCTTCGGAGTAGTGACACTCCGTAGTTGCTTGTTGTTTTACTCCTACCAGCTGTGAACACTTATGATTTGTATCATGGATTTGTATTCTGATTGTATGAACCTTTTATTTCATGGCTTGTTTTCGTTTATCGAAAAGTGCTGTGATGGCTGTGCTAGAATTATCAGCTTCGGTACGCACACAGGTGACGATATTTTTATACACTATACGGCAATAGAGAATTAAAAATTTCAAAGATCTCGTATAGTACACAGCTTGGACATTCTTAAATTATGATTTGTCTTGTAATTTACGCACCGTTTTCATACTGGTACTATGATGAATGTATAGAGGGAATTGGAGATATGCTACTGTCACACTTGTTTCAACAAACATCACATATTATCCAAGAGTTTAGTGCTTTTCAGTCGGTCAACACGAATGTACCCAAAAGAGATGGGTTATACCCTAATCCTGAAATAAATTACATGAGATTAATAAAACACTAGGATGACCAGTTTCGATCGTCTAGATAAAAAAAAGGGGGGAAATTAGGGGGTTTTTAATAGGTAAATGTTATCTGGATCAGGTGTACGATGAACTTTTCTTCTACAATAAACCAAGGCCCATATTCGCGGCAGTATTAAAGGTGCCGGGACGTCCTCATAAGACCGTCAACGCTTAGTTCGAATGGGTTATGCTCCACGCGTGTCGAGGGCTAATCCACGGTCTTTAATAGTTGTAGACCCACCTCATTCAATAACATACATCTTATCTAGGTTGGCAACACCTCACATAAACACATCGCTATCACTCCCCACAGCACGTAGGGGCAGGGGGGAGAAGGCAGGGAAAAACCAGTCGTTAAGATAACCACCGCAGTCGACCGCACAGTGAGTTCCAGTGAGCACGAAAACTGCGAGTAGCTGTAGTACGGAAGACAATCAGATAAGTAGTTAGCCTAAAATTGTATAGTTTAACCATAGTTTACAACCATATAATCTCTCTAAAGCACAATCTCCGGATAGCTATCACCATTTAGCATTTCACCTAACATATATACTGCATTTAGCATACACTGACAGTTGAAGTACCAATACTGCAACTAAATAATTGTACATATTGTAAATATTTTCACCTGTATTTCAAACATAGATTTTGTAGCCTAAGTGTAATGGATCTGATGATGATCTGATGATGGCTTCAAACACCACAATCACATATTATATTATACTGTAAATTAAGAGGTGGGATGAAACCACAGTCTCTAGCCTATCTATACACTACTAGAAATGTTGTTCAATACAAACAAATTTCTCAAACCCTGCTTGCTGCAACATATTGTAATAAGAATGAGATAAATCGTAATTTCATGTAGATTCTGTTTAAATGACTAATAATGATATATCGTTTAAATCGAAAAGCTGGTAGCAAAAACATTTGCCACGACTGGGGTTCAAACCCGATACCTCATGATTCTCAGACCAAGATGCTATCACCGCGGCTATTACAACCACGGGATCGTTCAGTACAAGACGGTTACTTATTTTCACGTACCGGTAATATTATGGAAGTAATATTTTATGCTCTATTTATATATATATATACAGTGTGGTCCACCAGCCCCTTATTTTTTTTGGAGGAAGGCAACCCAACTAACGCGTATATGACAGTCATCCTAAAAACATTCGTACCTGCTCCTTTACGTCCATTGTACAACTTTACCGTTGAGTACATCCTCGCGAATATAGTAGAAATCAATAGTGGCAGTGTTCTTTCAATGACCTCAAATATAATGCATGATTGAAACGATCAGAGCTCCGAATGACACCTTCTTACATTTGGACATGAAGCGTCTACGAATAGACTCAATACGTGCCAACAATTAACCATGGTTCTCGGTAGCTAAGGTGGCTAAATCAAGAAGTGCTGGAGTAGCGTCAATGAAGTCGCATTGTAGTAGGTTCGAACCTTGGACTAGTGCATTTTTTTCTTCATGTCGTTTATTGTGGATGTATTATGGACACATATCTATCTGTTCCAACGAGTGATTTTTTTATTAGATCCTGAAAATGACCGTACTTATCCGATGGTACGCAGCCAGATTGGACGACGACATAATGATCTGTAGAACGAAAGCAAGGTAGCCTATCCTGTATATTCAAGGTAAGTGTTCGAAATTTTGACCACCTTTGTTTAAAGGAAAACTCCGACTCACTCAGACGACCCACATAACAAATAGATTTGTTATGTGGGTAGGCTCACGAATAAATACATCAGACCGAAACTATAATTTCTTTCAACGGCGTCTGAGCGAAAAGCGCTTGCTATACACTTACAGTAATAGTTATTTAGTGAGGTTTTAAGGGGCGGAACTACGAGGTCATCTGCCCCCAAACATACAGTAAATACAGATAATTATAACATTATTGGTTTTACGTCCCTTTTAACTGCTCTGGCATTTAGATACGCCGGGGTGCCGGATTTTGCTCCGAAGGGGATCTTCAACGTGAAGGTAAATCTACTGACACGGCTCCCTCGCTTTTGCGCACCCTCAAATGCCAGCTGACTGCGCCAGGATAGGAACCTGCAACTTTCGGCACAGCAAGCGAGAACGTTACCGCTGAGCCTCGTATCAAGGCAGTAATTACAGAACGTGTCATATTATGATTCTGGGATAAATATTGAACTATTAAAATTCTAATTATCACGAACAGAGTCGCCTCCGTTGCGTAGTTGTCAGCGTGATTAGCTGCCACCCAGGACGACCTGGGTTCGATTCCCGGCTCTGCCACGAAATTTGAAACGAGGTATGAGGACTTGGACGGGATCTACTCAGCCTCGGGAGATCCAAATGAGTAGAGGTGGTTCGATACCCACCTCAGCCATCCTCAAAGGGGTTTTCCGTGGTTTCCCACTTCACCTTCGGGCAAATACCGGGATGTTATCTACCGTACGGCCACGGCCGCCTCCTTCCCTCTTCCTTGCCTATCCCTCCCGATCGTCCCCTCCCTTCCCATCCCTCAAGAGGACCCTGTTCGCTTTGCAGGTCTGGCCACCTGGGCAAGGTGCTGATTCCACCTCCCCAGTTGTATCCCGCAGACAAGATGTTTCAAGCTCCAGGACACTGCCCATAGAGGCGGCAATGATGGGATCCCTCGCTGAGTCAGTGGGAAAACCTAATCTGGTGGGTAAAATCGACTAAAAAATAATAATTATAACGAATAGTATCCATCCATGGTTTTGAACAGTATTTAGGGGGGAAAAACATTTAAATGAGAGAAGAAAATAGCTTTCCCTATCGTCTTCGTAGATAATGTGAACAAAACCAAGTTGAAATCTTGCTGTACGAGGTAGGGAGGGTATAATAAAATAGTTAAAAAGAATTTAAAAATTCTGCCGTTGGATATTCTTGAACCCGGGATCTTCGAAAGAGCGAGCGGGCGCAATAACACTTGCACACATTTCAAACACACTCTCGAGGTTTTTGTTGCGCTTCTTATTAACACGTATGGTAAAATATTCAATTATTACAGTTAGATCCTAAATATTGATTGGAATGCATTCATTCAGTACCTGGCATGTTTTCTAATTTACTTAAAACAAGTTTCGCGACCGCTTTGCGTTAATAAGGCGAAAGAACAGCAAATAATGCCCTCAAATGACAGCCCTTCGGATTTATTTCATACAACTTAGCGTACAAAATGCCAGCGTGTGATACACTTCGGTCATACAAGCAGGTGTACCGACGAAGAGAACAGAATCATACAGGATTTTGTACCAGCGATCACAGCAGCTTCCTTGCCAGCGGGTGTCGTGTGATACGGGCCTAAAGATATGCTAAGACTTTTTTGTTAAAATTTTATAACAAAACAAGATGTTCGGTAAAGAACGTATAGCCTACTTTCTCCTAAATGCATGGGTATTGTTATAACTCTTTGTCCTTTTCAAGGATTATAATTGATTGTTGGTTGTAGTAGCTTCTTACATACAACGTGCTATACGGATATTATACATGAATATGATGCGCCCTTTGCTAGTGCTATCTCTGTAAAAATTTCATTCAATTCATTTTCACCGTGTTTGAATTGATATGGGGAATCGATTTGCACACATACATGGCCGTTATCTGTAAACTATTGGGCTAATGACCTTGTGGGACAGTCAAAAGATGCTTCCCACAAAAAGGTATGTTGTTGAAAAATTTGGTAGAGATCAAATTATTAGGTTGGTCGTAATTTGATTTAAGCTTTTAACATTTGGGTGGCCGCCATTCCGTTTCCGTCAAGGTGGCGGCGATATAAAACATGACACTGAGGTGGCCTTTGCTAGTGCTATCTCTGTACCAAACTTCGTTCCATTCGGTTTCACCGTGTTTTAAAAGTTAGGGGGAATCGATTTGCACACATACGTGGCCGCTATCCGTACATTATTGGCCTGATGACCTTGTAGTGTGGTCAAAAGAATCTCTATACATAAAGGTATTTTGTTGCAAAATTGGGTAGGGATCAGATTACTAGGTTGGTCGTAATTTGATTCAAGCTTTTAACATAAGGATGGCCGCCATTACGTTTTGATCAAGATGGCGGCGATATAAAACATGACACTGGAGTGCCCTTTGCTAGTGCTACCTCTGTACCAAATTTCGTTCAATTCGGTTTCACCGTGTTTGAATTGATAGGGGGAATCTATTTGCAAACATACATGGCCGCCATCTGCAAACTAATGGGTTGATGACCTTGTAGTTCAGATAAACGACGCTCGCCATACAAGTATAAGTTGTTACAAAATTTGGTAGAGATCAAATGATTAAGTTAGTCGTAATTTGATTTAAGCTTGGAACATTTGGGTGGTCACCATTACGTTTCCGTCAAAATGGTGGCGATATAAAACATGACACTGACGTGTTCTACGCTAGTGCTACCTCTGTACCAAATTTCGTTCAATTCGGTTTCACCGTGTTAGAATAGATAGGGGGAATCGATTTGCACACATACATGGCCGCGATATGCAAACTGTTGGGCTGATGATCTTGTAGTATGGTCAAAATAAGCTTCCCAAGTAAAGGTATGTTGTTGCAAAATTTGGTAGAGATCAGATTATAGATTGGTCGTAATTTATTTAAGCTTTTAACATTTGGGAGGCCGCCATTACGTTTTCATCAAGATGGCGGCGATATAAAACATGACTCTGAGGTGTCCTTTGCTAGTGCTACCTCTGTACCAAATATCGTTCAATTCGGTTTCACCGTGTTTGAAATGATAGGGGGAATCGATTTGCACACATACATGGCCGCCATCTGCAAAATCTTGGGCTGATTACCTTGTAGTTTTGTCAAAAGACGCTTGCCATATAAATATATGTTATTGCAAAATTTGGTAGAGATCGGATGATTAGGTTATTCATAATTAGATTTAAACTTTGAACATTTGGGTGGCCGCCATTACGTTTCCGTCAAGATGGCGGCAGTATAAAACATGACACTGAGGTGGACTTTGCTAGTGCTATCTCTGTACCAAACATCGTTCCATTCGGTTTCACCGTGTTTTAAAAGTTAGGGGGAATCGATTTGCACACATACATGGCCGCTATCCGTACATTATTGGCCTGATGACCTTGTAGTGTGGTCAAAAGAATCTCTATACATAAAGGTATTTTGTTGCAAAATTGGGTAGGGATCAGATTATTAGGTTGGTCGTAATTTGATTCAAGCTTTTAACATAAGGATGGCCGCCATTACGTTTTGATCAAGATGGCGGCGATATAAAACATGACACTGGAGTGCCCTTTGCTAGTGCTACCTGTGTACCAAATTTAGTTCAATTCGGTTTCACCGTGTTCGAATTGATACGGGGTGGAGGGGGGGGGGACATTCAGAGTACACACACTCCACACACAGACACGCAGTCACACACACACAGACAGACCCACAATTTTTGACCCTGTGTAGATCTCATAAGTCTACTTTCATTTTTTGCAAAAATCGAAAGTATGCTAATAATACCATGGTTCGATGCAAGCACTGGCGATCAGAATATCCTTCGATATGTTGTTGTTTCGTTTCATTTGAGGGGCTAGAATATCACGGTTATTTAGCCAGCACAAAGTTCCTCATTTCTCTACTAGAAAGCGCTATTGTGTTCAAGGAGATTAGATATCTATCATCTAACCTCCTTGACTTTCATAGTCAATGAACTACGAAATTCGACATGCAAGCTACCCTCTGGGTGTCAAATAGCAAAGCTTGCACCAGACACCCGAGGCCATACGATATTATTATTATTATTATTATTATTATTATTATTATTATTATTATTATTATTATTACTTGGATGTGTGTGTAGAATTTGTCTGATAACCCGAGTTATTGCGGGCTTGTAATGATATGTTTATTTGCAATTAAGGATTGGGAAGGAGGCGGCCGTGGCCTTAAGATAGAATCCGTCCCGGAATTTGGCCGGATTAGAAGTGGGAAACCACGGAAAACCATTTCCGGGGTGGCTGAGGTGGGAATTGAACCCACTTCTTCACATATTTGCTTCACGAGGCTACGTGTACCCAATTTCAGCCCTCAGACAAGTATTACATTTCTTGGCAGAGCTGGGAATCGAACCCGGACCTCCGGAGCAACACTTCGATATGTTATGTTAATATTCATGCCAGTTTCTTAATTTTATGCCATTACAGGTCACGTGGCATAACGTACCAATTAGATCGTATTCTCTTTATAAATCATCAAAATTCAACGTAGCCTACTCTTCACAAAAATACGTCGTAAGGCAATAAATTTGGCAATGTAGTTACATCCCGACTAAAATGGAATGTGGGCTTTCGTTCAAAAAAGTATGCCTGCTACTGGATTCGATGCGGCATTCTACCTGCTCGCGCCCAGCACTTACGGTGAAGCTTTAACCCTCGCAGCCACGAACACATGGTAAATAGCGCACGCTAAACGTGCTTTAGTTACTGTAGCCGTCCCACCTCAAACGTTTAAGTCCATCTCAAAGTCTTCAATCACGGTTTATGGTGTTGATTTAACTTTCTACTAATACAGATCACGTGGCGTAAGCTATTAATTCGATTGTATTACGTGTATGTGTGTTATTTCAAGGAGCAGTAAGTCATATGTTAGTAGAATGGGCCATAGTATTTGGCGGGGAAAAGTTTAAGGTCGGTTTTTCTTTGCTAGACCCATGACCCAATTACATTGCTGTCACACAGTCACAGCGCAGAGCAATATCGACCATCGGGAGAAATGCGATGTTAGTTGGGTTTCATAAAACTAAATAATAAGGGGCGGGGGGACCACACTGCACCCGCCCCCGCAGCAGCAGACATACACCCCACCCTGGCGGAGACAGGACAACGGACCACCGGGCAATAACTGACAGGCTAGTATATATATATATATATTTTATTTTTTTCGATAATGTTCCTGCGTGGAATTGAGTTTTAAATTTGTTAAGAATAGGCCTACTTGGCAGTAGGGGGCATGGTGGCTCAGCGGTCTAGCTGAATGCCTCTCACCAAGGCAGTCCGGGTTCGATTCATGGTCAATGCATGTGAGATTTTCGAAGTGAAATGCCATGTCCTGTGGTTCGGATTCCACGTAAGAAGGAGGTCCCGTGGCTCATGATCTCGAGATTAACGGTCACGTTACACTACAAGTTTCCTTTTTTTCCTTGGCAGTAAAGGGAATGCGAAAAGTAGTTCATGAAAGGCTAGCCCAGTTCTCGTATAAAACCATCGTTATATATGATGTTGATAACTGCATTACCGTAATGTGGGTTAATTTCAGAACAGCCATTGTGCAGAAAGATAATACAGGTATTGCCGACTCGTTACAATATTTCATATTAAAGCATGTCATTATTTAAATACTGATACGAATACTGAGACCATGTGGTTGGTGTTTAAACAGTTGACACCAGAGATCACATGAGCGTTTACCCTTCAGAATTTAATTTTGACCAATCACATAACCCGTACTGTAGGTGTTCGTTGATACTTCCGTTGAGTAGTAGCTCGCCGATTAACTTTGCATTGAAAAACACGTTTCGAATGCCAAAGGGATAAAAGTGTTGAGGAAAGTTACTCGGGGAGTGGATGCCCATCACTTTTATCCAGCGATTGAAAAAAGACCCATTTTGGAAGAAAATATCTTCACTTGTGTTTTTCTTGCGGTCTGTTTAACATTCAGTGAGATCAGGAGGCTCACATCGACGGTGCTCACTTTTCTTAAGCAAAATTGGCAGCTATTTTAAGTTGTGGATATATGTAGCTTATTGTGCGTTCAAAACCCTACAGGTTATTAATAATAATAAAAACAAGTAGTTCCGTGAAGAACTATACAGCCTATTTTCATATATCCTGCTCATGTTAATTGCCTCTATCAACATACAAAATTTCAGTTTAATTGCTGTAACAGATTCGTAGATATTGAGAACCGTCTAAATATTTCAGATGGTCGCCAGGTTGGATTTTTATTTTTGAACTATTACATTAAGATTATTGTGTACGTGTGGTATTCAAACTGCAATCGCAAAATTAGAACACGAGAAGTAAAAACGAGATTTTAAAATTACGCACAGCAGCCATCTTGTGATTATGCAAACAATTGAAATAAATTAGATGCCAGTGGATCAACATTTGTATAAGCATTTAATGTGCAACGTTTCACGAGTCTCGGATAGTTAATTCGCGAGAAACGTCCATTTAAATATTTATACTTCGCGTCGCCGCCATGTTGGATTTGTGCTCACCAGGTTACTGAAAGTCTTATTGGTGAACATATGTTCATAGTCTCTATGATCATAAAAAAATTCAGTTTGGTTGCTGTAAAAGATTCATAGATAATGAGAACCGTCTAAATATTTCGAAAGCTCGTCATTTAGGATTGTTATATGTATAGGCCATGGAGTTATGTACCATTCAAGGACAATTATTGCCTAGGTTCATTATTCAAATTTTCACTTCGATCGCATGATTACGAAACAAGAAATAAAAACATAATTTTAAAATTTCGCACAGCCGCCATCTTGAGGTTATGTAAACAATTGAATTAAATTTGATGGCAGTGCATTACAATCTGCAAAATCATTTATTGTACCACATTTCACTGCGCTCAGAGAGTTAAATCACGAGAAAAGTCTATTAAAATATTTCAAATTCGCTTGGTCGCCATGTTCGTTTTGTACTTGACAGGATTATGAGATATACATGGGTAAACTTATTTCAGTACCCTTTATCACCGTACAAAATTGCAGGGTGATATCTGTAATAGTTTCGGAGATATAGAATGTCAGTGAAATATTTCGCACAGCCGCCATTTTGAGGTTATGTAAACAATTGGACAAAATTAGACTTTAGTGCATTACAGTGTGTATAAACAATTGCTGTACCAAGTTTCATTACGTTTGGATAGTTAAATGGCGAGAAAAGTCTATTTAAAAATCTCAACTTCGCTTGGCCGCCATGTTGGTTTTGTAGTCACCAGGTTTTTGAAAGTCCCATAGGTGAACTTCTAGTAGTGCCTTTTATCACCGTACACAATTTCAGGGCGATATCGGTAATAGTTTCGGAGATATTGAATCCTAGTGAAATATTTCGCACAGCTGCCATGTTCGATTGGTGAGAGGTAACAAAATTTGAAGGGCACGGTCGAGGTCGCCGGGAATAGCGCTATGAACTTACCGAGTTTCATTGAAATCGCTCCAGCCGTTTAGATTTTATTAGGGACACACACACACACCTCACACACACACACACACACACACACACACGGACAAAAGGTGATCTCATAAGCCTATTTTTTCAAAATTGAAAATAGGCTAAAAATCAGGGGCTGGTTAAGAAAGAAACAAAACATCTTACGGAAATATTGAGTGCTCTAAAAACAGCATTCTCCTGTGATAAAGGCCTACTGGAAATTCAGAATACATAGTTGACTAGTGTTGGTGCTTAAATTAGGGGTTGGGCAAGTGATTATTTCAGTCCAGTATACTTGAGAGTGAGTGGAATTAATCTCATGACATGTGTTATTGAGGTGTCTGTAGAACCGTGTGTATTTGAGGAGTGCCAGGATAGAAACATAGAAGTCCAGTAAAGCACTTATTAGAAAATGAAATAAATACTGCTACATTCGTGGCGTTTCAAAAGTGGTTTAATGTAGAATTAGCGGTCTTTGATCGAAGATGTTTGCAGGATCATACTATCATCGTGTATTCCATGAAAGCGTGAATGCAACAAATGTGGAGTTTCAGTTTTTGTTCCGGCGCTCCTCATTTGTAATTACAAGCCTATTTTCATTTATGAAACAAGTAGTTCCGTGAAGAACTATACAGCCTATTTTCATATATCCTACTTATGTTAACTGCCACTATCAACATACAAAATTTCAGTTTGATTGCTGCAATAGATTCGTAGATATTGAGAACCGACATAATATTTCGGATGGTCGCCATGTTGGTCACATGGGTACAATATGTAGGTCCTAGAGTTATGTACTGTTACATGAAGATTATTGTGTACGTGTAGCATTCAAACTTCAATCGCATGATTAGGATACAAGAAGTAACAGGGAGATTTTAAAATTTCGCACAGCTGCCATCTTGTGGTTATGGAAACAATTGAAATAAATTAGATACCAGTGGATTAACAACCGTATAAGGATTTACTGTACCAAGTTTCACTGCACTCAGATGGTTAAATTGCGAGAAACGTCCATGTGAATATTTATACTTCGCGTCGCCGCCATGTTGGATTTGTGATCAACAGGTTATTCAAAGTCCTACAGGTGAACTTAAGTTCATAGCCCCTATGAGCATACAAAAATTCAGTTTGATTGCTATAATAGATTCTTAGATATTCAGAGCCGTCTAAATATTTCAGATGGTCGCCATGTCGGATTGTTAAATGTATAGGCCATAGAGTCCTGTACCATTAAAGGAAAATTATTGCGTTGGTTCATTATTCAAACTTTCACATCGGTCACATGATTACGACATAAGAAATGAAAACTTAATTTTAAAATTCGCAAAGACGCCATCTTGTGGTTATGGAAACAATTGAAATAAAGTTGATGCCAGTGGATTAACATTCGTATGAGGATTTACTGTACCAAGTTTCACTGCACTCGGATGGTTAAATTGCGAGATACGTCCATGCGAATATTTATATTTTGCGTCGTCGCCATGTTGGATTTGTGATCACCAGGTTATTTAAAGTCCTATAGGTGAACTTAAGTTCATAGACCCTATGAACATAAAAAATTCAGTTTGATTGCTATAATAGGTTCGTAGATATTCCGAGCCGTCTAAATATTTCGGATGGTCGCCATGTTGGATTGTTAAATGTATAGGCCATAGAGTCATGTACCATTAAAGGAAAATTATTGCGTAGGTTCATTATTCAAACTTTCACATCGATCGCATGATTACGATACAAGTAATAAAAACTTAATTTTAAAATTCGCAAAGCCGCCATCTTGAGGTTATGTGAACAATTGAACTGAATTAGATACCAGCGTATTACAATGTGTATGAACATTTCCTTTACCAGATTTCATTGCGGTTGGAACATTAAATCGCGATAAAGGTCTATTTAAAATTTTCAAATTCGCTTGGCCGCCATGTTCGTTTTGTAGTTAACCAGTTTTTGAAAGTCTTGTAGATGAACCTCCAGTAGTGTCCTTTATCTCCGTACAAAATTTTAGGGTGATACCGCTAATAGTTTCAGAGATATAGAATGCCGGTGAAATATTTCGCACAGCCGCCATCTTGAGGTTATGTAAACAATTGAACGAAGTTAGATGTCGGTGCATTACAATGTTTATAAGCATATACTGTACCAAGTTTTATTGCGTTTGGTTGGTTAAATCGCGAGAAACGTCTATTTGAAAGTCGCAAATTCGCGTGGCCGCCATGTTGGTTTTGTAGTTACTAGTTTTTCAAACGTCACATAGGTGAATTTCTAGTTGTTCCCTTTACAACCGTAAACAAATCCAGGGTGATATCGGGAATGGTTTCGGAGATATTGAATGCTGGTGAAATATTTCGCACAGCCGCCATGTTGGATTGGTGAGACGTAACAAAATTTGAAGGGTACGGTCGGGGTCACCCGGATAGTGCTATGAACTTACCGAGTGTCATTGAAATCGCTCCAGCCGTTTAGATTTTATTAGGGACACACACACACACACTCCTCTCACACACACACACACACACACACACACACACACACACACGCACACACACACACACACACGGACAAAAGGTGATATCATAAGCCTATTTTTTCAAAATTGAAAATAGGCTAAAAATAGGCTTATGAGATCACCTTTTGTCCGTGTGTCTGTCTGTGTGTGCGTGAGTGTGTGTGTGATGGAGTGTGTTCCCCCTAATAACTTCTAAACGGCTGGTGCAATTTCAATGAAACTCGGTAAGTTTATAGCATTATTTTGGACGATCCCGACCGTGTGCTTCAAATTTTGTTATGTCTCACCAATCGAACACGGCGGCTGTGCGAAATATTTCACCAGCATTCAATATCTCCGAAACTATTACCGATATCACCCAGCAATTATGTACGGTTATAAAGGGAACTACTAGAAGTTCACCTATGTGACTTTTGAAAACCTGGTAACTACAAAACCAACATGGCGGCAAAGCGAAGTTGCGACTTTTAAATAGACGTTTCTCGCGATTTAACCAACCATACGCAATAAAACTTGGTACAGTATATGTTTATACACATTGTAAAGCACCGACATTTAACTTCGTTCAATTGTTTACATAACCTCAAGATGGCGGCTGTGCGAATTATTTCACCGGCATTCTATATCTCTGAAACTATTAGCGGTATCACCCTGAAATTTTGTACGGAGATAAAGGGCACTACTCGAAGTTCATCTATAAGGCTTTCAAAAACTGGTTAATACAAAACGAATATGGCGGCCAAGCGAAGTTGAAAACTGTTGAAAATATGGCGACTATCCGATATATTTAGCTGGATCTCAATATCTACGAATCTATTACAGCAATCAAACTAAATTTTTTAATGTTCATCGGAGCTATGAACATAAGTTCACCTATAGGACTTTCAATAAGCTGGTGATCACAAATTCAACATGGCGGCGCCGCGAAATATAATATTCACATGGCCGTTTCTCGCAATTTAACCATCCGAGTGCAGTGACACTTCGTACAGTAAATCCTTATACAAATGTTAATCCACTGGCATCTATTTTTTTCAATTGTTTCCATAACCCCAGGATGGCAGCTGTGCGAAATTTTAGAATCTCTTTTTTACTTCTTGTGTCCTAATCATGCGAATGAAGTTTTAATACTACACGTACACAATAATCTTCATGTAACAGTACAGAACTCTTAAGACCTACATATATAAAAATCCAACATGGCGACCATCATCTATAGTCAGTCGGTTCTCAATATCTACGAATCTATTGCAGCAATCAAACTGAAATGTTGTATGTTGATAGTGGCAATTAACATAAGTAGACTTGACTTACTTGACTTAATTCCTATGTCCCCTCTCGGAGCAAAGGGCTGCAACAAAATTCCTCCACTGATTTCTTCTCCCAGCCAGCCTCTGCAGGTCTGCCCAGGATTTGCCAGTCGCCTTCCCCTCCTCCTCAACACCTCTTCTCCATGTATGTCTTGGCCTACCCCTTCCTCGGGTGCCCTGGGGGTTCCAACTAAGTGCTTCTTTTTCAATGGCGTCCTGCTTTCTCAGACAATGGCCTATCCAACTCCATTTGCTACATTTTATTTCTAGATGTATTGGCCTTTCGTTTGTTCTCTTCATAAGTTCCTCATTTGAAATAATTTCTGGCCAATAGATGCGTAGAATCCTTCTCAGGCAACGGTTCGTGAAGACTTGGAGACTCCTGGTGATCTGGGTTGTAACTTTCCAAGTTTCACTTCCATACAGGAGAACTGCTTTGACATTACTACGAAAGATTCGTAGTCTCGTCCTGGTCGAGAAGTCGCGAGCTTTCCAAACCGGATATAATTGAACAAATGCAAAGTTTGCTTTTTTGATGCGGCTCTTAGCATCTGCGCTAGCACCACCTCCTCTGCAATGATGCTACCAAGATATGGAAACTCCCTCACAGTTTCAATTTCTTCTCCATTTATTTTGCACTTGCGGTTTGTATTTATTAAACTGTTTACTCGCATTTCTTTGGTCTTGTTGCAACTTATCTTCATTCCTGCTCTTGATGCCTCTTCGGTGATGCGCCTTAACTTCATTTCCATATCCGTAAAGTTCTGAGAGATTGCACAAACATCGTCAGCAAAATCCAAGTCTTCTAGCTGTTGCATCAACTTCCATTGCAATCCACTTCTTGTTCCAAACATTACCTTTCTCATAACCAGGTCCATAACAATAAGGAAGATGGTAGGAGATAGGATACATCCCTGTTTAACTCCTGAATTGACATGTATTGGTTCAGTAAGCTTCCCTTCATGGACCACCTGGCATCGATAATTGGTATAAAAGCTCCTTAAAAGGCTGATGATCTTCTCAGGTATTCCAAATCTAGCCAACGCCTTCCACATGAATTCTCTCCTCAGGGAATCAAAGGCTTTGCAGAAATCCACAAACATAAGGTAAAGTGTAGTATTCCCTTCCACACACTGTTCCACCATAATCCTCAACGTGTTTATCTGATCAATGCATGATCTGTTTTTCCTGAATCCAGCTCGTTCTCTTCTCAGTTTCTGATCCACAATATTTATAATTCGATCTAACAGAATCCTTGTGAACACCTTACTTGGTATTGAAAGTAAGGTGATACCTCGCCAGTTGTCACATAGTGTCCTATCCCCTTTCTTCGGCAATTTCACCAGTAAACCTCGTTCCCAGTCTTCTGGAATCTTCTCCTGTTCCCATCTCTTTATAAATAGGGGATGGAGTAGTTCATCTGATAGTTCTATGTCTTCTTTCAGGATTTCAGGACGGATATTATCACCCCCAGGTGCTTTCCCACTTTTTGTCTTTTTGATAGCTGTAATAATGTATTCCTTGGTTGGTGTATCAATGTTTATTCTTTCATCTGGCATTATTTCTTCCTGCATTTCCACTTCTGTCCCATCATCTTCCATATTTAACACCTCTGAAAAATGCTCCTTCCATCGTTCCAGTTGTTCCTTTTCACCAGTAATCATGTCACCATTTTTGCTTTTCACAGGTCCTCCTCTCTGAGTCTTCCTTTTAGATAGAATTTTCGTTACCTCGAAGAGGGTTTTAAGGTCTCCAGTTCCTGCAGCATTTTCCGCTTTTAATGCTTGTTCTTCTATCCACTGTCGCTTGTCCTTCCTTGCATTCCTTTTTACCTCCCTGTCTTTTCCATTATACCTTTCCTGTGCAGTGAGCTTTTGTTGTCGTGTTCTGCTTCTGATGATTTCCTGCTTGATGTTCTTCCTAGCTTCAATCTTCTGCCATGTGTCATCTGACATCCATTCTTTTACCCCTTTCTTTCTGAAGCCAAGCACTTCGCCACTGGTTTCCACAAAGACATCCTTAACTTTTTTCCATTCCTCATCGATTGTGTCTCCATCTGTCCTATCTAGGACTTCAAAACGGTTTCTCAACTTTATCCTGAACTGATATTTATGCTGTTCATTATTTTTCAACTTCTGTGCATCATATCTTTTCCATTGGGATTCTACAGCTGGTTTATTTACTTTGATATTAATACGTAAGTGAGCTATCACAAGATGGTGATCGCTTCCTGAATCAGCCCCTCTCTTGTTTCTCACATCATGTAATGATCTTCTCCACTTCCGGCGGGAGATGGCCACGTGATCAATCTGGTTTTCTGTCGAGCCATCGGGAGATACCCATGTTACTTTGTGGCAGGTTTTGTGTGGAAAGATGGTTCCTCCTATCGCAATATCTCGTTCTGCTCAAAAGTCCACAAATCGTTCTCCGTTATTGTTTTGCTCGCCCAATCCGTGCGTTCCAATGATGTGTTCAACTCCCTCATTTTCATCACCAACCTTTGCGTTTAGGTCACCCATTAGGATTACTATATCTCTTGTTTTTATTTCCTTCATGGTTGCATTTAACTCGAGTAAAAGTTGTCCTTTTCTTCGTTTGTCGCCGATTCAGTTGGAGCATAGCATTGCACTATGCTGACATTTCTAACGTTTGTCTTAAATCTTGCCAACATAATTCTTCCTGAAACGGGTTTCCATGCGATAAGGCTTTTCTTTGCAATTTTACTTAGTAGCATTCCCACACCCTCTGCATGGTCTCTTCCCTCTTCATTTCCAGAGTAGAGAAGGGTAAATCCTTCAGTTGTTCGTTGTTCTCCAAAGTCCTTCCAACGTACTTCACTCAATCCTAGAATGTCCAACTGGTAGTTTCTCATTTCTGCGCAGACCTGCTTTAGCCTGCCTGTTTGGCGTCAAGTTCTTATATTCCAGCATCCAATTTTCGTAATCATTTTCATGCCAAAAATCGTCAACTGTTTATCAGTCCGGTTATTTTCTGTTGCAGTTTCAGTTATCGAATAAGTTCAGATGTGTGAGTGATTGGCCCACAGCACCCTATCATGGTGGAGGGGCTGCCTCCTCACTGTGTCCAAGCTCACAGATGTGGAGTTAGATGTTCAACTCTTCTCTAGTTTGATTTTCCAGAGTGGGACGAGATATCCACTCCAACCCTCCTCCTTTGCGGCCGGGTTTGGGACTGTCCTTGGCGGAGTTAACATAAGTAGGATATATGAAAATAGGCTGTATAGTTCTTCACGGAACTACTTGTTATTGTACCGGTTTCGGCCATATTGTGGCCTTCCTCGGCACTAATAATAATATGAATAGAAATGCAAGACTTTCAGTACCTTTAATAAAATGTCATAAATTTCTAAAAATTAATCGTCTAAAAGCTTAAAAACACATACACTAAAATTTAAAAAAAACAGAACTGTTACAAAAATATGTTAAATATGGAATAAATAAATCTTGGTATAAAATCCGCTTGAAGAAGGAACAGTGAGTGATGTCATATAGCCAAAAAAAATAGGTGAAGATTGAAGTTGTCAGAATGGGTATAATCATGTAAAATTGTGAAGAGGCTGTGGAATGATATCATTAAAATAAATATTCCAAGCTGTATACTCAGTAGCCTACTATATATTGCCCGCTCTACAGCTTGGGATATTTATTTTAATGATAACATTCCACAGCTTCTTCACAATTTTACATGATTATACCCATTCTAACAACTTCAATCTTAAGCTAAACATATTCCTATTTATATACATATAACATCCACACCACTGTTCCTTCTTCAAGCTGGTTTTATATCAAGATTTATTTCGTATTTAACATATTTTTGTAACATATCTGTTGTTTTTTTTAATTTTAGTGTACCGGTATGTGTTTCTTAGCTTTTAGACGATTAACTTTTTAGAAATAGCTTTGGGAGCAACCTTCTTTTATGACATTTTTTCCCGAGCACTGTAAGTCTTGCTTTTCTATTGAAATTATTATTTGCGCTGAGGAAGGTCACAATGTGGTCGAAACCGGTACAATAAAAAGTATAAATTAATATTGACTTCAGTTTTTAATCTTCAGAACTTATTATTATTACTATTATTATTATTATTATTATTATTATTATTATTATTATTATTATTATTGTAAAGTAATTTAATGTTAGAATCCCTGTAACAGTTTCCTTTGTAATTAAAAGGCTACTATGATAGGCTACATGGGAGTTTAAAAGCAGGAAGCATCCCAAACCTATCTGGTCTAAACGCGCCATTGAACACATTCCTCCGCTATATACCTTAATCCGACACCATTGACAAAATAAGCCGTATAAGGTCTGGTTGGTTGGTTGGTTCCTTAGTTTAGGGGCTGCGACAACGCGGTCATGTAGCCCCGTGTACTTTGGGTGAGTGTAGAATCTGTCTGATAACCGGTGTTAATTGTGATGACTGTATTAGTATGTGTATCTGTTTTTTTAATTCAAGTAGGGACTGCAACTTTGAATTTTGAAATAGTTCCTACTTTTGCCGCCAAACGCCACCGTCAACGACTACTAGGCCTAGTTCAGAACTAGCTACTAGACGCCACCGCAGTCGGCTCTTGGCAACGAACGTAGCAACCAAAGAGCGTTGTTTACATTCTTAACCTATCCAATTTAGTTTCACACAGGTGTAATTAGTGGAAAGATCTTTAACATGCCATAAATCTATGACATGGGACCGCCGGCTTTACTTCCCCTCCGAAGGAAGGCATACTGAGGGATTTTTAACGCTCTTAAAAAATCCGACGGCTTCGGCCGGGTTTGAACCCGCTATCTTGGGCATAGAAGCTCAGCATGCTACCGACTACGCCACCGAAGCCGCTCGTATAAGGTCTTCGAGGTGAAAAAGAATAAGAGTCAAGTAGTCAAGTGTGATGTGGAATAACGAGTGCCGCCATTGGTTGCGCATAGCCACGTTATGGTGCCTGTCACACGGGCTCTCGGATAATTTGCGGCTATTGACGCCGCCCCAGAGACCTCTAGCAGCGCGCCGGACAACTATCCACCATTCTTGTGACGTCACGCGTCGTGGATCGTTAAGCCTGTTGCCGTGGCGACGGTGGTCCAAGCCCACCTCAACCAAGGAATCAACACCATACCAAATTGTGTCCTCGCGTTAAAGGTTTAATTCAGGGGTCTTGCTGCTTCATAACGAAGGGTTTCATTTCAACTAGCGATGGCCGCTTGCATGTTTACGAAAATATTGAACATAATTTGATGCAAATAAATATTAACCAAAATCAATCGATGTATTTAATGTATTAATCATTTGCTTAATTATTCTATACTATAGGCGTTAACCATGTACAATAGGTTGTGGAGTTACGCCCTGATGTACCAATCGAGCTCATCATCCGAAGCTTGGTACACAATTCATCTGGTATGCTTAGTTGGTGTGCCAGGATAAAGCTCCGCTACATTATTTTTTTAAATCGTGTTTACCCTCCAGGGTGGTGGTCCCAGGGACTCAGCGAGGGAACTCACCCCTACCGCCTATCCAGGCAGTGTCCTAGAGCTGGGAACATCTAATCAGAAGGGATACAACTGGTGAGGTGAGATTAGCACCTCGCCCAGGCGGCCTCACCTGCAAAGCGAACAGGGGCCACATGAGGGAAGGGAGGGGAAGATTGGGATGGATAGGCAAGGAAGAGGGAAGGAGGCGGCCGTGGCCTTACGGTAGGGACCATCCCGGCATTTGCCCGAAGACGAAGTGGGAAACCACGGAAAACCACTTCGAGGATGGCTGAGGGGGAATCGAACCCCCTCTACTCATTTGGGCCACCTGAGGCTGAGTAGACCCCGTTCCAGTCCTCGTACCACTTTTCAAATTTCGTGGCAGAGCCGGGAATCGAATCCAGGACCTCCAGGGCGGCAGCTAACCATGCTGACCGCTACGCTACACTCCGCTACATACATGGCTAAATTTTGAGAAATTGCGGTTTTAAATTACTTTGTGGTGTAAGACAATATTTATTTATTATTTATTTATTTATTTAATTATTTATTTATTTATATATTTATTAATTTATTTATTTATTCATTTACAGTATTTATTTATTTATTTATTTATTTATTTATTTACAGTATTTATTTATTCATTTACAGTATTTATTTTGGCCTGTTTGCCATTTCTTGATGAATGCAGTACATTTGCATTTTTCTGTTGGCACAGGCTAGAGTAAAATGTGGCTTTTCACCCATGTCTCAGCCTCACTCATGGCTGTGATTATATGGAAGTTACTGAGGTATGGGTGGTGCTTAGTAATGACATTCAGGGCACAGTCAGTGCCTGTGGATGCTGTGAAAGGTTCTACTCATAGGGTTAGTACTGCTGTTCTGACTCAGTGAGGAAAGCAATGGCAAACCACCTCACTCCTTATCTTTCCTAGTACGCCTCAATGCCTTGGGTTTTTGTGGGTATCTACCCACATAAGCTATCGACGGTACTTTTTGAGGATACAACCAACCTTCGGGCTGACTACATAACAGACAGTATTTATTTATTCTCTTACAGTATTTATTTATTCATTTTCAGTATTTATTTACAGTATTTATTTATTTGCACAAGCCTCCGTGGCTTAGGCGGCAGCACGCCGGCCTCTCACCGCTGGGTCCGTGGTTCAAATCCCGGTCACTCCATGTGAGATCTGTGCTGGACAGAACGGAGGCAGACAGGTTTTTCTCCGGGTACTCCGGTTTTCCCTGTCAAAATTTCATTCCAGCAACACTCTCCAGTATCATTTCATTTCATCTGTCATTCAAAATCATTGCCCCAGAGGAGTGCGTCAGGCCTCGGCAGCCGGCACAGTTCATATCCTCGCCGCTAGATGGGGGCTTCATTCATTCCATTCCTGACCCGGTCGGAGACTGGAAGCAGGCTGTGGATTTTCATTTCATTTATTTATTTATTTACAGTATTTATTTATTCATTTACAGTATTTATTTATTTATTTATTTATTTACAGTATTTATTTATTCATTTACAGTATTTATTTACAGTATTTATTTATTCATTTTCAGTATTTATTTATTTATTTACTTATTTACAGTTTATTTACAGTATTTATTTATTTACAGTATTTATTTATTCATTTACAGTATTTATTTATTCATTTACAGTATTTATGTATTTATTTACAGTATTTTTTATTTATTTACAGTATTTATTTATTCATTATTTATTTACAGTATTTATTTACAGTATTTATTTATTTACAGTATTTATTTATTTATTTACAGTATTTATTTATTCATTTACAGTATTTATATATTTTTTAATTATAAATTTATTTTTTAATTATTATTTTATTTATTTACAGTATTTATCTATTTATTTATTTACAGTATTTTATTAGCTTGCCACGGTGGGTGAGTGGATAGCGTGTCGGTCTACTAACCCCAAGATAGCAGGTTCGCTCCTGGCCGTGGTAAGTGATTTTTTTTTAAAGGCGGTAAAAATACGATACGCATGTCATACGATGTTGGCATGTCAAATAACCCATTTGAATTCACTAGGCCGAGTTCATAATGGCAAAATTAATCTCGGGAGTTTCCGCCAACACACAGTTCATCATTTCTCTACTATTAAGCGCTATAGTGTTCAAGGAGATTAAATATCTAACCTCCTTGACTTTCATAGTGATTCAAGGAACAACGAAATTCGACATGCAAGCTACCCTATGGGTGTCAAATTACAAAGCTTGCACCCGGCACCGAGGCCATACGAAAAAAGTATTTTATTTATTTATTTATTTATTTATTTATTTATTTATTTATTTATTTATTTATTTATTTATTTATTGTGTTCAATTTGTACGAGTGTAACTTAAGGATTCAATATTATGTATTTTCAACTTGTTATGATCCGGCCTAACGGGGCTAATGACATCGACATTTGTCCATGTTTAGGACTATGTGTGTGTGCAAAGGGATAGATGACCTAGAAGTTATCAACAATCATTATCTTATATATTAAAATAGTTTTTACAAAATTTCACCCTTTACTAAATCTGAAATATCTCGGGAAGTATTTGCGCTACGACGACGTTTGTTGTCTTAAAATGTAATGCCCGTCAAGCACCGTCGATTGATACCCACATTACTTGATTATATCATTCGAGTATTAAAATAATTGCGAATATTACTTCCTTCAAGGTCTCACGCTAGGCGACAACGACTAACGCTGTAACATGATATTCAAAGCCGCCCCAATAATAAATCTAACTTGATATTAACAGAGAGTTCCCTAATTACGTCATGATATCGTTAACTTCTACCTGCTCCACTCGGGCGCTAATGTCGCATGTATCCATACATGATAACGTTAACTTCTACCTGTTCCACTCGGGCGCTAATGTCGCATGTATCCACACAATAAGTAGAAGGGGATTCTGTGCACATAATTTTATTAAAACTTCTCAAAGAATGGATTACTTTGAGACTGAAATGCTCATGCACAATCAGCAGTCATTTTGCTAATGACACTGTCATGTCAACATCTGTTTGAATGACAACAAATACTGTATACGAAAGACAACTAATTTCACGAAGAAGCCGCTACAGTCGAATGTTGGAACCACCATTTTGTATGGTGTATCCGGACTTTCTGTTATATAGCCTTTGGTCTCACCAGCTACAAACTGTCTTCTTTTCGTTTCATCATTCGTCCTTATAGATTGTGTGCTCAATCAATACAATGAATCATATTATGATGAATGAGAGGCGACACTCAATTACAAATGTTATAAAGATTAAAGGTGACGGTAATTTTCTGTTCAGGTCATTGGCATATTGTGAGTACAACAATCAGAGTTTATTTACACAGGTTAGAAAGCGAATTGTAAAACATGTTACAGACAAGTGGAATAATTATTCTTCCTTTACTGTTGGCAACAGGGATATGTACGAAACTGCTATCAATACGAGCGATGATTATAAAATGTATATGTCTATGAATGGTGTTCATGGAGGTCATGTTGAGTTAGTTGTCGCTGCTCAAGTTTGCAAAATGGATATTTATTCGTGGATTACTACTCTCGTATGGAAGGTGACCGGTTAAAATATATACGTCATCAACAAACGAAGTTACGAGTTGATACATATGCCGGTTTAGCAGACGCCTTGCATGTACGAGCAGAAAATGAAAATCTCAGAGTCGGTCGTATTGTAGTTTTGCCATCTTCTTTTACAGGCAGCCCAAGGAGAATATTGCAAAATTATCAGGATACGATGGCGATAGTGAGGAAGTTTGGAAAGCCAGATGTATTCATTACGTTCACCTATAACGTGGGCTGCCAGAAATATTTCATACAGCATTCATCTCTGGGAAACGGCTAATAATAGGCCTGATATTGAAGTGAGAGTTTTCCATTGCAAAGTAAAGGAATTGCTACGATTGATTAATGTTAAGGAAATTTTCGGTAAAAGCATATCTATATACAGTGGAATTTCAAAAACGAGGTCTCCCGCACATCCATTTACTCTTAACTTTAACGGAAGATTGTAAGTTTCGAGAAATTTCTGACATTGACAGTGTGGTGTCAGCCGAAATACCAGATCTCGAGGATGAAGCGCTATACGAGTTGGTAAGGCGTCATATGGTACATGGTCCTCACGGATCTTTGAATCCTGCTACAGTCTGTATGAAAGATGGCAAATTTAAGAAAGATTTCCCTAAACAGTTTCTGGAAGAGACCAAAGATAATGCCAATGGTTATCCTTCGTATAGGAGAAGAAATAATGGACGGATTATTATAAAAACAATTCGCGGTTATTGACATTGAAGTCGATAGTCGATTCATTGTTGCCTACAATCCATTTCTTGTACTTTACGTGCAAGCTCATATTAATGTTCAAATATGCTCATCCACAAATATCTTATATATTAAAATCCACAAGTATGTGTATAAAGGTCATGACTGCTGTATTGTTAAAATATGTCCTGAAGGCGAAACGGTGAACTATGATGAAATTACTTCTTTTCTAAATGCTAGATATGTTGGTCCAACTGAAGTCGCATTCAGGATATTTTCATTTCACATGCATGAACAGTCACATTCTATCTTGCGATTACCAGTTCACTTGCCAAACTTGCAAAATATCTATTTTAAAAATGATAACGCTCCTGATATTTCACTTCAAGCACAGTTGCGCAACACGGAATTACAAGCGTGGTTCAAGTTAAATCAAGATTCGCAAGCAGAAAGTCCGTATATATATACAGGGTGTATTTGATATGATGGAAGTCCTTTACACTGGTGATAGAAGATGGTATTCTAAGCAAATATCTTCATGAAATTAAGTCGGATCTTAATTAGTGTAGGTGGAATTAAATCACAAAAATCGTCGGTCAATGTCTTGGAAACGGTCTTTCACTTCGTTCCCCTCAGCAGCAGAGCTGACTTCTCCCCGTCACCCTCCCCTCCTACGCTGAGGAATGTTGACCAGAGTCTGCAGTTGAGTGACCTCCTCGCCTTGTCTGCCAATGACATTGAAATACACATACCGAGCCTATGAACAGCTGATTCACACCTTCATGGGGAGTGGCTACATGACTAGTGATGGTGGATCTGGCTAGGATTTTGCCAGCTTCTTGAACTATGCATAGAAAATAGAAATCCTAAAGATTTGGTAAATTCATTTAAGGAACTGTTGGTCTATCTTTGTGTGAAGGTAGTGCAACAACTGTAATAAACATATTAATAATACTAATAATAGTAATAATAGGCTTTTAGACACACTAACTTCTTTTATGTTTCTTTTTGGTATGTCGAGTTGCCAGACTTTAATGTACGTAGGATTTCTTGTATGTGCCATGAAATCCATGGAGATGATCGTATTAGATCCCATTCATTTACTACATGACTGAACGTAGATCGCACCCTCGGGAAGGTTAGCACTCTACCACCAGAACTACACATGCTGACTCTTATTATTATTATTAGACTATTATTATTATTATTATTATTAGACTATTATTATTATTACTATAACACTGTATTATAACAATGAATTTGTATTTTATTTTCATTTTCGTGTATTTTCATATGTATTTACATTGTTGATGGACCAATGGCCAGTTAATGGCCACCCGAGGGCTGGAGATGGGATGGGACAATTCACAATATGAACATGTGGTACCGTACTAGTATTAAATCTTGGAAGTAGTTTTCCATGGGTTCCCACTTCTACCCCAGGCAAATGCCGGGATTGTTCCTTACTTAAGGCCACGGCCGCCTTCTTCTCAATAATCATAACCGCTGGCAGTGCAGCCCATGAAGGGCCTAGGCCTACCATGCGACCGCTGTCCAGCCATTTGGCCTGCAGATATTAGGGTGACGCGTGGTCAGTGCATCGGGTCCCCTCGGCCAATAATCTTGATTTTCCTGACTCGGGCACTACCTCACTGTCAGACAGATACTCAATTGCCCTCACGAGGCTTAGTACATTGCGTTCCAGCCCTCACGTCAGTTTCTAATATCCCTGATGGAGCCAGGAATCGAACCCAGGGCCTCCAGGTGAGAGGCAGTTGCACTGCCCCAACACCACAGGGCCGGCGCCTTCTTCCGAATCCTCACCTGAATTACAAATACCCACATTAAGTTACTACAGAAACCACAAAACACAGGTTATCACACAAATTCTACCCACACCCAGCTACATGGGGCTAAATGACCAAAATCGCCAAGCCTCTCAAACAAAACATCAAGTATTTTACTTCCGTCCTAAATGCCTAGTTCTGAACAGACTACGGGATGTCGGAATTTCGTCACACTGCATTTCATTAAGTGAATGTTTTTAGTATTTTCAGGAACTAGTCAACAGAAGGTCCGACACGGACGCCAATGATACATCAGGGCTGAGTATCGAAATTATTTTATACATGAACATCAATCAATGAATTCCACACTTACAAAGTAGGCTACACAATACTACCGGTCCTAACGTCCCAAGCCATTGCGTGCGTTGTCAACAACAACAACAAGAACAACGGCAATGCACATTTTCTTAGGAGACGGTAGCGTTTATCCTCATAACAGCTGATAGCCTACCACCCCTCAAGTCAACCGGTAAGGTCAATGCTCCGAGTACGTAACAACTTCCCCTTCGCGCGTAGTCTCTCCTGGCTCCGCCTCGTTTACCCCAGCCTGCCGCTCCATTTTCTGCCTGATTAGTTTCTGAAATAACTAAAAACATTGACTTTTTAATGATTAATTATCAATTTCAAGATAGGTGACAAATTTTTTACCTAGAAAGCTTAGAATAGTCTCTTCTATCACCAGTGTAACGGACTTCCATCATATCAAATACTCCCTGTATATCCTGAAACACCAATGCATTACGTCTGGAATAAGAGCAACTACCAGTGGCAAAAAAGAAAGAATGTTTCAAAAACTATAGGCATAATGTATAATGTTTCGCCTACAGAAACAGAAAGGTATTATTTACGCCTGTTATTGCTTCACGTCATAGGTGCTACCAGCTTCCAGGATCTACGAACAGTTGTCTATTCTACTCTTAAAGAAACAGCTAAGGAGCGAGGTTTGCTGATTGACGATTCTGAATGGCAGCGTTGTTTGGCAGATGCGTCACAATTTCAGATGCCTTCTCAGTTACGACAACTGTTTTCTTACATATGTATCTTTCAGACCCCTTCAAATGTAAGATAGTTATGGGACATTTTCAAGAATTCATTATCAGAAGATTATCTGCAGTTTCACGAACCTAACATTGCATATCAGTTCACTCTTATACATATTTCTAATACATTAAAGCTCCATGGTCTTCCCATTACTTCTCTCGAATTGCCAGCTATTATTGATAATTTCCCTCAGACAAATTTACCAATGAATTATCCACACTTAATGAGGATCAATTAAGTCGGATGATAAACCAAGCAAATGGAAACCAAACGGCTATAATTATAGAAATTTTGGAGTTAGTACAAAACAGCAATGAAAGGATGAGTAATGCATATTTCATTGACGGTCCAGGGGGCACCGGGAAGACATTTCTTTACCAATGCTTGATTCACAGTTGCACAAATTTGGGGTTAAATGTAGTTTCTGTTGCATGGACTGGTATTGCAGTAATGTTCCTACTGTACACAGCCAGTTCAAGTTACCTCTACATTTACATGAAAGTTCTGTATCAGGAATAAAAGTTGACAGCAAGGAAGCTTTTTATATTCGTTCAGCAAAACATATCATCTGGGATGAAGCCCCTATGGCTAATAAGCACGCGTTGATGTGTGTAAATCGGTTGCTCAAGGACATCATGAATAACGACGTGCCTTTCGGAGGAAAAAGTATCATATTAGGTGGAGATTTTAGGCAGGTATTGCTTGTTGGGCCTCACGCATCTAAAGCAGCATCAGTCCAAATATCAGTAAGGTTCTCTCCTTTGTGGCCATTATTCAAAATTTTTAAACTCAACAAAAATATGCGAGCGGATACAGATCAACGTGACTTTGCAAAATTCTTCATACAAATTAGTAACGGTGAATACCCTCACGTCGATGGAGAAAATTCAGAATTAGTCCCACGCTGAAAAATATTTCACGCTTTTCAAAAATAGCGATTTTAGCACCTAAAAATGAACATTGTAAAGAAATCAATGCCAAAGTCTTAGATAATCCCAGGATCATCGAGAACTTACATCAGTGTGAATAATTTGATTACTGAAGATGAGAGCGAACTTCTACAATTCCCAATAGAATTTTTAGACAGCATAGCCATAAGTGGATTGCCTCCTCATATCCTTCGATTAAAAGAAGGCTCAATTGTGATTTTGTTGAGAAATATTAATGTTACCCAAGGTCTGTTGAACGGTACTAGGCTGTTAGCTTGGAAGATGCATGACAATTGCTTACACCTGGAAATTATTACTGGCGTAAATGTTGGAAACAATGTCCTACTCCCTCGCCTTGACCTTAGGCCATCAGATACTTCTATGCCATTTTCCTTCAAAAGGAGTCAGTTTCCAGTACGTTTGGCTTTTTGTATAACTATCAATAAAGCTCAAGGTCAAACACTAGATCAAGTAGGCATTTATTTACCTCAACCAGTGTTTAGCCACGGACAACTTTACTGTAAGCCGCACCATCGCGAGCAAAATCCTTTCATGACGTCAAAGTTCAAATAGAACCAAAAGGCAAGCGAACAGCAAATGTCGAATGGAAGGAAGTACTATTAGAATTTTGAAACGAATGTTGCGGAGGAGCACAGACCTCAGCAAACGGGGCACAGATTAAATAACAATTATACAAGGACGTCCGCATCCCTAATACGATAACTGTCCTGTGGTAATGGTAAAAAAATACTATTGTCCTACATCGGTGATTCCTACCCTATATCCTGTTATTTCATTCCCTCAGTTCTATAACAAAGATATACACAATCAAATTTACAGCTTAATAAATATGAATTCCTTCTGTGTGACTTATCTTTTCATTTCTCATCAATCACCTCTTCTTACTATTCTATCTGTAGGGGTGGAGGCGATAGCTGTTTTTACAGAGATGTGCAAATTATTAGATTCGATGTCAGTTTTCCAAAATTTCATTTTTTACTTTTCACGATTTAATGCACTAAGTATGTTTACAAGGCGATGAAATTACTTCAAATGTTTAACCAAGACTCCTAAGTATATTTTCATTTAAGAAACTCAAATTAAAATGATATTTTAGAATTTCCACTAACAGAGGAGCCTTGCAAATGCAAAATGCCACACGTTTCGTTTTTATTACTTCACTCTACTTTACGTGTGAATTTAGAGCGGAGGGATTTGGGGTCTTTTAACTGATGAACGCTAATAAACTATTCAAAGATTCATGAAAAAATATGCATTGAAATCACCTGACTTGAATTCTAAAGTCAATAAAAAATTGAAAATGGACCCAGCTCAGATATCCCTCGGAATCCAATAATATGAAAGTTTCCAGACGCAATTCCTTATGGGAAAAGGTGTAATTCCACGGGAGAGGAAACACTACTAAATAGGACAACAAAAGAAGTTGGTTAGTAAAATGATTTTGAATAAAAGTAATTACGACTAATTAAAATTATTTAATTCTATTAATTTGCACACCTCTATATGTTAACCAAGAGTTACATCTCTAAATTCAAATATAAGAGACCCATATTTTATTTTATATACCATTGCTCATAAGTAGACAAAACACCAAATTGTACCGCTGTAGCCTTAAGTTGTGTGGATATCTCTATCTACTTTGTATAAAACTAAGTTCCCAATTCTTGGATGTAACGGGTAATCTCGAGAGCAACTTGATGGATTTTGATGCGGTTTTCACCATTCTGTAAAGGATTTCTCGATGAAGGATTAGGTAGAAAAACATTTATTTATGACCAAAAGAAGCCGAGCATTTACGATTTCAGTGAATTGAGTTGAAGAAAAACCTAACGTCCAAGTGTCTTTTAAAAAAATCGATATTCTCTGAGAATTGTTCAGCATGAAAAGTTCTTCAAAAAAGTCCGCGACAACTCCCACATCGACCACTGTAAGTGTTTTTACGTTTTCATTTCTTCCAGCAATCTCCATTCAGTGGAAATTTAAATTACTAGCTTCAGAGTGAGTTTACTAGCTTGCGAGCGACCTATCACCCTAGCTTCAGCCAGCATCAAACTGCCGAGTCGTGTCGAGTTAATTCTTCAGAGAAGAGTATAGCTTATGTGTTTGGAGTTAGCTGTTCACCTCGGCCTGAAGTCCGTGCGCCTTTTAAGCTTACGCAGGGTAAATAGTGGGACACACACACAGAGGACAGGCAGACACCCACACATTTGATCTCATAAGTCTACTTCATCATTTACCCAAAAGCGACGGTACCGTAAATGTCTGTTCAGGTCACTAGCATGAAGACATGCAAATGTCATATAGACAGAAGTGCTGTAGGATTGTTGAAGTGAATGCTGCGGAGCAGCACGGGTCTTCTAGTCTATATATTTAAAACACTAAGCTGTTTTTTGTACACACGAGATTGTGAAAACGACTTAACCGATTGGCTTCGTAAATCATTCTAACGAAAGCTCTTGGCATGCAGATTTGCAGGGTGTCTTTCAAATAAACAAATATGTTATCATATATTTTTAAATTTATAAACAAAACTGCAAAATTATTGGCTCAAGCGCATGCGCAGAATCACCATGGTTAATGACAGACATGGCGGATGTCCACCGCGTTTTAATGTAATAGTTATTTATAAGAATTATAATAAAGGAGGGGAATATCGAATATGAAGTTTCCACGATATAAACAGGAATAGAATATTATAAAGAACGGGAAATGTAGAAGAACTTATACTGACTGTTGAGTGTGAATGTTGCTTAAGTACCTTAATATTGCGCTACAACTCCATTGATTCGGTAGCTCAGATGGTAGCGCTGAAGTCTTAGTTTGTGCATCGCCCAATGGGAGCAGTTCGAATCCCACCTCCGCCACATATTTTTATTTCCCAATTATTCTTTCTGGCTATTGGTAATACATTGTCTTAACATATTTTACTTTTATTATTCCCGTAAAGCAAGGAATTCTCCACGATTTACGTTCCCATACACTTTTAAATGATTAAATAAAATATGGCCATAATCGCTTTCGCCATGAGAGACAATTGACGAACATAATTCATTTGATGGACTCAGACATCGTGGTCACTCATCCCCGTCTACTTTAGTGTGTGTGTGTGTGTGTGTGTGTGTCAAATTTTCTCTGATAACCTGTGTTATTGTGATGGCTGTACTGATGTGTGCATTTGTAATTAAAGTGGGGAATGGGAAATTGACGACCGAGGCTTTAAGTTAGGAACTATCCCGGTATTTACCTGCAGTGGAAGAGGCAAACCACGGAAAAGCACATCCTAGATTGTTGAGATGGGAATCGAACCTTGCCCTTCTTAGTTTTGCCTCAAGAGTGCGCCCCGTTCCAGCCCTCAGACCAGAATTACATTTCTAGAGAAATGGCGGATAAAGGATCCTCCGTATCGTAGTGTGATCTTTGTTTTTTAGAATTAAAAAGAGGGGATTGAAGAACTTCAACAGGCGTTTGAGTTCGTTTGTTGTTTAAGTAACTTAATATTGCTTTCGAAGTCTGTTGACTGGGTGGCTCAGGGGTAACATTGCG
This sequence comes from Meconema thalassinum, assembly GCA_946902985.2. NCBI lineage: Eukaryota > Metazoa > Arthropoda > Insecta > Orthoptera > Tettigoniidae > Meconema > Meconema thalassinum. Next base: position 628,620,569 of record OX336390.1, on the reverse strand, counting down.
GACCCAGGAATGAATTTAGCATAGTCGAAGGAGTTCACATCTCACCTCAGACATGTATTTCTATTTCCTAATTATTCTTTCTGGCTATTGGTAATTCATTGTCTTAACATATTTTAATTTTATTATTCCCGTACAGTAAGGAATTATCCTCGATTTGCATTGCCATATACTTTTAAATTATTAAATAAAAGATGGCCACAATCGCTTTCGCCATGAGACACAATTGACGAATATAATTCATTTGATGGACTCAGACATCGTGGTCACTCAGGCCCGTCTACTTTGGTGTGTGTGTGTAAATTTTTCTATGATAACCTGTGTTATTGTGATGCCTTTACTGATGTGTGCATTTGTAATTCATGTGGGGAATGGAGAATTGACGACCGAGGCTTTAAGTTAGGAACTATCCCGGTATTTACCTTCAGTGGACGTGGCAAACCACGGAAAACCACATGCCAGATTGTTGAAATAGGAATCTAACCTTGCTCTCCTTAGTTTTGCCTCAAGAGTGCACCCCGTACCAGTCCTCAGACCAGAATTAAATTTCTTGGCAAACCAGGGTTCGAACCCGGAATCCGGGGCGATAGCTCAGAATTTAGCCTTAAGATTTGGCTTCCCTGTGTTTATACGATTTTTGACAAGCACTGAACATATAGTCTAACCCTTAAACTCTCCATTACGGTGGCTGTCGAAGTGAGTCTATGCTCATTCCAGTTGTTGGCGAAGTATGCTCCCTTGCTTAATTTACTGTCATGGAAATGCAAAGGATTGTACCTACAACAGGTGATGGAAATTGCTTATTTAAAGCAGTTTCATACTGTTTATTCCAAAATGCAGAACGTCATCCTGAGCTGCGTCTGCAAGCAAATTGCAAAAATTGGTGTTGGCATGAATAATTATAAGGATTTTATTATTGGCGATCAGTATCATCGCATTCTCATCAGCAACAAACTTGAGAATGAAAGTATCTGAACTTCACTGTATAAATGAATATTATTGTTTAATGATTATTTGTTTAGAGTACATAACAATGACTCTAACCACGCTGTTGATTTTGGCAATGGAAGTATTATGTGCCATTTAATATTTGGCGGCTGCGTTGATGCAGGCCACTATAGTGTTATTGAATATGACGCTAATTTGGAGAAAAATGCTACAATAAATATATCCATTTGACGAAAAAGAACATTAGCCACAAAAAAGTGGGAAATCGAAGAAAAATACGAAGCCACTTTTAAAATCTAATATAAAAATGCCATTTCAGAAACAATTCCAGATATTATGCCGCACAGTGTAGGATCCTTGACGAACAAATGTAAACATTGTTCTGCACTGTATTTCTGTAGCGAGAAGTCTACGCTTGGTTACTTTGACCTTTGGTGTTGTAATGGCAAAATTGATCTTACTAAATATAAAATATTTGACAGACTGCAACAATTTTTCACTGGAAATGATACCTCAAGGAATTTAGGAGAGAATAATCGGCAGTACAACAAATGCTATGTCCTTGGTTTCATTTGGTGCCAATGTCACTGTGCCACATGCATACGGTCCATATTGTCTTAAAATGTATGGAATTGCACATCATCGCATTTCTTCGTTAATGTATATTCCAAAATTATAAGCGACGGTTCTTGCGGCCAGTTGTATATATTAGACTCCTCAGAATTCTTGAATTCCTTGGAATTAAGTGATTTGCTTCCACATACTCCAAACGATTGACCCATAGTTATGCTCCTTAGAAAACTGAAGTTTCCTAAGGGCTCATAAATACTATCATATTAATTATAAGAAATGTGTACGAAAATTGCTTGAATTTGGAAATAATAAGTGCAGTTAAAATCAGGCGGATGATCTAACCCTTCGATTTGATTCCATATTAATTATAAGAAATATGCATGAAAATGCTTGGATTTGGAAATAAGTGCAGTTAAAATTAGGCAGAGAGGTCTAATCCTTCGACTTGATTAAACACCATAGGATAAACCAATCAATTTCTTTTAAGAGGCAACATTTTCCGATTCGCTTGGCATACTTTATCACAATCAATAAAGCTCAATGGGGAACTCTGGAATCTTTTGACGCTCTTAAAGTATCAATAGCGTCAAAAAATAATTGTACAAAGAACGTACAATGAAGAAAATGGAAATTGCAACATCCAGAAGGAGTGGTGCTACATTGCTGCAATTGAACATACAGGACGAGTGTTCGGTTGTGATTCCATGATTACACTTTCAGGGCAATCTGACCGCAAGTTTAGACAACAATCAATACTGGATGTGCCCACTACGAGCTGCAATACATTGATGAATTCGGCGAGGCATGGAGTCAATAAGGCCCTGGATCGCTTCCTGAGGAATTGTGGCCCATGCTTGCTGCACTGCACGGGTCAGTTATTCCAGAGTTATGGGTGGCTGAGGACGGTTGGCCAGTTGTCGACCCATCATGTCCCACACATGCTCAATAGGGCTGAGGTCCGGGGATCTGGAGGGCCATTCTAAGGTTGTGATGTCTGGAGATGCGTGCAGTGTGAACCCGGGCATTGTCCTGCTGAAACATCCCATTACCAATGTTCGCCATCATAGGGACAACCACTGGATTGAGTACCCTATCAACATACTGTCGAGCAGTCATAGTGCCCTCAACAGGCACTAATTGTGATTTCACATTAACGCCAAGAGCTCCCCAGACCATAATGCTTGGTGTTGGCCCCGTGTGCCTCTCGACAATAAGGTCTGGGCGGCTCCTCTTCCCGGTATGTCGGTGCACACGATTCTGGCGATCACTGCGGGCAAGACAGAAGCGCGATTCATCACTAAAGACGACCCTATGCCATTCGTCGACCCACGTCGATCGTTCTCGACACCAGGCCAGCCTTACACGTCGCTGTTGTGGGGTCAAAGGAACACCTTCTGCAGGGACACGGGATCGTAAACCAGCTGCACGCAGGCGATTACCAACTGTTAGTTGTGTAACGTGGGGTGCCACAGCTGCTCGAATTTGCGCTGTTGTTGCATGGGGTTCCATCCGGGCCATCCGAATGATGCGGCGATCCTCTCTCACAGTTGTCTGTCGCTGTGGGCCTGTGCCAGGTCTACGAGTGTGGGTACCTTTATTTGACCACTGCTGCCATACACGTTGTACCGTAGATGCCTGTCGGCCAACACGTGCAGCGCCAGTGCTTAGCGATAATCCAGCCTCACACAGCCCAATTATCCGACCCTTCTCAAACGGCGACAGTTGTTGATAGCGTGCTCTTCTCTGTCGTCGAGGCATGTTTGACGGGGAACACTTCACTGCACAGACTGCAAGTCAACTACGCTACACCGGTGTCCGTATACTGGAGTTGAATCCTCCGCGACCAATCACGTGGGGAGACCTGTAGCAACAATCCAATGGGTCTGAAACTTTGATCGTTTACATACCTACAAGGCATCGTTCCATATCTTGAAAATCAACACAAACGACCAATGCCTTCATGGTGTTGCAATTTCCATTTTCTTCAGTGTATATAAGAAAATTCTTCAGTAAATATTTTCTTATTGACCGTCATGTATTGACGGGTTTCAACTAGTTAAGTATTAAGTTATTAAGTTATGGTGTTGCAGAACCAAAGCACAGAATCATGGACATGTTTTTATTCGTCTATTCATATTATAATATCGTATAGCCTCGAGTGCCGGGTGCATGCTTTGTTAATTGACGCCCAGAGGGCAGCTTGCATGTCGAATTTTATCGCTCCATGGAGCGGTATGAAAGTCAAGGAGGTTTGATATCTAAGCTCCTTGACACTACAGCGCTTTCTAGTAGAGATAGGAGGAACTTTTTGAGTTGGCGGAAAATCCCGAGATTAATTTTGCCATTATGAACACAGCCTACTGAATTCAAATGGGTTCTTTAAAATGCCATCATCGTATGACATGCGTTCGTGATTTTTGTCGCCTTTCAAAAATCACTTGCCACGGCCAGGTGCGAACCTGCAAGTTTTGGGTTGGCAGTCCGACATGTTAACCACTCCCCCAAGCATTCATATTATCGTATCGCACACACTTCATGCTTGCCCTTGTTGCGATGGTAACTACGTGTCGAAAATTTGTCGATATAACACGCTTCAACGAATGTCATATAAGGCTCTAGTGAACTATTGGGTTGGTACATAAGTTAGCGATTTCCATAAGTTTATCTACATCAAGTTTATTAAACTTTATTAGGAGAAGTTAATCATCAGTAACATATTCTCCTTCACTATCTACAACAGTCTGCCAATGCTGTGGTAATTTTTCGATTCCGCGCATGCAGAAGTCTCGTGATTTTGAGTTGAAGAATTCGTCAAGCCATGTTCAGAGCGCATCTTCATCCTGAAAGGAAGTTCCTTGAAGGTTGTTCGATAGAAAGCAGAAAAGGTGAAGAGGGTGCAAGATTGGGCGAATAAGGGGCGTGCGGAATAATTTCCCAGCCCAACTCCTGTATAGTGTTTTTGTGAGATTAGCCGAGTGCGAGCGGGCGTTATCATGGAGGAGCATCATTTCACGCAGTCTTCCTGAACGTGAGGAGTTACTGAGGTGAAAACGACCCACCTTAAAACGAGAAAACCACTTTCTTGCCGTGCTCTCTCTCTCTCTTCAATATGATTGTCCGCATACACGGCGCAAATGTTTCTGGCCGCCTCCGCTGCTTTTGTCCCTCTATTGAATTCACAGAGAAGAATGTGTCGGAAATGTTACAATTTCTCCACTTGGCACTCCATTTTCTAGCGTCCACGGCTCCAATCACTATCTGAAAATGACTAAACTTCATTATGTAAACTCAAGATCAAACATTGTACTACAAAGCAACAATAACAGTCGACAAATAAAACCGTAGCAACCAGAATATCAACAAGCACAACAAAAATGCTACGGACTTATGCACCAACTAATAGAATGCATAGGCCTTGATGACGAATACTTGTTGGCATGGTAACTATCGCAATGATTTTTATCCACGCTAATCACAGATAGTCGGTTGATTCCTCAGTTTAGGGGCTGTGACAACGCGGTCATGTAGCCCCGTGTACTTTGAGTGTGTGTAGAATCTGTCTGATAACCGGTGTTAATTGTGATGGCTGCATTATTAGGCAGGCTGCACACCGGTACGACACGATATATGTCGTAAGGTAAGGCAGGCTGCACACCGGTACGACGCGACATATGTCGTAAGACAAGTGCGGTACGCGATAATTGTATCAGAAGATAGACATCGCTCGTGCACGTTCAATCTATTGGGAAATGAGCCAACAGGTGCACACCAGTACGACTACGACATCTATCGAAAGACATGTGTATTAAGCGACACGCTCTGCTAGTCTCTTCGCCGCACTATCGTACGACATTTCAGGTAGTAAACATGAATAAAAGTGGAGCAAACAAGGTTGAAGATATAACATTCTTAATTTCTTTCATTAACAGTGTTGAAAAGTATCCTTGTTTATGTTTATGAAAGAGTACAGTGAATCAGAGGTGACGAGTTTGGCCTGGAGGACAATTGCAGTTGAATTTAAAGACACAGATTCTAGCCATCCATGGCTTTCACCAGAAGTTATGTAGCAATAGGAAATTTCATCTACCTAACGAAAACTGCTTGTGGTCACTCTGTGGAAATTGCTGCGGAAAATATCATATTGTTTTGTGTTTAAAATGGACCAAAAGCATGCCTCAAATTAGCAAAGAATTGTTTGATGTAACTTACATATTGTATATTGTATAAGCCCTTTCGCGTGCTATTCCTATTAATAATAATAAAGACACAGGTTAGTGACCTAGTGACTAACATAGATTTTATTTGCCAGTGTCAAGTATCGGCTACAATTAATTTAAATATGGTTTACACTAGCAAATTTCCATTGAATGGGGATTGCTCCTCCTGGCTTTAAAAAGTAATTCAGTAGTCTATTTCGCATTCTTATGCCTGGTGATCTACTTCGTTATTTGCTAATATGGGCACATCGTCACATGATTTAAAATCAGTCTCATCATAGCGCTTTCCTTCTCGTAAACGGGTAAAATTATGCAGGACGCATGCTGCATTCACGATGTTCACTGCACATTGCTCGTTAGAAGAAATTGGTCGTTCAAATACACGACATTTTGATGTCAACATTCCAAATGCGCATTCCACGCTTTTTCTAGCTCTATACAAGGGAAAATTGAAAATTCTTTTTGCATCTGTCAACACTCTTCTGGGATACGGTCGCATAAAGTATGGCAACAAAGGCAAGGCTTCGTCACCGACGACGTAGTGGGGAAATAGACTAATATTCTCATCACCCGGCAAAGGAGTAATAAAAATTGAAAACTGCCTGGGCTCATCCTATAAAATTCCTTGAATTTTTCTTCGTGTTGAGATAACCCTCTTGCAACTACTGCGGAACTGTGTCATACATTCATGATGTTATACGGATGTACCCAATACTTTCTTCTCTGCTTTAATACAAATACATCGCGACTACGTCTTCTTCACTCGACGAGCTCATTATTGAAACTCACTAGGAAGTGCGTCATTCAGAGATCGCATCGCTCTGATGTGCAGCAAAGTTATCTTACGACAATTATCGCATACCGCGCTTGTCTTACGACATATGTCGTGTCGTACCGGTGTGCAGCCTGCCTTAGGGTGTGTTATCTGTAATTCAGGTAGGCAGGCTGCACACCGGTATGACACGACATATGTCGTAAGACAAGAGCGGTACGCGATAATTGTGTCAGAAGATAGACATCGCTCGTGCACGTTCAAACTATTGGGAAATGAGCCAACAGGTGCACACCAGTACGACTACGACATCTATCGAAAGACATGTGTATTAAGCGATTCGCTCTGCTAGTCTCTTCGCCGCAGTATCGTACGACATTTCAAGTAGTAAACATGAATAAAAGTGGAGCAAACAAGGTTGAAGATATACCATTCTTAATTTCTTTCATTAATAGTGTTGACAAGTATCCTTGTTTATGTTTATGAAAGATTACAGTAAATCAGGTGACGAGTTTGGCCTGGAAGACAATTGCAGTTGAATTTAAAGACACAGATTCTAGCCATCCATGGCTTTCACCACAAGTTATGTAGCAATAGGAAATTTCATCTACCAAACGAAAACTGCTTGTGTTCACTGTATGGAAAATGCTGCGGAAAATGTCATATTGTGTTGTGTTTAAAATGGACCAAAAGCATATCTCAAATTAGCAAACAATTGTTTGATGTACATATTGTATATTGTATATGCCCTTTCGCGTGCTTTTCCTATTAATAATAATAATAAAGACACAGGTTAGTGACCTAGTGACTAACATGGATTTTATTTACAACTGTCAAGTATCGGCTACAATTAATTTAAATATGGTTTACACTAGCAAATTTCCATTGAATGGGGATTGCTCCTCCTGGCTTTAAAAAGTAATTCAGTAGTCTATTTCGCATTCTTATGCCTGGTGATCTACTTCGTTATTTGCTAATATGGGCACATCGTCACATGATTTAAAATCAGTCTCATCATAGCGCTTTCCTTCTCGTAAACGGGTAAAATTATGCAGGACGCATGCTGCATTCACGATGTTCACTGCACATTGCTCGTTAGAAGAAATTGGTCGCTGAAATACACGACATTTTGATGTCAACATTCCAAATGCGCATTCCACGCTTTTTCTAGCTCTATACAAGGGAAAATTGAAAATTCTTTTTGCATCTGTCAACACTCTTCTGGGATACGGTCGCATTAAGTATTGCAACAAAGGGAAGGCTTCGCCACCGACGACGTAGTGGGGAAATAGACTAATATTCTCATCACCCGGCAAAGGAGTAATAAAAAATGAAAACTACCGGGGCTCATCCTATAAAATTCCTTGAATTTTTCTTCGTGTTGAGATAACCCTCTTGCAACTACTGCGGAACTGTGTCGCACATTCATGATGTTATACGGATGTTCCCAATACTTTCTTCTCTGCTTTAAATACGAATACATCGCGACTACGTCTTCTTCACTCGACGAGCTCATTATTGAAACTCACTAGGAAGTGCGTCATGGGGAGCGTGATGGCGCAGTGGCTTAGCTGCTCGTCTTTCACCCGGACGGCTGGGGTTCGAATCCCGGTGACAGCGGGGTGGAATTTTCACCTGAAAAATCACGTGGCGTCAGGAAGGGCATCCGGTCTTAAATCCCCGGCCAAAACCAAAATGAGCCTGGTTGGCTCCGGCGACCCCAATTAATTGGGAAAAGCCGAAGAAAGAAAGAAAGAACTAGGAAGTGCGTCATGCAGAGATCGCATCGCTCTGGTGTGCAGCAAAGTTATCTTACGACAATTATCGCGTGCCGCGCTTACCTTAAGACATATATCGTGTCGGACCGTTGTGCAGCCTGCCTAAGGACTGCAGACGATCAATTTCAAGTGATTCCTACTTTTGCTGCCAAATGCTACCGTGAACGACACCTAGCTTTGAAGTTGGCAACTAGATGCCACCGCAACTGGCACCTGGCGGTGAACATTGGAACTTAATAGAGCGTTAATCAAAAGTAACCTTCAAATTTAGTTGCACACAATTGTAGTTAGTGGAAGATTCTTTTACATGCCATAAATCTATGACATGGGCCCTCTGGCTTTATTTCTCCTCCGAAGGAAGGCATACTGAGGGATTTTGAACGCTCTTAAAAATCTGACGACTTCGGCCGGGTTTGAACCCGCAATCTTGGGCATAGAAGCTCAGCATGCTACCAACTACGCCACCGAAGCTGCCCAATCTCAGATAGACTCCCATGTTAATAATATAGTACAACCAAAGAAGACTTATATAAGCCGTACATGTTTGAGTATCTAGATAGCTGTGATGTAGTAGATCACTGATACAAAACACTCGGGATAAACCGAGAGCGTAAGTAACAAGTTCAGGATGTTGGGAGGGAACAGAAAGATAGATTCATATCAGTGGCACATAATTGAGAGTAACGGGGTGGTACTTAAATTCACTTGGTCGTTCGAAACTAACGCAAGATCCCGGCCGACATCTCCAGCATCTCCAGAAGATCCAAGATCTCAAACACGCACTGTTATCCTCCCTCTTATCTAAGACTTGGACTATTTTACTTTTGTTATACTGTATCAGTTACTCATATTCGATGATGGTTCCAAAGGCCGTAATTGGTCGGATTTAAATGTAAAATAAAATATAGGCTAGAAACTGTATTTATTTGTATACATATTTTTCTGTAATAAAATCAAATTCCAACTGTGATTTAATTGTAATAGTAGGCCTACAAGGATGCATACAGAGCTTAGCAAAGGGGTGCAACAAAGTGTGAGACAGCTAGTTTGGAAGAAGAATGTTCCAATTAAATGTATAGAAGTGTTGTACAGGATGTACGGCGCCAGGAAATGTACTCCGCAGTGACTGCCGACTTCTGCCAGAGCTAGCATCAGCAGTTTAGTTGGCAGCACGGTGAATCCCACACGTGTGGGCTGTAGCACTTCCAGCATCTGTTAGGAATGGCTGTGGTGAGTACAAAGTTTACTGTTTGTTTGTTTGTTTGTTTTTATACAAGAGACAGACGTGCTGCCAACGTAACTACTGATGCTAGCTCTCGCAGACGCTTGTAGGAACTGCGGAGAACATTTTCTGTCATCCTGTACAATACTTCTATACTGACCTATGCAGCGGAGACATGGAGACTGACAAGAAGTGAATAATTGTTTTACGAAGTATCATAGTAAGATCAAGAAGTGATAACGGAAGAAATGACGAAGTCAGGTTCGTCATTGGAAAAGAAAAGTTGAATGACGGAATCTAGAGGAGAAGGTTGAAATGGTTTGGACATGTCAAACGAATGGGAGATGGAAGAATATCGAAGCACATGGTGAAGGATACGTGTGAAGGAAAGAGAGCAAGAGGAAGACCTCGAACACGATGGATCGACTTGATTAGTATAAGTTGACAGAATATGGACTAGAACAGACTTCTGGAAGAGGAAGAAGAAGAGTGGAGGGACAGAAGAAGGTGGAGGAGTACTACAAACGCCCCGACCCGGCATTAAACTGGACGCAAGGGAAGGATGATGATGACCAGTAGGCCTGCGAATGATTAGCAAAATGAGAAATTACGTTGCACTAAATACAGTGTAAGCCCTACAAAACCTGCCACAATTGGCTTAAAATGTCTCGACACGTACTCACATTGGGTTTACTCGTCTGTCTGAATGTTGGTTGGTTCCTTAGTTAGGGGCTGCGACAACGCGATCATGTAGCCCCGTGTACTTTGGGTGTGTGTAGAATCTGTCTGACAATCAGTTTTAATTGTGATGTCTGTATTAGTGTATGTTTTCTGTTTTTAATTCAAGTAGGACTGCAGACATTGAATTTCAAGTAGTTCCTGCTTTTGCCGCCAAACGCCACCGTCAACAACTACTAGTTCGGAACTTGGCTAATAGACGCCACCGCAGTCAGCTCCTGGCGACGAACGTAGGAACCCTAAGAGCGTTGTTTAACCTATAATTAATTTAGCTTCACACAGGTGTAATTAGTGGAAGGTTCCTTAACATGCTATAAATCTATAACATGGGACCGCCGGCTTTACTTCCCCTCCGAAGGAAGGAATACAGAGGGATTTTAACGCTCTTAAAAATCCGATGACTTCGGCCGGGTTTGAACCCGCGATCTTGGGCATAGATGCTCAGCATGCTACCAACTACATGTCTGAATGTAAGAGCTCGGCTGGGTGGCTGCTGGTAGCGGCAATTCGTCTCGCCGAGCTGCGCCGCACCGTGCCGGCTGCTGGTAACACGGAGACACAGTACAGTATTCTACCTGTGGGCGGACGGCAGGTGCTTGCACGGCTCTCCCAGCTGCCATTGTTACTATTGTTATCCACCACTCATTTCATGCATTTCATATTCAAATAGAAGCGTTTCAGTGATTAGCGACGCATTGTTGTTCCACTTTGTCCGCACGCTCCATCCTACAGCTCGATGACAAGTGATTCTCGGGCGCACCGTACATGTACAGTATACAGTCTGTCTACAACCTCCAGATATTCCACCCGTTAAAACAACAAATTACTAAACTGCCCACATTCAGATGCTGTCACCCTTGAAGTGGATTACCGGCCCTGTCAAGAAGTATAATTCAGGTCTGAGGTTCAGGCCGGTGTCCACTAAGCTTTAAGGGGCAAAAGTGGGTTCGATTCTCGCCTCAACCATCCTAGACAAAATTTGTCCATTGTCCATGGTTCCCTCTTCTACTCCAGACAAATACCGGGATTCTTCCTATCTCAAGGCCACGGCTGCCCCATTCCAGTCCTAGTCACGATTAAGAATACACGCACTAGTACGAAGAGACAGGAACATAACCATGTCTATAAAGTGATTCTTATTGACAATATTTAATAGACAACGAAATATACCTTTATTCAATAAAATTATTATTTATGTTTTCCAGTGTACCAGATTGCTGTCTAACGTATGGCCACGGCCGACCCATTCCAGTCCTAGTCTCGATTAATTGAGATCCCATGCTCAAATATTAACCTTTAACAACATTATCTTTTGATTAGCAATTCCTCAGCAACTTGATTATAAAGTGATACTGTATATTCACGTTAGCTTATGACAATTAATATACGTTATTCCAACCTCAAAAGACAAAATTTTACACTTTACTAAATATCGTTCCACAACGTTGGCATTTCATGCATCGATCTTCTTAAAAAAAAAAGTTTTTTTTTTATATTAATCGAAATTCGTAACAGATCTGGTTTTAATAGTTTTTAGTATTTTTAAATAATTTAGATAGTTACCATTTTACAAATAGTATTCAACCTCACCTTTTTGTAAATGTAATTATTACCTTTTGAAAATTATTAGAAACACTTAGAAGATTTACAACTTCATTTTTTGTTACTATTTATAAATATTAATTATATTTGCGGACGAAGATCATAATGTGACCAAAACTGGTACTAAAGATATGTTTCGCTGTCTATTAATATACTCACAGTCAAAATGCGATTACAGTCAGAATTGGACAACAGCAGACGGAATGGAAACCCATTGATCAGGGAGTTAGATAAGGCTGTTGTCTCTCACTATTTCTGTTCAACATATAGGCTACTATATAAATAAAATTATCAGTGAATGGATACAAAAAAAACTTGGCCACATTAAGATAGATAGATAGACAACCTGATATAGACTCTCTACAGTTTGCAGATGACTTTGTACTTTCTGCAGAATCTGAAGATGATTTACAGAGATCAGTATATAAATTTCACACAGCAGTAAGGAGATTTCTCTTACCAAATCTAAAGTTATATTATCGCAATAGAAAATACAAACCTTGAACAGGTATCAACATTCAAATATCTCGGCTATAACCTCGGTTACATCCAAGAAGCCGATATGCTGCACAAAATCATCAATTTCACTAAGGTCACAGGACTAATAATAACATCTTCAGGCCATATTTAGTCCAGAGGCACATACATCTCAAACTATACAACATCCTAGCCAAACCTACCCTTCTATATGGCAGCGAAGCTTGGACCCTTCGCAAAGGGGATGGACGGAGACTACCGAGTGCCGAGATGCGGTTCATGAGGAGAACAGCTGGATACACACTATGGGATGGGAAAAGATCTGAGGTTATCCTTAAAGCACTAAAACCTAAAACCAATTAGCAACACAGTACAGAACTACAGATTAGCTTGGAAGGACCATGTACTACGTATGAAGACCGACCGGATCACCAGACAAATCCTCAAATACCAACCTGGAGGCAGAAGAGACGTAGGTCGACTTACGAAGAGATTGAATGAGACCGTAACAGGCCACCTGGCCTAACAATAGATGGGAAGAGGAAGAAGACTACTAAAGACACTGGTTTACAGACAAATTACACACACATGATGTCCAAGTCACTAAATGTAAGAGCAACTCACTGATGTTTTGTAACATAATTAATTAACTGCATGGGCATCATTCTCACTTCGACAATGTATGGATTCAAAACAATCCTTTCTCCTGCTCACGGATCGCTGTCACATCGACTGTCATCATATGGGAGGACAGGGCGAAACTCTGATGAAACTGCGATCTTTCAGTATTATCTATCCATGCGTGTGTTCATAGCAATGTGCATGTTCTGACACAAATGTCTTTTACCGTTCGGCTAATACAATTGGGGACGATTACTTTTTAAACTCTTTAAAACTATTGTGAGGTTTGAAGCCATTTTCAGTGTTGCCTAAGTAAACAAAAGTTTGGTGCTTTTCAGTCGGTCAACACGAATGTACCCAAATAGAGCTGGATTATGCCCTGATCCTGAAATAAATTACATAAGATTAATAAATACACTAGGATGACCAGTTTCGATCGTCAAGCGATCATCATCAGATCCATTACACTTAGGCTATAACATCTATGTTTGAGAATACAGGTGAAAAATATATACAATATGTACAACAACAACAACAAAATAGCAATCTAAATAAACAAGACCCGTATTCAAAGTCAGGGGTATTTTCTATTACATGCCAAGACATTGGTTGTCAAGCTAATTACTTTGGACAGAGCGGAAGACGAGTAGATACACGTTATAATGAACATAGGAATGCGATAAGATACGGAACACATTCAGCCGTATGCGAACATATGTGTGACACGGGGCACAGCTTCACTAAAATCGAGACTGATCTAAAAATAATTCATCACGAACCGAAAGGCAGAGCTCTCGACATAAAAGAAGCAATCGAGATTCACCTAGCCAAACAATACAATCCCAACAATCTAAATGAACACACTTTTATGGAGAGTTCACCCCTTTTCGCTCTACTAAAACACACCCTGTCGAAAACAAGACACAACTTAGCGATACAGCCAAGCTAGATTTAAAAAAGGGGGGGGGGAAATAGCGGTGTTTATAGGTAAATGTTATTTGAATCAGGTGTACTATGTACATTTTTCTGCAATAAACCTAGGCCGATATGCGCGGCAGTATTAAAGGTGCCGGGGCGTCTTCAATAGACCGTGTACCGCTTAGTATAAATGGCTTTTTAGCCCATGCGTGGCGAAGATAGTTCCACGGTCTTTAGTAGTTGCAGACTCCTGCATTCAATAGCATACACTTTTATCTAGAATTGGCAAAGTCACACAAATATACATGGCACTGACCTCTGGAAGAACATAGCAACTAAAGGGGGAGGAAGGGGAAAATCAGTTCCACCCAGTGAACACTCGGGGTTAGTCGACTACAACTGGTGTCTATGGAAACACGCAACTGCTTCAAGTTCCAGTATAAGAGACAACTCGATAAGTATAAGCTTACATTATTTCAGTATAACCATAGTTGATTTTGTAAAACCATATAATCACCCCTAACAGACAAATTCCGGATTTTCATCACTATTTTAGAAGTTTACCTAACATTAGATATACCACATTTAACATACACCGACTGTTGCATTACCAACACTGCAACTAAATAATTGTACATATTGTATATATTTTTCACCTGTATTCTTAAACATAGATGTTATTGCCTAAGTGTAATGGATCTGATGATGATCGCTTGACGATCGAAACTGGTCATCCTAGTGTATTTATTAATCGTATGTAATTTATTTCAGGATCAGGGCATAACCCAGCTCTATTTGGGTACATTCGTGTTGACCGACTGAAAAGCACCAAACTTTTGTCTTTAAAACTAATTGTCTCGACCAGGTTAGATTTCTATGATGAGGCCGTGAAAGTGCAATCCAGGATTTGCAAGGTAGCAGGGTTTATATCCCACCATCATCCATCACCATTTGCATTTTTATTAGGCTCCGGCCGCTTCCTCTCCAAAACGTTGTCACACAGAATGTATTGCTGAGGCTTACCTGCCCAGATTATTCTGATCAAGTACAAGTTTGTGGTGATGTATTTCTTCCTATCCTGCATTTCTCTACTCTCGGATATCCTAAACTTTCCCCATTTCATATAATTTTCTTCACCTATTCCAAAAACATTCAATACTGTACTCGCCTATTTGTTGGCCCGTTTTTAGCCTACTTTCGATTTTTGCAAAAAATGAAAGTAGACTTATGAGATCAACACAGGGCGAAAAAAGTGTGTCTGTCTGTGTGTGTGTGTGTGTGTATGTGTGTGTGTGAATCTCTCTCTCTCTCTCTCTGTGTGTGTGTGTGTGTGTGTATATATGTGTGTGTGAGTCTGTGTGTGTGTGTGTGTGTGTGTGTGTGTGAGTGTGTGTACTCTGAATGTCTGCCCCCCCCCCCCTATCAATTCGAACACGGTGAATGCGAATTGAACGAAATTTGGTACAAAGGTAGCACTAGCAAAGGACACCTCAGTGTCATGTTTTATATCGCCGCCATCTTGACGGAAACGTAATGGCGGCCACACAAATGTTCAAGGCTTAAATCAAATTACGACTAACCTAATCATCCGATCTCTACCAAATGTTGCAACAACATACCTTTATGGGGGAGCATCCTTTGACCAAACCAATAGGCCATCAGCGTAATAGTTTGCAGATGGCGGCCATCTTTGTGTGAAAATCGATTCCCCCTATTAATTCGAACACGGTGAAACCGAATGGAACGAAATTTGGTACAGAGGTAGCAGTAGCAAAGGGCATCTCAGTGTCTTGTTTTATATCGCCGCCATATTGACAGAAACGTAATGGCGGCCACACAAATGTTCAATGCTTAAGTTAAATTACGACTAACATAACCGTCCGATCTCTACCAAACATTGCAACAACATTCCTTTATGGAGGGAGCATCCTTTGTCCAATCTAATAGGTTATTAGCCTAATAGTTTGCGGATGGCGGCCATCTTTATGTCAAAATTGATTCCCCCTATTAATTCGAACACGGTGGAACCGAATGAACGAAATTTGGTACAGAGGTAGCACTAGCAAAGGGCACCTCAGTGTCATGTTTTATATCGCCGCCATCTTGACAGAAACGTAATGGCGGCCACACAAATGTTCAAAGCTTAAGTTAAATTACGACTAACATAACCATCCGATCTCTACCAATCTTTGCAACAACATTCCTTTATGGAGGGAGCATCCTTTGACCAATCTAATAGGTTATTAGCCTAATAGTTTGCGGGTGGCGGCCATCTTTATGTCAAAATTGATTCCCCCTATTAATTCGAACACGGTGCAACCGAATGGAACGAAATTTGGTACAGAGGTAGCAATAGCAAAGAGCACCTCAGTGTCATGTTTTATATCGCCGCCATATTGACAGAAACGTAATGGCGGCCACACAAATGTTCAAAGCTTAAATCAAATTACGACTAACATAACCATCCGATCTCTACCAAACTTTGCAACAACATACCTTTATGGAGGGAGCATCCTTTGACCAATCTAATAGGCCATTAGCCTAATAGTTTGCGGATGGCGGCCATCTTTATGTCAAAAATGATTCCCCCTATTAATTCGAACACGGTGGAACCGAATGAACGAAATTTGGTACAGAGGTGGCACTAGCAAAGGGCACCTCAGTGTCATGTTTTATATCGCCACCATCTTGACGGAAACGTAATGGCGGCCGCACAAAAGTTCAAAGCTTAAATCAAATTATGATTAGCCTAATCATCCGATCTCTAGCAAATTTAGCAACAACATATCTTTATGTGGGAAACATATTTAGACCAAACTGCAAGAACATCAGCCCAATAGTTTGCAGATGGTGGCCAAGTACGTGTGCAAATCGATTCCCCCTATCAATTCAAACACGGTGAAACCGAATTGAACGAAATTTGGTACAGAGGTAGCACTAGCAAAGGGCACCTCATATTCATGTTTAATATCCCTATAGCACGTTGTATTTCAACAAGCTAGTACAACCAACATTATATCATACTCCTTGAAAAGGACAAAGAGTTATAACAATTCCCATGCATTTAGGAGAAAGTAGGCTATATGTTCTTTACTGAACATCTTGTTGCTTGTAAAATTGCAAGTTGCACGAAAACAGAGGTTCTTTTCCTTGAAGAATGATTTCTTAATTTGCCCATCTTAATGAAGATTATTTCGGATGCACAAATAATATAATAATATAAATGAAAGGATTTTTAGCAATGAGCAACCGTAAATTCACTCTTATCTACAAAGTAGCTATAGGCCTAATCATATACCTACAAAAGCAAAAGACTCACTGAAACACTTATGCTCCTCTATAATCACTGACCAAAACCTGCTGAATCACTCCAAGCGCGCTACAATAATGTCAACAAACGTGGAAGAGAATTAATAATCTTTATTTTGCTAAAATCTCGTTGATGGAGAAGAAAAAGCTAATAGCCTAACTGGTTAATAAGTTACAAGAAATCTAAGGTTGATCATAATAATCTGACCAGATAGGCTACTGTAATTTGCAATTAGTGGCTAAACGCCATGTCCTATTCCATATACTCACAACCAGATGTATGTTTGCGCAGCCAAGGCAAACTGGATTCGATTCCCGTTTAAGGCATGTGGATTTTCGAGGTGAAATATTTTGTACGGTGGTTCTGATTCGACGTGTGAAAGGATGTCCCGTGCCTGATGAATGCGAGATTAAAACTATAAGCTTCCTTCCTTTCTTCCTTTCTTTCTTCATTTCTTTCTCCCTTCCTTTCTTCCTTTCTTCCTTTCTTCCTTCCTTTCTTTCTTCATTCCTTCCATTCTTCCTTTCTTTCTTCCTTTCTTCCTTCCATCCTTCCTTTATTTTTTCGTTCCTTTCTTCCTTCCTTCCTTCCATTCTTCCTTTCTTCCTTCCTTTCTTCCTTTCTTTCTTCCTTTCTTTCTTCATTCCTTCCATTCTTCCTTTCTTCATTGCTACCTTCCGACCTTCCTTCCTTTCTTCCTTCCTTTCTTCCTTCCTTTCTTCCTTTCTTTCTTCCTTCCTTCCTTCCTTCCATTCTTCCTTTCTTCCTTCCGACCTTCCTTACTTTCTTCCTTTCTTCCTTCCTTTCCTTCCATTTTTCAATTCTTCCTTACTTGCTTCCTTCCTTTCTTCATTCCTTCCTTTCTTCCTTCCTTTCTTCCTTCCTTCCTTCTTTTCTTCCTTTCTTTCTTTCTTTCTTTCTTCCTTCCTTTCTTCACTTCTTCCTTCCTTTCTTCCTTCCTTTCTTCCTTGCTTCCTTCCTTTCTTCCTGTCATCCTTCCTTCCTTCCAGGAAATATAGAAACAACGTTTGGACTGGAAATTTTGCCTTAGAAGGCAATGCAACAACAAACCAAAATGGCGCGTGAATTTATGCAATTCCTCATAGGGCCCTACTCCTTTCAGTAGCGTTGCAATTCGAATGCTCCTCTAACTTATTTGAGCACTCGTCATGTTCACCTCGGTTCTAAACGTGCTGTCTCTACAATAGCCAGCGCACAAGTGATGTGAAATTGTTAGACACGGCAAATACATCTTAGAGGACAATATCGAACCTGATTTTAGATCAGCGTCACTGCCTCATGCATTGGTTCTTAGTGCGTGATATAAACATGTTTGAGGTCCGGTGACATGAAAGGCGTTAAATCATAATATTGAAAACTCAATGAACACTATTTTAATCAACAAAATGACGTGAGCACCCGGGTAAGATAAATTCTGCGATACTTGGCCACCAGTGACCGCCACGCGCAGTGTCTAACATACGAGACAGACGCGGTAATCTGGGGCAGGAATACCTCATCTTCTGATTAATGTATTTCTATTCTTACTGTGGAAAACAATGTCTCATTCATCCCACGACATTTATGGTACATATTTGTATCAATTGATAAAACATATTAAATAGATCTCAGACGTTCAATAACCTCAACTCTAATAGTTCTATCCTTATCTGCCAAACTACTCAAATTTTAAAACAAATACTGACATGAGGCAATTTTATGCCCATACGATAGCCTATATAGAGAGTAGACGTATATAAACACATAGCAATCTTTCTGCTTTTACACAGCAGAGTTATCTCGTCTGTTCTTGGCCCTTAAACGATAGTTTCTCAGAATAAAACATGACTTTTTAAAATAAATTGTATCTTTATGAATATGAGTTCCTACATCATTTATGCTGATCCAATTATTCCTCTTCTTTGTATGTATATTAGTTCAAGGCTTGAAAGTTATTAACATTTAATCCCAGATTCGTAGTTTGTAGTTTTACGTGACCGTTAGTCGTGTGATTATGAGCCACGGGAACACCTTTTTTACGTGGAATCTAAACCACAGGACATGGCATTTCACATGCATAGGCCGGGAATCGAACCCGGTCCACCTTGGTGAGAGTCCAACAGCTTGAACACTGCGCCACCATGCCCCAAAACCCAGATTCCACAATATAATCAACATCATTCCTTTGAAGTGGGCGACTAAAAATTTAGACCTTCATTACATTAAAATCTCTCCATCAGATTCTTTTGGTTGCGACCTGTCATGGTAAAATTGATTAGCACACCTCAGCGAGGATCTGGAGTGTGGGTTCGAGTCCCGATAACAGTCTCATAATCAACCCTTGCGCTTTATGGACAGATGACCTAGATGTTCCACCCCTGACGACAACAATCACCACCAACTCTTGTGTTTCATGTATACCCAATATGCAATGATATTATTTCTGACGAGCAAATGGAACACAACATTTCGATTTCCTGGAAAGTTGTTATTTTACTCATCATTGCAGACTGATGTTCACAACGCCTCGAAATATAATTATTCATATTTTATTTAAATAAATGCCCCCATGTGTCTCTTTTAGCCATACGAGAACAGGGATTTGTCAAAAAAAAGTCCAAAAATATGAAAAATGGTCATTTTATAAGATGCAAATGATTAAGCTGCTCCATGAATGACAACGCCCACTTTTACAAAGTTTTATGTTTCTGCGTTTAACTTCTGAACTATCATAGATAGATTTCTCAACTCACTTCTTGTCTGCTCTGTTGAGCGCAGACTTTGTGATGGTAACAATGACAACTTCCTGCATTGTTTATGTTACGAGTGGTTACTGTGCATCGTCATAATATTATAATTACACTGACCTATTGAAGAAATATTGTTTAAGAGGCGGAACACAGAGGTCATCTGCCCAAATTTAAATAATTGAATTGTTGATTTGAAGAGGGAAACAAGTCCACTTACTTGCAAACAGATAAGTTGAAATACACATTTATTTATATTGGTTTTATTTACTTATTTATTTATTTACTTATCTATTTGTTCATTTATTTATTTATTTATTTATTTATTTATTTAAAAGTTAAAGGGGGTAGGAGAAGCAAAATAACCAGTGATGGACGAAATGATGAGAGTTATCGGGCAGGAATGTTCTAAGAATTGTCAGAGGCAAAAAAAATGTAATGAACAACTTCAACCTCATTTTTTCCCAGTTTAACATTATTCACTACTTTGGTACCATTTGTAAGAAAAATAATAAAGATAGGTCCATATTTTCTTTGATCTAACAACATCATCCTAATGAACAGTAATAAGAATGGAGATCCCTCTAAATAATAGCCTATAAAAAATGAAATATAAATTTATTTCGACATAATTTTGGATTAAAATATCGTACGTTAAAGAAAAATTCATATTGGCAAAAGTATTTCGTTTTTGTCAATAATCCTTCCTATTATTGCAGATAATGATCCAAACAGTAATCCCCGAAAATTTTAATTGGCTAACCCAAACAGATTTTGAGTAAAGTGTACCAAAGATTTTAAGATTTAACATGGGCGAGACAGGCAGGTCTTTCTTACCTCAAGGTCACGGCCGCTTCCTACCCAAATTTCAAATACACACACTAATACAGACATCGCATTGACATAGGTTATCATACAATTTCTACACACACCCAAATACACGGGGCTACATAAACACGATGTCGCAAAGCCCCTAAAAGAATCAACAACTAATATAACATTGGGAGATGTTATTCATTTTATTAAATATTCAGGATACCATTGGATACCTCTGATACCCCCCCCCCCCCTAAAAAAATGGAGTCTGAAGAAACACCAACTGGGTGAGTAATTGGGAGGTCTCGGTTTCAGATCACTAGCGAGTCTATTTTATTCAACTTTTCATTGTATTTGGAAATGTCGTAAGTCGTGAGGTAATTAGCAGAAGGCAGGTGACAGTGATCAAAGTACGAGCCTTGTCATCGATTCTTCCTGCTCTGGAGGTAATTTCCTGCTGTTTGCATTCTCACGGCGAATATTATCGACTGAGACAAATTGGACGTGAAGCCATTGTCTTGAGGTCTCGCTCTTACTTTTCATTAACAAGGGAGGAAGAGGAAGTGCCCTTATAAAGAGAGAAGCCCTACACGGGCCTACTGGGTTAGGATGAGCCACTGTGCAAACACTGTGCCCTCTTGCAAGCAGATCGATAAAACTAAGCGTCTCTTGCCCTGTTGTTGGTTTATTCAGAAGCTAGGTCATCAGCCCCGTGTACTTGTAATTTGTCTCGCGATGGTGGTGAAGTTGTTTTAAGGGGGTAAAGCATCGATATTATGCGCCCATTAGACTATATAATTATGGTTACATAAAAGAGGAGTTCATAATTTAAAAATTCAGAATACATCATACCATTCATCATCATCTTGCACAGTTTCCAGCCACTGGCCAGGTCTGTTTGGAACACAAGTCTTTCCAACGTCTTCTGTCTTCCAACCATCTCTCAGCCTCCACCCTTGTCCAGTCTTCTCCTCTCTTCTTCACGCTTTCTTCCACCCCCTTCAGCCACCTGTCTCTCGGTCTTCCTCTCGGTCTCTTTCCTTCCCATTTCGTCTCGTGTATCCTCCTGGGTATCCTCTTCTCCTCCATTCGTTTTGCATGTCCATACCATCTAAGTCTAGATTTCTCTATACCATCCTGTAATGGTTCCTCCTTCATTAATTCTCTAGTCCTCTCATTTCTTATTCTGTCCATCTTTGTAGCTCCAATACTGCTTCTCAAGAACCTCATCTCACTGGCCTGTATTTTTCTCTTCTCCCTTCCTTTCATAACCCAGGTCTTCGAGGCATACGTCAGGATAGGGACATAGTACGTCCGATATATGATCTTTTTGCTGTTCTGAGGGACATCCTTGCTCCATAACATGCTTCTCACACTCCTCCGGAATGCTTCTGCCTGTCTCCCCTGCTCATTTATTTCTCTATCGTTTCTTCCATTATCTTGTATCAGGCTTCCCAGATACTTGAAACTCTCTACTTTCTCCAGCTGTTCCCCACCAATTGTTATTCCCGTTGTAGTTCATTCCTTCTTCCTTGTTGTGATCACCATCTCACTCTTATTTATGCTAAATTTCGTCCCATGTCCTTGTATTATTCCTTCCCACGCGTCCAATTGCTCCAGTACTTCCTCCTCCTTGTTTCCCCAAATCATCAAATCATCTGCAAACACCATTGCTTTCATATTTTCTTCCCCAATTACTTGTGCCACTCGGGTCATTATGTGATCTATCGCCACAATGAAAAGTAGCGGTGACAGTGCACTTCCTTGTTTCAGGCCGTTTCTCTGTTCCAACCAGTCCGATCTCTCTCCTCCCACTTTCACACAGCTCACGCTTCCCTTGTACATCTCCTTTATCCTCCTTATAGTCTATTTTTCTACTCCTCTATCCTCCAGGGACTTGCATACTTTGTTTCTGCATACACTGTCAAATGCTTTCTCAATGTCCAGGAAGGCCATCAGTATATCTGTTCCATACTCGTAGTGCTGTTCTTGTAACTGCCTTACAGCAAAAATCAAATCCATTGTGGACCTTCCTGCTCTGAAGCCATGTTGTTCTTCCTTCATCCCTCCTCTATCCTTGTCCTAATTCTCCTTTCCAAAACTATCTCAAACATCTTTGCACCATGACTCATCAGGGTTATTCCCCGATAGTTTCTGCATTCTG
The DNA here is from genome assembly GCA_946902985.2 of Meconema thalassinum. Classification (NCBI taxonomy): domain Eukaryota; kingdom Metazoa; phylum Arthropoda; class Insecta; order Orthoptera; family Tettigoniidae; genus Meconema; species Meconema thalassinum. Next base: position 628,597,669 of record OX336390.1, on the reverse strand, counting down.
TTCTACTACCTTTCTTGAAGATCGGGACAATTATTCCCTTTTTCCAGTCCTCTGGGGTCTTCCTTTCCTTCCATGCTGTCTTCATCACTCGGTACAACCATTGTATCCCCACCTCTCCTGCTGCTCTCACCATCTCCACACTCAACTCATCCGCACCCGGTGCCTTCCCTCCTTTCATCTTCCTCACTGCATCTTCCACTTCTTTCCATGTTAAGTCCTTTTCTTTTTGCAGTCCATCTTCCTCTTCCCCGATTTCTTCCTCCTCGTCGTGGTTTCCATTTGGGTTCAGAAGTTCTTCAAAATATTCTTTCCAGATTTTCTTCAGTTCTTCCCTATTTTCTATCTCTTGTCTCCTTTTGTTCACCATTCTAACATACTCCGTAGGATCCTTCCGCCTCTTATTTTTACCACCCCTTACAGGACCTTTTTTGTACCTTCACTATCCTCCTTCATCATCTTTGTCCACTCTTCCATCCACTTTCTTCTCTCCTCAGCCACTACTCTCTTCGCCTCCTTCTTTCTTTCCTGGTACTCTTCCCTTGTCTCTACCGTCCTATTTTGATACCACCTCCTAAAGGCTCTATTCTTTTTCCTTACTATATCTTTTGTCTTCTCATTCCACCATGGTGTTTCCTTCCACCTCTACTTAGTACTTGTCCTCCCACATACTGCTTCTGCTGCACCTACTAGTGTCTTCTCAAATCTGGCCCATTCCTCTTCCACCCCTCTTTCTTCATCTGTTGGAATTCCTTCCTTTACCATTTTGAGGTACTCGACCCTTCTATCCCCTTCTTTCAGTTTCCATATCCTTATACGTCTTTCCTGGTTCTTATTCCCTTTCTTCTCCTTAGTCCCTCTCAGGTTCATTACCAGCAATCGATGGTCGCTATCCAGGTTCTCCGATGGTATAACCTTGATGTCCGTGATGTTCTTATTTAATTCTTTCTCATACAGTATATAGTCGACCACCGACTTCCTGGTCAAGTCATCAGTGTACCATGTGATTGTGTAGCTCTCTCTTTTCTTGAACCAGGAGTTCCCGACTAGCAGGCTGTTCCTTTGGCAGAAGTCCAACAGTCTCTTTCCTTCCTCATTTCTTCTGCCCCAACTCTCTGGTCCAAGCACACTCTCATACCTTTGTCTTTCTCTTCCTACATGGGCATTCAGATCCCCCATAACAATCATATTCCTTCCTCTCAGCTGCTTCTGCAATTCCTCTTCAAACTCCTCCTTCAGAGGCTCAGCCTACTTGTGGAGCATACACTTGCACTATTTCTACGGTCTCTCCCGTCAGAGCTACTTTCACTTTCATCATCCTATCACTTATTCTCTTCACTTCTTCTTTTAAACCATCTCGTACTACCCCCACTCCATTCCTCTTTCCCTCTTCATTCCCACTCCAGTACAGCCTATAGCCTTTTCTCAGTTCTCTCCTTCCTTCCCCTTTCCACTTTGTTTCTGCCAATCCCAATAAATCCAACTTCATTCTTTCGATCATATCCACTATCTCCTCCACCTTCCCCGTCAGCGTTCTTATGTTTAAAGTTCCAAATCTTAGTCCATGAACACAGCTAGGTCGTCGTCCATTGTATCCGTCCTGTCCGAGGCCTGTTCCCTTCTTGAAAGCAAAAGACTTATCCACTGCTGGCTTGCTGGGCCTATCGTAGCTTCACCAGAGCCCCGTTAGCCGTCACTTTTCAGGGTTCCTGTAGGACCTTCAGGGCTACCGTAACGGTCCTGGGGCACACGAAGTCCCCACTGTACTTCGCCCCTACAGGCAATCCCCTACTTTGTGCCGTTGCCCATCTCCCACGATGTGGATGAGGGGTTGGACTTATGGGAGACACATCATACCATTAAAATACTAAAATAAAGGTAATTAAGGTCAAGTTGAAATTAAATGTCTGGCTCCGTGGCTAAATGGATAGCACTCTAGGCTTTGACCCAAAGTGCCCCGGGTTCTATTCCCGGCTGAGCCATCAGGGATTTTAATCTCCTGGGGTTAATTCCCGCGGCTCGGGGACTGGGTGTATGTGCCGTCTACATCATCACTTCATCCTCATTACGACGCGCAGGTCGCCCACGGGCGTCAACTAGAAAGTCCTGCACTCGCCTCTCCGGAAGCCACAAGATCATTAATTAAATAATGCACAACTTATATTCCCTAATTAGGGCCTAATTCATAAATAAAAATAATAATTAAAAATTAATTTGTATTCCTCATTTCAAATAAGCTATACGTGTCGTCAATTTAGAAATAATTATTTAGGTCTTGAACCTCAATGCAGTAAAGTTATGACGAACGGGTAGGTGCTTCGGGACTCAAAATAATGTACAATCATGTTGTTTCCATCATTTGTCAGTAGTGAGTCTAGAAAAAGAAAATAAGCCTAGTGGTACGTATTAGAGGCTTCTGACTCCATGTTCCAAGATTCGATTCTTCACTCTGCTAAAAAAGAGTCTTAGAATTGGAAATAATTACACACATCCTCATGAGGGTAACTGAGAAAAGGTAGGTTCACTCTAATAGATTTTCAGTCAGTCAAACCGAGTGTTTCCAATTATATTCGTTGGTGAGGAACAATTTCGTAATGCCTGAAATAAATACATGGATTAGTTATAACTTAATAAAATACTTCTCATAAGTTACAATTAGAGGCTTGGAGCAGATGACCTCACTATTCCGCCCATTTAAACAACAATAACTAACACAATTAGTGGGTTTAATTGGATAACTAGTTTCGTTTGTCAAATGAACATCTTTAGATCTGCTCTCTTAGGCCTACTTTAGGTTCGGCGGATATTTAAAAACAGTCATGTACAACATTATTTACAACTATTAAGTTACAGAAGATTTTAACTTGTAAGGCCTCAGTAGTTGTTTGACCAATTATGTTCTATTATTTAATCTGACACGTTAGAATAGTACATGGTAATTAAGACACTCGTATGGAAATTATAAAACTCGCATACGCTCGTTCTATAAAAATACTCGTGTCTTAATTATAGCCATTATAGGCTCGTTGCATACGACTGTTTATGTCGACGATAATTATTACTTTATTATATCTTTTAACATAAATATTTATAAATATCTGTTCAGTCACTAGAATGTTGTGATCGGGTGCTGCGGTGGGTAGTATATCTCTGTTTTCCAAGCTCTCTGAACAACCGACGCATGCCGTGCTTCAATGCCATATGTTCAGATTGTGCACCAGTATTCAGTAAAACTGTCACCAAAGTCGTTTCAAAACCGCGCGCTGTGTAGAAATTGGTTTTGGGGATATTAAGGTACAGTGCTATTTCTTGTCTCATATTCACCAGTTTATTTACGCGAACGTATGGACGGTGCACTTTCGGTAATTTATATAGACATGTTGGATTTTGAGCGCATGCGCGAAGGTATCCCTATCTAATTGGTCACACAACTGTTTCTTGAGCTCTGATTGGTGGGAGAAACTGTTTCATAATGAAAAATAGGGTTATAATGAGCCCCATTATGATACTGTTTGCTGACACATAATAGGGTCGAACATAATAGTACATTATGCAACGAGCCTATAATGGCTATAATTAAGACACGAGTATTTTTTATAAAACGAGCGTATGCGAGTTTTATAATTTCCATACGAGTGTCTTAATTACCATTATAGGCGAGTTGCATACGACTGTTTATGTTCGACGATAATTATAACTTTATTATATGTTTTAACATATATATTCATAAATATCTGTTGAGAGTCAGCTACTTGAATTTTGTGATCGCAGAGCGAGCGTTGGGTGTTATATCTCTGTCTTTCAAGATCTCTGGACGACCGACGCATGCGCTCTGTGTGCTTGCAATGCCATATGCAGGCCATATGTTTACATCTGCCGCCCCTCAGTAATATTGTCACTGGAGTTGTTTGAAGACAATGCACGGTGTAGAAATTATATTAAGGTACAGTGCTATTTGTTGTCTCATATTCGCCAGTCTATTTACGCGAACATATGGACGGTGCGTATTCCATATCGGTAATTTATTATAGTTCGATGTTGTGTTTATGTCCGACATGTTGGATTTTGAGCGCACGCGTGAAGGTATCGTTACCTAATTGGTCAATGAACGAGCTCTGATTGGCTGGAGAAACTGTATCATAATGAAAAAGAGTGTTATAATGACCATCATTATGATACAGTTTTCTGACACATAATAGTGAGGGTCGAACATAAAGTATATTAAAAACTTATGTAGCTTAATAATTGTAAATACTGTTATAAGTTAATTTGCTGGCTCCGTGGTGTTAGGGTAGGGCAACTGCTTCTCACCCGGAGGCCCCGGGCTCGATTCCCGGCTCCGTCAGGGATTTTAGAAACTGACGTGAGGGCTGGAACGGTGTGCACTCACCCTCGTGAGGACAATTGAGTAGCTGTCAGACAGTGAGGAAGCGCCCCGATCACAAAAACCAAGATTAACGGCCGAGGGGACCGATGCGCTGACCACGCGTCATCTCAATATCTGAAGGTCAAATGGCTGGGCAGCAGTCGCTTGGTAGGCCTATGCCCTTCATGGGCTGGTAGTGCCAGTGGTTATTAAGTTATTTTGTTCGTTAATTTAGATCTAAGTGAGCAGGCTCTGATGATGATTGCTTGATGAACGAAACTAGTCATCCATTTGTGTGAGAAGTGTTTTATTAAGTGTATAAATAATTCATGTTTTTATTTCAAACACTAGGAAATGAATTGATCCTATCTAATTGGATATAAAGTACTCATCTTGACCGACTGAAAATCCACTTAGACAACACTGAAAAAGGGCTTCTAAAATGTTAATACTCCAGACAGATTCCCCCAGTAGACTGATGACTACCTTTCCGCATGTCTAAGTGAGCAGCAACTTATGATGTTGGCATGATGAACGAACCCCTGCAACTGGGTGAGAAGTGGTTCATTATGTTAATGAATCAACAATGAATTTATTCAGCTGTGAGGCTGTACTTGATTAGAATTACAACTCGCTAGAACACCTTTCGAGGTTGCTTAGTATTTGACCCGAGATGACTCCAGCCCCGTCTGTGGAAGCATGAGGGTGTTGCAGCAAGGTAAGAATGAGGTATCGAATGGCAGCGAGCGTGCTACTGGTATCCTGTTCTATTGATCAGTGAGAGAAAAGGCCAAGCCGGGCTACGAACCCGGTTCATATCACGCGTTGTGGTCGCGGTTGTTGACTAACTTAATAAGGTCGTTGTGTCGTCATGCGCAAGAGCCACCAATGGCGACTCGGGTTTCTGCGGTGGGCTCGGATGACGCCCCCTGCACTAATTTGCCCCGCGGGATCTTGTCCCCCCTTGTTGCTGCATGCCCCAGGGCTCAGTGTTAGCACCTCTCCAAGTCACAAGACTCATCTCATCTCGCCAAACACAAACACAAGATGCTGTACTAAACTTTCCTCGGCTCATACCAATTACTTGATGTCACCGGAATCAACGTATTAAGAAAACATTGTAGATGTATGCTCCGTGAATATCTCAAATTACACAAAATGTAATATAGACGTTTCTTCCCGCATATGCTTCAATTTTCCTGCAAAATAAATAATTTACTTACCTCTGTTGTAATACATTTCCAGTCCAATGGTTGGCACCTGTTAACGTCTACGCACCATACCTCGTGATTACCTCAAAGATCTACATTAAGGTCCTACAGTAATTGGATTCTTCTTGCAGCATTGGCACGTCAAATATCATTGCTCGCTTACTTGTTTGTAGATAATACAACAAAGATTATTTCAACTATAAAAAGCACCAACTCGTTGGCACTTGATAATGTATACACGTCACACATTGCGACAGCCTTAAAGAGTTATACTCTGTGAGGTGCCTGAATGGGATTGACAGTTCTCGCTTCGTCCTTGTGGTCAGGGAACAAGGTTGCCAAACAGTTAGAATAACAAGCGATCACACTGTACAAGCCAGTGACAAAGCTAACCAGACACTGACGCACGTGGGCTGTGATATTGCAATGCAGAGTATTATGACATCAACTATGCGAACATGGATGATTGGACGAGAGGCAGAGGGGTGGTGACTGACGTGGAATTTCCAGCCAAATGTCAATACCATTCTGGCAGCTCACAGAGTATACATTAGGATTCTAAATTATTTAGTTTCCTCTTGCAGCTTTAGCTACGTAGACTATTTGGGTATGTTAAAATATATTTGATTACCTGATTTTTAATTTTGAATTTTCCTGAGAACCCCTGTAGTATAATTCAATAATTTTACTCTTTGGTAAGGATATCCATTTCATTACGTTGTTGTACAATTAAGCATAATATTTAACATAGAATATCGTACTTATTCAACATTAGTTAGTAGACTTATACCGTATTGCAATACTATTTTAATTATATGTTCCTGATGTTGGCTGAAAAGGACCTCATTGCAATGTTGAAACATGTACCTTTATTGTATGGATAGATATCTATTAATTGGGCACTGATTGGCGTATACTTATCAATTCTTGAGAATTTCCCTTCTAAGGTTAAGGACTGAAGAGTTATGCTGTGTATAACCACCTTGCACTGTTTGTTCAACTGAACTATGAATTTTGAATCTGAGTATGTTCGCATGTCAAACCATGTTACACTGTTTGTTTTAGTGCAATGAACACCGACATACTGGCATCTCACAAGCCGCAGTAACATTATCATATACTTGATCCAAAGACTTACAGTAAACCTGGAGAAAGACCGTTTTCTCCCCCCTCTGGAGCCACGCATGTACCAATAAAAATACAGGCATTGGTAGGAATGCACAAATGTTTAAATGATTAGTAAAGCTGCGAAAATATTAAAAGCATATATGGTTACATAATTTCAGGTTTCTAGCCGTAATATGACCCGAGAAAACGGAATATAATTTATGAAAATTCGTGCTGTTGCCATCTAGGGTTTTAGCTTACCACTGTTTAGAATGCCACACCGTTTTAGCCTATTTTCATTAAAAAAATAGGTGTATAAGATCACCTTTTGTCCTCATATGTGTGTGTAAGTATGTGTGTGTGTCCCTAATAAAATCTCAACGGCTAGAGTGATTTCAATGAAACTCGGTAAGGTCGTATTACTATTTTGTCCATCCTGACCGTGCCCTTCAAATGTTATTACGTCTCACCAATCCAACATGGCGGCTGTGTGCAATATATCACCGGCATTCTATATCTCTGAAACTGTTATTGATATCACCCTGATATTTTGTACGATGTTAAAGGACACAGCTATAAGTTCACCAATGTGACTTTCAAAAACCTGTTAAGTACAAACCAAACATGGCGAACAAGCAACTTTGAAACAATTAAATAGACTTTTCTCGCGACTTAACCATCCAAATCCAAATCTTTACACACATTGTAATGCATCTAATTTTGTTCAATTGTTTACATAACCTCAAGGTGGTGGCTGTGCGAAATTTTAAAATTAGGTTTTGATTTCTTGCGTCCTAATCATGCAATCGAAGTCAAAGTTTGAATAATGAACCTACGCAATATTTGTCATTGTACATAACTCAATGACCTAAACATATAAACATCCAACATTGAAAACATCCGAAATAATTAAACGATTCTCAATATCTATTAATCTATGACAGCAATCAAACTAAAATGTTGTATGTTTATAGAGGCAATTACCATAAGTAGGATGTATGAAAATAGGCTATTTAGTTCTTCACAGAACTACTTGTTATTTGTATTTTAGTATTCTACCACCATGGTACATAACTTCAGGGTTACAGCTAAAGGCTAACGTATCCCAAGAGAAGTGAATTCAATTTTGAAAGTGTGTGCGGCCGCCATAACTGGTTTCTTACTTGTTACTATTTTGAAACGTAAGCCAATAAACTTTTTTATACTCTTCTATCATCTTATCAAATGTCGCCCCGGAACTTGAAGTAAGGTACTATCCCAGCATTTTCCTGGAGGGATTGAGGATAAACCTGTGGAAAACCACATTCAGGATAGCGGCTGTCAACGCCGGGAATCGAACCTGTGACCTCGGGACTTGATGCAGCTGCCTGCGTCGCCATGGTGCATGATTTAACGGGGTATATGAATGATTGATGTAACATTTATTTCAGGTAGTAGGGTGATAAAACCGGCCCCTTGGTGTTGGGGTAGCGGGCCTGCCTCTCATCCGGAGGCCCCGGGTTCGATTCCCGGCTCCATCAGGGATTTTAGAAACTGACGTGAGAGCTGAAATGCGCTGCACTCAGCCTCGTGATAACAATTGAGTAGCTGCCTGACAGTGAGACAGAGCCCCGGTCACGAAAACCAAGATTAACGGCTGAGGTGACCCGATGCGCTGGCCACGCGTCATCCCAATATCTGCAAGTCACATGATTGGGCAGCGGTCGCTTGATAGGCCCTTCATGGGCTGAAGTGTCAGGGGTTATTAATAGTAGGGTGATAAAATAATGGTTACTTCTAGCTCAATATAATTGGGTAGTCTACACGTGTGTTGACCAACTGAAAAGCAATTCTGCTAATGGATCTCAAGTACCGGTGTCGTACCCAGGAGATAATTGCATGGAACTATTGAACTATTGCAGTCAGTGCAGAAGGCAGTCGTCATTAAGAGAGAAAATTCATGGACTTAATGTCGCGATTATTCTCTGATTTCCTGTAAGTTGTATAGTTGATTTTTTTCAGATACTCTTTTCTGAGATTGATTACAATTTAATATTTATAGTAGACTAATAATAATAATATTGTTTATTCATTTTAATCGCTTATCCTCCCAGCTTGGCTTCTGCGAGGGATCATTCCTCTACCGTCGCAAGGATAGTGTCTGGGAGCTGAACTTGCTAAGCAGATAAACTTGGGGATGGTGACAGGCCGATCACCCAGACGACCGCTAACTTGGGTGTAATATGGATATCCTGAACTAGCACCAACAGGTAGTTCAAATAACACTCAATAGGCTGTTACAAACGCATTAGAATGAAAATGTATTGTATTATCAACTTCAAATTCGATGCTTATAGAATGTCAACGGAAGGCAAATCAATCGAGTCCCACAAGGAACAGTTATTTATTTATTTATCGTACGGCTTTTAGTGCCAGGAGTGTCCGAGGACATGTTCGGCTTGCCGCTGCTTCTAGCAGACACCCATGGGGTGAGCTACAAGTACCGTTCAATTTCAAGTAGCTCCAACTTTCGCTACCAGATATCAATGATACCTAGTGGTGAACGTTGGAACTTTGATAGAGCGTTCCGACGAAATCCAACCTAACAATTTAGCTTCACACAAGTTTAGTCTGCGGAAGGATCTTTTACATGCCACAAATCTATGACATGGGACCGCCGGTTTTACTTCCCCTCTGAAGGAAGGCATACTGAAGGATTTTAACGCTCTTAAAAAAATCCGACGACTTCGGCCGGGTTTGAACCCGCTATCTTGGACACAGCGGTTCAGCATGCAATCAACTAGGCTATGCCACCGAAGCCACTAACATAGAACAGTCATGACATCCGACGGAAATGTTTCGCATAAGACATCCCTATTAAGGAAGTGTTAGGGAAGGTAAGGGGAAGGGAGTCAGCCGTGGACCTATTCAGAGGAATCACCCAGGCATTTGCCTGGTGGTGAAAATGGGAAACCACGAAAACCGTTTTCTGAATGGCCGAGGTGAGATTCGAACTCACGCTCTCCTGATACCAGTGAAGCACGAGTTAGCGCGTTAGCGCGTTAGCGCTCTTGTCCACCGTGGCCGATAATTATAATAATAATAATAATAATAATCAGAAGGAGAAGTAAAGAAAGTAACTTTGCAACACTGATCGTTAAGTGTGCTGATTGGTTCTTGAATCATATGGCGATGGCTCAGTGAAGTGTCGGTTTCTACACGCATGGTTTCGTATGTCGGTCAGACATACCCACACACCTGCTGCGTGAAGCCCCTCCTTCCTGGACATCTTCCTGCCGTAAGGAACAAGTTTCCTGGGACTCTTTTCCCACCAGTGGCACATTCTAGCGCGTCTCTGAGCTATACATTTCTTGTCTCACAGTCAACGCATTCTGGACAGTCAAAATGTAACTTGATCAAGAAGAACTTCAACATTAATTCGTCCATCGGAGATTATCTTAACATTTTAATGGTGTTAGTTGTTTGAGTCAGCAGCCAGGACATCATGACCATCAGCCCTGTGTAGTACTTGTGTCTGAGTGGTTTGTTATTGTGGCGTCTTGTACTCTTATAAATTTGGTTTTAAAGTTACCTTGAAATAATTCTTAACCCTAACAAGAAATGTATGCGAGTAACTCTAGAGAGATTGTCCAAGGTAACTAATAGATTTAAATGAAACAATTTTTTGCAAATAAAGTTCAGAATTATTAGGCTACATTAGTATGTAAAACCTAGTCTTGGCAATATGTTTCCAATAATTGATTAATAATTCAGTGAGATATAGATTGGTAGGCCTAAAGCCTCGCTGTTGGCTTTCTCTTGCTTTTGCTTTGTACGCCTTTCGTTGAGTCTCTTTGAGTAATCTCTTCTTCTTTTGTTATGCATTTGCAAACATGCCCTTTATTTAACTTCTCACCCTTGACATTGACTGACTCTTCACTTTTCAGAATAATAATAATAATAATAATAATAATAATAATAATAATAATAATAATACCTAAATCACACGTAACTGTGACAAGCCAACACTGACTGATCGCCACGCTCGTGCAAACCGGCAAGTGGAAGTCGGGCGTTATGTTCCCTGGAAGAACGATGTGCGATAAATCTGACTTCTAGTGTTGAGAGAATAAAGTAATATCTTTAGGGTAGGCCTAGATAAAGAACGGATCGTGATTTGTAAAAGTGTATTTTAAGATAAAACGTCATAGCACAACTGCAGTGATTATTTCAGCCAGTGCCGTGCAACCTGAATTACTAATTTCAGTATAGTACTTGGTCACACGCCGCCATATTGAAAATATGATGCACATGGACGAGCATACGGAACATACTGATGCTCTAATGAAAAGCTCCTTTTCCGCCCCTTAAAAAAACAATTACTAACTAATCTAAATAATATTTGATTTACACGTTTCAAATTTCATATTGGTCCTTAGGAGAGCTTGGATATTGACATTAGGATGCCCAAACACACCATTCTCATTGTTGACAGTACTGATGTCACTACGTTCAAACCTACTTTTTGTTACGTGTTTATATTTTGGTATCGTACATACGTACATAAATACATACCCACCCCGAGTAGATGTGATAAACCTGCATCTCCTTTATATTTTAGGAAATAATTCTCGATTTAATTCAAGGTTGTGTGTTTACACTCTGCCAAAAAATACGTTGACAATCAGTGTGGGATGGTCGAACTGCGCTATACCCAGACAGTCCAGTCAGCTTACGCTAATGGATTTAGGAAGAGAGTGGGGGTAGGCAACCTCTCCTGGTTATGCCATGAGTTGACTGACAGCTACAAACACCTGGATTCTGTGGAGTTTCCGTAAGTGCAGCTAACATGTTATCGATGTACTGTACAGTCAAATACGTGGAGAATTACAAGTTATAAGAAACTATAAATTTTGTAATTGTGAATTGTCATGAGGCCAAAAGTGGAGGTGTTGTCTTGTAGCAGAATACATATAAACATTTGCGTTCCCACGATATCATTTACAACATAATTAAAACGTGCAGATCTGAATAGTAACTGTGAAACACAAAGAAGAAGACAAAACTTGAACTATAAATGCAAGTCTAAAAAAAATCAGGAATCTGGAATAATGCCAACTTGTTAATGTATGGTGTTGAATAGATATTTGAGATCATCTTCATTACCCCTTTTCCAGCTGGCACTGGGTGGGGGCAAATATGGTTTATCTCCACTTTGATCTGTCGTTCCACCATTCCTCTTCCGACACGGTGTTCCAATCCAGATTCTGTTTACTAATGTTATTCTTCACCGAGTCCATCCAACGCATTCTTGGTCTTCCTCGTCCTCTCTTCTCTGTCATCTGTCGTTCCAGTGCTCGTCTTGGTAGCCTTACTGCATTCATCCGTTTGACATGTCCAAACCATGTCAATCTGATTTGCTCCAGTTTGTCATTTAGTTTCTGATTGGAGATATTTGAGATAACATGGGTATATAATGAAGAACACCGTGAAGATCAGCGCAGGTTGACACATTCCAACAATATTTACCTTCATGTCCAGTTTGGAGTGGGGGACAGTGAAACACGCCTCATGCGACGTCCCCTGTTAGGATTTCCCTAATTGACTGCCATGGAGAGGACTCATTAGCTCAGCTCGGTATCACTCACTCATGACAGTCCTCATTGCTCGTAATTGTTCAATCTAAATGATGATTGAATCACTCAGGTCTATTAAAAGCGTGCTGTTGTTAATACATTTGAGGGACTTGGGACATCCGATCATCAACCCCGTGTAGTTGGGTGTGTGTTCAACTTGCTTTATAACCGGTAGTTATGTGATGACTGTAGTAGTGTGTATTAGGGACAGGGATGAGGTAGATGCCCCGGGAATTGAAGTAAGGTACTATCCCGGCATTTTCCTGGAGAGAGTGTGGAAAAACCCGTGGAAGCCATCAGGATAGCCACTGTCATCGCCGGGATTCGAACCTCGAATCTTGGAACTTGCTGACCTCACGGCCGTGGTACACGATATAATGATCACGGCTACACTGGGGGACTATTAAAAGCCAGACATTTCCAAAAAGAAATTGATGGAAGTGTTCTGAGAAACACTGGTATTAGATCCTATGTATAACGAATTCACAATTAATATTTTTCGGTGCGTTGGTGAGAGTTCAATGACCTGTGTTATCTCGCTATCAGCTTTAAGATACATGTTGTCTGGAGGAGAAACGTGGAAATAACTGGGTTTCTGGTGTGTTATAGCTCTATTGTCCTCGCTAATGGCCTGTGTCCGTTGACCCTATAGCTCGATCCTTTAACCTCATAGTGTGTGTGCCACACTCACAGTCCGCGACAAAATGGGACGTCCACATATTACGTAATTACCTTTTGGCCGATTTTGTCGTCCCCCCCCCCCCCCCCCCCCCCCCCCCGTGTATTACGTAATCACCAATCAATACCCAATATTTCTGATTTCGTCACAACTTATCCGTATAAACAAATTAAACAAGAAACACAGTATCAGGGACATCAGCAGCAGTCTACTGGGGTATTTCGGGGGCAAAAAGTACAAAATATGTACGAACAATCGACGAAAATCCTACTTAATTTTTTAACGGAAATAGTTTTTTAAACCTCTTTAAGTACTGAATAGAAGTATTGTTGTTGCTGTTGTTGCTGATTCAATCCAAGCCTTACCATTATGCTTACCTTTCAACATAGTTTTTGTTATTTTCATTCCACTTCCACTACTTTGGGCAGCATACCAGTTTTCAATTTCTGCTCGATTTATCTTCCAGTCTCCAACTGTACTTTTTCCTATCCCTAACTCCAAAGCAATAGTTTTGGCCATTACCGCAGAATCTAGTCACTTTATAGCACGTAGTTTCTCATCTATAGCCACAACATTTTTTCGTTTATCACCCATTCCGCAATCTTTCATTAAAATGCTGTACTGTGCAACGGAGCGCACAAAACAACAATTTACGAACGTACGCACTTTGACCTTCCGATAAACAACTGACGGAACAAAGAACACAGAGTTGCCAACAGAACTGCTCTCTACGAGTGTTCATTGTGTTTGTGAGCGCTGAAAGAGGGTTTCTGTGTACCGTGTTTTAAAGATGTTTTTTTTTCCTAAGCGTATTCAATACATAGGCCTACGTATTAACAATACTGCACTGAACCTTATAATTGTGGGTCCACATGTGCCAGATGTACAAGATATGCATAAAATATTTTGAAATACCACTTAGGATTCTAGCAGGAGCCCGCTTGTTAAAGCTTTGGAAAAGTATTGGTACAGTATTAAGTAGGCTGGGTAGTGTCGAGCCGGATAGCCGAGAGTCTACTGCATACTGTTACCTAAGTACGCGGTAGTCCAGTCCAGATTTCGTGCGGGACTATTTCCTGTTAGTTTTATGACTAAAAGTGTGTCATAATGCAGCGTTTCCCAAACTGTGGTACGCGAACCACTGGTGGCACGCTCGTACTGCTGGAGTGGTACGCGGTGATGATACGAAAAATATAATAAATATTAGATACGTTACAAAAAATATAAATATATGATAACATAAAATTAAAAAGTATAAAAACATTGATATGTTGCCGGAGGACTTTGAAGCCAAAGAAAAGGAGCAGTTTTGTGAATTGAATTGTGATTCACAACTAAGACAAACATTTTCAAAATTGACTCTTGTGAACTTTTGGGTTGAGATGCATGCTGACTATGCAGACTATTAGCTGATATAGCAATTACATTTTTACTGCCTTTCACTACTTAGTACTTGTGTGAGACTGCTTTTTCTTCACTTGTTTATCTCAAGAATAAATACCGGAATAGGCTCCTTACAGTGGAAAACCATTATCGTTTGAGACTTAGCAATCTTAAACCAGACATTCCTAAGTTGGCTTCTAATCTTCAAGCAAACACTTAACATTGAACTTTTTTTTGTCTAATTATTACGAGTCCTTTTATTAATAGACTATTATTTGTACAGTCTCATTTCTGAATGTTTGAATTGAACACTTATTGTAATAAATAATATAACAACTGGACACACTCTTTATTATTTGAACATCAACTCAAACATACACAATTTACAATCCATTTTATGTCTGCTACGTAGTGGTGGTGCGGGTTATAGTTGCTATATCTCCCAACCATTAGGTGGTACGCGAGAGGTTCCCATCTCTTAAAGTAGTACACACACGGAAAACTTTGGGAAACACTGTCATAATGCATAGAGATATAAAGTCTTGGCTGAGTATACGTCCATTCCTGTCAACGTTTAAAGCTTTATACTTGTGGACTTGTTGGGATTCTAAACCGCAGATTCTAGAGGCATGTTACGAAAGACTGCAACTACTGTACTGTACTTTATAATTTATTATCGTTGCATACCGAGTAGTAAATTAGATTCATAGAGAAATTCTTTATCTCGAACGTTGTTCTAAATTTGAGACATCCACCATAACAGAATGACATTGTCATATACACAAGTGTGAATTCTTCCATAAGAACTAGATGCATGCCAGTATTATAAAGAAAACAGATATTTCGGTCTAGCTAAGGAACACAATTTAAGTAAGCAAATTAGGACTGAAAGTTTATAATGAAAAGCACGTCTGTATATTCTTCCTTTTCGTGGATATTTAGGAACTTTATCAGTAGGTTATAAATGTGTTAGCTCTCCAATCAATTTTGAAATATTGTATTCACCAATTAAATATGTCAAGTTATTTAATGAAATAGATCCACCTTTAAAATGTGAGCGAAAAAGCGTAGTAGTCCTAATAAGCTGCAAGGAACACAGAGTTTAATTGCTTTCTGGACCCATTATTGGGCAAAGTACTTTCTATATGCAGTACCATGTGGTGAAGTGGAATATTAATTTTATTCATAATTAAAATTCCTAGTGATCCTGCCTGGAACGCCATTTAACTATAGAGTTGTGAATAAGATAGCAGAGGATTTACTGTCTAAAACAAAAGTCATAAATATACCGGGAATTATTATTATAATGTTTATTATTATAACCAATATTACATTAATTATTAATCATTATCCCTTTATTAAAAAAATAGTTCTACTACGGCAGATGTTTCACGTAAGGTACAATAATTTAGAATACCGTAGTTTAACATTGAAAGAATGGTTTTCTTAAATCAACTATTACACCGTCAGCTTTGTAATTAACGATTATGTTCCAATAATTGACGGGACTCGAAATATTCTCACTATGTGCAAGGAATTAATTTGGAAGCAGTCACCAGTAACTTTGAAGAAGGTGTGAAGTTGATAATTAGATGGAAATGTTAGCGTTACAAGGCTAAGTGAAGCAGGCAAGTAATTCGAGCCCTTGCAGACTACAGATTCCCTTGGCGAGCCAGTCAGGGTTGCTTGTGGTTGTCCAACACCGCGTTGCGCTGGAGGCGTGGCCATGGCCCTGTCCGACATACGATACGTGCAGACCCGCAGTAACCCGACGCCGGAGTAACGGAAACGCGCGTCGCCGAGAATTAGAAGTGCATGCGCAAGCTCACAGCCAATGAGCGAGAAACCTGAGAACATCCCAACACATTGTTGCCGTCTAGAAAGCATCCGTCTATTGTTAAAGAAACAGGCCCTGACTAGCCCCCCGTGTATAGGCATCCCACACAACGTCAATGGTGAATGAGTTGCCACACATTCCAGCTCCAGGGGCCTGCAAGTCGAGAGGGTCATATCCATCAGTCTAGGATTCCAACTTGATAAGACTTATTTATTTCATTCTGTTGCATAAATAGTAATAAAAATAAAGAAAGTAATGAACAATTTATTAGGATAACTCAAAGTGACGTATATTCATAGAATGAAAAATTAAAATAAAAAGAGACGACGTGCAGAGGATTCTATTAACACACTAAAAGGTATCGT
Organism: Meconema thalassinum; assembly: GCA_946902985.2. Classification (NCBI taxonomy): domain Eukaryota; kingdom Metazoa; phylum Arthropoda; class Insecta; order Orthoptera; family Tettigoniidae; genus Meconema; species Meconema thalassinum. The sequence goes on along the minus strand of OX336390.1, from coordinate 628,581,109 downwards.
ACCCTCTTTACACAAGCTGTGATGAAAATTGGGCTACACTTATGTCATTGCTTGCAGTCAGAGTCAATTATAAATGCTACATTGAGATGGAGAGATATGATATTTCTTGTGGGTTGTTCCCCACAATCACAGCAAGCCCATCTTGCTGGAGTGAGTTATCCTTAGATCTCACAACGCCTGTCCGCGGTCTGATTAAGGACTCACAAGTGGCCCAGCTCTCATCATGACAATTGGGTAGATGATTTCCTTCAATTTTTATATGTTATAGATGTCCAGGATATCTGTGTTCCGAAGTATAAACCTATTTTTGTAGGGTCCGCTTCAAGAGGTGTAACTATTCCCGAATCTTTGATATAGTGGTGGCGACTAGTTATCTAATGGGTGGTGAATCAAACCATAATGTTAAAGTATAACCTGTGTATTATTTTAGCAACTCTTCTAGCATCGGTATGCAGTAAGTCAATATACTGAAATGACGTATTTAAGATATTTAATTTGGATTAAGGTTTGTTTGGCAAATTGGCTCAATCATCACGCCCAAATGTGTTTGTTTGTTTGTTTGTTTGTTTGCCTTCTTTCATTGATTGATTTATTGCTTATGGCTTGTTGTTTTATTTAAGGGCTTGAACAACATGGTCATCATCCCCATACCCATGGGTTTGTGTAGACCTTGTCTGATAGCATGTGTTATTGCGGTGTCTGTAACACGAGGCAAGTACTGGAAAGAAGACGGTAGTGACCTTAAATCAGGAAGTATCCCGGTATTTGTCTGGAATAAAAGTAATAACAATTGATAAACCTCTTCTAGAATGGCTGATACTGGAATAGAACTCAGCTCTCCTAAGTTTTGCCTCACGATCTTGAGTATACCCCGTCCTAACCCTCAGAAGAGAATTAAATTTCTTAACAGAAGCGGGAATAGAACCTAGGGGCATTGGGACTGAAGTTTCAGGACCACATCTAGTTCTGGTAAGCTACCGGTACTAGTAGGTTTTAGTAATTGGGGATAGTATTTGGAAGGCAACGTCTTAACTCTGGCATTCACCTGGAGCTGAATTGGGACTACTGTAGAATGGTCGAGAATGGGATTAGAAACCACTTGGGAAGAATGTCTACGGTATCATAGCTTACGGCGGGGCATGGTGGGAGAAGTGCTTGTAGTAGTGCGATGGTCATAGATGATAACTTTGTGCGAGTATCCATCTCACGTGCTTACAGTCTCATGTGCGTATTTAAAAACCCTTGTAATTTTGCCCTCTCTAGGGATGGTCCAGATGAATTTGGGGATAAAATACCATCACAGTTGTAAACATGGATATGTTATAGGGCTGGAGGTCTAATACTGTGATCAGCATCTAGGTCTCTTATATGGTTACCATGGAAACAAGTGTTCATCAGCTAGGTCTTTTATATGGTCACCATGGCAACAAGTGTTCATTAGCTAGGCCTCCTGTATGGTTACCATGGCAAGAAGTGTTCATCAACTAGGACTCCTCAATGGTTACCATGGCAACTAGTATTCATCAGCTAGACCTCCTCTACGTTTACCATGGCAACAAGTGTTCATCAGCTAGGTCTCCTCTACGGTTACCATGGCAACCAGTGTTCATCAGCTAGGCCTCCTCTATGGTTACCATGGCGACAAGTAAGCATCAGCTATGCATAAATAGACTTCAAGTTCCTCCGCTATACTGAGATATGCTTTCAATTCTTCTATTCGTATAGAAAGTATCACACACACTTCAACAAATGGGACCTAAGTCTACTTGCCCTTGTTGCTATGGTAAATAGTTGTCGGAAAATGTTGTCTTTGCAACAAGCTTCAACGAGTGCGATCTTAAGTCTCTACTGAACTAGAATACATAACTTAGCTGACGATCACTTGTTGTCATGGTAACTACTGTTTCGGTTTCTTGTCCACGTGAATCACAGAGCACCCCCAGCACTATAACATACCTATGTTGAAAAAAGCCAACGATTCTATATTTCTCAGTGTAACTGGGGAATTTTAAGTAGCCTTTTTCCCTCGCGATCTGACCAACATTATAGGCTAAAAAGAGTCAACGAGGTACGGAAATTCACGTTCGGTGCTGACTGGGATAGCTACGTGCAAGATCATGGGGCCAGGCTAACTTGGCTCGGCAGACGATTGCGTTCGAGCCCCACTGTTGGCCATCTGTGCTTTTTCCATTTTCAGCTCCTGGTACATGCCGAGTAGTACCTTTTAATAAACCGTAGCCTTTTCCTTCTGCCAGGTTTCATTCATATTGATTCATGAATTTGTTGATAGGAAGGGTATCCGGTCATAAGTAGTAGGATATAAAGGGCGGTTCTGGGGCAGGGGCTAATGGGCAAGATGGCTGCCGCGCGCAACCGCCCTATGTTATTCTTATGGAGGGGTCAGTCATAGCTGGGGCAGGGGCTAATGGGCAAGATGGCCGCCACGCCCTGAGACCGTTAATGACGTCACAGGGAGAGGTCGGCCGTGTAGTTGCTAAATGGAATATTTATTATTATTATTATTATTATTATTATTTTTAGGTAATTATTGATTGATCGTGTACAATCAAGACCAGCCTTATATTGTCCACTTCTTGGTGTAGTGGCTAGCATTCTTGGCGGTCATTCCTGAGGTTCGAATCCCGGCTCTGCCAAGAAATTTAATTTCTGTTCTCATGAGTGGAACGGGGTACACTCAGCCTTGTGAGGCAAAACTGACAGGATCTGGCCTTTGATTCATACCTCAACCATTCTGCCTAACCCAACTTCACCTAACCTAACCTAACCTAACCTAACCTAACCTAACTTCAAAGTCAGAGCAAATATGAGAGCAAATGTCAGAGCACACATAATAACTTAAGTTATAACCTAACCTAACTTCACCTAACCTAACCTCACCTAACCTATCCTAACCTAACCTAACGTAACCTACCTAATTTAAAATTGCAAGCGAAAAAAAATTAGCAAAAAGTGAGAGCAAATGTGAGAGCACAAATAATAAACTTAGTTATAACCTAACCACACCTAACCTAACCTAACCTAACCTAACCTAACCTAAACTAACTTAACCTAACCTAACCTAACCCAACTTAACCTAACCTAACCTAACCTAACTTCAAAGTGCAAGCAAAAAAAGTGAGAGAAAAAATTGTAATGAAAAAATTAAGAGCAAATGTAAGAACACAAATAATAAACTTAGTTATAACCTACCCTAACCTAACCTAACCTAACCTAACCAAGCATTTCCTCACCTAATTTCACCTAACCTAACTTCAAAGTAAGTGCAAATATAAATGCAAAAAGTGACAGCAAAAAGTGATATCAAATAGTGTATGCAAGAAAGTAAGAACAAATGAGAGAGCACAAATAATAAACTTAGTTATAACCTAACCTAACCTAACCTAACCCCCAGAAACCTCATTTTAAGATTTTAGATTTTACATTTTAACATTTTACATTTTAACATTATAGATTTTTGATTTTTTCATTTTACTTTTTTAGATTTCACTTTTTTGATTTTTTGTATTTCAGATTTAATTTTTTTTTATTTTACATTTTAAATTTAATATTTTTTGATTTTAGATTTTACAATTTCCATTTTCCGAAAAAAGTCACTTACCTAACCTCACTAAACCTAACTTTACCAAACCTAACTTAAGCTAATCCAAAGGGCTAATGCACATACACAAAGTATATAAGGACACATGCAACTCTCCTTATGCTAGTCTTATAGGCTACTGTACAACATGATCACTACCCAACCGTTTTTTTTTTCATTTTGTTGTTTACTCATTTGTCAATTTTCCAATTTCCCATTTTCAGTTTTTTTAAATGTCAGTTTTAAGTTTTTTTTAATTTCATAATATGGAAACATGGATTTTGCATTTTGTTGTTTACACATTTGTCAATTTTCCAATTTCCCATTTTCATTTTTTTTAAATGTCAATTTAAAGTTTTTCAATTTCATGATATGGAAACATGGATTTTGCATTTTGTTGTTTACACATTTGTCAATTTACCAAATTCCCATTTACAGTTTTTAAAATTTTAGTTCAATGTTTTTTCTATTTTGTCAATATGGAAACATGGATTTTCCAATTCGTGTTTTACATGTTCATTTTGCATTAGGAGTGGAGAGAGGTGGGTAGTAATTAAAAATGTACAAGCGGTATCCATACAATATTTTTTATTTGAAATACATGTACACTATTTACACTTAAATACATTTTTATATATAGTCTATTTTTTGTTATAAATTGTACAGTTGTTTTTATTTTGTTTTCTATTTTATTTATTTTTGATTATGAATACTATTTTTTTATTTTTGTAGTGCTATTGTTTTATTTCCTAAATTGTTTTGTTTTATGTATTTGCTAGTTGCAGGCAGAAGATTTTGATATTCATAACTTAACTCTTTAAGCATGGTCAATGATTGAGTAATGACCATAGGCATGTGTACCTATACCATTAGCATCAATCACTCTTTTATCATCACCAGGACACAAAGCAATTTTGTTTAGCCTTATAGATGATATGTCATGTTGTTTAGAAGCGATAATGTTCATGGGTATTCTTTTTACATTGTTTTTCATGACACAATCCTTATAATCTTGAAAGCTTATACAATTTTTGACAACACCTCTGCTAATACATTTAATCTTTTTGATTTCTTTACCATTTATGTCTAAAGCATACATTTTAGCTCTAAGTCCAACAAATGCTTTTATAATTTGTCCACAAGCCTCGTCTTTAAATTTCCCCAACGTTTTCTTGTTTGATGTAGAGTAACATATGTGATTAGTAGGATAATCTGATGTGTCCAGGTGTTGTAGGAAATCCAACTTGTCTTGATATACATCTGGGGTGTTAACCAAATATATGAACGAGTCAGTATCCATATACATGAGTTTAAGATTGTCCATGCCATAATAAGGTAGCAGGACATCATAGTGGTGGGAATACATGAGAGTTTTTGAAATATCCAGTATACACATTCCAATATATATAGGCTTATTGAATACAATGTTACGTTTAGCCATGTGGAAAGCAGCTAGGTTAGGGCCATAAATTGTTCTGTCGATAAATGTCGGCTTTGCTATTAGCTTTTCTGCCTTTTTGCTGTCAGTCACAAGACGTATGTCTATTCTTTTACGGATATTTTCCATTGTTTTCCCAAAAATGGCATTGTTGAATAATTTGTACAGATTTTTCTCAAAATCATTTTTGGCTTGTTTTCGAAGGTTGTTATTAAAATCAACGTATGCCTTTAACCAAGGTCTTTGTTTAAACTTTAACACACGATGAATTTTTATCAATTTTATTCCATGATCTAAAGCCTGTTATAATGCCATGTAGAGAACAACATATCGCCTTCGATTTCCAAGATGAGGAATTAGTTTTTTCAGAGACGAATCCTTAGGTTGTGTACACTCTGGTAGGAAAGGTAAATCGTTGTGTAGATCATGAAGGTCAGATGGGTAATCAACATCAACGTCTAGAATGTATCCCACAGGATCGTCTTTCTTTAGTTTTTCTAGATCAACAGTATCTGGAGAAACCCACTGAAATCCACCATAAGGAAGGGAGTGGCACATAGCCCACCCGTATTGGTTGTTGGCATCATCATAGGTAATAAACTGCGATGGTTTCTCAGAATCATAGGTTTCCATGTATTTATTGTTAGCTTCAGCATACCGATGAGACACCTGGCATATGCCTCCACGTATTCCAGACTCGATTAAAAGAATCTGATCGTAATCCTGTAGCAATTCCAGTTCAATGCCTGTGTAAAGGAGCATTGCCTCGAAACTTAAACCAGGCGAAGTAAAGAAGTGTGCAGCATCCACTCGGTGTGTTTCTAGTGTTTTGTTTCTAAACGTTTCAAAGCTGTCTGCAAGAAGGAGTACATCTGATGTTAGGTAGAGGTCACTATATTCCCCTAGAGTTTTAATGTTGAACTGATTCCAGACATTTTTGGCATGTTCATAGTCTTCTTGACTAACATTTTCTTGACTTAATTTGTTAAAGAATGCCTCTTTTGGAGGTAAACACGTTTCACTTAACTTTTCCCATGAGTCAATGTAGTCATAACAAAATACCCCTTTACGAGTCATGAGCATTGCATTTTCTTTTCCAAAGTACTTGTCTGTTTCAGGGTATAATGTTAAGTTGGAAACTAAGTTTTCCAAACTACTCGGCATTAACCGAAACGTATCCACAAATCTAAGCTTAACATTTCCTACATATTTCGTAAAGGAAATGTACTTTTCTTTGGAGTTAGCGATAACATCCACTCTCTCAGTAGTACACCCCAATTGCTTTACAATGAAATTTGCGTCGTAGCCACTCATATTATGTAGAAACACAGGAACGGGGTTTCGTGTTTTACACCTCAAATTACAGTTATTGTGAGCACTTCCACGGTATTCCCCTGTAATATGGCAGTGGTCTCGAACTTTCCAGTCCTGTTGGGTAAATGGTTTTTGACACAAATAACAGGTTTCAGAACATTGGAACTCTGCTTCTTGAGCCTGAGTTAAGGCCTTTGGAACATTTAAGCTGTAAAGGCGATCAATTTCATTAGCTATTGAGATCAAACAGTCCATAAACTTTTCTGCAGTGTCAGGCCCACGATAAATAACAGGTTGGCTTGAAAGATTTGTCTTTATGTGTTCCACAGCAGGTGAGGGTTTAACGTATATACCAAAGCTCATAGGAACATGACTCTGGTATGGCACTGTATAACTTGCCTCAGGATTAGGTAGACATGTTTGATAGGGTAAGAGTATACTTTCAAAATCTGCATAGATAACGTAAGGTATTCTCAGCATTTTTTCAACATTTAAGAATTTGACAATGGGGTTTTTAATAGGCATTTCAACCCTAGCAATGTCATGCTGGACACACAAAGCTCTATGTTCTTTCATTTTTTCCATTCCTTGTTGTCCATATCGATTATCAAAGTGTGTAAAACACCGTTTACACGTATATATTTTATGTTCATGGCGGGTAATCTGATGTCTTACTAGTTTATCAAAATCTTTGATAAAGACGTAGTGGTTCTGGCCGGATGATGAACTTAGCAAAAGGAGGTCGCGATGGTCTTGCAGCTCTTGATCCACAACCTTTAGAGGGAACAATTTGTTGTCTTGTTCCAATCCAAATACATTAATGGATATATCGTTGGCTTTTTCAAATTTGGGAATGTCAGCTAGCGATGTAGGAAATGATATTACTGAAAAATCATACTTGTTTTCCAGATCCTTGTATTTACTAACGCGTTTAGCATCAGTTTTAACCAGTTTTGCTAAAATGGCATACATAAAACACCTCTCGTCCTTAAAGTTTTGAGGATTAATGCAGGCTTTTCTTGCTTGTATAGCTGCTGGTAATGGAATATACGTGCTGCCACGCAAGGGATTGTACTTATTTATTTTCAATCGTACTCCTTCCACTGCTAACAAAGCCCAATTACTGCCTTTTAGCTCAGATTCTTCCATTTCCGTAGTTAACTTTGTAAATTGTGTTTCCAAGAAACTACTTAAGTCCGTTTCCAAAAATAGGGCCTGATTTCGTGTTTTAAAAGCACGATCTGTAATTTCATTGGTAGATGTATGAATGAATCTACATTCAGCCACAAGATTAACTTTTATCGACTTGTGCATTGCTAGTTCTTTCTGCATAGCTTGTATTATTTGCTGTTTGGACTCTTTAAGGTATGAATTTAAATCCTTGCACGTATCGCAACGAATGAAATAGGATTTAAGTCGACCTTCAAAAGATGTCTCATATTCAATAAGTCCATTTTTGTCAGGGACCAATGACAGTAGGTAATGTTTTGTAGGCTCTGCCTTTTGTCTTTTAGCTGCCGACACAACATTACAACATTCTTCATGACGACGTCCATTGTAGGCATTGTTGAATGTACTACCACAGGTCTTGCACTCATGAAATTCACCACACGATACTTCATGTCGCTTCCTATGATAGTCTCGAAGAAAAGTCTTTCCACACTCTTTACACATATAGCTAGGAATGGCTTCTTCCATTATGAATGTTGATTTCTGCAAACAGCTGCTTACTGCGTATCACAGGGCTAGAGGTTGGTCGGTGAGACGGTCTTTCACGATGTGAACACCGTGAGAGGTAGTAGTCAACTGGTGATATTCTTGTGAAGGGTCCTCTAATATACCCCTAGTCTAGACCAACAGCTCTTTACAGCGTATGACAAGGCTGTATACTGGATAGTGAGACGGTCTTTCACGATGTGAACACTGTAACAAGTAGTAGTCAACTGATTATATACTTGCTAAGGGTTCCCTAATATACAATAGTCAAGACCAACAGCTACTTACTGAGTAGTACAAGGCTGTACAATAGTTGTTTTAACAGTCTTTCACGATGTGGTCACTGTGAATGGTGGTAGTCAACTGATGATATTCTTGATAAGGGTCCTCTAATGTACCCCTGGTTAAGGGTAACAGCTGTTCACTGCTTATGATAAGGTTAAAGACTGGTTGCTTCAACGGTCTTTCACAATGTAAACACTGTGACAGGTAGTAGTCAACTGAAAATATTCTTATGGCCTACTCAAGGTTATCAGGTACTTACTGCATATCAAAAGGCTGTACACTCATGTGTGTTAGGCACTCTTTCTTGCTAAGGACCCCAATATTCCCTACACAAGGCTATACATGTTAGTTCTAAACACTTAGTGGTTAATTGTATATTCAATTTTTGTACAAAGCTTACACAAGCACGTTTTTTATGAGGTAAAACTTTGTTAAATAACTGCATGCGACACGCAAAGTATGTTGCCGCTATCTAGCAGTGACTATGAGAACTACTTGACCGACCAGCATGCTACCTAGCGCTCCATTTCAATACTCGCTCACTGAACGAACAGCATACTATCTAGCGGTCGATATCAATACTCACTCAACTACCAGCCTGCTACCTATCGGTCAATATAACAACTCACTCAACTACCAACATGCTACATGGCTTTTTTGGTCAGTTTTTTGTTGGCTTTTTTTGGTCAGTTTCTGTTGGCTTATGTTGGCTTTTATTGGCTTTTGTTGGCTTTTGTTGGCTTTTTGTTGGCTTTTGTTGGCTTTTGTATTAGCTCTTTTATATTTGCTCTTGCTTGTGGGGGCTTATTTGGTCTTGGAAAGTATGTCAGTCCTTTTTTTATGGCTGTAAAATGCTTACAGCCATGTTTGTAAGCAGCAACAACAACAACAACACACAAAATTCCAAAAAAAATCGAAAGTACTCTAAGTTTTATCAATGACTCTCAACTCTTACACTTACCTCTATCCCATGCATAGTCAAAAATTAGTGTATTTTTCAAATTTTTCAAAAAATATTTGGAAAGTAGGCTGTATCATTAAACTAAAAATCCTAAAAAGACATATGTTAACTCCAACACCTACCTCTATACCATTCTTAGTCCAAAAATAGTGTATTTTTAAATTTTCCAAAAACATATTTCCAAAATGGGTTATATTTCCAAAATTAAAAAGTTTACAAAAATGTTTGTTTGACAGAAATGAATGGCCTTTACCCCCTCTACCACGGTACCAAGTCCCAGGTCTCTAGGACAACAAAAATAAAATTTTGAAAATGGGCTTTATTTCCAAAATTAAGAATTTTACAAACAAGTTTGTCTAACGTAAATCAATGGTCTTTACCCCCTCTATTCCCATACCAAGTCTCAGGTCACTAGGTCACTCACGCGGCGGCCATGACACTCGTTGGAACTCTCACTACTCCACTACTGCAGTGACCTGAGACTTGGTATGGGAATAGAGGGGGTAAAGACCATTGATTTACGTTAGACAAGCTTGTTTGTAAAATTCTTAATTTTGGAAATAAAGCCCATTTTCAAAATTTTATTTTTGTTGTCCTAGAGACCTGGGACTTGGTACCGTGGTAGAGGGGGTAAGGGCCATTCATTTCTGTCAAACAAACATTTTTGTAAACTTTTTAATTTTGGAAATATAACCCATTTTGGAAATATGTTTTTGGAAAATTTAAAAATACACTATTTTTGGACTAAGAATGGTATAGAGGTAGGTGTTGGAGTTAACGTATGTCTTTTTAGGATTTTTAGTTTAATGATACAGCCTACTTTCTAAATATTTTTTGAAAAATTTGAAAAATACACTAATTTTTGACTATGCATGGGATAGAGGTAAGTGTAAGAGTTGAGAGTCATTGATAAAACTTAGAGTACTTTCGATTTTTTTTTGAATTTTGTGTGTTGTTGTTGTTGTTGCTGCTTACAAACATGGCTGTAAGCATTTTACAGCCATAAAAAAAGGACTGACATACTTTCCAAGACCAAATAAGCCCCCACAAGCAAGAGCAAATATAAAAGAGCTAATACAAAAGCCAACAAAAGCCAACAAAAAGCCAACAAAAGCCAACAAAAGCCAACATAAGCCAACAGAAACTGACCTTAAAAAGCCAACAAAAAACTGACCAAAAAAGCCATGTAGCATGTTGGTAGTTGAGTGAGTTGTTATATTGACCGATAGGTAGCAGGCTGGTAGTTGAGTGAGTATTGATATCGACCGCTAGATAGTATGCTGTTCGTTCAGTGAGCGAGTATTGAAATGGAGCGCTAGGTAGCATGCTGGTCGGTCAAGTAGTTCTCATAGTCACTGCTAGATAGCGGCAACATACTTTGCGTGTCGCATGCAGTTATTTAACAAAGTTTTACCTCATAAAAAACGTGCTTGTGTAAGCTTTGTACAAAAATTGAATATACAATTAACCACTAAGTGTTTAGAACTAACATGTATAGCCTTGTGTAGGGAATATTGGGGTCCTTAGCAAGAAAGAGTGCCTAACACACATGAGTGTACAGCCTTTTGATATGCAGTAAGTACCTGATAACCTTGAGTAGGCCATAAGAATATTTTCAGTTGACTACTACCTGTCACAGTGTTTACATTGTGAAAGACCGTTGAAGCAACCAGTCTTTAACCTTGTCATAAGCAGTGAACAGCTGTTACCCTTAACCAGGGGTACATTAGAGGACCCTTATCAAGAATATCATCAGTTGACTACCACCATTCACAGTGACCACATCGTGAAAGACTGTTAAAACAACTATTGTACAGCCTTGTACTACTCAGTAAGTAGCTGTTGGTCTTGACTATTGTATATTAGAGAACCCTTAGCAAGTATATAATCAGTTGACTACTACTTGTTACAGTGTTCACATCGTGAAAGACCGTCTCACTATCCAGTATACAGCCTTGTCATACGCTGTAAAGAGCTGTTGGTCTAGACTAGGGGTATATTAGAGGACCCTTCACAAGAATATCACCAGTTGACTACTACCTCTCACGGTGTTCACATCGTGAAAGACCGTCTCACCGACCAACCTCTAGCCCTGTGATACGCAGTAAGCAGCTGTTTGCAGAAATCAACATTCATAATGGAAGAAGCCATTCCTAGCTATATGTGTAAAGAGTGTGGAAAGACTTTTCTTCGAGACTATCATAGGAAGCGACATGAAGTATCGTGTGGTGAATTTCATGAGTGCAAGACCTGTGGTAGTACATTCAACAATGCCTACAATGGACGTCGTCATGAAGAATGTTGTAATGTTGTGTCGGCAGCTAAAAGACAAAAGGCAGAGCCTACAAAACATTACCTACTGTCATTGGTCCCTGACAAAAATGGACTTATTGAATATGAGACATCTTTTGAAGGTCGACTTAAATCCTATTTCATTCGTTGCGATACGTGCAAGGATTTAAATTCATACCTTAAAGAGTCCAAACAGCAAATAATACAAGCTATGCAGAAAGAACTAGCAATGCACAAGTCGATAAAAGTTAATCTTGTGGCTGAATGTAGATTCATTCATACATCTACCAATGAAATTACAGATCGTGCTTTTAAAACACGAAATCAGGCCCTATTTTTGGAAACGGACTTAAGTAGTTTCTTGGAAACACAATTTACAAAGTTAACTACGGAAATGGAAGAATCTGAGCTAAAAGGCAGTAATTGGGCTTTGTTAGCAGTGGAAGGAGTACGATTGAAAATAAATAAGTACAATCCCTTGCGTGGCAGCACGTATATTCCATTACCAGCAGCTATACAAGCAAGAAAAGCCTGCATTAATCCTCAAAACTTTAAGGACGAGAGGTGTTTTATGTATGCCATTTTAGCAAAACTGGTTAAAACTGATGCTAAACGCGTTAGTAAATACAAGGATCTGGAAAACAAGTATGATTTTTCAGTAATATCATTTCCTACATCGCTAGCTGACATTCCCAAATTTGAAAAAGCCAACGATATATCCATTAATGTATTTGGATTGGAACAAGACAACAAATTGTTCCCTCTAAAGGTTGTGGATCAAGAGCTGCAAGACCATCGCGACCTCCTTTTGCTAAGTTCATCATCCGGCCAGAACCACTACGTCTTTATCAAAGATTTTGATAAACTAGTAAGACATCAGATTACCCGCCATGAACATAAAATATATACGTGTAAACGGTGTTTTACACACTTTGATAATCGATATGGACAACAAGGAATGGAAAAAATGAAAGAACATAGAGCTTTGTGTGTCCAGCATGACATTGCTAGGGTTGAAATGCCTATTAAAAACCCCATTATCAAATTCTTAAATGTTGAAAAAATGCTGAGAATACCTTACGTTATCTATGCAGATTTTGAAAGTATACTCTTACCCTATCAAACATGTCTACCTAATCCTGAGGCAAGTTATACAGTGCCATACCAGAGTCATGTTCCTATGAGCTTTGGTATATACGTTAAACCCTCACCTGCTGTGGAACACATAAAGACAAATCTTTCAAGCCAACCTGTTATTTATCGTGGGCCTGACGCTGCAGAAAAGTTTATGGACTGTTTGATCTCAATAGCTAATGAAATTGATCGCCTTTACAGCTTAAATGTTCCAAAGGCCTTAACTCAGGCTCAAGAAGCAGAGTTCCAATGTTCTGAAACCTGTTATTTGTGTCAAAAACCATTTACCCAACAGGACTGGAAAGTTCGAGACCACTGCCATATTACAGGGGAATGCCGTGGAAGTGCTCACAATAACTGTAATTTGAGGTGTAAAACACGAGACCCCGTTCCTGTGTTTCTACATAATATGAGTGGCTACGACGCAAATTTCATTGTAAAGCAATTGGGGTGTACTACTGAGAGAGTGGATGTTATCGCTAACTCCAAAGAAAAGTACATTTCCTTTACGAAATATGTAGGAAATGTTAAGCTTAGATTTGTGGATACGTTTCGGTTAATGCCGAGTAGTTTGGAAAACTTAGTTTCCAACTTAACATTATACCCTGAAACAGACAAGTACTTTGGAAAAGAAAATGCAATGCTCATGACTCGTAAAGGGGTATTTTGTTATGACTACATTGACTCATGGGAAAAGTTAAGTGAAACGTGTTTACCTCCAAAAGAGGCATTCTTTAACAAATTAAGTCAAGAAAATGTTAGTCAAGAAGACTATGAACATGCCAAAAATGTCTGGAATCAGTTCAACATTAAAACTCTAGGGGAATATAGTGACCTCTACCTAACATCAGATGTACTCCTTCTTGCAGACAGCTTTGAAACGTTTAGAAACAAAACACTAGAAACACACCGAGTGGATGCTGCACACTTCTTTACTTCGCCTGGTTTAAGTTTCGAGGCAATGCTCCTTTACACAGGCATTGAACTGGAATTGCTACAGGATTACGATCAGATTCTTTTAATCGAGTCTGGAATACGTGGAGGCATATGCCAGGTGTCTCATCGGTATGCTGAAGCTAACAATAAATACATGGAAACCTATGATTCTGAGAAACCATCGCAGTTTATTACCTATGATGATGCCAACAACCAATACGGGTGGGCTATGTGCCACTCCCTTCCTTATGGTGGATTTCAGTGGGTTTCTCCAGATACTGTTGATCTAGAAAAACTAAAGAAAGACGATCCTGTGGGATACATTCTAGACGTTGATGTTGATTACCCATCTGACCTTCATGATCTACACAACGATTTACCTTTCCTACCAGAGTGTACACAACCTAAGGATTCGTCTCTGAAAAAACTAATTCCTCATCTTGGAAATCGAAGGCGATATGTTGTTCACTACATGGCATTAAAACAGGCTTTAGATCATGGAATAAAATTGATAAAAATTCATCGTGTGTTAAAGTTTAAACAAAGACCTTGGTTAAAGGCATACGTTGATTTTAATAACAACCTTCGAAAACAAGCCAAAAATAATTTTGAGAAAAATCTGTACAAATTATTCAACAATGCCATTTTTGGGAAAACAATGGAAAATATCCGTAAAAGAATAGACATACGTCTTGTGACTGACAGCAAAAAGGCAGAAAAGCTAATAGCAAAGCCGACATTTATCGACAGAACAATTTATGGCCCTAACCTAGCTGCTTTCCACATGGCTAAACGTAACATTGTATTCAATAAGCCTATATATATTGGAATGTGTATACTGGATATTTCAAAAACTCTCATGTATTCCCACCACTATGATGTCCTGCTACCTTATTATGGCATGGACAATCTTAAACTCATGTATATGGATACTGACTCGTTCATATATTTGGTTAACACCCCAGATGTATATCAAGACAAGTTGGATTTCCTACAACACCTGGACACATCAGATTATCCTACTAATCACATATGTTACTCTACATCAAACAAGAAAACGTTGGGGAAATTTAAAGACGAGGCTTGTGGACAAATTATAAAAGCATTTGTTGGACTTAGAGCTAAAATGTATGCTTTAGACATAAATGGTAAAGAAATCAAAAAGATTAAAGGTATTAGCAGAGGTGTTGTCAAAAATTGTATAAGCTTTCAAGATTATAAGGATTGTGTCATGAAAAACAATGTAAAAAGAATACCCATGAACATTATCGCTTCTAAACAACATGACATATCATCTATAAGGCTAAACAAAATTGCTTTGTGTCCTGGTGATGATAAAAGAGTGATTGATGCTAATGGTATAGGTACACATGCCTATGGTCATTACTCAATCATTGACCATGCTTAAAGAGTTAAGTTATGAATATCAAAATCTTCTGCCTGCAACTAGCAAATACATAAAACAAAACAATTTAGGAAATAAAACAATAGCACTACAAAAATAAAAAAATAGTATTCATAATCAAAAATAAATAAAATAGAAAACAAAATAAAAACAACTGTACAATTTATAACAAAAAATAGACTATATATAAAAATGTATTTAAGTGTAAATAGTGTACATGTATTTCAAATAAAAAATATTGTATGGACACTGCTTGTACATTTTTAATTACTACCCACCTCTCTCCACTCCTAATGCAAAATGAACATGTAAAACACGAATTGGAAAATCCATGTTTCCATATTGACAAAATAGAAAAAACATTGAACTAAAATTTTAAAAACTGTAAATGGGAATTTGGTAAATTGACAAATGTGTAAACAACAAAATGCAAAATCCATGTTTCCATATCATGAAATTGAAAAACTTTAAATTGACATTAAAAAAATGAAAATGGGAAATTGGAAAATTGACAAATGTGTAAACAACAAAATGCAAAATCCATGTTTCCATATTATGAAATTAAAAAAAACTTAAAACTGACATTTAAAAAAACTGAAAATGGGAAATTGGAAAATTGACAAATGAGTAAACAACAAAATGAAAAAAAACGGTTGGGTAGTGATCATGTTGTACAGTAGCCAATAAGACTAGCATAAGGAGAGTTGCATGTGTCCTTATATACTTTGTGTATGTGCATTAGCCCTTTGGATTAGCTTAAGTTAGGTTTGGTAAAGTTAGGTTTAGTGAGGTTAGGTAAGTGACTTTTTTCGGAAAATGGAAATTGTAAAATCTAAAATCAAAAAATATTAAATTTAAAATGTAAAATAAAAAAAATTAAAACTGAAATACAAAAAATCAAAAAAGTGAAATCTAAAAAAGTAAAATGAAAAAATCAAAAATCTATAATGTTAAAATGTAAAATGTTAAAATGTAAAATCTAAAATCTTAAAATGAGGTTTCTGGGGGTTAGGTTAGGTTAGGTTAGGTTATAACTAAGTTTATTATTTGTGCTCTCTCATTTGTTCTTACTTTCTTGCATACACTATTTGATATCACTTTTTGCTGTCACTTTTTGCATTTATATTTGCACTTACTTTGAAGTTAGGTTAGGTGAAATTAGGTGAGGAAATGCTTGGTTAGGTTAGATTAGGTTAGGTTAGGGTAGGTTATAACTAAGTTTATTATTTGTGTTCTTACATTTGCTCTTAATTTTTTCATTACAATTTTTGCTCTCACTTTTTTTGCTTGCACTTTGAAGTTAGGTTAGGTTAGGTTAGGTTAAGTTGGGTTAGGTTAGGTTAGGTTCAGTTAGTTTAGGTTAGGTTAGGTTAGGTTAGGTTAGGTGTGGTTAGGTTATAACTAAGTTTATTATTTGTGCTCTCACATTTGCTCTCACTTTTTGCTATTTTTTTTTCGCTTGCAATTTTAAATTAGGTAGGTTACGTTAGGTTAGGTTAGGATAGGTTAGGTGAGGTTAGGTTAGGTGAAGTTAGGTTAGGTTATAACTTAAGTTATTATGTGTGCTCTGACATTTGCTCTCATATTTGCTCTGACTTTGAAGTTAGGTTAGGTTAGGTTAGGTTAGGTTAGGTTAGGTGAAGTTGGGTTAGGCAGAATGGTTGAGGTATGAATCAAAAGCCAGATCCTGTCAGTTTTGCCTCACAAGGCTGAGTGTACCCCGTTCCACTCATGAGACCAGAAATTAAATTTCTTGGCAGAGCCGGGATTCGAACCTCAGGAATGACCGCCAAGAATGCTAGCCACTACACCAAGAAGTGGACAATATAAGGCTGGTCTTGATTGTACACGATCAATCAATAATTACCTAAAAATAATAATAATAATAATAATAATAATAATAATAATAATAATAATAATAATAAATATTCCATTTAGCAACTACACGGCCGACCTCTCCCTGTGACGTCATTAACGGTCTCAGGGCGTGGCGGCCATCTTGCCCATTAGCCCCTGCCCCAGCTATGACTGACCCCTCCATAAGAATAACATAGGGCGGTTGCGCGCGGCAGCCATCTTGCCCATTAGCCCCTGCCCCAGAACCGCCCTTTATATCCTACTATAAGTCATACAAATCATCTCACCTCATCCCTCATCTCATAGAATCAGGAAGGGGGACATGGTTATTAATTTACGTATTTTTCCTAAGGAAACCTTTCAGGTACTGTACTATATGTTTATTGCGCCATATGTTAGCGACCTTAAGTGTCTCTGGTCATCACCAAGATAATAGTCTAATAATATCGAGGTCATATTGTTAGTCTCCGAACCGGAAATAGTCAGTTACGCATGTGACCTTGTATTCTCTCAAATTAGTTATTTCCCGCACTAGCAACTGGCGGGGGAGGGGGCAGACCATGGTTAACAGAAATAATGATCGATTAATTAACCCATTAACGTATACGCCGCATTGCGTGAATTCTAAAAGCCATGTAACGTATGCACCATACCATCACTGCACCTGAAAATTCCATTATAATTGTGAGAATGTCACTCTACCATTGAGATTCATGCAGGAGCCAGTGTTCCTCTTAGAGTGGTCCCGTGTCCACTGAGGCGTGAACACTCGACCTCAAGCGACTTGAGTTACACCACAGCTACAGCCTCTTACTCTCCCAGCGTCACAGCCTAGCCTCAGTCGCGAAGACATGGTAGCTCTCAGCTTTTCGGAGACTGGGATGTACCTTGAACTACACGTGACCTGCAACATAAATACACTCTCAAAAAGTACCAATATTATTAAAACTAATTGCCCAAACCCTGAAATGTAAAACAATTGTTTACTAATAGAGCTAATGTGACGTTGGGCTGGTTATTTGGGTTAACCATTGTCGTAATGATTACGTAATTAAATAATAATAATAATAATAATAATATGTTAATAATTAAAAGGAAACGCTGCCTTGATGGGTAAAAGTATTTTATTGTCGGTATCATCTCTATCGCACTCATTCACTCCATCACGAAATTCAATAAATACAGTATTTTATTTTCACCATCTCTCGCCTAGTCAACATCTTTGATCAACATAAATTCGTCAACACTTCAAGCACTCAAAAGTCGTCTTTCATCCAGCTTCTTAGACCTACGACAGTATACCTATCACCTCTGATGACTGCATAATCATAAAGGAATCTCACTATGGCAGTGGATTTAATTAAAACATTAGACGCACACAACAACTGAGAGCTTCGCATATGATTTCTATTATTATTGTTATTATTGTGCTTATTATTATTATGATTATTATTATTATTAATAATAATATTAATGTTATTGTTCCTCACGGGTTTTCCCTAACACTCTGCCATTTACCGGCTAGAAATAGCAAGGTGCAAAGGCTTCATTATCAATTGTCTCTGTGTTTTTATGGCACTATGGTCCATTCGCTACACCAGTTCATTCACAGCTGAAACTTTCCGCATAGTACGGCACGTTCCCAAAATCATCGTCTTCTGTAGTCGTTGGTACAGTACAGCTTCTTTGACCAATCGAACTTAGGGAGAGAGTTGTGGATCTTCCGTTGAAACTCCCTTTGTGCTCCTTGTCTCGATGTGACTATAGACTCATGCGAGGGAAAAAATAATAGTGTTCAGTATCGTTTGCTGGATATTCTTGGAGTGCATTTGTAACATACGGGATTCAGGTAGAGAAATATCGACCTTCTTGATAGCACGTATTAGTTGGACTGCATAAAACAATATTATTAGGGGCAGCTCTGATTCACCTTGGCCTACCAAGTGATTGCTGCACAACCAAGTGACTTGCAGATTGCGGGACGACACGTGGGCAGCGAGACATGTCCCGTTGGCCGCTAATGTTTGCTTTCTTGCCCTGAACGCTAACTCTCAATTGCCCTCACGAGGCTAAGTACACATCGTCTGAGCCCTCACGTCAGTTTCTAAAATTCCCGACAGAGCCGGGAATCGAACCCGGTACCTATGAGGTGGGAGGCAGGAATGCTACCCTACATCATATTTTAGAACATGCACATCCGCTCTCTAATTATGATAAAGTGGCGTCATAAGACCACAGTAAGTGATCAGTTGCAGGCAGCACTCGTCATTAAGGCTGTGCGGTCAAAAATTAAAATTTTATTTTTATTTTTATTTTTATTCTTAATCTCTAATGTAGGTCTTTGTGAGACATTATATGCGTTTTTCAGAAAATAACGACGGCTCGTTTGCTGAGGACATGGCTTCAAAGTGGCTATTTTGAGCGTTAAAGGTACGATCACCACGACGAAACTAATAATCGGAAGACACCGAAATTTCTCTACAACAACCCCTGTAGTAGTACCTGCAATAGGAACAATTCTTATTTCGAAATTCAAATTTTGTATTAACCTCTTCAGATTTGAATACCATTTTTAGTGAGAAAAAATTGTTATATTAACTTCAAAGTTATGTTAATTTGAAGTGCATCTTATTCTGAGCAGTAGAAAAGTTTGATAAAGAAAATTGGTTCAGCGATATACCCGTGGTGCATGTACCTTTCAGACTCTAAAAAACGCTGGCTGAATCAGTCACACACACATACACACACGGGCGCACACACACAGCGACAAGACAAGGTCTTGGGCAAGAGCGCGCTCGGGCACCTGCCTTCCCGTCTCCTTCAACACCTTTGCTATCGCAGCTTCCGCCCCCCTCCCTCCCTGACTCATCCTGCCAGGCTACACGACCACAGTCTAGAGGAAATCGTAGAAGTGTTATTATCTCACCCATTACACCTTACAGAATGTTGAAAATTATTTATAAGTTTCTTTATAAAATTCTGTACATGTTAATGATCAATAGAACTTTATGTGAGTTGTAATCTCAAAATATATCAAAATAATGTATATATACTAATATAATAAAATTGAGGAGTTTGTGTGTTTGTTTGTGCGTTTAAACGCGCTAATCTCTGGAACTACCAGTCAGATTCGAAAAATTATTTTTTTATATGACAGCCAGATTCAAGAGGAATAGTTTAGGCTATGTTAAATTGCGGACAGACCACTCCTTTCCCTGCATTTAGGCCCTTTGGCACAAATCTACACCGTTTCACCGATCAGAACCAAAATTTGTATACATACCCTTTGGAACCCTGCGAGTAACACTGTCTGCATGGAATTTATGACAGACCGGTCCATTCCCTGCATTTAGGCCCTTTGGCACAAATCTACACCTTTTCACCGATCTGAACCAAAATGTGTATACATAGCCTTTGGAATCCTACGAGTAACACTGTTTACATGAAATTTCGGACAGACCACTCCATTCCCTGCATTTATGCCCTTTGGCACAAATCTACACCGTTTCACCGATCTGGACCAAAATTTGAATACTTACCCTTTGGAACCCTGCGAGTAACATAGTCTACATGAAATTTCGGACAGACCATCCATTCCCTGCATTTAGGCCCTGTGGCACAAATCTACACCGTTTCACCGATCTGAACCAACATTTGTATACACACCCTTTGGAACACTGCGGGTAACACTGTCCATTTTAAATTTCGGACAGACCAATTAATTCCCTACATTTAGGCCCTTTGACACAAATCAACACCGTTCCACCGATCTGAACCAAAATGCGTATACTTACCCTTTGGAACCCTGCGAGTAACACTGTTTACATGAAATTCCGGACAGATCACTCCATTCCCTGCATTTATGCCCTTCGGCACAAATCTACACCGTTTCACCAAGCTGAACCAACATTTGTATACTTACCCTTTGGAACCCTACGAGGAACACTGTCTGCATGAAATTTCGGACAGACCACTCCATTCCCTGCATTTAGGCCCTTTGGTACAAATCTACACCGTTTCACCGATCTGAACCAACATTTGTATACACACCCTTTGGAACACTGCGGGTAACACTGCCCACTTTAAATTTCGGACAGACCACTCCATTTCCTGCATTTAGGCCCTTTATTACAAATCTACACCGTTCCTCCTAATTGCACCAAATTATACATACACTTTGAAACCCTGCTGGTAACACTGTCCACTTGATATTTTGGACAACGCTCTCCATTCCCTACATTTAGAATAACAAACAAACTTATCTTGAAAACCATGTATTAAGGCCCTAGAATCATTCTTGTCTGTAGTAGTGTAAATGTAAGAGTATTTTAATAAGTCTATTGTTGACTGGCAATTAGGGCTGCATCACGTCGCCCCTACCAGTGTTCTGGTGCAGAATTGCGAAAATAGTTGAATCTTGTGCTGCTTATAAATTGCAGTCACATATTATGCATCTGTATAAGTGCAATGGTGTTGGTGCAGTATACTGAGGTTATCAGCTGCAATAAGCGTTGGTGCTTTCAAATTTACCGTAATTTATTCCGAAAATTATCGTTGAGCGCTATGTGGCCATAAATGATACTATTGCTACCTCAGGAGCTCGGGACAGCCGAAGTTTTCCAAAGTGTTCTGATTCTTTTCTTTCGGCGTTATGTGACAAAAGACGACACTATTGGTCTCTACATTTCTAACAGACAGTGAGATATAGGTCCTAGGCAGTGTCTTTAATTTCGCTTATTCCTCTTTCTAATCATTTTTAGAAATGTGTTTGTAAATTACATGTATCAGTGCTGTAGTTAGTAAATAGCCGTTTCCCTATTCATTATTATCATTATTATCATTAGGGGAAAATGATCTAAATGTTACGTCCATTATACTGTACTGCTTATCACCCGCACTACATCCACCACCACCAACACCACCACCTCCACCACAAAAAGTTGTATTTTTTTCTTTCGGGTAGTTTAAGTATCATATGCCAGTTCTGTAGTAGTATTTATTATCATCCATAAAACAAATAAATCCACCGGGCGAAGCCGGGCATTACTATTAGTTTATATATATATATTACAATTTGCCTTACAGTACGTCCCACCAACACAGATACTGTAGGTCTTATGGCGACGATGGGATAGGAAAGACTAGGAATGGGAAGGAAGCGGCTGTGGCCTTAATTAAGGTACAGCGCCCATTTGCCTGGTGTGAAAATGAAAAACCAGGGAAAAACCATCTCCAGGGCTACCGACAGGGGGGGGGGGGGGGTTCGGACCCACTATTTCCAGAATGAAAACTCACAGCTGCACAACCCTAACCGCACGGCCAGCTCTCTCCGTCAATCATATCATACTACAGTATATCATAATATAATCTTTTTTTTTTTGGCTGGACGGAGGGAGAGTGCCTATTCCACAAATTGGTAATACGCAGGGCCGTCACGAGAGGTGCGGTCGCGCCAGGCCCCGCGCTCAGTAAGGGCCCGCGCTTCAGGCCATTTTTTTTACATA
The DNA here is from genome assembly GCA_946902985.2 of Meconema thalassinum. Taxonomy (NCBI): domain Eukaryota; kingdom Metazoa; phylum Arthropoda; class Insecta; order Orthoptera; family Tettigoniidae; genus Meconema; species Meconema thalassinum. The sequence goes on along the minus strand of OX336390.1, from coordinate 628,558,669 downwards.
AATGAAAATAAATAAATAAATAAATAAATAAATAAAGATAGTGTGTTTGATTCAGTCCAGCCCAAATTAAAATTTTTCCTCCGCTATGTTGATATGATAGCAGAAACTCCAAGGATCGTCGATCGTTCATCGAGTTTTTGGAGGTACACGACACTACGGGAAAGGGGTTAGCTGAGGTTTTAGAAGGAGTATTGGAGGATAATGATCTTGATATCATGGACTGTTGGGGACAAGGGTATGACAAGGGTGCTAATATGAAGGCTAAGTATAAGGGAGTGCAGATGCGAGTAAAAAATACTAATAAACGAGCAATGTTCATGGCATGTGTTGCACACAATCTTAACTTACTTTTGGGTGACATGGTTAATGCAATAAGAACGCTATGACATTTTTTGGTATAGTTCAGTGCCTGTACACTTTGTTTGTAGCTTCCACGGAAAGGTGGGACATTTTGTGCGAACTATGTACTGGCCTCCTCACACTAAAATCTTCAGCTAGCACGAGATGGGAATGTTGAATTGGCAGTGCCAAGACCATCAGGTACCAGTTAGGCAAAGTAAACGAAGCTCTAGAAAAATTGGCAGAAACTACCAACGATCCTGTTACCCGGTCAGAGGCCCAATCTTTGTTGCTTCACACAAGTTCGTATGAATTTGTCTTAAGCCTCGTTATCTGGTACGATATTTAATTTTCTGTGAACTCAACAAGTAAAACTCTCCAATCTGAGAAGACTTCGTTAGATACGGCATTAACTGAACTTCAGGGCCTAAAGTCATTTTTTCAAAATTATCGTAACACTGGCTTTGACACCGCTAGAGAAATAATGGAAAATTTGGGCTATGCAAATAAATTTTCTATTTGCCGTCAAGGCAATCGCAAAAGGTTCCTTGATGAAATAAAACAGCAAAATGATCAACAGGTGGAAAAAAAAACCTCCAGAGGAACTTTAAAAAGAAGCTGAAAATAAATTTCGGGTAGATTACTTTTTGTCTGTCGTAGCTACTGCACTGAGCTGCGTAGAAAATAGATCTAACGAAGTTAATTTTTTTCGGAATACTTTGGATTTCCCTTCGATCCTTCAGAGCTTTCCAATTTGGAGGAAAAGCAATTGAAAGACCATTCCAAACACTCTCTAATTTTCTAAAAGACGGGGAGCTTGAAGATTTGGATGCAGAGGATCTTTTTCTGGAGCAACAATTATTTAGGTACGCTGTTCCGTAATCTGTAAAAAGTGCTTGCGGTGCACTAGAGTACTTAGCCCCGATAAAGGAGTCCTATCCTAATTTAACGACGGCATATCGAATTATGCTTACAATTCCTATAACGGTTGCGTCGGGGGAAAGGAGTTTTTCCATTTTGAAACTAATCAAAACAAGTAGTTCCCTGGAGAACTAAAGCCTATTTTCATATATCCTACTTATGTTAATTGCCACTATCAACATACAAAATTTCAGTTTGATTGCTGTAATAGATTCGTAGATATTGAGAACCGACTAAATATTTCGGATGGTCGCCATGTTGGATTTTTATATATGTAGGTCGTAGAGTTATGGACTGTTACATGAAAATTATTGTGTACGTGTAGCATTCAAACTTCAATCGCATGATTAGGACACAAGAAGTAAAAACGAGATTTTAAAATTTCACACAGCTGCCATCTTGTGGTTATGGAAACATTTGTATAAGGATTTACTGTACCAAGTTTCACTGCACTCGGATGGCTATATTGTGAGAAATGTCCATGTGAATGTTTTTATTTCGCGTCACCGCCATGTTGGATTTGTGATCGCCAGGTTATTGAAAGTCGAATAGGTGAACTTATCTTCATAGCCCCTATGAACATTTAAAAAATCAGTTTGATTGCTGTAATAGATTCGTAGATATTGGGAACCGTCTAAATATTTCGGATGGTCACCATGTTGGATTGATATATGTACAGGCCATAGAGTCATGTACCATTAAAGGAAAATTATTGCGTAGGTTCATTATTCAAACTTTCACTTCGATCGCATGATTACGACACCAGAAATAAAAACTTAATTTTAAAATTAGCACAGCCGCCATCTTGAAGTTATGTCAACAATTGAACTGAATTAAATACCAGTACATTACAATGTGTATAAACATTTGCTGTGCCAAGTTTCATTGCGTTTGGATCATTAAATCGCGAGAAAGGTCTATTTAAAACGTTCAATTTCGCGTGGCCGCCATGTTCATTTTGTAGTTAACCGATTTTTGAAAGTCTCATAAATGAACTTCCAGTAGTGCTCTTTATCTCCGTACAAAATGTCAGGGTGATAACGGTAATAGTTTGAGAGATATAGAATGCCGGTGAAATACTTCGCACAGCCGCCATCTTGAGATTATATAAACAATTGAACGAAGTTAGATGTCAGTGCACTACAATGTGTATAAACATATACTGTACCAAGTTTCATTGCGTTTGCTTGGTTAAATCGCGAGAAACGTCTATTTAAAAGTCGCAATTTCGCTTGGCCGCCATGTTGGTTTTGTACTTACCAGGTTTACAAAAGTCATATAGGTGAACTTCTAGTAGTTCCCTTTATCACCGTACAAAATTCCAGGGTATTCTCGGTAATAGTTTCGGAGATATTGAATGCTGATGAAATATTTCGCACAGCCGCCATATTGGATTGATGAGACGTAACAAAATTTGAAGGGCTCGGTCGGGGTCGTCCGGAATAGTGCTATGAACTTACCGAGTTTCGTTGAAATCGCTCCAGCCATTAAGATTATATTAGGGACACACACACACACACTAATCACACACACACGCACACACACACAGACACACGGACGAAAGGTGATCTCATAAGCCTATTTTTCCATAAATGAAAATTGGCTAAAAAACTATTTGCGATCAACGATGGCGCAGGAGCTTCTGAACGGTTTGGCTACTCTGTCAATTGAATGTGAAACGGCCAAAAAATTAGAAATGAACGATTTAATGAGCACTTTTGCCCTAGCAAAGGCCCGCAAAGCGCCTTTTACATATATAGAAAGCTCTAAATACTAAACTTAAAACAGATTTTTTTTAACAAAAAATAAAAGCATGTCTTGTAAACATGTTATTTCTCGAACAAAGGGGCCGTTCAGCTGATATTTATCGGTGGAAGTAGACTTATAGCACTTATAGTAGTTTAGTTTATGAAAAACTCTATAGCCGAAGAAACGTTGAAATATGTAAACGTGATTGCGTATTATTATTAATGATGTGCGTTTGGGTAAGAAATTACATCAAACACATGCTTCGTTTTCCATTATATATTTATGCCAAAAAAAATCACCTGTGATAGCTCATTATATCAGGTTTCCATTGATATAGCTTGTTGCTTATATCTGATCAGGTGCTTCGTGTATCCAATTTCTTGCTTATGCCTATCCTATTGGTTGAGGTTTGTTTAGAAACTAGAAATGTAATAAAATGAGATTTAACTAGCCTAAAATTTTAATGTCTTTTAAAACATCACTCTCCGTACAACACATCCACTTACAGTCTAACGCTATCAGTGAGAGAGAGAAGACATTGAGTGACGAGGAGAGGTAGGGTCGGAAGTAGGTGGTAAGTGAAGGGTCGACAGATCACTAACACAAATGCAGAGGTTGTCAAGCGGTGATAGTGCTGCCATCTCTTGCCTTGCAATTGACGGTGGTGGTGAGCGCACAGCCTTAAGGGGCTTCTCTCCCATACATCATCCTGAAGACATCAAACATGTACACCGACTTTTCCTGACAACAAACTGTTGGTCTTAAACAGTAAGACCCTAAAATGGTCGATTCACATTCCGATATGCCTGTGATTAACTTCTCATGTGGACTGTAGTCTACACAACCCTCGCAATTCTTATCCACAGTGGATTCTCGCTTGGAGTGATCGATATTTGCAGCTGATAATCCTACCTTCGTTCCGAGTTTGGTAGCATCTTATCTCTAGCAGTATAGCTCTGCGTGTCTCCAATGGGGAGATGCTCCAAATTCAGGGGTCCTAGGTCTGAATCATGGAACTGACAGTGGCCATCCTGAATATAGTTTTTCCCGGGCATTTTCTTCACTCCCTCAAGGTAAATATCGGGATGGTACCGGAATTCAAATCCCAGGTCTCCTAACTCAATAATAACAGCGACCTCAAAGACAAATTCAATACACTTAACTTGTCCAAGTAGCTTACATGGGGTTGATGTTCAATATAGGCTACCCCCTAATTGAAGCAACAATTTCAGTGTGGTAAATCAAGTTATGCAACAAACTGTGCTTTAATGTGGAGTGCAGACATATCTCGGAATCAGGACAATATTTTTTCTAGACAAATATTAAGGAACATTTATTTATTAATTTATTTATAATAATAATAATAATAATAATAATAATAATAATGTTATTGTTTTGTCGTTGTTGTTGTAGTTGTTTAATTCTTCAATCTTTTGGCTGGTTTGATGCAACTTTCCATGCCTCCCAGTCATGAGCTATGTATCTCTACATAACTACCATGCCCTACATGTGAGGCAATTTGTTTAACATATTCTAACCTTGGTCTATCACTACAGTTCTTGTCCTTAACCTTTCCTTCCATAACCATGTTTGTTATTCCTGGGTGTCTTAGTAGGTCTATGTGTCCTACCAACCTATCTCTTCTCTTCATTAGCAGTCGCCAGAAACATCTCTCCTCTCCCACTCGTCTTAATACCTCTTCATTTGTTGCTCTATCTACCCATCTGATCTTCATCATTCTCCTGTAACACCACATTTCAAATGTTTCTATTCTCCTCTTTTCAGCTGCGCCAACTGTCCAAGTTTCACTTCCATATAGCGACACGCGTCAGACAAAGGCTTTCAAAACTGACTTCCTAATACCTAAATCTATATTTGATGTTAATAATAATAATAATAATAATAATAATAAAATAATAATATGGTCTCAGTTATACCTGATGAAGATCATTGGTGGAGTTGCCAACTAAGAATCAATATTGATAATGAATTTTCACTACCTGTAGGATCTAGAATTTATTTGTGTCTTAAAAGTTAAGCGACGACGCAAGAGATTGCTTGCGAGTCGAGGTCGTATGGCTGGATTATTCTGACTGATCTGGTGGATTTACGTGCCAGGAATCGAACTCGCGGTGTTAAGACCACACCGCCACAAGGTTGTCGACCCCTGGTTTTGCCCAAACCCTTGTAGCGTTGACTACATCAGGAATACAATAAACATATCGATCATGTGGAGTATTTCCGGCGTAGCGAGGACTGATTTGTGTGCACAGCTGGCGTCTGCGCGGTAACCCGACACCAGGGGGCGGGGCACGCCACTAACGCTGCGCTGCACTGTGCTGCGACGGAATTAGCAATTACAGCATCACTAAGTCGCGTCCGCGTCGTGTCATGATGTTTCCTGGCCCCAGGCGCTGTTCTCTCAGACCCATGATGCTACAATGATCATGAGAGCAAGGTGGCACAGTGGTCAAGCTGTTAGCCTCTCACCAAGGCAGGTCGGGTTCGATTCCCGGTCAATGCATGTGAGACTTTTGAAGGGAAATGTGGTTCGGAATCCACGTAGCTCATGATTAACGGTGACGTGAAACTACAAGTTTCCTACTACATGATCTTCACCTAAAAGTGCAGGAGTGACATGAGCGTGGTGGCACTACTACCGTACCTGCCCATAAAGACGGACCGGGTTAATGCAGCCAATCGAACCTCTGTGGCTTAGGCGGCAGCACGCCGGCCTCTCAGCACTGGGTCTGTGGTTCAAATCCCGGTCAGTCCATGTGAAATCTGTGGTGGACAAAGCGGAGGCAGACAGGCTTTTCTCCAGGTACTCCGGTTTTCCCTGTCACAATTTCTTTCCAGCAACACTCTCCACTATCATTTCATTTCATCTGTCATTCATTTAATCATTGCCCTAGGGGAGTGTGACAGGCTTCGGTAGCAGGGACAGTCCATATCCTCGCTGTTAGATGGGGGCTTCGTTCATTCCATTCCCTGACACGGTCGGTCGACTGGAAGGAGGCTGTGGATTTCATTTTCAATGCAGCCAATGGCCATATACTTTTTTTTATTTTTCAGGGATATTGGAAGGAAATCGGCCGTGGACCTATTGAAAGGAACCGTCCCAGCATTTGCCTGGTGGTGAAAATGGGGAAACCACGAAAACCATTTTCAGAACGGCCGTGGTGGGATTCAAACCCACGCTCTCCCGATGCCAGCGAGGCATGAGCAAGCACGTTAGCACTCTCGGCCGGTGGTTCTCAGTTAATGCATGTGAGATATTAGAGGTGAAATGTCATGACCAGTAGTTTGGATTCCATGTAAATAAAATGAGACCCCATGGCATATGATCGTTGGTTCCTCAGTTTAAGGGCTGCAACAACGCGGTCATGTAGCCCCATGGACTTTGGGTGTGTGTAGAATCTGTCTGATAACCGGTGTTAATTTTGATGGCTGTATTGGTGTGTGTTATCTGTTTTTAATTCAAGTAAGGAGTGCAGACGATCAATTTTCAGGTAGTTCCTACTTTTGCCGCCAAACGCCATCGTCAACGACCAACTAGTTCTTAACTTTGTTACTAGATGCCACCGCAGTCGTCTCCTGACGACGAACGTTGGAACCTAAGAGCGTTAGTCAAATATAACCTATAATTTAGCTTCACGCAAGTGTAATTAGTGGAAGGTTCTTTATCATGCCATAAATGTATGACATGGGACCGCCAGCTTTACTTCCCCTCCGAAGAAAGGCATACTGATGGAATTTAACGCTCTTAAAAAATCCGACGACTTTGGCTGGCTTTGAACTCGTGACCTTGGGCAGTATGCTACCAACTACGCCACCGAAGCCACCTGGCTTATGATCGTGAGATATAACGGTCAGTAAAACTTACAAGCTTCCCTGCCTTTTCTCACATAAGCTCTCATTTCAGAGTCAAGTCTCGTCACAATACTCTTGTTGACATATTTTAGGAGATTGAGACACCTTGGTTATCAGCCACTTGTGCTTAAATCTGTGCTGATAATAATAATAGTCAATATTTTTTTTAATTTTTCGTAGTTAGTTTACCCTCCAGGTAGACTTTTCCCACGGACTCAGCGAGCGATCCCACCTTTACTGCCTCTACGGGCAGCATCCTGGAGCTTGACATCTGGTCTGGGGATACAACTGGGCAGGCGGGACTAGCACCTCACCCAGGAGGTCTCACCTGCAGAGCGAACTGTGGGCCTCATGAGGGATGGGACGGGATGGGAAGAATGGGAGGGACAGACAAGGAAGAGAGATGGAGGCGGCCGTGGCCTGACGGTAGGTACCATCCCGGCATTTGCCCGAAGACGAAGAGGGAAACCACGGAAAACGACTTCGACTCATTTGGACCACCCGAGGCTGAGTGGACCCCGTTCCAGTCCTCATAACACTTTTCAAATTTCATGGCAGAACCAGGAATTGAACCTCAGACCTCCGGGATGGCAGCTGACCACTACACCACGGAGGTGGCATAATAATAATAATAATAATAATAATAATACCCTATAGATCTTTTGTTTTAGTTAATTAATTAATTAATTTTAGGAGCTTGGGACTTCTTGGTAATCAGCCCCGTGTAGTTGGATGTGAGTTGAACACGACTGATAACCTGCATTTTTGTTATGACTATCATAGTGTGTGTAGCTGTACGTGGGACAGGGATTGGGGTAGGTGCCAGAGGATTTGAAGTACAGTAAGGTACTACCTCGGCATTTACCTGGAGGAAGTGTGGAAAATCTCGGTGAAAAACCACACTCAGAATGGCACCTGTAAGCCACGGGATTAAACCCTTCGCTCCCTGAACTTCCAAATCCTCAACGTGCAATGCTATGTTGCGGGGTCTCCACAATATGTTCAGTAGGGTACCATCCGAGCATTCGCCTCGAGTGGTTGTGAGAAACCACGGATGAAAGACATCTAGGATGCTTGACGTGGAAATCTCAGGCACATCTTCTCAGTTATTCTCTTGAGACTGAGTAAATCTCGTTTCAGAGCTCAGACAAGAACAAAATGTCGTGACAGAGCTGGGATTCAAACTCAGGACCTCAGGGGTTGCAGCCAGTAACGCTAACCACTCCACTATCGATAAAGGGGAGACTAATTCATACAGCATCTCTCACAAGTTGGAAATATCCAAATCATCATGCCTGATCCAAGTCTCCTAACAATACCTTTTGCTAGGCAACATCCTCACATTGGCTTGGATTGGAACCACTACCAACTCATCTCGTGGCTCTTTGATAGCGATGGCATAACTTAAGTTGTTAATTCATTTCAAGGGTTCGGGACAACTTGGTCATCAGCTCCGTGTAGTTGAGTGTGTGTTGGACTTGTCTGATAACCTGTATTTATGTAATGACTGTAGTAGTGTGTGTAGGGATGAGATAGGTGCACCGGGACTTGAAGTAAGGTACTATACCAGCATCTTCCTGGATGGAGTGTGGAAAATAACGAGGAAAATAACTCTCAGGATAGCCTTTGTCAGCGCCGGGATTGGAACTTGCGACCTCCAGATTTAAAGCAGCTGCCCGTGCGGTCGTGGTGCACAATTTAACTAGCACGGGTACGATGAAAAGACATGAATATAACCATGTCTGCCAAATTTCTTACTGAAAAAGTTAGATGAGGATTGAAAGGAGGCACCAGTGGCCTTAAGTTAGAAACCATCCCGCTATTTGTCTGGAGTCGAATTGGGAAACCACGGAAAGTCACTTGCACTTATCAGTTTTGCCTCACGAGGCTGAGTGGTCTACCCCTCAGACCAGAATTAAATTTCTCAGCAGAGCCGGGAAACGGACCCCAACCTCCGGGGCGACAGACAGAATGCTACTCGATACACCACGATGTGTTCTCTGTACGAAATAATATCAGACGAACAGTCAAATAACGCTGCATTTTCTCCACTGAGTGCTTTTATTCTAGGAGGAGAAGGCTAATAAAATATTGTTTCGAAGCTAAAAATTAATAAGAGGCTAGAATATTTATTTATTTACCTTATTTATTTTATTAATTCATTTATTTATTTATTTATTTTATTTCATTTATTCATTTATTTAATTTATGTATTTTATTTATATATGTATTTATTTATTTTATTAATTAATTTATTTATTTATTTTATTTATTCATTCATGTTTTTTATTTATTATTTATTTATTTATTTATTTATTTTATTTATTTTATTTATTTCGTTCTTTATTTATTTATTTATTTATTTATTTATTTATTTTAATTCATTTATTTATTTATTTATTTTATTTGTTTATTTGGTTAATTATTTATTTATTTATTTATCAAGTTAACCGAGCGCATTGAGTCACACTTCAAAACTGCAAAGATAACTTGCAGCTAATCCAGAGATCGGTGGGTTGAATTCCATCGCTTACACTGACCATCATTCTTGGGATTGTACACTCTCCAAGCAAATGCCGGAATGGTACTTTTTTCAAATTCCGGAGCTAACAATGACAATACACACACTAGTAGGCTACAATACAATAACACAGTTTATCAGACAAATGCTATAAACACTCGCATGGGTCTTCTCCAAGTCCCTAGTTGGTATAAACCAAACCTGTTCAGATAAGGGGGCTCCGGAAGATATCAGTAACCTCTTGCCTGGCATCATGGCTAAGTCTTCGATTCTCGGTTGGATCATGAAATTTGAGATTTTAATGTTGATTCACGTGTCTGTTTCTTTCTTTCTTTCTATCTTTCTTTCTTTCTTCCTTTCTTACTTTATTTCTTACTTTATTTCTACCTTTTTCTTCCATCCTTTCTTTCTGACTTTCTTTCTTTCTTTCTTTCGTTCTTTCTTTCTTTCTTTCTTTCTTTCTTTCCTTCCTTCCTTCTTCCCTCCTTCCTTTATTTCACAGTTTCTTTCTTTCTTTCTTTCTTTCTTCCTTTCTTTCTTACTTTATTCCTTCCTTCCTTTCTTTCTTCTTTCTTTCTTTATTTATTTCTTCCTTCCATTCTTTCTTTCTTCCTTTCTTCCTTTCCTTCTTACTTTATTTCTTCCTTTCTTTCTTTCTTTCTTTCTTTCTTTCTTTCTTTCTTTCTTACTTTCTTTCTTTCTTTCTTTCTTTCTTTCTTTCTTCCTTTCTTTCTTTCTTACTTTATTTCTTACTTTCTTTCTTTCTTTCTTTCTTTCTTTCTTTCTTTCTTCCTTTATTTCTTTCTTCCTTTCTTTTTTCTTTATTTCTTCCTTCCTTTCTTTCTTCCTTCCTTCCTTCCTTTCCTTCTTACTTTATTTCTTCCTTCCTTTCTTTCTTTCTTTCTTTCTTTCTTTCTTTATTTCTTCCTTCCTTTATTTCTTCCTTCCTACCTTTCCTTCTTACTTTATTTCTTCCTACCTTTCTTTCTTCTTACTTTCTTTCTTTCTTTCTTTATTTATTTATTTATTTCTTCCTTCCTTTCTTTCTTCCTTCCTTTCCGTCTTATTTTCTTTCTTTCTTTCTTTCTTTCTTTCTTTCTTTCTTTCTTTCTTTCTTACTTTATTTCTTCCTTTCTCTGCTTATTTATTTCTTTCTTACTTTATGTCGGCCTTTCTGTATTACTTTTTTTATTTATTTCTTTCTTTCTTTCTTACTTACTCTATTTCTTCCTTTCATTCTTTATTACTATTTTCTTTCATTCCTTCTTTCTTTCTTTCTTACTTTTTCATTCTTTCTTCCTTCCTTTCTTTCTTTCTATCTTACTTTATTTCTTCATTTCTTTCTTTCTTTCTTTCTTTCTTTCATTCCTTCTTTCTTTCTTTCTTACTTTTTTCATTCTTTCTTCCTTCCTTTCTTCCTTTATGTATTTCTTTCTTACTTTTTTCTTTCCTTGTTTGGTTTTTTCTTGCTCTCTTTCTTTCTTTCATTATTTATTTCGTATTATTTATTTATTTATTTATTTGCTTCTTCATTTATTTATGTATTTAATTATTCAATAATTAATTAATTATCGTGTTGAAAGCCATTTTTCAGTGTTGCCTTACCATTTAATGACAATCACATAATCAAACTAAGCAAGAAAACTTGAAGGTCAATCACCACTATCAGTAACTCAACAAAAAATCACATATCTTGACTAGTTGCACTAGTTGAATTACTGCCGCTGCTAATGAAAATGAAAATCCACAACCTGCTTCCAGTCTCCGAACGGGTCAGGAATGGAATGAATGAAGCCCCCATCTAGCGGCGAGGATATGAACTGTGCCGGCTGCCGAGGCCTGACGCACTCCTCTGGGGCAATGATTAAATGAATGACAGATGAAATGAAACGATAGTGGAGAGTGTTGCTGGAATGAAATTTTGACAGGGAAAACCGGAGTACCCGGAGAAAAACCTGTCTGCCTCCGTTTTGTCCAGCACAGATCTCACATGGAGTGACCGGGATTTGAACCACGGATCCAGCGGTGAGAGGCCGGCGTGCTGCCGCCTCAGCCACGGAGGCTTAACTACCGCTGCTAATGTGTGGGCTAAATATTGTAAATATCATAACCCATACTTGTAGAAATAGATTTAATAGGCTGATGATAATCACTTGACGATCGAAACTGGTCATGCGAGTGTATTTATTATTCTTAAGTAACTTTTTTTTTTTCAGGATTAGGTAACCATCCATTACAATTGGGTACAATCGTGTTCACCGACTGAAAAATCATGTAATTTCGTTTATTCATTCATTGATTGATTCATTTGTTCATGTATTGATTCATTTATTAATTAATAATAATAATAATAATAATAATAATAATAATAATAATAATATCGTATGGCCTCGGGTGCCTGGTGCAAGCTTTGTTAATTGACTCCCAGAGAGCAGCTTGCATGTCGAATTTCGTCGTTCCTTTGAACGCTATTAAAATCAAGGAGGTTAGATATCTAAGCTCCTTGACACAACAGCGCTTTCTAGTAGAGAATGGAGGAACTTTGTGTTGGCGGAAAATCCCGAGATTAATTTTGCCATTGAACACGGCCTACTGAATTGAAATGGGTTCTTTAACATGGGAACAACGTATGACATGAGTGTCGTGATTTTTGTCGCCTTTCAAAAATCGCTTACCATGGCCAGGGGCGAACCTGCAAGCTTGGGGTTGGTAGTCCGACACGATAACCACTCACCCACCGTGGCAAGCATTCATTTATTTATTAATTCATTATTTATTTATTTATTTATAAGGAAATGGAAATAACTTCAAATCTGTACTAATAAATACTGTAGTACTAATTCTTGCACATCGTGACACACTGGTCACTTGCGGGCGTCGAGAAATACTAGCGCTCTTTGGAGGTCATACACCATTATTATTCTTATTATCAATAATCAATGTTCTTAGGAACCAGTAGTTATAGCCTAAATCATTGGAAACGATTCGTCATGTTCGATATTGTTAATGAAGCAGTGTGATTGACAGAATCCCGCTTACATTCGCCATTTGGCAGCAATGAATACGGCCACTCAGTTGGTGCGCCGCTCGTTATTTGATCTGTGCAATACCCATAATTATATTTTGCTCTTCATACGATTAATGATCCATTCACGGAGGTTTTACATTCGTTTTTAGAGGAATTAAATGCATTTTAAAAATCAAACTGTATTCGCTACGTGTTATTGATTGTAGACTACAATGAACACTCATGTATGATTGAACAAAGAGTCAGTAAAACAAAAGAGGCAGTATGAAATGAAAATTACTTCAATACTGTATTTATAAATATAATTGATCACCTCCTGGTATACCGACTGGTATTCCTGGCTGTCACCCCGGGTTCGATTACCGTTTTTTCTAAGAAATGTGTTTCTGTTCTAACGGCTGGGACGAGGTAGTGCACTCGTGAGGCCAAAAATACAAGAGGTGTGTTCGATTCTCACCTCAGCCATCTTGAATGTGGTTTTCCGTTGTTTCCCACCTCTAGTCCAGACAAATGCCATGATGCTTCCTAACTTAAGGCCACGGCCGCTTCCTTCCCAATCCTCATTTTAATTACTAATTGAGCCATTATATTTCAGACAAAAATTCCTCACACACCCCAGTACACGGTACGAATAATCACAATATCTAAACCCCTCAAATGAAACTTTAAGAATGAATACAATTCAAATTCTCTCTGTAGCCTATAACTTAAGGATTAAAGGAATTACTTTGTTTCACGAGTTTTTGAAAATAATCATTAATTTACCCTATGTCTAGTTGCAGTGTAGATTGTAATCTAAATGCTATTTAATCTGTCTACCTATTGATAGAGGAATTTTGTGATGTCAATGATTAATAGATAGGTATATTATTGGCTTCTACGGACAACTAAATGAACTCCAACAGTATGTGCGATGTTTGTAGCGAAAAATATAGAAAATTTCGTAGAGTTGATTTACTTGGCAGAGTAGGTCAATATTTTATTTGTTTCTATGTATATAAGAAATGGAGACAATAGTCATAGCTCGGCATTTTCGATTGAATACCCGAGGGCTCCCAACAAGTTCAATTTCAAATAGTTCCAACTTTGACTACCATATACTACTGTCACTAACGCCTTGCGGTGAACGATGGAACTTGATAGAGCGTTGCTAACTTGGCAAATATAATCTACAGATGTTGCTACACACTACCAATTGTAGTGGTAGGTTCTTTTACGTGCCGTAAATCTGTGACATTGGCCCGCTGGCTTCACTTCCCCTCAGAAGGAAGGCATTTTGAAGGATTTTAACGCTTTTAAAATTCGACGACTTCGGCCGGGTTTGAACCCACGATCTTGGGTATAGCAGTTCAGCATGTTACCGACTACGCCAACGAAGCCGAATAATATTTCATTTGTTGGTACCCCTATAGCAGGCGTTCTCTACCTGGTGCTCACTACAGTGCTCTCTAATTGAAATTTGGTGCTCTCGTCATACGAGACAAAATGTGCTCGCAAGCACAAACTCCCCTAAATCTGTTCTTCCATTCAAATTCTGTTGCACGAACCAAAATGATTGTGTTTCATTAGAAGTTTTGAAGGTTAGAAATTTTATCATTTTGTGAAATAAAAAGACATAAATAATATTAATTGGACATCTCTATTTATGAGTAACACGAAAGATGCCGATTCCACTCGACTGTCCACACGTAAATGTAACTTACCGGAGTTATGCAAGCAGTTGCATGGCTGTCACATAGTTATTATTTTAATTATCTTAACAATTAATGATATTACTTCAAATACTATGATTATTAGACTCTTACTTATTTATTATTATTATTTAATCGCTTTTTCCGCAATAGGAGAGCGATTGAACTTGAATATCCTACATGATTTCATCTTCTGGCCTTTTTCCCGCTTCTCTTCCCAAAATCTCTTCATCCTCTCAGAATGCTCCTTCTTCCGCTCAGCTATCCATTTTCTTCCAGGCTGTCTATGCTCAAACTTAACACTTTATTTTTATTCTGGCACTCGGTGCGGTCCTCGAGATTTTGTATGTTGACCTGTTGTAGGTCCCTCTGAACCTCTGTCAGCCACTCCGTGCCATACTTACTCTCTGTTATAACGTTGAGAAATGGCATCGCCGTTCTGAAGTTTTCCATCCTGTAAATGTGTGTATAAGACTTGCTCGGCGTTTTCTGATTACGTCCGCTGTTGTGTGGATCTTTTGATAGAGTTCGTTTTGAGGTCTCTTAACTGCCCCCTCAATCTTTCCGAGAATTTTTGTTTCTTGTTTTTCTACATCATTAATTTTGAAATGACCGTCGATCACCATTGTTTCGGCTGCGTAACTTGCTTCCGGAAGAATCACCGTTGTATAATGCCTTAATTTTGTGTCTAGCGAGATGCACTTCTTGTTGTAGTGAGACCGCGTTAGCTTGTAGGCCTCTGTAATTGGTGATTCTTTGCTCATTGGCGATTCGCTTTAGTCCCGAGGACTGGATGATTTCACCAAGGTATTTAAAATGGCGGAAATATTATCTGTTCATCAGCATGGATTTCGCAGAGGACATTCTACTGTTGATGCAATATGGGAGGTGGTGAGCACAGTAGAAAGGGCACAAACGGGCAATCATCAATCTCGTAAAGTGACACTTCTTGTGACCCTGGATGTAAAGAATGCTTTTAATTCGGCAAGTTGGAATGACATGTTGGAAGCTCTTGAAGAGACTTTCAAAGTACCACAGTATCTTATGCGCATTATGAGAGACTACTTCAGGGATCGCACTCTGCTGTATGATACGGAATATGGACAAAGGGCAAATCGACTGACGGCTGGAGCAGCACAGGGATCGATCCTTGGTCCAGATCTCTGGAACATCATGTATGATGGCTTGTTACGTCTGGAGATGCCAGAGGATACGAATCTAGTGGGCTACGCTGATGATGTGGCTGCCTTGATAGTGGCCTGCAATGTTGAGATGGCTCAAATCAAATTGAACCAGGTGATGCGGCGCATAAAAAACTGGATGACGAGTCACAGACTAACATTAGCAGGACATAAAACGGAGATAGTTCTTCTGTCGAGGAAAAGGATTGAGACTCTTGTACCAATGACTGTTGGAGATACAGTGATTGAAACATCTACGAGTACGAAATATTTAGGAGTGACACTTGACTCCAAGCTCACATTCTGGAACCATATTCAGAGAGTGACAGCTAAGGCAGTAAAATACATGACAGCACTTAGTAGGCTGATGGGCAATATTAATGGCCCAAAATCAAGTAAAAGACGCCTCCTCATGACGACGGTTCAGTCAGTGCTCCTGTATGGCTCCGAAGTTTGGGCCGAATCCTTGAGATTTGCATGGTATCGTAGAAAGATAGCTGCCGTACAACGGAGAGCAGCTTTACGTATTGCATGTGCATACCGCACAGTTTCTGAACCTGCAATCCTCACGGTGACAGCAATAGCCCCAATAGATCTACTTGCATTGGAGCGACAAGAAATCTGGCGTACCCAAGGAGAGCTGGGAAAGAAGTGTGCAAAGAAGCGTGCCTTTAACCAACGGATGAGGCGATGGCAACTCAGATGGGAAAGTGACCCTCGTGGTAAATGGACCAAGCGACTGATACCACGCCTGGATACCTGGGTCGAAAGAGTCCATGGTGGAGTCAATTATTACCTCACACAACTTCTAACAGGACACGGATATTTCCGTAAATTCCTGCATAGAGTAGGTGGAGCGAGTGGTGCAACATGCATATATTGTGACGACATCGATGATGTACTTCACACCTTCTTCGTGTGCGGCCATTGGATGATAAAGAGAGAATATGTGGAAACTGAATTGGGAGAACTGACACCAGATAATATTATTTCTGTGATGTTACGGAACCAGCAATCATGGGATCATGTAGCAGTGTATGTGGAGGATGTCCTTCACCAGAAAAAGCGAGATCTGGAAGCGTACGAACGCCCTTAAGAAGAAATGAAGAAAGAAGAAGTCTGAAAGGCTAAGTAAGCAAGACATCACCCTGAAGTAATGCGAGAGCGGTTCCGGGGTGATGAACGCATCGTGGGAAAAGGGATGTGGTTTTTAGTGGGTAAGAATCCCACACTACTGTGGAGTGCGGACCCTTCACAAGTGTCTCTTGAAGATTTTCCACAGTCCCTCGTAAAAAAAATAAAAAATATATTATTATTATTATTATTATTATATTCGATTTAAAGGAGCTCTGGTACATTTGTGGCATGAGGTTTCGCTCACAGTCTCAAAAAGGTTGATAACGCCTGGTCTATAGGGAGCCCTTAGTTCCCCCAGCAAATAAGTAAATGTGCTCCATGTAAGGTTCACTATCCCTGCTGATGAGCCCAACTTGGTAAACCTAGGCGAAACAGACACATCATTTGCTAAACTGTATATGAAAATTGATTATGATGATTTTGTCTCCTTTATTAATTTTATGTTTTCTTAATATTTCTTCATTCTTTCACTGTATTATTTTCTTCTTTCATCTGTCCCAAACAGTTGAACACAAGATACCGCATAATCAATAGAGTGAACTAGTTCAAGTAGGCTACCTAGGAAGAATAATAGTCTACAGACCAGTGGTCTAGATAAAGAAGTAAACAAAAAGTAACGCTCAGAAAATGGAATTGGTCTGCTAATTAATGAAAGACATTTACATCAAATAATCACTCTCAGATCAATCAAAATTCTAACATTACAACACATAAAACCGGAATGCATTTATGCATCAGAATACGTAGTTTTAAACCAAAAGGAAGCAATGGAAAAACTGGAGGAAAACGAAAGGAAAGAACCAAGAAATATACTTGTACCACGGAAAGTTGGCAATACTTGTATACGAAAAAGTAATAAGGAAAATATGCCCTCACTGAATTATAAGATGCTCTCAGAAAGAGAAGAATTTCTTTCGGTCCGAATGAATGCGGAAAGAATGACTAAAAATATTTGACCATATTGACAAAAATCCCAAAAGGTTCATCGAAGTGAAAGAGGATTAACAGAAACGGAAATTACAAAAGAAGAATAATGTAATAATGTTATTGGATTTACGTCCATTTTAACTACTACGTTCTCGCTTACTGAGCCCAAGGTTGCAGGTTCGAAACCTGGCGCAGTCAGCTGGCGTTTGAGGGTGCGCAAATGCGAGGGAGCCGTGTCAGTTCATTTACTGGCACGTTAAAGATCCCCTTCGGGGCAAAATTCCGGCACCCCGGCGTCTCTAAAAGCCAGTGTAGTTAAAAGGGACGTAAAACCAATAACATTATTATTAACTACTGTGGCTTTTAGAGACGCCAGGTTGCCGGAATTTTGCTCCGAAGGGGATCTTTAACTTGGCAGTAAATCTGCTGACACGGCTCCTTCGCATTTTTGCACCCTCAAATGCCAACTGACTGCGCCAGGATTCGATCCTGCAAACTTGGGCCAAACAAGCGAGAAAGTTACCGCTGAAGAACGCAGTAAGTCTACAAAAGAAGAGATTTTAGACTGGCTTACATTTCAAAATACGATTGCAAAATTGGGAAATTTCAGGGAAAACATAAAAGGCGCTCAAATGCTTGGACAGCTGAAAGAAGAAAGAAAGAACACAATTAAAGGATGAAGAAATAGGCTACTTGAGAAATCTAAAATCAAAAGGGAGGCAAAATCATGAGGAAGTTATTTCACATTGTTCATAGAAGGCAGAAATCAAAGAAAGAAGAAGTTCTCCGCGGAACTCTTTGTATAACATTCACAATGGTCCTGAGACAATATTACATTCGATGTAATATTTCCCTACTAGCTCCAGGTAAATTCTGGGATGGTGCATTATTTCAATTTCAGGTCACCTTTTTCAATCATGAACCCTAATAATTACAAAGGCATGCCTAAACTGGTCTAGTCATCACAACAACGTACGATATCAGACAAATTAAAAACACACGGGTCTGATGAACAAAATGTTCTAAAACTGTAAAGTAAGTAACAACTCTCTCTCTTTTAATATGACACATTGCCTTTCACGCCGGGTGTCGTCTAGATGCACCAATTAGGCTCATCAGCAGGCCCTTGAGGCACCCGCCTGGACTACCCTCAACAGACACGACATACACCTAAAATGATTGCGGGAATATAATTAATGGCCGTGAAATCCAAAGCGTCATCTTTTGTTCTTGTTGTTTTTGATTTATTTAGGGGCTTTGTGACATCATGGATAGCCCCGTGTACTTGGGTGTGTTTTTGTGTGTGCAGTTTGTCTTTTAACCTGTCTTATTTTGATGGCTATATTAATGATTTTATTAATGCAGCCAATGGCCATGTACTTTTCTTTTCAGGACGGGTCAGGGAAGGGATATTGGACCTATTGAAAGGAACCGTCCCGACATTTGCCTGGTGGTGAAAATGGGAAACCACGAATACCATTTTCAGGACGGCCGAGGTGGGATTCGAACCCACGCTCTCCCGATGCCAGCGAGGCACGAGGTAGCGCGTTAGCGCTCACGGCCACCGCGGCTGGTGATGGCTGTATTAATATGTGTATTTGTGAGTCAAGTGAGGATTGGGAAGGAGACGGCGGTGGCCCTAAGTTAGGAAGCATCCCAACAATTCCCTCGAATAGAGGTGGGAAACCTCGGAAAACCACTTCCAAGATGGCTGAGGTGAGAATCCAACCTACCTATTTTAAGTTTTGCCTCATGAGCCCACAGACCAGGATTAAATTTCTAGCCATATACCGGTAGCCAAGCATGCTAGCCGGTCATCTCTTTTCTTTTTTCTTAGTCCGGCTCCGTGGCTAGATGGTCAGTGCACTAGAGTTAGGCCCCGGGTTCGATCTCCCGGCCAGGTCATCAGGGAGCTCCTGGGGTTAATTCCCGTGGGTCTGGGAGTGGGTTTCTATGACGTCCTCATCATCACTTCATTCTCATTACGGTACGGAGGTCGCTTACGGGTGTCAATTAGAAAGACACCGGGTGAGTTAGCCGTGGTCGTTACGGCATGACTGCTGGCAGTCGCTCACATCCAGGAGGCGAGGAGGTTCGAATCCCCCTGCCAGCAACCTTGAAGATGGTCTTCTGTGGTTTCCCATCTTCCTTCCAGGCAAATGCCGGGGTTGGTCCCTAACTATAGGCCACAGCCGCTACCTTCCAACTCCTCGTCCTTACATTCCAACTTTCCTCCCCTTACAACACTCCATACGCGACGGTACTTGTAGCTCACCTATTGGGTGTCTGCCTCGAAGCAGCTATAGCCTCTGGGGAGCCGAACATGTCCTCGGACACTCCCGGCACGAAAAGCCATACGCTAAAAAAAAATAGAAAGACCTGCACTAGGGAACAGAAAAGCTGAAGAAGTCCCTGACACCTGCAGCAAAGTAGCACAGGGGTGTGCTACAAGTATGGGGCCTAGTGCAAGACGCGCTACCCCAGCCGTGGTCCGGGCAGGGTCACTAAGTGAACAGCCTGACGATGCACATTGGCGAAACCTCACAACAGACATGGCAAACGCCTAAAAGAGGATTACTGGAGTATGTACCTTTCCTTGGACATGTTGAATGTAAACTGTTAAAGTCTGTAACTTATATGACTGGCTAAAGTAGCTGTCTGACGGTAGCTTCTTTGTTTGTTTGAAAATTAATTTTGAGATTCCTCTTATGTGCGTGTAAACATGGCTCTGCTTTTAGCGGCTACATAGCAGTGTCGAGGTGCTTGATTACGTCGGCCACGCGTTACATGAGTGTGCTCTCGTGTTGCCTGCCACCCTGTCCCATCAATATGGGCACTACACCTTGCTACTGTGCTAGTCAAAATCCATCACCATGAGGCTACCTCCAACACAAAACATAACAATGAACTGGAAGAGTAACATTAATCTGAAAACCAAAGAATAAATAATAATACAAATATTAGGATTACTAAAAATTCCTAGGTCCAATCAAAGAAAATTGTGAATTCAGAAGACGACACAATCATGAACTCGACTCACATGTAGAAAAGATCACGGACACCGTTCGTAAGAGGATAGTTTTCTCTGGCCACTTGCTCGTACGAGTTCTACAAGGTTGAGCAATAGGATCTTCAGGTTTTTTTTCTTATCAATGAAATCAAGGAGGCGTGGTTCACCTCGGTAGAAAAAGATCTGTGTGAAGTGGAGATAACCTGGGAGGATATCCAGAAACGTGTTCCACTAAAGTTGAAACTTCAAGAACATTATAGTTTCCATGAAAAGTCAAAACTAAACTGGCAAAACATGGACTGAAATGAGGAAGGAACAGCATAGGAAACGAATGCGGGAATACTGGGCGAACGTTAAGACCCAGGCGCAAAGACATGGAAAAGGGCAGTTGAAATAGCGTGTTCCGTAGATGGCCGAAACGACAGCAACAAGAAGAATACTAATAATAGTATAATGATATTGTTTGTGAGACAAACAAAGAGAGAATTTCAAAATTACAGAAGGTCTATAGAATCACCTGGAACAGTTACAACAAAACTCAACGTCGAAGATTGCAAAATTAAGACGTTACACAACAGTAACCAAAATTAAAGCACCAACTTATATGCGATGGAAACCTTGATCATTGGAGAAAAATCACTCATTTTAATGAACAGAGAAACAAGAAAGGTAATATTGAGGGAAATCCTTGGTTCAGTCTGTTCAGAAGGAATCTGGATGGTTGTTTGTATGTGCTCTCATAGTACACCCTCTGTCTGAAAAGTTCGGTGAATGGGTCTATATTATTTATATATGTATTTATTTATTTGTTGATGGTACACAACAGGGCTCAGTGTGCACCCCAATAATAGTGCACCTACACAGTAAGATACATTTCCGGATATGTCTGCATTAAGTATTAATATCTTAATGTAATTCTCAAAACTAGGAAGTTCACTCAGATCAAAATGCATAGTAGTAAAAAGATAATATAAAAACTAAATCTAAATTTGATCTAATCTCAAATATAAAAAGAGGTTTTGAAATTATTACATAATAAACTAAAAGGTAACATTAATAACTAGGGAACAGGCCTATCCACATATATACATTGTTGATTCTGTTTTGTGTGATAATTTTATTTCAAGTATGAATTAGAGTGACTGGATTATAATTTCCAAGAACGGTCTGATTGAGAGACAGAAATCTTGTTTCCAGTTTACAAGAACCGCATCGTTGTAAATACTGCAAAGCCTCCATACAGGTGAATTGTTATGTGAAATGGTATTGGTTATATCAATTTTGAATGTTATGGTTGATCTTGTAGTTAAGCGAGGGATGTCGAAATTTAGGAGCGATAGGAAAAATGAGTTATCAATTTGACCGTTAATGACTTTATAAAGGAATTTCATATCATTCACTTGCCTTCGAGAATCCAAACTAGTCATGCCGAAATTCAACAAAAGTTCACCGTAGGGTACCATGTGTGGGTGATCGCCCGTTATTTTGAGGTGTTTGTTGGCTTACCTGAAACAGCCATTACTATCCTTCGAAGTAATCCCCGTGGATGGTTATGCACTTCTTAGAACGGTTGTACAAGTCCTGGCATAGTCTTCCTGAGGGATAGCCTTCAGTTGGGTCGTCACATTACGTTGGATGTCCGAAATGTCCGAAATCCTCTGGCCCTTCAGGGCTTTTCGGCGCCCTTGACCCCGATACTCCATACTTTGACGCTTGCCTTCGAGGTCGTACCTCAGGCACCAGGTCTCGTCACCCGTGACGATGGTTTTCAGCACCATTCCATTCCACGGAACATTCACCCTTCTTACTGCCACCCGTCTATCAGGTGTGCAAGGCAGGATGCATAAATTCACGCTTCTCTCTTGCTTTCAATTTAGAGTTTTGACGACCCAAACTGAAGGCTATTCCTAAAGAAGACTATGACAGGAGTTTCCAGGACTTGTCATTCTCAGACGTGCATAACCATCCACGGGATTACTTCGAAGGATAGTAACGGCTGTTTCAGGTAAGCCAACAATCGGTTCCTAATATAGCCCATTCACCGAACTTCTCAGACAGAGGGTGTAAAATACATGCATGATCTAGGAAAACAAAAACGAAAAATTCGAACCTAACAGTAGTCGCATATGATGTGTAACATCAGACATGTTATTCAAAAAATTTTATATTAGTTACTCGCATTTATTTATTTTTTAGAATGAACTCCTAGTACTACCTTGTGCCAGCAAACATGAAGGATTCCTTCGTGTTATTACCATCGGTAAGTTCTCATTACTATTATTTATGCAATACCTACGTATAAAACTCCATTAACGAATCTTTTCAAGAAATATGATATAATAGTGCTGTTTTTTGGCAGGCAGTAAATTAAATAAGAATACAGCAAAAGTAGTAAGATTTAGTAAATCATAATTGCTTTCAGCAAATATGATATAATGAATATTTTAAGACCAAAGAACGACAAATTGAAAATGATTTATTGTAGAAATTTCTTTAATGCGGCCTCCAAACCTTGAATTAAACCGTATGCTATATACAATGCCAAACAATCACATGGTACAGTGATGACTTGACCAGGAAGTCAATGGTCGACTATATACAGTATGAGAAAGAACTAAATAAGAACATCACGGACATCAAGGTTATACCATCGGAGAACCTGGATAGCGACCATCGATTGCTGGTAATGAACCTGAGAGGGAGTAAGGAGAACAAAGGGACTGAGAACTAGGAAAGACGTATTGTGCCCATTTAGCATGAAATATGCAAATCACATATGCCAGCAATGCTCAAATCGGGATTTTCGGGGTTATGATATGTTCTCCCACTCTGTAAATTACACATTTTGGATTAAATAGAGGATACACTTCCAAAATAAATAAATAAATAAACAAAATCAACTCCTACTATAAAACATTCAAATTACCAAATATATGGCGCTACAACAAAATAAACAAATAAAATACTGACCAATACTTCTAACTTGTTCAGAGTGAACAAGGAATACATAAATAAACAAAGGTTAAATCATAATAGATTGTTTCCTATAAACCAACAAATACATTTCTTTTCACTTCCATAAAGTATCCCTTTAAAATTCCATAAAATCAAGAGCTCCAATAGGCTAGATACTTTTACATACTCTGTGTTATTCTTTTACAACACCTCACTTCCTATTATATGAGTATTTTATAATTAAAACAATATATACTTCTTATTTAAAGTACTGTTATTCATTTACTTAAATTTTGGGCTTTCACATGTTCATGGGTTACCATCTCTCTCAGTCAACAATTCACTACTGTGATTGGGAAAACATTTGTGTACTCCCGAGCTTCAGAAGACTACTTGAACAATGTCAAAAATTAAGATCACTCCCGAAATCTAATTGTCTTCCCTGAACTCGTGAATTCCTACATTATATTACATTAGGGACTTCTCATTATTTGTCTTAAAAGACCATTATCTCATAATAAAGCAACGATCTGAACTTGCAAGCGGTAATCTTCAACTAAAGGAACCTCGGTTCAAAGACCGGGTCGTTAAAACAAACTCTACAAACTTGTGTAATATAACTTAAACAGACGGCTTTCTAAACCTACCACAACCCGTCAATAGCGAGGGGTCTGGTCTGACCACTTAGCGCGATTTATTGCAGGGGAGGCAGACATTACGGTCCTCGCCCTCACGGGACGTACGACTCTTAGCTTACACGGCTGTTTCATTATGTAGTTCTTTGAACAAGCATGGCTTTCATTATACTATTTTTATTGAGGTTCACAAGACCTTATTCTCTTAAACTCGGCATTTATTAATTATGAAGTATCCTCATTGGTGGGTAAGAATAATTCAATACAACAACAAATATTTAAGGGCTTCAATAATAGACGAACCTGGGTTCGATTCCTTTCACTGCCTCGGGAACCATATCCCATACTGGAGGACTTACACATTCGCGACTTAGGGCGACCTTTGTCTAACCTGCGCTCATAATACAACAAATATTTCACACCCTTCTACAATATAACACACACATGGCCTCGTGATCAGAGGACTTACCATAGCTCAATTTTCGCGACCAACTGCCCCTCATAATTAAATTTACCGAGTATTCCAACGCGTTCCTAGCGTGACAAATTTATTTAATGCGCTTCACAGCGCTTACATGTTACTGAGCCAAATTTCCTTCAAAGAACTGATAGATTCAACAATACACATTTGATCTACATCTCAATTTTATATTAATCCTCTCCCGTGCCAATAATCGCTTTATTTCAAAACAATGTGTTCACCACAAGTATTAATTCTTTTAAAGGAGCTCGAAAGCTACTACTTTCATATAATTCAACATAAACTTTATACATTCACATAATTGTTATTATTATTATTATTACGCTTGCTTTCATATAATTAAATCATTTATCAAATACACTGATATTTTATTTCATACATTTCCCCTAAGGGATTTATTCATTTCACATAATTATTTTATACTTTCTCCATTTTAATCGTTCAGATCGCGCTATTATTCTTTTCTTTATTATTTAAAAACATCCCTATTCTTTTCGTTCTCGGGTGGTTTGTACGCAAATCCTCCCAACACATAACATAATGAAATGGTTACTCACATGACATGTCGGTCCCCGACCGGACTTTCCAACGATGTTTCATTTTGCCCACTTGAATGTGTTTAAGCCATCTTCCCTAATTCCATTTCACACATTAACACTTCTTGATACACAAACATATTATTTACCTTCAACACTCGTAACATATTGAATACAATTTTGTATTCTTTTATCATACACAAATACATTCACTAAAAATTATAACACTTAAAAGGATTTAACTATATTTTCATTACACTGCTTTAAATCACTAAGGCTTTGCTTTTTGCCTTTACACACGTGATTCCATCTTTCCCGTTTCCAAGGGTTGACACTCTTAGACGTTGGCTTCCTATCTGGCAAGATGATGAAAGACTCAATCAATCTACCCTCCCTGGAACGGCTATTCCTCAAATCCGGTTTCCTGACGATCGGCTTCTATTTCTATTTGCTCGAAATCGCTTCTTTCTAGACACTATTTAGTTGGTCAAGCTACAGTCTGTTCTGTTACGGCCTTTCGAATATTTTATCGGTGACCTATGATTCCCTAGCACTTATGGCTATTCCTTTAATTAGTTTCGTAGCTTAATACTTTTACTGTTCGTTTGTCTCCTGTTAGACAATGTCTTGGATTAAATTTTCCCTTCTTACTTTCTTCAGCGCTCGAGTTCCTATCTTTTTGATACACTAGGCGTTACTATTTTTGTCCGATCCTGATCGGGTTCCTTAATTTTATAGAAATATTTGTTTCTCTATCGTTGGTACTTCAAACGTTACGATACTTTCTGTCATTTTACTGAACTGTTATTTGAAGACCTATTGCCTGTTCTTTAAGTTCGCAGCCTACTTTGACTGTAATTCGGAACTTTAACTATAAAGACTGATGCTGGCTGAACTAAATCCTGTACTAGGACTTTCCTAAGTCTTCACACGGCGATACTATGATGATACTTCTCGGCCACTCCCTACGGGTGCTCGTTGGTGATACAGAGTATCACGACCTCTCGAGGTCTAGTAAGTACTGCATTTGCGAAACAGCACCGTGCCCTCAGGCACCTATGGTAGACTGAATGTTGGTGAAACAGTACGACCCGCCTCAGCGGTCGTTCAAGACTGAATGATTGGTCTGGCTCTGCCAGGACTTTTATACTTTTTGGCTAAAAAAAAAAGATAAAATCCTCGTCTTTCTCATAACTAACTTTTGAAGCAATAGTCGCACACTATTGAAAATTATATCTCAGGAAAGCTCGTTTTCTAAACATAAACTGACCGTTTTGCACATAAAAATCGATCGTACAATTCTGAGATATTAAATAGAATTTGGTCTTCCGATACGTGGGTGTTGTAGTTGATTTTTAATCCCTACCACCTCGGGTCTCGGGGAACTTTTATTGACGTAATGCCACGTTTGCACTTCTTTCCTAGGCAATTATTACAACATCTCTCCCCACACAAAAATCTCTATTCCGAAATGATTCACAACGATGTATTTCTTTTATTACTTTTATGTTCGCAAATGGCTTAAATCTAATTATTCCTCTTCTTGCATAACAGCGCAGTTGCCATTTTACTGCACCGTCAGCTCAATTTCCGAAACCTTCTCTCTGTCACACTGACGGAAAGTTCCTCTTGTTATAATTATAGCCATGATCGCTCCTTCTCGGTGCGTCACGCGTGATATCATTTCCTGGAGCCACCTGGGCCCTCACTATTGCACAACAATAAACCAGTCTTCTTGTATAAAATCTTTCTATGTTCCACTGAAGATTGTATCTTTCCTTCCTTCTTTTTACCATAATACATGGATTCGACCCCTTGAACCAATGGTACATGGGTTCATCTCACCCCTCCTTAGGTAAATAAATTTTCGAAATTTTGAGGAAATTTATTTAAACATTCATTTAAAATTTTATATTTTTCTAGTGTCGAAGCCATCATAACATTTCTCAGTACCTTCTGATCTTTATTTCCAAAGCCCTTTCTCGTTCTGGCTTGTTTTGGGCCTCACAAAGTTACCATTCATTCGTTTCTTTTAAGCGGACGTCTCCACTTTAAGACTATAAATTACTCGTCTCGTTCGGGTGTTTATGAGTCTCCTCTTCGTCTGGCGTGCACTCCAAACTTGGGTCAGACAGTTTTTTTTCTTTCTTGTTTCATGGGACGTGCATTCTGCCGGTCTGTCTCTTTTCTCAGGTTATTCAATATTAACCTATTTACCTTCTTTTAAGACTTCACGGGTGCATATAGCCTTTACCCGTTACTTCTTCATTTTTGTTTTCTGGACTCAAAGTCTACAGAATTCCATTTGTCCTTAAGAGCACGGTCTGTTCTTACCCGACTCTTCTTGGTTTTCTTCCATTCCCCTCATCTCTTCTCGAGATGGTATTTTCGAGAAAATCTCCTTTTTTCTCTTACTCTTAAACGGGTGCATATAGGCTTAACCCGTAATCTATTCTAGAGTAACCTTTTTCCGTCATCTCGCATCGAGATGGCATTTTCCAAAGAACATTTATTTTTCCTACTCTTCCAATTCCATAGTTCCTTTAGATCTTCTTTTGTTCTTTTCTTTGTATTATTCGCTTTCTTCTTACGAAGTTTCCAACTGAAATACGCTTGTGCGTCTTCTTTCTCCAAGGTCATGTGCATTATTCCTCCTCCTCTCCTACTTTCAATAAGGTTTCTATTCTCTTGTAAACCTATTACACTTGGCGGTGGTCTTCCTCTTTCCTGATTTCCTTCACCGACATATCCTCTCTTTTCTCCAATAACTCCCATAGTCTCATCTTTTCCTTGGAGGTTTTCTTGGTTTTCATTGGCATCTGTTTCCATTTTTCTTTTCTTTCGTTGACATTCCTGATATTTTATTATTAATTCAAGGATCTGTGCTTTCAATTTTTCTTCTTCCAATTGTATCTTATCTTTCTTATCCTCATTAATTTCTTCTGGGTTCTCCTTTTCAATTTCTAGGAAATCTTGAACATCTACTTCTTTCCTTGCCTCAACGATACTCTCTCTTTGAGTTTCATTTGATTTCTCCATCTCTCCAGGAATTATTATTTCCGTCTCCCCAACTTTCACTTCTTTTGTTATCTCTTGTTTTGGGTTTATCTCTTGCTCTTCAAGCTCAACCTTTTCATAAAAATGTTCTTCTTTACTTTGCAGCTCATTTTCATTTCGGCTGTCTTCCTGGCCTGGAATTCTTAATTCCTCTTGAGTGTCCATTGTTTTCTTTAGAGGGATCTCATTGCTTTTCTTAGTTTCCACTGGAGTCATCACGATGTCAACTTCTTGTTCTTCTTCCTTTCTAATGCCTATTTTGGGCTCTTGCACCATAACTTCTTGTTCTTCTACAATCTGTTTTATTTTCATCTTGGACAACTATTTCATTGGACCGATGGTTCTGTGCTAAGATATCTCCCCTATCTTTATTTTCCGTGAATCGAATGAACCTATTTCCTAATGCCTCAATACCACTTTTAATATCATCCCGGGATGTCTGATACATTTCCCTACTTGATTCTAACTTATCTTTTATCTTTTCCTGCACCCCTTGGATCTGAGTTACAAGTTCATCTTTACATGCATCTACATTTTCTTTACAAGTTTTTCCCATATTACCTAATTTATTTTCTAACTTTTTAAAATTTTCTTGACATTTAGCTTGGGAATTTACCATACTTTTATTCAAGATATTTATTTGGACATGCAATCCTGACTGAAATGCCCCATTTTCCACTTTAATTTTACTTGTGATTTTAGTCTCCATGACCTCTAGTTTATCTTCCAAAACCTTGGATTGTGCTGAAAAATGATCTGAATTCTCTATTTTTATACTATCCAATTTGCTTTCTGTCTCAGCCTTCAGATCCCTGTTCATGTGTGTACAATCGGCTTGGATAGATCCTAACTTATGATTTATGGATTCGAACTCCTTTTTATTTTCACTCTGTTGGCTGTCCAACTTATTGTCTATGGCCTCCAACCTTTCCTTATTATCGGCTTTTAAAGCGTCTAAAAGCCCCTGCCTCTCTTCCCTATTCTCTGTTTGCATGGTCGACTTTAAGACGTCCACAAGCCTGTGCATTTCCTCACTTAATGCCATCTTATAGAATACAGTGGGCTATCATGCCACATCGCCGGTTCATGCATGAGAGATGGTACTCCGAACTCTTGTGTCCCAATTTTCAAAATTTACCTTGGTACGGGTGTTTACTAAAACGTACCCTTTTGATATACTCATTCAATGTCAAAACCTTTATGGAAGTGATTTTTAAAAATTCAAAATTTCGAAAAACCATTTTTTTTTCAAAAAATGAAAATTTTGGTTTTTCATAAAAACTCGGGTTTTCCCCAGGAACACTCATCCCTAC
Source organism: Meconema thalassinum (assembly GCA_946902985.2). Lineage (NCBI taxonomy): Eukaryota > Metazoa > Arthropoda > Insecta > Orthoptera > Tettigoniidae > Meconema > Meconema thalassinum. The sequence goes on along the minus strand of OX336390.1, from coordinate 628,529,315 downwards.
GTACTGGGCGCCATCAAATTGTGTTTTCTAGGGGGTTTATTTATATTTAGGGCTGCACGGTGTGAGTTTCCAGGGTCCCATGCGGTCAGTTAACATTATATTTTGTAGCTACTTCTATCATTACTTTACTTTAACATGATATGACCGTCTTAAGTGTTCCTCTAGTTATTAATCCAAGCACAGTACTGCTATGCCCCCTGTGCCAATTTAGCATGAAATATGCAAATCACAGTATGCCAGCAATGCTCAAATCGGGATTTTCGGGGTTATGGTATGTTCTGCCACTCTGTGAATTACACATTTTGGATTAAATAGAGGATACACTTCCAAAATAAATAAACAAAATCAACTCCTACTATAAAACATTTAATTAACCAAATATATGGCGCTACAACAAAATAAACAAATAAAATACTGACCAATACTTCTAACTTGTTCAGAGTGAACAAGGAATACATAAATAAACAAAGGTTAAATCATAATAAATTGTTTCCTATAAACCAACAAACTTACATTTCTTTTCACTTCCATAAAGTATCCCTTTAAAATTCCATAAAATCAAGAGCTCCAATAGGCTCGATACTTTTACATACTCTGTGTTATTCTTTTACAACACCTCACTTCCTATTATATGAGTATTTTATAATTAAAACAATATATACTTCTTATTTAAAGTACTGTTATTCATTTACTTAAATTTTGGGCTTTCACATGTTCATGGGTTACCATCTCTCTCAGTCAACAATTCACTACTGTGATTGGGAAAACATTTGCGTACTCCCGAGCTTCAGAAGACTACTTGAACATTGCCAAAAATTAAGATCACTCCCGAAATCTACTTGTCTTCCCTGAACTCGTGAATTCCTACATTATTTTACATTAGGGACTTATCATTATTTGTCTTAAAAGACCATTATCTCATAATAAAGCAACGATCTGAACTTGCAAGCGGTAATCTTCAACTAAAGGAACCTCGGTTCGAAGACCGGGTCGTTAAAACAAACTCTACACTCTTGTGTAATATAACTTCAAACAGACGGCTCTCTAAACCTACCACATCCCGTCAATAGCGAGGGGTCTGGTCTGACCACTTAGCGCGATTTATTGCAGGGGAGGCAGACATTACGGTCCTCGCCCTCACGGGACGAACGACTCTTAGCTTACACGGCTGTTTCATTATGTAGTTCTTTGAACAAGCATGGCTTTCATTATACTATTTTTATTGAGGTTCACAAGACCTTATTCTCTTAAACTCGGCATTTATTAATTATGAAGTATCCTCATTGGTGGGTAAGAATAATTCAATACAACAACAAATATTTAAGGGCTTCAATAATAGACGAACCTGGGTTCGATTCCTTTCACTGCCTCGGGAACCATATCCCATACTGGAGGACTTACACATTCGCGACTTAGGGCGACCTTTGTCTAACCTGCGCTCATAATACAACAAATATTTCACACCATTCTACAATATAACACACACATGGCCTCGTGATCAGAGGACTTACCATAGCTCAATTTTCGCGACCAACTGCCCCTCATAATTAAATTTACCGAGTATTCCAACGCGTTCCTAGCGTGACAAATTTATTTAATGCGCTTCACAGCGCTTACATGTTACTGAGCCAAATTTCCTTCAAAGAACTGATAGATTCAACAATACACATTTGATCTACATCTCAATTTTATATTAATCCTCTCCCGTGCCAATAATCGCTTTATTTCAAAACAATGTGTTCACCACAAGTATTAATTCTTTTAAAGGAGCTCGAAAGCTACTACTTTCATATAATTCAACATAAACTTTATCCATTCACATAATTGTTATTATTATTATTATTACGCTTGCTTTCATATAATTAAATCATTTATCAAATACACTGATATTTTATTTCATACATTTCCCCTAAGGGATTTATTCATTTCACATAATTATTTTATACTTTCTCCATTTTAATCGTTCAGATCGCGCTATTATTCTTTTCTTTATTATTTAAAAACAGCCCTATTCTTTTCGTTCTCGGGTTGTTTGTACGCAAATCCTCCCAACACATAACATAATGAAATGGTTACTCACATGACATGTCGGTCCCCGACTGGACTTTCCAACGATGTTTTATTTTGCCCACTTGAATGTGTTTAAGCCATCTTCCCTAATTCCATTTCACACATTAACACTTCTTGATACACAAACATATTATTTACCTTCAACACTGGTAACATATTGAATACAATTTTGTATTCTTTTATCATACACAAATACATTCACTAAAAATTATAACACTTAAACGGATTTAACTATATTTACACCATCAGGTACTGCGGCTTCGCCCGCGATCAAGACAATGGGGACGATGCATTATTGCTGATAATTGGTCTATTCTATTACAGCAATCGCGGCTATAGGTGTGTCCATTCTAATTCTGAATATTCTGATACATACAGTGTATTGATATGATCAGCAAAGTGGGAATTTTATCGAGTTGTGAATGTCTGCAGGGTTCGTTGTTACATTATGTTAACACATTTTAAAATTACGTTTATGGTTTTGCCATCTTCTGCTGAGACATAATGATTTTGTTGTCCGGATGCTCGTGAGCACGCCACATACAGTTGGCCATGGGAAAAAATTGTTTTGTCTAAATGTACACGTGCTACTGTTAAGTGTGTGTCATTGCGCTTTATAAAAAAAGAAATTGCGAATATTGTTTGAAGAGGGAACTGCACTCTTGCACACTGGAATGGCAAATCTATCGGAATATGGGGAATTAAATGTATTCTTACTTAAGCTATTCTGGATGTAATTTTGCCATACTAATTGATGATTTGAACGTAAACATATCCCTATTAAGAGACCTATAGTTAAATATCGCTCACCTTGGCCGCTGATGTACATTATGCAGTCTCTTCCAGTGTTACATCCCAGGGATTGAAATTCTCCAACGACCCTTCTGCCCCACATGCCTCTCTAAGTAATTAAAATTCCTGATTGTTGTTGTTTCAGTCTTCAGTTTTTTAACTGGTTTGATGCAGCCCTCCATGTATCCCTCTCCTGAGCTAATCGTTTCATTTCTACATAGCTACCACACCCTACATCCGAGGTAATCTGTTTAACCCTGGTTTACACCTACAGTTCCAGTCTGCGACCCTCCCATCCATAACTACTGTCGACCATTCTATTATGTGTACTCGAGTTTGAAGTTTGTTTGTAAAGTAACCGAAAGACCTATATAAAATCCAATAACATCATCATTTTCGTCGTTCTATTTTACGTTAGATCATGTAGGTTTGGAATTTTTAATTTATATTTTAATATTTTTTATCACAGTTGGAACACAAGAAGTGCCTGTTTTTATGCGTTTTTCAACCATGCGTCACATTTAAGAATTATTATCTCACAAACCCGTCATCAGATCGAATCCAAATTTTAACACAACATACACTGGAATGTTGTATACCAGGTTTATTAATTTTAATTTTTTTTGTGTCCAAGAAACAAAGTTGTTATTATTTTTGTAAGGTAACTTTTCCTCGACTCGGGATGGTTTGAAAATGTAGTTCTTGGTCGCGTTGTAATCCTTATACATCAAAACGGTATGCTGTATGATTGTGAAATACGTAAATTAATTCACTTATTGTATATCGGTTTGTATTTGTACGGAGAATTAAGACATGGTTCACCAGTTAGCCGCTCCGGTGAAAGCAGTGCATCATTGCCAAGATGGGCTACATCACGCGTCATGGCACGTCTCGCTCGGAAGTGATGGGCTCCATATCAGCAACGCTGTATAGCATTTCCAGGAGCGGCCTGCTGGTGAACCATGTCTTAATTCTCCGTACAAATACAAACCGATATAAAATAAGTGAATTAATTTACCTATTTCACAGTCATACAGCATAACGTTTTGATGTATAAGGATTACAACGCAACCAAGAACTACATTTTCCAACGACCCCGAGCCGAGAAAGAGTTACCTTACAAAAATAATAACAACATTCGTTCTTAAACACAAAAAAATTTGAAATTAATAAACCAGTTATACAACATTCCAATGTATATTGTGTTAAAATTCGGATTCGATCTGATTACGGGTTTGTGAGATAATAATTCTTAAATGTGACGCATGGTTGAAACACGCTTAAAAAGGGGCACTTTTTGTGTTTCAACTGCGATAACAAATATTAAAATATAAATTAAAAATTCCAAACCTACATGAACTAACGTAAAATCGAACGTCGAAAATGATGATGTCATTGGATTTTATGAAGGTCTATTGGCTACTTCACAAACAACCTTCAAACTCGAGTGCACATAATATTTTGGTCGACAGTAAGCTTGCTATTCCTGGGTGTCATAATATGTGTTCTATCCTCCTATCTCTTCTCTTCATTAGCAGTCGCCAGAAACATCTCTCCTCTCCCACTCGTCTTAATACCTCTTCATTTGTTACCCTAACTACCCATCTGATCATCATTCTCCCTTATCACCACATTTCAAAAGCTTCAATTCTCCTCTTTTCTGCTGCACCATTAGTCCATTAGTACAACTCAGCAACTTTTCTAGGTTTAAGCCGTGCCTTGTGCGGGGATTCAATGGCCGTGAAAGACAAAACAACAACTTTATTGAAATAAGTTTGCCCAATTCCTCAGTAAGAGTAATTAAGAAACAATAATAATTAACGTGACAGCCGGTAGAATACGACACATTCGACTGTGAATCAACGCTGCAGATGGTTAAAAACGAAAAAGAGCAGATCAAAATTGGCAAACAAAAATATTCAGTTAAGAAAAAACAAATTTATCAAGAAAATGAAAGCATACCGTGCAAAATAGAAAGTATCTTAACATTGTAAATTCGAGTAAACTTCTGAAAGCTCGCTTACAACAACCAGCCGAAAGAGTATAAAATTAGACTCAAAATCACGATCGTATCCGAGCCCCAAAAGCAACCTCTATATATAAAATATATCTCATTTTACGCGTATCAATGCGAGGAGCAACGTTCGTGGTTAGAGGTGGGAACCGAACCCAGCGTTTTAAGGCCCTAAAACGAACGGTTTTCGAGATATTGCCAGAAAACTATCCCCGGTCTGTGAAATTTCAGCGGTTGCCATAGTAACGTTGATCTGTTTCTCAGAGGGAACACAGTTATTTGGGAATATCTCCGGAACCGTTCATTCTAGGAACTTAAAAAGTGTTTTTCGGGGTCACTACAGGACCTCCAAGTATTGTTTCTCGTATGTGGCGGCTTAAAATGAGCTAAATCCGAACATTTTACCGACTGTCCTTGCTCAGTGCCAAAGGGCCGAAAAAAGTCATTTACAAATTGAATTTTCAAAAACCGTTTCTTTTTGGGCCTCTACATACTTGGATCAACCAACATGCAAAATTTTAGCTTTCTAGGTCTAGTGGTTTGAGCCCTGCGTCGATGAGTCAATTTTGGATTGTCAATGCCAAAGGGCCGAAAAAAGTCACTTACAAATTGAATTTTCAAAAACCGTTTCTTAGTGAGCCTCTACATACTCGGATCAACCAACATGCAAAATTTCAGCTTTCTAGGTCTAGTGGTTTGAGCCCTGCGGTGATGAGTCAGTTTTGGATTATATATAAGAGATGAGACTTTCCGAGTCGATTTGATCGTAGAAATATGGATTATAGCTCTTTTTGCGCGTATCAATGTGAGGAGCAATGTTCGTGGTTTCCACTTTGAAAAAGTGGGAACCGAACCCAGCGTTTTAAGGCCCTAAAACGAACGGTTTTCGAGATATTGCCAGAAAACTATCCCCGGTCTGCGAAATTTCAGCGGTTGCCATAGTAACGTTGATCTGTTTCTCAGAGGGAACACAGTTATTTGGGAATATCTCCGAAACCGTTCATTTTAGGAACTTAAAAAGTGTGTTTCGGGGTCCCTACAGGACCTCCGAGTATTGTTTCTCGTATGTGGCGGCTTAAAATGAGCTAAATCCGAACATTTTACCGACTGTCCTTGCTCAGTGCCAAAGGGCCGAAAAAAGTCACTTACAAATTGAATTTTCAAAAACCGTTTCTTAGTGGGCCTCTACATACTCGGATCAACCAACATGCAAAATTTCAGCTTTCTAGGTCTAGTGGTTTGAGCCCTGCGTCGATGAGTCAATTTTGGATTGTCAATGCCAAAGGGCCGAAAAAAGTCGCTTACAAATTGAATTTTCAAAAACCGTTTCTTAGTGAGCCTCTACATACTCGGATCAACCAACATCCAAAATTTCAGCTTCCTAGGTCTAGTGGTTTGAGCCCTGCGGTGATGAGTCAGTTTTGGATTATATATAAGAGATTACACTGCTTTTAATCACTAAGGCTTTGCTTTTTGCCTTTACACACGTGATTCCTTCTTTCCCGTTTCCAAGGGTTGACACTCTTAGACGTTGGCTTCCTATCTGGCAAGATGATGAAAGTCTCAATCAATCTACCCTCCCTGGAACGGCTGTTCCTCAAATCCGGTTTCCTGACGATCAGCTTCTATTTCTATTTGCTCGAAATCGCTTCTTTCTAGACACTATTTAGTTGGTCTAGCTACAGTCTGTTCTGTTACGGCCTTTCGAATATTTTATCGGTGACCTATGATTCCCTAGCACTTATGGCTATTCCTTTAATTAGTTTCGTAACTTAATGCTTTTACTGTTCGTTTGTCTCCTGTTAGACAATGTCTTGGATTAAATTTTCCCTTCTTATTTTCTTCGGCGCTCGAGTTCCTATCTTTTTGATACACTAGGCGTTACTATTTTTGTCCTACCCTGATCGGGTTCCTTAACTTTTATAGAAATATTTGTTTCTCTATCGTTGGTACTTCAAACGTTACGATACTTTCTGTCATTTTACTGAACTGTTATTTGAAGACCTATCGCCTGTTCTTTAAGTTCGCAGCCTACTTTGACTGTAATTCGGAACTTTCACTATAAAGACTGATGCTGGCTGAACTAAATCATGTACTAGGATTTTCCTAAGTCTTCACACGGCGATACTATGATGATACTTCTCGGCCACTCCCTACGGGTGCTCGTTGGTGATACAGAGTATCACGACCTCTCGAGGTCTAGTAAGTACTGCATTTGCGAAACAGCACCGTGCCCTCAGGCACCTATGGTAGACTGAATGTTGGTGAAACAGTACGACCCGCCTCAGCGGTCGTTCAAGACTAAATGATTGGTCTGGCTCTGCCAGGACTTTTATATTTTTTGGAAAAAAAAAGATAAAATCCTCGTCTTTTTCATAACTAACTTTTGAAGCAATAGTCGCACACTATTGAAAATTATATCTCTGGAAAGCTCGTTTTTTAAACATAAACTGACCTTTTTGCACATAAAAATAGATCGTACAATTCTGAGATATTAAATAAAATTTGGTCTTCCGATACGTGGGTGTTGTAGTTGATTTTTAATCCCTACCACCTCGGGTCTCTTTTATTGACGTAATGCCACGTTTGCATTTCTTTCCTAGGCAATTATTACATCATCTCTCCCCACACAAAAATCTCTATTCCGAAATGATTCACAATGATGTATTTCTTTTATTACTTTTATGTTCGCAAATGGCTTAAATCTAATTATTCCTCTTCTTGCATAACAGCGCAGTTGCCATTTTACTGCAACGTCAGCTCAATTTCCGAAACCTTCTCTCTGTCACACTGACGGAAAGTTCCTCTTGTTCTAATTATAGCCATGATCGCTCCTTCTCGGTGCGTCACGCGTGATATCATTTCCAGGAGCCACCTGGGCCCTCACTATTGCACAACATTAAACCAGTCTTCTTGTATAAAATCTTTGTATGTTCCACTGAAGATTGTATCTTTCCTTCCTTCTTTTTACCATAATACATGGATTCGACCCCTTGAACCAATGGTACATGGGTTCAGTATAAGGATATGGAAACTGAAAAAGGGGATAGAAGGGTCGAGTACCTCAAAATGGTAAAGGAAGGAATTCCAACAGATGAAGAAAGAGGGGTGGAAGAGGAATGGGCCAGATTTAAGAAGACACTAGTAGGTGCAGCAGAAGCAGTATGTGGGAGGACAAGTAGTAAGAAGAGGTGGAAGGAAACACCATGGAGGAATGAGAAGACAAAAGTTATAGTAAGGGAAAAGAATAGAGCCTTTAGGAGGTGGTATCAAAATAGGACGGTAGAGACAAGGGAAGAGTACCAGGAAAGAAAGAAGGAGGCGAAGAGAGTAGTGGCTGAGGAGAGAAGAAAGTGGATGGAAGAGTGGACAAAGATGATGAAGGAGGATAGTGAAGGTACAAAAAAGGTCCTGTATGGGATGGTAAAAATAAGAGGGGGAAGGATCCTACGGAGTATGTTAGAATGGTGAACAAAAGGGGACAAGAGATAGAAAATAGGGAAGAACTGAAGAAAATGTGGAAAGAATATTTTGAAGAACTTCTGAACCCAAATGGAAACCACGGTGAGGAGGAAGAAATCGGGGAAGAGGAAGATGGACTGCAAACAGAAAATGACTTAACATGGAAAGAAGTGGAAGATGCAGTGAGGAGGATGAAAGGAGGGAAGGCACCGGGTGTGGATGAGTTGAGTGTGGAGATGGTGAGAGCAGCAGGAGAGGTGGGGATACAATGGTTGTACCGAGTGATGAAGACAGCATGGAATGAAAGGAAGACCCCAGAGGACTGGAAAAAGGGAATAATTGTCCCGATCTTCAAGAAAGGTAGTAGAACAGAATGCAGAAACTATCGGGGAATAACACTGATGAGTCATTGTGCAAAGATCTTTGAGAAAGTTTTGGAAAGGAGGATTAGGACAAGGATAGAAGGAGGGATGAGGGAAGAGCAACATGGCTTTAGAGCAGGAAGGTCCACAGTGGATTTGATTTTTGCTGTAAGGCAGTTGCAAGAACAGCACTATGAGTATGGAACAGATCTACTGATGGCCTTCCTGGACATTGAGAAAGCATATGACAGTGTATGCAGAAACAAAGTATGGAAGTCCTTGGAGTATAGAGGAGTAGAGAAATGGACTATAAAGAGGATAAAGGAGATGTACAAGGGAAGCGTGAGCTGTGTGAAAGTGGGAGGAGAGAGATCGGACTGGTTGGAACAGAGAAACGGCCTGAAACAAGGAAGTGCGCTGTCACCGTTACTTTTCATTGTGGTGATGGATGACATAATGACCCGAGTGGCACAAGTAATTGGGGAAGGAAAGATGAAAGCAATGGTGTTTGCAGATGATTTGATGATTTGGGGAAACAAGGAGGAGGAGGTACAGGAACAGTTGGACGTGTGGGAAGGAATAATACAAGGATATGGGATGAAATTTAGCATAAATAAGAGTGAGATGGTGATCACAACAAGGATGAAGGAAAGAACCACAACGGGAATAACAATTGGCGGGGAACAGCTGAAGAAAGTGGAGAGTTGCAAGTATCTGCCTTATACAAGATAATAGAAGAAACGATAGAGAAATAAATGAGCGGGGGAGGCAGGCAGAAGCATTTCGGAGGAGTGTGAGAAGCATGTTATGGAGCAAGGATGTCCCTCAGAACAGCAAAAAGATTATATATCGGCCGTACTATGTCCCTATCCTGACGTATGCCTCGGAGATCTGGGTTATGAAAGGAAGGGAGAAGAGAAAAATACAGGCCAGTGAGATGAGGTTCTTGAGAAGCAGTATTGGAGCTACAAAGATGGACAGAATAAGAAATGAGAGGACCAGAGAATTAATGAAGGAGGAACCATTACAGGATGGTATAGAGAAATCTAGACTTAGATGGTATGGACATGTAAAACGAATGGAGGAGAAGATGATACCCAGGAGAGTACACGAGACGAAGTGGGAAGGAAAGAGACCGAGAGGAAGACCGAGAGACAGGTGGCTGAAGGGGGTGGAAGAAAGCGTGAAGAAGAGAGGAGAAGACTGGACAAGGGTGGAGGCTGAGAGATGGTGGGAAGACAGAAGACGTTGGAGAGGCTTGTGTTTTAAACAGACCCGGCCAGTGGCTGGAAACTGTGCAAGATGATGATGACGATGATGCTATATACAATACACATAGTGCTGTATTTTGGCCGACAGTACCCCGAGTGCTACATTAAATAAGAACACAGCAAAAGTAGTAATACAGTACACTGCTCACAAAAATTAGAGGATATTGTAAGGTCAGCTCATAATGGTGCAATAATATACGAGATCATTTAGTTTTTCAACCATTTATTACTTACATAATGCTATACTGACGGATAAAGCAGCTCATGATTTCAGAGAGTCCATGATGAGTGTTTGAATCAAATGACGTGATTAAAGAGAGAATATGGCAAACAAATAAAGCAACATTAACACTACCATAATCGTGGGCCATGGGTGAATATTGTTCTTCAGTATGGTGTATGGTCTCCTCGAACGACTTGCACTGCTGCACACCTGTGTGCCATTGATGCAATGAGATGATCAATGGGTTCTTGGGGAATATGTGGTCACTCGTCAATAAGAGCAATCTGCAGCTGTGGAACAGTTGTGGAAGGTGCAGGTCTGCCTGCAATGCGCCTGCCTAATGCATCCCACACGTGCTCTATCAGATTTAAGTCCGGCGAGGAAGCTGGCCACTGCATACGTTGGATACCCTCCTCCTCCAGCATGTCGTCCACCACCCAGCTCTGTAGGGGCATGCATTATCGTCCATAAACACAAAGGAAGCACCTATGGCACCAGCATACGGCACGACAAAGGGTCGGAGAATCTCGTCTCTATACCTTACAGCGGTCACAGTACCACGTGGGATAATGTAGAGGTCCGTACGTCCTCCCAGGCTAATTCCAGCCCACACCAGCAACCCACCGCCACCGCATAGGGATCTTTCTTTTACAAAAGATGGGTGTTTGGTGTCCCTCGTTCCCTCCAGATGGAAACACGTCGACTATCCGATTTCACGTTGAATCGCAACTCATCAGAAAACCGAACTGAGCTCCATTCGGCATGCCTCCACCCACAATGCTCCTTCACCCAGTTTCTGCGATCTCTACGGTGTTGTGGAGATCACCTGGTACACACCATGGGCCTACGGGTATAGAGGCCACGTGCATGAAGACGGTTACGAACAATTTGGGTTGATACTCTGCGTCCTGTTGCGGTTAGACGGGCACTTCTCAGTTGAGTTGCATTCTGACGTCTATGCCGGTGGGCTGTTAACACGAGGTAACCTTCATCCCTTGCTGTTGTTGCCCGTGTGAGACCTTGTCCTACCCTTCTGTGTACAGTAGCTGTTGTTTTAAAAACGATTCCTCAGTCTTGAGATCACACTTTGAGACACCCCAAGGGCTCGAGCCACAACTTGTTGTGTCTGTCCAGCTTCCATCCGTCCTATGGCCCTCCAAGCCATTGATTCAGGTAAATCACATTGTGGAGGCATTGCTGTCCCTAAGGCACGTCATTCAATAACTTACAACGGGAATGGAATGGCTCTGACCTCAGCAACAAACCACCGCCGTGTGACCCTTTGACAGCAACGGTACGGACTGTGCCCTCCGTCGTGTGGTGTATGTGCAGGGGTGACGCAAACACATGTTTACCTTCTCTGGGAATAAAGGAAAGCGATTGCATCTAATGCGGCACGAAACACATAGCATAAGCTGTGTTTACAATATCCCCTAATTTTTGTGAGCAGTGTATTTAATAAATCATAATTATTTTCAGCAAATATGTATTACGGTAATGAATATGTTCACAAAAAGAACTACAGTTTGAAGATGATTTATTGTAGGAATATCTGTAATGGCGCCTCCATACCTTGAAGTAAACCGTATACGATTTACATTCCACATAGTCACATGGCCGACAGTATGTCGTTGTAGCAATCTCCGCCACCGCGCGAGCTCATTGTTTCCGTTGCATTTCCGTCCCACTTCCGTCCCACTTCCGTCCCACTTCCGTCCCTTTCTACAAAATCACCCGGCCACACAAAAATATTCAGCAGCCGAGTGGAATGATGTTACACATCAACAATTTTCAGTGGAAGGATAATTTAGTGCAAGCCAGTGTACGACTCCAGAAGAGCCCGGAAAGCCATTTTGTCATAAGTATCTAATTATATAATCAACTGCCCTCCAGGATTGTGAATATATGCGAGTGTCATGACTTTAAGACCATAGTTAACCAGTCCTTGGTCTAAAGATACTATTATTATTATTAATGATAAATCGCACAAATTGTGCATATTGATGATAACAAACTGTAATTCACAAAACTTCACAATGGATGATCCCCGATTTGCACAAGAAATTACGTGGTATCTACTACATTGCACCGCGCATAATTTACACACTCAAGATTCATCAGGGTCATGAAAGTACTCGGTATTACACAGTTTATGGTGATACCCATGTACCGCCATCGAATTGACAAAGAGTCGCAAGTCTTGATTTGTGTTCATCCATGTCCTAGTCATCATGGCCTCCGTGGTGTAAAACTCGAACCAGATTTCGTCCCTTTTCTGTATTCTTTCCTGCATTAGTTTTTTTCCATGCGTCTGTGGAAGGTCCTCAATGAAGAAGGTCTCCCAGGCGAGTTCATATGCTAATCTTGATTTTGTATACTTCGATATCCCCAGGGTAGCCTTCAGAAAGCGCGATTTGACTGCTTCAAGCGTCCTCAAGTCTGCCAGGGATAATGATTTTAAGTCCATATGTGGCGATGGGCGTTATTTTCGCGTCTAATAATGTCATAGCAGTTCCCAAAGAGAGCTTCGTGATTGTTTTGATATCATATATGGCTTTGGTAGCGGCTATTGCTCGAGACTTTATGTGAACTCTGTAGGCTCTTGCTGTTGTTTGCATTGTCAATCCTAGATATTTAAATGTATTGACTGACTGAAGGGGAGTCGTTCCTAGGTATATCCTGTCTCCTGAAGCCTCTCTGCCTCCTTTCCGAAACGTCATTTTCACTGTTTTTTCTGTGTTTATTTTCATCTTGTTGTCCTTTGCTCACCTATCTAGATTGTCTAAGGCTTTTGGAATTTCAGTAATGTATCTCGAGCCAATGACCATATCATCTGCGTATAATAATATTGTAATATTTGCTGTTCCTTGCCTAGTTGCCATCACCACATCATATGTCGCTATGTTGAACAGGATGGGGCTGAGTGGGTCTCCTTGAAGTACTCCATTGGTTTGCATTATCAAATTCGAGGTTGAGATAGGTTCGTTAGTTTATTACCCTCACCCACTATGGATACCAGTTTTGCAAATATTAAAGGCCAGCTTAACATGTCAAAAGCTTTTGCATAATCGACAAAAACAACATGAAATTTTCCACCTGGGTGTCGTAGTGTTTCTTCAATGTCATTGAGTAAGTTGGTAATGGCATGAAAGGCACTCCGTCCTTTACTAATGTACTGTTGATTACTATCTACTGAATGGTATTATTTAAACAATGTTCCTTGTATTTATACCGGGTGATTCAACAGCCCCTTCCAATATCGTTTGCTGCAACCCAACTAACGCGTGTTGTTTGGAAGGTGGATATTTCTCTGCTCTCATCCCATATGGCACTTGTACTAGTTCTAGTACTAGTCTGTGGTCACATCGAGAGAAAATAAGTGTTCAATATTGTTTGCATGACATGCTTGCAGAGCATTAGTAACATACGGGATGCAAGCAGAAAAATATTGACCTTCATGACAACGTTAGTTGGGTTGCAGCAAACGATATTGGAAGGGGCTGCTGAATCACCCGGTATGTAATTAATGCGCTGGGGCCTAATACAATACATTATAAGTTGTCAAATGGCAATATTTTGAAATCACTTTGCTTACAATAGATCTGGTCTTGTCACCGACACAGTAACGAGTCTGCTTGCCATGTTCCCCTTCAGGAAGTACTGTGGTTAGCACAGTGGCTAATACAATTATTCCAAGTAATCAATTTGAACACAAGTACTTTCTGACATATGGGCATTATGCAGAACAGAAGGGGATTAGGGTAACTTGAGCGCTGGGGAGGCGAAAATAATCCCACTTGTGTTGTTTTCCCTAAGGAGGCCAAGTGAGATTCAGCGTCATTGCCCATTAAGAGAGACGTGTTGAAAGTACGCTGGGTGAGCCAATTTGTGGGGCCAAGGATGACGCCTCTCCTTCTTGCACTGTTCTCTATCGCATGTGTTTAATTAGCTTGCCATGAATCATCATCACACGTGAATGATTTGTTTGAAACCAGCGTTTATACACATCACGAAGCTAGAGTATAAATAATATTAGTCACGATGTAAGGTGTTAGAAATGTGGGCCACGTATAATTATTGTATTTAGTTCTCAATATACGAACTCTTCAAGTGCTTATTATCAACAGCCTACAGCTCCACTCTCTCATAGTCATGTTCTCCTGCCAAGGATTCGAACGTCAGAGAGTATTCGGCCTTCGCTCTAAGAAATCTTCCTGCGAAATTGATAATAGACTAGCATTACACATGTGTCTGTACTTTTCTTGTAAGTTTCTACAAACAGATGCCAATACGTTAGCCTACTACACGAAGCATCCCGGTCGACATAGCTCTCTCTCTGATACTGGCAGGATATTTCACATGAACTTCTTTCGACAGCCCCTTGTTCACATTTTCTTGCTGGCTTGGCTGAACATCAGCATGTTGAGCTCTTTCAGCACTCAGCATTAGGGGAGCGATGTTTCTGTCCAATACTGCTACAGCATGATGCAGTACTGCTCGAGTCTAAGCTGCGTGGACCTGAGAGGAATGTGCATCGCAGACTATTAGTAGTGGTGGTGACGAGTAATGCGGTTTCTCGGTCCTTACGTAGTAACAGAAGCAAATACATTAGTCGATGACTCAGTCTATCATTCCGAACGCCACACTGGTTTCAGAAAAGACCCATGTTGGCAGTATTGGAATAGACGAGAATGTCAGGTAACACGGCGGGCTGTTGACAGGCTTCTCAATTCTCGCCTGCTCCTACCCTGCCTCTGCCCTTCATCCCGCAAGTTCACAGAGCTTGGAACCGAGCAGTACACTGTCCACTGTTATTCTCAGGAAATACGTCTACACCTCCGGGGGGGGGGGGGGGGGGGGGGTACTTGTCCAATTAAAGCTTCTTATGTTCTTCGGTCCATCTTGTATCAGTCCTGCCGCTTGATTTCACCCTAAGTATGTGCTAATTTACAGAGGTTCTGCAGATTTCTATATTTTTAGCCTATTTTAATCTATGAAAAAAATAGGCTTATGAGATCACCATTTGTCCGTGTGTCTGTCTGTGTGTGTGATTCGTGTGTGTGTGTGTCTGCCCCCCCCCCTAATAAAATCTAAAAATCTAAACGGCTGGAGCGATTTCAATGAAACTCGGTAAGTTCATAGCACTATTCCGGGCGACCCCGACCGTGCCCTTCAAATTTTGTTACGTCTCAACAATCCAACGTGGCGGCTGTGCGAAATATTTCACCAGCATTCAATATCTCCGCAACTATTACCGATATTACCCTGATATTTTGTATGGAGATAAAAGGAACTACTATAAGTTCACTTATGTGACCTTTGAAAACCTGGTAACTACAAAACAAATATGGCGGCCAAGCGAAGTTGCGACTTTTAAATCGACCTTTCTCGCGATGTAATGTTCCAAACGCAATGAAATCTTGTACATGAAATGTTTATACACATTGTAATGTACTGGTATCTAATTTAGTTGAATTGTTTACATAACCTCAAGATGGCGGCTGTGCGAATTTTAAAATTAAGTTTTTATTTCTCGTGTTGTAATCATGCGATCGAAGTGAAAGTTTGAATAATGAACCTACGCAATAATTTTCCTTTAATGGCACATGCCTCTATGGCCTATACATTTAACAATCCAACATGGTGACCATCCGAAATATTTAGACGGCTCTGAATATCTACGAATCTATTATAGCAATCAAACTATTTTTTTAATGTTCATCGGGGCTATGAGCTTAAGTTCACCTATAGGACTTAAAATAACCTGGTGATCACAAATCCAATATGGCAGCGACGCGAATTTTAAATATTCACATGGACGTTTCTCGCAATTTAACCATCCGAGTGCAGTGAAACTTGGTACATTAACTCCTTATACGAATGTTAATCCACTGGCATCTAATTTATTTCAATTGTTTCCATAACTACACGATGGCAGCGGTGCGAAATTTTAAAATCTCCTTGTTACTTCTTGTATCCTAATCAAGGGATTGAAGTTTGAATGCTACACGTACACAATAATCTTCATGTAACAGTACATAACTCTAGGACCTACATATATAAAATCCAACATGGTGACCATCCGAAATATTTAGTCGGTTCTCAATATCTACGAATCTACAGCAATCAAACTGAAATTTTGTATGTTGATAGTGGCCGTTAACATAAGTAGGGTTTTATGAACATAGGCTGTATAGTTCTTCACGGAACTACTTGTTTCATAATGTTCTCCCGGATGTTGAACTGATTCAGGTCTCCCCTTGTTTCCTCCAGCCAATTTATCTTCGAATGTTTTGTATTAATACGAGTAATATTGAATATTCGTTGTATTGTTGCCCATCCTGTATGTGCCCAAAACATTTCAACCATCTCGTGCGCACAGTGTTTCAGAAACTGCCTGTGAGACTACAAAGGTCTGCAGTTCGTCTGTTGATCGAAATTCCATTTTCTTGTGTGGGGCTGATACTTTTTTTTTTTTTTTTTTTCCTTCTTGCATTTCAATGTCTGCAATGTTTGAATAACCTCCTAACGTTAGGGTTTCTGATGCATATAGAGCTTATTATTATTATTATTATTATTATTATTATTACTATTATTATTATTATTATTATTATTATTATTATTGTTATTATTATTATTATTATTATTATTATTATTATTATTATTATTATTATTACTGTTTATTTTGTGCATGCGCTTGCATCTTCTCAGCATATTTGTTGGAAATTTAACTTTACAATCCCAGGTAAACATCATAAGGAGCAAATTCCTGAATCTCTCGGTGACTGCAATCTGTGGTAGCATTACACTTTCCCCTCACTCCTTCAGTCTTGATTACCCAAGAACAGCCTTACTATACGACACGTAGAAAGTATGACTGTCTTCTGCATACAGTAAGCTTAAAAAGTCCTGGGTCTAACTTCAAATCTGTGAGAGATTCCTTTAAGTTCTTTGGAATCACGCCAGTGCTGGAGATAATCATAGGAACTGTCCTGACTTGTGCCATGTGCCATTTCTTCCTTATAAATTCTGAAAACTCTGTGTATTTTGGCAGTTTTTCAACATGCTTTGTTAGTATTGCCACGTCTATGAATGTGGTGTGCCTCATGTATTTGTCAACAAGAACCAGATCAGGTCTGTTGTGCATGGCTGACTGGTTTGTCAATACATTACGATCCCAGTACAGGGTAAAGTTGTCATTTTCTAGTGCACTTTTTGGGACATATTATTGTTATCACATTAATTTCACCACATAAGTGGGACATATCAACATATCGTCGGCTTGTTTGCAAGACGGTATGGCTAATTCTCTTAAGGTGGCACGTTGAGAAACGATCGAACAATGGAACAGGTCTCCAAGATGACGGCGTTCTGCATGGTGATATGTAGACCAGGATGTATTCCCAATATTTCCAGATTGCGAGCCAACGATTTAGGGACGATGCCGGTAGAAGAAATGACTATGGGCAGAACCACTACACTTTCCTGTCTCCACATTTGCCGTATTTCCTCAGCCAAGGGCAGATATTTGGTGATCTTATCACAGCAGGTTTGTTGCAGATTATGGGAATTGGGCACTGCAATATCAATGAGGAAGGTTCTCTTCTGCACCTTGTCCACAAGAACAATATCTGGCCGGTTTGCTGGTATGGTTTTATCAGTAATAACTGATCGGTCCTATAACAACTTGTGACTAGGATTTTCCAAAACGGCGTCAGGAACATACTGATAGTAAGGCAAAGTATTTTCAGATAATAAGTGCTTTTGAGCAAGGTGTAGGTGCATTATTTTGGCCACTTGGTTGTGCCTTTTCAAGTAATCAGTACAGGAGATTGCTTGGCAGCCTCCTGTGATATGCTGAATTGTTTCCGGTTCTAGTTGGCATCTTCGGCATTTATCATCCTGAATATTTGCCTTAACTATATATTTAAGATAGTTTATTATTATTATTATTATTATTATTATTATTATTATTATTATTATTATTATTATTATTCTGGACGGTATACCCTTTACGTTGTCTGAGCTGCCAGGGCGAGTGTTTAGGACGAAAGATGAATGGGTACAAGGTGGGAATGTGGGCGGGGAGAGAGGGGATTAGTTTCAATTTGGAGAAGAAAATTAATGTTAACTTGTGAATGTGTTTTGTCCCCCGGGACAGAGGAGTGGCGCGCTGGATCGATCCATACTGTAGCTTGTAGCCGGTTGGGGGAGAGGGAGGAGGATGCCAGTCTATGCTCTCCCGGACACCAGCGCAGCGGCACAAAAAATAAAACACAGGCTTCCCTTGAGGAAAACACTCAGCAGCCCATTGCATCTTCAACCGCCAAACTGCAAGCATGCAAGCGCCCGTCGTGACATGCCCCCCAGGGACTCACAACCACTGATCCCAGCATTGCTTCCACTTACACTTACTTACCGTTCCTATCAACCTCCCTTGTTTTCCTCAACCCCGACCCCCCTCCCAGGGGCTCACATCTAGTGGGACGTGGGTTGGCGACCACGGGACCCCAGCTGAGTCCGGCATTGCTTCCACTTACTTGTGCCGGGCTCCTCTCCGTCTTCTTTCCTGTCGACCTCCCTTTGTCAACTCTTGTTCTTTTCTGACCCCGACGGTATTAGGGTACCCGAGGCCTAGGAAGTCTTTCACTTTCCCGCCTTAATATGCCCTTGTCTCATCCTTCTTCGAGGCGTCAGACCTCTTGTTTTCTTTTCCTTATATTTCCTTTTCTCTTTAGGATTCCTGCGCTGTTTTTATTAATTGGCTCCCCGTGTATCGAAATTCCCTTTAGCGATATGTTTTTCATCTACTTTCCATTTTGTGAGTATTTTGAATTTCAATTGCATTTTGTAAGTATTTTTAACATGAAACACCTTTTGCAAGTATTTTCAATCTAAATTGCATTTTGTATGGTGGGCACTTTGCAACTATTTTGAGTCTCAATTGCACTTTGTGGGTGTTTTGAATCTAAATTACATTTTGTAAGTATTAATCTAAATTGTATTTTGTCAATATTGTCAATCCAAATGAGTAGTTTGAATCTACCGTACATTTTGTAAGCATTTTCAATTTCAATTGCATTTTGTAAGCATTTTGAATTTCAATTGGACTTTGTAAGTATTTTGGATCCGAAATGGGCGTTTTTTCAATCTGAATTGCATTGTGTATTTTCGATTTCAATTGCATTTTGTAAGTATTTTGAACCTCAATTGCATTTTGTACGTATCTTCAATCTCATTTGCATTTTGTAAGTACCTAGGCATTTTGAATTTCAATTGCATTTTGTAAGTATTTAGACTCTATATTGCATTTTGTACGTATTTTGAACCTAACCTAAATTTTGTGCGTATATTTCAAACTATTCCCTTTGTGAGTATTTTCATTCTAAATTCCCTTTTGTAAGTATTACCGCTCTCCATTTTGTGAGTAGTTTCAATCTGAGTTCCTTTTTGTAAGTATTTTCCGACTCACTTAATTTTCGTTCTGGTTTACGTGTCATTGTCATTTTCGCTATCACCCAGACCATTAGGGGCCGATAACCTAGATGTTAGGCTCCTTAAAACAACAACTATCATCATCGTCATTTCAACCCCGACTGTATTAGAGTATCCGGGACATAGGGAGTCTTTTATTTCCCCACCTAAGCTTGTCTTTTAGGTAGATTTCATGAGAAAGGTAACCATTGCAATGGGTACCATGTTGCGACTTCTGACAAATTTCGACATATCTTCGCGTTTCACATCCCCCAGAACCCAATACCACCGTCATTTCAAAAGTTTTTACACAATGTCACTTTCTTGTGGACCCGTTAACTACAGTCATTTTGCACCAATCACATTCAAATCTATACATAAAATATAACTATTCAAAATCTCGGTCTAGTTCTCCAACGGGAAAAATTGGGCCAAGGGGATGGAAATGCGGGTCTTTTTCTAAAAGGTAAAATATCGATATAACTTTCTTGATAAGTGAAAAACCGATTCCATTAATAGTACATACTAGGATAAGGGCCAAAAACTTATCTCAGTAATTTTTATAGCTCTAACCCTTGACCAAAGGCGTAGGAAATATTGAGTTTCCAGAGAAGAAAACATACCTCCCATAATAGGTATAATATCAAGACCGTTTACAATGGTCAATAGTCAATTACCTAAAGCTTTTGTTTGAAAGAATTGTTGATATGAGGGAACGCTAAAGAATGAGCAAAATATTTTCGGAATTATATGAATTATATCAGCGGGCTCTTGGTGTCCGTGCCCGGAACCCCGCAGGACTAGTGAACTGCGCGCTACCTCACTTTTTATAAAGCGTACCTGCACCTTTTACTGCGAGATCTAAACGCTCAAGCAGCCTTAACCTCCCTACGGGCACGGACACCAAGAGCCCGCTGATGAGCCAGCTTGGTGTTCCTAGGTGAAACCCCACACAAGACACGGCATAAACCTAGTATTTCTGAGTTTTAATAGTCACAATATTATGGCATTCAGGTAGTTTTATTTATGAACCCTCCGTTACGGAGTTGTTAATCGTGTGTCTATTGCAGGGGAGTCTACCTACTTGCTATATTTTGTCGTAGGTTCTTTAATAGATGGTGGATTATCAATTTTAATAACTTGTAATTTCAACATGGTGGTTGCGCGCTATTTTCAGTGTGATGGTCTTGACTAATGCTAGCTAGGCCTGTTAGACGATACTCCTCTCTTACCAATTTTCATGTTAATTCACTGGCCGTGAAAGTCAATATACCACCTTTTTGAAAGCCTTCATAGGGAGGTTATGGCTGCTTGAGCTTTTCTTTCTCGCAGTAAAGAGGCGCACGTGCGCTTCATAAGCCCGCTGATGAGCCAGCTTGGTGTCCTAGGCGAAACTCCACACAAACCTAGAAAAATTGCTGAGATTTAGTCTGCCAAAACTTCAAATATTTATTTATCATTGCATAAAGTACAAAATCAAACTTTAATAATTATGAATGTTGTTTTTGGTTACTGTTCGATGTAGTCAGCCAGAATGTATGCATTAAATAATAGACTCAACACAAAATGTTTTGTTTGTTGACTTGTGTTATGAAGCCCCAAATTGTTAGGTTCTAAGAAGTTAAAATTAGATGCTGTCTATAGATTAGGATATGATATGGTCTTACTGCATATGTTCAGTTTAGGAAATAATAGGAATTTCGTATATATAAATCACTGGGCATGCAATGTTAATTTTTGGAACTCCTCGCCTAGGTATAATGAAAGATGCAATAAGACGGAATCAACACGATAATCAGCTGTGAACAACTCCCCTCTCGCGGCACAAACAAGGTCTTTAAAATCGGTGTGCCCATAGGGGAAAGGGAGTCAGTTATGCAGGCGAATCTCTGGCCAGACAGAGTAATATACAGAACTTTTCGATTTCGAAGGCAATAACTTCAAAGGCAAACAGAAAGTATACTCCTCGAACACCACGGAAAGACCCATTACAGACAATGATACCAAGTTAACAGCCTTGCTATGGAATGTAGAAAGACTGACAAACGTCACACGGCTCTCAACACAACGAGCAATATTTAACGAAGATATAATCATTTTAACAGAAACATTCCTCACAAAACCATTGGATATACCCGGCTATTACAATACACACGTACTAGCACAACAGAAAGAAAAAGGAAGACCCTTTGGAGGCGTTACATGCCTATACAATAACCGCATCGGCAAAGTAAAGAATATTTACAAAGAAGAAAACATTGTCATCATCACAACAAAACACATCACAATCGCAGGCTTATGCATACAACCTCAAGCCACACTGGAAGACGCGACGGAAATGCTAGTTAAAATCATTACATATGTCGAGAAAGAGCAAAATATAATAATTGCAGGAGACTTAAACTGTAGACTGGATAAACCAGGACGAAAGAGCGAAGCAATACTGGAACTGATGGAAGTGGAGGGTTATAAGCTGGTGAACAAGCGAGATCTCATGACATACTTCGCACACAACGGCAAAAGTGCAATAGATTTAATCTTCACAAAAGGAAGAGACTTAACACCAGGGAAACAAGAAGCACTATGGACTTCAGCGGACACCACGCTCAGAAAACACATACCAATCAGAACACATCTAACTTTAAGACAAACAGGTGCACATACTCAAACAAGCACCCGAATGCAAAAACTCACGAGGAAAATTGACACAGAGGCTTTCCACAATCTGAGTACTGAAATAACCAAAACCAGGGTCATAATAAGTGAAAACAACCTGGACGAGGCTGTCACTGCAATCAAGGAACTCATTAAATCCGCAGCAATACCACATAAGGAAAGAAAGGCTAAGCCGTGGTTCGACGTAGAATGTTACATACAACGTAGAACAACCTTGCCAGCACTACATAGAGCTAGAGACAGCAATCAAAGAGAAGCTCTCGAAGAATACTCAACAGAAAGGAAAATATACAAGAAAATGCTGATAGAAAAGAAAAACCGTCACACAGAAAAAGAAGCAGCGCGCATAGCAGAAGAAGCAATTAAGAATCCATTTATCGCCCTTTCCAACAAAAGAAGTACCTTTAACGCAACAATTCAAATGGACACATGGGAAAACCACTTCTCTGACATTCTCAACGTTCAGCGAACGACGCCAGATACCATCCCAAGCACAAGCACTGGAACCAGAGCTGAGAACATCATCTTAACCAAAGAGGAAGTTAAAAACGCAATTATCAAGACGAAAAACAACAAAGCAGCGGGCCCTGATGGGATCTACAACGAACAAATCAAAGCCACGGAGAATTGGCTCACAGAGGCTTGGACAGAATTGTTCAACAAATGCTTGGAAAGGGGACAAATTCCAGAAGCATGGAGAAGATCTACCATAAAAGTAATATATATAGTAAAAGGAGACACAGCAGACCCCAACTCCTACAGAGGCATCGCCCTGGAAAATAATGACCTCAAAATATTCTCAAAACTCATAACGGACAGATTGGTGAAAGAGACAGACCACCTGATACCAGAACAGCAGTACGGTTTCAGACGACACCGGAACACCACCCAGGCGATCAGAAATTTACTAGAAGAGATAGAACAGGCATTAAGACATCCGAAGGGGAAATACTTCACAGTTTTCATCGACTACAGAAAGGCTTTCGATCTCGTGAGCAGAGAGAAACTGCTAAAGAAACTGGCACATATGATTGGAAACGAACACAGCATCACTGTTCTATTAAGGAACATACTGACCTTCAACGTAGTCAACATAAGTGATGGAATATCAGTCTCAAAGGACATACTACAGACAAACGGAGTCATGCAAGGGGACCCAATCAGCCCCATTCTTTTCAACATATTGACATCTGACATAATACAAATAATAGAACACAACAAAGAAACTTCACTGCACATGTACGCAGATGACATGGTTTTAGGTTCAACCAGCCTAACGAGTCTTCAACAGACTGTCAACAACCTTGATAAATGGGCGGAAGAAAACTCCTTGCAAATAAATTAGAGCAAGACAATGCAAGTAACCTTCAGAAAAGGCGGAAGAGTAGCAGAAAATGAAAGAATAAAATTCAAAGTAGTAGTACACGCATATAAATACTTAGGTATCACACTTCAAACGACAGGTAGATCATTCAGAATCCATATCAAAGAAAAAGCGACAGCTGCTATTAGAGCCACCTACGGAATAAAGGATCTCCACAAACTCTCACTAGAATCAGCAATGAAAACATTCCACGCAGCCATAAGCCCGATAATAACATATGGGATTGAACTAGTCTGGGAAGCGCTATCACTAGCAGATTTAAGAATCATAGAGAAAGTCAAAGCAAGATACCTGAAGAGAGCTCTATGTCTCCCGATGAACACACAATCAAGATTGGTATACGTACTTACAAAGGAAACATATCACTTCGAGGACATAAGACATAGGCATTTATTACCATCCACACGACAAAGCACGGAGATTCTGAAGGAAAAAAGAAGGAAGTGCGAAGAAATATGGCCGGAATTCTACACAACTGACGCCATGATGGAGAGGAAATGGACGGAACCAAACCAGGAGCTACGACATGCGTTAACAAGAATGGCCGTACATGGGCTCCATCACAAACTCTGTGCGACGGCACGCTACCATGAAGTAAAAGAAGACTGCAAGTGTACACTATGTGGTGAGGGCTGTGAACGTTATCACATAGAAAAGTGCAAGAAGAGAACTAAAACAGTGACTGAATACAGCAAAGAAACTTAATGACAATATCTTGACATTAAAATTATTTTGGTATTATTGCATAATTATGAATGTAATGTATATTTAGGAATGTAACAATGGCTATTTGGCTGCAATAAATTTCATTCAATAAGACATACATACCCAAATGCGCTATTCATGATTGCCTTAAGTTTATGCTATTTTTGAGACATGTAAACATCACAGCCTCTGACAACCACATTCAACAAAAGCCTAAGTTAGTGAAATGATATCAACTGAAGGCGGACCATTTAAGTACAGTAGGCTATTCTGTTGTAGGTGTTACGCCGCAATATTACGTAAGTTATCATAGGATCATAATTATTTATCATTTTTCTTATTATTGAACTGTCTCCTTCAGCTTTGAAAATATTTTTATATCAAGGAATGTACATATTTGTTTAAGTGATCGAATTTGATATGAATAGGTTCTATCACGAAAAATAGACCTTGTGAGGTACTGTACCCAATCGTCATCATATGGAACATGTGCTCGTATCCCAGCTAACTCAAGGTCTTTCGAGGTATGGGGCGTTCAACCCACTATACGATCACATATTCAGGATTTGAGTCTGCCAGGTTACTACTCTACTGGAAAGAAACAACATATTCCTAAGTATAACATTTAATGATAGTAAATCATCGCCATACTACATAAAACACCAAAAAAAATTCTTTACATTTATTTCCCACAACAAAAATCAAAATTATCTGTGAGTCTCTTCTCCTCAAAATTAGTGCTTCACCGCACTCAGGTCTATCCAAAACACCCTATTATTGATACTCTATGACATTTGCGAGTGTCCATATTGTTCTTCACGTGGCACAATTTAACACAAATTGGAATATCACAACACAATAAACACAAATTATACTTAAATGACATTAAATCTGTAATTATTAAACATTTATCCGTTTTACACGGGACATTTACTTTAAATAACATTAATTCATTAGCTTATGCCTTGTTTTACAAGTGTTGTTTCGTGCGAATCGTATTCTTTTCCCGTCAATTTCAAACGCTGAAGTGGTACACTTTCCCCTCCAAAATACACATGGATGTAGATATTTTGATAGCTTCACCATACAACGATTTTCTGGGTCTGGTCAAAACATTATCGTTACAAACGTGTCATGTCATTCAAATTACGCTACCCGTATGAATAAATGAGTGTGAACTGGGCAAATACACCTTACAAAAATGCATTTAGTCATTTGGTGCAGTTAATTCCTCCTCAGAGAATAACTGGGCCAAATATTATCCGTTTACAACATTCCAACATTGCATGTGTGTGGAAATAATGCATTTAATTCAATTGATATCATCACATCAAGCATATCTTAATTACTTTTCGAAATATCGAGATTCTTCAGTGTCCCACTACAATTCTAAAATAAAAGGATCAGGTCTATAGACTTCCTTTCCGTGCGAACAAAGGATTAGTCACGGCTGGCATCGGCAAGATGGCGGCCGGTTTAGTGGACTACCTGCTTCCCCCCGTCTGGCTTCCCGCAGGGTGAAGTTCATTTACTGGTGCAGCCATGCTAGAGGTACCCTGAGTGGGTCGTGTCCTTATGAATTGAGTCCATCTACTAATTTAATACCAACATTTAGAGTATATTGGGCTCATCTCGTCTCCTAATTAATATTCATGGCAAGGGATGGATCACGAAATAGCTTTGCCGTTCTGTGGTCGACATCAGTCACTTTTGCGCGTATCTCAAGTGAGTATCACAGTTCTCTCACTGGTGCGGCATGCATATAACAAGAGGAAACCGAAGTTTCCTATACGAAGAACCATTAGTCTTACCTCTAAGGGCAGATCAATTAATATATGGGCTCACCTAGGGTCTCTAACAGTTATCCCTGGTGGCAAAAATTCTGCGAACAGTGGATACAGACAGACTCTGTCTCAACTCTGTTGCGAATAACACATGTATGCACTAAGGCAATACTATATAGTAGATTCGAAGATTAGCCGACTAGATTCGCCAGACGTGCAAGCTACTTTCGGATGATCCCCGCAACTTATTGACGTAAATCTCTTGATTCTACGTTACATGCTCGCTGAACGCGGCTCAAACAATATTTCTTACAGATGACTCAATTCTTAAAGCACTCACGTCCTCTATGCACTACTCATAAGCCAAAGTTCTATGTAGCTCCAAAACAAGTATAAATTTACTGGCTTACATTTAACTAACTTAATGGCTCTCAAATACAACCCTGTAGAATACACCATAATAAACATTTATTCAACATTTCAATGACACTGAAAAGCTCTCTTTACCTCGATATTTACGTCGCTTTCTTACTGTTTACAATAATACAGTATTCTTACGCTAGAATCGCCAGACGCGCAAGCTACTTTCGGATGATCCCCGCAACTTATTGACGTAAATCTCTTGATTCTACGTTACATGCTCGCTGAACGCTGAACTTTGCACGTACTATAGGCCTGACATGCCGATTTATTTATTCATTATTGTTACCGACCCCAGATTATTATTATTATTATTATTATTATTATTTAACGTTACCGTTACTTTCATCAATGTCTTACGCCTCAATGGCAGTAAACAAATCATCCTCCAAGCCATATTTTACCAGAATACGAGGGATGTGATCTCGTACATAAATGACTGTTAATTCTTAATCTTAGAGTGATGCTTCGTTGTATGGTGATCTATTTAAATCATATCAACATATTAAATTAGTACTCACTTTCATTCTAGCTGGGTTGGTCCAGCATGCCAGCGTCTTGCCTGCCATGATGCTTATTTTAAGCCATCGTGATATTATTCACACGACACTGTGTATAAACTTTACACATGGTGATTATATTTTTCACTATTGGCATTTTCACTTCGCCACGATACACATTCTTTTACCATATAAACATAAACACTTTTTAAAAATCACTGTAATATAATTTTATACACAATTCTCGCACTATTTTCACACATGGATCCTTGTTTGGATTCCCACTATCGCCTGACCTCAGAGATGCGATGCAGCTAACTCCTGACAACCGCTGGTCTTCTTGAAAGTCTATCTTGCGTGTGTGTGTTCGACTCCCGTCACCTACAGTTTATATATCCTCTACTGCAAATTGTTCGATCCTAGGTCACGACTACTTGTGACGCCTCCCAGGCTCCCGTAACTGTAGTGATCATTACAATAATATGTTATTTTTCCCATGATAACACCTCCTGGTTATGTTCATTGTCTATAAACATCCTAACTTCTCTCTACGCTGTACTGATTCTATACTCGCGTATGCTGTTGCTTAAACGTCTGCTGTAGACTAATTCTTATATGATGCATAATTACTGTTATGAAGCCGCATGATATGCCTTTCATTGTTCACCGCTAGTATATTTGAGCGTCAATACTTTATAAATTCCGCGCACTTCCTTGCGTGATCCGGCAGCGTGTTACCTCACGGGTTGAGTCAAGACGAACTGACTTCCCTGCTAAGCTTCTCCTATATAAAGCTTCCTTATGAAAAGTAGTCCACTGGATTCCCAGGACCGACTCTCTTCTTGACATAACACATTTCCAGACAAAGTGAATTATCATTGTTTGTCTATGCGTGGATGTCCCAAAATCACTCGCGTGCAAGCAATCGCTTCGGCCAATTAATTATAATTAATTGCTTTCTTCCACGGCGTCATGACGCTACTCCGGTAATTCCCCTCGGTTCCTTCACAAATTCTTACTCTGTAGTGGATGATGTGTGTGCAGAGGTTCCTTTATAGATGCAAGCTTTAATTTATGCGTGAGAACACTCCTAAATTATCTTTCCTAGAATACATGCATCTGGGTGTAAGTTTCATCTCAATTCATTGCTCCAATCGGCTGTAATCAATTAATTTCTTTGGGCGACTGCCCCCACTCCCATGTTTCGCCTTGTCGAAAGGGGATTTTCTCGGTCGTTAATCATGCCCTTCAACTTCCAGCCACGCCGAAAGTAGGACCTTGGCGCCATGTCTTCTCCTCCCACATTCAACTCCGCTTTGTCAAAATGTCAAGTTATCTCGCTTTCATGCGTTCTGGCCTCTAAAACGTACATAGGCTGGTATTTTCTGCAATGCAATGATATTCCCGTTCTAGCCGTGAAATCCTGCTATTATAATTATATGCAGATATAACTCATTGTTCTTAGGGTTCACTGTGGCTGTTCCCCCTCAGAGATCAATGATTCGATTCTGTGCAGAATCATAGGCCTGGTCTTCTTGTTAAAGACCCCAGTTCAATGCCAGTCAGCCGTGTTTAATTGGGCACAGTACTAACGTAAGATTAGGTCGATTTAGGCCCTATAAAAATTGAAGTTCGGTATATTACTCGTTGGTACCTAAAACATTAAAATAAAATAAATTTTGGAGAGTAAGAGGTCAGGAATAAAATAGGAAACCGGGGCCTGCTGATTATAATGCCTAAATGTTTCGTACAGTGACTTTGAATTAAAATTTAAGGGTTCATTGCAAGAACCAGACAAGTCCAAAAAGTAGAATGTTCAGAACCTAAATAATTTAAAAAAAAGTGACAGTCAGTCTGAAAGACGTCACGCACACCAGAGCGCGCGGGGACGTGCCCCTTCCATCCAGTCTAAAAAGACTTATAGTGGGCGATGTATTGAAGATAGAGATATGCTCTCCAGGACTTTTTTGTAGAACTTTTCATGCTGACCTATTTTTACGCTCATAGTATATTGATATTTTTAACGGTTTGCCCAGCGTAAGCTTATGAAGCGCACAGACGCCAAGTTTATTTCGACTTTTTCACTGAAATCGTTACTGTTTGGCTTCCTTTGTTCATACATAAATTATTTTCTACAGAATCTTTCCTCGAGATATCCTTTACAAGTTTACAGAATGGTGAAAACCGCATCAAAATCCATCCAGTGGTTCTCGAGATTACCCGTGACATCCAAGAATCGGGGATGTTTGTCTTATACTAACGAAGTAGAGATTGTCGGGGAACACATGCACCAAGCGGTACTATGACGTCACACACCTCAGTGCATCTGGGTACATTTCGTCCCGTCACCGTAACGTAACGCCATACCCCAACGTAACGACGAAGTCGACAAGATCATTTAAAATGATAAAATCAGTGCTGAATTAAATACAAATTGCTTTTAGACCTACTATTGTCACACTAACAGCTTTACATTGCACAAAAAGATAACATATTCTTTATGAGGATAGTTGAGAAAAACTAAAAAATAGAAAACAGTGAACTAGTCTGTTCTTTGCCGAAATCTTAGCTGAATACGAAAATGATAAATGAAGTTAAAGAGAGGGAGCATATGGCAGGAATTTTATATCACGGATGCGATGACATCGCGGGATTGGACGAGGGGTTTCTATGAGATGAGACACTTGATAACCAGATTTGCGGTGCATGGATTCCACTTCAGGGTGTGTGCAAACAAAATGTACCATCAGCCGGATTGCTGGTGCGTGTGTGCCCTCTGCGGCAAAGTGTGACAGATATCATGTAATGCAGTGTGATCAGAGGAAGTTATCTCTGTCACAGTTTTGTACTAGTGATAAGTAATTAATGATGATGATGATGATTATGTTCGAGGAAAAGATTAAGTCATGTTTAATTCATTTGCATATTTTGTGCTCTAATAAATGTATAAATATTTTTATTCTCAAATACAATTATTTATTAGGTAAATCCTAACAAAGTACAAATCATTATTGAATGCCAAACATTCCAGGTAATTAATTATCTCGAAAGAGCATTGGACTTGTCTTATTTTTGTACAATCCCCAATATTTCACACTCGTATAGGCCTATAACCCGACCTGTCTGCTTTTTGGAGACAGCAATAATATCTACACGTAGAGCTGGCCTTGAAGAGGAAGAAGATGTATTTATATCAAAAAGTCAATTTCTGGACTTGTCAGGAATTTGAAATAAACCCTTCAATTATACAGCCGATGATCTTGTAATTTGTTCTTATACCCCTTGGTTTTGAAATATTTAGTGGGTTCCGATGATAAATTTAGCCAGTATTTGATTTAGGAATATGTCAGGTTGGCTCAGTCGTAATTTTAAGGGATCATGACCATTAGGAGAACAAAACATCCTTTGTTTTCCCTCCACCCCCTCTGGATTCTTGCCTCTGAATGCGCTGTATTTTAACTGTAGAACTCGGACGAATAAAACCTAATACCAAAACTCTCTTCTAAAGTATTTTATTCTATGGAAGGCAGTCTAGGCTATATTTGGAATTGTCAAGTCTCTATCGCGTTTTTTTTATGTGTAACATATTTACACTCGGTATCTGGATATTTTTGTGGCACTCGGTTGCTGGACATATTTGTGGGAGTGATTTTGGAAAAGGGGCGGAAGTGGATGGGACGGAAGTGGATGGGACGGAAACAATGAGCGCGCGCGGTGGCGGAGATCAGTACAACGACGTACTGTAGCCCATGTGACTATGTGGAATGTAAATCGCATACGGTTTACCTCAAGGTTTGGAGGCCCCATTAAAGAAATTCCTACAATAAATCATCTTCAAGTGGTCGTTCTTTGGTGTGAAAATATTCATTATATCATATTTGCTGAAAACAATTACGATTTATTAAATCTTCATACTTTTGCTGTAATCTTATTTAATGTAAGCACTCGATACTTCGAGTGCTAAAACGCATCAACCAACACTCCAAACAACGTAGGAATTCAGTATATTAACACCGACTACTAACAATAATTGAAACTTCGTTGGTCTAAACGTATCACTGGGAGAAACGCATTTAATTTACCTACTGCACACCTAATTTTTAATCGCGCCTATACTTGGCAGTGCGGTATATCGGCAATAAGAGGCCGTGTTCAATAACACCGCTGGCATGGGTTCACTAACTGGCCGGTATAACGCGCAACTCGCATCAAGTAGGCAGTGGATTGCTCCCGCATACAGTTGCAGGTATACTGTATGTCTCGACTGCAGATGCATTGGAGAATCCTTTCATGTTTGCTGGCACAAGGTAGCACTATGAGTTAATGAGTTAATTCTTTAAAAAATGCAGGTAAGTATTATGGAATTATTCGAATAACATGTCAGATGTTACACATCTTATGCGACTACTGTAAGGCTCGTTGTTTTTTTTTTTTTTTTTATGGTTATCAACGACTTTCCACCTAGTTTTGAAATTGTAGGGTTAAGGACGATCTCCTTTTTACCACATTAGGAGATCTACTGTACGTCGAACAGTAGCAGGTTTCAAGAAATGGCGAGGTGAATGAAATAGTTTTATCTGATCTGATAAATCAGATTTCAGGTACTTGTTGACGGGTGACAATGAAGTTCCCGAGAGCAAGGCTCCACAGGAGGCTGCATTGTGATAGCAGTTAACTCTGCGACCCACAATAGAGTACTCAGGTCATTGTGCCAGCCTCTTGAAGAAGTCGAGGGCCACTCTGCAGCCCTTGCCAGTCCTTTGTGGTGCTCTCAGGCCCTCCGGCCTCCCACGGAGATGCACACAAAGAGAAACATAGCCCCAGTTGACGACATAATCTGTCTGTTTGAAGTGCCACCTGACACCGATACATCAAGAAAAAAAAAATAACATCCTCACAACCTTACTCGCACTGTTGCCAATTTGAATCTCAAAATCCCTGTGAAATCATACTCGGTTATTCTGGGTGGAAAAACCCTTTGAAATTAGAGACTCCATGAAGTATATGAATAATATGTCTACAGTTAATTATTCCCGTTCTAAGGGATCAGTGAGACGAATTTCTGTGTTGCAGATGGTTTTTATAGCTCGATTTCCTTCTGACCCTAACCCCATTAAAGGAGCTGAAATGAATGAATCTGGGCAAGGGTTTTATAAGGAAGCGGCCGTGGCTTCGTCCCGGCATTTGCCCAGAGTTGAAAATGGGAAATCACAGCAAACCATTTAATGGGCGGGGGTTCAAACTTTCCCTTCTCCTGAGTCTGGAGACAGTTAGTTATTGCTGTTTTAAGGGGCGGAACAGCGAGGCCATCTGTCCCTCTTACCACAGGTAAAATTATACAAATTTAAATGTAATGAACATTTAGAGGTGGACGCCTAAATTTGAAAAGGCCTTAAAATAATAAAACAATAAAATAGTAAATAAGTAAATAAAATTAATTAATATAATAATAAACAAAAATATACGGAAAACAAAAAAATCAGATTTTCAAAAAAGAACAATTTAATTGAGTAAATACTTACTGGAGAATTAAGATTGCTGGCCTTAACCCACTCTCACATATAAAGCGGATGGCTTGGTTAACAGCCACCATGTCATCGGCTAATATAAATTGAGTGCCATCTGCAAACCAAGGTTTCTTCGTAAATCAGCAAGATCATCAAGATCCACACACACGGTTAAAATGTGGGCCACGGTAAATACAGCTCCACAGGTACGAGTGGGTGGATCTTGCATGAACTATCCTTGGTCTACACAAAATGACGAACTCCCTCCTAGACCGAAAAGAGCTCCGCCACACTCGAGGAGTTCACTTGGGTCGCTCTGATTTTACTAGGCAATGGGTCATCTAGCCACTGACTCTCTCAGAAAGCCAGTACTTGTCGGCGTAACTGAGAGCGAATATCTCTAGCGGGTACCTCCATTGGCCGAGATGGTAGTGATACCACCTCTTTTGCAGCTTGATCCGCTAACTCATTTCCCACAAGCCCCATGTGCTTCGGAAGCCATAGAAAGGTGATTCGAGTGTCAGCGCGGCACAGCCCGGCTAGTAGGTCATGGATTCACTGCGACAAGGGAAACATTAAGCAATTGACTGCAATCAACTCAAAGAGTCGGTACACACAAGAAAGTGGAGTAGGACATCCTGTAGTGCAAACTGAAGAGCTTCATTGATGGCAACGAGCTCCACAGTAAAAATACTAATGGTATGTGGCAAAGAGATCTTGGTACTATATTTGCACTATCGTTGGCGTAAGCACACCCCATTTTCTCGTCCGCCTTCGAAACATCCGTGTAGAGAATGCCAGCGTCCGGAAACTGGTTAACTTCTGTATCTTGTGTTTTTTTTTCACACTAGATAACTTATCCCCATAGTATTGTGTGTTGACGCACTGAGCTAGCAGATAGGTGCAGTATACCAACAGCATCTCCTTTTAGCTTTTCAAGCTGCTTGTTGTGGGAATTCAGCAAGAAAATATAGGATCATTGTTCCTATTTCAACGGGTTGGGGATAAGATGCGATGAATTTCTGGTTGGTTGGTTCTTAAGTTTAGGGGCTGCGACAACGCGGTCATGTAGCCCCGTGTACTTTGGGTGTGCGTAGAATCTGTCTGATAACCGGTGTTAATTGTGATGACTGTATTAGTGTGAGTTATCTGTTTTTTAATTTAAGTACTGCAACTTAGAATTTTTAAAATAGTTCCTACTTTAGCCACCAAGCGCCACCGTCAACGACTACTAGGCCAAGTTCAGAACTTAGCTACTAGACACCACCGCAGTCGGCTCTTGGCAACGAACGTAGAAACCTAAGAGCGTTGTTTACATTCTTAACCTATCCAATTGAGCTTCACACAGGTGCAATTAGTAGAAGGTTCTTTAACACGCCATAAATCTATGGCATGGGACCGCCGGCTTTACTTCCCCTCCGAAGGGCGATGAATTTCTATGTGGCGGGTTGATTTTATGGACGGGTGCCCTTTCTGACGCCAACCTCGTGCGATGAGCTAATGAGTGGTGAAATTAATGACGTTTAATGAAACTAGGCAAGGAGTGGGAAGGTAGTGGCCGTGGACTATCAGAAGGCACCGTCCCAACATTTTCCTGGAGATCAATATGGGGGAACCACGGAAAACCATTTCAAGGACGGTTGACGGTGGGATTCGCAGATAGCTTGACCCGATAGTCCAGCACTGCGCCTTAGCGAGCAAGATTACCACTGTTGGCTTTTAGGGGCCTATGTCCGCATTGAGAGTGTTTGTAATACAATAAATATTCTTCTTTATTAGGAATATTCTACAATACAGTAGTTTTCCATCAACCCAAAAATACTCTACTCCACAAATTTCAGTCATCAGCATCTTCCTCGGTTAAGCCTCTGGTAGTCAAGCTTCTCTTTACACCATCCATCCATTGGTTTACCCCGTTTCCGTTTGCCTTCAGCTTGCCAATGTAACATTACATTTGGAATTCTACTATTCTGCATCCTTTTCACGTGTCCAAACCAATGTAATCTTCTTTCTTCAAACACTTCTAGTACATTTTTTTTACCTGCATAATTTCTCTGAGTCTCATATTTCTAAATTTATCCAATCTTGATTTTCTTGGCGCCCACCTCCAATAATCCATCTCTGTTTGCTTGCTTTGTTTAACGTCCAAGTTTCTGCTCCATATAACAAAATACTTAGTACATAATAATAATAATAATAATAATAATAATAATAATAATAATAATAATAATGTTTTATCATTTCAAATGATCTTGTCGACTTCATCGTTATGCTTTGGTCTACCGTTATGCGTTACAGTTACGGCCTGTATGAAGTCATCATGTTGTTCAGTGCATATGCACCGAGTCTGAGTTTACTCCTGGGGCCAGGCGTTATGCAATACGCAGACGCCGAGTGCGTGACGTCATGCAGCAGAGTGCATCTCCCGCTCTCCGTTCCCCGCGCAGGAAGCCTAAGTTAAAGGGTAATGGAGTCTGTTGGGTCTGACTTTACTCCTGGGGTCTGGCGTTATGCGATACGGAGACGGCGAGTGCGTGACGTCATGCAGCAGAGTGCACTTCCAGCTCTCCATTCCCCGCGCGGGAAGCCTAAGTTAATGGGTAATGGAGTCTGTTGAAAGAGTTCTGGGGCTTCGAGCGAAGAGCGAAGCCCTCCTGAGCCCTTCTAACATGTGTAGCATTTGTAGCATGCGTCATTTTAAATAATATAAATCTAGTCTCTCAGACTGACTGTATCTTTTTTACTTGCATAATTTCTCTGAACCTCGTATTTCTAATTTTATCCAATCTTGATTTTCTTGCCACCCTCCTCCAATAATCCATCTCTGTTACTAATAATTTGTTCGCTTGCTCTGTTCAACGACCAAGTTTCTGCTTCATATAACAAAATACTTTGTACCAATGAAGTGTAAATAAGTTTCTTAATGTTGTCATAGTGTATAGCTACGCTATGGTGTTGTTTAAAATACTGTATATCTGCTCCATAAAACGGAATTTAATGCTCCAATAGTTCTCCTAGCCTCACTTACTCTTTTTTCAATTTCAGATGAACTTAATCCCCCAGCTTCTATTTATGAACCCAAATATTTAAATTTAGTACAGTAAGTAAATAAGTAAACAAATAAAATACAAATCATCTCTTTTATAATACGCAATATTTGGAAATTATGGTTTTAGGATATGAATGACCAATTATACGTTCCCGTATTTGAAGTCAGATGTCCGTTGAAACATGCGTTAAGATTAATTTGTTCGTATTTGTTCGTAATATAAATGTATTGTCAACATCGTGCTTTATATCTTATTCTAAGCAGATCCAGCTGCTCCCATTGTTATCATTAAACGGGACATATTCAGAACCTCTTCTGGGGTACATCTATATTTTTTGTTCGCCTGTGATCCCATGAAGGGATAACGTGAATCTTGGAGGAAGCTGACTGGTTAATACGAGATCCAACCAGGTGTCTGTCATGTCTTGAGCGAGTCTCACAGTCCATCTCCCAGAGAGGATCATAAAAATGACCTCGACAGTGTAAATTGTTTTGTCTACCTGAGCCTTCAAGGCGTGAATACCACACAAACAGCATGTAATTGGCGATCTGTAACGTGGGTTTGTGGGAACCTTCCTGTCCTTTATTCACTCCCTCTTGCCCCCGTGAAAAATTGAACAAACGATAAACCTGTTAAAAGGCAAGAAACTCCATCCTGTCTTTAAAATATCCATAACGAACGCGTGCGCCACTCATAGTAGTTATCACCTGCCATCGACCGACAATAAGGTGACTTCAACTGTCACCACAACAATGAAGTCAACAACAAACGGGCTGGTTCACACCAGTCGTTATTCTTTTGTTTACCTTGTTGACGAGATCAGGACGTCACACGGAGGGTAGCCAGTCGAAGAAGCAGAGCGGCCGGCTTCTTACAGAGTAATCAATACTGAAGGACGGGTTCACAAATCATGTTGAGTATCCTCATCCACAAATATTCAATACTACACAAAAGAAATGTGATTGAGTCGCCAGTTCCAAACTGGTTAAGTCTATTAAAAACTGTATTTACGAAAATAGAGACCTTGATGCTAAGTGTCGACGCAGGCATTTTTATATACCGGTAATCTGATTGTGTTAGAAAGCTATTCATCCTAAACCATCCCTATTTTCTTAAGGAAGACAAATAATAATAGACTAATTATCATAATAGTACTGTAATAATAGTAATAATAATAATAATAATAATAACTACAGGGTTCAAGTTGTTTTTAGAAGTGATGTCATACAGTATAGTGTGACCTTCGCGTCAATTTTGACGAAGTTTTTCCGCTGCCAACGAGCTGCAAAAGCTCCAAAATAGAAATATCTACTCTTTCCTCCGTCAGCCTGTTCCTCACTTCTCTCGTTGGTTGGTTCTTAAGTTTAAGGGCTGCGACAACGCGGTCATGTAGCCCCGTGTACTTTGGGTGTGTGTAGAATCTGTCTGATAACCGGTGTTAGTTGTGATGACTGTACTAGTGTGTGTTATCTGTTTTTAAATTTAAGTACTGCAACTTAGAATTTTTAAAATAGTTCCTACTTTTGCCGCCAAGCGCCACCGTCAACGACTACTAGGCCAAGTTCAGAACTTAGCTACTAGACGCCACCGCAGTCGGCTCTTGGCAAAAAACGTAGAAACCTAAGAGCGTTGTTTACATTGTTAACTTATCCAATTTAGCTTCACACAGGTGCAATTAGCGGAAGGCTCTTTAACATGCCATAAATCTATGACATGGGACCGCCGGCTTTACTTCCCCTCCGAAGGAAGGCATACTGAGGGATTTATAACGCTCTTAAAAATCCGACGGCTTCGGCCGGGTTTGAACCTCACTTCTCTAATTCTGCATTTTGCTCACAAATGGGTAGCCTACATTGGTGACGAAAATATTATACAGCACATACCCTGTATATTTTTCGTTTCTTTTAAAAACTTTCTCTGCTCTTTAACTTTTATTAGTACTAGGAGATTGGATTTTTCTTCTTATTCATGTAATACTTGTCATTCTCATTGAGACAGTAGGTTGACTCAGGCAAGGAAAACATTTCTACAGAAAAGGAATCTGTTGACATCGAATATAGATTTAATTATTAGGAAGCATTTTTGAAAGCCTTTGTCTGGAGTGTGGCGCTCGATGGAAGTGAAACTTGGACTGTTGGTGCAGCAGAAAAGAGATCAGTAGAAGCTTTTGAAATGTGGTTACAGGAGAATGATGTACATCAGATGGGTATATAGAGTAACAAATTAAGAAGTATTGAGATGAGTGGGAGAGGAGAGATGTTTCTGCCGACTGCTAATGAAGAGAAGTGATAGGTTGGTAGGACACATACTAAGACACTCAGGAATAGCAAACTTAGTTATGGAAGGAAGGGTTGAAGAAAAGAACTGTAGGAGTAGACCAAGGTTAGAATATGTTAAACAGACTGCCTCGGATGTAGGGTGTGGTACCTATGTAGAGATGAAACGATTAGCTCAGGACTGGGAGGCATGGAGGGCTGCATCGAACCAGTTAAAAGACTGAAGACTCAAACAACATTCTCCTAAATAGATTGTCTCGGGTGCAAGGTGTGGTAGCTATGTAGAGATGAAACTATTAACTCAGGACTGGGAGGCGTGGAAAGCTGCATCGAACCAGTCTAAAGACTGAAGACTCTAACAACATTCTCCTCGATACTCGTATCTTGGTTCCTTCAAGACGGATCTTCTAGTACTAATTTTACTTGTAGGTATCGTTGTGTTTTCCCACCGATCTAGGAGATCACACTGGAAACAATTACGTCTTCCCTTTAAATACTAATTAAGACAAGCATTAATTTCGTTATACGTTTATTCGATCGTTCGTTTCACAAATTGGTTTCCTGGATATAACTTACTAGAAATCGAGCCATGACCCTATTCAGCCAAACCCTGCCACCAAAACTACCATTAGCGCTGCTTTCAATAACAGCTAGGGTTATTTAACTCGCTTATATTTAAGTCTCTCTCTCCTCGTGAAGGAATGGGGTGTCATTTGATCGAGGTATGAAATTGCATGTCTTGGAATAGCGACTGTAGGCTACTTAGAAAGCAATTTATCATGGTTGGGGAGCTTAATTACCTCTCTTTGTGTCAGCTTTACCTTTAGCACACACGGTATTCCAGTGGTTTGGTAACAACTCATATAAACACCTCACAGAAAAATACAGCAATCTTGGAGCTAAATGGTTTTATTTCATGAAAGGTTATACATTACTGCATTTAAAACCATATTATTCTCTAAATGTTTCAGGCACTTTCCTTACCTATGCTAACCACGTTTTATTTTTAGCCTACTTTTCACATTTTGCAAAAATGAGGAAAAAGTAGTCTTATGAGATCGGGCAAATGTGTGTCTGTCTGTCTGTCTGTCTGTCTGGCTGGCTGGCTGTGTGTGTGTCGTCCCCCCCCCCTATCAACTCCTAAACGGCTGGAGCAATCGAAACAAAATTTGGTAGGTGTAAAGATCTATACCTGAATATCTCACGGCTATATTTGAAAATTATGTCAGTACTACCAACTGCTAAAAAATCGCAATTGAAATTTGAGCTCCATGTTTGATATCTTGGAAGGTATGAACGGGAGCTATTTCAAAATTGGCACACGTATAGATAATAATATTGCAGTTTAATTTCCAGGAGGCCATACATGGCAGTGTTGCCAAAATGATTATAAGCCTGCAGATAGGTCCAATTTTTAAATGCATATAACTTCTACACTATCAATTGGAATTCAACCAAATTTCGTATATTGTATGTGTACATAACCAGATATGACTGAGCGTATTCTTAAGACCCACCAGGGCTGCCAACTGGTAATAAATGCTCTTAATTAGTTTTGTCCAAAATACCAATATATCAGGAAGTATGCAGCCCGACAGCTTTAAACTATGCACACGTATAGTACCTGACATTCTATATTAATTTTGAGTAACATATATAGGCCTACTTCAGTGCTACCAACATGATTCTAAGCCTGCTGAGAGGTCCAACTTTAAATACATGTAACTTCCACACTATCATTTGGATTTCAACCAAATTTCGTATGTGCTATGTGTACCATAACAGATATGACTATGCGTATTCTTAAGAGCAACCAGGGCTGCCAACTGTTAATATGTGCTGTCTCTAATTTTGTTACCCTAATATCAATATATCAGAAAGTATGCAAGCCAACAGCTCTAAACTTTGCACACGTATAGTACCTGGCATTCTAGATGAATTTGGAGTAACTAATATACGTCAGTGCTGCCAACATGATTCTAAGCCTGCTGATAGGTCCAATTTTAAAATGCATGTAACTTCTATACTGTGCCCTTGACCTACGTCTTAGGCCAAGGACACATTACGTCACTGGAGTACTTATATAGGACAATGTCATGATGTTAATGAGAATGAAATCATCATTATGTAATGATTATAATGATAACTAGGATCTTTCTGCCGTGTTGAAGACCACATATACTGTATATGGCTTGGCAGTTTTGACAGGGAGAAATTTATGGTTTTCACACAATGGGCAGAGCAGGTGCGTCACAAGTCGCTTGCCTGCAAGTTTCAGAGCAGGAGCACTCCAGCGAATTCTGAGAATCTTGCCAAAACGCAGTAGCTATCTCAAGTTAGCACGCAGTAGATGCTTGACTCCGCCCTCAAAGAGTACGCCTCAGTTGGTTACAAGAGATCAAGACATTACATGAATGATCTGAAACGCCCAGGATGAATCTAATTATCATCAAGAATTTTGGGAATGCGGTAACGGATTAAATATCTCTGTGTTCATCGAATGAAAGTAGTCCCTGCGCAAGGAAATCTGACAACGTCGAGTGTGTGAGAGAGAGAACATAGCGTCCTTCAACAAGAAATTAGTTCTACCCAAGCGCTGATGATATAAATTTAGCCTATGATCGAGTTCCGTCGTGAATCATATGATTAGCAAGGCCATATTTTTATGTATGAATTAAGGTACCTGATTACTGTAGCCTATGATTGTGAAGGGAGCATTTGGTGTCGTATGTGCAAAACTGTGAATTGGCAACCATTTTGTCATATATGTGGGTGAAGTCTGTGACAGGGACATTGTTCATCTTTCAGCCAACGTTAGTGGATGCGGGCCATATGTAGCACCACGCCAGGCATTAATGTACGAGACGCATAGTCCATTGTTCGGCTGATGCGAAATAATATTAAAAATGAATACTAAGTTGTGAATATGTATAACAGAAAGGAAAGATGTGAAATCATATATAATTCGAGTGAAAATATATAACAGAAAAATGTATCCGCCATGAGTGTGTAGCCCACTAATGTGTAATCTTTTTTTTAGTGGTGCATAAATTTAATCAAATATGTGTGTGTGTGCATTTTAAAAGGGTGCTGGCTTATAGCGACCTAGTGATAATGGAGGGTTGCAGTGATATTATCGAGTGGTTCTACATCATCGTGATGGGATTCGAACCGGCCATGGAGGTCATGTGTTAAGTTATACTGTTGCGGGCCTCTGGTCCAACTCTTGCAAATGATGAAGGAAGTCTTCAATATGATAAGTACCTTTTGATTATATTTTAAAGCGTCAAATAATTCATGGATTTTATCGCCATAATGTTAGCATGTTATTTGTTTTCTTTTGATTTGTTTTATCTTGTGTGTACAATGACCGTGTCAATGGCGACCATAGTTGTGCATCTGAAGGAGCTGGGTACGCTCATAAGGATTAAGGATCAGAATAATTATTTTAATGAATTAAAAGTGCCTAACTTAACGTAAGGATGTTGCTAGGTAATCGTATCCGTACATAAAACACATGGTAGAATTCCCTATTTTATTTATAGATGTGTGTTAGAAATATCCCCTGTGTTTTCCACCCAAATAGAACGAACGAAGCATGGTATTTCGATAGGTGCCCTTTCCAGGCAAAATCTCATTATTTCGTGTAATTGACCAGAGATAGTAATTTATGTATTTACATACCGGATGAATTAATAGCCGATGATTTTTTTTGGGACGATATTTAAAGGACCATGGTGTATTGTGATGGATGATATGGAGTATTATGGTGTAGCAATGAGTAAAGTTTATAGGACAGTTTACAAAGGCGTGAATTATGTCAGATGAGAGGTAGTATGATAAGTTTACAATGATATGAGTGACGGCTGACCCAGCCTCACTAATTGTTATATTAGTTTTTATTGAACGCGTGTGATATTTAAGGCCATACAGGTAAGATGTTGTAAGGAGGAATCTACGATGAAATAAGATAAAATAGATAATGATGCCAGGTAATAAGACCTGAGGGAAGATGTCGGATGAAAGTATGATAAGTTGTATGTGTAAGGTAGTGGCCATCAAGCGCAGATAAAATAATGCTATAATTAATCTATATCCAAATGAGAGCGTCCCGCTCCACATTTAGAATACTAAGATCCAGTCCGATCAGCTGGTGAGAATACAGTCAAATATTAGCCCGGGGGAAGGGGTGAAGACTTGCATTTCTACCTTTCACGGTCAAGGTCAGCCAGCAGGCGAGGCCAGTCCATTGTCACTTTCCACAAAGAGAAGGAGCCCATTCAGGACTCGGGTGCTTGTCGCGGCGATTCTTTTAAATTTTTGTTATGTTTGGTCCCAAGTTTAATATTCACGTAAGGGTATGTTAGGTCACTACCCTGATGCCTCCAATCGATAGCGTTTCTTTTACTGGTCATTTTGATATGAGGGACGGTTTTGTCTGCTGATCATACAGTCCCGGGTTCGATATCCGTTTGTTGTGCCTGGTCCAGAAACTATTTTAAACGGGTGCTAGGTAGGCAGTAACCTTGCGGTCCCGTGTTCGAAATCCTTTTATTCATACCTGGTCGATCAGTCTTTTTAAATGGGTACTAGCTAGACAGTGACCTTAGAGTCCTGTGTTCATGAATAAGTATTTTCGGTCCTGGAAAATAATTATTATTAGTTTTTTTATAGTTAATATTGGTTCAAAATTATCTTGAGATTTCTTTTTCTCGATGATTGTTGAACGGACCATGCTTTGTTCTATTGTAACCTCGTTCTGCGAGATAAGGCATTCAAGGTAAGAAATGTGTAGGTAGCGAATACCCCTAAATACATATTGACCCTATTGAATAAGCCGCTAAGAACATGTTTGTGCCATGTCTATCTTTTTCAGGGGTCGCGGCTTCAAATACATTCACCGTTGTTTAACATAACACTGATACAAGGTATTTCTTCTGTGCCATGTCTATCTTTTTCAGGGGTCGCGGCTTCAAATACATTCACCGTTGCTTAACGTGACTCTGACACGATACGATTACTTTAATAATGTTTGGTTGGAATTATTCATTCTTTTTCATGTCTATCCAACCCAAGTTTGAAAGGCAAATGATTAGTCATCATTTTTATGATGCTATTTTGTTTGTTTTTTTTAAGGCATTTTTCCTAGTTTGTTTATTAAATATCCATGAATTATTTGACAAGGCATCGGGTGCTTGGTTCGAGAATGTATCACGTCGAACGCAAGGGCCGAAGCCAGGCTTATCATATCGCTAATATGTTAATGTAATATGTGACAATTTGTAAGTGTGTTTCAAGGCTAAGTAAATTCAATGGCTTCATTGATTCAGCTAATTTGTTTTAAAGCTAAGACGTCCAAAGTAACGTCGGGATTGAACATTAAGATTCCGTACGGAAAGGCTTCCATAATTAATTTACAAGAGTATGTAAATAAGATGCATAAATCATATTCATGTTCGCAGATAGAAATACATAATTAATGCCATGAAGGTTAAGATTTGATATGAGGGTAAACTTTTATTTAACGGAGGGATTCTAGTAAATGTTAATTAAACGCCATTAATAATTAAATAAGCCAATGGCTAGGCTATAATGTATACTTCGGAATGGCCATGGATGTCTCTGATATTTGAACATACCATGTATCTGAAATGTAATTGGATGATATTAGACTCAATGATTATTATGTTTACTCAGATTAATGATTGATTAATTTCGTATAAATGGATTTCTTTTTCTTAATCCATACTGTTGTTACAGTTGACCGGACCCTCTTGATCCATCATCTCTTAATAACTTAACTTTCTGATGATATCTTATCATCGTAATTAATAAATTTGATTATGGCAATTAATGCTAATTGGTGTTAACCAGATTTCATTTTTGATTCATTTTCTTTTTTTTTGCCATATGATTGGTTTTTATTTGTCAATAAATTTGATTGTAATCATACATCATAACTACTATGATAAGTATTAATTGATGCTGATTAGCATTTAATTGGTGGTTTTTGGACATTAATTAGTCCATTGTTTATATTTTTGATTTCGACTTAATTTTATTGATTCCGTATTTGATTTATTTTACCTTTGAGTTATTATTATTATTATTATTTTAAATTTCATTTCTACTATTTTGGTTTTATTTCATTTATTTGTTTTTGCTGTACTGGTGTTGGTGCATTAAATTTGTTTATTCTCATTCAGAATCTGTGTGTGATGAATTTTATTCAGCCCTAGTGATCTTCCTATAATATCCAGAACAGTTTCATATTCAAGCTAGTGTACCGTTCATGCCCCGACGACAGAGTCCTGTTCTGAAGGCCTTGTGCAAGGGTACATGGCAAAGGATAGATTATTCTCTATTCTTCTTCGATTTTTCTATTCTGGAAGATCCTAGTGG
Source organism: Meconema thalassinum (assembly GCA_946902985.2). Taxonomy (NCBI): domain Eukaryota; kingdom Metazoa; phylum Arthropoda; class Insecta; order Orthoptera; family Tettigoniidae; genus Meconema; species Meconema thalassinum. Next base: position 628,484,943 of record OX336390.1, on the reverse strand, counting down.
TTAACATACACAGATGCACCCGGGTTTTGTGCTTGTTTGATTAAGTTTGGCTTGCCTACTCGTTTGGCATGTTAATTATTTTTTTGACTTTATGCTGAGCGGGTAAACGCTGGAAGATACCCATAAGTCACTTATCAATTCAAACCCGAATCCAAACCGTATTCCATTCATTTCATACCCGTTATTTTTTCCGTGAGGATCAGCCTTGCCCTTTTTCCGCTTGCCACATTCAGTTAATACCAAACCCTGTTCTCCCCACCACCAGTGTAAAGTGCAAAATGGCGCCCAACGGTGTGACTTAAGCTTGAGACAATAGCAGCCCAACATAAGGTCGAAATGGAGCTCAATTAATTGAATGAGAGTTACTGTAATTAAATTTTCATTTATATAAATTTTTATAGTATCATACAGTAATCTCAAGGAGTCCCTTGAAATTTTTATAGCATTGAGCATCCATCAGATAGTTAATTAAGGCTCATTAGTGGCCTGATGAGAAACATTAATCACTTTAATTAATGTTTGATTAAATTAAATTAATTAATTATTTTTTCTTTTAGTGATAAGTCAAATATTTAATGACACCAATGGATTACAATCAAATTTTGAATCGTTTTACTGTTGCAATATCACTGTAGGTGATTGCAAATTCGAAGGATAGGGGAAGGAAGCCTTGAAAGCTTTGAAATACACTTACATTGCATGGTGTGTTGATGTGTATATTTGCATGAGTTGGGACAAGCCCGCATATTCTCCTATTGATAATTATGTCATCGACAGAGGACCTGATGGTCGTATTGCAAGAATTTAAGGACAGTAGTTATAAGCAGATGCAGGAAATAAAAGACAGTAATCAGGAACTTAGAGTTAGTACTGAACAGCAATTGTCACAGATGCAGAGAAATATAGAACATGTAGGCCACATTTGCAATCAGAGTACTGAGCAAATAGAAATTCATATGGTCACGATCGAGAACGAGATCAAGAACGTGTCTCAGAGAATGGCTAGTATGGAAATTCGAGTCCAAGCGCAGGTAGCGAAATGTGAAGTGGGAATTGCAGCAACTCAGGCAGATGTCGACAAGCTGAGAGATGAGAATAAGTCAACGCAAGCCAAGATAGGAGTGATCGAGACCGACATTTCTACATTTAAGGACGAGATTAAGGATTCATTGCAGCTCATACGAGATGATATGAATGGCCAACATGACGAATGTAAGAAATCATGGGAAAAGGATAAGGAAGGATTGAAGAGAGATGTCGAATTAGCATACGAGGACATGGGCCAGGAGGCTAAGGAAGAAAGGATAGCTGTACTCCGTAAATTAGAAGAGAGCAAATTAAAGATGAATAAGGTCGAGATGGAGCTGTTGGCAAGGATGGAACGACATGAAAATAAACAAGTCAAAAGCGACCTCAAGATGCTGATCCAAGAAGAGGTCATCGCCGACTTACAAAAAGGATTGGCCAAGTCCATTACAGAAACCCGTATGGAAGGGAAAGTAGGATTTCAGGAGCATACGACCATAGATGAGGGGATGGAACCTCACAGTCAGGAATTCAGGGGTCGTACTTCGACACCCGTCGAGTCTAACGCAGCTGCTCAGGTCATTCACGTTATAAAAATGAGTGATGACCGGCCGAACAAATTTTCAGGGAACAATAACTTTACTCCTAAGAGTTTCCTCAGAGAATTGATGGAATACATCAAGGAAAGCAAGATCTCAGAAGACCGACAGTTAAGGACAGTAGAGAAACTGCTGACTGGACACGCGTTACAATGGTTCCGTAGCTTCAGGTATACCTTTGACACTATGGGAGAATTCCGTGAAGCATTTCTGAAGAAGTATTGGAGCCTTGTCTCGCAACAGAACCTGAGGATGGAACTATACGCGCGCCGCTATAGTACCACATCACCCACAAAATATTCAGAATATTTCATCACACAGCTACACCGGATGAAAGAGTTGGATATGCCTCCATCAGAAGAAGAGATGATCACCGCCATTGAGAAGCAATTGCCAGTCGGGGTTCAACAGATCATGGCGGCAGCGAACGTACGGACAGCGGTACATGCCGAGGAGATATTAAGAAACCTCGATGAGACGACGATCCACAGTCCACAAAGATCAGGTCGAATGACTGAAAATGTAAACGTGGTCGGCCTAGAAGAAGCACCTAGACGACGCATGAAAGACCAAAGTACAGACGCCATGGACATGAGGCAGAACTGGGAACGTCGGGAATACCAAGATCAAGAACTGAGGCCCCCGTGGTATGGTAACCGAGGAAATAATAACTGGAGGTCGTCCCAAAGACAAAATGAACCACGGAGAGGACATCGTGGATCATACAGGCCGTATAACAAGAGAGGTGGGCGTTTTCAACGCGGAAGGCCACCGTGGGACCAAAACAGAGAGCCAGAAGTGAGATGGGACTTGCCAGATGACCACAGAGAGGAAATGGAAAGGTGGCACAGCGATTCGGAGCGGTATTTGGCAGAATTACGTGCCAAAGAATCGGCCGAACAAAGTAAGAAAGACAAATGGAACAGGGGAATGAATGATCGAAGGGATCCAGATGTCATCGAACAGGGAGCTGAGAGCCTGGAACTCCAGAATACCCGGAGGAACAACAATCAATCATCCGGAGGTACACCAGATAGGAATGGCAACAACGAGGAAAAAAACGCCAATTTTAGAAGATGGGAACGTCGCTAGTGCACAAAACAGTCACAATGCAAAGTATATGGTAGTAGCGCAGATCAGTGACTGGGTCATCAAAGAAGAGGACTTGACGGAGGACACAAGAGGGCCAAAGATTAATACAATTCGAGAATTACCCATAATTTACGCCCGAGTGGGAGGTCTAACGGTACGATGTATGGTAGATACGGGTGCCAGCATCAGTATAGCTTCCCAGGCATTAGTTAAAGAGTTGGAGAGATTGGGGAAGGTTCCCGTGATGCCAATTTCTAACATCACAGTCAAGGGCATTATCCCAGACAAGTCCGCAGTCTGTAAGTTCCAAGCTTTGTTGGACATTACACTGCAAGGACATAATATGCCGCATTCGTTCATCATAATGAACAAGATAAATTATAACATTATCTTGGGAGCGGACTTCATTCGAGAATATAAAGCAGTAATCAACCTATATGAAAACACCATTTGCTTTAAATATATTGGAGAGGACAATCATTTGGACATGCAATTAAATACGGATATTCCAAGAGATGGCGAAGAGATATGGACATTGTGCACCACTGAAGAGATGGAAGCATATGAGAAAATCGACGAAAGGTTAAGGGATATTGAGGATGATTTAATGGAACCTGAATCCTGGGTCATGGCGCTAGAAGAATTGGAAGACAGAGTTACTGACGCTTTTGAGGAGAAGGCTCGTGAAGCAAAGATAAATGAGGAGAACAGGATCAAATTGATGGACATGTTAAAGCGACACGAACCGGTTTTTAATTCTAAACCCGGTAAGATAGAACATTTCAAGTACCAAATGCAGGTCAACGATTGGTCACCGTTTAGGAAAAAGCCTTATCCGATAGCCGAAAAACATATGAATGAGGTGAAAGAAACCATCAAGCAAATGGAGGATGCTGGAGTCATAGTTAAGATGGCTACCCCATTCGTGAGTCCGTTGGTTGTAGTCAAGAAACCCAATGGCTCTGTTCGAATATGTCTGGACGCCAGGACAATTAATGAACGATTGATTCCTGAATATGACCAAGCTCCAGCGATCAAAGAGGTCATAAACAAATTCCAGAACAAGATATATTTTTCATCGATAGACTTGACTAGTAGCTATCACCATTTGGAACTGGATGACAAGTCAAGGTTGTTGACTGGATTCCTATTTAATCAGCAAACTTATGCATTTCAAAGATTACCATTCGGTATCAAAACAGCAGGTTCGGCACTCATACGAGCGTTAGACCGGAACCTGACGTCGGAAGTCAAGGATGCCACTGTAAGATATGTCGATGACATACTCTTGGCGTCTGATAATTTGGATGATCACCTCACGAATTTAGAGAAATTACTAGACAATTTGGAGAAGGCCAATTTCAAAATTAACATCCAAAAATCTCATTTTTGCCAGAAGGAGGTACTCTATTTAGGCCACATCATCGATGGTGAAGGAGTACGCCCAAATCCTGCGAAACTAGAGGCTATTCGGAACTTTCCTAAACCAAACAGGGTAAAACACGTCCGCCAATTTCTGGGCATTTGCAATTTCTTTGCAAATCATTGTCCCGGGTATACTGAGGCTGTGGCGCCACTACAGGATATGCTTCGTAAGAACAGCAAATGGGCATGGAAGGAAGAATGCGACGCGGCTTTTCGGAAAACGAAGGAATTACTAACCAATAGTATTAAATTGGGTTACCCGGATTTCTCAAGAAAATTTATAATTCAAACCGACGCCTCACGGATTGGAATTGGATGCATGCTGTACCAAGAAGATCCAAACAACCCTCGAGAACGATCTTACTTGGCATTTTCTAGCCGTAAGCTAAAGACACACGAGCGAAATTACACAGTAACGGAATTGGAACTTCTATCCATCATTTTTGCTTTACAACAATGGAGGAAGACTGTCTATGGTTTCGAGATTTTGATAAGAACCGACCACAAGAGCCTTATTTTCCTATTGAAAACTCCCATGGCTAGTGAGCGAGTGAACAGATGGTCGTTATATGTTCAACAGTTCAATATTGACATTGAACACTGCCCAGGAAGATTCAATGTGATACCCGACGCATTAAGTCGAAACCCAGAACGAGGAGAAGGAGTAGTATCTGTACATCAAGTCGAGCTCACTCAGGCAGATCAGGAATTTTTGGTTAAACTGGGAGAAATTCAGGCTGAACAAGTTAAGGATCCGTGGATGAATATGATCATCGATTATTTAAGAGGAAGATTGCAACGAGGAACGCCCGCGTATTTGGAAGCGGAGAAAATTTCGACAAGTTATATTTGGTATAATAACCTGCTGCACAAGTACGTGGATCCCGATCGCGTGAAATCAAGGATTGTGGTGCCACCTTCTTTACAGAGAGGTCTAGTCTGGCACGCACATAGCATATCTGGACATGGAGGAATCGATAAGACAAGTGCTCTTATTCAAGAAGCATTTGTATGGCCCAAATTAAGGGAAACCATTCGCAGTGTTTTGAAGACCTGTGATAAATGTCAAAGGGTTAAGCCAAACTCATTCCTCATGAAGCAATATCCCAAACCTCTACTGCCACAGAAGCCGTGCGAACTGGTCGCCATGGATGGTTATGGTCCGTTACCAAAAGGCAGAAGAGGATGCAAATACATTCTCGTCAGCATCGATGTATTTACAAAATACGTGGTGTTATGTCCAGTTCAGAAGTTAAACACTAAACAGGTACTGAACAGAATTAAGGCAAGGGTAATTCCAACGTTAGGGAAGATGGAATTCTGTCTTACGGACCACGGCAGTTATTTCACTAGTGCCGAGTTTAGGAGTGAGATGGTTAGGTTAGATGTCCGGCACGTGTTGAGTTCAGTGCGCCATCCTGAGGGAAATCCATCAGAAAGAATAATGCGGGAGATCGCAAAATATTGCCGAATTTACTGTTCTGATCAGCATTGGAAGTGGGTCGACGTATTACCCGTAATGGAATTCTGTATAAACAATACGATCCATGAAAGCACAGGACAGATCCCCACAGTCCTCCACTTAAATCGATGTCCGGATCGACCGTGGAAGAACATCTTACCGTGTCCATTGGACGCACGACCAAGCCATGAATTAACCATACAGGCCACGGCAACTTATTTGAAGAAACAAGCTAATCGTCGATTACGTAGAATGCGTAATAAAAGATTTCACCGTCCTTTGGAATTGGAAGAATTGGTCTTGGTGAAACGACCAGCAGTGTCCGATCCAGCGAAGCGAATATACTCAAAATTTTGCGAGATATTCTATGGACCGTACCGAGTCATAAAGGTGATTGGAAATAATGCTTATAAAGTGAAACACCTACGCACTGGAGTCGAGTCTGTCTATAACGCACAGAATCTAAAACTGTACTATCCCGCCGAAGAAGATGAGGTCCAACATCGAGTCAACGTAGTGGAGAAGAAAGAAGAAGGGGAAGATCCATTCCAAGTAGAAGAACCATCGGAAGCAGAAGAAGAGAATCAACGGACAAATAATCTCGACTTTCAATGGGTAACGCTGCGTGAAGAATTTGATAATGCTAAGAGAGAGTAAACTAAGGATAAATGCAGAATTTAAAGCTGAGAATAAGAGGCTGCTTGAAGAATTTCACGATCCGAATTAATTTGGAGTCCATTAGAAAGCCAATTTCGAAAGAAGGTCGATGAGGAAGACATGACATTGTTAAAATGGATTATGTTGCCGAGTATTGTTGAATTGTAAAAACTCTTCGTAACCTCAGCAGTTTTTCCAAACTAAGAAGGAGGGAGATGTGCCCTTGACCTACGTCTTAGGCCAAGGACACATTACGTCACTGGAGTACTTATATAGGACAATGTCATGATGTTAATGAGAATGAAATCATCATTATGTAATGATTATAATGATAACTAGGATCTTTCTGCCGTGTTGAAGACCACATATACTGTATATGGCTTGGCAGTTTTGACAGGGAGAAATTTATGGTTTTCACACAATGGGCAGAGCAGGTGCGTCACAAGTCGCTTGCCTGCAAGTTTCAGAGCAGGAGCACTCCAGCGAATTCTGAGAATCTTGCCAAAACGCAGTAGCTATCTCAAGTTAGCACGCAGTAGATGCTTGACTCCGCCCTCAAAGAGTACGCCTCAGTTGGTTACAAGAGATCAAGACATTACATGAATGATCTGAAACGCCCAGGATGAATCTAATTATCATCAAGAATTTTGGGAATGCGGTAACGGATTAAATATCTCTGTGTTCATCGAATGAAAGTAGTCCCTGCGCAAGGAAATCTGACAACGTCGAGTGTGTGAGAGAGAGAACATAGCGTCCTTCAACAAGAAATTAGTTCTACCCAAGCGCTGATGATATAAATTTAGCCTATGATCGAGTTCCGTCGTGAATCATATGATTAGCAAGGCCATATTTTTATGTATGAATTAAGGTACCTGATTACTGTAGCCTATGATTGTGAAGGGAGCATTTGGTGTCGTATGTGCAAAACTGTGAATTGGCAACCATTTTGTCATATATGTGGGTGAAGTCTGTGACAGGGACATTGTTCATCTTTCAGCCAACGTTAGTGGATGCGGGCCATATGTAGCACCACGCCAGGCATTAATGTACGAGACGCATAGTCCATTGTTCGGCTGATGCGAAATAATATTAAAAATGAATACTAAGTTGTGAATATGTATAACAGAAAGGAAAGATGTGAAATCATATATAATTCGAGTGAAAATATATAACAGAAAAATGTATCCGCCATGAGTGTGTAGCCCACTAATGTGTAATCTTTTTTTTAGTGGTGCATAAATTTAATCAAATATGTGTGTGTGTGCATTTTAAAAGGGTGCTGGCTTATAGCGACCTAGTGATAATGGAGGGTTGCAGTGATATTATCGAGTGGTTCTACATCATCGTGATGGGATTCGAACCGGCCATGGAGGTCATGTGTTAAGTTATACTGTTGCGGGCCTCTGGTCCAACTCTTGCAAATGATGAAGGAAGTCTTCAATATGATAAGTACCTTTTGATTATATTTTAAAGCGTCAAATAATTCATGGATTTTATCGCCATAATGTTAGCATGTTATTTGTTTTCTTTTGATTTGTTTTATCTTGTGTGTACAATGACCGTGTCAATGGCGACCATAGTTGTGCATCTGAAGGAGCTGGGTACGCTCATAAGGATTAAGGATCAGAATAATTATTTTAATGAATTAAAAGTGCCTAACTTAACGTAAGGATGTTGCTAGGTAATCGTATCCGTACATAAAACACATGGTAGAATTCCCTATTTTATTTATAGATGTGTGTTAGAAATATCCCCTGTGTTTTCCACCCAAATAGAACGAACGAAGCATGGTATTTCGATAGGTGCCCTTTCCAGGCAAAATCTCATTATTTCGTGTAATTGACCAGAGATAGTAATTTATGTATTTACTTACCGGATGAATTAATAGCCGATGATTTTTTTTGGGACGATATTTAAAGGACCATGGTGTATTGTGATGGATGATATGGAGTATTATGGTGTAGCAATGAGTAAAGTTTATAGGACAGTTTACAAAGGCGTGAATTATGTCAGATGAGAGGTAGTATGATAAGTTTACAATGATATGAGTGACGGCTGACCCAGCCTCACTAATTGTTATATTAGTTTTTATTGAACGCGTGTGATATTTAAGGCCATACAGGTAAGATGTTGTAAGGAGGAATCTACGATGAAATAAGATAAAATAGATAATGATGCCAGGTAATAAGACCTGAGGGAAGATGTCGGATGAAAGTATGATAAGTTGTATGTGTAAGGTAGTGGCCATCAAGCGCAGATAAAATAATGCTATAATTAATCTATATCCAAATGAGAGCGTCCCGCTCCACATTTAGAATACTAAGATCCAGTCCGATCAGCTGGTGAGAATACAGTCAAATATTAGCCCGGGGGAAGGGGTGAAGACTTGCATTTCTACCTTTCACGGTCAAGGTCAGCCAGCAGGCGAGGCCAGTCCATTGTCACTTTCCACAAAGAGAAGGAGCCCATTCAGGACTCGGGTGCTTGTCGCGGCGATTCTTTTAAATTTTTGTTATGTTTGGTCCCAAGTTTAATATTCACGTAAGGGTATGTTAGGTCACTACCCTGATGCCTCCAATCGATAGCGTTTCTTTTACTGGTCATTTTGATATGAGGGACGGTTTTGTCTGCTGATCATACAGTCCCGGGTTCGATATCCGTTTGTTGTGCCTGGTCCAGAAACTATTTTAAACGGGTGCTAGGTAGGCAGTAACCTTGCGGTCCCGTGTTCGAAATCCTTTTATTCATACCTGGTCGATCAGTCTTTTTAAATGGGTACTAGCTAGACAGTGACCTTAGAGTCCTGTGTTCATGAATAAGTATTTTCGGTCCTGGAAAATAATTATTATTAGTTTTTTTATAGTTAATATTGGTTCAAAATTATCTTGAGATTTCTTTTTCTCGATGATTGTTGAACGGACCATGCTTTGTTCTATTGTAACCTCGTTCTGCGAGATAAGGCATTCAAGGTAAGAAATGTGTAGGTAGCGAATACCCCTAAATACATATTGACCCTATTGAATAAGCCGCTAAGAACATGTTTGTGCCATGTCTATCTTTTTCAGGGGTCGCGGCTTCAAATACATTCACCGTTGTTTAACATAACACTGATACAAGGTATTTCTTCTGTGCCATGTCTATCTTTTTCAGGGGTCGCGGCTTCAAATACATTCACCGTTGCTTAACGTGACTCTGACACGATACGATTACTTTAATAATGTTTGGTTGGAATTATTCATTCTTTTTCATGTCTATCCAACCCAAGTTTGAAAGGCAAATGATTAGTCATCATTTTTATGATGCTATTTTGTTTGTTTGTTTTAAGGCATTTTTCCTAGTTTGTTTATTAAATATCCATGAATTATTTGACAAGGCATCGGGTGCTTGGTTCGAGAATGTATCACGTCGAACGCAAGGGCCGAAGCCAGGCTTATCATATCGCTAATATGTTAATGTAATATGTGACAATTTGTAAGTGTGTTTCAAGGCTAAGTAAATTCAATGGCTTCATTGATTCAGCTAATTTGTTTTAAAGCTAAGACGTCCAAAGTAACGTCGGGATTGAATATTAAGATTCCGTACGGAAAGGCTTCCATAATTAATTTACAAGAGTATGTAAATAAGATGCATAAATCATATTCATGTTCGCAGATAGAAATACATAATTAATGCCATGAAGGTTAAGATTTGATATGAGGGTAAACTTTTATTTAACGGAGGGATTCTAGTAAATGTTAATTAAACGCCATTAATAATTAAATAAGCCAATGGCTAGGCTATAATGTATACTTCGGAATGGCCATGGATGTCTCTGATATTTGAACATACCATGTATCTGAAATGTAATTGGATGATATTAGACTCAATGATTATTATGTTTACTCAGATTAATGATTGATTAATTTCGTATAAATGGATTTCTTTTTCTTAATCCATACTGTTGTTACAGTTGACCGGACCCTCTTGATCCATCATCTCTTAATAACTTAACTTTCTGATGATATCTTATCATCGTAATTAATAAATTTGATTATGGCAATTAATGCTAATTGGTGTTAACCAGATTTCATTTTTGATTCATTTTCTTTTTTTTTGCCATATGATTGGTTTTTATTTGTCAATAAATTTGATTGTAATCATACATCATAACTACTATGATAAGTATTAATTGATGCTGATTAGCATTTAATTGGTGGTTTTTGGACATTAATTAGTCCATTGTTTATATTTTTGATTTCGACTTAATTTTATTGATTCCGTATTTGATTTATTTTACCTTTGAGTTATTATTATTATTATTATTTTAAATTTCATTTCTACTATTTTGGTTTTATTTCATTTATTTGTTTTTGCTGTACTGGTGTTGGTGCATTAAATTTGTTTATTCTCATTCAGAATCTGTGTGTGATGAATTTTATTCAGCCCTAGTGATCTTCCTATAATATCCAGAACAGTTTCATATTCAAGCTAGTGTACCGTTCATGCCCCGACGACAGAGTCCTGTTCTGAAGGCCTTGTGCAAGGGTACAATACTAACTAATAGATTTCATTCAAAATTGGTACAACAATAGATCATATTATTTCAGATTATTTCTGACCATTACATGCATAACATTGTTGCCAACATGACTTTACGCGCGCTGTTAGATCCAATGTTTAACTGCATGTAACGTCCATGCTGTTCATTGGACTTCAACCAAATTTTGTATTCTGTACGGTACCTTAAGAGATGGAACTAAGAATATATTCAGTCACCAGGGCTGCCAACTGTAGTGCTCTATTAGGCTACATTATGCCAGGTATACAATATTTCGAACTAATTAGAAATGTTCGATATTAGCAACTTAATTTCGTCATTATTCTAGATAGATCCATATAGATTAATCATTGGCATGAATCTTAAATTTTAAGAAAAGTAGGCTCTTTAGTTCGTCACGGAACTTCTTGTTTCTTTCACTGTTAATTTTACTTCTGACCCTTCCTTGGGGTCTTCATCTGTTATTTAATGTTAGTAGAGGTGTCATATTACTTCTGTTATAACTTGCCACGGTGGATGAGTGGATAGCGTGTCGGTCTACTAACCCCAAGATTGCAGGTTCGCTCCTGGCCGTGGCAAGTGATTTTTTGAAAGGCGGCAAAAATACGACACGCATGTCATACGATGTTGGCATGTCAAAGCACCCATTTGAATTCAGTAGGCCGTGTTCATAATGGCAAAATTAATCTCGGGAGTTTCCGCCAACACAAAGTTCCTCATTTCTCTACTAGAAAGCGCTATAGTGTTCAAGGAGCTTAGATATCTAACCTCCTTGACTTTCATAGCGATTCAAGGAACAACGAAATTCGACATGCAAGCTACCCTCTGGGAGTCAAGTTACAAAGCTTGCACCCGGCATCCGAGGCCATACGATAATATATATTATACTTCTGTTATCTTTGTTTTACATTTATGGTTTTCATCGTGAGTTCTTTCTTCGTGGCTATCGTCATAATTACCTTCGAAACATCCGTGTAGAGAATGCCAGCGTCCGGAAACTGGTGACTATGTTGTGGAAATATTTCACCTTAGATAACTTAGCCGCATAGTATTGTATGTTGACGCACTGAGCTAGCTGATAGATGAAGAATACCAACAGCGTCTCCTTTTAGCATTTCAAGCTGCAAGTCAGCAAGAAGATATAGGTTCTTTGTAGGGCCTATACCCACAATTATTATTCCCATTTCAACGGGTTGGCGATAAGATGCGATGAATTCCTATGTGGCGGATTGTTTCTACGGACGGGTGCACTTTCTGACTTCAACCTCGTGCGATGAGCTAATGAGTGGTGAAATTACTGACGTTTAATGAAACTAGGCAAGGAGTGGGAAGGTAGTGGCCGTGGACTATTAGAAGGCACCGTCTGGGTAGTTTATTGGCTGAGGAATAACCCACCCACCAAGGGAAGATGATTAAGAAAAGGAAGTAGATTTTGGATTGGAGAAAAAGGATAGAAAAATAGGAGGAGAGTCCCACAAAATTAATAAGTTTAACTTTAAACACACTTAAAGGTGGTTGCCACCGAAACTCCGCTCTCGGATACCTAAAATGAGTAAGGACTTGGTCTAAGCTGACGAGAAACACAGATAGAACTTGGGCGGTTTGCAAGAGATTGGCTTTCGTATAATCCCTCTCAAGCATATATAAAACTACTATGGGGAAGAGTGCTGGTCTGGCAAGACTGAGAGTAACAAATTTACTGTATGTCTGCTCAAAGAAATTCGTTTTTGCAAAATAATTCGAAGAATGCCAATGATTTAACTCGGGTTTGGTATTTTCAATTTCCAAAATTATGGAGTTCCGGCAAAAGCGACCAAGTGTCTCTAAGAAGGAAAATGATAAAAGATTATGCCTTATAGAGTAATTTTGGTAAATGAACCAATGGTTGTATTGGAAAATGGCTAAGCTTTTACTCAGCGAGGAGCCGGCTAAAAGTTTAGACAAAAAGAAACACTTGTCTTTTAGAAAACTGACCATAAGTTTTCGGAGAGGTTCTCCACAAGCAGGTAGCTGGCTTAGCGAGCTTTACTTGCCTTACTGGCCAATTAGAATTAGCTATTAAAGCTAATAGAAACTTTAGTAAGATGAAAATTAAGAGTTCTTGCTCAAATGCAACAAATGGTGAAAGCCCTATTAATGATTTTAATGGCATTGAGTAAGGAGAGCCAAGGAAGACAGGATTTTGCCTAAACTTTGTATTAGAAAATGAAAAAGCGAAAAGAAACGCTTGATTTATTTAACAAATTAGAGGAAGTTGATATCTTTAACAATTAAATATGTTTCAATCTTATTAACAATTTGGGGTCGCAGACCTCCGACAACATTTAGAAATTGCTCCAGGCAAATAATAATTCTTAAGGTTTTAAACCTGGTACTAAAATCTTTGTAAGATTTTAAAAAGGCAATGAAATGATTAAACTTTAAACATTAAATTGAGTACAAGGAGTGTACTATAAGAAATTTCTGAAAGAATATTCTAGAGAGTATAACAACTTCGAAAATAACAATAAGGAAAACATAAAAAATAAAATAGAAGTTCCTACAACTTCTTATATTTAAACAGAATTACTATATGAGAATTATACAAAAGAGGGCAGGTCACTTACTGTGAAACCTGAAGAGATAATCAAAAGGAAGGTTCTCGACCTCCTATATTTTAGATAGGAATCACGAGCCAAATAGGGCAGTTTCCATTTAGTGAGACCTAAAAATAACTCACACAAGAGTTGAAAGAATTGTTTTCCCTTATTTGAAGGGAGAAACAATGTAAGTTTGAAACGTGTATAAACCACGTAATTATACAGCAATTACTTAATGATAAACAAGCAAAATGGAAGGGCACTTCACAGAGTGACACCTTATTGAAACAGACCTAAATTTAAAAGTTTATTACGAATTGTTAGTAAGAGGTTAGGAAAGAGAAATAGGGGATTGAGGAAAAATGTTTATGGCCTTATTTAAATATAAACGGACGATCGCGACGCGGTAGAAAAGTTGAGCAAGCACTGGTTTTCACTATAGTTGGTTGAAATATATGAAAAGTTCACTGTGGAAACACAAAGTTTATGGGAAAGAAAGTTATTGCAATGATAACTGGTTTCACTAGGTAGGCGAGAGTCTATTTCTTGAGAAAGTTGTAAATTACAATTAAATGCGCCATAGAAAATTCCAGCGGTGGACGAAAATTCACTATTGTAGTAATTTAGAAGTAAGATTCTTCAATTTTAAATAGCATTCTCACAAATAAGTGAGAAATACATGACGGCAGGACTTGCAGAAAAAGTAAAAGATCTGGAAGGTTCCAGAACGATCTTAGTAGAAAAATGGGCTAATGTAAATCCAACGGAGGAACTAGCTTGGTGAATTATAGACAGCGGGTATTAGATAATATCCCACGTAGCGAGAGGATTTCTCATTTAAATAGCTTAAGAAAAGCTCTTTTCTAGTAAGGTTGGCTTGTACGAACAAAAGCTCAACATGGCAAATCCCACGAAGAATGATTTTTGCCCCAAAATAAATAATCTCACACTGTCTATAAAAGTATCGTTAAAAGCACGTGAAAGTTAAAACCATGAAGATGAGGTTAAAACTTTAAGATGGTACTTATCTTGATTTCATGTTGAAGGCGAAGTTCCGTATGACGATAACTACTTTGCCAACATGGCGTAGAAGAGAGTATGCCTCTTGGTTTGAGGAGGCTGGCTCGAGAGGAGCCTTAACTGATCGAGTCAACTGCCGACTGAGAAGTGAGACCTGCTCAACGGAGCACGGAGGGTCCAAGGAAGGGAAAAAGAGTGGGGGGTAGGAAACAAAAGGAGAACATATAAACATAACCAACTTATCAAAAATAAATGTTCTTCTTGATGAATGGTCTTCAAGGAGTTGATAGTAGGCGATACTAGCGCAGCATGATGAGTAAAGAAGTAGACGTAGTCCTCTTGCTCAAGGAGAAAATAGCTGGCGATGGTAACAGGATCTGGTGGCCAGATGGAGAAGGAATTCCTCTTGCACGGGGAAGAGTTGAAGAGCTTCAGATATTCGCTGCTATATGACGCTAGGTGGGTCATAGAATATATATCTGGAACAGACTCATAAAAGATATAAGCGACCTGAACCCCTAAGAGAAAACAGAAGATCCCTGTTGGTGTTTGACAAAGAGGAAGGAAAGAACATGCAAAAGCATTGAAAATTATAATCTCTGGTACCGTGTATTCCAAGAATACACCATACTGGGAGGGGAACACCAACAGAGAGCAAATAAGCAGTTACACATTTAATGGAAGAGGAGCGATCAAAGACAGGGGTCTTGTAATCGAACCGTTAGTGGTCAAGACTCTGACCACCCTGACTCTCCCATCTCTTCCAGGATAACACTCGGTCACTCTACCAGAAGTCCAGACCAGAGGGGGAGAAACATCCCTAACCAAGACCAAGTCCCCCACTTTAATGTCGGGACTGGAAAGAAACCACTTCTGCCTCCGTTGCAAGGAAGTTAAATATTCCAAGTTCCATCTCTTCCAAAAAGAATTACGGAGGGCTTCAAGTTTACGCCATGCGATAGGTAGATTAGAATCCCTGTAAGAATTGGGAAGAGGAGGAGGGGCAGAAAGAGAAGTGCCGATAAGGAAGTGACCAGGGGTGAGTGGAAGTAGGTCATCAGGGTCATTGGAAAGCGGAGTTAACGGGCGAGAGTTAACAACACCTTCAATCAGAACAGACAGTGAATTGAATTCTTCATAAGTCAGAATTCGATTACCTAAGACTTTTCTTAAATGACGTTTAGTGAGCTTTACGCAAGATTCCCACCTACCACCGTGATGAGGAGCGTAAGGAGGTATAAAGCGCCATTTGAAACCTTTTGAATAAGAAAAATTAGAAATTTGTTCCATGGCAGGAGAGGAAGTGAGAGCTTTCTTCCACAGGGAAGCTGCGCCCTGAAAAGTGGAAGCATTGTCAGAGAACATCTCAGAAGGAACACCACGCCTAGCAGTGAAACGAGAGTCAGCTGATAAAAAATAAGAAGTAGAAGCATTCGTTACTAGTTCCAAGTGGATTGCACCGGTAACCATGCAAACAAAGAGAGAAACATAAAGCTTACCAAACAATTTGCGTTTAGCTTCAGGAGAATTTCGTTAATATTGGAACGGACCCATATAGTCCACACCAGTTAAAGCAAATGGGCGTATAGGAGAAGAGCGAAAGGAAGGCAAATCGCTCATTAATTGAGTTTTGATTTTAGGTTTCGCTTTGAAACAAGGAATGCACTTGTGAATTACAGAAGAAACTTCATGAATTCCATTTATAATCCAGTACTTTTCCCTTAAGAGGCAAAGCAGAGTGCGTGTACCAACATGAAGATTACGGTAATGAAAGTCACGTATAATTAAGGAAGTTACGTGATGTTTGGAAGGCAAAATAACGGGATGCTTTTTGTCCTCAGAGAGCAAAGATTGCGAAAGTCTTCCACCTACCCTGAGTAACCCATGGTCATCAAGGAACGGGGCCAAAGCACGAAGACGACTGGATTTGGGAAGATCCCTTTTAGAAGAAAGTAAAGACAATTCAGAAGAAAAGGCTTCTTGCTGTGTCAGTTGTAAAACCTTAATGGTAGCGAGAATCAGTTCATGATTGGTAAGATGTGGTTTAGGGAGAAGAGGTTGGTCAACCACAAGATATTTCCATCTAAGGAGATAGGCGACAATTCGTAGTAATTTATGAAAGGAAGAGTAGCGGGACAACAAGGGATGAGAAGCGTTGGAAACAAGACACGAAGCAATGGATAGAGGTACTTTAGCGTCAGGCAAGTTGGAGTTTGTAGCTGGGGGTTTAGAAGGCCATGAAGAAGATTCTTCGATTAGCCACGAAGGCCCATGCCAGTATAATGGGGAAGCTGCCAATTGAGAGGGTAAACAACCACGAGAGATAATATCGGGTGGATTATCAGCACCGGGCACATGCCTCCATTGACATCCAGAAGAAAGAGTTTGAATTTTGGAAACTCTGTTTGCAACAAAAGTTTGCCAATGAGAGGGTCTCTTGGCGATCCACGAAAGAGTGATCATGGAATCGCTCCAGAGATAGATTTGCGAGAATTCGACTTTTAATACTTCCCGTAACTTCTTAACAAGTTCGGCAGCCATGAGTGCAGCGCACAATTCAAGCCTAGGCAAGGTAATAGCTTTAAGAGGAGCGACTTTCGATTTGGCACAAACAAGGTTGGAAACTGAAGATCCATAGAATGAACCGTGATAAACTAAATATGCGCAGCAACCATAAGCTCTTTCGGAACTATCCGCGAACACATGAAGGAAAAAGGGTGTATTAGAATGAGAGCTAATTAAATTCCTGGGAATTTCAATGAGGGAAAGATCCAACAAATTACTGCGAAACGAGAGCCAGCGATTAAGAAAAGAAAGAGGGACAGTATCATCCCATTCTCACTTAAGCGACCACAGCTCTTGCATGAAGAGTTTGGCTATAACGATGACTGGGGCAAGGAATTGAAGTGGATCAAAATTTTTTGCAATTTCAGAGAAAATTTGTTTTTTGTATTAGGAAGCTCTTCTGCGAGCGAAACTTTATAGATATGAGTGTCAGTGCTAGTGCACCAGTGAACTCCTAGAGTTTTTATAGATTCGGAGTTTCCACAAATTTCGACAGAAGAAGGATCTACGTCTTCGATGGGAAACTGAGCGAGAAACTCAGGGGAGTTGGAGTTCCACTTATGGAGTGGGAAACCTCCATTCCTTAGTAATGCCTGAAGTTCTAAAGATACAAAAGAAGCTTCCTCCAAAGAGGGGAAGGATTGCAAATAATCGTCGACATAGAATGACGTAGTTAGTGCTTCAGAGGCTTTGGGGTTAAATAAATGACCATCTTGAGAGGCTAGCAAGTGTAGGGATCGGATAGCAAGGAAAGCAGAGGGTTTTAAGCCATAAGTAACCGTTTTCAAGCGAAATACCTTAATGGGCTTACTGGTTTCATCACGCCACAAGATTCTTTGAAGATCTCGTTGTTCTGGTTGAATTAACACTTGACGGTACATCTGTTTTATGTCGGCTATGACAGCTATGGGAAATAATCGAAAGTTTAAGAGTATAGCAGATAAATCTGATTGAATAGCAGGACCAGAATAAAGAGTGTCGTTAAGGCTGTTGCCATTAACGTCGGGTGATGAACCATTGAAAACAACTCGAATTTTATCTTTTACAAGAGGGTTTTTACACGGGATGATGATTTAAATAAACCGTTTCGATTGGGGGGTGTAATTCATCATCAGATTTGTTAACAACTTCCATATGATCTAAGCTTTCATACTCATCCATGAAATCAGTGTACTGTTGTTTAACAAGAGGTTCCTTTTTGAATTTGCTCTCGATAGCAAAGAGAGCTTTTCGAGCTTTAGGCTGAGAGTTGATAAGTTTAGGAGGATTGTGTAATCTTGGCATTTGAACAACGAACCGGCCATCAGAAGAACGAGTGGTGGTGTTCAAAAAAAGTTGCTCACAGAATTCATTTTCTGAAGAGGTTACATTAGGAGAATCAAAATTTTCAAGCCTCCAGAACTGTTCCAGGTCAGTATTGGAGAAGTAACATTGCGATGCGGGTTGAGGAAAATAATGGGGAAGTTGACCGGTGACGATCCATCCAAAATTAGTGTCTCTGGCGACCACGTTTGAGGATAACTTACGAACCTGTTTACGTAGGCAATTCCAGAAAACATTGGCACTAAAGAGTATGTCAATAGGGTTTTGCATATTGAAAAAAGGATCGGCTAGCCTTAAATGCGAGGGAATGTTTAACCCTGAAATATCCACAGAGTGACTTGGAGTGTCTTCTCCAATGCTATTAAGAATTAGACAATTAAGTTTAAGAAAGTTGTTTCTATGACAAGTATCTCTTATAGTTAGCTTTGAGAATTGTAAAGCTTGCGATTTTGAGCTGTTGATGCCTGACACGTTGATAGAAGTGGGGTTTACAGGTAGACCTAGTTTTCTAATCAAGGAATTAGACACAAAATCATGAGTTGCCGCTGAGTCTAGAAGACCGCGTGCACGGACCCAGTTGCCAAAGTTATCCTGAACTTCAATTTGAACAGTGGACAACAATACTTGGGCACTGCGTATGGACTTGGCATTTTGAATATACGATGAAGCATTAGAACTGTTAGCACTATCATTTTTCGGAGATGTAGATGCTGTCGATGACCTTGCCTGATCATGACGATGTAGCAAAGTATGATGAGACTTTTCACAATGGTAGCAAAGTCTTGTGGACTTGCAATTAGAAGCAGAATGCGTAGGCGCTAGGCAGTTGAAACAATGTTTGTTTTGAGAGACTAATTTTCGTCTGTCGTCGACTGACATTTCTTTAAAAGATTTGCAGAGGTATAGGGCATGGGGATCTTTACAAAGTATGCACTTTACAGGTTCGTTTAAACTTTTGCGAGGTTCGCTTTGCGTGTTTAAAACAATAGAGCTAGCAACACGACGTTCACTAGACCTAGTTGGGTAACCAGTAGTGTTTGATTTAAATTTGGATGAGCTGGACCCGGGTTTTTGGGTATTGGACGCTGAGCGTTCACTTTTGGGTTTGATGGACATTAATTCGAATTTGGAACTAGGAGATGAAGGTTCACTTTGATTAGCTAGAGCGGTTAAAAGTTGGCATCTAGCGTTTATGAAAGTAACTAAATGCTCGTAAGTGTAGTCGTCTTCTTTAGAAAGTTCAATTTCCCAAGCTTTGAGGGTAGCAGCATCAACTTTAGAGACTACTAAATGTATTAGGAAAGTATCCCAATGTTCAGTCGGTTGATCTAATTGGGACAAAGCTTTAACGTGGAGTTGGGTAGTGTCAACTAAAGTACGCAAACTAGTGACGTCATTGTGCTGTGACGCAGGTAGGTTAAATAGAGCCTTCATATGGCGTTGAATACGTAAACGTAAATTTCCATATCTTTCCTTTAATAAGTTAAAGGCAATGGGGTAATTTTCGGCACGTAGGGGAAGTGCTTCGACCAACTGCAAAGCTTGACCTCGGAGGATAGATCTCAAATAATGAAACTTGTAAATAACTTGAATGTCTTCATTGTCATGAACAAGGGAGCAAAATAATTCATAGAAAGAATCCCAAGCAGATTCATCTCCAGAAAAATGGGGTAAATCTATTTTCGGTAAAGTTGGTTTGGGCTTGTGAGTGCCCTCACGGAAAGAAGTTTGTGGTTCGTGAAGGGAACCAAGAACAGAAGCGTCCTTTTCTGCTCCTCTTCGAGTTGGCGTATTATTTTGAAAGCAGAACCTATGCCTTCGTAATATAGGTTTTCTACTTCGACACGATCTTCTGTTTGATTGAGCATTCAAGTTTCTATTTCAGTTTGAATGTTACAGTAGTTTTCATAAGAACGTTCAAAATCCTTTACACGATGTTTCAACAATTGCGCTTCTGAGGGATCTAATTCTTTTATGTACCTTCTGAATCGGGTAATTTGCCCTTTATAGGATGCTCGTTTAGAAGTAAGTTTTTCATCCTTATCCTTATCAGTGGGAGCCATATTAAAGAAGGTAGATGAAAATGTAACTCATGAAACTGTGGAACCTTGTAAATGCTGTCAAGCTGGCAGCAGCGAATGAGTAGAAAGAACGGGACACACCAAAGGAGACAGGAGCGGCCTCTTTCCCGTTCACAGGCTTTGCAAGATGTGGTTATAGCTGGAAGATTCAAAGCAGATATTAATAATTTGCCAAGTATTGTCAAATGACACTTTTTTAAAAAGAAAAAATGGAAAATGGACTCTCCCGGGTTTCTGGGACCAAATTTTGGGTAGTTTATTGGCTGAGGAATAACCCACCCACCAAGGGAAGATGATTAAGAAAAGGAAGTAGATTTTGGATTGGAGAAAAGGGATAGAAAAATAGGAGGAGAGTCCCACAAAATTAATAAGTTTAACTTTAAACACACTTAAAGGTGGTTGCCACCGAAAATCCGCTCTCGGATACCTAAAATGAGTAAGGACTTGGTCTAAGCTGACGAGAAACACAGATAGAACTTGGGCGGTTTGCAAGAGATTGGCTTTCGTATAATCCCTCTCAAGCATATATAAAACTACTATGGGGAAGAGTGCTGGTCTGGCAAGACTGAGAGTAACAAATTTACTGTATGTCTGCTCAAAGAAATTCGTTTTTGCAAAATAATTCGAAGAATGCCAATGATTTAACTCGGGTTTGGTATTTTCAATTTCCAAAATTATGGAGTTCCGGCAAAAGCGACCAAGTGTCTCTAAGAAGGAAAATGATAAAAGATTATGCCTTATAGAGTAATTTTGGTAAATGAACCAATGGTTGCATTGGAAAATGGCTAAGCTTTTACTCAGCGAGGAGCCGGCTAAAAGTTTAGACAAAAAGAAACACTTGTCTTTTAGAAAACTGACCATAAGTTTTCGGAGAGGTTCTCCACAAGCAGGTAGCTGGCTTAGCGAGCTTTACTTGCCTTACTGGCCAATTAGAATTAGCTATTAAAGCTAATAGAAACTTTAGTAAGATGAAAATTAAGAGTTCTTGCTCAAATGCAACAAATGGTGAAAGCCCTATTAATGATTTTAATGGCATTGAGTAAGGAGAGCCAAGGAAGACAGGATTTTGCCTAAACTTTGTATTAGAAAATGAAAAAGCGAAAAGAAACGCTTGATTTATTTAACAAATTAGAGGAAGTTGATATCTTTAACAATTAAATATGTTTCAATCTTATTAACAATTTGGGGTCGCAGACCTCCGACAACTTTTAGAAATTGCTCCAGGCAAATAATAATTCTTAAGGTTTTAAACCTGGTACTAAAATCTTTGTAAGATTTTAAAAAGGCAATGAAATGATTAAAGTTTAAACATTAAATTGAGTACAAGGAGTGTACTATAACTAATTTCTGAAAGAATATTCTAGAGAGTATAACAACTTCGAAAATAACAATAAAGAAAACATAAAAAATAAAATAGAAGTTCCTACATCATCTTATATTTAAACAGAATTACTATATGAGAATTATACAAAAGAGGGCAGGTCACTTACTGTGAAACCTGAAGAGATAATCAAAAGGAAGGTTCTCGACCTCCTATATTTTAGATAGGAATCACGAGCCAAATAGGGCAGTTTCCATTTAGTGAGACCTAAAAATAACTCACACAAGAGTTGAAAGAATTGTTTTCCCTTATTTGAAGGGAGAAACAATGTAAGTTTGAAACGTGTATAAACCACGTAATTATACAGCAATTACTTAATGATAAACAAGCAAAATGGAAGGGCACTTCATAGAGTGACACCTTATTGAAACAGACCTAAATTTAAAAGTTTATTACGAATTGTTAGTAAGAGGTTAGGAAAGAGAAATAGGGGATTGAGGAAAAATGTTCATGGCCTTATTTAAATATAAACGGACGATCGCGACGCGGTAGAAAAGTTGAGCAAGCACTGGTTTTCACTATAGTTGGTTGAAATATATGAAAAGTTCACTGTGGAAACACAAAGTTTATGGGAAAGAAAGTTATTGCAATGATAACTGGTTTCACTAGGTAGGCGAGAGTCTATTTCTTGAGAAAGTTGTAAATTACAATTAAATGCGCCATAGAAAATTTCAGCGGTGGACGAAAATTCACTATTGTAGTAATTTAGAAGTAAGATTCTTCAATTTTAAATAGCATTCTCACAAATAAGTGAGAAATACATGACGGCAGGACTTGCAGAAAAAGTAAAAGATCTGGAAGGTTCCAGAACGATCTTAGTAGAAAAATGGGCTAATGTAAATCCAACGGAGGAACTAGCTTGGTGAATTATAGACAGCGGGTATTAGATAATATCCCACGTAGCGAGAGGATTTCTCATTTAAATAGCTTAAGAAAAGCTCTTTTCTAGTAAGGTTGGCTTGTACGAACAAAAGCTCAACATGGCAAATCCCACGAAGAATGATTTTTGACCCAAAATAAATAATCTCACACTGTCTATAAAAGTATCGTTAAAAGCACGTGAAAGTTAAAACCATGAAGATGAGGTTAAAACTTTAAGATGGTACTTATCTTGATTTCATGTTGAAGGCGAAGTTCCGTATGACGATAACTACTTTGCCAACATGGCGTAGAAGAGAGTATGCCTCTTGGTTTGAGGAGGCTGGCTCGAGAGGAGCCTTAACTGATCGAGTCAACTGCCGACTGAGAAGTGAGACCTGCTCAACGGAGCACGGAGGGTCCAAGGAAGGGAAAAAGTGTGGGGGTAGGAAACAAAAGGAGAACATATAAACATAACCAACTTATCAAAAATAAATGTTCTTCTTGATGAATGGTCTTCAAGGAGTTGATAGTAGGCGATACTAGCGCAGCATGATGAGTAAAGAAGTAGACGTAGTCCTCTTGCTCAAGGAGAAAATAGCTGGCGATGGTAACAGGATCTGGTGGCCAGATGGAGAAGGAATTCCTCTTGCACGGGGAAGAGTTGAAGAGCTTCAGATATTCGCTGCTATATGACGCTAGGTGGGTCATAGAATATATATCTGGAACAGACTCATAAAAGATATAAGCGACCTGAACCCCTAAGAGAAAACAGAAGATCCCTGTTGGTGTTTGACAAAGAGGAAGGAAAGAACATGCAAAAGCATTGAAAATTATAATCTCTGGTACCGTGTATTCCAAGAATACACCACCGTCCCAACATTTTCCTGGAGATCAATATGGGGGAACCACGGAAAACGCGAGATAAAATTCATTGTAATATATCTTGTACTTAAGAAGTTACAAGGAAAACGGATTTGAAAAGATACAGTTTTGAGAATATGAATGACAAAGTTATCTGATTCCTTAAATAGACTGCGTAATGCCTAAACTAATGCAGATATTAACTTTCACCATAATGAACTAGAAGAGTAAGGTAATATTTATAAAAATAATTTGAAAACGGAATTTTTCAAGGTGTTTAGTATACCGACCCGTTGTTGAAGGTGATGAAATGAACAATAAAATTGTGGCAATAAATAGTTGAGATAGGTTGAAATACTTGTTATTCTTATACCGCTCCGCATCCGCACGGCTGTTATCCGCATCCGCCCCGCATCCGCACGACTGCTATCCGCATCCGCACGACTTTTATCTGCATCCGCCCCGTATCCGCCCCGCATCCACGCGACTTTTATCCACAAGTTTATCCGAATCTACTGGCATTACAATAATATTTCCAATGTGTTGTTATACTTTATCTTTTAGACATTTGAGCAGAAAGTCGAACCCTTAGGCTATGTACTGTATGTCATGTGCTATGTCTAAAATGAATGTTATGCAGTCAGAATTGCAACCCTTTTAAGTTCGGAGTATTGATTGTGCTTAATGACATAATAACGTGTATGTCTACCCCTTATTATTCCCGTTTTTCCAACGGGGTCGGGGATGAGATGCGATGGAAGTCTTTGTGGCGATGGTTTTTACGGCCGGATGCCCTTCCTGACGCCAACCTCTTTAGAGGAGTTAATGAGAGATGAAATGAATGATGGTGAATGAAACTGGGCAAGGATGTGGAAGGAAGCGGCCGTGGCCTATCAGAAGGTACCGTCCCAGCATTTGCCTGGTGTTGAAAATGGGAAACCACGGAAAACCATTTCAAGGACGGTCGACGGTGGGGCTCGAACCCACGCGTCTACCGAGTCAGCAGAGAGCTTGGCCCCATGACCTAATGCTGCGCTTTAGCCAGCGTAGCCACAACTGTCGGTTAATGACATTATAAGGTAAATCATCATTTTACATTTGTCATGAAAAAACATAACGGAAAAATATGATATGTCATAAACATCCGGGCCCTAGTAAGAGAGAGTAGGGGAATTGTGCGAACTTAAGCAAGAATCGGTCTTGTGATGGTCTCATAATAGATAACACAGCTGCAGTTATGAATACGGGAGCCTTAGTAACTCTATATTCGATGTGCAGAAACAAATTTCATTCAAAAATAAATTTGGTGGACTATAATTCGAAATCTCGCAAATGTGCATTTGCGCACGATTTCTCACCCTGCAGGGTAATCATGCGCATGTGTTGGGAAATTATGCGCATGGGATGAGTGTTGGAAAGCCATATTAATACGATGTGAATTGGTTGAAACTAGCACTGAACATTAATATTAGAATATTCCAATGCATTTTACAATAGCATAACAATGCAATGATACTAAAATTCTGCAGTTTTGGATATTAGAATAAAATATCTTCGCTTCGTCAGCATTATAGGAGGCAAACCTATTTAGGCTTGTTCCTTCAGGTTGTCTCAACGTTAATGCAGGATATCTCTTCAAAAACGCATACAACCAATCTTTGCCTGCTAGACTTAACTTTATGGAAATTATGGGGAATCTTATTCTCCTCTGCAAACTTGTACTCTACCGTCTGACAACCTCGGTGGGCGTTAAGCCGTAAAATAATTTTGCAAATGTCAAAAGGAATTCGGATAATTATGACTTTATTTCGTTGGTAAAGACAGCTTTACGGACGAGGTGGAGAAAGACAATTTTGCAGCGACTGCTTTCGTAGGATTGACTGGGGAATGTTGAAACTTCTCCCCACTTCCCTTATTTTCCTCCCATGATCCCTAATTGCGCGTAGAG
Organism: Meconema thalassinum; assembly: GCA_946902985.2. Classification (NCBI taxonomy): domain Eukaryota; kingdom Metazoa; phylum Arthropoda; class Insecta; order Orthoptera; family Tettigoniidae; genus Meconema; species Meconema thalassinum. The sequence continues at coordinate 628,459,526 of OX336390.1, read as the reverse complement.
CTGTCTGCACATTTTCTGCTGGTTAGGAATATTTCTCCGTGTTTCGCGTATAATTTCTTGGCATCTGGATAACAAACGCGAAATATTTTGCCATTAATGTCGCGTGGTATTTACTTCTATCATATGTTCTGCGCACTATTACCCCACTCTGCTTTTAAAACGTAACTCACTGAATCCCGGTAAACTAATCTATTATATTGAAAAATAAATACATGCAAAACCATTGTAAACACTGGCATTTAAAACTACATTTAATTTTAAAAAAATGAATCACAACTGTAGGCTTACCTTCTTATTTGCTGGCTACAGAAAATAACATGCAACGTGTTAAGTTTCTTCATCCAAGCCTGACGGTTATCACATAGCAACTTTTTTTTTATTAGCTCTTTACAGAATTACAGAATTTTCATATATGATAAATACCATACTATTACATCACAAGAAATCCAGATAGTGTCCATATTTATCGTACAATTGTCCACTTTCACTAAGCTTCCAACGCTCTTTCTGCAGGTGATACCTGAGATCCAGGAACGAGAAATGTTGATCATTGTCCATCACGAAGTGTACATATTGGCCCATTATCCACACAATGGCAGTCTGTTTAATTTGGGGGAAGGCGGTCACCGACAAACGAATCAACTTCCTGTCATCAAGGTCATCCGTGGGCACATTTAATAGTTGACATACTTTTCCCTTACACCACAGCCACGTGGAGGCAACTCGCGTGCATGATGTGAAGCGGTGTATCGCCGTATCAGTTTGACCACATATAGTACACCATGGGTAAGCTTCAAGACGGATGGTATATCGCCGTAGAGCGGTTGGGATGAGATCGTTGAGGAAGATAAATACCTGGGAGTGTACAGCAGAAGAAATGGTCATAGCCCCAACATTTTTCCAACCAGTGGGCCAATGGACGTAGAGGGTGGTGGCCTCTATTCGCGGTTTGGAGTGTACCACTTGCCGCAACATGTTATAAATACTTTTCGTCGTTGGAACAATCCCTGATGGCATTTGGCGAACAGTTTCCAGAAGGTGCTGTTGATGGTCCCTAAATATCTTCGGCAAAGCTCTATCACAACCACGGGCTGTGTTTCGAATATCTTTGTATAGCGCTTTCGTAAAAGTGTCATGTTGGGAAAGAATGGTGATATCGTTCTTGCAGAGGAGTGCACGGCATTTCATGCCATGAGCTGTTAGCCCTAGCCCGCCTTGCCGGGATGGGAGATACAACTGTTCCCGTTGTACTCGGAACAAAAATCCTTGCCATATAAACCAACCTGTTTATTTTGCCAATTGGCTCTCAAACATTTTGGGAAGTGGGAAAAGTTGTGCGACATACCATATTTTAGAGAGCGCAAACACGTTGAGGACCATGACCCGTTGCACTATATTGAGGTTTCTTTGACCAAATTGGATCAGCACTCCCCTAACTTTGGCAATGACCTTAGTCTAGTTTGCTTGCACTGTGTCCAGAAGCGATTGCTTCCAGGTAATGCCAAGAATTTTCACCTCATTTACTATCCGGAACCAGGGCTGTTGGGTAATCACTGAGTTAGTATTGAGCGGAAGCAAAGCAGTTTTCTGGGGGTTCGATTGTGCTCCAGAGGCCATATGGTAGAGCTGAAGGACGCTATCGATGTGGGAGATGTCTTCATTATTGCGGATCAATATTGATACATCATCAGCATAGGCGCACATGCCAAAAACATGTGTGGACAGTTTGTAACCCTGTAGCTTCACCTGGGTAGTCCGAATGAACGGTTCAAGGCCAATGACAAAAAGTAGCATGGAAAGGGGACATCCTTGCCTAACTGATCGTTGTATTGGAATCAGAGGGGAAAGAAAACCGTTGACGAGCACTCGAGACGTAGCATTACAATTTATCATACGAATGTAGTCAATAAGGATTTCAGGAAATTCAAAGTGTTGCAAGACCATGTACAAGTATTCATGACTGATGCGGTCGAAAGCTTTATCAAGATCTAAGGTGAGAAAACTCATTGGCTCAGTGGGGAGCATTTCGGCTTTTAGGTGTAGGTCCCGTAGTATCGCTAAGTTTGTTAACAGAGTTCTTCCAGGAATACTGCAACATTGTTCATCACCAATGATATCATGTAGAACAGTCTTCAATCGGCATGCAAGTACTTTGGTAAGGACTTTATAATCACTGCAGAGCAGAGTAACTGGTCGGAAGTCACCAACTGCCATGGGAGAGGATGTTTTTGGTATGAGGACTATGGTACCCTCGTGATGTGATTGACAAAGAGCACGACGTTGGAGAATGGTACGCAGGACATGACAAAATTCTTTGCCAATGAGAGGCCAGAAGTGTTTATACATTTCATATGGCAGTCCATCAATGCCAAGTGAGCGGTTGTTTGGGAGGTGCTTAACCACAGAGTGAATCTCTTCATCCGTAATATCCGCGCTGAGCAGAGTTTTGTTGTCCGGAGATAGTTGGGTACTGCAAGATGAAAGCAATAGGGTCACCTGCTGTGGATCAATTGGAGCCTTAGCGTAGAACCGTTGATAAAATAATGATATTTCACTACGTATAGCGTCAGGGGAGGTGACGACACTTCCAGTACTGGTGCGGAGGCGGTGGATATATTTACGTTGCCGCTCACGTTGTCCTTGGCGATATGGTATACACTTGCACTTTCGTCCGGGAGCACTGTACGATCTTTTAAAGCCACGTTTATATGAGCGAGCGTTCGTTGCTGTAGAGACAGGAGCTTGGTTTTAACTTCCCGAATCTGGTCATATATACGCTCCCCAGCATCAGATCTTTGCTGGAGCTGGCGAAGAACTCGATAGTAAAATTCAACTGTATCCCGTCTTTCCCGACCTCGTTGGTAGGATATGTCCTTAAAGACGCGGCGGATCCCTGGTTTAACTAAAATATCCCACCAGTCTGCGCCGTCGCGAAATTTGCATTTTTGTTGGACCCATCGAGTCCAGTGTTGTCTGAAAATATCTTGGCATTCCTCCTCCAGTAACAGCGAGCAATTCAGTTTCCAATAACCTCTTCCTATGTGAAATATGGGATGGGGGTAAGAGATTGTACATACGACAGCATGATGGTTAGTGAAACTGGCAGGTATCACTTCATATCGTCTAGGCTGGATAAGTTCCTGTGAAAAGTAGATGCGGTCAATTCGTGATGAGGAGTTGTGACTTATACAGGTGTAATGGGGCAGGGGCACCCTTAAACTATCCACAGCATCAATGAAGTGTAGAGAGGTAAGAAGGGTCCTGAGAGCCGGGTTGACACCTTGGTATGGACTAGTGGAATCCTCTGGGCGTTGAATACAATTGAAATCCCCTGCAAGAATAAGTATTTCCTTAACGTCGTGCAGATGAGGCAGTATACTCTGTTGAAAGAACATTTTCCGTTCCACACGTTTATTGGACCCGGATGGGGCATATACATTTATCAGGGTGGTATTGTTTATGTGTCCAGATATTATGCGTCCTGATGGATGACATAGCACACCTTCGAGTGGGATATCATGTCTTATGAGGAATCCGGTCCCTCTATTCGTATTACCGGTATTGATGTATTGTTTGTAGAAGGCAGATATGGGCAAACAGGGTATAGCAACTTCTGGAATGAAGGCAATGTCAATGTCTGCATCTCGAAGGAATCTCTCCAACAGTTAAAATTTCAGAGGGCATTCTATTACATTGATATTCACAGTGGCCACCGTGAGAAATTGCGCCATTAAGAGAAGTATAAAAGCTGTGCTAGACATACTGGAAGGTGGACTCGAGAAAAAAAAAGAAAAAAAAAAGACACAGGTGAGAAATATACTGGTGCACTATGTCAAATTAGGTTGAGATAGTTCCGTATGACTGCCATTCATAGGCCGGCTGTCAGCGTTTGAGAGCGTTCGTGGGTCCCTAGATGACGTAGAATGAAGATTTTGTTTCTTTTTCACAGCTGCGGAAACGTTTGTAGAGCCAGTTTGATTCTTCGTGGCTGGTACGGCAATCGAGGCATTTGTTTTAATCTTCTTACATACTTTCTCGGATCCCCAATCAACCTGCTTAAGTGAGTCGGTAGGTACCAGAGAAGGTGGGGGCAGTGAAGACAAAATTTCTGTGGCAACCTGTAGTGACGACATAGTTGGTTCTAAGGCTGCGATACAGGTTGCCGATAGCACAGGGGCACTCTGTGGCTCGCTGATCTGGTCAGTGCAAGGTACCAGTTCTGCGTCATGTGTGTCCGAGGCCACTTCTGGTGTTGTCCCAGCTGACTGATCAATAAGCATGTTTTCATGTGACGTTTGCTGTGTCACAACTTCCGAGTATTGGACACGTCGTTGTTGTGTAGGAGTTATACCGAGGGGAATCATTTTCTTTGGGCAGTTTACGTAGATGTGTGTTAGCATTGCAAATTAAACAGGTCTGTTTCTGTCCATTATACGATATATAGCCAGAATGGTCACCAAAAGTCTCAGTGGAGGGGATATCTTGTTTGATTTCCATAGTGACTGCACGTATTCCATTATACACCGGGAACTGATAAGCAGAAGACCATTGTTCTTTCCTGACGTCACTCACAGTGCCATATTTAGACAGGACGGATTTGAAAATTTCAGGGGGAACTTCGAGTGGGACATTAAATATACGCACTGTGGTAAAATTGGAATCCGCTGTGGAGAGCTTAACATTTGTCATTTCGCCTGAGTCATACTGAAATTTAATAGGATCTGCAAAAGTATTTAGCAATTTCTGATAAATAGATATGCTGATTACCTTGATGTACATGGTTTTTTCTTGCGCATTTAACTGGATGGCTTCTACTTGGTCGACAGTCAACCGGAGGGTATCGCTAATCCAGTGGTGAATTTCTCCTGGTGTGGGGCGAGAACTCTGCCTGTCCCATTGGCAGCGTACGGTGTTTTTCCTCTGGTATTCGGACATGATTTTCAGCGGGGTTTTCTGGGTTTATGGTTTTGTTGTCCTATCTGGAACACTACTTGAAAAAGTATTGTCCGAATGACACACGGAAGGTCAGTACACCCGTGGAACTATCGGAAGCACCGGCATTAGGAAACGTACACTCTTCCAATGCGGTCACACAGCGCGCACACACGTACCTCACTCGGCCACGACTAGTGACCAACTGCAACTGACATCATGCTGACTGTCCCTATCTGATAGGTACGATGACAGCTTTAGGGTAGCAGTGAACTGAGTTGCTAGTTGTACTACCAGCTCGAAAAACATAGTTGCGCACGATTACCCGCTGCGGACAATTACCCAACTTTCCCCATGATATTCAACAAGTTCGTATTGTATTCTAAAAACTATCCGCAAATTTACTCTAAACATTATCCGCAGATTGTCCGCTATCCCCAAAGCCATGCAAAGTATATCCGCATGGCGAAAAATGTTGCGGATATCCGCGAGATGATATTCAACAAGTTCGGATTGTATTCTAAAAACTATCCGCAAATTTACTCCAAACATTACCCGCTATCCGCAAAGCCATGTAACGTATATCCGCTTGGCGAAAAATGTTGCGGATATCCTCGGGTTTATCCGCGGATATCCGCATCCGCGCAGTGCTTTACAGATAGGCCATTGACTCACATAGTCTGTAAAAAAAAGATACAGCCAGTCTGAGAGACTAGACATTATATCATTTCAAATGACGCATGCTACAAATGCTACACATGTTAGAAAGGCTCAGGAGGGCTTCTCTCTTCGCTCGAAGCCCCAGCACTCTTTCAACAGACTCCATTACCCATTAACTTAGGCTTCCCGCGCGGGGAACGGAGATCGGGAGGTGCACTCTGCTGCATGACGTCACGCACTCGCCGTCTCCGTATCACATAACGCCAGACCCCAGGAGTAAACTCAGACTCGGTGTATATGCACTGAACAACATGATGACGTCATACATTCCGTAACCGTAACACATAACGGTAGACCAAAGCATAACGATGAAGTCGACAAGATCATTTGAAATGATAAAACTATTTGTATATGATGACGTAACTATGGTCAACAGGTCCGTGTACGTGGTCATGTGTCTGATTTATCACATACATTATGATGTCTAACGTAGGGAATGTATTATTTGTATTTGAGGCTAACATTGGGAAAGAGGAGACCATGGACTTCGGGGGTGACAACCGAGAGTACTAACTCATAGGCTATACTAAGATAGTAATTATTAGGAAAAGAAATGGATATCCTTACAGAATTTGATCAAAATTAACTTGACAGTTCCTCAATTTTTAACAAATTGAAAGGGTATCAATTTCTCTTCCTAAAAATTACTGGGCTACCTTAGTTTAGAGTTAGATTTAGTTCTTTCATTATAACTGCGCTGAGAGAGCTATCACTGTTATACCGAAACATGTACGCATGATTGAATGTTTCATTTGTGTTGACCTAGCGGTTTCTCATTGTATGTACCAAATGTCAATACGGAAAACAATTATCTGAATTATATGGTTTATATTAATGCATTCTACCCAAGTGTCTCTAGAAGTTTGGGTATCAGCTAATGTTTTAATGGGGTAATTTTTACAATGTAAAAATGTTCCGCCTAGTAAATGTTATGAAATTAATCGAAAATATTGATCCTGTAGGCCTATATATTTCGGGGCTTATAGCAAATTGCTCCCTTCAACAGCCATTGATTCAAAATCATATAATCTAGTAACAATATAAAGACCTTTATCAGACTTTGGATATATTTTTTTTAAAGTTTATATTAACATTTCTGAAAACATTTAATTAAGAAACAAGATGTCGTAACATGAAAAACAAGAAGTTCCGTGAAGAACTATACAGCCTACTTTTGATGCCAATGATTATTCTACAGTATATGAACCTATCTAGAATAATGACGAAATTAAGTTGGTAATATCGAAATATCTAATTAGTTCAAAATATACCTGGTATAATGTAGCCTAATAGAGCACTACAGTTGGCAGCCCTGGTGACTGAATATATTCTTAGTTCCACCTCTTAAGGTACAGAATACAAAATTTGGCTGAAGTCCAATGGACGTTACATGCAGTTAGACACTGGATCTATTAGCACGCGTAAAAGCATGTTGCCAACAATACCATGCGTGTGCTGGTCAGAAATAATCTGAATTATTATTATATCTTGTTGTACCAATTTTGGATGAAATCCATTTGTTAGTATAGAAGTTACATGTATTTTAAAATTGGACATATCAGCAGGCACAGAATCATGTTGGGAGCACCGCCTTGTATTAATTACTCCAAATTAATCTAGAATGTCAGATGCTATACGTGTGCAAAGTATAGAGCTGTTGGCTTGCATACTTTTTGATATATTGATGTTAGTACCAAAAAAATAGACAGCATTAATTAGCAGTTGGCAGCCCTGATTTCTCTTAAGAATACTTATGGTCATATCTGTTATGGTACACTTTGCACATACGAAATTTGGTTGAAATCCAACTGATAGTATAGAAGTTACATGTATTTAAAAATTAGTACTATCAGCAGGCTTATAATAATGTTGGTAGAACTGACGTATATAAGTTACTCCAAATTAGCCTAAAATGTCAGAATATACGTGTGCATAGTTTAAAGCTGTTGGCTTGCATACTTTCTGATATATTGGTATTTGGATTTAAAAAAATAGAGAGAGCAATTATTAACAGTTGGCAGCCCTGGTGGCTCTTAAGAATACGCTCAGTCATATCTGTTTATGTACAGATATTACATACAAAATTTGGTTGAAATCCAGTTGATAGTGTAGAAGTTATATGCATTTAAACATTGGACCTATCAGAAGGCTTAAAATAATTTTGGCAACACTGTCATTGTTGGCCTCCTGGAAATTAAACTGAAATAGTATTATCTACATGTGTGCCAATTTTGGAATAGCTCCCATGCATACCTTGCAAGATATCCAACATGGAGCTCAAATTTCTAGTGCGTTTTTTCAGCAGTTAGTAGCACTGACATCATTTTCAAATATGGACGTGAGCTATTCCGGTGCACATCTTTACTCATACTAAATTTGGTTTTGATTGCTGCAGCCGTTTAGGAGTTGATAGGGGACACACACACACAGCCAGACAGACAGACAGACAGACAGACAGACACACATTTTCCCGGATCGATCTCATAAGACTACTTTTTCCTCATTTTTGCAAAATGTGAAAAGTAGGCTAAAAATTGAAACAACAAAGTACAAGCGTGAAGAAACTAACTTATGTAGCTTAATCTAAATTCAATTTTATTATATACAATTTTAAAATAATTGTTATATAGGCTACTAAGATTGATATGTTCGACCATGCCGAAGTATAAATACAGTATTATATTCCAGAAAACTACTTCTTAAAGATGCTCATTATAATTCAAGTTTCATTATGATACACGTTCTCCACCAATCAGAGTTCAAGACTTTCATCACGATAATGCTGTTTGACCAATTAGGTAAGGATAGCATCGCACCTGCGCTGACATCCACCGCCTCCTATTTAAAATTTCAATACCTGGCTAGTGTCACAGTGGGGTATTCGAAGAGGCCGTAGTCGAATACAAGGTATTCTCTCTGTGTCCCATGGAGTCTGTTCAGTAAATGCAACTGGTGGAATCTCGACAGATTCTTATGAATATTTATGTTCGAACATAAAATAGTTATATTTATCGTCGACCATTAACAATCGTATGCAACTCGCCTATAATGGTAATTAAGACACTCGTATGAAAATTATAAAACTCCATTCGATCGTTTTATAAACATACTCGTGTCTTGTTTGTCACCATTATAGGCTCGTTGCATAATGTACTATTACACTGTTGCTAGAGAATATGATTTTGAATCAATGGCAGATGAAGGGTACAATTTGTTAACAGCCCCAAAACATATACATCGTTGTTTGGTTCTTAAGTTTAGGGCCTGCGACAACGCGGTCATGTAGCCCCGTGTACTTTGGCTGTGTGTAGAATCTGTCTGATAACCGGTGTTAATTGTGATGACTGTATTAGTGTGTGTTATCTGTTTTTAAAAAAATCAAGTAAGGACTGCAGACTTTTGAATTTTCCAAATAGTTCCTACTTTTGATGCCAAACGCCACCGTCAACGACTACTTGTTCAGAACTTAGCTACCAGACTCCACAGCAGTCGGCTCTTGGCAATGAACGTAGGAACCTAAGAGCGTTGTTAACATTCTTAACCTATATAATTTAGCTTCACACAGGTGTAATTAGAGGAAGGATCTTAAACATGCCATAAATCTATGACATGGGACCGCCGGCTTTACTTCCCCTCCGAAGGAAGGCATACTGAGGGATTTTAACGCTCTTAAAAAAATCCGACGACTTCGGCCGGATTTGAACCCGCGATCTTGGGCATAGAAGCTCAGCATGCTACCAACTACGCCACCGAAGCCGCCAAAACATATACAGTACCAATCTTTTAAATTAATTACATAATAACTTAATAGTACATTATCAACGAGCCTATAATGGCTATAATTAAGACACGAGTATTTTTATAAAACGAGCGTATGCTAGTTTTATAATTTCCATACGAGTGTCTTAATTACCATTATAGGCGAGTTGCATTCGACTGTTTATGTTCGACGATAATTATAACTTTATTATATGTTTTAACATAAATATTCATAAATATCTGTTGAGAGTCAGCCACTTGAATTTTGTGATCGCAGTGCGAGCGCTGGGTATATCTCTGTCTTTCAAGATCTCTGAACGACCGACGCATGCACTCTGTGTGCTTGCAATGCCATATGCAGGCCATATGTTTACATCTGCCGTCCCTCAGTAATATTGTCACCGGAGTCGTTTGAAATTAGTGTTGGTGATATTAAGGTACAGTGCTACTTCTTGTCTCATATTCGCCAGTTTATTTACGTGAACATATGGACGGTGCGTATTCCATGTCGGTAATTTATTATAGTTCGATGTTGTGTTTATGTCCGACATGTTGGATTTTGAGCGCATGCGTGAAGGTTTCGTTACCTAATTGGTCAATGAACGAGCTCTGATTGGCTGGAGAAACTGTATCATAATGAAAAACAGTGTTATAATGACCATCATTATGATACAGTTTTCTGACACATAATAGTGAGGGTCGAACATAAAGGTATTGACTGGGCGGAACATTTCTTACATAGTATACTGCTTGTCAGTACGGGTCCAGAATGCATCAAAGCATTCATATATATTAACTAATGGTGTTTGTTGGCAGACCGAATAGCGACAGGACTCGTGTTTGGACTAATTTCCTCAACATCACTATATGTACCGTTGCCCTGGGAACTGGTGTAACTAATGATGAAAGCATCCCTAGTGACCTGTCATGAGAAAGTGGCTACAGCTGCCGCGGTTACCTGGCCAGCTAATTGGGCTCTCTTGTTTCCAACCCGACCGTCTTCTCAGCTGTTCATCCCTCACCCCTCCCAAACCACTTGGCAGTTAACAACCCACGGGCATCTTATGTGACAAGGGACATCTTGGTCATCAATATACATTTGAATTTGGAAGAGAAACCTATTTGGTTCCTCTGAATGGATTTGAAAATAATGTTTAACTCGCAATCGTATCCGGTTTTGCCCACATGAACAACTCCCCACTCCAGATTTTCTGTCGATATATCTGATTATAATGTTACGTAAAAGAAGTTGTAATCTACAGACTATGTGAGTCAGTGGCCTATCTGGTATAAGAATAACAAGAATTTCAACCTGTCTCAGCTATTTATTGCCACAATTTTATTGTTCGTTTCATCACCTTCAACAACGGGTCGGTATACTTAACACCTAGAAAAATTCCGTTTTCTAATTATTTTTATAAATATTACGGTACTTTATTCTTCTAGTTCATTATGGTGAAAGAATTTTATAAATATCTGCATTAGTTTAGGCATTACGCAGTCTATTTAAGGAATCAGATAACTCTGTCATTCATTTTCTCAAAATTGTATTTTTCAAATCCATTTTCCTTGTAACTCCTAAAGTACAAGGTATATTACAATGCATTTTATCTCGCGTGTTTGGGGCTACATGACTGCGTTGTCGCAGCAAAGAAACTAAGGAACCAACCAAAAATCACACATGTTCTTAGTGATAGGATATACAAAATTGACCGAAATCATGAGCCTTGGTTGAATGATTGTTTATAGAAAAGAATGTTCCAGGTACAAATATGCAAATTCGTGTTGTGTTAATTTATCAAAGATTTAACACACAGAAGTGCAGTGTCATAAAGTAGTGATTTTACTATTTTATCGTTTTGAATATTAATATTTTGTTGTTACTAAAATTTTAGTATTTTATCGTTATTAGAATTATAAAATTTGTTTGCTAGTAGAATGTTAGTATTTTTGTTTGTAGAATTGATTTATTACTTTATTCTGAATGGGAGTAGCAGCCTTTCAGAATAAATCAATTATTTACTTGTCTTATAGACGGTAAATATATTGGTAATATTAGACAACTAATGGCTACACTGCGTTCTGCTGCACGGCTGAAAGCCATGGGAAACTACAGCCGTATTGCTCTTCCCGAGGATATGCACCTCTCTATGCATATTACATGTGATGATGGCCTCCTCTCTTCTAAAATTTCAATCCGGAGGTAAACTAGTTCCCCGTTCGGATCTCCGGGTGGAGACTACTCGAGAGCGGGATAACATCACAGAAGTGACTAAGAGGAAATCTGATATTCTACGGATTGGAGCGTGGGATGTTAGAAGTCTAATCGGCAGTGGAAGGTTAGAAACCTTAGAAAGGGAAATGGATAGATTGAGGTTGGATTTGGTTGGGATTGGTGAAATGCGCTGGCAGGAAGATCAAGACTTTTGGTCAGGAGACTGTACGGTCATTAGTACTAAATCAAACAATGGCCAAGCAGGGGTTGGTCTCATATTGAGTAGGAAACTTGGATAGCGGGTAGAATATTATGAACAATGTAATGAACAGATTATTGTAGCAAAAATCAATACAAAACCAAAGTGCACCACAGTGGTACAAGTCTGTATGCCCATCAGTCAAGCTGATGAAGATGTTGAAAAGGTCTACGAAGAAATAGATGAAGCTCTGAGGTATGTCAAGGGTGATGAAAATATTATAGTAATGGGAGATAGGAATGCCGTAGGAAAACGAAGAGAAGGAAAAGTAGTAGGAGAATTCAGATTAGGTTGAAATAAATCAGAAACCCCTATGGATGTCGAATTGGCAGGTGAAAAGCTAAAGGAAGTAGGTGACTTCGGTTACTTAGGAAGCAAAGAGGATATATAAAGTACGTAAGCACAGGCAAGGAAAGCATTTCTACAAAAAAGGAATCTGTTGACATCGAATATAGATTAAGGTATTAGAAAGTCGTTTATGAAGGCCTTTGTTTGGAGCGTGGCGCTCTATGGAAGTGAAACTTAGACTGTTGTAGCTGCAGAAAAGAGGAGAATTGAAGCGTTTGAAATGTCATGTTACAGGAGAATGATCAAGATCAGATGGGTAGATAGGGTTACGAATGAAGAGGTATTACGACTACTAATGAAGAGAAGAGATAGGTTGGTGGGACTCATACTAAGACACCCAGGAATAGCAAACATAGTTTTGGAAGGTAGAGTCGAGGATAAGAACTGTAGGTGTGGACAAAGGTTGGAATATGTAAAAAAGTGTGTGGTCGCTATGTAGAGATGTAGTTCAGGACAGGGAAGCATGGAGGACAGCATCAAACCAGTCGAAAGACTGAAGACTCAAACAACAACATAATTTATCGTATTATTAAAAGTACTAACTTTAATAAGAGAGTCAGTGTTGTAGTTGTTACCTTACAAAGCTAACTCCGACAAACAGAGGAAAACTATGTTAAAAATGTTTCACTTATCAGGGAAACGGTGAAACCCGACAACTTAAAAGTCACCAATTTGAATTTTGTTTTCGTCTTTTTTTAAACTGTGCTGATGACAATATTTTAAGTTTCATTGGTTTGTACCGGGTGAATGAGTTGCGCCTAATAATATTATTTTATGCAGCCCAACTAGCGCGTGTTGTCAGGAAGATCGATAATTCTCTGCTTGCATCCCGTATGGTACTAATGCACTGCAAGCATATCCAGCGAACTATAATGAACACTTTTATGTTTCCCTCGTATTAGTCTGTAGTCACATCATCGAGGGAAAAATAGTAGTGTTCAGTATTGAAACTTTACTGGCTCGGTTTCATTACGAGATATTGTAATGCGTAGTTAAATCGAAATATCAGATGACACAGAGCAGAACGAGACCAAGTTCCATTCTCCGATGGGGATTCACCAGATCGCGTCACCGCACTTCAAGAGCCCTTGCCTCAGCAGGTTAGTGAGGAAAATTCCGATACGGGAACCACTGGAGCAAGAAGAAGACAGATGGTTGGTTGGTTCCTCAGTTTAGGGGCTGCGACAACGCGGTCATGTAGTCCCGTGTACTTTGGGTATGTGTAGAATCTGTCTGATAACTGGTGTTAATTGTGATGGCTGTATTAGTGTGTGTATCTGTTTTAATTCAGGCAAGGACTGCAGACATTGCATTTTTTCAAGTAGTTCCTACTTTTGCCACCAAACGCCACCGTCTACGACCAACTAGTTCAGAACTTAGTTACCAGATGCCACCACAGTTGTCTCTTGACGACGAACGTAGGAACCTAAGAACAATAGTCAAATGTTTAACCTATTATATATAATTTAGCTCAACACAGGTGTAATTAGTGGAAGGTTCTTTAACATGCCATAAATCTATGAAGAGAGATGGAATCGTGACTTATGATCATATTTATGTACCAAGTGACTCACACTTTTTCCATAGCAACAAGTTAAATAAAAAGCGCAGATAAATGCCAAAGATATATATATTCATGTATCTAAAAATAAAACAAAATTTACAAGCTAATTAAATGGATTAAGATTAAATGATCAAATGAATTGCTTACACAGCAGGCCGAATACTTATCTCCCACAGCAGGGCCTGATAGGGATACCGAGATTAAACAGGGGAAATACCTTTTTAGTCCATTAACAAAAGGACGCAAATAGTTCTACGTGAAATTCATCGATCGGATTGCAAATCCGGTGGCACCAATGAAACCTGCTAATCATCTACTTCCAGAAAATGGTAGTCTGAAAATTTAATAATTATTTCCATGGAAATAAGGGTCAGAGACCACACTCATTGAAGGGCTGGCGTTAAAACACTTGAATAGCAGGGCCGTACTCAGTCCTATGTTGTTGTTGTTTGAGTCTTCAGCCTTTTGACTGGTTTGATGCAGCTGTCCATGCCTCCCTGTCCTGAGCTAATCGTTTCATCTCTACATAGCTACCACACCCTACATCCAAGGCAATCTGTTTAACATAATCTAACCTTGGTCTACCCCTACAGTTCTCATCCTCGACCCTTCCTTCCATAACTAAGCATGCTATTCCTGGGTGTCTTAGTATGTGTCCTACTAACCTACTCTTCTCTTCATTAAGCAGTCGCCAGAAACATCTCTCCTCTCCCACTCGTCTTAATACCTCTTCGTTTGTAACCCTATCTACCCGTCTGATCATCATTCTCCTGTAACACAACATTTCAAACGCTTCAATTCTCCTCATTTCTGCTGCACCAATAGTCCAAGTTTCAGTTCCATAGAGCACCACGCTTCAGACAAAGGCTTTCGAAAATGACTTCCTAATAACTTACCTAAATCTATATTCGATGTCCTATAACAGTTCGCATCACGCCAATCACGCCATTATGGGCGGCGGCCCATGACAGTCGATCCAAGGTTTGGGCGACAAAAGAAACAAATTGAGAGTGCTCCGAATAGTAAGAACACGATACAGTTCTGTGAACCCAAGGGTTACTCTGGATTGAGTAGGAGAAACACCGAGGGTATTTGCAAACAACATACCACAGAATATCAAGGTACCGTACGTGGATCTACGAGACATAGAGCAAAGAGTATTACAGTTAGCCAGCAAAGTCACCATCGGAATTGTGCGCGAGGGATCAGAAATAGCTCGGCGTAATGTCTGACGGGGAACAATTTGGAAATACTAGGATCACGGAGGTGAGAGACTAGAAAGAGTTTTTCACTCTAGATTTGTATGCGAGGGAGGAGTAGAGTCCCTAACTGGCATCGTGCCACGAAAATGATCAGCCTCGTGGGGTCTCCCAAGTATTACGTAATATGTAGATATAAACTGTACAGAAATTAGATAAGTGATAAATATATGTGTTCAGTGCTAGTGCCAATTATCAAGTAAAGTGTAGGCCTATGTAAACGATGCAGAAAAATAGTCACTCGAAATTTTATATTTTTGAATAATAATAATAATAATTGTCACGTAAATGTCAATGTCAGAGTATTATTATTTATTTAGCGTATGGCTTTTAGTGCCGGGAGTGTCCGAGGACATGTTCGGCTCGCCAGAGGCTGTAGCTGCTTCAATGTGGACACCCATGGGGTGAGATACAAGTTCCGTTCATTTTCATGTAGTTCCAACTATCGCTACCAGATGTCACTGACACGCAGCGGTGAACGTTGGAACTTTTATAGAGCGCTTCAACGAAATCTAACCTGCAAATTCAGTTCACACAAGTTTAATTAGTTTAAAGTTCTTTTACATGCCATAAATCTATGACATCATACCTCCGGCTTTACTTCCACTCTGAAGGAAGGCATACTGAAGGATTTTAACGCTCTTAAAAAATCCGACGACTCCGGCCGGGTTTGAACCCGCGATCTTGGGCATAGAAGCTCAACATGCTACCGACTACACCACCGAATCCATGGATCACAGGAATATACTAAATTTGAGAGATGTAAGATGGTCAACTTTGAATTGGACCAGTAAAATATGTGAATTCCCATAATTGGAGGAAAGTATAAAGATTCTAAACACAGGGTGTTCATTAGAATATTTGTGACGTGGATGCCAAAGGATATGTAACAGCGTACTATTGTGACAAAAAAGTAACGGGATTTATGTACTTCGAGCAGCAGATTGGGTGCTAGGTGAGTAAAGTGTTCTCTAGAGTGTCAGACGTCGACGATAAGTAAGACCTAATATACAATCAGGGGTAGAAGAGTCCTCTGAATTCTACGAGAATGAAATTCAGGGGTGGACTGTCCTCTGAAAGCTACGAGGATAAAATTCAGATATGGAATAGTCCTCTATAATCCACGCTGGAGGCAACGTGTAAGACCCCACATTAGTCTCTTGAAAGGCAAAGGAAACACCACTAGAAACGCAGTGAACAAGAGTATTCAGAGGAACGGAATTAATAGGTATTCTATATGTAACAATTATTCCCTGTTGTATCAATCACAATCAGTATTATAATCTAGGTACTAAAAAGAAAGTAGATAGATACCTCTTGATGTGAGTTATACGTGATCCATGTAACTTTATCTGACACACACGTGTAAGTACACCCGCATATATTTGAATAAGAGGCATTGATTGACCATACGTAACGAAATACACACATCAAAAAAAGTTTTGCATCACCTCGGTTCCCAGATCTCCGGCATATAGACGTTGACTGTGTATATTGTATCCAAGATACAGTCCCTTTGACTGTTCATAGATGTCACTAAAACTGCTCAAAGATGTAAACAACCATGCATGAGCAGGGCCTATTAGACGGAGGGGGTACGACAGCCGATCAGTTCCAGTCATTCCACCAGGACGAAGGTACGCTGCTCATGTTGTCTGTAGTTCTACCATGCCTAGAAGGTCAATACCGCAGTTCGATCGCGTCCGCATTGTTACTTTGTGTCAAGAAGGACTCTCAACAAGGGAAGTTTCCAGGCGTCTCAGAGTGAACCAAAGCGATGTTGTTCGGACATGGAGGAGGTACAGAGATACAGGAACTGTCGATGACAGGCCTCGCTCAGGCCGCCCAAGGGCTACTACTGTAGTGGATGACCGCTACTTACGGATTGCCGCTCGGAGGAACCCTGACAGCAATGCCACCATGTTGAATAATGCGTTTCGTTCAGCCACAGGACGTCGTGTTTCAACTCAAACTGTGCGCAATAGGCTGCATGATGCGCAACTTCACTCCCGACGTCCATGGCGAGGTCCAGCTTTGCAACCCCGACACCATGCAGCGCGGTACAGATGGGCCCAACAACATGCTGAATGGACCCCACGGAATTGGCATCACGTTCTCTTCACCGATGAGTGTCGCATATGCCTTCAACCAGACAATCGTCGGAGACGTGTTTGGAGGCACCCTGGTCAGGCTGAACGTCTTAGACACACTGTCCAGCGAGTGCAGCAAGGTGGTGGTTCCCTGATGTTTTGGGGTGGCATTATGTGGGGCCGACGTACGCCACTGGTGGTCATGGAAGGCTCCGAAACGGCTTTACGATACCTGAATGACATCCTCCGACCCATAGTGCAACCATATCGGCAGAATATTGGAGAGGCATTTGTCTTCATGGACGACAATTCTCGACCTCATCGTGCACATCTTGTGAATGCGTTCCTTCAAGATAACGACATCGCTCGACTACAGTGGCCAGCATGTTCGCCAGACATGAACCCTATCGAACATGCCTGGGATATGTTGAAAAGGGCTGTTTATGGACGTCTTGACCCACCAACCACTCTGAGAGATTTACGCCGAATTGTCGTTGAGGAGTGGGACAATTTGGACCAACAGTGTCTTGATGAACTTGTGGATAGTATGCCACGGCGAATACAGGCATGCATCAATGCAAGAGGACGTGCTACTGGGTATTAGAGGTAGTGGTGTGTACTGCAATCTGGACCACAAATGCTGAAAGTCTAGCTGTATGATGGTACAACATGCAATGTGTGGGTCTCATGAGCAATAAAACGAGCTGAAATGTTGTTTGTGTTGATCTCTATTCCCTTTGTATTTAACGGTTCCGGAACTCTTGGAACCGAGGTGATGCAAAACTTTTTTTGATGTGTGTAGTTACTAATTCTTGCATTGATTTTCGTGGTAGCAACTTTCCGACCTAAATGCAAGGAGAATTGTGTTTAAGTGTATGTCCATAACATGTCTCAGGAACGAACTTGCACCTTATTTTAAATTTAATCTTGAGGACCCAGTCACAAGGATAAGTTATTCCCTCGTTCTGGGGTAAGATAGGGTTAGCAAATAGTCACAAAGAAATGGCATAGCGCCATACTTTAAACAATGTGCATCATCATCTCCCAGCCGACACCACTTTTCAATTTTTAATAATATTTATCCTATAAGAGAAATGTAGAGCATTTAAAATGTGTGTATTTAAATACTCAAATAATTAATCTGTTTGGGCGTTTATACCACCCCGTAATATTATTCACGTCAAATAATTATGTGATGTTTGTTCTTAATAAGTGATTAGTTATAGCCTAAATACTGTCAAATTGTCTTCTGTTTTTGTAGAGGGAATTTTACTAAACTTTAGATCACTGTTTAACGTGATGTTTCGAGAGAAATAGATATACTTAGTTTCGTATTTATTGGTTATTTGTGTGATTTTCCATATGGGAAATTGTTTTGATTTGTGGTTTGTTATTTTTTTATTTGTATTTTTGTCTGTTGTGAAAATTAAATTTAAAAAATTTAAACTACGAAGGATATGTGTTAGTCATTTCACTACTATTAAGAACCTGAATGTAGACCTACTTACGTGCTGTAGTGTTTCTAATCCGATAGAATCCGGTATGACCCCTAGGTCCGGCTGATATTATACATTTATACAGTATATATTAATGGTCTACATCATTCACAAACGGTTATAGTATCGTTTGCAGGATATGCATGCAGTGCATAAGTACTATACAGGATGCAAGCAGAGAAACATCGACCTTCTTGATAACAATTTTAGTTGGGATGCATAAAACGATATTATTCGGGGCAGATCATTCACCTGGTAGATGGTAGAATTGTTTATAATTGCTAACTTTTGAAAATGTTAATCAGTACCCCTGATTTATATAACGCTTAATTTTATAACGTCTGAGTAATTACCGAACAATAAATATAAAAGATTCAAGCAAAAAAAACTGATATGTTTTGAACCCCAGCCAAACGGGTTAAAGACTAACGCTTTACCACCCAGTCAAACATGTCCACCGATATTCGTCGTTATCAATTGACTTACATACAAAGAATTAGCAAATACTGATTTTGACTAAACGATTTCTCTATTGGAGTATATATTTATGTATAAAGCATTTCATACAAAGAATATATTATTTCTAGCAGTAGGCTATATTGTATGCAATACTCAAACTAGTGAAATATAGATCAGGCACAAGATATCAGCTGCCATCTTGTCTTGTAAACGAGACGGTTTTTTAAAACCACTGCTAGTGTGTAATATTATAACATGAACTTAAAATATCGAACAGGCCACGTTCTTTAGGACAGTTTAAACCATTCTCAGATCGATAATCGGAACTAATGGCTTCAAAGTTATTAATTATAATGCTTGCATAATTCACACGGCCGCCATCCTGAAATACTACGGCATTCAAAGCAAAAGCTCATTACTTGACTTTCATAGGGCTCCAGGGAACAGCGAAATTCGACATGAAAGTTGCCCTCTGGGCGTTAAATAACAAAACTTGCACCCGGCATCCGATGCCGTACGAAATTATTATTATTATTATCATTATTATTATTAGTATTATTATTATTAATAATAATAATATTATTGACTATGTCATGTTACTAATAACTTGAGGCTTGAATTATGGTTACTTGGAGAGAATCAGTCTCTTTCAACTTCGGGATTCGAACTACCTATCTCCGGACTTGCTGCACGTGTTCATTACAGTCGTTGTGTGCGTATTTCTCGGTTTCTCCTGGTTGAAAAATCAAAATATTTGATCATGTAACATTGTTGAATTCTCACTAAATTAAGGAGAAATTTTCAAAGAATTCACTTTCTGTGAAAGTGTACCTTGTTGTTTTACATAATATTAATATCAGGTTGTTAATTTAATTTGTATTAGCCTACTATGTGTCAAAATGTGTTTAGGAAAGACATCTCTTAAGAGTCAAGCCTCCTTGGCTTAGGCGGCAGCACGCCAGCCTCTCACCGCTGGGTCCGTGGTTCCAATCCCGGTCACTCCATGTGAGATTTGTGCTGGACAAAGTGGTGGGTACTCCGGTTTTCCCTGTCACAAATTTCATTCCAGCAACACTCCCCACTGTAATTTCATTCCATCTGTCATTCATTTAATCATTGTCCCAGGGGAGTGCGACAGGCTTCGGCAGCCGGCACAGTTCATATCCTCGCCGCTAGATGGGGGCTTCATTCATTCCATTCCCTGACTCTGTCGGTCGACTGGAAGCAGACTGGGGATTTTCATTTTCATCTCTTAAGAACTGACTCCATTTAGGAGACTACTTGAGCTACTCCGGTAGGAGGCCCTTGCCCATCAAGGATCTACGGGCGTATCTTATCTTATATTAGGTAGCCAATTTAAAATACTCTTCGTATGAAACTAATGTAAGACGTTGCACCTTGCACCTAGTATACTGGTATTTATATTAAGAGTTGGGGCACACACTGCCGTTTGAGAATACGCGCGACGACCACCACAGTGGCGCCAAAAGTTCACTTATTACTGTGCTAGCAACCCGGCCCGGCTTCGCCCGGGAACAGTTCTGGATGCATTACGTGATAAGCGCTTCTTTACGATGTCAATGAACTACGATCTATATCCGTTTTACGTCTCGGCATGATGGGTTAAAATCACTGACTGGACTAATAACTATATTACCATGGAGATGCATGTGCAACAAATTCTTGTCAGACGTAATTTAAGAATGGCGAGGTGCATGAAACACAAATACCCCTTCGCTCCAATCTAAAAACACTTATAGTGGACGATATATTGAATATAGAGATGTGCTCTCGTGTACGTTTTTGTAGAACTTTTCATGCTGAACAATTCTTACACTCATCGTATATTGATATTATTAACGGTTTGTCCAGCGTAAGCTTAAAAAGCGCACGGACGCCAGGATTTTTTTCCCCGACTTTTTCTTTGAAATCGTTACTGCTTGGCTTCCTTTGATCATAAATAAATTATTTTCTACAGAAACCTTCCTCGAGGTATCCTTTACAGAATGGTGAAAACCGCATCAAAATCCTTGCAGTGGTTCTCGAGATTACCTGTGACATCCAAGAATCGGGGACATTGTTTTATACGAAGTAGAGATAGAGTAGCACCACCAGGCTTCACCTACAGTAGTATTGTGAGTTAGGGCACGTACTGCAGTTTGCGCGACGACCACCAGAGTGGCGCACAAGTTCACACTTCATACGGTGAGCTTTATATCCCCATAAACACTTTGCTCATGTAATTATGGGCTACTTTACTGCGAGGCCAGGTTAATATCCGTGCAGCTCTAAAATTTCACTGCAATATGTTTATTTTTTATTTTATGGTTGAGAAAGGAGAAACTGGCTTGGAACGTATGTCTTGAGGACATGGAGCTCGGTGATTCTTCACCATTGATTGATGTGAATGGCTGAACAAAATAGCTGAGAATTTGTAGTTTTCTTATTCATGTTATGGGAGTTTATCGAGTTGGAAACTTTTTCTAATACGGTACCTTCTTTCTCGATTGTAGAAGGGCCACTTGCAATAATTTTACTTTAAACAGGGATTCCGGGAGAGAAAATGCAATTTAGAACTCGCAGAATTGAAAGGGACACATATAGTCACTCAGCCTCCTCTGGCTGAATCTGGACTTAACTACATATTTAATTTATTTATGTATCTATTTATTAAGAGTCGCCTCCATAGCATGGTTAGCTGCCGCCCCGGAGGTCCTGGGTTCGATTCCCGGCTCTGCCACGAAATTTGAAAAGTGGTACGAGGACTGGAACGGGGTCTACTCAGCCTCGGGTGGCCCAAATGAGTAGAGGGGGTTCGATTCCCCCTCAGCCATCCTCGAAGTGGTTTTCCGTGGTTTCCCCCTTCGTCTTCGGGCAAATGCCTGGACGGTACCTTCTTCAAGGCCACGGCCGCCTTCTTCCCTCTTCCTTGCCTATCCATCCTAACCATCCCTTACCTTCCCTCATGAGGCCCCTGTTCGCTTTGCAGGTGAGGCCGCCTGGGCGAGGTGCCAATCCCACCTCACCAGTTGTATCACTTCCGATTCGATGTTCCCCGCTCTAGGACACTGCCCGTAGAGGCGGTAGTGGTGAGTTCCCTCGCTGAGTCCGTGGGTTCCACCAACCTGGAGGGTGAATGACTAAAAAAAACTATTTATTAATAAATTTATTGATGTGTAACACCTTTCCACTCGGTTGCTGGATATTTTTGTGGGAGTGATTTTGAGAAATGGGACGGAAGTGGATCGGACGGAAGTGTGTAAGACGCTTTTGCAGCCAGAAGGGATGTGATCCAGCTGGCAGAGGTACCATGTGGAATGTTTATCACATACGGATTACTTTGTAACAGCAGAGTATCAAGAAGGCAGTGCGAGAGTAGAAATATCAAGCAAGTAGGCAGTGAAGAAAAACAAATCAGTCTCAACGTAACTTAGTTACTGGCAGGAGAGTGATGTAACATCGGAGTATCAAGAAGGCAGTGCGAGAGTAGAAATATCAAGTAGGCATTGAAGAAAAAAAAGAGTGTCTTTGAATTGTATGTATTATGAGAGTGTAAAAATTAAAAAGATTTTTTGTGTATTGATGAATGTCACGGATAATAAAAACGGTAACAACTTCAAGGTAGGATAACATGTAGGATGTTACACATCATATGCGACTACTGTAAGGCTCGTATCTTTTATTTTTAGCCTATTTTCAATTTTGAAAAAATAGGCTTATGAGATCACCTTTTGTCCGTGTGTGTGTGCGTGTGTGTGTGTGTGTGTGTCCCCCTAATAAAATCTAAACGGCAGGAGCGATTTCAATGAAACTCGGAAAGTTCATAGCACTATTCCGGGGGACCTCGACCGTGCCCTTCAAATTTTGTTACGACTTACCAATCCAACATGGCGGCTGTGCGAAATATTTCACCAGCATTCAATATCTCCGAAACTATTACCGATATTAGCATGATATTTTCTATGGTGATAGAGGGAACTACTATAAGTTCACTTATGTAACTTTTGAAAACCTGGTAACTACAAAACCAACATGGCGGCCAAGCGAATTTCCGACATTTAAATAGACGTTTCTCGTGATTTGACCAACCAAACGCAATGAAACTTGGTACAGTATATGTTTATACACATTGTAATGCACCGACATCTAACTTCGTTCAATTGTTTACATAATCACAAGATGGCGGATGTGCGAAATAATCCACCGGCATTCTATATCTCTGAAACTATTAGCGGTATCTCCCTAAAATTTTGTACGGAGATAAAGGGCACTACTGGAAGTCCATCTATAAGACTTTCAAAAACCGGTTAACTACAAAACGCACATGGTGGCCAAGCGAATTTGAAAATTTTAAATAGACCTCTCTCGCGATTTAATGTTCCAAGCGCACTGAAACCTGGTACAGGAAATATGTATACACATTGTAATCCACTAGTATCTAATTTAGTTCAATTGTTTACATAACCTCAAGATGGCGGCAGTGCGAATTTTAAAATTAAGTTTTTATTTCTTGTGATGTAGTCATGCGATCGAAGTGAAAGTTTGAATAATGAACCTACGCAATAATTTTCCTTTAATGGTGCATGACTCTATGGCCTATACATTTAACAATCCAACATGGCGACCATCCCAAATATTTACACGATACTGAATATCTACGAATCTATTTTAGCAATCAAACTGCATGTTTTAATGTTCATAGGGGCTATGAACTTAAGTTCACCTATAGGACTTTAAATAACCTGGTGATCACAAATCCGACATGGCGGCGACGCGAATTATAAATATTCACATGGACGTTCCTCGCAATTTAACCATCCGCGTGCAGTGAAACTTGGTACAGTAAATCCTTATGAATGAAAATCCACAGCCTGCTTCCAGTCTCCGACCGGGTCAGGAATGGAATGAATGAAGCCCCTATCTAGCGGCGAGGATATGAACTGTGACGGCTGCCGAGGTGGGTAGTTTATTGGCTGAGGAATAACCCACCCACCAAGGGAAGATGATTAAGAGAAGGAAGTAGATTTTGGATTGGAGAAAAAGGATAGAAAAATAGGAGGAGAGTTCCACAAAAGTTATGAATTTGACTTTCAATACATTTAGAGGCGGTTGCAACTGCAAATTAACTCTCTGATACCTAAAGTAGGTACGAGCTTGGTCGAAGCTAACGGGAACCGCAGCTAAGACTTGGGCGGTTTGCCAGAGAAAGGCTTTAGTGTATTTCCTCCCAAGCATGCATAAAAGTACTATGGGGAAGGGTGATGGTCTGGCAAGACAAATAGTAAAAGCTTTATTGAGTATGAACGAGGGCATAAACCTAGGAAGAGCTAGGAAAGCCAGGATCTTGCCTAACTGTAGTATCAGAGAAATGATGAATCCAAAAACAAATATTTAATTTATTTGACAATGCAAAGAAGTTGATAAATTTAACAATTAAATATGTTTCAATCTTATTAACAATTTGGGGTCGCAGACCTCCGACAACATGTAGAAATTGCTCCAGGCAAATAATAATTTTTAAGGTTTTAACCTGGTACTAAAATCTTGGTAAGATTTTAAAAAGGCAATGAAATGATTAAAGTTTAAACATTAAATTGAGTACAAGGAGTGTACTATAAGAAATTTCTGAAAGAATATTCTAGAGAGTATAACAACTTCGAAAATAACAATAAGGAAAACATAAAGAATAAAATAGAAGTTCCTACAACTTCTTATATTTAAACAGAATTACTTTATGAGAATTATACAAAAGAGGGCAGGTCACTTACTGTGAAACCTGAAGAGATAATCAAAAGGAAGGTTCTCGACCTCCTATATTTTAGATAGGAATCACGAGCCAAATAGGGCAGTTTCCATTTAGTGAGACCTAAAAATAACTCACACAAGAGTTGAAAGAATTGTTTTCCCTGATTATAGGAAAGGAACAATGTGAATTTGAATCGTGCATCACACACGTAATTATACAAAAATTACTTAATGTTAAACTAGCAAAGTTGGAAGGGCACTTCGTGAGTGACACCTTATAGAAAAGTTACAATTTTATTAATATGGGTTGTTAGTACGGTAGAAGGTTGAGGAAAGATCATTGGGATATAGGATCAATGTTCATGGCCGTATTTAATGTAAACGGACGATCGCGACGCGGTAGAAAAGTGGAGCAAGCACTGGTTATCACTGTAGTCTATAAAGATGGATGCAAAGTTCACTATAGAAACACTAAAGTTTATGAGAAAGAAAGTTATTGCAATGATAACTGGTTTCACTAGGTAGGCGAGAGTCTGTTTCTTGAGAAGTTTGTGATTTACAATTAAATGCGCCATAAAACATTCCAGTGGTTCCAGCGGTGGAAGAAAGTTAGCTATTGCAACAATTTGTAAGGAAGATTCCTCATTTTAAATATTATTGTAACAGGTGAGTGAAAAATACCTGACGGCAAGACTCGCAGATAGAGTACATGATCTCGAAGGTTCCAGAACGACCTTAGTAGAAAAATGGGGTTGAGAAAATCCAACGGAGGAACTAGCTTGATGAATTATAGACAGCGGGTATTAGGTAATATCCCACGTAGTGAGAGGATTTCTCATTTGAATAGCTTAAGAAAAGCTCTTTTTTAGTAAGGTTGGCTTATACAAGCGAAAGCTCAACATGGCAAATCCCACGAAGAATGATTTTTGCCCCAAAATAAATAATTTCACACTGTCTATAAAAGTATCATTAAAAGCAAGTGGAAGTTAAAACCATGAAGATGAGGTTAAAACTTTTAAAATGGTACTTATCTTGATTTCATGTTGAAGGCGAAGTTTCCCTGGATGACAACTACCTTGCCAACATGGCGTAGAAGAGTGTGAGCCTCTTGGTTTGAGGAGACTAGCTCGAGAGGAGCATTAACTGACCGAGTCAACTGCCGACTGAGAAGTGAGACCAGCTCAACGGAGCACGGAGGGTCCAAGGAAGGGGAAAAGAGTGGGGGGTAGGAGACAAAAGGAGAACATATAAGCATTGCCTATGTTACAACAAAAAAATGATCTTCTCTTGCTGAGCTGGTCTTCAAAGAGTTGATAACAGGCGATACTAGCGCAGCATGGTGAGTGAAACAGTAGACGTAGTCCTCTTGCTCAAGGAAAAAATAGCTGGCGATGGTAACAAGATCTGGTGGCCAGATGGATATGTAAGTCCTCTCGCACCAGGAGGAATTGAGTAGCTTCAGAGATTCGCTGCTAGATGACGCAAGGTGGGTCACAGAAATTATATATCGAGAACAGACTTATGAAGACATAAGAGATTTGCCCATCAAGGAGAAAACACATGATCACTGTTGGTGTTTGACAAAGAGGAAGGAAGAAATGAACATGCAAAGAGCAATAGACTTTATACTCTCGTACCGTGTATTCAAAGATTACACCATACTGGGGGAAGAAACACCAACAGAGAACAAATAAGCAGTTACACATTTAATGGCAGAGGTGCGATCAAAGACAGTGGTCTTGTGATCGCGCCATTAGTGGTCAAGATTTTGGCCACCCTGACTCTCCCATCTCTCCCAGGATAACACTCGGTCACTCTACCAGAAATCCATACTAAGGGGGGTGAAACATCCCTAACTAAGACCAAGTCCCCCACCTTAATGTCAGGACTGGAAAGAAACCACTTCTGTCTCCGTTGCAAGGAAGTTAAATATTCCAGATTCCACCTCTTCCAAAAGGAATTACGGAGGGCTTCAAGTTTACGCCAAACAATAGGTAGATTAAAATCCCTGTAAGAATTGGGAAGAGGAGGAGGAGCAGAAAGAGAAGTGCCGATAAGGAAATGACCAGGTGTAAGCGGAAGCAGGTCATCAGGGTCATTGGAAAGCGGAGTTAAAGGACGAGAATTAACAACACCTTCAATCAAAACAGAAAGTGAATTGAATTCTTCGTAAGTCAGAATTCGATTACCTAAGACTTTTCTTAAATGACGTTTAGTGAGCTTTACGCAAGATTCCCACCTACCACCGTGATGAGGAGCGTAAGGAGGTATAAAGCGCCATTTGAAACCCTTTGAGTAGGAAAAATTAGAGATTTGTTCCATGGCAGGAGAGGAAGTGAGAGCTTTTTTCCACAGGGAAGCTGCGCCCTGAAAGGTGGAAGCGTTATCAGAGAACATCTCTGAAGGAACACCACGCCTAGCGGTGAAGCGAGAGACAGCTGATAAAAAATAAGAAGTAGAAGCATTCGTTACTAGTTCCAAGTGGATTGCGCCGGTAACCATGCAAACAAAGAGAGAAACATAAAGCTTACCAAACAATTTGCGTTTAGCTTCAGGAGAGTTTCGTTGATATTGGAACGGACCCATATAGTCCACGCCAGTTAAAGCAAATGGGCGTATAGGAGAAGAGCGAAAAGAGGGCAGATCGCTCATTAATTGAGTATTGATTTTAGGTTTCGCTTTGAAACAAGGAATGCACTTGTGAATTACAGAAGAGACTTCATGAATTCCATTTATAATCCAGTACTTTTCCCTTAAGAGGCAAAGCAGAGTGCGTGTACCAACATGAAGATTACGGTAATGAAAATCACGTATAATTAAGGAAGTTACGTGATGTTTGGAAGGCAAAATAACGGGATGCTTTTTGTCCTCAGAGAGTAAAGATTGCGAGAGCCTTCCACCTACCCTGAGTAACCCATGGTCATCAAGAAACGGGGCTAAAGCACGAAGACGGCTGGATTTGGGAAGATCTCTTTTAGAAGAAAGCAAAGACAATTCAGAAGAAAAGGCTTCTTGCTGTGTCAGTTGTAAAACCTTAATGGTAGCGAGATTCAATTCATGATTGGTAAGGTGTGGTTTAGGGAGAAGAGGTTGGTCAACCACAAGATATTTCCATCTAAGGAGATAGGCGACAATTCGTAGTAATTTATGAAAAGAAGAATAGAAGGACAACAAAGGATGAGAAGCGTCGGAAACAAGACACGAAGCAATGGATAGAGGTACTTTAGCGTCAGGCAAGTTGAAATTTGTAGCTGGAGGTTTAGAAGGCCATGAAGAAGAGTCTTCGATTAGCCACGAGGGCCCATGCCAGTACAATTGGGAAGCTGCCAATTGAGAGGGTAAACAACCACGAGAGATAATATCGGCTGGATTATCCGCACTGGGAACATGCCTCCATTGACATCCAGAAGAAAGAGTTTGAATTTTGGAAACCCTGTTTGCAACAAAAGTTTGCCAATGAGAGGGGCTCTTGGCGATCCACGAAAGAGTGATCATGGAATCGCTCCAGAGATAGATTTGCGAGAATTCGACTTTTAATACTTCCCGTAACTTCTTAACAAGCTCGGCAGCCATGAGTGCAGCGCACAATTCAAGCCTAGGCAAGGTAATAGCTTTAAGAGGAGCGACTTTCGATTTGGCACAAACAAGGTTGGAAACTGAAGATCCATAGAATGAACCGTGATAAACTAAATATGCGCAGCAACCATAAGCTTTTTCGGAACTATCCGCGAACACATGAAGGAAAAAGGGTGTATTAGAATGAGAGCTAATTAAATTCCTGGGAATTTCAATGAGGGAAAGATCCAACAAATTACTGCGAAACGAGAGCCAGCGATTAAGAAAAGAAAGAGGGACAGTATCATCCCATTCACACTTAAGCGACCACAGCTCTTGCATGAAGAGTTTGGCTATAACGATGACTGGGACAAGGAATTGAAGTGGATCAAAAATTTTTGCAATTTCAGAGAGAATTTGTCTTTTTGTATTAGGAAGCTCTTCTGCGAGCGAAACTTTATAGATAAGAGTGTCAGTGCTAGTGCACCAGTGAACTCCTAGAGTTTTTATAGATTCGGAGTTTCCACAAATTTCGACAGAAGAAGGATCTACGTCTTCGATGGGAAACTGAGCGAGAAACTCAGGGGAGTTGGAGTTCCACTTATGGAGTGGGAAACCTCCATTCCTTAGTAATGCCTGAAGTTCTAAAGATACAAAAGAAGCTTCCTCCAAAGAGGGGAAGGATTGCAAATAATCGTCAACATAGAATGACGTAGTTAGTGCTTCAGAGGCTTTGGGGTTAAATAAATGACCATCTTGAGAGGCTAGCAAGTGTAGGGATCGGATAGCAAGGAAAGCAGAGGGTTTTAAGCCATAAGTAACCGTTTTCAAGCGAAATACCTTAATGGGCTTACTGGTTTCATCACGCCACAAGATTCTTTGAAGATCTCGTTGTTCTGGTTGAATTAACACTTGACGGTACATCTGTTTTATGTCGGCTATGACAGCTATGGGAAATAATCGAAAGTTTAAGAGTATAGCAGATAAATCTGATTGAATAGCAGGACCAGAATAAAGAGTGTCGTTAAGGCTGTTGCCATTAACGTCGGGTGATGAACCATTGAAAACAACTCGAATTTTATCTTTTACAAGAGGGTTTTTCCACACGGGATGATGATTTAAATAAACCGTTTCGATTGGGGGGTGTAATTCATCATCAGATTTGTTAACAACTTCCATATGATCTAAGCTTTCATACTCATCCATGAAATCAGTGTACTGTTGTTTAACAAGAGGTTCCTTTTTGAATTTGCTCTCGATAGCAAAGAGAGCTTTTCGAGCTTTAGGCTGAGAGTTGATAAGTTTAGGAGGATTGTGTAATCTTGGCATTTGAACAACGAACCGGCCATCAGAAGAACGAGTGGTGGTGTTCAAAAAAAGTTGCTCACAGAATTCATTTTCTGAAGAGGTTACATTAGGAGAATCAAAATTTTCAAGCCTCCAGAACTGTTCCAGGTCAGTATTGGAGAAGTAACATTGCGATGCGGGTTGAGGAAAATAATGGGGAAGTTGACCGGTGACGATCCATCCAAAATTAGTGTCTCTGGCGACCACGTTTGAGGATAACTTACGAACCTGTTTACGTAGGCAATTCCAGAAAACATTGGCACTAAAGAGTATGTCAATAGGGTTTTGCATATTGAAAAAAGGATCGGCTAGCCTTAAATGCGAGGGAATGTTTAACCCTGAAATATCCACAGAGTGACTTGGAGTGTCTTCTCCAATGCTATTAAGAATTAGACAATTAAGTTTAAGAAAGTTGTTTCTATGACAAGTATCTCTTATAGTTAGCTTTGAGAATTGTAAAGCTTGCGATTTTGAGCTGGTGATGCCTGACACGTTGATAGAAGCAGGCGCGGATTCAAGGGGGGGGGGTCACGGGGGTCATGACCCCCCCCCCCCAAACAGAGACCAAATTTTTTTGCAAACTCAAAAAAACGAAAACACAATTACCAGACAAATAAAACTTAACGAATTTTAACTGAAAAACAGTTTTTTTTTTCATTTTATTCAATACTGAATTATCTTTATTGGAATTATTATGTTCTGTTACAACTGTACATATTTACAACTTCAAACCTCTTGTATAATAACTATTAGTTATACAACAAAATCAACTCGTCTATTTTGTTTAGCAAACCTTGTGATCACCGAATCGATGTTTATAGTGATGTCACGATGAATGTGCAGCAATGCACGGATAGGAAACTGGGACTTTTTTCGCACAAAAATTTTTGCCGACGTCCAAACCGCAAGCTTGGTTGGCAATTTAAGCTGTGACTTTCTCCCTTTGTCGGTACCAACTCGACTTGCCGAAACTGTAACGTACCTTCATCCTTTTCTCGAAGCTCGATGTAAAAGTCGCAAAACACGCCGTTGCAATTTGTACAAATATTTTTGGTGCGCTAAACGCATCAAATTTCTATCCATGTAGCTTGCAAAAAAAATGGTCTGGTTTTGTACGTTTGGTTATTTTGTGATTGCGTTTTTAGTGATACCATTTTTCTTAACAATTTCGATTCTCTGACCCCCCCGCAAAGCCAAAATCTAGATCGATTCTCTGACCCCCCCCAAAACCAAACTCTAGATCCGCGCCTGGATAGAAGTGGGGTTTACAGGTAGACCTAGTTTTCTAATCAAGGAATTAGACACAAAATCATGAGTTGCCGCTGAGTCTAGAAGACCGTGTGCACGGACCCAGTTGCCAAAGTTATCCTGAACTTCAATTTGAACAGTGGACAACAATACTTGGGCACTGCGTATGGACTTGGCATTTTGAATATACGATGAAGCATTAGAACTGTTAGCACTATCATTTTTCGGAGAAGTAGATGCTGTCGATGACCTTGCCTGATCATGACGATGTAGCAAAGTATGATGAGCCTTTTCACAATGGTAGCAAAGTCTTGTGGACTTGCAATTAGAAGCAGAATGCGTAGGCGCTAGGCAGTTGAAACAATGTTTGTTTTGAGAGACTAATTTTCGTCTGTCGTCGACTGACATTTCTTTAAAAGATTTGCAGAGGTATAGGGCATGGGGATCTTTACAAAGTATGCACTTTACAGGTTCGTTTAAACTTTTGCGAGGTTCGCTTTGCGTGTTTAAAACAATAGAGCTAGCAACACGACGTTCACTAGACCTAGTTGGGTAACCAGTAGTGTTTGATTTAAATTTGGATGAGCTGGACCCGGGTTTTTGGGTATTGGACGCTGAGCGTTCACTTTTGGGTTTGATGGACATTAATTCGAATTTGGAACTAGGAGATGAAGGTTCACTTTGATTAGCTAGAGCGGTTAAAAGTTGGCATCTAGCGTTTATGAAAGTAACTAAATGCTCGTAAGTGTAGTCGTCTTCTTTAGAAAGTTCAATTTCCCAAGCTTTGAGGGTAGCAGCATCAACTTTAGAGACTACTAAATGTATTAGGAAAGTATCCCAATGTTCAGTCGGTTGATCTAATTGGGACAAAGCTTTAACGTGGAGTTGGGTAGTGTCAACTAAAGTACGCAAACTAGTGACGTCATTGTGCTGTGACGCAGGTAGGTTAAATAGAGCCTTCATATGGCGTTGAATACGTAAACGTAAATTTCCATATCTTTCCTTTAATAAGTTAAAGGCAATGGGGTAATTTTCGGCACGTAGGGGAAGTGCTTCGACCAACTGCAAAGCTTGACCTCGGAGGATATATCTCAAATAATGAAACTTGTAAATAACTTGAATGTCTTCATTGTCATGAACAAGGGAGCAAAATAATTCATAGAAAGAATCCCAAGCAGATTCATCTCCAGAAAAATGGGGTAAATCAATTTTCGGTAAAGTTGGTTTGGGCTTGTGAGTGCCCTCACGGAAAGAAGTTTGTGGTTCGTGAAGGGAACCAAGAACAGAAGCGTCCTTTTTCTGCTCCTCTTCGAGTTGGCGTATTATTTTGAAAGCTGAACCTATGCCTTCGTAATATAGGTTTTCTACTTCGACACGATCTTCTGTTTGATTGAGCATGCAAGTTTCTATTTCAGTTTGAATGTTACAGTAGTTTTCATAAGAACGTTCAAAATCCTTTACACGATGTTTCAACAAATCTAATTGCGCTTCTGAGGGATCTAATTCTTTTATGTACCTTCTGAATCGGGTAATTTGCCCTTTATAGGATGCTCGTTTAGAAGTAAGTTTTTCATCCTTATCCTTATCAGTAGGAGCCATATTAAAGAAAATAGATGAAAATGTAACTCACGAAACTGTGAAACCTTGGAAATGCTGTCAAGCTGGCAGCAGCGAATGAGTAGAAAGAACGGGACACACCAAAGGAGACAGGAGCGGCCTCTTTCCCGTTCACAGGCTTTGCATGATGTAATTATAGCTGAAAAATTCAAAGCAGATATTAGTAATATGCAAAGTATTGTCAAATGACACTTTTTTAAAAAGAAAAAGAAAAAATGGGCTCTCCCGGGTTTCGGCACCAAATTTTGGGTAGTTTATTGGCTGAGGAATAACCCACCCACCAAGGGAAGATGATTAAGAGAAGGAAGTAGATTTTGGATTGGAGAAAAAGGATAGAAAAATAGGAGGAGAGTTCCACAAAAGTTATGAATTTGACTTTCAATACATTTAGAGGCGGTTGCAACTGCAAATTAACTCTCTGATACCTAAAGTAGGTACGAGCTTGGCCGAAGCTAACGGGAACCGCAGTTAAGACTTGGGCGGTTTGCCAGAGAAAGGCTTTAGTGTATTTCCTCCCAAGCATGCATAAAAGTACTATGGGGAAGGGTGATGGTCTGGCAAGACAAATAGTAAAAGCTTTATTGAGTATGAACGAGGGCATAAACCTAGGAAGAGCTAGGAAAGCCAGGATCTTGCCTAACTGTAGTATCAGAGAAATGATGAATCCAAAAACAAATATTTAATTTATTTGACAATGCAAAGAAGTTGATAAATTTAACAATTAAATATGTTTCAATCTTATTAACAATTTGGGGTCGCAGACCTCCGACAACATGTAGAAATTGCTCCAGGCAAATAATAATTTTTAAGGTTTTAAACCTGGTACTAAAATCTTGGTAAGATTTTAAAAAGGCAATGAAATGATTAAAGTTTAAACATTAAATTGAGTACAAGGAGTGTACTATAAGAAATTTCTGAAAGAATATTCTAGAGAGTATAACAACTTCGAAAATAACAATAAGGAAAACATAAAGAATAAAATAGAAGTTCCTACAACTTCTTATATTTAAACAGAATTACTTTATGAGAATTATACAAAAGAGGGCAGGTCACTTACTGTGAAACCTGAAGAGATAATCAAAAGGAAGGTTCTCGACCTCCTATATTTTAGATAGGAATCACGAGCCAAATAGGGCAGTTTCCATTTAGTGAGACCTAAAAATAACTCACACAAGAGTTGAAAGAATTGTTTTCCCTGATTATAGGAAAGGAACAATGTGAATTTGAATCGTGCATCACACACGTAATTATACGAAAATTACTTAATGTTAAACTAGCAAAGTTGGAAGGGCACTTCGTGAGTGACACCTTATAGAAAAGTTACAATTTTATTAATATGGGTTGTTAGTACGGTAGAAGGTTGAGGAAAGATCATTGGGATATAGGATCAATGTTCATGGCCGTATTTAATGTAAACGGACGATCGCGACGCGGTAGAAAAGTGGAGCAAGCACTGGTTATCACTGTAGTCTATAAAGATGGATGCAAAGTTCACTATAGAAACACTAAAGTTTATGAGAAAGAAAGTTATTGCAATGATAACTGGTTTCACTAGGTAGGCGAGAGTCTGTTTCTTGAGAAGTTTGTGATTTACAATTAAATGCGCCATAAAACATTCCAGTGGTTCCAGCGGTGGAAGAAAGTTAGCTATTGCAACAATTTGTAAGGAAGATTCCTCATTTTAAATATTATTGTAACAGGTGAGTGAAAAATACCTGACGGCAAGACTCGCAGATAGAGTACAAGATCTCGAAGGTTCCAGAACGACCTTAGTAGAAAAATGGGGTTGAGAAAATCCAACGGAGGAACTAGCTTGATGAATTATAGACAGCGGGTATTAGGTAATATCCCACGTAGTGAGAGGATTTCTCATTTGAATAGCTTAAGAAAAGCTCTTTTTAGTAAGGTTGGCTTATACAAGCGAAAGCTCAACATGGCAAATCCCACGAAGAATGATTTTTGCCCCAAAATAAATAATTTCACACTGTCTATAAAAGTATCATTAAAAGCACGTGGAAGTTAAAACCATGAAGATGAGGTTAAAACTTTTAAAATGGTACTTATCTTGGTTTCATGTTGAAGGCGAAGTTTCCCTGGATGACAACTACCTTGCCAACATGGCGTAGAAGAGTGTGAGCCTCTTGGTTTGAGGAGACTAGCTCGAGAGGAGCTTTAACTGACCGAGTCAACTGCCGACTGAGAAGTGAGACCAGCTCAACGGAGCACGGAGGGTCCAAGGAAGGGGAAACGAGTGGGGGGTAGGAGACAAAAGGAGAACATATAAGCATTGCCAATGTTACAACAACAAAATGATCTTCTCTTGCTGAGCTGGTCTTCAAAGAGTTGATAACAGGCGATACTAGCGCAGCATGGTGAGTGAAACAGTAGACGTAGTCCTCTTGCTCAAGGAAAAAATAGCTGGCGATGGTAACAAGATCTGGTGGCTAGATGGATATGAAAGTCCTCTCGCACCAGGAGGAATTGAGTAGCTTCAGAGATTCGCTGCTAGATGACGCTAGGTGGGTCACAGAAGTTATATATCTAGAACAGACTTATGAAGACATAAGAGATTTGACCATCAAGGAGAAAACAGATGATCACTGTTGGTGTTTGACAAAGAGGAAGGAAGAAATGAACATGCAAAGAGCAATAGACTTTATACTCTCGTACCGTGTATTCAAAGAATACACCACGAGGCCAGACGCACTCCTCTGGGGCAATGATTAAATGAATGACAGATTAAATGAAATGATAGCGGAGAGTGTTGCTGGAATGAAATTGTGACAGGGAAAACCGGAGTACGGTACCCGGAGAAAACCTGTCTGCCTCCGTTCTGTCCAGCACAGATCTCACATGGAGTGACCGGGATTTGAACCACGGACCCAGCAGTGTGAGGCCGGCGTGCTGCCGCCTAAGCCACGGAGGCTTCCAGTAAATCCTTATACGAATGTTAATCCACTGGCATCTAATTAATTTCAATTGTTTCCATAACCTCAAGATATCAGCTGTGAAAAATTTTAAAATCTCCTTGTTACTTCTTGTGTCCTAATTATGCGATTGAAGTTTGAATACTACAAGTTCACAATAATCTGCATGTAACAGTACATAACTCTAGGAACTACATATATAAAATCCAACATGGCGACCATCCGAAATATTTAGTTGGTTCTCAATATCTACGAATCTATTACAGCAATCAAACTGAAATTGTGTATGTTGATAGTGGCAATTAACATAAGTAGGATATATGAAAATAGGCTGTATAGTTCTTCACGGAACTACTTGTTTATTTCTTTATTGATCTATTTATCTATTTATTTATTTATTACTTGCTAAACAAACCAACGTGACGAATAACTCTAGTAGTAATAGTATTAATAATAAAACTTCGTTGGATGTTTCATAAGGGTGCCAACGCATTTGTTTGATGCGGGAGATTTTTTTTAAGGACTGGCTCGGTTATTCGATTGTTTTTGTGTTTGGTAGGGGATCGATTGAGATTTAAGGGTACATGGGACACATTTTTCAATTTCCTAGTGCTTTCCTCAAATCACAACAAAGACGTTACGACACATTTAGAACTAGGCTATATGAGATAGAGCATATTATATCAATTTATTATCATTAGTTTTTCAGTAATGCCTCTTTTATTTTGAGACAGTAGCGATGCAGACGAATTTCAAAATATCCTCTGCGGGTTATAAATTTTCTTGGTAGTGCGAAAATCTGTGAAGTTATTCCTGACTATAATTAAAGAAAATTCAAGGATGGTATTTATTATTATAACTAGTTTGCTCAGTCAACATCCATTTCAGATTTTTATGATATTTCATTTTTAATTTTCTGTTTTCGCCTCATACATTGAATATGTTTCAGAAGAAATCAAACTCCGTCGTACAATTTGTTATGTGACATTGAAGTTATATACCAAATCTCATACATATTGGGACAGTTTTGACCTACATTTGATGGCACTAAAAATGAAGTTCTGAGAAAAATGAGACTATGTTCTTAACATTCAGTATATAAATTTACATATTTCCATAACGAACTTTCCAACTCTCATAAAATTCATCTGCACCATGCCTTCTACCCTCCGGATTGTTCTTAGCTTTCTCTCTGTGTACCTTAAAGATTTTTAGTTCTTTTATTTCTGTTCTTCGTTTGTTAGGTCTCAAATGCTTCACTGGCATATCTTCTTGCTTCATCTCTTTGTGTGGCATGTTAGGTGGGTGTTAGACAAATTATTTCATCATTAGAGTCACTTCTAGTTTTTCTGTGGCACTACATCCCAAGTTGTATTTTGCAAATCCTTTGTTTGGCTCAAAGACCTATTTTGCCCACTATCTCCACGTGGAACATTGAAGACTTACATTTGAATTTTAAGAAACCCCTCAGCATCTACAGAGAAGTTATGTCAAGATCAGTCTCTGGTATATTGCTACAATTTCAGCAACATTGAGGTAGTGAACTGAACATATTTTAGTGGATTTGAGGGGATATACATTTTGTGATCCAGGTCTTCGAACGCATTTCTCATGTTTATCGTTGGTGGGATAGTGATATTGATTATTTTATGTTGTCTACTAAGGGGATTAAACTAAATACCGTATGACCCAAAAATAACCCGCCCCCGCATATAAGCCCACCCTTAATATTCAAAGAGGAAAAAGGAAAAATGTTTAAGCCCGAAAATAAGCCGCATCCGGATTAAGGGAAGGCATATTTAATGTCTTGTACTTACCAAAATGTAAACATTTTTTCTATCAGCCGTATTTTCTTCCAGACTCTCGGTTGGTTGTGCTTTTGGCATAACGCACAACTGCAAGATTGAAGGCTGCATTATAAGCACGCCGAATTCCTTTGCTTGAAGCTTTTCGCTCTACTGGTAAATGATTGCTCATTATTGCGTTCAACAGGCTTTCTTACAGATCTTACTGAGACTGAGCTACTGTATATTATTCAAGCTTACGAAACAATACCGTGTTAAAGAATAACAATGTCACCACCAAAACAAAAGTTCGCATTTTTGTCATTAAATGCCGCTAGTTTCTCTTACAGACTGTATTGTTGCTTTGTTGCTGTGTTCTTGTTAATTAGCATTCATTTTTAAACAGTACATGACATAAAAGTGTAGGTAGCGAATATAAGCCGCACCCAGATTTTTAACCCAAATAATTTTAATAAAAAAGTGCGGTTTACTTTCGGGCCAATACGGTACGGTACCTTTGAATTGGTAAACTAGTTTTGTCTTCCTCTGATCCATGTACTGCTTCTTTGAATGATTTTAGATAAGCTTCAGCATTCCAATCGGACCCATGCCACATTTTTAGCCTATTATCATTTTATGAAAAAATAGGCATATGAGATCACCTTTTGTCCGTGTGTGCGTGTGTGTGTGGTTGTGTGAGTGTGTCCCCCTAATAACTTCTAAATTGCTGAAGCTATTTCAATGAAACTCGGTAAGGTCGTAGCACCTTTTTGGACGACCCCGACCGTGCCCTTGAAATTTTATTACGTCTCACCAATCCAGCATGGCGGCTGTGCGAAATATTTCACCAGCATGCAATATCTCCGACACTATTACGGATATCACCCTAAAATTTTGTACGGTGATAAAGGGCACTACTAGAAGTTCACCTATGAGACTTTCAAAAACCTGGTAACTAAAAAACTAACATGGCGGCCAAGCGAAGTTGAGACTTCAAAATAGACTTTTCCCGCGACTTAACCATCCAAACGTAATGCAACTAGGTACAGCAAATGCTTATACAGATTGTAATGCACTGGCATCTAATTTAGTTCAATTGTTTATATAACCCCAAGATGGCGGCTGTGCGAAATATTTCACTGGCATTCTATATATCCGAAACTATTACTGATATCACCCTGAAATTTTGTGTGGTTATAAAGGGCACTACTAAAAGTTTATATATGTAACTTTCAAAAACCTGTAAAGTTCAAAACGAACATGGCGACCAAGCGAATTTGAAACTTTTTAATAAAATTTTCTCGCGATTTAACCATATGAGCGCAGTGAAATGTTGTACAGTAAATGTATGTTCTACACAATGGTCGCCTCTACCGTGACGTAGTCCAGATTTCTAGACTAGTCGGGACTTGAATATCCTGAAAGCATCTGAAATGAATTGCTGTGGTTCGTTTGTTTGTTCAGCAGGTAACAACTAACACAAAGATCTCCATGTGTGGGAGCTATGGAATCCAGATGTTCTGCATAATGGTCGCCTCTGCCGTGACGTAGTGTAGATTTCTAGACTAGTCGGGTCTTGAATATCCTGGAAGCATCTCGATTGCAATTCTCTCTTGGTTCACGAGCTCACTCGAAGGACCATCTCCGGAGGGTTTTGGAAAGCTTGTCACTTGGACCTTTGATAACTGCCGGATCTGACACTAGAATCTAATATGGCCGCCGTATGAGATGGACATTCACAGAAAGAATGAACTGTGCCAGAAGACAACATATCACTAAATAATGGCATAGGAAATGTTTATCTAAGCTGCATTATTAAAACAGAAAAACCAGGCACAGGCAACAGCTGAGAGAGTATAAATACCCACACACTTTCTGAAGGCAAAGTATACCGAGTGAGTCTACTGTCCCTTTTTTTTTTTTTCGGCCACACTTCCAACGTCTGATGCCAGCATGGTCGACAGCTCCTTGTCTATAGCCAAGCCACAATGACCCTAAACGACTTTACAAGATTTATGACGACATTGAAGCAAGACCTTTACAAAAACATATGTACGACAAGAGATTATACAATGCATCAAACTGTCATACGGTACATGCCGATTATACGATTTCAGTTGGATACGAAATTAACGCTGGGAACGGCGGCTTACTCATAGAAAACATAAATGAACCTTCGAAGTGGAAAGCAGTATCACATCTCATACGCTTTCAGGCAAGGTAAAGGAACGAGTAGCCGTGGAGCATTGGTACAACTGCGTAGAAGGTAGTAGACCTGGGAGGCAAGCAGCTTTACCACTGCACCATCACGTCCCCCCACGATGAAGGATACAGGCTGTAGATGAAACCAATGTATCATAACAACACGAATACAGAGACGTATTACCCTTTCACGAATTGATTGCCGGCGGTCGAGATGGGAACAATTCTCTGTTTACTTGTGTCACACGTCACTCTGCTTCATTGACAGGTACAGTTACGCGTGTAGGATATGACCCAGCTCCAGTTACTGTCCGTGGTGACATGAGCTCCTGTGACACTTATCTGCACTTCTATGACAGGTAGCGCACGCAATGCTGCTTGACTTATGTGCAGACTGCACTGTGTCATCACTGTGTCCTCCACTTTACCCCGCGGGGCTCCTGCTACAATAATCAACAAACGGTGGCGCAGCCACTCTCAGCGGCAATCAAATCTTAAATGGGTAATAACGCTTATTCTTCAATGGAGTAGACAAGTGATAGTCTCAGAGATTTGAGCTGTATGAGTGGTTTTCCCTGGCGGTTGTCCACAGTACCTGGACTGAACATCATATCAAGTCCTGGGGAACCTACTCCAATCCATGGCACTATTATTATTATTATTATTAATGATAATGATGATGATAATAATGATAATAATAATAATAATGATATGGCCTCAGCTACCGTGGCGTGGGTCTGTTTAGTTATAGCCATTGAGACGATCTACTCTCCAATGTCAAAGTTCGGTTCAACACTACTATCTGGTAGTGAAAACCAGAACTCTATTGGTGATCTGTGGGTGAGGCTTAATTAATTTTGTCTCGTAATAGCGAATTGTTTTAGAAGATATGTTTTGCAAGCTTGTTCGTTTTTAAGGAGTACCTGATCTGTCAGATGGGAGTTTGACTCCATCCCATACAGTAGGTCCGAGGCTTGCGCATTACATTTTTAGCTGGTTTAGATGGTACAAGTTAAGCAGGTTGCTAGCCGTGAGCTACTTACACCGGGCCCCATGAGTTTCACCTCAGGGAACAAACCAGTGTGTTGTGTACTCTTAACCACCTGAGCACAAGGATGGCTACGACTCAGAATATGTCCAAGATATGAGGGTAGCACGAATGATTGCTGGGACAAATAGCAATTGAGCAGTGGCAGGAAGCCGATTCTGATCGTGGGGTCATGTGATGAGAATATGGGAGGAGAGATTACTTAAGAGGTTATTGAGTTCAGATGTAGAGGGTGAGAGAGGCAGAGGTAGACC
Organism: Meconema thalassinum; assembly: GCA_946902985.2. Classification (NCBI taxonomy): domain Eukaryota; kingdom Metazoa; phylum Arthropoda; class Insecta; order Orthoptera; family Tettigoniidae; genus Meconema; species Meconema thalassinum. The sequence goes on along the minus strand of OX336390.1, from coordinate 628,418,698 downwards.
TAGGAAGCGATGGTTGGACTCAGTGTTGAACGATTTAAAAGTGAGAGGTGTAGAAGCAGAGGAGGCCGCAGTGCTAACTGCTAATAGGGGATCATAGAGGGGCTTGCAGACTAGACTGGACGCTGAAAGGCAAAACAGTCTGGTTGGTTCCTTAGTTTAGGGGCTGCGACAACGCCCTCATGTAGCCCCTTGGACTTTGGGTGTGTGTAGAATCTGTCTGATAACCAGTGTTAATTGTGATGGCTGTATTAGAGTGTGTTATCTGTTTTTAATTCAAGTAAGGACTACATACGATAATTTCAAGTAATTCCTACATTCACTACACCTAGCTGTGAGCTTGGCTACTGCTAGATGTCATCGCAACTAGCACCTGGTGACGAACGTTGGAACTTAAGAGCATTAATCAAACCTAACCTACATTTCATTTATTTATTTATTTATCGTATGGCTTTTAGTGCCGGGAGTGTCCGAGGACATGTTCGGCTCGCCTGAGTCTGTAGCTGCTTCCAGCGGACACCGTAAAGGGTGAGCTACAAGTTCCGTTCAATTTCAAGTAGTTCCAACTTTCGCCACCAGATATCAATGATACCTAGTGGCGAACGTTGGAACTTTGATAGAGCGTTCCGACGAAATCTAACCTAACAAATTTTGCTTTACACAAGTTTAGTCTGTGAAAGGATCTTTTACATGCCATAAATCTATGACATGGGACCGCCGGCTTTACTTCCCCTCCGAAGGAAGGCATACTGAAGGATTTTTAACGCTCTTAAAAAATCCGACGACTTCGGCCGGGTTTGAATCCGCTATCTTGGGCGCAGCAGTTCAGCATGCTACCGACTACACCACCGAACCTACAAATTTTGTTTCACACAAGTTTAGTTAGTGGAAGGTTCTTTTACTTGCCATAAATCTGTGACATGGGCCCGCCGGCTTTACTTCCCCGCCGAGAGAAGGCGTACTGAGGGATTTTTAACGCTCTTAAAAAATCCGATGACTTCGGCCTGGTTTGAACCCGCGACCTTGGGCATAGAAGCTCAGCATGCTACCAACCACACCACGGATGCCACCACAAACCAGTCTCAAATGAAAATGTATTCATGTATGTATGTAGCTTACAAGTCGACAACGTACGATTGTTGTTACCTATCGAAAATCCGGCTTTCTCTGCCGGGATACTAATACAGTAGGCCTACTGTAATTCCAGACACATTGTTGTGCATAGTTACTGAAGAAATACAGGTAATTAAACAAATTCAGCTCACACACAACTACACGGGGCTGACGTTCATGATGCCCCAATCCCCTAAATTCGCGAACATAAACATCAACTCTTATTTCTCAGTCCACCTCGTGGTGTAGCAGCTAGCTATTATTGGCTGTCACTCTGGAGGTCCGGGTTCGATTTGCTGGCTCTGCCAAGAAATTTAATTCTGGTCTGATGTCTGGAACAGCACTGTGAGGCAAAACTGAAAATCCCAGCTCGGCCACCCTGGAAGTGGTTTTCCTTGGTTTCCCTTCTACTCCAGGAAAATGTCGTCATGGTCACTAACTGAACTCCGTGGCCATCTCCTTCCCAATCCTGTCCTGAACTACAAATACACAGACTCCAACTACTACTACTACTATTACAGATAGCACAATAACACAGGTTATCATATAAACACGCACGTACACGGGGTTGAATGACCACGATGTCCAAGCCACTCAAATGACGCAACAACAACTATTCATCTTGCTTTACTCGTGCGCATTGTATCGCTCCCTACGGCCGTATGGGGGGGGGGGGGGGGGGGGCTGCGGCAAGTCCGAAGATCTGAGGTTCGAATACTGGCGCTGACAGCGGCTATTCTGTGTGTGGTTTTCCTCCGATTTTCCTACACTCTCCCCAGGCAAATGGCAGTCCCATAAAACCAACCCATTCCCAATCCTAACAATATTACAGTTACACACATTACTAAAGTCACCACAAAAACACAGGTTATCAGACGAATTGAATATACACCCAAGTACACGTTTTTTGGTTGCTGTTTGTAATTACTAGGGTCTAGAAATGGAATTGGTTCCCCAGGACATTTGTCTGTAGGGAGTGTGGTAAAACTAAGGAAGAACACTCAGGATGTCTGGGCCAGGATTTCAACCTTTGACTTCAGGACTTCCAGCTTCCCCTTGCAATTATTGTGAAGCGCGAGTAAATGCCGGCGGTAACGCTGTGGCTTACAAAGGTAATTAAATGAATTTATTAGAATAGCTTTCAATGCACTTATTCGCCGGTTATTACTTTTGTAATCTCGAGGATGTTTTCCCACTGAAGTGTTGATGTATTGTTGGAGAGAGAGAGAGCACTTGATTGTATGCAACAATGCGTGCAGTGTTATCTGAAGAGATCTGTGCTACATCTGGCAACAGTGGGTAGCTGTGCATATCCCATGCAGGTTCTCGGGTTACCAAGGGCTGTTGTGGGGAGGGGGGCCCTGTCAGAGGAATGTAACCTAATACCACTCCAGCCCGCTCTACACTCACACCCACGCATCCATAATGCTGTGCTGCATTGCCTTCCCTTCGCTTCCCATCGCTTTTAAATCGTGACCCTAATGCCCTTTCTCTGTCGAGTAAGACGTATCTTGGCACATCATAAGCCCTTATCTGAATAATATACTCGTCGTGGTGTAGTGGGTAGCGCCACTTCTGAGAACCTGCTTCGATCCCTGGCTGTGGCAAAGAATTTAATTCTGGCTTGAGGTAGACTTAATGGAACGGCATTGTTAGTCACCTCGTGGTGTTGTGGCTAGCCCCGGAGGTCCGCGTTCGATTCCCAATCTTGCTAAAAATAAATATTCTGTAAGTTGGAACCTTGAGTCAATAACCAGATGTACTTTAATCACAGTACCGGTTTCGGCTACACTGTGACTTTCTTCAGCGTTATATAAAATACGAAAAGGAGCAAGACAAAATATTACATACCGTATCACAATCTCTATTTATAACAAGAAGTTCCATGACGAACTAAAGAGCCTACTTTTCATGACAATGGTTATTCTACACTATATGAACCTATCTAAAATAATTACGAAATTAAGTTGGTAATATCGAAATGTCCAATTAGTTCGAAATATTCCTGGTATAATGTAGCCTAATATAGCACTACAGTTGGCAGCCCTGGTGACTGAATATATTCTTAGTTCCATCTCTTAAGGTACAGAATACAAAATTTGGTTGAAGTCCAATGGACGTTACATGCAGTTAGACATTGGATCTATCAGCACGCGTAAAAACATGTTGGCAACTACGTCATGCGTGTGCTGGTTAGAAATAACCGGAAATATTATGATATCTCGTTGTGCCAATTTTGAATGAAATCCATTTGTTAGTATAGAAGTTACATGTATTTTAAAATTGGACCTATCAGCAAGCATAGAATCATTTGGCAGCACTGACTTATATTAATTACTCCAAATTAATCTAGAGTGTCAGGTGCTATACGTGTGCAAAGTATAGAGCTGTTGGCTTGCATACTTTCTGAAATATTGATATTAGGGTAAAAAAATATAGACAGCATTTATTAACAGTTGGCAGCCCCGATTGCTCTTAAGAATACTTATAGTCATATCTGTTATGTTACACATAGCACATGCGAAATTTGGTTGAAATCCAACTGATAGTATAGGAGTTACATGTATTTAAAAATTGGTATTATCAGCAGGCTTAGAATCATGTTGGTAGAACTGAAGTATATAAGGTACTCCAAATTAATCTAAAATGTCAGGTACTATACGTGTGCATAGTTTAAAGCTGTCGGCTTGCATACTTTCAGATTTATTGGTATTTGGATGAAGAAAATAGAGAGAGCAATTATTAACAGTTGGCAGCGATGGTGGCTCTTAAGAATACACTCAGTCATATCTGTTTATGTACACATATTATAAACAAAATTTGGTTGAAATCCAATTAATAGTGTAGAAGTTATATGCATTTAAAATCGGACCTATCAGAAGGTTTAAAATTATTTTGGCAACACTGTCATGTATGGCCTCCTGGAAATTAAACTGAAATAGTATTATCTACATGTGTGCCAATTTTGGAATATCTCCCATGCATACCTTAGAGCCTCCGTGGCTCAGGCGGCAGCACGCCGGCCTCTCACGCTGGGTCCGTGGCTCAAATCCCGGTCACTCCATGTGAGATCTGTGCTGGACAAAACGGAGGCAGGCAGGTTTTTCTCCGGGTACTCCGGTTTTTCCTGTCAAAATTTCAACTCACTGAATATTTAAACTTCGTCAATAAGGACAACGGTTGCCATGGTTATATGCTTGGCTTTTCATACATTTGCTAAGACAATTTAATTCTGGTGTGAGGGCTGGAGCTAGTGTGTGAATTGTGTAAATTGGGGATAGGATTGGGAAAGAGATGGCCGTGGCCTTAAGTTAGGAACCATCCCTGCATTTGCTTGGAGTGGAAGTGGGGAAACCACGGAGAACCACTTCCAGGATGGCTGAGGTGGGAATCGAACCCTTCTCTTCTCTGTTTTGCCTCACGAGGATGAGATAACCCTGTTCCACCCCTTGAACCAGAATTACATGTTTGGTAGAGCTCGGAATCGAACCTAACGAATAAGAAAATCTGCCTTTAATATCAGATATACTGAAACATATTGGTCCATGAGCATTCCCTGCTAATGCTTGAGGTTTAATAATATATTTAATGCAGCCAAATAGCCATAACTTAAAATATAAAATATAGGATAGTTGTTGTAGTGGGCCATGATGGGACGTAATTTGCGATGTGGTGCAACATATTTGTTTTTATAATTGGTTTTTAAAGCTTTTTATAGGGATCATCAAGTGTATTCAATGATAAGTAATATTTTTCCAGCGTGTGTGCATATTGGTTTCAGGATTGATGATGTTATTTAGGAGTGTTTTAATTAATTTGTGAACATTACTGCGATGTCCTGGATAGCTGCCATGTTGTTTATGAAGCGTTGATTGAATATTTGCGTTTGCAGTTCCTTGCTTCAACAGGGTCATGCCTTGATATTCCAAAGCCGCATATATACCGTCATTGATGAAGAGCACTCTGGCCTACACCGCTTTCTATGTTCTGCCCATGACAACCGGCACGTTAATGTGAGGTGTCCGATCTTTGCACTTGACAATCAATCAAGTACCATTTTAGGTTATGTACACACCCCTTTTTTCTTGAAGTAGCTGGTGATTTCTATTTCTTTTGTATTATCTTTTGTATTGATACCGTAGAAAATTGTATATGAAGCGTTTCTTTTAATAGATATCCGTTTTTTTTATTATGTCAACGGATTAGGGCGGATGAGCTCTTGTAAGAGGGTAATGGGCCCTCAGCAGAAGGAAATGCTGTTGAAATCCCATTAGCTGCAGCGTCTGTACTCCAGTGGGGCGGCTGCAAAAGGCGTCTGTTCTCCATGTTAGGGGCGGCCTCATTATGTGCTGGCAGCAGCTATAAAATGCTTGGCGACAGGCTATGTGACAAGCCGGCTGTAAAAAAAAATTCGTCACATCCCCATGACATGCTGTCTCAAGGATCTGAACTAAAGGCTAGGGCGTCCCCCAGAAGCGACGCGCGACGACGAGGCCCGGTTGGCGCGAGAAGTATGCAAGGGTTACCGTCGCACGGGCGGCGACGGCTAAACAAGCTAGCCCCTACATCCCGAATTGCATCACTTAATGTCGGAACTATGTCTGGACGTTACAATGAGCTAGCGAAAGCGCTAGAAATGAGGCGCATCGATGCCTGTGCTGTACAGGAAACACGGTGGAGTGGTGATAAGGCGTACAACATTGGGTGTGGATACAAGTTGTATTATAACGGTACACGTGGAACTACCAGTGGTGTGGGAATTGCAGTATCAGCACAGTTTGATGGTTCTGTCTCCGAAGTCCAGCGGTATGATGATCGTCTGATGAAAATCGTCTACATCGCCGATGGAAGAAAAATCCACCTCTTCAGCGCCTATGCTCCTCAGACAGGCCTACCGGCAACGATCAAAGACGCCTTCTGGGCGTTGCTTGACGAAAAGACCGCTGAAGTGCCCTTAGAGGACTACCTCATAGTTGAGGGCGACCTAAATGGACATGTCGGTCGCTTGAAAGAAGACCATGCCGCCCATGGCGGATTCGGATATGGTGAGAGGAACGACGACGGACTGAGAATTCTAGATTATGCGGAAACCCATGACCTAGTCATTACGAACACATGGTTTAATAAACGTGATTCACATCTAATCACATACTACAGCGGCACAAATACAACACAAATTGACTACATTCTGGTAAGGCGCAAAGACCTTAAAGACGTGTTGGACACTAAAGTCGTCCCTTACGAAACAGTTGCGACCCAACACCGACCAGTTATCTGCAAGCTCCGTGTAAAGCCGCCAATGGTCATACAGGCACGAACAGGACCGGCGAGAATCAGATGGTGGCAATTTAAAGAGAATTAAGAAGAAGTCATTAGACGTCTTACGCTGCCACCGATTACTACCGTTGAAGAAAGCTGGGCAAAAATGAAGAAAGCTGTTCACGAAGCCACGCATGCCATTCTTGGACTTACGAAGCCAGGAAGACGTCGGATTGATAAGGACACATGGCTTTGGAATGACGCAGTCAAAACTGCGGTACGCAAGAAGAAGCAGCTTTACCACGAGTTTCTGGAAGACAAAACACCTTCTCGTTGGAATGCTTACAAAGTAGCACGCAGGGAAGCGAAGAAGACTGTTGCTTCGACAAAATCGGCTCGGTACGCAGACCTCTACGCGAAGCTGGACACACGCAAGGGAGAGCGGGACATCTATCGCCTCGTCAAATCCAGGCACCATAAATCTCAAGATATACAACGCTTCTATGGCATCAATGACGATAAGGGCGTTTTGCTAGTCGACTGGAAGAAGGTGAGAGAACGTTGGCGAAATTACTTTGAGAAGGTCTCAACAGAGGAATTCCAGCACAACCAGATACCTGTCGCTACTGCTGTCGAAGGTCCTATCAAACCTATTGATGTCTTAGAGGTTGCAGGGGCCTTGAAACAAATGAAACCAGGGAAGGCAACTGGCCCAGATGACATCGCGGCGGAGCTATGGTGCTCTCAGAAGTGGGATCCAGCGGATTGGTTGGCAAGACTCTTCAACCAAATAGTCAAAGAAGGACGAACGCCACTTGATTGGCAACATAGCATCACGATACCTATCTTCAAAAAGAAGGGAAGTCCAGCCGAGTGTGCTAATTACAGACCAATTCGACTCCTCTGTCACACCATGAAGGTCTTCGAGCGCATTCTTGATAAGAGGATACGTGCAATCACCCAGCTGACCAAAAACCAAGCTGGATTTGTGAAAAATTGCAGCACAACAGATGCAATCCACGCCACACGGCTTTTAGTTGAAAAGCATCGTGAAAAGAATAAGCCGTTGCACCTTGCTTTCTTAGACCTCGAAAAGGCTTTTGATCGTGTACCGCACGACTTGATCTGGTTGACTCTCCGACAACATGGCATCCCAGAGTACCTTGTCAACTGGGTACAGTTGCTCTACGCGGAACCAAGAAGTTACGTCCAAGCCGCCGCAGGAGCGTCAGAAAAATTCCGTGTAACAGTTGGTGTTCATCAAGGTTCGGCCCTGTCACCATTGCTGTTCATTATGGTCATGGACACGGTTACTGCAGATCTACAACAACCGTTACCTTGGACCATTCTGTACGCTGATGACGTTATGTTGGCCGCTCAAAACAAGCTGGATCTCCAACATCAAGTCCAGGAATGGAGTGATCGTTTAAGTCAATATGGCCTGCGGCTTAACAAAGCTAAAACAGAATATATGACAACGGATGCTGGAGAAATCGGAACAATCCAAGTCGACGGCGATGATCTGCCTCGAACGACAAAATTTAAGTATCTTGGCTCTACGATAACTGTTGAAGGTCGTCTCACCGTGGAGGTCAACATAAGAATTAATGCTGCGTGGATGAAGTGGCGAACAACGACAGGTGTCATGTGCGATCGCCAGATGAAAGACCACCTAAAATCGAAGATTTACCGCACTGTCATTCGTCCCGTAGCGCTTTATAGTACCGAATGTTGGCCGACCACGAAGGAAGCAGAACGTAGGCTAAGTGTCATGGAGACCAAGATGCTTAGATGGACAGCTGGCATTACTAGGTTGGATCACATCCCCAATCAAAGAATAAGGGAACGATTTGGTATCGCAGCAATCAGTAACAAAATGCGTGAGGGTCGTCTGCGATGGTTTGGGCATGTGCTACGGTCAGGAGCGGACACCATTGCAAAACAGGGCTACACACTGGAGGTCGCCGGGAAAAGACCAAAGGGGCGACCGAGACAACGTTGGGCCGATACACTGCACAGGGATTTGAAAGGCGTCAACCTTCATCCGGACATGGCCCATGACCGAGTAAAGTGGAGACAGCGGACTCAAATAGCGGACCCTGCCACGAGGTGGGACAAACGCTAAAGCAAAAGAAGAAGAAGGATACATTGATGGGTTACATATTTGCATATTCACTTATAGACATTGTTGAAGCCTCCGTGGCTTAGGCGGCAGCACGCCGGCCTCTCACCGCTGGGTCCGTGGTTCAAATCCCGGTCACTCCATGTGAGATCTGTACTGGACAAAACGGAGGCAGACAGGTTTTTCTCCGGGTACACCGGTTTTCCCTGTCAAAATTTCATTCCAGCAACACTCTCCACTATCATTTCATTTCATCTGTCATTCATTTAATCATTGCCCCAGAGGAGTGCGTCAGGCCTCGGCAGCCGGCACAGTTCATATCCTCGCCGCTAGATAGGGGCTTCATTCATTCCATTCCTGATCCGGTCGGAGACTGGAAGCAGGCTGTGGATTTTCATTTTCATTTTCACTTATAGACATTGTTCTTTTTGTACAGAATACTATGTGGTACCGTTCACACATTTTTCCACATAATGTGCACTCACAGTCTATACTTGTGTCATGGAAGTGTTTTGATTTACAGAGTAGGTGGTGAAAACCGTGAACTGCCAACCTTGTAATGACATGTCTTAGTTCGAAATTAGCTTTTGTCCACGAGCGGTCTATCATGGTCCCTGTGCCATAGAAGTCTGGTTGTACTTCTTCTCTCTTCTCCGTCAACGTTGCCAGAAGTTTCTCTGATGCACTGGTGCTCGGTAGAGGTATGGATATAATGCTTGAGGTTTTACGTAGTGTCAACCTCGCGCTCATAAGACACGGGACCACGTGGAATCTGAACCACTAAACGTGACTTTTAACCTTGAAAATCTTATGTCCCACCTTTAAAGCAATACCACGACCACGTAGAATTAGACCCACAGCCACAATTTCAAGGCCACTTTATTTAGTATAGATTTGAAACTATATTTTTTCAGGGTTCATACACAAGTGTATATATACATCTTTTAAACATTTTTATTACGTAATCTCTCTATATATAAAAATGAAAGTTTGTCTGTTTTTTCTGAATTTCCACGGAAGTTCGAGTTATTAACGCGTTTCAGACTGGTTTATGACGCTTGCGCGCAAAAACAAAATTTTTGTATGTCTGTCTGTCTGTCTGTCTGTGTACAACTTTGCATGCGTAACACTCGAGAACGGCTGAGTGGATCAACGTAAAATTTGGTACATATGTCCATCAGAGGCACGAAAGTAATCATTGATGTAACTCTTCTCCATACCTCTCATAAAAGAGGGCCTACCCCTTAAAATGCATGCTGAAATGGGCGTAGAAAGGCGAGACAAAGCTCATTTTCAGCGTCTCATTGTGAGAAACAAAACTTGGGCTCCGAAAACCACATTTTAAGGTCCTAAAACCAACAGTTTTTGAGATATACCCAGAAAACTAATTTCATTTATTAAGCTATTGAAAGAATGGAAGCTGGTAACCATGGCAACACATTCTCTGAAGTCCATCTATTTCTGTAAGACGCAATGCCAGTCCATTTATTACATTACTGTGAACGTTCGCAAGTGGCTATAAGGTTATCACAGAACCAACTTAAGCTGTAAAATTCATCAATACGTATGTAATGCGCTTAAGGGGGTCAAGGGGTACTAAAGGTCTATTACATCGCTATCCCTATATTAATAAATTATTATTATTATTATTATTATTATTATTATTATATTATTATGACGTACAGTGACGAGACAATACTCATTTTCAGCCCGTCGGTGGCTCGGAGGCTACTACGTTTTAAGGCTCTAAAACTACGTTTCTGAGATATTCCCAGAAAACTAATTTAATTTAATAAACTAATAAATAGATGACGAGTACAGAAGAGCACCTAATCAGGAGCTATATAAATATACTGAGAAAATCACAGATGTGGCCAGGAAGAGACGTCTGGCTTTCTATGGACATGACTCATGGATGAACCCTACAAGACTAACCAACCGGCTTCTCAACAACTGGGGGAAGAGAAAGAGCTTGACACCGTCGCTAACAGTAGTTAACAAGGATATCCAAGAACTGAAGATAATGAAAAGCGATATTCGAATCTGATCACATCTCAGAAAGATACTTAAACAGGAGAATTTTCAGGACAGACCACCCATTCAGAAAACCGGCATCATCTGGACAAAAGAGAGAAAGGAGATACATAGCCAGAGAATGCGCGAATATTGGGCAAACATCTAGTCCCTCGCCAAGCTGAAAAGTTGAACGTCGTGGTCCTTAGCTGGCCCATCCGAAAGAAGAAGAAGAAGAAGAAGAAGAAGAAGAAGAAGAAGAAGAAGAAGAAACTACTGAAGTAATGCAACCCGGTAACCTTGACAACAGTGTCACAAGAGGTGACATCCAACTTAGCATCTTTTTCAATAAGAAGCAATGCCACTCAATTTATTAAATTTCTGTTAAAGTTTGCAAATGGCTATAAGGTTATCGAGGAATCAAACATAGACTGTGAAATTCAACAATGCGATTAAGGGGGTCAAGGGGTACCCTAGAATTTTTACACGTGACTTACACGTGCGATATGTAGTACAGAAGGTCTATTAAATCACGAAACAGCAACATTATTTTCAAAAATTCCTGGATTTGAATAGCGTTTATGCAGCTTTTGGGAATTTGGGCCATTGGAGGCTAAAAATCCCGAATTTTCATGCCCCAAAAGCCTTTATAATTTATTGAGGGGGTCTTCCTGGGGATGGGGACTTTCCATAATGGTGAGGGTCAGTTTTAATTTTGACATACATTGCGTTTCGTCTACGAGGTTTTCAATATTATTGTCACGTCAGGAAGTACACGGTAGGTGAATTTAGTTTGAGAGCACATTTTAAGTAATCATATTTTTGTCGACAAACGGGTTCATTGTAAAAATGATTTTGTTTGATACTGTGTGGTTGATATATATTTATCTTTATGTACGCCTATAATTCATATTCGGGTGCTTGGAGCATCGTAAAATTAGGTATTGTAACCATGAGTCAATACACCAATCATTTAAAATACTCTTCAACGTACTTCTCATAGAAAGGTGTGTATAAGGAACAACTTTTAAAAATACATGCTAAAATAGGCGAAAAATAAAAAAATATCCTAGAAGGATGACCAAAGAATATGTTGCGCTTCTCAATGTGTGACACAAAACCAGGGAGTCTATAAAGGGTCTTCGAAAACCACATTTTATGGCCCTTAAATAAACAGTGTCTGCGATATACCCAGAAAACTAACTTCGTTCTGATAAACTTATGAAGGAATGACACGCCCCTAACCATTTCAACCGTAGCTCAAATGATAACGTCTGGTTATTAATACCGAAGACCGAAGAGCGGGTACTTCTGCTAGTTCATAATATAAATCGTCAAGACAAAAACGGGATTCAGCGTTGAAATAATACAACCAAGACGAACTACTACAATACTGTAGTAGTCTGTTTGTTAGGTAGTCAGCCCGAATGCTGGGTGGATTTAACTTACATTAAATTAATTATTTAATTATTTAGTGTAAACTTTAACCTTAACACAGTGATCAGGAACCGACGATGGCCACTTGACGGTCGAAACACGTAATCCTAAATTGCCGCATTATCTGTGATAATCTAACTAATACATGTAATTTTCTCCAGGAGTGTGTTTACATATTGTACCCCGCACATTCACTGTGCACTATCGTGATGACCGACTGAGGAGCTACAAATTAACACTTTATTCAGGGTGAACAAAGATGCATATGAAACAAGTAGGCTATACGGGTACAGGAGATGGTATCCTAGACTATAAAACTTAGTTAAAGTCTAGGATAGCTTCTATCAATGAGAATAAGATTAAGATAATACATAATTAATAGCCATTATTAGTGTTTTGATAATATTGTTTATGTTCGACCCTGGCGAAATGTAAATATTATATGTTAGAAATCTGTACTATAATGAGGCTCATTATAGTCCAAGTTTTCATTATGATACAGTTTCTTCCACCAATCAGAGCTCAAGAAACAGTTGTGTGACCTATTAGGTGAGGATAGCATCGCACCTGCGCTCACTTCCATGGCCCCCTAATTTAAATGTCACTGCCTGGCTAGTGTCATAGTGGGGTATTCGAGGAGATCATGGTATTTTCTGCGTCCCATGCGCTCTGTTCAGTACAGAAAACTGACGAAATCTCGACAGATATTTATGAATATTTTATGTTCCAACATAAAATAGTTATAAATATCGTCGGACATAAACAGTCGTATGCAACTCACCTATAATGGTAATTAAGACTCTCGTGTCTTAATTTTTGCCATTATAGGCTTGTTGCATAATGTAGGCCTACTATTATAGCGTTTAATACAATGTAAATTATTTGTAGATTTTGTGAATTATTTTTAAATTCATGTTGCGATTTATTAATCTAACTGAGAAGGATTTTTATATTTGGCTATCAGGGATTCACTGTAACTACTGTAATAACCACATATATCAGGTGATGGTTGAAATAAATAATACTCTCGCCCCAATCTCTGGCTTTCCGATATTTGGAACAGAGGGTATTCTATTCTATTCTTATTTAGGGTGAGCTTTGCTCATGTTTCATTATTTCCAAGTTGGTCCCAATTCTCAGCTCCACTACACGCCAGTAATGTAAAATGAACATTTTGACTGGCTGTAGCTGTGTTTCTAATTGTGTAATCCAGTTAAGAAACACTCTCAATGTGAATAAGGCTCAATTTCAGTGGCAATTCTCCTAGTTCGTATGCAATAAATCGATCTTATAGGCTACTGATGGTTTACTTCAAAGAATGTTTTCTCCGTGTCTGAAGCAGGACCCTATTTGAACACGTAAAAGAATTGTGGGGTGCATATCTTATTTATTTTCTTTCATTAATTCGTACAGAGGTTATATGTATACTTATGTACCATTAACACGTGCAATTCATGACTGTTATGATGTATTTATTTATTTACAACATCCAGCGCCTTGGCTAAATGGTTAGTGCGCTAGATTTTGGCCCGAAGTGACCAGGGTTCGATTCACGGCTGAGCCATCGGGGATTTTAATCTCCTGGGGTTAATTCTCGTGGCTCGGGCTCTGGGTGCATGTGATGTCTTAATCATCACTTCATCTTCATTACGACGCACATGTCGCCCACGGGCGTCAACTAGAAATACCTGAACTTGGCCTCTCCGGAGGCCACACGATGATTGTTTATTATTTACAACAAGAAGTGCATTTCGAAGAATGCCAAGATCTGTCATTACAGAACTGTTGTCAGGCCACAGTTTTTTGTAAGCCGCAGAGACTTTTGTGACGAACAGGAAAGGTACCATGCATAATCTGCAGAAGGTGAAAGCCGAATCCTCGGTAAAATGCATGGGCCGAGATTGCTCCCAAATTGTACCTACCGACTGAAACCAAACTTTGAACTGTTTCGACGGTTGGAAACAGCCAATGACAGCATGTGACGTAGGTGGCTGAAGTTCTGTGGGCACTTTCTACGAATGGACAACAACAGACTTACCAAGCGGATCTTCTCGTTGATTAAATGCTACAAGAGTGGAAGCCTGTGGCTCAATGAAGTCTAAAAAGACTGGGATTCCTTACCTTGAGGTCCAACATCGGTCCAAATTTTCTGATATGGTTAACAAATGGTCCCCGCCTCCCAAAGTGCCTAAGTGTAGGAAACCCCTCTCACAGGAGAGAAAAGACAAACTATCAAGAGTTATTGGGAACGGAAAAGAGCATCGAAGAACTACTCATAAGCGCTTAGTTGTCATAAATCACTGAGACATTTATTTATTTATTTATTTATTTATTTATTTATTTATTTATTTATTTATTTATTTATTTATTTATTTATTTATTTATTTATTTATTTATGCATTTACTCGTGTATATTGCACTGATTTCAATGTTAATTAGTTGTTTCTATTTGAAAATGGTGTGGCATATGAGGATTCAAAACTGCACTCGCAGGCCGCAAAAATCATTCTAGAGAAATTCTTGCAGCTTGCAGACCATGTATTGTAAACTCTTGGTCTAAAGGAACCGTTTTAGAAGCATTTGGTTAATTCTGTGCTAAAGCTAGTTTACACAATCACTTCTTGATACTCGATTTGACCCGGATAATACTCAACCTATAACAACACGATGATAAGGTCGGCCAGGCACGAAGCTGATAACTCGAGTAGTGCAGATGCATGCCCCAACCAAAGAAGGACAAGAACGGGCATTGGCTGCACTAATCAGATTATCATCCTGCCTTGCACAACAAGCACGACGCAAACCTGTGTTTCTAACGACACGATGATATTAGACTTTGAGAATCGGTGATGAGCTTTCATTGTGGGAGTTCACAAGTATTGTTAGAGTGCCCCATCATTTCGTCCCTTTAACACCATTCGTGCTCCATAATACGCTAAGGTGTATGTTTCACAAAACTGAAGCTCCTAAACCAGAGGGAGTTAGAAGGTGTGGTTTGTACCAAATTCTTCCAAATCGTCTCAATAGTATAGAAAAAAATCTTGAATTTCTTGAAAAGTCAACGGAAATATATTTATTTGTTTATAAACTGCTTTTAAACAAATAAACAAGACGATAGCCCCTGCCAGAACTGTGTCGCGTCTAGCCCGTATAGCAGTAACGCCGGGCGTGTGGTCTATACACAATGGGGCGCTCACAAGTAGCGGATTGTGCATTAAAAAGAAAGAGAAATACTCGCAGTAGTGACGAATTGCACTCTGATTTCATAAGTGTTGACTATTTATAAAAGGTACGTTTAAACAAGGAACATGAAGCCCGCTTAACAGTAAAGTCGGGCTGGTGGTCTATGCACAGGTCCCCTGATATAATATAATATAATATAGTAATTATTGTATACTCATGCGGAGAAGATAGCCGACACCATCCGGAAAAGAGGGATTACTTTTTATGGACATGTGAAGCGAATAAGCCTATAGAGACAGATAAACCGCATCTTTACGTACTTTCAGGAGAGGAAATCCAAATGGGCCTGGTTCATTGAACTGTATAGAGATCTCAGAGATATGGGGATTACATCAACTGATATTCAATAGCGCATCCCACCCAAGAGAAAACTTCAAGCATCCAAAAGTTTCCGTGAAAAACTGAAGCTGAAAACGGGAAAGACTCGGACCCAGGAAGAAAGGAAAACTACCGAGAACGAATACGGGTGTACTGTGCAAACATCAAAGACAATAAGAAGGACGCCGTCCAAAGGTGGCCAATGCCCTTAGACTCGAGAATCCCGGGGATGAAAAGTATGTCTGCTCAATTCGTATAGGGTTATGCTTGTTTCATATGTTTAAGTTGTAATTCTTTGCAGTGGCTGAATAAATGATGTGCCATAACACAGCGAGGCAAGAAATGTTTGCAATATGGGATGACTGGTTCCCGCATCCCGTGGGACGCGCGGACCGGATGTAGGGAAGGCGATAGTGACGCCCCCGACTGTCCTGCCGTAAGCACATTCCTCTGCAACTCTTCCAGACGCTCTGCCAAGTCCAACAAATGAGCATTGGATAAAAACTCTGGTATCTTCCTCAAGGGACGAATCATGTACACAGTCATTCTTAGTCTAGCCGTTTCCTGTGGTCTCGACTCCGGATCCAAATGTCTTGGGTTCGGTTCCTATATGAACTTTTCTAGAAGTGTTTTTCCGTAGTATCCCACTTCTAATCCAGGTAAATATCGGGACATAAGGCCACGGTTATCTCCTTCGAAATCCTAGCATTAATTACAAAATACACACACTACCACCTCCATCACAATACAGGCCATCAAACATGTAACACCCAAGTAGGCGGGCTGCATGGCCAAGATGTGGCTAAGTCCCTAAATGAAACAACCCAGTCTGTCAGTCGGTTGAGTGGCCTTACAGTGGTGGTACAGTGGTCAAGCTGCTTGCCTATCACCAATGTAGACCGGGTTCGATTCTCGGTCAATGTATGTGAGATGTTCGAAGTAAAAATAATGGAACTTCCGTAGCTTATGATCGCAAGATTAACGGTCACGTAAAACTACAAGCATCCTTCCTTTCTTCGTACTTCCTTCCTTCCCCCTTCCTATTTTCTTCCTTCCTACCTTCCTTCCCCTTCCTTTCTTCTTCCTTCCCCTTCGTTCCTTCTTTCCTTTCTTCCTTCCCTTTCTTCTTCTTTCCCCTTCCTTTGTTTTTCCTTCCTACCTTCCTTCCCCTTCCTTTCTTCTTCCTTCCTTTCTCCTTCCTTCCCCTTCCTTCTTTTCTTCTCTCCTTTCTTCCTTCAATTTCCATTCTTCTTCCTTCCTTCCCCTTCCTTTCTTTTTCCTCCCTACCTTCCTTGCCCTTCCTTTCTTCTCCCTTCCTTCATTTCTCCTTTCTTCTTCGTTCCCCTTCGTTCCTTCTTTCTTTTCTTCTTCCTTCCCCTTCCTTTCTTTTTCCTTCCTACCTTCTTTCCCCTTCCTTTCTTCTTCCTTCCTTTCTCCTTCCTTCCTCCTTCCTTCCTTCCCCTTCCTTCTTTTCTTCTCTCCTTTCTTCCTTCCATTTCCATTCTTCTTCCTTCCTTCCTCTTCCTTTCTTTTCCCCCCTACCTTCCTTCCCCTTCCTTCCTTCTCCCTTTCTTCCTTTCTCTTCTTCCTTCCCCTTCGTTCCTTCTTTCCTTTCTTCTTCCTTCCCCTTCCTTTCTTTTTCCTTCCCCTTCCTTTTTTTTCCTTCCTACCTTCCTTCCCCTTCCTTTCCTCTCCCTCACTACCTTTCTTCCCCTTCCTTTCTTTTTCCTTCCTACCTTCCTTCCCCTTCCTTTCCTCTCCCTCACTACCTTCCTTCCCCCTTCCTTTCTTCTTCCTTCCCCTTCCTTTTTCCTTCCTTCATCCTTTCTTGTTCCTTCCCCTTCCTTCCTTCTTTCCTTCCTTCCCCTTCCAGTCTTCTACCTTCCTTATTTTCTTCCTTTCTTCTTCCTTACTTCTTTCCTTCCTTCCTTCCTTCTTTCCTTCCCCTTCCCCTTCCCCTTCCTTCCCATTCCTTCCTTCGTTCTTCCTTCCTTCTTCCTTTCTTCCTTCCTTGCTTCCTTCGACAGTGTGATGCAACAGACGGAATTCATTTACGGTTCTATAAGAGGAATATACAGTATGAAATACCGGCCAGGATAGCTACTGTTTCCGTTTAGCGTTAACCCCCTTCATTCGTAGACGGTGTTGTTCGTTTCTCTTTTTTGTTCACGCCTTTCCTGTTACCAGCGTCGGCTTTGGTTGGAAACTCCGATGTTCGAAGAGTTTTCTCTTAAGCTGGTCACGCTTCTGGATATCTTCACATGAGATATTAATCTCATGCAGATATTTTCGTATCTCACTGAACCAGATTCCCTTTGTCTTTTTCTGTTGGAGAGAAGTGAATATCTGATAAATGAATCTTGTTGACGTCATTCGGACCACGTGCCCATAAGACTTAATCTGTCTCTTTCGCATCGCGTCAGTAATTTTCTCCACATGTGCACATGAATCCTAGTTATGCAGACTTCCAACTCACCATTCTCTTCAACTGGGTCTATGATTTTCCTCAAAATCTTCTTTTCCCTAGATTCCAATTTCTCCATAGTTTATTAATTAATATTAATTATTGTTAATAATAATAATATACGAACTACTGTAAACAAATAATGCTTGTGTGCAGATGTTGATACCCGTAAGTGGCGCCTACCTGAATGGAGTAAGAAGAACACGAACCTCGCTCATGTTAATCGCATCGTTTATTGGGTGGAGAGACGGCCACAAGATGCTGGCTGTCAGAGCTGAATGAGCCCATTGTTCCGGGTTCTCCCTCGTCTGAAACACTGCAGCCTCTTTCTCTGGGCTGGCCATGTTTACAGAAACCTAGGGTTAACCACCTAGCTTCAGTGACGTAGCACTTCCACCCTCATCGAAGGGCCCAACATCAACGTAAGCCTGAAATAAATATTATTTATTTTCAGAAAATACGACATATGTACCGTCATAGGGCAAGGATATTAATGCCCTATAAAATAATGGAAAATGCACTTTAACACTCAGAAAGCGTCATGACACTGTGGAACATAACCTGAGTTGTGAGGTCTGGGGAACCCCACATGTTTAAGTCTGAATAAGGTTTTCAGTAATTAAGTATAACAAATTTAAAGTTTCCGCCTAATCAACACTCATTTATTATTTTAGTTAGCTTATGGGTACATGTTTCGGAATTAATACAATTCCTTCTTCAGCCCTTCATAATTCATATTCGGAAACATCATAGACTAAAAAGACTAAAAAGACCACGTCCATGTGAGAAACATAACACACTGATATTAAAATACTATAAAAAACTAATTGCACAATTTGACCGTCGCATACCTTTCAAGAATGTGCATAATAGTGATTATTAGCCAAGTTGACTGTTAACAGCAGGAATGTTTTTATTGCTTTATTGTTTGTAATGTCCATAAGGTTGTCATGTTTTAAAGTGTTTAATTAGTTTTTTATAGTATTTTAATATCAGTATGTTATGTTTCTCACATGGACGTGGTCTTTTTAGTCTTTTTAGTCTATGATGTTTCCGAATATGAATTATTAAGGGCTGAAGAAGGAATTGTATTAATTCCGAAACATGTACCCATAAGCTAACTAAAATAATAAATGAGTGTTGATTAGGCGGAAACTTTAAATTTGTTATACTTAATTACAAAACGTCAACACGGAACCTGCAATGGACTCTTCTTCGAATAAAGGTTTTCAGTTTCTGAAAAATGCTATTGCTTCAATATTGCTATGTTCAAATATTATTAATTCTAATCATTCATCCTAATTTCACTAAGGAATAACTCCATAGGCCAGTTATTAAACGCTTCTTAAAATATCATGCAGCTTATTTCCACTTCAATTGAATAGCTTAAAGACTTACATCATATTTATAATTGTATAATCACAATATCAATAAAGGTACATATTTGAGGGGTTCCTCGAGCCAGACACAGCGACATTGGACAGCTGAAAAGAAAGAAGCAGTGAGCAAGGAATACTGGCGCCAAATAAATCTGAAATCAT
Source organism: Meconema thalassinum (assembly GCA_946902985.2). Taxonomy (NCBI): domain Eukaryota; kingdom Metazoa; phylum Arthropoda; class Insecta; order Orthoptera; family Tettigoniidae; genus Meconema; species Meconema thalassinum. The sequence continues at coordinate 628,399,191 of OX336390.1, read as the reverse complement.
GAAGAGTTATTAACGTGGTCCTTACTTGGCCAAAATCGATTATGATGAAGAACGGTCCCAATAATGAAATTGCTTGCCACGGTGGGTGAGTGGTTATAGTATCGGACTACCAACCCCAAGAATGCAGGTTCGCTCCTGACCATGGTAAGTGATTTTTGAAAGGCGGCAAAAATCACGATACTCATGTCATACGTTGTTGGCATGTTAAAGAACCCATATGAATTCAGTAGGCCGAGTTCAATGGCAAAATTAATCTCGGGATTTTCCGCCAACACAAAGTTCCTCCATTCTCTGCTTGAAAGCGCTGTAATGTCAAGGAGTTTAGATATCTAACCTCCTTGACTTTCATAGCGTTCAAAGGAACGACGAAATTCGACATGCAAGCTACCCTCTGGGTGTCAATTAACAAAGCTTGCACCAGGCACCCGAGGCCATACGATATTATTATTATTATTATGAAATTATTAAATGATTTATTAAAAAAACAATGTTATAGAAACCACAGATCTTACATTTTACATATTTCTGGAACTTATTTCAGATAGTCTATTCAATAAATGACTTGGAACATTAACTCAATCGATAAAGAATAATTTCCAGCACAACACTGAAGTAAAAACTGAAAATGTACAGAATTCTAGTTATGCCACTGTTGCAGCAATGAGCGATATTTTCAGAGTCGCAAGAGCTACCAACTTTGTATTAATGATGTTCTCAAGAAATTTGAACCTTAGGTTAAATATCTCAGAATATATCCAAGAAGCTTATTTCAAACTTGACAAACTATTAAGCTGAGAAGTGTTTTAGACATATTTAGCGTAGATCGTCAATGTTAATAATTCTAAGCCCACGCTCACTATCTCTGAATATTTAAAAACCCCCAACTTCAAACTTGGCACACTGAAAGTCAGCAATATTTTAGATATTTTTCGAGTAAATCACCAAATGTTGTGCTACCAACATAATTCAATGTACGCGTAGTTCAATGTTTAGCTTCAGAAAACGAGGCATAAATTAATGGATTTCAACAAAATGTTGTATGTGCAATATATGCCACGAGATATTATTATGCATATTATCAGAGTCACCGGCGCTGCCAACTGCCGAATTAGTGTTCTCAAGACATTTGAACCCTAGGCTCAATATCTACCCAGGGAGCTAATTACAAACTTGAGACACTATTCGGCTGAGACGTTCTAGGCATATTTACCGTAGATCGTCATTGCTAATGCTACCAAGATTCTAAGCAAGCTTATGGGTTCCATGTTTAACTGCATTTCACCCTCATGCAGATTAATGGATTTTTATCAAATGTTGTGTGTGCAGTATATGCATGCATGAAGAAATATAACTATGCGCATGATCATAATTCCAGGGTTCGCACCAATCAAATTAATACTCCACAAATGCGTTGGAACCCTTTAACTCAGATCATTGGGATGTTTGGAACGAAGTGTCCCCATTGTGGCAGTTCGTATCTAGCCTATAATTGTTATGGTACTTTAACTACTCATGTGATACTTTTGCATTTCTTTCCTGCTCGAAGGCACGGCTATTGTCCGGTACGAAATGCCAGTATCTCCGTATTCTGTATTTTTTGATTTTCATAATTACCTTTTATAAATTTATTATATTTTGTAACGTTATTGGGGAGATGATTCCCCTTTAGACGGTGAGGACGTCTCATCTGTCCCTCATAGAATTAAACCTATGACATCAACCTCTTCCAAGTCGTATTGCAACTTGTAAGAGTGGACAAGTATCTCGTAATCAAGTGCAATAAAAATTAAAGATTTACCGAATGATTTTATCTAAGCAGCATTAAATATACGAGCGGTCTCATGTTCCATAACAGGCGAGACAGATGGTCGATCCCGCGACCTGGCATGTCAGGGTGTGGTGGGCGACTCCTAGGCGGCCCAGTAATTGCAGCCACGAGACTCTTTCACTTTACAAGTTACAAATTGGTAAAGCTATAACGACTTCCGAACCTCTCACTGACGTTGTTCCAGGATCAAAGTCCAAAAGTCCGTGTTTTCCGTTGCTCGTAAACCAGCTATTGGCTGGCCCCTAATGGTTTCGTAATACCCTGCTCTTTGCAGCATGTACACTTAACTACATCTCCCCCTGTAATTTTCTACTGTTTTAGCTACAATTTCCTCCACTTTGGTGTTCAAATAAACCTTTTAGTAGTGGAATTGTTGGAAGTGGATGAGTGAAGTGGCAAAGGGAAGGGAGATGGACGGTAAAAGAAACTAAATTGACAGCCACCTTACCCGAATGAGGATTTAAAAATATCAATTTCGTGACCCTTTTAAAAAGGAGCAGTGTTCTACAGTAGCGTGACCATTGATGTGGTTGCGGCGTATGCCAGGTGTAATGGAAGAACAATGCAAGCAGCGTGGGAGTAGAGTCCTAGACAGCCAGCAAGAGCTCTGGCCACGCAACTATCCGTGTGGCTTCTTCCTATCAGCGAAAATTCCAGTCCCGGTACACAAGTGTCCGTACAGCTGCTTTTGTTAAGCATGCGTGCCCATTTAGCGTTGCTGTTGTTCTTGTTGTTTCATTTGAGAGGCTTGGGCATCGTGGTTATTTAGCACCATGAACTTAGGTGTGTGGAATTTTGTCTGATAACCTGTGTTATTACGATGGATGTATTGGTGTGTGTATTTGTAATTCAGATGAGAATTGAGAAGGAAGCGGCCGTGGGGTTAAGGTAGGAATCAATCTGTGATTCGCCTGAAGTAAAAGCGGGAAACCATAAAAAACGAATTCCAGGATGGTTGAGGTGGGAATCGAACCCACCTCTTCTTAGTTTTGTCTCACGAGACTTAGTGCAACCCATTTCAGCCCACAGATCAGAATTAAATTGGCTCAGTCAATGAATTTGATTCTGGTTTAAGATACTAGAAGTGAATCGTCGACCTCCTAGTTATTCCTTCAAATGAGGAAACAGGTGAAAGTCGCTTGGGGCGAGGTCAGGGCTGTGGGGAGGGTGGTCGATGAATCCGCTTCAGCATGGTGGTGGTCTTCTGGGCTGTATGAGGTCGCACGTTGTCCTGAAGGAAGATGACGCCCTTGGTGAGAAGTCCTATCCGCGGTTACATGTTTCACCCACAGAAATCGAATAACTGAGTGGATCTCTTCGCGGACCAGTTTCCAAAACGAGTCGCCATGGGCTGTTTATCTACAACTAGCGTTGTAGATGGTGGGTGGCTGAAACTGTGCACAGTTACCAACCGTATGCATTCGAATTATCTCACACTACTAATTTTCCTATAACAGACCAAACTCCAGGAAAATTGGCCCTGAAACCTTAGTTTCTGATAAACCCTCGTAGACAAGGATTAATGCCTCGTTACTGATAAGCAAGTGAAGCACTTTTAAACCTGTGGATCCACGAGTTCATTCATGACCTAAAGACAATGCCTAGTTGATGCAACCATCTCCTCCATCAACTGCTATTCTAACCTCCTGAGCTCACAAATCCGATGCAATAAACGCTGCCATCTTAGGTTTGGATAGTAACGGTTCCGTTTCAGGGGATCGGAAGATCTGAGATATAGAGCTGGAGAGGCACCTTCACTGCAGTTGAGGATGCGTGGATATACAATTCAGTATATTTCAGTTTAACCAAAATATTTTACTGCCCAATATCTCTCGTCGATGAAGCAACATAGCATCTAGCCTCCAAGCACGTATTCACAAACGCATCTTCAATCTCCTCGCACACTGAATTAGTGCCAATCAACCAAAAGGTCGGAGTAGCAGCAACTAACCGAATCTTGAAACCAGCACTTGTATGACATGGGTCACTGTCCGATACTGCCCCACCTTCTCCTGCATAAAACGATCATTGCGATGCTGTCTCCTATTATCAACTTATGATTTTCCAGATATAGGCTACTGTATGGCTAAATGAGTATTACGCCAGACGTTTGTCTGAAATGTCCAGGAATAATTACACAATCAACCAGAGGAATGTTTACCTTGTATCATTAATACTTCCAGTTTGGGGACTGGGTTAATTATCTTGCAACTAAGATTTTGTCCCTTGAATTCCCTGATTGTAATGGGATTTAAGAAATGCTGTGTTCACATTAGGAATGTTAGCTATGGGTGGCTCAGATTGCCTGATAGATGACGTATCTGGCGCCGTGTTTAGTGTTTAGGGCGTCACAACCTGCAAATTGCGTGGCGATGAGGCAGCAATATCATTCTCTAAGACCCCACCCAGAGGGCCAGTGCTGCCACTAACCAAAAGTTAAAACTGCCAAGTTTTACTAGGATCAAACACATAGCTATATCAAACGAAGTTGCTTCGCTAAAATGGATTAAAATACTACTAGAGCATCCAATTCTGATTGAGTACCAAAAACATTCTCAAGAAAGGGGGGTCTCCCAGGCCCGGGTTCAATTATTGACCCTGCCATTGAATTAAATTCTGAAAAAATGGTATATTGGCTTTTACGGCCAAGGAATTAAAACTCAGCAATTTTTCTAGGTTTATGGCGTGTCTTGTGTGGGGTTTCACCTAGGTAGACCAAGAAAGGCTCATCAGCGAACTCTTGTTGTCCGTGCCCGGACCCTCACAGGAGTAGCAAACTGTGGACTACCTCCCTTCTTATGAAGCACACCTGCACTTCTTTACTGCGAGAGCTAAAAGCTCAAGCAGCCTTTCAACTCCTGAGTTTTAATTGCTTGGCCGTGAAGGCCAATACCATCTTTTTGGGAGCCTTGATACGGAAGTGAAAGGCTGCTTGAGCTCTCAGCTCACACAATAAACAAGCGCATGCGGCTTCATAAGAAGGGAGGTAGTGCACAGTTCGCTACTCCTGTGGGGCTTCAGGTACGGACACCAAGAGCCCGCTGATGAGCCTATCTTGGTGTTTCTAGGCGAAACCCCGAACAAGACACGGCATAAACCTGGAAAAATTGCTGAGTTTCAATTCAATTCTGGTTTAAGATACAAGAATGGTGTAATTGACTCCCAAGATAAGCCACGTGGCGTCTGTTTTGAAGACTTATACCAGTCCAGTGGGCTGCACGAGTTGACATTATTATTATCATCAATATTATTATTCTTTCTTCGTTTTGCCCACTTAGCGAGCGCGTTTGAACTTGTTCGTGTTGATGGAGGTTTCCTCTTCTTCTCTCGGCTGGCAGTCATTTGCTGCTACTTCCTACATGATAATTTGTTAACGGGCTTCACGTGTGTATTGTTACCTTCCTTCCTACTGTCGATATTCTTACAAGCCTTTGTGTTTACTTTTAACAGCGTGGCAGTATCAGGTGCAGTAATGGAAACAGTGACCAACTTAAGGGACAGTAGGGCTGAGGTTTTTCAACTTCCACATTGTTTATCAGAATGAGTTGAAATTTAAACGGCATACTTAGAATGGTAACACTAAGTCACACACCAAATTTGAAAACAATCGGATGAAATGTAAAAATATGTAAAATATACCGTGTGATCAAAATGCTCCATACGCATTAGAAATTGTGTAAAACGCTTGATATTTTCATTAGGCTACATATACATAAAACTATTCTTAATATTATAACATTGAGACATTTCAGGAAAGTGATACATGTATGCTGTCAGATTAATTGTTTCTTGATGTGCAATCATGTTTTATGAATTTTGATAATTTTTCATAGTTTTATTTTATTTTTTTGGTGTGCAATTTACAAAGTGACTGGAGATATCGCAATGTTATCTTTTAACACATGTGTTTCTGAATATCCAGTGATTATTTTAGTAAAATTGGTGAATATCTCATGCACATGGAGCATTTTGATTACCTATAAATGTTGTTTGGAGATAAAAGCATTTCTATAAAACCGCAAGCTATATTAACCAGTTTGGCTCACCCAATGAAACTTTTTTGGAAAAAAGCGGAAAAATACAATGTTTTGTTGTAGAGATAAAGAGCATAGAGACCTTTCGTTTGAGTTAACCTACGAATTTCTAGGATTTCTATTTTTAAAAGTATAGCATACTTTCTATGATTTGCCTTCCATCTTCTTTTTACACAGAGGATATTTAAACATGTCGGTGAGCCTTTAAAAATGGCAGTGCATGAAAACTTTTTTACTGAAATGATCCACAGGGGTCCATAAGATACATACTGTGTATGGGAAAAACAAAATACATTTATTTTGTTTTTTTGCCTAAAAACTCAGCCCTAGTGTCCCTTGATGTTTTTGGAATGTGCGATACGCAGTGAGCGGGTAGACAACTGCAGTTCAAACCCGACTGCCATCTCCTGGCGCGATATCAGTATTAATTAGATTATCAACTAATAATGTAGCCTAATATAATAATGCAGTTTTTCTAGGAGTGTCGTTACATGTTTGTATCCTGTACCCGCCCATTCATTGGGCACAATCGTGTTGCCCGACGGAAGAGCTACACATTAACAATTTCAGGACTGTTAGTGCCAAACCTGTCAGGGTAATGATCCATCGTTACCGGCCTTCATTATTAATTATTTCGTTATTTACACGCCAGATAGCAGCAATTTCCATGGAATAAAAAGAAGACAATTTTAACTCACGCTTATATTCCGCGGGAACCGCTGCCAATTTGTAGGCCTATTTACAAGTGTATTCTTCGAGTCTGAAACATGTGGTTACGGAGGTTCGGGTCTTGTTTATATCGTGATTGGTGGTAATCTTAGGTGTAATTTGTCTGTTCTCTTTGATGATTTTTGGTGGAATTAAGCAGTATCGTAGGCAATATATTGATTTTATTTGTAAGTTCATAATTTAAATAATTTTGACAGTGAATTAAATTTCCCAAAATTACTTCAAAACTTCCGAATCTGAAATTTGTAAGTCTTTTTTCCACCACTCAAACCATATAATTTAAGAACATCACTTATTTTCAGTGATTAAAAAAAGTGATTTCTAAATTCTACGTTTACAAACTTTCACATTAATATCTTGATTGGTTTGCCTTCCTGGTGCATAGCTTGGTTTAGTACCATACAGGATGCAAGCAGAGAATATCGACCTTCCTGATAACAACGCTAGTTGGGCTGCATAAAACAATATAATTAGGGGCAGCTGATTCATTTACAAAAAATGAAAGTAGGCTAAAGAGACCTTGCGAGAATGAGCAAATATGTACCTACATGCGAAATACCATATATCTAATACGGTATTAAGTTAGCCTATATCGTCAAAATATGCCTAATTCACTTCATGATATAAAGAACTAAAGAAATACAAATAGCATATAGCAATCCAGATGTATCAGTTTTCTTGTTGTAAACGGCATGAAACACACCATATCTAAATAAACTTGATGTTTTCTAGGTGTAAGGAAGGTTCTTTTTTTTTCGTGTGGCCTCCTAGGGGACCTAATGCAGGTCTTTCTAGTGAACGCCCGTGGGCGACCAATGCGTCTTAATGAGGATAATGTGATGATGAAGACGTAACATACACCCAGTTTCCGGGCCAGGAGAGTCAACTCCAGGAGATGAAAATCCCCGATGACCCGGCCGGGAATCGAACCCGTGACCCTTTGGGCCAAATCCTAGTGCGCTAACCAATTCGCCATGGGGCCGGACGTAAGGAACGTGAAACACAAAGATATATCAAAATATCCCCCACGTATTTTAGCCTACTTTCGATTTTTTGAAAAAAAAAATATAAGTAGACTTATGAGATCTACACAGGACCAAAAATTGTGGCTGTCTGTGTGTGTGTGAATGTATAAGGTGCGTTCAAAAAGTAACGAGCCAGAGGCTGGAATGCGCAAACTGGTGACGACATCGGATAATAGTGGCGTGTCTAACGAGATGTGGTTCCGTCCAGAGCGTGGAAGGTCACAGTCCGTCGCAAGAGGGCACGCGTGATCGTCACGTGACGATACAAAGCGAGCAGCAGCATGCATCAATCGTCCAACGCTGTCAGTCGCATTGCAAACAGTGACATGGGGGCGTCAACCGAAGAGCAAAGAGGTGTTGTTCGGTTTCTGACAGCGAAAGGAGTAGGGGGAACGGACATTCATCGCCGAAAGTCACAAGTGTACGGCGAATACTGCATGTCGCTTGCAAGGGTCAAGGCGTGGCACAAGCGCTTCAGGGATGGACGGGTTTCGTTAGCCGATGATGCCCGGTCTGGGGCACCCCCCTGCATTACCTATGACAACGTCCAGCTGGTTGATGCACTCATTACCCAGGACCGCCGAGTGACGGTGAACGCCATAGCCGCCGTGGTCGCTCCACAACAATGCACGACCTCATACGGCCAATACAGTCACGGCACTCCTGCAGAAATTCAAATGGGAGGTTCTCGGCCACCCTCCATACAGTCCAGACCTCTCTCCCTGTGATAACGCCTTGTTTGGTCCCCTGAAAAGGGCTCTGCGGGGACAATGATTCACCTCGGACGCCGACGTCCAGCAGTACGTGCGGAACTGGTTCACATCGCAGCCCAGGGAATTTTATGAGACAGCCATTCACCGCCTCGTGTCACAGTGGGACAAGTGCCTCAACAGCTAGGGCCAATACTTCTAACATACAGATACTGGTTTCTGTAATTATACCTCCGGCTCGTTACTTTTTGAACGCACCTTATATGTGTGTCTGTCCCCCTCCCCTATCATTTAAAACACGACGAAACCGAATTGAACGAAATTCGGTACAGAGGTAGCACTTGCAAACGGCACATCAGTGTCATGTTTTATATTACCGCCATCTTTACCAAAACTTAATGGCGGCCATTCAAATGGTTAAAACTTAAAATTAAATTACGACCAAACTAATCATCGGATAATTCCCAAATTTGTTTAAAACTTACCAAACTACAAGGTCATCAGTCGTACGACTAAAAGATGCTGACCGTGTGAATTATGTAAGCATTATAAATTATAACTTTGGACCCACCAATTCTGATCATCGAGCCGAGGATAGTTTAAGCTATCCTTAAGGACGTGACCCGTTGTTTATTATAATATTACACTTTATCAGTGACTTAAAAGAGCTGAGCCGTCTCTGTCACATGACAAGATGGCAGCTCACCTTTGTGCCTGTCCTATATTTCAGTAGTTTTAGTAAGCTGTATGCGATATAGCCTACTGAAAGAAATAATATAAACTTTGAATGAAATGATTTATAACGAAGATGTACTGCTGTGAAGAAATCGTTTATTTCAAGACATTATTTGCTAACACGTTGTATCTAAGTCAGTTAATAACACTGACATGTTATGGACATGTTTGGCTCTGGGCTAGAGTGTTAGTCTCTCACGTGGTCGGCTGGGGTCGAAACCTGTTAGAGTTAGCTTTATATTTTTGACTTGAATTCTTTTACAAATTATGTGGACGAGCTCTCTCCACAGATACTAAATAAAATGCTATATAGCCTACAAGTAGAACTCAAAGGAGAGGCTAATGCATACAATTGTTCATTAATAGTCTAATCACAGCCCCAGCATCGCATATAAACAGAAGACAAGAGAAAAAGAAGAATAGAAAAACAAGATACACGTTGTCATTTATAGCCTTCTCAATGTATCTGTACTGTTCTGTCCTCTTACGGGTTACGTGGGTAATTGTTCCAAACATTCCGCTTTGCAAATCCTTGGCCTCCTGAAGAGACAATTTTGTAATAGTTCAACTTCTAGCCATGACCACGCTCCAATTACCTTTAAGCACTGTCAGCTGGATCGCATCCCTCCTGGTTGCTTTAAACTGCCTGCCCATTCAACACTCAGAGGCGTATAAGATATACAGTATATTCATTTACCGGTAGGTTGCAGTACCAGCTACTCCAACGAACATCCAATTATAGTCTACTCTTAATCATTTGGGGGAAAGTAGGCTATATGCTCTTTGCTGAACATCTTGTTATATATAAAGTAGTGAAAAGCTCCCTTTTCTGCACAATATTACAAGCAGCAAAAGAAATTCCATCTTGCAAAGTGGTAACCCCATGACTATTACAACGTGCACGGTGCTGATGTCCAACGTATTGAAACCCTTTAGTATTACCTAGCCACGTCTCCTTCGTAGTCCTCAGGAATCGTACCAAGTATGTACGCCTTGGGACAGCTATCCTGGCGGTACTGGAATCGATTCCGATTATGCCATTGAATTTTGGTTTGTGGATGCACTTAGCCTCTTGTGGATAACTTAGAAGAGAGGTAGGTTATATTTACACCCTTTGTCTTCGCCTTCTACTCCAGGAAAATGCCATGATAGTACCTAGCATAAACGAGTGACTGCCCCTTTCCAACCCTAGACAGACATGCATGCAAGGACACGGGTCTTATGATTACGATCTCCCAATCCCTGAGATGAGGTCGAAATTGTTTAACGTCTATCTAGAAAGCAAAATGCTGTTTGTCGATAACACCAGTTATTCTTCGTACTGCCTGCAGATGTCGACCCGAAAGGAATGGGATTCGTAGCGATATGGACTTGCAGACGAATGCGTGGTTAGCTACTGCCCCCACTGAATAATATGTCCTGCTTCGCCCACAATGCTTTTAACGTCGATCATATCTAATCATTGTCTTGGACGTAGGTTGTCATTGTGTAGCGGTCGCCCGGCCCACCTTCTGGCACTTGCATGCTTTAAGCTCGACTGTTCGAGTGACCACTTACTTCTTACTCTCGCAGGTTTGTTTGATGGATTTTCTACCATATATGCAGAGGTGTTCCTGAGCCGGAGCTTACTTGCAGTAGGATGGGGAGTTCCTGTCCACTCTCCCTATCTTTATATCGACCAAAAGCACACGCTCTGCAGTACTGTGCCCGTTTAGACCGGAGTCCGCACGACCACATATGCATTTTACCAATAATCAGTCAGCACGAGAATCAAAATATCCCGGAGCGCCAGATGGGTTAAAGCAAATCGCAAAAACGACATCAAATTAAAAAAATGCTTTACTGATTTTTGGCTCAATGCAACAATAAGGATAGAAGGAGATTTAATTGGGTAAGACACATCTGGTAAAATTATCTCAGTTTATTTAGAAGTTAAAACCTGACTGCAAGGATGCTCAAAGCAGCAGCATCCACGTGTGGCGATCCACACACTTATTTACACACAATATACAGAAATTTTCCAAACACATTTGACAATCTTTTTGGAAACACAAGTCCGATTAATAGTCCTGTGGACTGTGTTCCAAAATTATTAATATTTAATTCCAGTTCAAAGTTAATTGTCTATACTGGAAATAACGTAGATCACTGTTTGAATATTTACATGATATTAACACTCGTAGAATAAATGTTTATAGAATTTTTAAACTTTCACTTGTTTTCCAGTTTCAAAAATACATCGTCGAAAAATATTATCATCATTGAAGCAATACAAATTATTAACACATATTAATAACATCTGAAAAGTATTTGACCATTGAGCATAGCATCGAAGAACTGTGCGAAGCACAACAACAATTAATTGTTCTTCTGACATTAAACAGTTCGAGAAGTGACTCGATTATGAACTTCAAGTTCCAAACAAAATACATGATTTCTGAATCATCAACTTGATCAATAAATGGTTGAACCATTCAACTATTCAATTATCCACTTGGAATCATTATGAAAAAAATATTTATATTCATGGCCATTCTTAGTAACTTTCACAACGTGCAATTCTTCGACAGAATGCGGAAATAAGAATTGTAGTTTTATAATGAATTCATTTAGTTCATGGCACTAGGATTGAAAATATCCTTCAAATTATTCGTGGTTAAAGAATTATTTTTAATTGGCAGTGGCCCATTCTACTATTTGTGTCAGAACACAATATTACAACAACAACGGCAAAGGTCTTCCTCTGAAGAAGAATAAACTACTATCATGACAAATCCGGGTTCTAGCAAAATCAAAGTCTAAATGGAATTCGTAAACAAGGTTGAAATAAGAACTGATGGTTTCAAGAAATAACCTTCGGGTCATTCATCCGACGAAATGTGTGGCTCCAATACTCCTACTATAAACCTGAGCCATCGAACCTGCTATTTGATTGATGCTCGAAAAAAACCTTCATTCCTGCGACATAAACATGCGCACCTGGGAATGGCATTCAACTACTCCACACATAAATTATCTTCCCAAAATTTATACAATAAATCAAGCCTCTGCTTGTTATCAACACTGGAAGATTAATAAACTTACAAGTTTATTTTATTTTACCATTCAGTTCAACCCGTGAATTTACCATACATATGAAAATCTTTATTTCACTTTCGAGTGTATTTACGTCATGATTTTATATAAATACAAAAATATCCTATTTGATACAAATATCAATTGCTTCCCGTTTCATGCCTCTCCGTGTTATCTGAAAAATATACTTTGCTCATTGCAAATATCAACTGTTCAACCAGAACTGAAATGTTGGTTGAATGCGGGCTTGCGCTAACCACTCTCCTTCGGAAAATCTCCTGTTCCAAACTAGAAATGATTAAACTACTTCATAGGCTCTTTCTCAATACATATGATTATTAGAAAATATAATATCCAAAAATTATTTAGAAAAATTATGAAAATTATTATTATTATTATTAGTGGATTATTATTATTATTTATATTATTTTAAATATGTTTAATTATCATCTCATTATGTGAGAACCACATGTTCGAATCTTCGAATATGGAAACAATATCCATTCCTCAACAAAAATAAATTTAACTTTTACAGTTACATCGGTTGGGTTTTCCGTGGTTTCCTTAAAATATGAAAAATTCAAATAAATGCTCGAAATGCTCGGTCATCGATCCTAAACTGTTCTGAGTGTTGCAAATGCTCAGAATAACTCTAATAAGTCTTGCGTAAATCATTGCAAGCTTTAAATACGACGAAAAAAATGTGTTGGTCATCTGCAGAAAAATAGTTTGTTCCAATTAGCTAGGCATAATATAATTCAAATGTGGCTTACATTTCTTGATGGTCTTGAAGTGTAGTAAACCTGGTCTGTACCAGATTTATCCATAGACATGCCCTATCGGACAAGCACGTATAATCCTTGTATCCGCCGCCATCATATACCCACAATTCGTCTAGTCAGACATAGTGGTAGTATCTTTCGACGTTTGAATTAACTGTGGTTCCATTTTAATATGGGCTTCTATCAAAGCCATAACAGTTTGTTTAAATAGGGTCAGATCTAAGTGATCTCTTCTTAAATATGTCAGTTGTAACATAACTCACGGTAATCTTATCAGTACAAGAAAAACACTGACAGTCTAAGCAATTAACGGCTGTTCTGAAGATCGTTCCCTGGGCATGGTTTATTAATATCACCATCTGCCATGCGCTAAGCAACCTGCAGTTTCCCTTGCGTAGACTAATGAACGCCACCGTTATAGACTAGTCTTCAGTGTACTGACAGATCGAAGTGGTTAACTAGTTACAAAAATGAAAACTGACTTGAAATGGATTTAAACATCCAAGTATTAAGTTATTACTGGACTGTGACAAAATACTAAAATCTAGACAAAGTCTAGCATATGTCCTTGTAGAAATATAAATATTTCCACCAATGTCTGTAGAAAAATCAATCACCTCAGTGATTCTCCTCACCAGAAACTTACTAAGTTCCAACTCGTAGCGCAGCACTTTTCGTGACTATCACGACTTGAAAAGAACTTCTGCGTAGATCTGGCAACCATGTGCCTTGGCTCAGCGTAGACGCAACTTGCTCGCCAAGTGCTTGTGTTAGAATGAGCTGACCATGCCTCGCCCAGCTGGCTTTTATTCAAAACCGTCAGGGTCACGCGTCATCACCTGATATCTAGCAATCCTCATATCTCTTGAATCCCTGGTCCGATTTACTTGATACTAATTGCATTCTCTTTCATTTGGCCGTGCCAGTAAACTGATCCAAGTCTCAAGTCTCTACTCCATGGTTAACTATTTAATCAATAAATAGCCTCCACCTCTGCTGTTACTCGCTACGTCACTTGACATCCAACTATCGGTAAATTCTTTCTAAATGCTTCTCGAAGCAATGTAGCGCGATATTCAAATATCTCAACTTTCAAAAGCGGCTACAGCCTTTCCCTTGATATCTAGGTGTCTGAATCTTGGAATACCCATTCCTAGAGTTGGGCACAGTACCGGCCACCTATCCTTACTGACCAGTAACAATATTACCCCGCCACGCCCGAGATGGGCAGCTGCAGAAAGTCCGCAGATCAGAGGTTCGTATCCCGGCACGGACGGCAGATATTCTGTCTGTGGTATCTCCCCATTTTTTTTTCATACTCCCTCCAGGTATGTGCTAGGATAGTACCTTATCTCAAGTCCTGGGTCGCCTGCCTTATTTCCAACCCTAAATAGTTACACACAGTATTACAGTCGCCACAGGAACACAGGTTATCAGACAAATGAGACACACACATAAGTATACGAGGCTGATGACCAAGTTGCTCCAAGACCCTAAAACGAATTAACTACAACGAAACAAAACCAGCTCAATGTTGCTCAACTTTGAAGACATGACAGTGACACAGGTTATCAGTTGTTAATCGTATTCCAAGTGGTAGAGATTAGACATTTGCTTACATAGCTTTGTATTTGGTTCACGAATGATGAGTTGCTGCAGATAAGATGGTTGAACTGCCATTCTTGTGAAGACATGTCTCATCTCGAAATTTTCCTTTACCCATGGCTCCTGAGCCACAAACAACATATTATATGTTTCATGTTATTTTTCGCATGCCCAAGTAATTAGGATTAGAATGGGGTGCGTTCAAAAAGTAACGAGCCGGAGGCTGTAATGCGCAAACCGGTGACGACATCGGCTAATCGTGGCGTGTGTAACGAGGTGTGGTTCCTACCAGAGCGTGGAAGGTCACAGCCCGTCGCTAGAGGGCACGCGTGCACGTCACGTGACGATACAAAGCGAGCAGCAGCATGCATCAATCGTCCAACGCTGTCAGTCGCATTGCAAACAGTGACATAAAGGCGTCAAACGAAGAGCAAAGAGGTGTTGTTCGGTTTCTGACAGCGGAAGGAGTAGGGGGAACGGTCATTCATCGCCGAATGTCACAAGTGTACGGCGAACACTGCATGTCCCTTGCAAGGGTCAAGGCGTGGCACAAGCGCTTCAGGGAAAGACAGGTGTCGGTAGCCGATGATGCCGGTCTGAGGCACCCCTCTGCATTACCGATGACAACGTCCAGCTGGTTGCTGCACTCATTACCCAGGATCGCCAAGTGTCAGTGAACGCCATAGCCGCAGTGGTCGGATTGAGCGTCGGAAGTGTGCACATCATCATGAAGGAACGACTGCACTTGCGGATATTGTGTGCCCAATGGGTGCCCCACAGTATTCAACCACACCAGGAAGCATGTCGAATGGCCCACTGTCTTGGTCTTGGTTGGACGATTGATGCATGCTGCTGTTCGCTTTGTATCGTCACGTGACGTGCACGCATGCCCTCTAGCGACGGGCTGTGACCTTCCACGCTCTGGTAGGAACCACACCTCTTTGCACACGGCATAATTAGCCGATGTCGTCACCGGTTTGCGAATTCCAGACTCCAGCTCGTTACTTTTGAACGCACCTACATTGTGATTACCGACAGAAACGTAGAAATATCAGTGACCTATTGGTACCTCCCACATTGTGCTTGTAGTCTGATATTGAAGGCCTCTTTCCACTTTTCCCATCTGTAGAGAACAGAGTACAAATAACGGAGAATAAAAAGGAAGGTGTGAATAAGTGAGGCTGGCAGTGATTTACTTGATGTTCTGTGAATGCGTGGGAAGGTCTACAGTTCAAACCCAGCTGACGTATCCTGGCGCGCAGACAATAAGAATGCGTTAAAGAGAATCAAAGGCTTGGTTGGTTGGTTGGTTGGTTGGTTCTTAAGTTTAGAGGCTGCGACAACGCGGTCATGTAGACCCGAATACATTGGGTGTGTGTAGAATCTGTCTGATAACCGGTGTTAATTGTGATGACTGTATTAGGGTGTGTTATCTGTTTTTTTTAAATATAAGTACAGACTGCAACTTAGAATTTTTCAAATAGTTCCTACTTTTGCTGCCAAGCGCCACCGTCAACGACTACTAGGCCAAGTTTAGAACTTAGCTACTAGACGCCACCGCTGTCGGCTCTTGGCAACGAACGTAGAAACCTAAGAGCGTTGCTTACATTCTTAACCTATCCAATTTAGCTTCACACAGGTGTAATTAGTGGAAGGTTCTTTAACATGCCATATATCTATGACATGGGACCGCCGGCTTTACTTCCCCTCCGAAGGAAGGCATACTGATGGATTTTAACGCTCTTAAAAAATCTGACGGCTTCGGCCGGGTTTGAACCGCTATCTTGGGCATAGAAGCTCAGCATGCTACCGACTACGACAATCATAGGCTGCCGACAACATAAAGTGACGTTCAGGCAACTGTTCTAATGACTTAAAATTTAGATCCTTTGCATGAATTCTCACCCTTAGTTACAGAAAAGTCGCAGAATCCCCACTGCTTCAAAACGATCAAAACAAAACCAATCGCAAACATTCATGTCGGTATTGACATTCTTTAAATGAGTCTTCTAAATGCATAATGTCCAAATTTATTTGTAGTAAAAAGAAACCAGTTACTGTATTCCCGAATTTAACTAATCTATGAGAATAAATTACCACCCTATAACAGTAAACACTGTATTTTTAAAAGCTCTCGCACACATAACTTAAATCACACTCTAGCAGCGAAATATGAATGTTATGGGTGCGTACCTCATTATGTTTTTATTAACCTCTCAAAAATTTGATCTGGTTTATAAGTAATTCTTGTTCAGATTATATATATATAGTTAAATCTGATCCCTTTGAACTGCGTACTAAGCAGTCTCAACTGTATATGCAGGTCCTCAATCGATATTAATGCATTTTATGGGATTTGAAATGCTATGAACACCCTTACAGGAACAACCGCAAATCAGCTAAGTCTACAAAACCACAGAGTCAACTGAGTTACATTTACAGTAGGTTTTTGTTTCGGTGTTAACTTAACTAACCAATTACAAAAGCTCATCAAGTAAATAAGGAGTTTGAAACGTCACGGTTGATAACAAAACCGTCTCGAACGCGATCACTTCAATAGCTCGCAACGATAGAAGTCAACGATTCAAAAAGGTTTCTCACTTATACACATACAATACTTACAATAAACGGAGTAGTAGTCTATAATAGGCTAACGGAATAAAAATATAATCGTCTAAAAAACAGACTCGTTACAAAGTTTAATTAAGATTCCTGTAGCTTAATAATAGGAAGTAGGAGACTTCTGTTACTTAGGAAGCAAAATAACCAGTGATGGACAAAGCAAAGGGGATATAAAAGGCAGGTTAGCTCAGGCAAGGAGAGCATTTCTACGGAAATCGAATCTGTTGATATCTAGATTTAGGTATTAGAAAGTCATTTTTGAAAGCCTTTGTCTGGAGCGCGGCGCTCTATGGAAGTGAAACTTGGACTGTTGGCGCAGTAGAAAACAGGAGAATAGAAGCGTTTGAAATGTGGTGTTACAGCAGAACGATGAAGATCAGATGGGTGGATAGGGTTACAAATGAAGAGGTATTAGATGGGTGGGAGAGGAGAGGTGTTTCTGGCGACTGCTAATGAAGAGAAGAGATAGGTTGGTAGGACATAGACTAAACACCCAAGAGTAGCATAGTTAGTTATGGAAGGAAGGGCCGAGGATAAGAATTGTAGAGGTAGACCAAGGTTAGAATATGCTGTACAGATTGCCTCGGATGTACGGTGTGGTAGCTATGTAGAGATGAAACGATTAGCTCGGGACAGGGAAGCATGGACTGCTGCATCAAACCAGTCAAAAGACTGAAGACTCAAACAACAAAAGCTTAGTAATGTAAATACTGTTGGACACATGTTTTATACACATATCCACCGAACGTAAATTAAGTATAAGTTAGCAGGATCTCATGATGTTCACCTGAGGAACGAAACTAGACATCCAATTTAGAACCCGTTTACACGAGAAGTTTTATTAACTGTATAAATAATTAATGCAATTTGTTTCAGGGACTATGAAATTAATTGTAATTTCCCGCCCATATTAATCGGGCACACTCACATTGACCGACTGAAAAGCTTCTAACAATAGGCTACATTTGAGTCGTCCAGTTGCAAAACTCGTTTAATCCACTTGTGAATAAGAATCATTTTCATGAGAAACGTTTCTCTGGACTTTGCCACGTGTATCTTATGTGTTTGTTGTTTTCTACTTTTTTCTTTTTGCTTTGTGTTTTTGGTTTTTGGTTTTGTGTTTGCTTTGTGGTTTTGCTCTTGAATTTTACTTTTTGCTTTTCTTTCTTGGTTTTGGTTTTGTGTTTGTTTTCTGGTTTAGCTGTTTTTTTTTATTTTGCTTTTTGCTTTGTGTTTCTTGGTTTTTGTTTTCTGCTTTTGCTTTGGTTTTTTAATTTTTCTTTTAGCTTCGTGTTTTTTGTTTTTGGCTTTATGTTTGTTTTCTGGAAAATCGAAATAAAACAAAACAAAATAAAATAAAACAAAATTAACAAAACAAAATCAAAATAAAATAAAACGAATTAAAATAAAACCCAATCAAAATAAAACAAAACAAAATAAAATTAAACAAAACAAAGTAGAACAAAATGATATAAAATAAAATAAAATAAAATAAAATAAATAATTTTACGACATGATCCTTATTCACGAGTGGATTAAACGAGTTTTGCAACTGGACAACACATTTAGGCCCGTGTACCTGGCTGTGTATGCAATCTGCCTGATGGTGGGAAACCACGGAAAACAACTTCTAGAATGGCTGAGGAAGGAATCTCACGAGGCAGAGTGTATCCTCTTAGCAAAGCCGGTAATCAAACCCTGTCCTCAGAGGATGCTGGTGTGACGGAAGAGCAGGTTGTAGGCTCATCAATAACTGAGTGCCACACAGTGATGGATGTCACGGTCGCCCCGCGGGGCGTCCATATCGCGATCCTCCAGCACGAGGTGTGAGAACGCTCCTCACAGCTAATCGCTTAGGAAAAGGAGTCAACGAACTATGAGGGGCTCGTCTCGTCTGTCAAGACAAATATTCAGTTTTCTGTAATATCAGGGGTTAGTCCCATCCAGGCACAAGCAGGTATGAAGTATGAAAACAGTGTAATTACATAGACAATTTTAATGATAGAATAGCCTAGTCTATTGGTTTTCACAGAAAATAAATTATACTCAAGCAAAATCCTGAAATCGTTGCTGGCGTGTTGGCCTTGAAAAGCAATATGCCATCTTTTAAAACCTCTATAGAGAGGAAAAGGACGCTTGTGATCGTTAATCTTGTGATCATTAGCCACGGAACCTCCTTTTTACGTGGAATCTGAACCACAGGACATGGCATTTCACTTCGAAAATCTCACATGCATTGACCGGGAATTGAAACCTGTCCACCTTGGTGAGAGGCGTATAGTTTGACCGCAGCGCCACCACAACCCATCTCTGTAGTAATAGTGATGATTGTGTGACCTCCGGAGAGGCCGAGTGCAGGTCTTTCTAGTTGACGCCCGTGGGCGACCTGCGCGTCGTAATGAAGATGAAGTGATGATGAAGATGTCACATGCACCCAGTCCCCGAGCCACGGGAATTAACACCAGGAGATTAAATTCCCTGATGGCTCGGCTGGGAATCGAACCCGGGGCACTTCGGGCCAAAGCCTACCGCGCTAACCATTTAGCCACGGAGCCGGGCATCTCTATAGTGAGGAGATCATATTGTGGGAGCTCTTAATTCACGGAGCTACTGTAAGTAGTGCGATGTGCTTCATATATAGAACGCAGTGCATGGTCAACTACCCCATACCTGGTCCGGGCAAGGTGTACCAAGAGCTTTGGGGTGTGAGGGGTAGGCTTTCTACTCAAATGTCAACCTCACCTGCACGTGGTGAACCCTGCTTTAGACTAACAAGGCTCTGACGACCGAGTGACTCCCGGGATAAGGAGTCCCCCACTATCATGCCACCGGCTCCCCAGGGAGGCGAATGAGCTGCTAGTGGTTAGGGCACGCTCTTGCTCTTGGGACAGAAAACTTTCCCTAAAGGCGGATGAACCACCTGTGGTCAACGGCATAGAAAGTCCTCAACGGTGGACCAGGCATAAGGGCAAAGAGTCCCTCATTGGCTGGAATGGCGGATGAAAGCTGCAGTGACTAGGATTTATTCAATCGTCTTGCATTTGCTTGCCATTGAACATCTTTCCTAAGTCATCAAGGAATGTGCGTTTGTTGATGTGCAGCAACATTCTCACGTTAAAAGATTTCACGCACAGCAGTCTTCCAACAACATTTGACTTTCTTCAAAGTCCTGCGGCGATCAAGAAGTTGCGACGGGGGCAGGATTGTGATGTCTGGGAGCCTCTAGTGATAACTTGGCACTTAGGCGGTAGATGTGTGATCGGTCGTCTTGCTTAGGGTTGTGGCTGTAGAGCAATTCGGCCGCTGCAACTACGACTGAGCAGTCCTATTTAGGGTCCACTCTGCTCACCCCACATGGAGAAGGGGCTAGAAAAGGTGCCCTAAACATAGTCAGCCACTTATACTACCGATTGGATAGCCGCGTCCAAAGGTGTCACCTCCATGCGGTCGAAAATGTATAAGTAACAAATTTTATTTTGCAACCTGGAATGTAAGAACACTCACTGATGACCCCGCAAATGAGAGACCTGAAAGGAGAACAGCTATTGTGGGTAGAGAGCTACGGAGATATGACATTGACATAGCAGCACTTCAGGAGACCCGTCTTGCTGAAGAAGGTCAGTTGAATGAGCAAGGTGCAGGGTACAGCTTCTTTTGGAAGGGTAAAAGTGAGGACGAACGCAGAATACATGGAGTTGGCTTTGCCATTAAGAGCAAGCTTCTCAAGGATCTGTCAGACCTTCCAACTGGGTATAATGAACGCCTCATGACACTAAGACTTCGGTTATATAACAACCAGCATGCCACGGTGATCAGCGCATACGCCCCCACACTAGATGCTGATGATGACATTAAGGAAAGGTTCTATTCAGATCTGGATACCGTCCTATCAGACATCAACCGTGAAGATAGGATCATCTTACTCGGAGATTTTAACGCTAGAGTGGGCAGGGACTACAATGTTTGGAATGGTGTCATTGGTAAGGAGGGAGTTGAGAGCGAAAACTCCAATGGTATCAGACTGCTCTCCAAATGCACTGAACATGAATTGGTAATCACCAATACTATCTTTCGCCAAAAGAATCGCTTTAAAACATCATGGCAGCACCCTAGATCGAAGCACTGGTATCTTATTGACTATGTGATTGTACGTAAGAAAGATTTACGAGATGTTCTTATCACCAAGGCAATGACAGGAGCCGATGACTGTTGGACAGATCACCGGCTTATCAGATCAGTTATGCGTATACCATTATCCACACAGAGGAGGAAGCAACAGAAGAGCTGTAGGCATATTTTTGATACCGAGAAGTTTGGTAAGTCAGAGCATATCTCCCAATATAAAGAGTTGCTTAGCCAGACACTGCCACAGGAATACCATCCAGATGTAACACTGCACTGGGAGATTCTGAAGACCGCTATTCAGAATGCTTGCAAGGAAACGCTGGGATATAAGACCAAGAAACATCAAGACTGGTTTGATGAAAATGATGAAGAAATTGAAGCATTCATCTCAGAAAAGAGAAAAGCCTTGGAGAAAAGATATGAACTCCCGCACTAAGAAAGAAGCATTTTGTCTTGCGAAGGCAAATGTCCAAAGAGGAACTCGTGCGCTCAAAAATGCATGGTGGACATTCAAAGCTAAACAGCTGCAATATCTAGCAGACAAAGATTCGCGACAGTTCTTTCAAGCCACAAAAGCGGTTTATGGGCCCTCCACGTTTGGTAGAAATCCACTTTGGACCAGTGACAAAAGTACACTTCTAAAAGATCAATACTCCATCATGAATAGGTGGAAGGAGCATTTTGAAGACCTCTTGAACCAGGACTCAGTTATTGATGAGCAGGTGTATGGTATATTAGAACAAGCACCCATCAAGGAAGAACTCGGTACTCTGCCAACACTAGATGAGGTTCAGTGTGCTATTAATCAAGCAAAGCGACACAAAGCCACTCGATGTGATGGAATACCAGCGGAAGCTCTCAAAGAAGGAGGTGAGGAACTCATAAGTCACATACATGATCTTATCATTAAAATTTGGAGAACTGAAAAAATACCTGCTGATTTCAGAGATAGTCTGATAGTTTCCATATAGGTGATCGTGCAGACTGCAACAACTATCGTGGTATATCTTTGTTATCATGCCTTGGAAAGCTTATTGCTCGTATTTTGGCGAATCGTATTCTATCCTTGGTGGAGAAAATACTCCCAGAGAGCCAGTGTGGTTTCAGGCCTTCTAGAGGAACTGTAGATATGATATTCACTGTTCGTCAGCTTCAGGAGAAATGTAGAGAGCAAAATTGACCTCTTTATATTGTTTTATAGACCTCAGTAAGGCATTTGACTCGGTAAACCGTCAAGCCTTGTGGAAGATTTTAGCATTGTATGGTTTTCCACTGAAATTTATTACCATCTTAAGACTACTCCACTGATATGAAGGCAAATGTCATTGGTAACGACTCTATTGGAGAACCATTTCATATAAATACCGGCGTTAAACAAGGCTGTGTGATTGCCCCTACATTGTTTTCTCTGTACGTTGCCACTGCTATGCAGTTAGTCAAAGATGATCTTCCTACAGGCATACAGATAACTTACAGGATGGATGGGAAGATCTTTAATTTGAGCCGTCTAAAGGCAAGGACTCGAACATCTCCTACTGCATTGGTTGAGTTACAGTACGCTGATGATAATGCAGTAGTAGCTCAATCAGAGGACGAACTTTGGAAAATCCTGAATGCTTTTTCTTCAGCATACAAAAAGATTGGGCTGAAACTTAACACCAGTAAAACCCAAGTCCTCTACCAACCAGCCCCTGGACAAGGACAAAGAAACATCAATGTCACCATCGACGGAGCGAAGCTTCAAGAAGTTAACACCTTTTCTTATCCTGGCAGCACCCTGTCATCAAGTGCAAATGTAGATTCCGAAATCCAACACAGGATTAACCGTGCTGGGGCATCCTTTGCAAGATTGAGGTCTGAAGTTTTTGACAACCATGATATCAATGCTGCAACGAAGATCCTTGTGTACAACTCGGTTATAGTTCCCACCTTACTTTACGGTTCTGAATCCTGGACATGCTACAGACGTCATTTTAAAAAGCTGGAGCAATATCACCAGCGTTGTTTGAGGAGAATTCTCCGTGTGACATGACAAGACAAACGCACAAACACCAGCATTCTCGAAGAAGCACAGACTACCAGTGTTGAAGCCATGCTTTTAAAACGTCAGCTGCGATGGACAGGACACGTAATCCGCATGCCCAATAATCGCATTCCCAAGCAAGTGTTTTGCTCTGAACTAACTGAGGGCAAGCGCTGTGTGTGAGGTCCGAGGAAGCGACTCAAAGACGTACTAAAGGCTAATATGCAAATGTGCCCTATTGATATCAAGAACTGGGAGACCTTAGCTCTTGATCGCTCATCCTGGAGATCAATTGTTCATCGTGGTGTGATACTTTTTGAAGAAAACCGCCGACGTATGATAGAAGATCGGAGGCAGCGCAGAAAGAACAGAGTGTTCATGAGAAAACAGGGAATGAATGCGGATGTCACACCTGGACCTGATACTACCTGTCATCACTGCGGGAAACTGTGTCTCTCCCGCATTGGGCTTTTTAGTCACCTCCGGACTCATCGATGAAGAGCCATTCAGCATTGGAAGGCCAACCTACTCGAGACGAGTGTTTGCTATCATCATCTCCAAGAGCTTGCTGATGAGCCTGACTTGGTGCACATAGGGGCTTGGGACATATTGGTCATCAGTTCCGTGTATTTTTGTGTGTACGAAATACGTATTATAGACTGTCTCAATGAGGTGTCTGTTCTAATGTAACCTATGCAGTCGTAATTGGGTCTAGGATTGGGAAACAGATGACTATAGCCATAAGGAAGAGTGAATCCTGGAACTTTCCTAGTAACCTCGGTACTACATATTTAGGCCAACTAGAAGAAGAAGAAGAAGTTGAGAAAGATCTACGTGAAATGCAAATTTCCCCAAAAGATATCCAGGAGCGTGTTCCACGTCAGGAAAAACTACGTACGCACAAAGGTTTCCAGGAAAAGCCGAAGCTGAAGACAGGGAAGGTGTGGTCCCAAGAGAGAAAAGAACAACAGCGGAGACGAATGCGGGAACACTGGGCCGTAGTTAGAGCTCGGAAGAAGAGACAGTTGAACTGGCGTGGTCCCTAGTTGGCCGAATCGAAGAAAGAAGAAGAAGTAATAATGTATTATAGTCTAATAATAATAATTATTATTATATAATTATATTATTGTTAGTCTATCATTATTATTATCATTAGTAGTAGTAGTAGTAGTAGTAGTAGTAGTAGTAGTAGTAGTAGTAGTAGGCTATTAGTATTATCATCATTATTTTTAGCAAGCACCGTCTTGTGGTTTATGTTGATTTCACTGGGATATCTCTAATTATTAAGGTCATAAATTAGGGTAGGGACTTAAAAAAGGGTCATTCCAGCATTTTCTTGGAGGATATGTGAAAAAGAAAACTCGTAGTAAAACCTCGCTGCTGTCAGCTCCGGGATTCGTGTCATAAATCTCTGGACATGTTGCAAGTCTCTTTCTCTGTCGTGGTGGCGATTATCGAGCATCGCTACGCCATGGGGAAGTTGAAAATGAGTTCGTAAAGTATGCAGACAGAGCTCTTTCCTGACATTATGACAAATAACTTTCCATTACTGTCCTGCCAACTCATGCAACATAAGCTCTCTTACAAAATAAAATCAATCCCCCTCCTCGTTATTACGATGACGGTGGTATTTAAACTAAATAAATACCAATTGGTATTAATGAATTTATTACTCCTTAGCCAATAATAATTTAATTAATTAATAAAATACTCCAATTTTGTCCATATTTCATATTATGACCATCTTCAGCGGAGTTGTTATAAAAACTAAAGTAATTGCGAGCAAAGCTGTGTTGTTAATATTTCACTCGAGGTTTTAAATTAAAACCCGGAAGAAAATAATTATAACTAGGGGACCTGTCCGACCTGTGCCTGGCTCTAGTGTTATGCGGGCTGGGCGTGACACAGTTCTGCCAGGGACTATCATCTTGTTTCATTGTTTAAACGTAGTTAAGAAACACAAATAAATATATTTTCGTTAACTTTTCAAGAAATGCACAATTCTTGTGTTAGGTGAAACATACAGAGGTGGCCAAATTATTAGACTAAAGGTCTGAAAATGCATTATTCAATTTTGCTGAGTACACATTTATTTGTTTTTCTATGGGAATTGACACTGGTGTTGTTACAATGATATAGGGACATTTGCATAATGATTTTAGGATTTTCTGTCTCATAGTTTGGCAAAACGGTTACAAATAATTGCCTGCTGTCTCAAGGAACTATTTATTTCTGTGCACATGTTGTTGTTTGTTTGAAATTTACCAAGAATTTAGTGATTGTTTAGTTACTATTTTCACTTAATTCCATCAGTAGAGCTTTGGTGCTTTATGCTGACATATTTAATCCTATATTTGCGACGTGATTAGAAGGCAGTGCATAACATCGACCTATTAAGGGAATTTTATGTTTATGGGGAGGAAAAAGTGTTATGTCCCCAAGAAAAATTGGGATAACAAGAGCATTGCTTACTAAAGGATACTGCACACAGCTGGAGACAGCAACAAGACTTAATATTGCACAGTAATCAGTAAGTAGAAGTAAGAAAATGGAAGAAAACAGTGAAGTTTACCAGTCACAACGAAAAGAAAAACGTGGTAGGAAAAGTAAATTAAGCCCTAGAGTTGTACGAAAACTGATGTCAATTTCACGAAACCATCGCTCAGCTACTAGCAATGAACTAAGAAAGAATTTAAAGAGTAGTGGCATAGATATATCTGCAAGTACTGTAAGAAGAACATTGTACAATAGTGGATTAAAATCTAGACGACCCAGAAGAAAAGCAATGATCACTCCAGTTTTGGCAAAAAAGAGATTGGAAAGGGCAAAGGGCCTACAAGTTTGCTCTACAGATGACTGGAAGGTACATGTAACATCAAAATAATAGTTTTTCAAACATTAACTACTCTTATCATAGATTTAACAATGCCCACTGGAAACTTTAAAAAAATGTTGTTATTATTGTTCCTTGATTGATTGTAATAATGCCGCCAATGCACTACTAAAATGAAAATTTGACCCTAGGATTGCTTCAGTGATGAATCTATATTTGAAGTAAGTGAAAAAAAAAGAGTCGGTACGTTCGTAGGAGGCCAGAAGAAGAGTTTAATCACCAGTGCATACAAAAGACAGTAAAATATCCAATAAAAGTTATGGTCTGGAGTATGATGTCTGTGTATGGAACCGGAAGATTATATATTGTCAAGGGTACCATGACGCAGGACCAATATATAAAAGTCCCTGAGAAGAGTCTCTTACCTCAGATAAGAGATTTGTTTGGAGAAAATCCTTGTGTCTTCATGCATGATGGTGTTCCCTGTCATGCGGCCAAGAAAGTGGCTCAATTCCTCAGAGATAAAAACATTTCTGTGCTTCCGTGGCCCGGAAATAGCCTGGACATGAACCTCGTTGAAATTAGTGGGCTATTGTCAAGAAGAAAATCAAGAAAACCACTTTTACAACAAAAATTGGTCTGATTGAAACTTTGGTACGGATTTGGCACCATGACAATGACATCAAAAACAATTGCCAAACACTCATTAAAACTATGCCCAAAAGGATGAAAATGCTTATTTCCAACAAAGGAATGCATACAAAGTAATGAGGCACATGCATGTTTAATTTTCATTTGTAAGGCTAGCCAGAAAAATTCAATATGTTATTTTTCAAGCTTTAGTCTAATAATTTGGCCACCTCTGTACATCTTAGCGTGTTATACTCGTATACCGGGTAATTCAGCAGCCCCTTCCAATATTGTTTGCTGCAACCCAACTAACGTATGTTGGTAGGAAGGTCGATAATTCTCTGCTTGCAACCCGTATGGTTTGTTGGGAAAGTGAAAACTAAGTAGTTGATTTAGCAGTAAAATTAACGTTTCGAAAGATTAGGATCAAGTTTCTCAAGTTTTTGAGGCCATCATTGATATAAGAAAATCACACTTCTCTCTACACCATATTATTTAGCTACTGCAGGAACTTGTTAGACCCCTGCGTGGTGTAGCGGCTAGCATTCTTAGCTGTCACACCGGAGGTCCTGGCTCGATTCTCGGCTTAGTAATTTAATTCTGGTTGAGGTCTGGAACTTCGTACACTCAGCATCGTTAGGAAAAACTGAGAAGAGGTCGGTTTGTCGCCTCAGCCATACCGGAAGAGGTTTTCGATGGTTTCACAAATCTACTCCAGGCAATCAACTCACCTGAATTACAAATACACACTCATTCACACAACACAATAATACAGGTTATCAGACAAATTGTGCTCGGGGCTACAAGACCAAGCCCCTCAATTGAAACAACAACAGTATGTTACTTGTTATGTGGAGGATATCACGTGTATCTGTCGCTAAAAGTAACCTTTGCTTAACTAATATGATGAATCGTAAAAGCACAGCTTTCCTTTTATAACTATTTTATCGTTCACACATTTATTTTTTGCGCTCGCATTCTCCAACTGGCTTAGACCAACATTAAAACAAAAACTTGGTAGCTTTTATTACTGTTTCGTATTTTATGGCTTCTTTTCAAGTGACCTTTAACAGATTCGCCAACTGCCAGTGAATGCAGAAGGAACATATCGTCCTTCTGTCCACGTTACGTTGCTAGGCTTACCACCATCGTATAATGAGGGGGGAAAAGTACTAAAAACTCCAACTGGCTGTTCAAGGTAAATGTAGAAGGAGAATGAATTTTGAATACGAATATTTGATTTGAACATTCGACTATTAGAATTCTTCGCACATTTGATTTTTCGACGCATTAGAACATTCGAATATTTGAATAATTCGAATCTCGAACCTTTTCGAACACACCAAATTCAAAATATATGTATTAGTGTATTAAGCCGACTATTCTGACAAAATAATCGAATGAATCGACGAATAAGTCGAATCATTCAAATGTTCCAATAATTATAATAAACATAGAAACAAATAGAAAAAAAGCATGACGGGAAAAAGAAGGAAGAAATAATGTAATTAAGGGCTTTTTCTACCTTCTCTTGGGTTTTATCTAGGGACTTCCTAATCTGTTCCTTAGGAGCACCTTCAACGAATCATGGCTGGTGAGTTCGTGACCCCAAGGAATTCCTGAGCTGAGTCCGGTTTTCCCCCTATTTTCCACTGACGCTTGAGTGGACTCCCTTGTCTTTCCTTTTCCTAATTGCTTTTCTTGGCTCTTCTTCCATCCAAGTCCTTCAATCCTCAATTTTTGAGGGTATTTCCTTTTCTACCTATCGTTTATTTACCATTTTTTTCTATTCCTTCTTCTAGTATTAAGTCTGCAGTTACAAGTAATTGTAGCCGTAGTGCTAGGTTCACTTCATTTTATTTACTTCGCTTTCACCCATATCATTAGGGGGCCGATAACCTAGATGTTAGGCCCCTTAAAGCAAGAATTATGATCACTAGGGACCGGATGCTTAGGTTTTTAACTATTTTTTTCCATACTTCGAAATACAAAAATACGTTAACACTTTTCCGAATCACACTCAAATAATTCATGAATTCTGTAGTACCTAAGAAAACCTAAATGATATGCGAGTACCTAAAAATACCTAATTGCAGTTTTGTTCTATTAATTGTAGTATATTTGAAATTTTAGTGCATATTTTTTAAAAGTAACCCTGAAGACAGTGTTTATTTCTAGTTCTAGTTGATTAAGAGAAATCCTACCTCACAGAAAATTAAAATATTTTCAGCATTGTTCAGCTTATATTTTTTTGTTTGGTAATTTACTGTCAGGAAAGTGGGGATTAATCTCTTATTATTTCCAAGTTCCCTATTTTCCAAGTAAACAAAGTTAATTAAACTCTTGCATCCTTGGTTTTACTGTATTGAATTTTAATAATTAACATTTTTAAGGAGAGCAAATCTTGCTCAAGAGTATGAAGTTCTCGGTGCTAATTTGATAAAAGATGTATCATTGTGTAAAAATTTACACTTTCGTTGCAATCAGATTTTCTACTAACAATTAAGCATTAATTTTAAGCTTTGCGCAGTTCATGACAACTTTTGCTACACTTCAAACATAAAAAACCTATTTAAATATAATTTAAAAAAACTATTTTCTGTTTTTGGAAACCTAAAATGACAATTTAAAAAAAACAGTCCCTAATCATCATCACAATGCCAACTTCATTGTATTTAGTAGACAAATACCAATGCCTGTGCCAGTGAAAATGAAAATCCACAGCCTGCTTCCAGTCTCCGACCGGGTCAGGAATGGAATGAATGAAGCCCCCATCTAGCGGCGAGGATATTAACTGTGCCGGCTGCCGAGGCCTGACGCACTCCTCTGGGGCAATGATTAAATGAATGACAGATGAAATGAAATGATAGTGGAGAGTGTTGCTGGAATGAAATTTTGACAGGGAAAACCGGAGTACCCGGAGAAAAACCTCTCTGCCTCCGTTTTGTCCAGCACAGATCTCACATGGAGTGACCGGGATTTGAACCACGGATCCAGCGGTGAGAGGCCGGCGTGCTGCCGCCTAAGCCACGGAGGCTTGTTATTAGGGAAATTAATCGGCAGAATTATATTGGAAAACAAAAGTCAATAATATTTACCATGTATTGATTAATAATAGATAAATTTAAAAATGTAACTCCTATCATTACAAAATTAAGAGCATTTATTAAAATTTTTGAATATCTATTCAGCCGTTGGTAGGCCTACATGTTTCAACCTTTCATTGAGGTCTTCATCAGCCAAATTGTTCTTAATTCATGGCGTACTTGGTAGCATGCTAGACTGCTATGTCCAAGATCACGAGTTTAAACCCGGCTGAAGTCGTCAAATGTTTTAAGAGCGTTAAAATCCTTCATTATGCCTTCCTTCGGAGGGGAAGTAAAGCCGGCGGGCCCATGTCATAGATTTATGGCATGAAAAAGAACTTGCCGCTACAATTGGTTGTGTGTAGACAAATTGGTAGGTTATATTTCGTTAGAAATGCTCTATTAAGTTCCAACGTTCTCCGCTAGATGCCAGTGATATCTGGTAGCCAAATTTGGAACTACTTGAAATTGAACTTGCTCATTCATCTCAATTCATTCCATCTGATCCACACGTGACGGTACTTGTAGCTCACCCCATGGGTGTCCGCATAGAAGCACCTATACACATGTCATTGGACACTCCCGGCACTAAAATAAAGAATAATACTAAAGTAACAGTTATTCATTAAACGAAATGGATATCCTTACAATTTACATGACTTTTAACCTTGGGATCTTAAGACATGGAATCTCCTTTTTACGTAGAATTAAATGCGTTGGAAGTGATTTGACTTTTATGATCCACGTGCATTAACCATAAATGTTGAGATGACCGTCGTGTCATCAAGCCTCACTGGCACAGTTTTAGATGCACCAACTTCCAAATATTTGTTACTGAAATAAGGAATGGTTATATAAGCGGCTTCGGTGGCGTAGTTGGTAGCATGCTGAGTTTCTATGCCCAAGATCACGGGTTCAAACGCAGTCGAAGTCGTCGGATTCTTTAAGAGCATTCAAAATCTCTCAGTATGCCTTCCTTCGGAGGAGAAGTAAAGCCGGAGGTCCCATGTCATAAATTTAAGGCATGTAAAAGAGCCTTCCACTAACTACAATTGTGTGAAGGTAAATTTTGAGGTTAGATTTGATTAACGCTCTAATAAGTTCCAACGTTCACCGCCAGATGCCTGATGCGGTGGCATCTAGTAGCCAAGTTCTCGGCTTGGTGTCGTTCACGGTAGCATTTGGTATCAAAAGTAGGAACTACTTGAAATTGATCGTATGCAGTCCTTACCTGAATTACAGATAACACACACGAATACAGCCATCACAATTAACACCGATTATCACACAGATTCTACACACACCCAAAGCAGCCTACATGGGGCTGCATGACGCGTTGTCGCAGCCTCTAATCTGAGGAACCAACCAATGTTTATATAAATGAAAATTGTAAGGATATCCATTTTGTTTTATGAATAATTGTTACATTAGTTTTAAGAATTAGATACAACCAATTTGGCTGATGAAGACCTCAATGGAAGGGTGAAACATGTAGGACTACCACTGATTGAATAGATATTATTCAAAAGTTTGAATAGATGTTCTTAATTTTGTACCAATAGGCGTTATATTTTAAAAAATGTCTATTGGAAAACAGCCAGTGCTCTTTGAGAAAATGATTGTTTAAATGAGCGAGTACGTCTGGTTAAAGAAACACCACCAGGAAGGCCATGAAACTGTCAATAGAATAAAGCTACACCTATTTGTGTGGAGTGTTTTGTTGTATAGCTGTGAAACATGGGTCTTAACAAAACAAGATATACAACGCCTGGAAGCAATGGACATGTGCATATGGAGGAGGATGCTAAATATAAGCTGGATAGAGAAAAAGTCGAACCGAAAGGTCCTTAAGGAAGTAAATGAAACAAGGGAGTTGATCAACACTTTAGAAAAGAGGAAAACAAATTCCTTGGCCACACCCTAGGCCATAACAATTTCCTAACGATCGTGTTGGAAGGAAAGGTTGTGGGGAAGAAGAGGAGAGGAAGGCCAAGGAAGAAGTATCTGGATTCTTTGGTGGACATACTTAATTTCCAGGGATATGCTGATTTGAGGCGTTCAGCATAGGAGAGACAAACAATGTGATTGCAGCGACAAGACCTTGGCTTTAGGATATGATGATGTTATTATTAAATTACATTTAATGGATTTTAAATTCGGTGGAATTATTGCCGCAAAACAAACTCTCGAGTGCATTAATACATTTCGTGTAGCCTAGTTGCCTCTCACGAAATCTTCTCGTGATAACACCGGTCAATAAATCTGCTTCCATTCCATCTACAAGTGTTTAAACTGAGAATATGATTTGTAAACTATTTACTCCATAAATAGACGTATACAACATTAGGCACGATAACAGAGCTTCTTTATGTAAGTGGATCTTGCTTATGTTACTCTCCGAAACAGTTTCCGCTGATCGAGATATCAACACAATTTCACGTATGATGGGAGATTGTTGTTTTACCATAAATGTTAAATGCTTGTGCTTTATCTTCACGTTCATCAGCCCACGTACGGCCCCATATAAGGAGTTTTCCATTTCTCCAATAAACGTTACGTCCACACACTTAAACACGTGGCTAATCTGATCCAACTTCAAATCTCTCAGATAAGTCGAATGTTTACAGGATTTCTTAAAATAAATAAATAAATAAAAAATACGACTATCATCACGCCTTTAAAGTAAACACCTCTTTTCTGGTACGGCCCTTGTCGCTCAGAATACAGAAATAGAAATAACT
Organism: Meconema thalassinum; assembly: GCA_946902985.2. Taxonomy (NCBI): domain Eukaryota; kingdom Metazoa; phylum Arthropoda; class Insecta; order Orthoptera; family Tettigoniidae; genus Meconema; species Meconema thalassinum. The sequence goes on along the minus strand of OX336390.1, from coordinate 628,366,608 downwards.
TAATTATGATGGAATTACTATGAAGGAAGGTTGTAGTTTAACGTGACGTTATTCTCGCGATCATGAGCCACGGGACCTCCTTTTTACGTGGAGTCCGAACCACAGGACATGGCATTTCACTTCGAAAATTACACACGCATTGACCGGAAAATCGAACCCCGTCTGCCTTGGTGAGAGTCAAAGAGCTTGACCACTGCGCCACCACGCCCCCTGGAATTATTTTGGATCTTACAGTACTGGTATTTTTCAAGAGTTATGCTGTTAAACAACAATCGCGCATAGAGTTATAGCACATTGGCAGGACGGCTCATTCCATCTCACTCATTGGGACAAGATAATAATAGTAATAATAATAATAATAATAATAATAATAAGGAAAATTGAGGATTTCTTTCTATGGACATATAACCCGAATGAAATCAACACGGCTATCCAACCGAATATTTGCTTTTCTCCATGAGAAAAAGACAATGGGGGCCTGGTTTAGTGAAGTAGAGGAAGATCTGTTGGAGATTGGGATAACATGTGAAGATATCCAGGAGAGTGGCCTTCTTCTGCAATAACTTCAAAAACATCGGAGTTTTCAACCTAAGCCGAAACTAAAAACTGGGAAGGCGTGGACGACTGAGATAAAGATGCAACATCAATTGCGAATGAAAGAGTACTGGGCCAACATTAAAATGCAGAAGGAACAGTTGACATGACGTGGTCCTTAGTTGGTCGTAACGAAGCAATAATAATAATAATAATAATAATAATAATTGTATTAACGCAGCCAATGGCCAATTATTTTATGTTCAGCACTGGTTAGAGAAGGGATTTTGGAAGGAAATTTGCCGTTAACCTATTGAAAGGAGTCGTACCTGCATTTGCCGGGTGGTGAAAATGGGAAAGCATGAGCACCCTCGAATAACTGACCTGACAGCCAAGTGCAAGACCAGGTCCAGGCTATCTCTGGACGTGGTAGACACGTGGTTTCAAACCTCACTGTCGGCTCTCTAATTTTGACCTCCAGGCAAGTACTGATATGTTACGCATTATGAGGCCACGGCCGTATCCTTGCAACTCCTTGCCCAAATTCTGTGAATGTTATCTGTTGTGAACTCCTCTGACAAGGTTGGTGTCAGCAAGGGCATTTAGCCGTAAAAACTAATCGCCACATATATAAATACATAAAATAAAAAGAAGAAGTCAAAAAGGATTTGGAAAGAAACAATATCAGAGAAGAAGATACAGCACAGAGAGATACCTTTAGGCAAAAAGTGCTAAGAATGGAAGAATTCCAAGGAAGGAAGGGAAAGAAAAGGGGCTTGAAATGGTCTGAGGAAAGGAAGAGGAAACATAGTGAGATGATGAAGGAATATTGGAGGAAGAAGAAGGAACAGCAAAGGACAAAGCATTGAAGTTAGCTCGTGGTCCCTAGACGACCAGAACGATAATAATAATAATAATTATTATTATTATAAGGCGTGGTCCCAAGAGAGAAAAGAACAACACCGGAGACGAATGCGGGAACACTGGGCGGTAGTTAGAGCTCGGAAGGAGAGACAGTTGAACTGACGTGGTCCCTAGTTGGGCGAATCGAAGAAAGAATAATAATAATAATAATAATAATAATAATAATAATAATAATAATAATAATAATAATAAAGGAAGTTTTCGTTATCCCAGTTGTTGTCTTTGTCACAAAGGACTGGCAAAATGCAAAGGTGAACCTGGTCTTGAAAAGGGACCATATGCAGTTAATGCAAAAAGCTGCCCTCCTTGGTTCTGCAAGTATAGTATAGTACACTAGCTGACCCGGGGCAGACGTTGTCCTGCCAATCAAAGAAAGTGTTGTAACTTTGTTTCTTGAAGTGCTTTTGGATACACAATATTTTTTTCAATTTCTGTTAACTGCCTCTAAACTATCGTGAATTGAATTAACTAATTTAGAAACATTCGTTAGAGCGTGCACAACAACTCTCCAAAGTTTCATCGTAAACGGATAAATGGCATTTAACGCATACGGGATTTGGTTTAAATGATTCGTGCGCTGTCACTCATTTGTTGAATCTACTCGTGCTCTACCAACTGTGAAATGGATTTACTAAGGTAGAAAGCTTCACGTAAGTGTACACAACAACTCATCAAAGTTTCATCGCAATCGATGAATAGTGTATGAACGCATACAGGATTTTGTTGGAATGCTTCGCGTGTCGTCACTCATTTGTTACATCTACTCGTGCGCTATCAATATTGTAAAATGGATTTACCAAGTTGAACACCTTCCCTGGCGTGTACACAACAACTCATCAAAGTTTCATCGGAATCGGATGAATGACATATGAACGCATAAGTGATTTTCTTTAAACGATTCGCGTGCCGTCACTCATTTGTTGAATCTACTCATGTGCTACCTATTGTAAAATAGATTTACTAAGCCTGAAACCTTCTCTGGCGTGTACTCAATGATTCACCAAGGTTTGATCGCAATCGGATGAATGATATATGACCGCATACGGGACATTGTGGAAACGATTCGCGCGCCGTCGCTCATTTGTTGAATCTACTTGTGCGCTACTTATTAAAAACTGGATTTACTAAGACAGAAACATTTCCTGGAGTGTACACAACAATTCACCGAAGTTTCTTCGCAATCTGATAAATGGAATATGGCCGCATACGGTACTTTGTTGAAATGATTCGCATGCCGTGACACATTTGTTGTATCTACTCATGCGCTACCTATTGTAAAATGGATTTATTAAGCCAGAAACCTTCCGTAGGGTGTACACAACATCTCACCCTAGTTTCATCGTAATCGGACGAATGGTATTTGAACGCATACGGGACCTTATTGAAACGCTTCGCGCGTCGTTGCTCATTTGTTGAATCTACTCGTGAGCTACCTATTGTAAAATGGATTTACTAAGTTAGAAACCCTTACGTAAGTGTACACAACATCTCACCCAAGTTTCATCGCAATCGGACGAATGGTATTTGAACGCATACGGGACTTTGTTGAAACGCTTCGCATCGCCGCTCATTTGTTGAATCAACTCGTGCGCAACCTCCTGTGAAATGGATTACTAAGTTAGAAGCCTTCACTTAAGTGTACACAACAACTCATCAAAGTTTCATCTCAATCTATGAATGGAATATAAACTTATACGGGAATTTGTTGAAACGCTTCGCGCGTCGTCACTCATTTGTTGAATCTAGTCGTGCGCTACCTAATGTGAAATTGATTTACTAAGCCAGAAGCCTTCCCTGGAGTGTACACAACATCTCACCCAAGTTTCATCGCTATCGGACGAATGGTATTTGAACGCATACGGGACCTTTTTGAAACGCTTCGCGCGTCGCCGCTCATTTGTTGAATCTATTCGTGCGATATCTATTGTAAAATGGATTTACTAAGCCAAACACCTTCCCTGGAGCTCACTCAACATATCACCCAAGTTTCGTGGCAATCGGATGAATGGTATATGAACGCATACGGGACTTTGAAACGCTCTAACGTGCAGAGACAAACAGCAGAATTCGACATCACTGCCACCTTTGGTATAAAACACAACTTTTCGCCACGGGCGGAGTGTATGTAATGGCGGTAGTTGCACAGGTTGCGACCAGGTGGCTCTAACGTGCAGAGACAAACCGTCCAAAGACATCAGCTTTCACGAAGGCCAAGGCTAGTGGTTTCCATGACGACTGTTTTTGACTGTATATTGTGGTTCTAAAATTGTGTGTAAATTGTGGTTCTAAAATTGTGTTCATTCCACCTACCGGGTCAGATTGTGAATCTAAACCATACATGGACCCACCCTATTATACATACCAAATTCCATCAAAATCGGTTCAGTTGTTTAGGGGGAGTTCAGTCACATACACACGTGTCGAAGAATTATATATATAAATAAAAGATAAGGTTTTACCTCTTCAGTGACTCTTAACATCTTGAGGTCGCTAGGTGTCCGACGGTGATGGTTTTGAATTTTTATGTAATTGTCATATAATAATAATAATGATAATAATAATAATAATAACCAGTACACAATCACTTGGAATATTTACAACAAGAAATCACTTTCCGCTAAAGCCAAACTCCATCACTACCACACACAGTCATCCTCCCAGAGGCACTCTATGCGATTGAGACGTCATCGTTAACCATCAACATCAAATACATTGAGAAGATAGAACGACAAATACTGAGAAAAATCTTTGGACCAAAGCTTCAGGACGGAATCTGGATGAGGAAAAGCTCAGACGAACTGTATTCACGGACTGAACGATTCGCCTCACTCGCACGTAAAAGACGCATGAAATTCTACGGACATATAGCTCGAATGGACAACTCCCGACTGACCAAGAAAATCTTCCTCATAGTCAATGGAAACCGACAAACCAAAGTACGCTGGCTAGCAGACACCCAAAAGGACCTCAGTGAAATCAATATTGACCCACTGACAACGACGCGGACTGCATATAGACAAAAAGTAAATTCGTATAAGTTTCCACCCAAGATCCCTACGGGACAGAATTTGAAACTTAAAGCTGCATGGACACAAGAAAGAAGACAGGCACATAGCGAAAGGATGAGGAAGTTTTGGGAAGATAAGAAGAACAAGAAGACCAATGTTAACTAATGGTTCTACGTGCTCCTTAGATGGCCAAACGCATTATATATATATATATATATATAATAACCAGTAAGTCCATTCAAAATGTTCGCATGTTGAAATGATTTATGTCCCTGAAAGCGTAAGGTAATTCTGCCTGAAATATGTTGCAGCTTGATTAATTTATCGATGTTAGGTTAAATCTCCTATTCATGATATTGTTTTCATGTTGTTTAAGAACGAAAAGGAAATAAATGATTTTGTAAACTAATAATAATATAATATGTTACCGGGTTTACGACCCTTTTAACTACTACGGCTTTTAGAGACGCCAGGGATGCCGAAATTTCGCCTCAAAGGGGATCTTTAATGTGCCAGGAAACCTACTGACATGACTCCTTCACATTTTCATATCCTCAAATGCCAACTGACTTCCCCAGGATCCGATCCTGCAACTGTGGGCACAGCGGGCGAGAACGTTTCCATTATTGAATGCTCAGCTCGCCTAAAAGCGTCATCATCGTGTTCGTTTGTTAAATATCCCACACACCATTATTGAATGCTCAGCTCGCCTAAAAGCGTCAACACCGTGTTCGTTTGTTAAATATCCCACACACCATTATTGAATGCTCAGCTTGCCTAAAAGCGTCATCATCGTGTTCGTTTGTTAAATATCCCACACACCATTATTGAATGCTCAGCTCGCCTAAAAGCGTCATCATCGTGTTCGTTTGTTAAATATCCCCCACACCATTATTGAATGCTCAGCTCGCCTAAAAGCGTCATCATCGTGTTCGTTTGTTAAATATCCCACACACCATTATTGAATGCTCAGCTTGCCTAAAAGCGTCATCATCGTGTTCGTTTGTTAAATATCCCACACACCATTATTGAATGCTCAGCTCGCCTAAAAGCGTCATCATCGTGTTCGTTTGTTAAATATCCCACACACCATTATTGAATGCTCAGCTCGCCTAAAAGCGTCATCATCGTGTTCGTTTGTTAAATATCCCACACACCATTATTGAATGCTCAGCTCGCCTAAAAGCGTCATCATCGTGTTCGTTTGTTAAATATCCCACACACCATTAGTGAATGCTCAGCTCGCCTAAAAGCGTCATCATCGTGTTCGTTTGTTAAATATCCCACACACCATTATTGAATGCTCAGCTCGCCTAAAAGCGTCATCATCGTGTTCGTTTGTTAAATATCCCACACACCATTATTGAATGCTCAGCTCGCCTAAAAGCGTCATCACCGTGTTTGTTTGTTAAATATCCCACACACCATTATTGAATGCTCAGCTCGCCTAAAAGCGTCATCATCGTGTTCGTTTGTTAAATATCCCACACACCATTATTGAATGCTCAGCTCGCCTAAAAGCGTCATCATCGTGTTCGTTTGTTAAATATCCCACACACCATTATTGAATGCTCAGCTCGCCTAAAAGCGTCATCATCGTGTTCGTTTGTTAAATATCCCACACACCATTAGTGAATGCTCAGCTTGCCTAAAAGCGTCATCATCGTGTTCGTTTGTTAAATATCCCACACACCATTATTGAATGCTCAGCTCGCCTAAAAGCGTCATCATCGTGTTCGTTTGTTAAATATCCCACACACCATTATTGAATGCTCAGCTCGCCTAAAAGCGTCATCATCGTGTTCGTTTGTTAAATATCCCACACACCATTATTGAATGCTCAGCTCGCCTAAAAGCGTCATCATCGGGTTCGTTTGTTAAATATCCCACACACCATTATTGAATGCTCAGCTCGCCTAAAAGCGTCATCATCGTGTTCGTTTGTTAAATATCCCACACACCATTAGTGAATGCTCAGCTTGCCTAAAAGCGTCATCATCGTGTTCGTTTGTTAAATATCCCACACACCATTATTGAATGCTCAGCTCGCCTAAAAGCGTCATCATCGTGTTCGTTTGTTAAATATCCCACACACCATTATTGAATGCTCAGCTCGCCTAAAAGCGTCATCATCGTGTTCGTTTGTTAAATATCCCACACACCATTATTGAATGCTCAGCTCGCCTAAAAGCGTCATCACCGTGTTTGTTTGTTAAATATCCCACACACCATTATTGAATGCTCAGCTCGCCTAAAAGCGTCATCATCGTGTTCGTTTGTTAAATATCCCACACACCATTATTGAATGCTCAGCTCGCCTAAAAGCGTCATCATCGTGTTCGTTTGTTAAATATCCCACACACCATTATTGAATGCTCAGCTTGCCTAAAAGCGTCATCATCGTGTTCGTTTGTTAAATATCCCACACACCATTATTGAATGCTCAGCTTGCCTAAAAGCGTCATCATCGTGTTCGTTTGTTAAATATCCCACACACCATTATTGAATGCTCAGCTCGCCTAAAAGCGTCATCATCGTGTTTGTTTGTTAAATATCCCACACACCATTATTGAATGCTCAGCTCGCCTAAAAGCGTCATCATCGTGTTCGTTTGTTAAATATCCCACACACCATTATTGAATGCTCAGCTCGCCTAAAAGCGTCATCATCGTGTTCGTTTGTTAAATATCCCACACACCATTATTGAATGCTCAGCTCGCCTAAAAGCGTCATCATCGTGTTCGTTTGTTAAATATCCCACACACCATTATTGAATGCTCAGCTCGCCTAAAAGCGTCATCATCGTGTTCGTTTGTTAAATATCCCACACACCATTATCGAATGCTCAGCTCGCCTAAAAGCGTCATCATCGTGTTCGTTTGTTAAATATCCCCCACACCATTATTGAATGCTCAGCTCGCCTAAAAGCGTCATCATCGTGTTCGTTTGTTAAATATCCCACACACCATTATTGAATGCTCAGCTCGCCTAAAAGCGTCATCATCGTGTTCGTTTGTTAAATATCCCACACACCATTATTGAATGCTCAGCTCGCCTAAAAGCGTCATCACCGTGTTCGTTTGTTAAATATCCCACACACCATTATTGAATGCTCAGCTCGCCTAAAAGCGTCATCATCGTGTTCGTTTGTTAAATATCCCACACACCATTATTGAATGCTCAGCTCGCCTAAAAGCGTCATCATCGTGTTCGTTTGTTAAATATCCCACACACCATTATTGAATGCTCAGCTCGCCTAAAAGCGTCATCATCGTGTTCGTTTGTTAAATATCCCACACACCATTATTGAATGCTCAGCTCGCCTAAAAGCGTCATCATCGTGTTCGTTTGTTAAATATCCCACACACCATTATTGAATGCTCAGCTCGCCTAAAAGCGTCATCACCGTGTTCGTTTGTTAAATATCCCACACACCATTATTGAATGCTCAGCTCGCCTAAAAGCGTCATCATCGTGTTCGTTTGTTAAATATCCCACACACCATTAATGAATGCTCAGCTCGCCTAAAAGCGTCATCATCGTGTTCGTTTGTTAAATATCCCACACACCATTATTGAATGCTCAGCTCGCCTAAAAGCGTCATCATCGTGTTTGTTTGTTAAATATCCCACACACCATTATTGAATGCTCAGCTCGCCTAAAAGCGTCATCATCGTGTTCGTTTGTTAAATATCCCACACACCATTATTGAATGCTCAGCTCGCCTAAAAGCGTCATCATCGTGTTCGTTTGTTAAATATCCCACACACCATTATTGAATGCTCAGCTCGCCTAAAAGCGTCATCATCGTGTTCGTTTGTTAAATATCCCACACACCATTATTGAATGCTCAGCTCGCCTAAAAGCGTCATCACCGTGTTCGTTTGTTAAATATCCCACACACCATTATTGAATGCTCAGCTCGCCTAAAAGCGTCATCATCGTGTTCGTTTGTTAAATATCCCACACACCATTAATGAATGCTCAGCTCGCCTAAAAGCGTCATCATCGTGTTCGTTTGTTAAATATCCCACACACCATTATTGAATGCTCAGCTCGCCTAAAAGCGTCATCATCGTGTTTGTTTGTTAAATATCCCACACACCATTATTGAATGCTCAGCTCGCCTAAAAGCGTCATCATCGTGTTCGTTTGTTAAATATCCCACACACCATTATCCACTTACCAGCACAGTGCTATTGAGGTAGCAACAGTAGTCACACGTACGTTAGCCAGACATTTAGCTCAGGTTTTACCTCTCGGTGGCGTATTCGGTAGCATGCTGATCTGCTATGCCCAAGATCGCGGGGTCCAACCTGGACGAAGGGTTTTTATTTGTAAATTGGGCTAGAAAATTAATATGAGGCGGCTATGGCCATGATCCAGGTACCATATCAGTATTTGTTTGCAGTAGAAGTGGAAAACCATTTCTAGAATGACTATGATGGGAATGGAACCCACCTTCTCTCGGTTCTGTGTGTATCGTTCCAGCCCTCAGACCAGAATTAATTTCTTGCCAGAGATGGGAATTGATCCCATAACGTCACAGTGTCAACCAAGCATACTAGCCACTACTTCACGAGGCGGACTTCATGAAGGAATTTAACACTGAAACCAACAATGTGTGAAAAATCTCAAACTCTGTGTCAATGACATACAGTAGTTCTTTTTCCAACGTATTAAGCAGAAAAAAGGTTAACACCTTACACTATTCAAACTGATACACAAAGAATGGAAGTCAACAACTGTTGAAATATTAATAACCCTAACAATGAAATGGTGCAAAAATGCCATCCAGCCTTTAAACAAAAGATTATTACAAAACCAGTAATAGGCCTATATGCTCCTTGGCAAATTCTTCATTTCTGTCGGTCGTAAACTTTTCATCCGTGCGCCTCAATAAAGTCGCTGGGTATGTCGAGTTCCTTAATGGCTCGTAGCGACAACTATAAAAATTAAGCTTATATTTCAGTCCAAGTGGATTAAAAGTTGACCATTTCTAATTTTTGGCGTATCTAGCACGGTATAGGTTACATTCGCCACTCATGGTTGGGTCCAGCCTCTTACATCCTACTTTAATTGAGTAATAATAATAATAATAATAATAATAATAATAATAATAATATTAACCACCCGAATCGTCCGGAGGTTCATGGGTGGAGACATTCCAGCTTAGTAACCATACTTTGGTTCCCTGAAGGCCGAATAGTTAAGTTGTAATGAACCAACAATGTGTTATAAGTACTGTATAAACCAATAATAATAATAATAATAATAATAATGTGGCAATATCGTACAATTGCCAAAACGAAATTCACGATATACAAGTGCGCAGAGGTGCTAACATCGATTCGTATCACTATTTAATCAGAGTCAAAATCAAATTCACACCTAAAAGAAAACACCGGTGATCCCAAAATGTGTTCCAAACAAAATCAAAAACTCGTAAATAACATCAGAATGGGAAAAACAACCTGCCGAAAACTGGGAGGAATTTCAAACTAAAATCATCAAAGACCTAATCCCTCTTAACAAAAACCCAAAACACCCTTGGTGCAATAGAGAATGCAAGAACGTGCTAGAAAAGAGAAAAACATGTCAAAACTACAATTGCAACAAATCAGAAGAAACACAGAGAATTTTTTTCGAAGTTCGCAAACAAACATCTAAGATTTCACGACAAACTAAAAGTAGATAAATCAACGACCAACTGAAATCAATTGAAGAAAACTTCCAAAATTACAACGCACATGATTTCTAAAAGACCTTCGCGCGAATCAAATCAAAGGGTATACCGCACAGACCCTTTGCTATCGTAAATAGGATGGTAAATTAGCCTTGATAGATAAAGAAAATTGCCAAGAACTAGCCACATATTTTTCACAGCTTTTAAATTGTCCAGAACCCAAGGAGAGATTACCGAAAATACAACCAGAAATCGAACTAGAAAACTCGTCACCACCAACACAAGAAGAAATGTAATCACACATCAAGAAACTTAAAAACAACAAAACATCAGGGGAGGAAGGAATTAAAACTGAACTTCTGAAAATGTTAGGCTCAAATTCACTCAAAGAAATTACACAAATAATCTTAAACATTTGGCAACCCAAAAGAATTCTAGACGACTGGAAGACTGCTCTTATCCATCCACTACATAAAAACGGCAACAAATTGGATGTACATAACTATTGAGGGATCTCTCTCGTATATGTCACATACAAAATTATGTCAGCTTGTCTCTTGGAAAGGACGCCAAAACAATTAGAACCCAAATTAGCAGAATATCAAGCAGGGTTCACACCAAACAGGTCATGCCCAGAACAAATTTTTAACCTAAAAACATACTCAAAATGAGAACTCTCGGACAAAAAAACCTAGTATGCACATTTGTAGACTCCAAAAATCCTACGATTCGATAGGTCCTCATTTATTCCAAATTCTAGAAGAAAGGGGAGTAGATCCTACAACCCGAAAACTCATAGAACTAACACTAACTGGCACAGGGTCTAAGGTGAGATTTATGGGGGTAATCTCAGAACCATTCGACATTCAAAGAAGTATGCGACAGGCTGATGGACTCTCTCCTATTTTGTTCAACGTCGTCCTAAACAAGACTATGGAAGAATGGAAGAAGGAACACAAGAAATGTGAATTTTGGAAGCCAATCCGACTGGGCTTTCCCCAAAACATCCTCTACATACCATACCTCGCATTTGCGGATAATAATAATAATAATAATAATAATAATAATAATAATAATAATAATAATAATAATAATAATATCGTATGGCCTCTCATGCCGGGTGCCAGCTTTGTTATTTGACACCCAGAGGGTAGCTTGCATGACGAATTTCGTTGTTACTTAAAGCACTATGAAAGTCAAGGATGTTAGATATCTAAGCTCCTTGAACACTATAGCGCTTTCTAGTAGAGAAATTATTAACTTTGTGTTGGCGGAAACTCCCAAGATTAATTTTTCCATTATGAACACGGCCTACTGAATTCAAATGGGTTCTTTGACATGCGAATATCGTATGACAAGCGTGTCGTATTTTTGCTACCTTTCAAAAATCTCTTACCAAGGCCAAGAGCGAACCTGCAAGCTTGGGGTTAGTAGACCGACACGTTAACCACTTACCCACCGTGGATGATCTGGCGAAGTTAACCGAAGATGAGGAGACTGCTATCAAACAGCTCAAGATACGTAAAGAAAGTGCAGAAAAGTTGGTACTTAGATCTCGTTCGAGAAAACTAGATTCTTCTGTTCAAAGACATATATCACGAGCCTGGTACGGTACAATCGACAGGGTCCCGCAATTTAAATACCTCGGAGAATTCATCGAGCCGACAGGCATTTGGGTTAGTCCAAAACATCTACACCAAAAAGTCTATGTCAAAACAGACAAACATTCGGCACAACAACACAGTCATAAATCCAACAGTCCTTTACGCAAGCGAAACTCTGACAATAAACATGAACTTGAAGAAACCAAAAACGTAGAGAGGAAGATCATTTGGAAAATCTTAGGAGCAAGATATACCCAAAATGGTTACTGGCTACAATCAATCAAAACAACAGAACAGTCTTCAAACATCGAAAACGATATTAAGAATAAATGAATTAAATTCTTTGGTCATGTCACTCGACTACCAGAAAATCGATTAACGAACAGGATAATAGATTATGTAACGTCACTCGAGAACTCAACACCTTGGCTAGAAGAACTTCGAAAGGAGCTCAAGAACGCAAACAAAAGTTCAACAGACATTTCATAAAGGGACACCTTCGGACAGAAAGTAAACAAATGAGAAGTTACATTAAAGCAACCAAAGCAAAAACAGTAGAGCCCAAAGTGATCGGAAGAACGTGAAGAAGCCTTCTCAGAAAGAATGAAAGCCTATTGGAACAACAAGAAGAACGAAACAAGTTCTTTGATGATTGAGAACAACAATCAATGAGTTATCCATTTTCCATTTTTGGGGAGAATTCGCTTAAAATAAATAAATAAATAAATAATAATAATATTAATCATCTTATGACAATGTAATGCAGTAGTCAGACCATAAAACCTCTACGCAGTTGAGTGCCTGTTTCTAACTATGAAGACTCCCCGAAGGGCCCTCGAGGTACAGGAAAGGTAATTCTTGCGGAAAATAGTGGAACCAAGGATCTTACCAGATGGAAGACGATGGTACAAACCAAACTGCGAACTCGACAAACACCAGGAAAACCTCAAGGAGATGCCTGGCTTTCTACGGCTACATGTACAGAATGGACAATCACAGGCTGTCTTATAAGATCTTCAAGGTACCCAAGAAGGGTACAGCCACTAGGTCCTCTTGGAAATGGACAACCACAGACTGTCTTATAAGATCTTCAAGGTAGCCAAGAAGGGTAAAGCCACTGGGTCCTTGTGGCTCAAAGAAATTGAGAAGGATCTTGCTGAACTTAATATTCAGCAAGGCACAATAAATGACAGGAGTCGCTACCGTCTGACAGTTGACCTTTCCTCACATCCATTACAGAAGTTCACCACAACGCGTCCAGGAAATGGTCCGATGAACGTAAGATAGAGTTCAATAGAAAAGGAAAGATTACTAGTCCAATAGAAAGGCTCTCAATTTCAGCACAAAAGCAGCCGGCAAACAATCCACCAAAAATACCAGTAGTGGCAGACAACAGCTCAAGCACAAGATGGCCCAAACGACCAAAGAAGATTAGTAATCTTCGAATCAATGACCACATCCCATGCTTGCCAACCAGACAAACCATTCTAAACAATGAACATCACTGAAACAATAAACTCTCTGCACTCTTAGGCTACATCATCCGAAAAAGAGTTAACTCTGTTTTTGTTGTTGATTCCTTTAGGGGCTTTGTGACATCGTGGTCATGTAGCCCCGAGTACTTGGATGTGTGTAGAAATTGTCTGACGACCTGTGTCAATGTAATGTCCTCACTAGTGTGTGTATTTGTAATTGAGGTAGGATTTGGGTAGGAAACATCCGTGGCCCTAAGTTAGGTACCATCCCGGCATTTACCTATAGTGGAAGTGGGGAAACCACGGAAAACACTTCCAGGATGGCTGAGGACAAAGGGACTTAGAAAGAAGTAGAGACATGAGAGGCAGATATGAATGATGAGAGGTTCCGCTCTAAACTCAATGGAAGAAGAGGAAACGAACCATTCTGAGGAATCCCTCGGGGTTGCCAACTTTTGAGCTCATCAGCCGTGAGCCCTTGAAGGTGTATCACTATTCAGGCTGCACTAGAAGTGGTGGGGCTACACACACCTTGCCTCCTTTAGCGCATTAAGCAGAAGGCAGGAGATTCCATGAAAAGAAAAGAAGAAATATGACCCCTCGAAGAATGAGGGTATCAGGAAAGATGAGACAAGGTCCAATTAAGGCAGGGAACTGAAAGACACCCTAGGCCTCAAAGTAAAGCCAACTCCATGCAGGCCATGGAGGCCCTGGGAGTAATGGAAGGTAGAGGCTTCCACTTTTTGTGACATCGGCGCTGGATGGGATGGAGTTGTCAGCTCCACGCCCGGCCGTCTTTGCTCCCTGGAATTACCCTGGTACTCATTTCTAGTGTAGGCTGAGTGAACCCCAGGGCTATTTGCGTTTCCGAAAGTGGTAGTTTTGTTTCTAAAATCCACTACCTGGTGGGGATCGAACCCACTCCCTTTCAGTTAGACACTCAGTGCTTCTACCAGCTGCGCCATGCAGCCCCCACCCTCTAGGTCTCGGATACCCTAATACCGTCAGGGTTGGAAGAGAACAAGATTTGACCAATGGAAGTTGACAGGTATGATGTCAGAGAAGCCTGACAAAAGTATGTGGAAGCGATGCCGGACTCAGCTATGATTCCCATGGTCACCTAACCACGCCCCACTAGTCTTGATCCCCTGGGGGAGGGGAGGGGGAAGGGGCAGTCTAAAGACAGAAGACTCATACAAACACACGGCGTTCTCTTAGGCCTATTCACGGTGGATTATGTAATCCATGCGAATCGAAAGGAACATTTAAAACATACCTAATTAGTTGGTCCAAATGAATAATTAAGAATAAGAAGCAGTAGCATTGTAAATCTGTTGTTGTTTTCATTTAAGGTCGCTACAGCACCAATATCCACTGGTCACCCCTGTTTAGCTGCATGGTTAGGCATCCCTTTCACACTCGGCGTAATGCTAACACTTTAGTGACACGATCGGCCCCGCTTATAACTTAGATCACACCATGCAGTGGAGCCCCCCATCGGAAATGTCCATACACCCCCCGGAGTCCTCATGGCCCCCCAAGACCTCGCTCCACAGGGGACCAACCTAACCCCACTTCCCACCGCCTCCCGTGCATACAAATTACTCGTGGAGTGGCGTGTCGAACACATCCATCCAGTGGAATGTGGCTCTAGGAGGCGTCGACGGCTAACCCTGCTTCCTGAACCTTGTCAGAGGTGATTCAAAGGAGAAAGTCCTCGGTCACATACCTCCCGTGTTTATTTTCAATGGATGAAACGTCTCATGATGTTCAGTGAGATCTTCGTTCAACGTAATGATGGTTCATTCAAGGTTGCTCTTTTAGGGACGAGGGACATCTTAGTCACTAGTCACGTAAACACGATACTTTGGAGAGATTATATGGTTGTAAAAATCAACTATGATTAAACTATAATATTATAGGCTAACTACTTATCTGATTGTCTTCCTTACTAGAGCTACTCGCAGTTTTCGTGTTCCCTGTTACTCCAGGTGTGGTCGACCTCACAAATATACAAACTCCGGATATCTATCACCATTTAGCATTTCACCTAACATCATATATACTGCATTTAGCATACACTGACAGTTGCAGTACCAATACTGCAACTAAAAAATTGTACATATTGTAAATATTTTCACCTGTATTTCAAACATAGATTTTATAGCCTAAGTGTAATGGATCTGATGATGATTGCTTGACGATCGAAACTGGTCATCCTAGTGTATTTATTAATCTCATGTAATTTATTTCAGGATTAGGGCATAACCCATCTCTTTTGGGTACATTCGTGTTGACCGACTGAAAAGCACTAAACTCTTGTTTATTAATTTCATGTAAATTGTTTTCAGTATTAGGGACGGCAATTTAAATTGGGTAGAATCGTGTTGACCGACTGAAAAACATTAAATTTCTATTATTAAGGCAACACTGAAAGACGGCCTCGAACACGATAACGTTCAATGAATATTTCGTTAAGATTTTAAGGCGGAAGTACAGTATCACAATTCTCTCTTGAAAATGATAGGCGTGGACATGTGTGGTTTAGAGCAACATTACTTGACTTCACGAAGGGGTTTCGTTGTTGTTGTACAGAATATCAATTGAAAGGACAAACAATTTATGACGTCTTCACACCTCACCTTCACGTCACTGGCATATTCATGACAATGAGAAATTATATTCAACACGTTTACGAGAAGAATGTATTTCTCCCCAAATATTTCTGAAAGCAATAAAGTGGAACCGTCAGTATTTCCAGTGCTGGCCCTGGCGTCCCTCTTGGCATTAATAAAAACAATTGCGCCCCGTTCACATCAGGTTATTTTATGATTTACTTCTTAGGCTTTGTGGTGACATTCTTGTTCTTCGAGGTGTGTCTGCATGGTCCAGTGACCCTCACGAGCCGACACTGTACTTCAAACAATATCTGCACTGATTTGTGATTTTGTAATTCCACTTCATTTCTAGTTTCTTAGGTTTCCATGTATAATTCAAGTAATTCGTAGAATATAGATTCTTATTCTTAATAGGAGATACAATAATTCATTGCTACCACCTTCAAGTAATGTTTTACAACCATACAATTATAATTCCAAAAACTACTTCTGCATGTGTAGAAAATTATGTGGGACATCAGAAAGGAAAAGTAAATTCTCTTCTTCTTCTTCTTCTTCTTCTTCTTCTTCTTCTTCTTCTTCTTCTTCTTCTTCGCCCTCTGAGAGAACCACTGCCACTGAGGTAATATGCGAGATTCTTATGGCAAGGATACTTCTATGGCGCTATAGCAACGACCTACAAATAATGAGGTCGCGAGTTTGAGTCGTAAAACCAACGGACAGTTTAATTATTCTCCTTACATCTAAATGGCTTGTTGTATAATGCACTACCGAATAGCTGAAAGCCTCCATTTGTCATACCTAATAATAACAACTGTTGTTTTCTATATTTACAGTTGCTTATTTAAACGTTCAACCTAGATCTTCAAATACGGGGAGAGGGGGTGGGAGGTGGGTGGGGGTTGCTACATTTTTTACAACCAAAAATCATATATATTTCACTTTTTTTTCCTCAGCAGCAGAAAGTACTAATGAATTATAAGTTGGTCTGCCAATCACGCTATGCTTGGCCAATATGTCCAAGTAGTGTATTTAAATGCCATATGGCGAATGCATTTCAGGAAATTATGCATTTAAAATGGCGGCTGCATATTGTGCACTGTTCCACCGTTTCCCTGATATTTTACACAAATATAACTTTTCTTCAAATGTTCTTTTTTCATTGCATATATTAGTGCAGTAGCTAGATATTGAGCTAGAATCATTGGAATCCATAAAGAAAAAATATTTTTAAAGCTAATATTTAAGTGGAACTTTCTTGCATGTATTTTTACTGAATAATTAAAAAAAGGAAATAAAGTATGATATGCACAACACCAGTTCTAGGTCGTATTGTTATTCAACATGTATACAAAAATTCACTCCATTATCTTGAAAACTCTGGCAGTTAGTAAGGAAACGGATTTGAAAATCCATAGTTACGGAAAACAACCAATGTGTAAGAAAACGTTTCTAACTCCCCTTCACGGTTTTGGTCATAATTTCAAAAGTATGATACATATTAAATATATTGTTGCAGTGATTTGAAGAGGAAGGATCTATAAACAAAGAAAAAAATTGAAAAATGACAAAGTTTGATCCTTCACGGTGTAAGTTAGGTCCGGGCCCCTTGAGAGGCTCATAGACCGCTCATAGCCATTTCTGCATTGGTTATGATTTGAAACTCTCCTCGTAGGTTGTTTTACGGTGTAACTGCTTGAAATTTTGTATGAAAAGAAAGGAGACCTCCTAATTGTAACTTAAGTTCAAAAATCAATTTTTTGATAGTATGATGTAAATATTTCCAAATTATTCTCCTTTAATAAACAACTGTTATGGTCTTATCCCACAAAAGCCATGATAACTCGCACATTTACTGTTCAAATTCCATGAAACTTTGCAAATGCATCACTTTGCACAAGTTGTAAAGGATGTACTAAATTAATTTCATTCAAAACAATTAGAAAATTAATTACTATTGATCGGCTGCATATGAATCTCTACCTCGTTATGTAGTGACTAGCATTCTTGGCTGTCACCACGGAAGCCCGGATTCGACTCCCGGATTTGCCATGAAATTTAATTCTGGTCTGAGGACTGTGACGAGGTCCACTCAGCCTTGTGAGACAAACCTGAGAAGAGGTGGGTTCGATTCCCACCTCAGCTATCTTGGAAGTGGTTTCCGTGGTTTCCCCACTTCTACTCCAGGCAATTACCGGGATGGTTCTTAACATAACGCCACGCCGTCTCCTTAACAATCCTCACTGGATTTACAAATACACACACTATTACAGCCATCACAATAAGACAGGTTACCAGACAAATTTCACACACCCAAGTACACGGCTGCATTACGACGATGTCGCAAAGTCCCGAAATGATACAATAACGTTTTATATGAAGGTAAAATGGCAAATTTTTCCATACAGAAATTTTAAATACAGTATGTAGAAATATTAGTAACAGTCCTACAGTATTTGTACTACAGTAGTTCATCCTCAGCTACCTGTCATTTGTTACGCAAAGACTAAAACTTGAATAAATAACAATCAGTTGTTTGCCAAAGTCATGCCTTTGTGGGATACTACCATAAAATATTGAATAATAGTTTTATAAATATTTTCTATCATACTACCGCAAAAAATACATTTTTTTAAATGCAATTAGAAGGTCTCCTTTCTTGTCTTTACATAATGTCATGCATTTACATTAAAAAACGACGTAGCCTAGGTAGTGAGTTTTGGATCATAACCAAGTAGAGATGGCTAACGTATGGCATTAACGGTTTCTTCACTCAGTGTTTAGTTTTTAAGTCAGAGGTACACAAATATGCAGAAGGAATTAAGTATTGATCAGTTTCCAGTTTAGATTTCTGAGCTAGAAGAGGAGAACGCTGATACCTTTTCATATACACGTACAGTTCTACTTACCTCAGTAGATTTGTGGAAATTTGAAGCCGTTCCTTTTTCAGTGTTGGCTATACAAATTGTCTTTTGCTGCGTTTCAGTCGGTCAACACGATTGTGCCCAATGAATTGGGCGGGGTATAAGTTATAAATATGTTAACACACTCCTGAAAAAAATTACATGTATTAGTTAGTTATTGCCCATTTAAGTTTGATAACTAACTAATACATGTAATTTTTTCTGGAGTGTGTTTACATATTTATAATTTGTACCCAACCCAATCGTGTTGACCGACTGAAAAGCAGCAGAAGACAATTCAGTAGATTTTGTAACCAAACCCTGAGTGAGTGATGACTGAAAATGAAAAGTGATTAATTTTAATTTATCAGCATAGAATGAATGGATTTTTCCCCTAGAATAGCATAGGTTATCAGACAAATTCAACACCCACCCAAGTACACGAGGCTAAATGGCCACGATGTCCAAGCCCCTCAAATAAAACAACACAACGTATTTTCTTCCAAGCACGAGCATGCGTTTGAGTTTATCGTATCGCCTTCTGAGTGTGCATTCGGAACATTAGAATTAGACTGAGCAGTTAGGTGTCGGTAGCAATTTCTGATGGACCGCGCATCAATCACGAGCCGGGACCTCGGTAATCGATGACGTGGTGGTCGCTGACACCGCCTGACACGGTGCAGCCCGGCGTCTCGTCTACGACGCGCGGTAGCCCCACACATCGGGCGTCCGCACCGTCACCCGTCCGGCAACAGATACTGGAACACGTTTCATGAGCTTATCTTATATGATTATTATTCTTCTCGCTGTCGTATCGGACAACTACGGACCACGCTAATTCAACTGTCCTTATGCCTGGGCTTCAATAATTTGCCCAGTATTCCCTCATTTTATTTCATATGCTGTTCCTTCCTCCCTTCAGTCCACGCTTTGCCAGTTTTTACTATTGGATTGAACACATTTCTGGATGTGTTATACCCACTTCTTGCAAGTCTTGATGATGATTATCATTATCTTATTATATAATACTAGCAGGTACCCACGGCTTCGCTCGCGATGAAGACAATGGGGACGATGCATTATTGCTGAAAATTGGTCTATTCTATCACATCAATCGCGGCTACAGGTGTGTTCATTTTAATTCTGAAAATTCTAATACATACAGTGTATTGATATGAGCAGCAAAGTGGGACTTTCAAAGAGTTGAGAAAGTCCACAGGGTATGATGTTACCTTATGTGAACACATTTGAAAATTACGTTTTTGGTTTCGCAATCTTCTGCTGAGACATAACGATTTTGTTGTCCGGATACTCGTGAGCAGGCCACATACAGTTGTTCATGGGAAAAAATGGTTTTGTCTAAATGTACACCTGATGCTGTCATTGCGCTTTGTTAATAGAAATTGCGAATATTGTTTGAAAAGGGAACTGCACTCTTGCACACTGGAATGGCAAATCTATCGGAATATGGGGAATTAAAAGTATTTTTCCTTAAGCTATTCAGGGTGTAATTTTGCCACAATTATTGATGGTTTGAACGTCAACATGTCGCTATTAATAGACCTTTAGTAAAATATCTCTCACCTTGGCCGCTGGAGTACATTATGCAGTCTCTTCCAGTGTTACATCCCAGTGATTGAAATTCTCCAACAACCCTTTTGCCTCACATGCCTCTCTGGGTAATTAAAATTCCTGATTGTTGTTGTTGTTTGAGTCTTCAGTCTTTTGGCTGATTTTATACAGACCTCCATGCCTCCCTCTCCTGAGCTAATCGTTTCATCTCTACATAGCTACCACACCCTACACCCGAGGCAATCTGTTTAACCTTGGTCTACCCCTACAGTTCTTGGCCTCAACCCTCCCATCCATAACTAAGCTTGCTATTCCAAATGTCTTAATATGTGTCCTACAACCCTATCTCTTCTCTGCATAAGCAGTCGCCAGAAACATCGCTCCTCTCCCACTCGTCTTAATACCGCTTCATTTGTTACCCTATCTACCCATCTATCTTCATCATTTTACTGTAACACTGCGTTTCAAACGCTTCAATTCTCCTCTTTCCTGCTGCACCAATAGTCCAAGTTTCACTTCCTTATAGTGTCAGGCTACAGACAAACCTTTCAAAAATGACTTCCGAATACCGAAATCTACAATATATTCTATGTCAACCAATTCCTTTTGTATAGAAATGCTGTCCTTGCCTGAGCCAACCTACTTTTGATATCCTCTTTGCTTCGTCCTTCACTGGTTATTTTGCTTCCTAAGTAACAGAAGTCTCCTACTGCCCGTAGCGTTTCACCTACCAATTTGATGTCCATAGAGGTTTCTGATTATTTTCGACTGCATTCCAATATTTTTGTTTTACATTTATTGATTCTCATCATGAATTCTTTCCTCAAGACGGATTCCATACCATTCAAAAACTCATTTAAATCCTCTGGCGTATCAGCCAAGATGACGATGTCATCAGCAAATCTCAGAGTCGAAGTGATTTCTCCTTGAATCTTCTCTCCCACTTTAAATTTTCTCCAATTTCCTGATTATTGTGTTTTTAGAGATCGTTGAAATGCGTTGCCCTCGCACATGGTGTAGATGCATTGTCAAAGGAAAACATTCTATGTTACGAACATGGGCCGCATAACCTGTACCGAAAGCTTCTGCAGATTTAACACGAGGCCTATTCTGAACAGCAGTTTCTTAAACTCAGATTTGCCAACATTTTATTGTATCTTTCCATGAGGTATATCACGGGCAGATGACCTCGTAGTTCCGCCCCTTAAAACAACAATAACTAACTAACTACTAACATGTGGTATATCTCTGTACCTCAATATACAGAAGAGTGCTTTCAAAATCACGTCTTGTGTAAATTTTGCAAAAGGTAGTGAGTGTGGTTCACAATTTTATAAGTGCACATTGAAGTATGTGACGGCGGGATGCCTTTAGTGTTACGGAAACGCAATAGCCGCCACAGAGCTTCGTTGCTACTGACATAACGACCAGACTGATATTTGTACTTAACTATACGGGATTTGTGAGCACAGTGTTAATGAAATTGAACGTAGCTATATCGCTACCTTTATTTAGTAGCCGCTACTGTAGTGTTTAAAAATTAAAGGTGGTAATAGAAGGCGCTTCCCCTAATTTTTTTACCCCTGGCAATACTGCCCATGAAGGGCCTAGGCCTATGATGCGACCCCTTCCCAGCCATTTGGCCTGCAGATATTGTGGTGACGCGTGGACAGTGCATCGTGTCCCCTCGGCCATTAATGTTGTTCTTCGTGACCGGGGCGCAGCCTCACTATCAGACAGCTAATCAATTGTCCTCACGAATCTGAGTGCACCCCGCTACAAACCTCACGTCAGTGTCAAAACCCTCTGACGGAGCCGGGAATCGAACCCAGGGCCTCCGGATGAGAGGCAGGCGCGCTACCCTGTTCTTATTGTGTTTATATATACCTTGAAAAAGATAATAAATGGATTGGCGTTGCCTCCTACAGGGATATATGAAAAATCTGATGTCAAACCTTGATGAACTGTTGCCATGGAAACGGACTTGCCATTAGTTCATCAGTTTATCAGAGCGAAGATAGTTTTCTGCGAATATCTTTGAAACTGTTGGTTTTAGGGCCTTAAAATGTGGTTTTCGGTGTCCCGCAGGTACATGCCGAGTATTGTTTCTCGCAACGAGGGGCGTAAAATGAGCTGTGTCCGGTCTTTACGCGACAACTTCGATATTTTGTCCCAGTTGAGTATTTTTGGTGACTTTTCAGTTATGTTGCTCGTTCCACGGGAACAATGATTTATTTCTGGGTGAAAGGCACTCTATATGTAATCCCAGGATACAAGCTGTCTCCATTTCAAATTTCATCCAAATCCGTCCAGCCATTTTAGTGTCTAGAGGTAACAAACTAACACACAAACACACACACAGACTTTCACAATTATAATATACTAGCTGAAGTATCCGTGCTTCGCTACGCGTCATAAATAAATTAAAATGTGAAGGTGACAGTTGAAACAGGGGATAGGCGAGGTGCTGCGCAGAGGGAGATTAAGGATGGAACATTTTGTCCAACTACACCGTTCGCCGTTGACCGTGTTTTATAGCACAAATTTAGGTTTTACTCGCTAACCGTTGGAGATACTTTTCGGATAGAAAATGTAATTTTAAACCTCGTATATGCTATCAAATGTTTGCTATTTCTTAGCGTTCACTTTTTATTTGAAATAGAAATATGAAAGTTTGAAATCAAAGGGTGCAGTGACGTCACTAAAATGGTCGTCATCTTTAAATAGTGCAAAGTATTGAAATCAAAAGTAGCCTATATGTTAACTAGGTAAATCAGCTACTTCCATGTAAAATTCATGTAAATCGGACCAGTAGTTCTTGTGTGATTGATTAATGCACAGACACACACCATCTCAGTTTTAGCCTCTCTTCGCTCGCGTCATAGTCGTGTCATATTGTTATTCAATGAAATGCAGGTTTAACCCCGTTAACACCCCTTTAGAACCTGAATATCCAAAAATCCCTCCTTAGTAGACTTTTTCGACACACAACAAACATATCCCCTTCTTCTAACTTTAATAGTTTTGGTTGATCGATGAGAGAGAACATCGAAAAATCCTTCCTTGGTGGACGTTTTTCTTCCAGAATTTCAGCCCTCCCCATATGCCCCTTAAATTGGATTTATGAAAAAACGGTCGGACACCTACTTATTTTAATTATTTATTTATGTATTTTATTTAAGCTGATTGAAACTCGGAGAAAATCAAACTCCTTGCCTATGTCGTTTAAGAGATACACGCTCCGTTAGGAATCATTCAACCCCCACTTTTCATCCCTTTCACCTCATAATATACACCACATCGAAAAACCATTAGACATGTGTCAGCTTATTTTTAATGATTAGTATATATGCCAAGTATCACATCCCCAAATGAAACCACTCGTGAGATATTGTTATTCAATGAAATGCACGTTTACCCCCTTAACACCTCTTTAAACCTGAATATCCAAAACTCTTTCCTTAGTGGACGTTTTCGACATACAACGAACATATCCCCAAAATTTCATGTTTCTAACGTCAATAATTTTGGCTGGGCGATGATGAGTGAGTGAGTCAGTCAGGACATTTTCTTTCATTAATATTTGAGAATTTCACCCCTCCCCAAGAACCCCTTAAATTGGATTTATGAAAAAAAAACGGTCGAACACCTATTTACTTATTTCAAGCTGTTTTCCCCCTGAGTTTGATAAGTGAGTAAGTAAGTCAATCAGTTAGGACACCTTTTTTCCTGTTCCCCCCCCCCCCCCCGAATTTCACTCCTCCCCATGGGCCCCTTAAATTGGATTTATGAAGAAATGGTCGAACACCTATTTACTTATTTTTAAGCTGCTTTTTCCGCTGAATTTCAAACTTATCGCCTATGTTGAATAAGAGATACAGCACATGCTCCGTTAAGAATCCCTCAACCCCCAATTTTCTCCCCTTTCACCCCATAATATACACCATATCGATAAACCCTTAAACATATATCTGCTTATTTTGAATGATAAGTTTATATGCCAAATATCACATCCCCAAATGAAACAACTCTTGAGATATTGTTATTCAATGAAATGCAAGTTTAACCCCCTTAACACCCCTTCAGAACATGAATATCCAAAAATCCATCCTTAGTGGACTTTTTCGACATACAACGAACATATCCCCAAAATTTCAAGTTTCTAACTGCAATAGGTTTGGGTGAATATCCAAAAATCCTTCCTTAGCGGACTTCTTTCCCCAGAATTCCACCCCCTCCCCATGAGCCCCTTAAATTGAATTTATGAAAAAGCGATCGAACACCTATTTACTACTTTTTCAAGCTGATTTTTCTCCCTGAGATTCATACTTTTTGCCTCTGTCTTTTAAGAGATACTTGCTCCATTAAGAATCCTTCGACGCTCATTTTTCACACATACACCTCATAATATACACCATATCGAAAAACCCTCAGACATGAGTCTTCTTATTCTTAATGATGAGTTTATATGCCGAGTATCTCACCCCAAAGGAAACCAATCGGGAGATATTGTTATTCAATTAAATGCAAGTCTACCCCCTTAAAACCCCTTTAGAACCTGAATATCCAAAATTCCTTCCTTAGTGGACGTTTTCGACATACAACGAACATAGCCCCAAAATGTCATGTTTCTAACTTCAATAATTTTGGCTGGGCGATGATGAGTGAGTGAGTAAGTCAGGACATTTTCTTTCAATTATTTTTCACAATTTCACCCCTCTCATGAACCCCTTAAATTGGATTTATGAAAAAACAAGATATTCAGTAAAGAACATATAGCCTACTTTCTCCTAAATGCATGGGTATTGTTATAACTCTTTGTCCTTTTCAAGGAGTATAATTGAATGTTGGTTGTAGTAGCTTGTTGAAATACAACGTGCTATAGGGATATTAAACATGAATATGAGGTGCCCTTTGCTAGTGCTACCTCTGTAAAAAAAATCATTCAATTCGGTTTCACCGTGTTTGAATTGATCTGGGGAATGGATTTGCCCACATACATGGCCGCTATTTGCAAACTATTGGGCTGATGACCTTGTAGTCAGTCATAAGATGCTTTCCACAAAAAGGCATGTTGTTGCAAAATCCGGTAGAGATCAAATTATTAGGATGGTCGAAATTTGATTTAAGCTTTTAACATTTGGGTGGCCGTCATTCCATTTCCGTCAAGATGGCGGCGATATAAAACATGACACTGAGGTGCCTTTTGCTAGTGCTACCTCTGTACCAAATTTCGTTCAATTCGGTTTCACCGTGTTTGAATTGATAGGGGGAATCGATTTGCACACATACTTGGCCACCATCTGCAAACTATTGGGCTGATGATCTAGCAGTTTGGTCAGAATATGCTTCCTACATAAAGATTTGTTGTTGCAAAATTTGGTAGAGACTAGATTATTAGGTTGGTCGTAATTACATTTTAGCCTTTAACATTTGGGTGGCCGCGATTACGTTTCCGTCAAGATGGCGGTGATATAAAACATGACACTGAGGTGGCCTTTTCTAGTGCTACCTCTGTACCAAATTTCGTTCCATTCGGTTTCACCGTGTTCGAATTAATAGATGGCCGCCATCCGCAAAATATTAGGCTAATGACCTATTAGTTTGGTCAAAGGATGCTCCCTCCATAATGGTATGTTGATGCAAAATTTGGTAGAGATCGGATGATTAGGTTAATCGTAATTTGATTTAAGCTTTGAATATTTGTGTGGACGCCATTACGTTTCCGTCAAGATGGCGGCGATATAAAACATGACACTGAGGTGCCCTTTGCTAGTGCTACCTCTGAACCGAATTTCATTCCATTCGGTTTCACCGTGTTCGAATTAATAGGGGTAATCGATTTTGACACAAAGATGGCCGCCATCCGCAAACTATTAGGCTAATGACCTATTAGATTTGTCAAAGGCTGCTTCCTCCATAAAGGTATGTTGTTGCAAAATTTGGTAGAGATCGGATGATTAGGTTAGTCGTAATTTGATTTAAGCTTTGAACATTTGGGTGGCCGCCATTACGTTTCCGTCAAGATGGCGGCGATATGAAACATGACATTGGGGTGCCCTTTGCTAGTGCTACCTCTGTACCAAATTTCATTCCATTCGGTTTCACCGTGTTTGAATTAATAGGGGTAATCGATTTTGACACAAAGATGGCCGCCATCCGCAAACTATCAGGCGAATGACCTATTAGATTTGTCAAAGGATGCTCCCTCCATAAAGGTATGTTGTTGAAAAATTTGGTAGAGATCAGATGATTAGGTTAGTCGTAATTT
Organism: Meconema thalassinum; assembly: GCA_946902985.2. Lineage (NCBI taxonomy): Eukaryota > Metazoa > Arthropoda > Insecta > Orthoptera > Tettigoniidae > Meconema > Meconema thalassinum. Next base: position 628,340,013 of record OX336390.1, on the reverse strand, counting down.
GATTTAAGCTTTGAACATTTGTGTGGCCGCCATTACGTTTCCGTCCAGTTGGCGGCGATATAAAACATGACACTGGGGTGCCCTTTGCTAGTACTACCTCTGTACCAAATTTCGTTCCATTCGGTTTCACCGTGTTCGAATTAATAGGGGCAATCGATTTTCACACAAAGATGGCCGCCATCCGCAAACTATTAGGCTGATGACCTATTAGTTTGGTCAAAGGATGCTGCCCCCATAAAGGTATGTTGTTGCAAAATTTGGTAGAGATCGGATGATTAGGTTAGTCGTAATTTGATTTAAGCTTTGAACATTTGTGTGGCTGCCATTACGTTTCCGTCAAGATGGCGGCGATATAAAACATGACACTGAGGTGTTCTTTGCTAGTGCTACCTTTGTACCAAATTTCGTTCAATTTGCGCTCACCGTGTTCGAATTGATAGGGGGGGGGGGGGGACAGACATTCAGAGTGCACACACTAACACACACATACACACACACAGACAGACACACTTTTTTTCGCCCTGTAGTGATCTCATAAGTCTACTTTCATTTTTTGCAAAAATCGAAAGTAGACTAAAAACGGTCTGAGTTTGATGAGTGAGTGAGTGAGTGAGTGAGTTAGGACACTTTCTTTCCTGTTTTCCCCCCAGAATTTCACCCCTCTCCAAGGGCCCCTTAAATTGGATTTAAGGAAAAACGGTCGAACACCTATTTACTTATATATTAAGCTGTTTTTTCCCGCCGAATTTCAAACTTCTCGCCTATGTCGTTTAAGAGATACACGCTCTGTTAAGAATCCCTCAACCCCCAATTTTCACCCCTTTCACCTCATGATATACACCACATCGATAAACCCTTAGACATATGTCTGATTATTTTAATGATTAGTTTATATACCGAATATCACATCCCCAAAGAAACAACTCATGAGATATCGTTATTCAATGAAATGCACGTTTACCCCCATAACACCTATTTAAAACCCGAATTAACAAAAATCATTCCTTAGTTGACGTTTTCGACTTACAGCGAACATATTCCCAAAATTTCATGTTCTAACTTTAATAGTTTTCGCTGGGCGTGATGAGTGAGTGAGTCAGACAGGACATTTTCATTCCATTATTTTTACCAGAATTTCACCCCTCCCCATGGGCCCCTTAAATTGGATTGATGAAAAAACGCTTGAACACCTATTAACTTATTTTTTAAGCTGTCGTTTTCCCCTGAGTTTGATGAGTGAGTGAGTTAGTCAGTCAGTTAGGACACTTTCCCTCCTTTCCCCCCCCCTCCCCCAGAATTTCACCCCACCCCATTGGCCCATTAAATTAATTTACGAAAAAACTGTGGAACATAGTTTTACTTATTTTTAAGCTGATTTTTTTCCCCGCTGAGTTTCAAATTTATTGCCTATGTCGTTTAAGAGATAGGCCTACACGCTTCGTTAGGAATCCTTCAACCCCCATTTTTCACCCCTTTCACCTCATAATAATACACCACAATGAAAAACCCTTAGACACATGTCTGCTTTTTTTAATGATTAGTTTATATGCCGAGTATCACATCCAGAAATGAAACCACTCGTGAGATACTGTTATTCAATAAAATGCAGGGTTAACCCTATTAAGACCCCTTTAGAACCTGAATATTCAAAAATCCTCCCTTAATGTATGGTTTTGACATACAACGAACATATCCCGAAAATGCCATATTTCCAACTTCAATAATTTTGGCTGGGCGATGATGAGTGAGTGAGTGAGTCAGGACATTTTCTTTCAATTTCTTTTCCTTCAGAATTTCACCCCTCCCGATGAACCCCTTAAATTTGATTTATCAAAAAAACTGTCGAACACACATTTACTTATTTTTAAGCAGTTTTTCCCCCTGAGTTTGAAGAGCGAGTGAGTCAATCGGTTAGGACACTTTATTTCCTGTTCTCTTCCCCCAGAATTTCACCCCTCTCCATGGGCCCCATAAATTGGATTTATGAAAAAACGGTCAAACATCCATTTACTAATTTTTTATGCTGATTTTTTCCCGCTGAGTTTCAAACTCCTCGCCTAAGTCGTTTATGAGATACAGGCTCTGTTAGGAATCTTTCAACCCCCACTTTTCACCCCTTTCACCTCATAATATACACCACTTCGACAAACCCTCAGACACATGTCTTCTTATTTTTAATGATGAGTTTATATGCCGAGTATCACACCCCCCAATGAAACCAATCGGGAAATATTGCTATTCAATGAAATGCAGGTCTACCCCCTTAACACCCCTTTCGAACATGAATATCCAAAAATCCTTTCTTAGTGGGCGTTTGCGGCCCTTGAGGAAGCTGCATACCAAATTTCATTCCAATCTGTTGGGTGGTTTCTGAGATTTCGTGATGAATGTGTGGGTGAGTGAGTGAGTGAGGGAGTGAGTGGTATTTGACAAATATCTAGTAGATAGTGTCAAGTCTTTGTTATGCTATACTCGGTTGACAGTGCTGTGTGAGCAGTTGAGTAACTAACGGGATTTCAAGTAAAGCTCCTCATTTTCTATACCGGTAGTGCAGAGCGCAACTGGCATCCAGTCGGCCGTGTCTCGACTTGAGCTATGTTGCCATGGAAACTCTCTGCATTGCCAATCCTTCATGAGTATATTTTATGAATTTATTAGCCTTTGCTCGAGTGCAAAAGGGCCGAAATCAGAATAATGAGAAAGACTATCGAAAATTCATGTAGGCAGCCGTTCCTTCTGGGTCCTAAACTATGTGAATGCAAAATTTGGTTGAGATTGGTGGAACGGTGTAGATTTGTATACGGAACCAACCCACCCACATACATACATACAGACTTTCACTTTTATATATAAGATATAAGGATACGCCAAGGTGTATGTTTCACAAAACTCAAGCTCCTAAACCAGAGGGAGTTAGAAAGTGCGGTTTGTACCAAAATCTTCCAAATTGTCTCAAAAGTACAGAAAAAATCTTGCATTTCTTGAAAAGTCAAGGTACTAGGGCTGGGCGGGTAGTCTATAGGCCTACACATGGCTTCCAAAGAGATGGTAATAATAATATCTGTTTTACGTCCCTTTTATCTACAGTGGCTTTTAGAAACGCCGGGGTGCCAGAATTTTGCCCCGAAATGCCGGAAAATCTACCGACATGGCTCCCTCGCATTTGGCACCCTCAAATGCCAACTGACTGCGCCAGGATTCGATCCTGCAACCTTGGGAACAGCAGGCGAGAAGATTACCGCTGAGCCACGCAGGCAGTCTGATGTTACGTGTATTATCGCTGAAATGTTGAAATTAGGAACTGAAAGCCTAGCTCAGAAATTTCAAGAAATTCTTGCATATATCTGGATTAAGGAGCTAATTCCTGATGACTGGATATGCGCCCTTATTCACCCAATACACAAAAAGGGAGATAAAACAGACAGCATTAACTACAGAGGAATATCCTTACTATCAATCGCGTACAAAATTCTCTCTTAAGTCTCACTGACGAGACTTCAAACAAAGAACAGCTCATTGGCGAATATCAGCCAGGTTTCAGGAAAGACAGGTCCTGTATAGAACAAATTCTCAACCTAATATCTTGCAAATCAGTAATACCATGCAAACCGTGCTCACTTTTGTCGACTTCTGGAATCCAGGCAGTAGACCGTCACACATTATTCAAGATTCTAGAAGAATTCAAAGATGACAGGAAAACAAGACACTTCATTCGACAGACACGGACAGCGACACTTCAAAAGTTAACAAAAGTTTGGTGCTTTTCAGTCGTTCAACACGAATGTACCCAAAAGAGCTGGGTTATGCCTTAATCCTGAAAAAAATATACATACACTAGTGTATTTATAAATCTCATGTATTTTTTCAGGATTAGGGCATAACCCGGCTCTTTTGGGTACATTCGTGTTGAACGACTGAAAAGCACCAAACTTTTTTTTTACTAAGGTAACGCTCAAAAATGGCTTCAAACCCCACAATGTTCAAAAGTTAAATTTCAAGGTGACATTTCTGGCCCTTTTAAATTAACACAGGACTTCGACAAGGTGACGGACTCTCTTCGTTATAGTTCAATCTCGTCCTTGAAAAAGTTATCAGGACAAGGAAAAATGAAACGAAAGGAATAACTATTGGTCAACCACTCAAAAACAGAATACATCTGCAAATGATCTTGCTGTTATTTCTAACAATAGGCAAGAAGCAGTTCAGGCCCTTGATAAACTTCACGAAATTGCAGCCGAGACTGGTCTCCAAATATGATATAAAAACTCAATACATGGAAGGATCCGCTAGATGGGAAACCTCTAAGGACTAAATTCGGCAAAATTCATACACACGTGTTCACCGACTAAAATTAGTTATTACTGAGATGAATTAAACTATCCCCACGTATTTGTTTGCTTCTTAATTCTTAGGTATTTTGTTGGTACGAGTAGTTATGGAGCAATTTGGTTCTGCGATTTTCTTACAACAAGGAATGAAATTTTATGCAAACGATCAAAATTCGAAACCAGCTGGACGGTTACCTGAATTTCACTTGATGTTGTCGTTGGGCTAGGTGCCCCGAAATGACTTGAAATGCGTCACCATACCTGGGGTGTGACTGCTTTCAACTCCCATGATCGAACTTCTGTTCTCCGTACCCTCATCTACCTAGTCCAGTCCTGAAGTATGGTTAAACTGCTCGGCTACTATACTGTAGTACGTTTACATAGATTTGTTGTTGTTGCTTATTTTAAGGGCTGCGGCATCACGGTCATATAGCCCCTTGTATATTTGTGTGATAACCTGCCTTATTGTGATAACTGTACTACATGTCTATTTGTAAATTGGAGATAAGATTGGGAGGGAGATGGCCGTGACCTGGAGTTAGGGTCCATCCCAGCATTTGCCTCGATTTGAAGTGTGTGGAAAACCACTTCCAGTTTGGGTGAGGTGGGAATCGAACCCACCTCTTCTCAGTTTCGTCTCACGAGACTGAGTGTACCCCATTCCAACCCTCAGCTCAAAATTAATTTTTTTTGGCTGAACCGGGAATCGAACCCGGACCTCCGCGGCGACAGCCTTACTAAGATTCATAACAATATTTCATATGATTCAATTATGGGTCGAAACAAAATGAAGATTAAATAGTGCAATGAAATCATACTGTCTAGTCCCATTCTTCTATTAATTTTGGAGGGGCTGCAGCCCCTTTAGTCACCCCCCCCCCTCCCTCCCTCCCTTTCGCTCCGGATATTTCCCTGGTTTGTCCAGGGACCCTTGGATATAAGATGCATTGTTGTAGTGCTACGAGGGAGAATTGAGAGACCAATAAAATTCTGATACTTGACGCTTTAGTCCCGTAAGATACAGTACATTTCCATCCGTGGCGTGCAGGTTGGTACCATTGCGCTCTCGATGTGACAGGCATATAAAATTAATTATTGTTGTTTTATAGTTTTATTCATTTGTTATGGCGCAATATGAGGGCAGGATATGGAGTCCCCTCCTACCCATTACCGTGTGGGGCTGGCTGGCTATTGTTGGGGCGATCGTAATCTGGATCCGGAGGCGGGTGCCTGCGATAAGCAACAATAAGAAGCGTGCTTGTCATCACATTAGCAGACTAAGCTGCCACGCCTCGCACTACTGCTGGACTAAAAACATCGGCTATTAGCCTACTTTCATCATATAAATTGTAGGTATATGAGATCGTTTTATACCCGTGTGTGTTGTTCCCGAGTATATTTTTTATAGGGGATCAGCAAAATGAATGAGAACATGTGCGACCAAGTATTACTTTCTTCCTGCCATGTTTCTACAGAGTCGCTCAAGCCCCCAATCCAACATGGCTGCCGCGCGAATTTCTCCTTTTTTTACTGATATTGATTATAACAGAAACTATTAAAATAATCTACATAAACGTGCGCATGTTTATAGAGGAATATCTAGGGTAGGTCTACTAAATCCATTTATAGTACATGCATTCGGAAAATATGAGCCAACAGTGAAACAACATGGCCGATGTGAAATTCCATATATCATATAGACTACTTGAAAATTAACGTAATAAAATAATTATTGATGGTCAACACTGCTTGAAGTTCCATAAAAGAACATTTCCTACTATTTAGAACTGTTTCTTAGTTGAGATATTTAAAAACAAGTAGTTCCGTGAAGAACTATACAGCCTATTTTCATATATCCTGCTCATGTTAATTGCCTCTATCAACATACAAAATTTCAGTTTAATTGCTGTAACAGATTCGTTGATATTGAGAACCGTCTAAATATTTCAGATGGTCGCCAGGTTGGATTTTTATTTTTGTACTATTACATTAAGATTATTGTGCACGTGTGGTATTCAAACTTCAATCGCATGATTAGAACACAAGAAGTAAAAACGAGATTTTAAAATTACGCACAGCAGCCATCTTGTGATTATGCAAACAATTGAAATAAATTAGATGCCAGTGGATCAACATTTGTATAAGCATTTAACGTGCAACGTTTCACGGCACTCGGATAGTTAATTCGCGAGAAACGTCCATTTAAATATTTATACTTCGTGTCGCCGCCGTGTTGGATTTGTGCTCACCAGGTTACTGAAAGTCTGAAAGTCTCTATGAACATAAAACAATCAGTTTGGTTTCTGTAAAAGATTCATAGATATTGAGAACCGTCTAAATATTTCGGAAGCTCGCCATTTAGGATTGTTATATGTATAGGCCATAGAGTTATGTACCATTCAAGGACAATTATTGCCTAGGTTCATTATTCAAACTTTCACTTCGATCGCATGATTACGACAAAAGAAATAAAAACTTAATTTTAAAATTTCGCACAGCCGCCATCTTGAGGTTATGTAAAAAATTGAATTAAGTTAGATGGCAGTGCATTACAAACTGCAAAATCATTTACTGTACCACATTTCACGGCGCTCAGAGAGTTAAATCACGAGAAAAGTCCATTAAAATATTTCAAATTCGCTTGGTCGCCATGTTCGTTTTGTACTTTACAGGTTTATGAAATATACATAGGTAAACTTGTATCAGTACCCTTTATCACTGTACAAAATTGCAGGGTGATATCTGTAATAGTTTCGGAGATATAGAATGTCAGTGAAATATTTCGCACAGCCACCATGTTGAGGTTATGTAAACAATTGAACTAAATTAGACTTCAATGCATTACAATGTGTATAAACAATTGCTGTACCAAGTTTCATTACGTTTGGATAGTTAAATCGCGAGAAAAGTCTATTTAAAAGTCTCAACTTCGCTTGGCCGCCATGTTGGTTTTGTAGTCGCCAGGTGTTTGAAAGTCTCATAGGTGAACTTCTAGTAGTGCCCTTTATCACAGTACACAATTTCAGGGCGATATCGGTAATAGTTTCGGAGATATTGAATGCTAGTGAAATATTTCGCACAGCCGCCATGTTTGATTGGTGAGACGTAACAAAATTTGAAGGGCACGGTCGAGGTCGCCGGGAATAGCGCTATGAACTTACCGAGTTTCACTGAAATCGCTCCAGCCGTTTAGATTTTATTAGGGGACACACACACACACACACACACACCTCATACACACACACACACACACGCACACACACACACGGACAAAAGGTGATCTCATAAGCCTATTTTTTCAAAATTGAAAATAGGCTAAAAATGTGTGGTTACATGTCCGTCTGTTTATATATTTTCTTTATATTAAAAATAGAAACGCTGAACAGCGGCTTCGGTGGCGTAGTCGGTAGCATGCTGAGCTTCTATGCCCAAGATAGCGGGTTCAAACCCGGCCGAAGCCGTCGGATTTTTTAAGAGCGTTAAAAATCCCTCAGTATGCCTTCCTTCGGAGGGGAAGTAAAGCCGGCGGTCCCATGTCATAGATTTATGGCATGTTAAAGATCTTTCCACTAATTACACCTGTGTGAAACTAAATTGGATAGGTTAAGAATGTAAACAACGCTCTTTGGTTGCTACGTTCGTTGCCAAGAGCCGACTGCGGTGGCGTCTAGTAGCTAGTTCTGAACTAGGCCTAGTAGTCGTTGACGGTGGCGTTTGGCGGCAAAAGTAGGAACTATTTGAAAATTCAAAGTTGCAGTCCCTACTTGAATTTAAAAAAAACAGATACACACACTAATACAGTCATCACAATTAACACCGGTTATCAGACAGATTCTACACTCACCCAAAGTACACGGGGCTACATGACCGCGTTGTCGCAGCCCCTAAACTAAGGAACCAACCAACCAACCAGAAACGCTGAAGGATATGGAGTGATCGTACTTGCCGTAGTAATTTCATAGTGCATATTTTTTTAAACGTGGTGCATATTTGACCAATAATTAGTGCATTTTTGCATACATATTGATTCATTTAATAGTTCATGAACTTCCAGTCCTTAGTAATAAATATTGTATATTTAACGTGCGGCTAATTTATAAAACATTTGTCAACTTCAGTCCTTTTCGTTGGGAAAGTCATTTATAGCCTACTACTATATTTCAATAACATAAATCTCTGTAAATAAATGTACAGTGTCAGTAGATAGCTTTCAGTAATAGAACTGTGCAACACTGAGAATACTTTATGTGTGAGTAGGTCTATTCTGTCTGTTAGGTAGTAAGCCCGAAGGCTGGCTGGATCCTCAAAAAGTACTACCGTTAGGTTATGTGGGCAGATACCCACAAAAACCCAAGGCAGCGTTATATTGAGGCGTACTAGGCAATATGAGGAGTGAGGTAGTTTGTCATTGCTTTCCTCACTGAGTCAGAGCAGCAGTACTAACCATATGATTAGAACCTTTCACAGCATCCACAGGCACTGACTGTGCCCTGAATGGCATTACTAAGCACCACCCATACCTCAGAAGCTTCCATATAATCACAGCCATGAGTGAGACTGAGACATCGGTGAAAAGCCACATTTAACTCTAGCCTGTGCCAACAGACAAATGCAAATGTACTGCATTCATCAAGAGATGGCAAACAGGTCATGTTATTTTGTCAGAAAATCATACAATAGGCCTATATTTTGTTTCAAAATGATTTGAATGGTATCTAAATATTGTTTCTCTGTCTGTTGCCGGGAAGCGCGAAGCCCTAGAGACAAAGCCAAAAGCCGACAGCCCTTCGAATCCCGGTGGCAGTGAGTGAGATTTTCATCTCGAAAATCACTCGGTCAAGAGCAAAATGAACCAGGTTGACTCAGTGGCCTCCAATAATGGGATAAGTAAAATATTTTATCAGTTACTTCATCCCGAGATAAAGACAGATCAGATTTAAATGACATTTCGTCTGTGCTTTTACCAGTTTATAGTTATTTTTGTTTCAAGGGGAGGAACAGCGAGCTCAACTTCCCCTCTTACCAGTTTAACTTAAAATTGTAGCTACATAACTCTATGGTCTACATATATAAAAATCTAACATGGTGACCATCCGAAATATTTAGACGGTTTTCAATATCTACTAGTCTATGGCAGCAATCAAACTGAAATTTCGTATGTTAATAAAGAATATGAACATATGTCCACCTATAGGACTTTCAATAACCTGGTGAGCAGAAATACAACATGGCGGTGATGCGAAATTTAAATATTTGAATGGACGTTTCTCACGATTTAACCATCCGAGCGCAGTGAAACTTGGTACGCTAAATGCATATACAAATGTCAATCCACTGACGTCTAATGCACTTCAATTGCTTGTATAACCACAAGATGGCGGCAGTGCAAAATGTTAAAATCTCGCTTTTATTACTTGTGTCCTAATCATGCGATTGAAGTTTGAATAATACATCTGCGCAATAATCTTCATGTAATAGTTCATAAATCTATAGTATAAAAATGTAAAAATCCAATATGGGGACCATCCGAAATATTTAGACGGTTCTGAATATCTACGAATGTATTACACGAATGAAACTGAAATTTTGTATGTTGATAGAGGCTATAATTAGGATATATGAAAATAGGCTATTTAGTTCTTCACAGAACTACTTGTTCTCCTTGCATCCCGTATGGTACTAATACACTACAGACTAATACGAGGGAAAGATAATAGTGTTCAGTATCGTTTGCGGGATATGCTTGCAGTGCATTAGTACCATACGGGATGCAAGCAGAGAAATATTGACCTTCCTGATAACAACGCTAGTTGGGCTGCATGTTATTAGGGGCAGCTGATCACCTGGTATATGGTAGACAGTAAATGTGGTTGAGTTTTCTTGCACGGTAGAGGGTATTACTGATAAAGGACACAATTATAGGACGGTAAGCCTGTAACATTTTGTCTTCAACCTGATACCGTTTCAGTATAGTAATAGGACAGTATATCTGTGATTCGGGAAATCCGTTAAGTTGCGCCGACGTAATTACGTTCAGACAGATAGACAGACGTAGTTACTGTATGTAGGGATGTTCATATTTTCCTAGCTAAGGTCATAAACCCTTCGGCTAATGTATTTTGATTAGGCTATGCAGACCTCACGCCAACACGAGTTTCTTGAACAGCGGAAAGCTATTTCTGCTTCGTAATGTGGCTCCTTTTGTTTTAGAGATATTGCTTCATCATTGCTGATGGGTGGCTTACTCGACTTGACTTCCAGGGGCGAGGGAGAGTAGAGGTGTCGCCGGGGCGGGACATCATTGTGCCATTGACACAGCTTTCTTTGATCCTCAAACGGCACCATATAAGACTATAATCCTTGTTACAGGTACAGTTAGAGTCGGGGAAATTCGATCAAATGTCCACCAGGCGAGTTTGACGGAAGAGTTATATAAATCTCATGTTAAAATACTGTACTGAAAGCTCTTAACATACAGCAGTGTACAGGCTGTCATAAGATATGAAACCTAATCTCAATTAATGTACCGTAACTAAATTAATAAAACACCTAACATGCACGTGAAGCGTTTAGTCTTTTTTTTTTTAAATAAATCTGTTAGTTTGTTTCTCGCATTGATTCCATCTATTGATGGCTTCTTAACGCACAAAAATTCACATAGAATTGTTAAGCCAATCCACGAAACGTTTACCTCAAAGAAATTCGATCAGGTTTGCTGAGCCAAAGATCTTATGACAACAATAATTGGGTTCACATTATACTTATCATTTATAGACTTTAACGCTGCATGTGAATCGCTGAGTATCTGAGCTCTCTTCTGCACACCATTGCACCGCACATTTGATAGTCCATAATTCCACCTGAAATACCGGGCAATAAGAAGAGAGTTTATACTGTGCTGATGAGATTTCTACATCATTCTCATAAATTACAAAGGCATATCCCACTTTGTCATCTCCAGAGGAGCTCGGTATATGGGATCCATCAGTATAAATTATGAAGTCATGGGTGTTTGTGCAATCATCCCAAAAATGTTTCTGGTAGAGGCTAGGATGTCCAGATGCCAAGAAATTATAGTTGTTCTCCACAACAGTATTAACAGTGGGTATAGTAGAACGTTGATTTTTCGTAAGTAGTGTCAGTTCAGCTTTCCCAATTGCAGTTAAAAAGAGTGGTTCAATTCCGGTGATAATAAGAGTGGCATCAGTAGACGTTGTACAGTAACCACGGGAAATTCGAAACGCAGATCCTCCTTTGATTTGAAGCAATTTGTCAAGGATGGAACGAAAAGAAGAAACACAATATAAAATTAGAGGCACAAAATCAGTGTGATAAATTATTTGTAGCACTTCAGAGTTCAGCCCCCATGATGGCCGGCGAGCAACAGCTAGAGTTTGAAGGTGTTTGCTAGCTGTCTATCCATCGTAATTCCAAGAAATGAAAGGTGATGCTCTACTGCCATTTGATGTCCATCCATTATAATATTTGGTTTATTCGGCTTTCTCCGATTTGTAATAAACATCGCTTTGGTTTTGAGATGATTGAACTGCAGTTTATTAGCTTTACCCCATTCAAGCAGTGTTTCCAAAGTTGAATTGGCACGAGTCTTCAGTTCTTCTATGTCGTCAGCAATGATTAAAAGAAGTGCATCATCAGCATAGGCAATAACTGTACAGCCTTCCAGAAGAGGGAGCTAAATATGACCATCATATAAGAAATTCCAGAGTTCAGGCTGCAATCTGATCCTTGCTGGCATCCTTTGGTAACATATTTAGTCAATAAGACAGTCCCAATCGTGAGCTTTATGCTCCGCTTGGACAAATAAGATTGTATTAAAGTGTATACATTTCTGGTACATTGCTTTTCCTTCAGCATGGACAAAATTTTTGGCCACCAAACATTATCAAACGCTCCTGTAATATCTAATGAGATTAAAACAGGAAATTTTCTTGAGCAAAAATCATCTTGAAACCAGTCTACTACGTCGAGAACAGCATCTTCAGTAGACTTCTGTGGCTTAAATCCATACTGGTTGTGACTGATACGGTCATTGCGATACATATGGTACATAATACGGTCGATAATTAATTTCTCCAGAATCTCTCCTAACACAGGTATAAGACTAATTGACCTAAAAGACTTGACAGTGAGGTTAGAACTGAATACATCCTTAGGGACTATTTTGATGAACGCAAGCTTCCATGAAGTGGGAAAAAGTTCAGAGCTAGATATTTGTTGAAGAGCGTCACAAATAGGAGAGGAAACCATAAGTGGATGAATTTAATATTGTTAGCAGAAATACCAACCCCACCTTGAGGTATTTTGTCGCTTAGCCAAAGAATAACACGTTCAACTTCCTGTTATGAAAATGGCACATCGTCTGCAGTGTTTGGAAAGATCTTGGAGCGTATCCTGATTCTAGCTTGTTCTTCAGTATCTTCAGTTTCATCTGGACAAAACGTGTTGATCAACACGTTAGCAATGTCCAAAAAAGTTTTAGTGAAACCATTTTCTACCTCAATCGTTATTTAAGTTTCCAGGTTTTATGGGGTTTGAAGCCATTTTTCAGTGTTGCCTTAGTAAACAAAAGTTTGGTGCTTTTCAGTCGGTCAACACGAATGTACCCAAAAGAGTTGGGTGATACCCTAATCCTGAAAAAATTACATGAAATTAATAAATACACTAGGATGACCAGTTTCGATCGTCAAGCGATCATCACCAGATCCATTACACTTAGGCTATAAAATCTATGTTTGAAAATACAGGTGAAAATATTTGCAATATGTACAATTATTTTGTTGCAGTATTGGTAATGCAACTTGTCAGTGAATGCTAATTGTAGTACAGGGTCTTTCATATAAAATAAGAGCGCCAAGCGGCGGCTTTGTTAACCGCTGCTGCGGTCACCTTGCCCGAGCTTTTGGCGCGCCAAGGCCCCCTGCTTTAAGCGTGTGTACAATCCTATATGATACAGCGGCTTTGCTAGCGTGTATACAATGCTGAAATCTTACTTTAGTTAGTTAGTTAGTTAGATATTGTTGATGAATCCGAAACCCCTACTTGTGCTAATTTTGTGAGTGATTTATTCGGAGACCGTTCAAGATTCTTGCGCCAATGTCATCTAGCTCATCCACTGTTAAAACTGTTCGTGTGCGGGCATGTTTTTTATTGAGCACCGAGCCAGTAGTGCCAAACGTATTTGCAATGACGTGAATCTGTGCTAGTGAAGGTGGCACTTCATCAGGAAATTGCTGAACAAATGCATCACGTACCCGCCGAGCCGACTCGTACTTAAAATAAGTTTTACATAAAAAATACGATGTTGCAATGATAACTGTCTCACCATGTTAGCACTTGAGGTTTAGACTGGCGACTGAGCACCTGCACGCTTATTGCAAGGTCAAGTTTGGTAATGTCAATCTGTTATTTTTATACAGTCCATCGGAGCTTGAAAAAAAACACAGCCATCGTATGTACTATGCGCGCGCTTTCAATACTATAGGGGTTTCGGTTTCATCAACAATAACTAACTAACTAACTAACTAACTAAAGTAGGATTTCAGCATTGTACACACGCTAGCAAGGCCGCTGCATCATATAGGATTGTACACACACTTAAAGCAGGGGGCCTTGGTGCGCCAAAAGCTCGGCCAAGGTGACCGCAGCTACGGTTAACAAAGCCGCCGCTTGGCGCTCTTATTTTATATGAAAGACCATGTATACAGTATATGATGTTAGGTGAAATGCTAAAATGGTGATAGAAATCCGGAGTTTGTCTGTTTGGGGTGACTATAGAGTTATAAAAGGTCAACTATGGTTTTACTGTATAGTACAGACTACTTATCCGGATGGATGTCTTTCTCGCTGGAGCTACGAGCAGTTTCAACTTCACTCTTACAACAGTTGAGGTTGAAATTTTGATTCGGCTTTTGAGAAAGCTTCGGTAGATTGATTTTCGCAAGATTATTTATTGTGGCAGTTAATTCATCTATGATTGCCTCTAATTTGGTTGCAGCTGTACAGTACTTTATTTTTGTGAAAACTTACTGTAAAATTCTTTCTGACAGCATAGTTAAAATAATTCCACTTCACGTATCTTGTTTTGTATGTTCTGGTGAGTACTTAGCGAAGGTATGCCTCCTATTATCAGGGCGTGATCTGATAGTGATTGTTGATCACTCGCCTTCAAGTCGCTAATACGTAAATGGAAGAAGCGACGGAGTGCAGACACTTGCATCTAAATGACCTGAGAATTACTACGCATGTACGTCGGCTTGTCACCATTGTTAAGATCTGCTATTTACTATAGGTGGTTTCCTATATTTCACGAGGTGCCTTATACAGGATCTAGGTTGCTTTTGCGAGGTTCGAGAAACTACAAATGCAGCTGATCCTTTCATTTCATGAAAAACTCTTTCTTTGATCATAGTCATCATTCACTAGCAATCTACTTGATTTCCAAACGCACACTTCCATCAACATACGCAGCATTACAAAGAGAACACAAATACATTATATAAATAATTCATGCTTTTGGGCTAATGCCGTGTGTATTTTGATTTGAACCATACGTTTCGGAGAAATCTTGCCTCCTTTTTCAATGGAAATAAACAATGTGGCCAAAGAAAGTATTTCAATGAGATTATAAACAAGAAGTTCCGTGACGAACTAAAGAGCCTACTTTTCTTAAAATTTAAGATTCATGCCAATGATTAATCTATATGGACCTATCTAGAATAATGACGAAATTAAGTTGCTAATATCGAAATTTCTAATTAGTTCGAAATACTGTATACCTGGCATAATGTAGCCTGATAGAGCTCTAGAGTTGGCAGCACTGGTGACTGAATATATTCTTAGTTCCATCTCTTAAGGTACAGAATACAACATTTGGTTGAAGTCCAATGAATAGCATGGACGTTACATGCAGTAAAACATTGGAACTAACAGCACGCGTAAAATCATGTTGGAAACAATGTCATGCATGTATTGGTCAGAAATAATCTGAAATAATATGAGCTATTGTTGTGCCAATTTTGAATGAAATCCATTAGTTAGTATAGAAGTTACATGCATTTTAAAATTGGACCTATCAGCAGGCTTAGAATCATGTTGGCAGCACTGACGTATATTAGTTACTCCAAATTCATCTAGAATGCCAGGTACTATACGTGTGCAAAGTTTAGAGCTATTGGCTTGCATACTTTCTGATATATTGATATTAGGGTAACAAAAATAGAGACAGCACATATTAACAATTGGCAGCCCTGGTTGCTCTTAAGAATACGCATAGTCATATCTGATATGGTACACATAGCACATACGAAATTTGGTTGAAATCCAAATGATAGTACGGAAGTTACATGTATTTAAAGTTGGACTTGTCAGCAGCCTTAGAATCATGTTGGTAGCACTGACGTATATAAGTTACTCCAAATTAATATAGAATGTCAGGTACTATACATGTGCATAATTTAAAGCTGTCGGCTTGCATACTTTCTGATATATTGGTATTTGGATCAAATAAATTAAGAGCATTTATTAACAGTTGGCAGCCCTGGTGGGTCTTAAGAATACGCTCAGTCATATCCGGTTATGTACACATACAACATACGAAATTTGGTTGAATTCCAATTGATAGTGTAGAAGTTATATGCATTTAAAAATTAGACCTTTCAGCAGGCTTATAATCATTTTGGGAACACTGCCATGTATGGCCTCCTGGAAATTAAACTGCAATATTATTATCTATACGTGTGCCAATTTTGAAATAGCTCCCATTCATACCTTCCAAGATATCCAACATGGAGCTCAAATTTCAATTGCGACGTTTTAGCAGTTGGTAGCACTGACATCATTTTCAAATATGGCCGTGAGATATTCAGGTATAGATCTTGACTCCTACCAAATTTCGTTTCGATTGCTCCAGCCGTTTAGGAGTTGATAGGGGGGACACACACACACAGCCAGACAGACAGAAGGACAGACAGACAGACACACACACATTTGCCCGATCTCATAAGTCTACTTTTTCCTCCTTTATGCAAAATGTGAAAAGTAGGCTAAAAATATAGATGAATTCCTCTGTTCGTCACCAGAGAGCAGCTGCCAGAAATTACTGTATGGACCATGGTGGAACGGCGGACAGAGTAGTAAGTAACGAGAAGGTAAAGGGGGTGGGGTGAAAATATAGAAACACCTCGAAGAATGAGGATGTCCAAAAGAAAAGGGGGGGCGAGGGGGAGGGTTAGATGGATATAAGGAAACATAAACAAAAGGGAAGTGTATCTGAACGATACCTAACGTCATACAGTCAACGGCGAAAAAACAGATGGAAACTCCTCCAGTGACGAACAAAGGAGATCAAATCCAGGCTCTGAGCCATAGAGGGAAAATGTACAATTTTATATATGTGAAGAACAGAGAGACTGAGAGGAACTATCTCCCTAGATCCTTAATAACTGGTAGCCAAGTCTCACTTAGCTGATATCCAGTGTCTCTGTTAAAATTATTGGGATTTTTACGAATTTCAACTGCCTCCCTTATAATTCTAGACCAGTTGTGCTTAACAAGGGCAAGCGCATGAGCATTCTTGAAACATACATCGTGCCCTGAAGACAGGGCATGTTCAGCTACAGCTGATTTGTCAGGTTGGTTTAGACGGATGTTCCTTTGATGCTCTTTGATGCGAGTTGCAATGGACCGTTTTGTTTGTCCAATGTAGACTTTTCCGCAAGTACATGGGACTTCATACACCCTAGGTTGTAGTATTGGGGACAATTTATCTTTGTTTAATGCTAAACGTTGACCAATTTTCGTCATAGTGCCGAAAACTGTTTTATCTTGTGCTTGCGGAGAATCTTAGCAACGCGGTCAGTGATGTTGTGAATATAAGGGAGGTAATCAGTTCCTCTCACGTCGGAGCTCTGAGAAGGTTGTCTATCCCTCCTTCTGGGATGTAGGGACCTATATATAGTGGATTCATTATAGCCATTACCCTTAAACATGGTTTGTAAAGCATGTAACTCTTCCTGAAGAGTTGATGCCTCACAAATACGTTCCGCTCTTTTGGCTAGAGTTGTTATAATTCCTTGTTTTTGTGCTGGGTGGTGGTGGGAGTCCGCATGTAAATAACGGTTAGTGTGAGTTGGCTTACGGTAGACGCTGTACCCCATGGAGCCATCCGCTTTCCTCCTCACAAGAACATCCAAAAAAGGTAAGCATCCACCTGACTCTAGCTCCATTGTGAAGTGGATTGAAGGATGCAGCTGATTTAGGTGGTTCAGAAAGTGGTTCAGTTTTTCAGATCCCTCCTCCCACACCACAAACGTATCATCCACATACCGCCACCAAATCACAGGTTTGAAAGACGCCGAAGATATAGCCTCTCCCTCAAAATGTTCCATGAAAATATTTGCCACGATAGGCGAGAGTGGACTTCCCTTTTGGACTTTTCCAAGTCTTGGCTTTCCTAGGTATTCGCTTGAAGGCTGTTGATTATAGGACCAAGTGGTACTTGTCACAGAGTTCTATGAGGTGCTCACCGTTTCTATTTGTTCTCTTCTGGGCTGGGTAGAGACCTACTATCCTTCGGTATTTCTGTTCCCTACCGACTTGGGCATTGAAGTCCCCCATGACTATAGTTGAGTGGTTATGTGGAATCTTGTCTAGTATTTCTTCTAGGGAGTCCCAGAAGTGTTCCACTAATTCCAGGTCTTTCCGGTTGGTGTCATTTGTGGAATCTGCATCGAGCATGAGTGGGTCACAGCTAACACCTTATTCAATAACCACAATAGAAGAATATACACTTGGATGAGACCAGGAGATACAGGGCGTTAACAAATCGATTTCATTATGGTCAAGCAGAGATTTCGAAAACAGATTTTGGATTGCAAAACATATCCCGGTGCTGACATAAACTCTGACCACAATCTGGTTGTTATGAAATACAGATTAAAGTTGATGAAACTGAAGAAAAGTCAAAAGACAATAGGGTGGGCAATAGACAAACTGAAAGAGAAGGATGTAACCGAAAGATTCAAAAAGAGTATAAAGGAAGGACTAATGAAAAGCCCCAAACAAACTTCAATTGCAGACAAATGGGCACTTTTGAAGAATGAAATAACAAAATCCGCAGAGGAAAACTTTGGTAGGAAAGAAAGAATATGTAGAAAACCGTGGATCACCCAGGATATACTAGAATTAATGGATGAAAGGCGGAAACACAAGAATGTAAGAGATAAAAAGGGGAAAGCAGAATACAGACGCCTGCGAAATGAGTTTAACAAGATGTGCATGGAAGCGAAAGAAGAATGGTTGAAAGAGAAATGTGCAGGTATAGAAAATTGTCTGAAATTAGGAAAAGTAGATAAAGCTTATCGAAGGAATAAGAATACTTTTGGGGAAAAGAAGACTAAGTTCTGTAATATTAAGGACACATATGGAAAGCCTCTAACAGATAGGGAAAAAAGGCTAAAAGATGGAAAGCATACATAGAGTGTCTGTATAAGGGAGAGGAGATTGAGAATCCTGTAATAGAAAGGGAAGAGGAATTTGATGAGGATGCAAAAGGAGATTTAATGTTGAGATCAGAATTTGACAGAGCATTGGAAGACTTAAGCAGGAAAAAAGCACCAGGCATAGATGATAAACCGATTGAGTTGCTACGCTGCGTAGGAGATGAAGGTCTGATCAGGTTATTTCACTTGGTGTGTAGGATTTATGAGATTTATGAGACAGGTGAGGTACCCTCTGATTTCAAGAAGAATGTCATCATCCCTATACCAAAGATAGTAGGAGCTGACAGATGTGAAGATTACCGTACAAACAGCTTGATTACTCATGCTTCAAAGATTCTCTCTAGAATAATTTACAAGAGGATGGAAAGTCAGATAGAAACGGAGTTGGGTGGAGACCAGTTTGGTTTCAGGAGAAATGTAGGAACAAGGGAAGCTGTACAAAGTGTTAGACTGATTTTGGAAGGTAGAATAAGGAAAGATAAGAAAATGTTCATGGGGATTTGTAGACTTAGAAAAGGCTTTTGATAACGTTGATTGGGCTAAATTGTTTGACATTTTGAAAACGATTGGAATAAGGTACAGGGATAGGAGGGCGATCTACAATCTATACAGAAACCAGACAGCAGACATTCGAGCTGAAGGACAGGAGAGAGAAGCTGGTATTCAGAAAGGTGTAAGGCAAGGCTGCAACTTATCACCCATACTTTTCAAACTTTACATTGAGAAAGCAATGATGGAAATTGTAGACAAATTTAAAGTGGGAGTGTAAATTCAAGGAGAAATAATTTCAACTCTGAAATTTGCTGATGACATCGTCATCTTGGCCGACACGTCAGAGGATTTGACTGAGTTTTTGAATTGTAAGGCCTCCATCTTGAGGAAAGAATACATGATGGAAATCAATAAATGTAAAACAAAAATATTGGAATGCAGCCGAAGTAAATCAGAAACCTCTATGGAGATCAAATTGGCAGGTGAAAAGCTAAAGGAAATATGATACTTCTGTTACTTAGGAAGCAAAATAGCCAGTGATGGATGAAGCAAAGAGGATATAAAAAGTAGGTTGCCTCAGGCAAGGAAAGCATTTCTACAGGAAAGGAATCTGTTGACATCGAACATAGATTTAGGTATTAGAAAGTCATTTTTGAAGGCCTTTGTCTGGAGCGTCGCACTCTATGGAAGTGAAACTTGGACTGTTGGTGCAGCAGAAAAGAGGAGAATAGACGCGTTTGAAATGTGGTGTTACAGGAGAATGATTATCAGATGGGTAGATAGGGTAACAAATGAAGAGGTATTAAGACGAGTGGGAGAGGAGAGATTTTTCTGGCGACTGCTAATGAAGAGGTATAGCAAGCTTAGTTATGGAAGGAAGGGTTGAGGACAAGAATTGTAGGGGTAGACCATGGTTAGAATATGTTAAACAGATTGGTTCAGATGTAGGTTGTGGTATCTATGTAGAGATGAAATGGTTAACTCAGGACAGAGAGGCATGGAAAGCTGTATCAAGCCAGTCAAAAGGCTGAAGACTCAAACAACAACAGAAGTCCTGTATTTGAAACGCCACCCAGATAACATATACCTAGTCAAAATTTGAAAAAAAAATACTGGCTTAAAACATATTCAGATATGGCATCATATCTTTAAAATTAGTGAAAAATGACAAAACCCACTAAAATAGTCAAAATATGCATTTATAGCGAAATAAAATGGCATTAAATTTTAATCCAATAATTGGTTTAAAGAAATTATTTTTGATATTTATTGCATTAAAAATGCTAGTGACGATGATTAATACAGTCATAGGAGGGGTTTGGGAATTGACTTTATTTCGCATGTGCCAACAGTTTTAAAATGGTATTTAAACAGAGTGAATCTATTCCTAACATTTCTTGCTCTTCCTACGAGCACTAAGGCCTTGATTAGCTACAATTGAGTTTGTCCTACAAAGAGGAGGTGTTTGTGGTGAATATCGCGATGCAATTAGGCAGACAATGAAGGAAGACATAACGAAATGACAAAAGTAATGGGTTGAGGGTGGGGGAGTGTTCATTAGAAAGCTACTCATTATGCAGACAAGCATTTCCTGGGACCGCGTCGCCTTACTGACTGATTGGATAATTACTTTCATTAACAGCCTGTGACAATCTGCTGTCCTGCCTCATGATTGATTAGCGTATTAGCCTATTGAAATAGGTAATTTTATAGACAGCATTTAGAAAGATGCCAATGTATATCTTATGTTGCTGGAGTCAATTTAAAGTAGGCAAATAAACAGGAAATGCGGTATCTCAAACAAACACATACCTGTCATCATTAATAATGCTGTATATCAATTTACAGCTAACGTTGTAATGTTTGATATATTACCTTCCCATACTAATATAATTTCATAATATAGCAGACTTATCCACAATGACCGTCTCACATACCTCCTAATCCGCTCAAGATTTATATAAGACTACCTGACGTATCTGACTTCACCCGGAAGGAAATACGAAGCCATATATATCATATTTAACGTCAATCTAAGTAAAACTCAAACAGAGATCAATACAAAAACAAGATGTTCAGTAAAGAACATATAGCCTACTTTCTCCTAAATGCATGGGTATTGTTATAACTCTTTGTCCTTTTCAAGGAGTATAATTGAATGTTGGTTGTAGTAGCTTGTTGAAATACAACGTGCTATAGGGATATTAAACATGACTATGAGGTGCCCTTTGCTAGTACTACCTCTGTAAAAAAATTCATTCATTTCGGTTTCACCGTGTTTGAATTGATCTGGGGAAGGGATTTGCACACACACACATGGCCGCTATATGCAAACTATTGGGCTGACCTTGTAGTCAGTCATAAGATGCTTTCCACAAAAAGGCATGTTGTTGCAAAATCCGGTAGAGATCAAATTATTAGGATGGTCGAAATTTGATTTAAGCTTTTAACATTTGGGTGGCCGTCATTCCGTTTCCGTCAAGATGGCGGCGATATAAATCATGACACTGAGGTGCCTTTTCTAGTGCTACCTCTGTACCAAATTTCGTTCCATTCGGATTCACCGTGTTCGAATTAATAGGGGGAATCGATTTTCACACAAAGATGGCCGCCATCCGCAAAATATTAGGCTAATGACCTATTAGTTTGGTCAAAGGATGCTCCCTCCATAATGGTATTGTACCCGATACCTAGTTTAGGCTATCGGCTACGCCAGCAGACATTAAGCCGTAGTTGAGGTTTTGGGAAGAGTTAGGAAAAGATAGCGCACCGATCGAGTCAAGAAGAATGTCAAGATGACGTAGGAGGTCTAGGATCAAGGAGGCACTGACATCTGTAAGAAGATGGAATTATGGATAGAGATGTGAAGCTTTATTGAGATATGTATGGAATATGGTAATTAAACATCTTAGAAGAGGATATATAACATGCATTATATGTGGAAATAATTGTAAGGAAGTTAGATAACCCTTAAGTTATTTTATAACGGAACAGCCGAGATGATGAGGGTTCGAGACTATGATCGTGACGCGAGAGCACAGTGGTGGGGGACTACACCACGTGTCTGCGCCAGGCAGATAAGAGTGAAGACAGTGCCAGCACATTCAGTGGAGCTCTGTCAGTCGAGCAAGTAAGGTCGAGCTCTATAGCGCAAGCGAGACGCACGGTGAAGGTCGCGTAGCATACCGAAACTGTCACGGCAGAGTGTAGGCGACAGTTTCAGCATCGCCGAGCAGCGAACGCCAAGCAGGTCATTGATCCAGGCGGACTTGCCGAGGAAGCAATCACAGACGGCCGGGATATGTTAGAACAGCACTGCAAGTAGTTGGAGACTTTATTACAAGCTACATTTCAACGCAGTTTGAACACAGTTCTTATGAATAACTTTATGACTATGCTTTTCTATAACGCATTCAAAGTTACTTTAACAATTTCAAGCAACGGAATGTTGTTAGCATAGGCACTGATGAACATTAGATCGTGCATTAATGAAATTTATTTCTTATGCAGTTTCATGAATTACCAAATACAGACAACTACAGGGTGTTTCGTTAACTTGAACACTCTCAAGTAAAATTTTATTTTACGAAAGTGAGACTTAGCAGTTGTTGGAGATTGATCTTTCAATACTCAAACTGAACATTTAACGGAACAGTGGCGTAACTTAGAAGAGGAGTAGGGGGTCCGCTGTTTCCATGAACTTTTTCGAGAGGAGTTGGACAATATCCGCTATGGGTAATCCGAAGTTCAACATGTCAGAGTAGACGCAGATAGAGACAAGATGGCACCGCAGAGCGATGGATTCGATTCCTGACGAGAGGAGTCCACCAGCTGATTCACTTGGGATTTCGAATGCAATCGTCATTTCATGGATGGAATGATATTCACGCCGATCTTTCGAGAAATTCATTATGTAGGGAAAATCGACGATCTTGGAAATTTAATTACAGCTGATTATGAAAGGTACTGTAAGAGTCATAACTACCTGATACGATTATTTTCATGAATACTGGGCACACATGTATATTTTTCTAATAGGAGTGTTACGATTATTAAGACATGGTTTGACTTTATATACTTCGAATTTGCTAGAATATGGAGTGACCATATGATATGGCAGGCATCATTATACGAAATTCTCACCATTGGTTGGCTTTATTAAGCAGATGTTTGGTCTTTTAGACATTTTTCCAGCTAGGATATTTTTCATGAATAGTTTTTTTGTGTAACGAGTATTTCGAACTCGTGATCTGCAATTGATTATCTAAAATTACTTCGTCAGTTCATAGCATACTAGCGAGTGTGTATTATTCATCAGTAGGGATTTTTTCCATTGGATTGTTTGGAGATATTAAGAAGTTATTCACTTTAGTGAATGAACATCGCTTTTATATGACAACTAGAAACTTGTTGATTCCTATCTGATACATTCACTCATATAGTCTACGAGATGGGGTCTTTCGTATTTATACGATTGTATGGTGGTACTCATCTTACCCATCGTTCAGGGCAATATCATCCAAGTCGACGGGGCGAGGTCTTTCGTATTTATACGATTGTACGGTGGTTACACATCTTACTTGCCATTGAGGGACTCATTTTTATCATCCGAGTGTACACGAGATTGTAAGTGAATCAAACAGGGAACTACTAGTCATATATCAGTCGAAATTTTGTTAAATAAAGTAACGATAAATGTCAACAGGATTGCATTTAGTAATTCTTGTTTGCCAATCCAATATTTTGTTGCTATACTCTTTTGAGAGTAATTTCAGTTTAACAGCTGTTACAGCTGATGCTTTTGATGAGTTTATAATTGTGTTTGATACCTTTGAGAAGGATTTAAAGTAATTGAATCTTGTAAGATTAATCATTAATGGTCAGATTTATTTTAAGGCAGATCAGTATTGCAGATTTTGATATGAGAGATTATAGCACATTGGTGTTTTTCTGTGATGTGAATTATAAGAATTGTAAGAGAATTTATGCTATTTGAAAGCAGATCTTAAATTACTGAGGTAAAATATGTTTCCAATTGTTTAAGAAGTTGTCTAGATGTGATCAGATTAATTACAGTTATTGGAGATTGTGTGCGTTGATAATTTGAAGCCAGTTATATATTTTTTGTAGATCATGCAACATGGTTAAGTGGAGTTTGTGGTAGGCATTTTGTGGAAGTTGCCAAGTGATAGTAGCAACGTTGCTAATGTATTTTGAAGCAGACATGAGGTCGTCGTACCCAGTCTAGCGTAATTGTTGAGATTCATGCTGTATGTGCTGAATATTTGTGGAGTTTTGTGGAGTAATTGTTGTATTCAAATGTGATATTTGAAGTATTGAGGAAATGTAATGTCGTTGTGGATAGTTAGATCCAACGTGATGTCGTGAAGACAATAATATTTTTTGGCATGATAAATTAAATACGAGATATAACTTGGAAGTGATAAAACTGTAAGACAACGTTCTATAAACCATATTAAACAATTTGTTAGGAAATTAAACAAATAAATGAAGTTGATAATACAAGATTTTCTGAAAATAATAATTAATGAAATAATAATCTGAGATTTAAGCATATTAACGATCTGACCTAATGAAATAAAAATCAGAATGACTAGATGAAATAATGAAAATCTAAATAACCAGATGAATGAAATTTAAATAATTTGATAAATTAAATTTTGGAATAAATCAATGAATTAAATAAATGGATGAATTAGAGATTGGATAAATTAAACTGATTGAAATAAATTAATAGACAATTGTAATGACGATGAATAACTGAATTAGAAGGTGATAATTATTCAAAGAAGTTGATGATTAATGAATTTATATGGAATTAAAATAAATTTAATTGAGATATAATTTGAGGAATTGCAACTTGAGTTGAGAATTTAAATGATGTAATGGTGATGAATTAATGATTCTGACATGAATATGTAGAATTTTGAAGTGAGAATTAATGTGAGGAATATTTAATTTTGATGATGACGATAACGATGACCAATGAGCCATGAATTTTCTGTAATTCACAGATAAGTGATTGTGAATGACAATGTAAATAGTGTAAATTAATTATTCAATGTTTAGGAGCATTTGACTAACATGTTCAACATTTAAATTATGCCATGCAAACCATAAATTACTTGATATTTAATATATGTGATTATAATATGTGTATGTTTAGACAGATTAATAACTTTTTACAAATCCACATTTATGATGTTAAATTAAAGAGAAATTAGGTCTCAGGTTTCACAAATGTCAGTGACGAAAGACATAGTGCAACAGTGATCCTGAGAACCCAAGAGAACTTGAGAGATTTTTCTGTTTATGTGGATGAAATAATTTTGGATTAGAAAATAGATGGTTCGATTTTTGGACAATGACAATTTAACTTTGGCATTCGACCATACTCTCAGGTGGGAGTTATATTTAAAATGTCTGTCTGACTATCAAAGTAAAATAAATTTGTTTTTATCTTAGTTGTGATCTGATGATGGTGTGATGTTCCTTTTTCTTTCCTTGTCTTGAGTAAGGCTTATCCGGAAAGGAAGTGGTTTGCTAGGAGTTCAGTTGATGGCGCCCATTTATATTTGCATTATTTCTATTAAACTTAAGCCCGTAACGACCCTAGAGATACTTTGTCTCGTGATACCCACTGCTTTTACGATAACTCAACTGAATTTCCGACACATTCCTTATTTGACTAGAGGTTCATTTAACTCCGCTCTGCCCTGGAACTCCAGGAATGCGATGTTATAGCAGATGGGTCATCGCATCCCCAGGACGAACGGGTACAGTATGTTGATGCAAAATTTGGTAGAGATCGGATGATTAGGTTAATCGTAATTTGATTTAAGCTTTGAATATTTGTGTGGCCGCCATTACGTTTCCGTCAAGATGGCGGCGATATAAAACATGACACTGAGGTGCCCTTTGCTAGTGCTACCTGTGTACCAAATTTCATTCCATTCGGTTTCACCGTGTTCGAATTAATAGGGGTAATCGATTTTGACACAAAGATGGCCGCCATCCGCAAACTATTAGGCTAATGACCTATTAGATTTGTCAAAGGATGCTTCCTTCATAAAGGTATGTTGTTGCAAAATTTGGTAGAGATCGGATGATTAGGTTAGTCGTAATTTGATTTAAGCTTTGAACATTTATGTGGCCGCCATTACGTTTCCGTCAAGATGGCGGTGATATAAAACATGACACTGAGGTGCCCTTTGCTAGTGCTACCTCTGTACCAAATTTCATTCCATTCGGTTTCACCGTGTTCGAATTAATAGGGGTAATCGATTTTGACACAAAGATGGCCGCCATCCGCAAACTATTAGGCTAATGACCTATTAGATTTGTCAAAGGATGCTCCCTTCATAAAGGTATGTTGTTGCAAAATTTGGTAGAGATCGGATGATTAAGTTAGTCGTAATTTAATTTAAGCTTTGAACATTTGGGTGGCCGCCATTACGTTTCCGTCAAGATGGCGGCGATATAAAACATGACACTGAGGTGCCCTTTGCTAGTGCTACCTCTGTACCAAATTTCATTCCATTCGGTTTCACCGTGTTCGAATTAATAGGGGTAATCGATTTTGACACAAAGATGGCCGCCATACGCAAACTATTAGGCTAATGACCTATTAGATTTGTCAAAGGATGCTCCCTTCATAAAGGTATGTTGTTGCAAAATTTGGTAGAGATCGGAAGATTAAGTTAGTCGTAATTTAATTTAAGCTTTGAACATTTGGGTGGCCGCCATTACGTTTCCGTCAAGATGGCGGCGATATAAAACATGACACTGGGGTGCCCATTGCTAATGCTACCTCTGTACCAAATTTCATTCCATTCGGTTTCACCGTGTTGGAATTAATAGGGGTAATCAATTTTGACACAAAGATGGCCGCCATCCGCAAACTATTAGGCTAATGACCTATTAGATTTGTCAAGGGATGCTCCCTCCATAAAGGTATGTTGTTGCAAAATTTGGTAGAGATCGGATGATTAGGTTAGTCGTAATTTGATTTAAACTTTGAATATTTGTGTGGCCGCCATTACGTTTCCGTCAATATGGCGGCGATATAAAACATGACACTGGGGTGCCCTTTGCTAGTACTACCTCTGTACCAAATTTCGTTCCATTCGGTTTCACCGTGTTCGAATTAATAGGGGCAATCGATTTTCACACAAACATGGCCGCCATCCGCAAACTATTAGGCTGATAACCTATTAGTTTGGTCAAAGGATGCTGCCTCATGAAGGTATGTTGTTGCAAAATTTGGTAGAGATCAGATGATTAGGTTAGTCGTAATTTGATTTAATCTTTGAACATTTGTGTGGCCGCCATTACGTTTCCGTCAAGATCGCGGCAATATAAAACATGACACTGAGGTGTCCTTTGCTAGTGCTACCTTTGTACCATATTTCGTTCAATTTGCGCTCACCGTGTTCGAATTGATAGGGGGGACAGACATTCAGAGTACACACACTCACACACACACAGAGAGAGAGAGACTCACACACACACATACACACACACAGACAGACACACTTTTTTTCGCCCTGTAGTGATCTCATAAGTCTACTTTCATTTTTTGCAAAAATCGAAAGTAGGCTAATATATATTGTACTCAAGAATATGTTATGAGGTCTTAGGAGGGTTAGTGTTGCTGGGCCGAGACAGGAGGGCTTAAATAGTGTTTCGTTGGACATGTTTGGCTTGTATTAACATGGATATGTTTTTGGTCTGGGGATGAAGCCAAACGTTGCGTTTAACACAAGTAAGTGTGACGGTCTGCCACGCACCTTGCTCCTAAGCGGACGCTCGCAGATGCTACCTGCATCTCATTGTTGCCTTTCTTATTCTGGGTTTGTAATATTAATGTTATTGGTTTTGCGTCCCTCTTAACTACTCTGGCTTTTAGAGACTGTTCTGGATTTGTAATTGACCGCATAACTTCAATGGAAGAATAGCTAAATGTGTGTCAACAACGTTATAAAGAAACAAGTTTACAGATCTCTCTTGATGCAAATTGCGTGTGATGTAAACAGGTGCTCGCCTGTAATGTAACCTTGTTAGCAAGGCTAGATTCATCACTTAGATCTTAAAACATATCCATGATTCGATGTTCCTCAGTGTAGCGGATGAACTTTCTTTCTTATTATTTCTTTGTAAGATTTGAGATACTTAGATCTGACGAAGTTCGCTTGAAAAACGAAACCTGTCACCCTTTTAACCGTCCAATCGCAGTGGTGTGCATTGGGATGAAGAAATGGAAGCACCGCATTAGTGCCAAAATTGTCCTTAAATTCGTCTAATTTATATAGTTATTGCCATATTTCACTTGTTTGAGCGCGTTTTCCTCTCGTTCGCGAGTAGAAGCTCTGCATCAGCTTGCGCTCGAGGTTACTCAGAGAAGGTATATCATGTACTTCTAAAAGGTCCTACGCCCGCAAAGCATTTCCTTGTATTCCAGCAGGTCGAAATGAAGCATGAATCACGTCGTTTCCAAGACGTCCTAGTTCATTTCGTCTCTAACAGACAGCAGCAGGCATAGTCTGAGGCAGTGCTGGATTACCCATTAGGCCCGACTAGGCCCAGGCCTAGGGCCCCGAATTATCTGGGGCCCCCTAAATTTTATTCCGAAGATTTAGAAAAATTGTATCCAGAATTGAGACAGTTTCAGCATTATGTTAAATTACAATGTACTTTAAAAACTGAGTTCGCTCATTCTGAACTTGACGAAATTCTTTCGGGACAAGCTTGAGTCTGGTTTTCCGAACGTTGAAATTGCTTTTCGCATTTTCCTGACCCTCATGATAAAGATTGTTCTGCGGAGCGCTCGTTTTCAAAATTGAAACGGATCAAAAGTGCGCAAAGAAGTATCATTGTCACAAGAACGATTAGACATGCTAAGTTTAATGTATATCGAGTCAGATGTTCTAGGGGAAATTCATTTAGATGACATTGTAGAAGATTTCATTGACCGAAAAAAAACAGAGATTTTTTTTATTACATTTTACATAAGTAAAAAATAGTATGATTTGTTAAATTGTTCATCAAATCATCTGAAATGCTCTCAAATAACGATGATCTTTTCAATTGAAATGTATGTATTGTACCCAACTGTCATCATGTGGACCATGTGTTCGTATCCCAACTAACTAACGGTCTTTCGAGGTATGGGACGTTCCTGCCCACCATACGACCACATGCTCAGGATTTGAGTCTACCAGGTAACTATTCTACATGAAATACACAACATATTCCTACAAGACAATATTTACTGGTCTAAAATCATGGCTATACAACAAATACAAATAAAGGACAAATTATATTTCATTCCCACAAATAAAAATAGGGTTATTTTGTGAGTTCTCTTCATAAAATAGTGCTACACTGCACTCAAATCTAATTCTAGCATCCTATCATTGATACTTTCAGACTTCAATGGGTTTCCATAGTGTTCATCATGTGACATAATTACTTAACTGGAGTATCATAACACTAAAGTCACATATCACATCAAAATGACGTTACTAAAACATTACTCCGTTCCTTACGGCATTTACTTTAATTAGCATAAATTCATTATTTTCTGCATTAATTAACAAATATTTGTTGTGTCATGTGGATCATCTTCCTTCTTTCCGTCAATATGAACGCTTTAAGAAAAGTGGTCCTTATCCCTTCCAAAATAAACATGGATAAAATATTTTATAGTTTCACCATACAACGATTTTTCTGGGTCTTGTCGGGCTTATATCGTTACAAACGTGTCATGTTCTTAGAAATCACATACCCGTCTGCATAACTTAGTGTGAACTGGCAAAAATGCATTCTAAAAAGATGCCTAACAATTTATTTGGTTCAGTGTTCCTCTTCAGAGAATAACTGGGCCAAATATTATCCGATTTCTTTGATCCAATAACGTATGTGTGTTGCACCACATCATTCAATTCAATTGGCATCATCAAAACACTCCTATCATAATTGCATATCGAGATTCTTCAGTGTCCTACTGTGACCCTCATTTAAAGGACTGGTCGACCGACCTTCCCTTTCCCCCAGCAGGCAATAAAATTCGTTCCAGCAGGCTAGTCAAGATGGCTGCCGCAGCAGTGGTCTATTCCCCCACTTCCCTCATCTGCTGTCAAGGTCAGATTTGTTTACAACTGCAGTACAGTAAAGTTACGCTAGGTGTGGCTCCTAAGTAATTGAGTCATTTAATTATTTAACACCTATAATTAGTGCATTGGGCTCAACTTGGCTCCTTATTAACATTCATGGCTGGGGATGACTCTGGTGATAGCCTTGCCGTTCTATGGTGAATACTGTGGCTTTAGACGCGCATCATAACGATAATCCAAAATTTTCGCCAGCAGCTGTCACAATAATATGTAAGGAAATCTGCGTTTCCTAAACGAAGAATATGATCCTTACCTCTCAGGGTAGATCATTCATATACATGCTCACGGAGTCTCAACGGATCTCAATCGTGGCCATAATTCATGCAAGCGATGGCAACAGACAGGCTCTGTCCAATTCGCTGCGAATAATACAGTATGCTCAAGGGCGATACTACTCGTAGATTTAGCCAATTTCTCACCTAACGCGCAAGCTATACTAGTTGGTCCCCGCAATTATTTATTACGTAAATCACTGGATTCTACGTTAATTCTGCACGCGATATGCGGCTTCAAACAATATTTCACATAGATGACTCAATTATTAAGGCACCCGCGCTCTTTCTGTAATAATACTTAAGCCAAAGCTCTAAATAGCTCCTAACAACAAGGTATGAATTTACTGGCTTACTTTACTTTAATGGTCCTCAAATATAATCCTAAGGATTGACCATATCAAATATTCATTCAACATTTCACTGACACTGAAAAATTCTCGTATCTCGCTATATTCCATATTACTTTCTTACTGTTTACCAAAATACAGTATCTTTATATTAGACATGACACAAATTGAACATTATTTAGGCCAAAAATGCCTATTACTTTACTGTTGCCGACCCCATATTATTATTATTATTATCATTCATTTAACGTTACCGTTACATCCATCACTAGTTTTGCCTGAATGGCCTTAAACAAATCACCTTCCAAGCCATATTTTATTCAAGACGAGTGGTGAAAACTCGTTCAATAAGTGACTGTGACATTTTAGTCTCAAAGTGATAAAATCGTTATATGGTGAACTATTTAGTTATAATAGCATAATGAATTGGTACTCACTTTTTCTTTTCGCTGGATAGTGCCAGCAGCTCAACCTGCGACCCACCATGATGCTTGATTTAAGCCATCATGTTATACTTTTCACAACACTTAATTTCACATACTTTCCACCTGATAAACATACTCTTATCAGTGGCCTCATTCACTTTCACACAATGCATATTAATCACTATACACATGAACACTTTTAAATCACTATTACACAATTTATGTACACTTATTCACTATTTCACAGGTTGATCCTTAAATCGGACTTCTCCTACGCCTGATCTCAGAGATGCGATGCAATTACGCCAACCGCTGGTCTTCGTGAAATCTAACAGCGTTTACGGACGTTCGGTCCTCGTCACCTGCAACATCGTTCAGCTCACTGTCAAGATGAAGTGGCGATGCTTCCCCAATCTCCCATCATTGTAGTGATCATGCTGATAATGTCATATTCAACACTGACAGTACCTCCTGGTATGTGTAATGTTCACAAACATTATAAGTTACTCTTTCGCTGTGGCGAATTTATATTTGCGTCAGATAATAGATAAATATCTGTATTAAATTAACTTCGACGCACTTCATGATTATACTTATGAAGCTGTATGACTTGCTTCCATTGTTCTTTTAACGGCTGAGCGTCGATACTTTAACATTTGGCGCGCTCACTGGCGGCGTATAAGTTACGTGTATACTGCTGAAGACTGGAGATGAACTGGTGAAGACTGGAGAACAACTGGCTTGGCATGCCTTACTCCTCCTATATAAAGGTTTATCGTACAAAATAGTCCACTGGACATGTCAGAGCGACTCCTATCTTGAAATAATACCTCTTCAGCCGAAATGACATATACACCTTGTTTATTTAGGTGAGGAGGTTTCATAACCGTTCGCGTGCCGGCGATCGCTTCGGCCAATTAATTACAATTAATTGCCTTAGTTCAGCGCGTGGGGACGCCATCGTGGTAATTCCCCCTTGCCTGGTCAGCAAATCACTCCTCTCGAGCGTAGGCTAGGTTGTAATTCGTTCATTTGGAGATACAGGCATTAATTTAGGTGAAAAATCACTCCTAAATTACCTCTCCATGAATATATTCACGTGGGTGTACATTTCACACCATCTCATTGCTCCACTTGGCGGTAATTAATTAATTTCCGTGTGCAGTCGTTTCCACCATAGCTTCCATCGTTGTCAAGTGGTGAATACCCGAGTCATTAATTTTGGGCTGTCTTCTCGGTCCAGACGTAAATAGTCCGCTCGGCGCCTAGGGTTACCACCCACTTGCCAAGTGTAATTTGTAAAATGCCAAACTAGCCTCCTTCGTTCTTATATGCTTAGAAAACGTATATTTTCTTGCATTTGGTTGCAATTCTTCACCTTAAATTGCTATGATATTCACATATAGGTCGTGAAATCATGCTATATTATTATATCTCAGTATACTTCTCATTGCTCTTTGGGTTCCCTGTAATTGCTCCCCCTCAGAGATCAATGGTTCGACTCTAGGCATAATCATGTGCCTGGTCTTCTCTGATGAGACCTGAGTTCGATGCCAGACTTCCGTGACTGATTGGGCACAGTATATATGTAGCCTATGTATGATTTAATAAAAAGTGTATTATTCATCTTGAGAAAAAACTCTTGTATATACTGTATTAAATGTGCATGTGCTAAAAAATAAAAAATATTTGAAAAAATAAAGGGGCCCAAAAAATCTGAGGGACTTGGGCCTCATTTTACCTTAATCCGGCACTGGTCTGCGGGCGACAGCAGCCATGTGTAACAGCCAGCCCCCGGGCCAAGCCCTGCCCGCTGAAATCTTTCATCCGGCCCACCTGATCAGTTATTGAAAATGTATTTCTTACGTAATCTGTTAAGCTGAAGTAAGAATTTTTCCAACCCGCGACAATCCAGTGCGAAAACGTGCTCTCTGGGCTGGGCAACTTTGTTAAGACAAGCCCTGACGTCAAAAACCTTGCATTCCTTGCGGATATTACCTGTCACTTGAATTAGTTGAATTCAAAGCTGCCAATCTATATATATAAAAATCAATGTAACGTGATAGTTTGTGGGTATGTATGTCTCCTATGCGTTCATATACCATTCGTCCGATTGCGATGAAACTTGGGTGAGATGTTGAGTACACTCCAAGGAAGGTTTCTGACTTAGTTAATCCATTTTACAATAGGTAGCGCACGCGTAGATTCAACAAATGAGCGACGATGCGCGAAGCATTTCAACAAAGTCCCGTATGTGTTCATATACCATTCGTCCGATAGCGATGAAACTTGGGTGAGATGTTGTGTACACTTACGTGAAGGTTTCAAAATTAGTGAATACATTTCACAGTAGATAGCGCACAAGTAGATTCAACAAATGAGCGACGACACGCAATGCGTTTCAACAAAGTCCCGTATGCATTCATATACCATTCGTCCGATAGCTATGAAACTTGCGTAAAATGTTGTGTACACTGCAGGGAAATTTTCTGGCTTAGTACATCCACTTTACAATAGGCAGCGCACGAGTAGATTCAACAAATGAGCTACGACGCGCGAAGCATTTCAACAAAGTCACGTATAAAGTCATATACCAGTCGTCTGATAGTGATAAATGTTTGGTGAATTGTTGTGTACACTCCAGGAAAGGTTTCTGGCTAAGTAAATCCATTTTACAATACGAAGCGCACGTTTATATTCAACAAATGAGTGACTACGCGCGAAGCGTTTCGACAACGTCCCGTATACGTTCACATACCATTCATCCGATTGCGATGAAACTTGGGTGAGATGTTGTGTACACTCCAGGGAAGGTTTCTGGCTGAGTACATCCATATTAGAATATGTAGCGCAAGAGTAGAATCAACAAATGAGCGACGACACGCGAAGCGTTTCAACCAAGTCCCGTATGCATTCATGTGCCATTCGTCCGTAGCTATGAAACTTGGGTGAGATGTTGTGTACAGGTCATGGAAAATTTCTGGCTTAGTAAATCCACTATACAATATGCAGCGCACAAGTTGATTCAACAAATGAGGGACGACGCGCGAAGCGTTTCAACAAAGTCCCGTATAAGGTCATATACCATTCTGCCGTTAGCGGTGAAACATGGGTGAAATATGGTGGACACTACAAGGAAGGTTTCTGGCTTAGTAAATACATTTCACAGTAGGTAGCACACGAGTAGATTCGACAAATGAACGACGACATGCGGAGCGTTTCAATACAGTCCCCTATGTCTTCATATCCCGTTAGTCCGATAGCGATGAAACTTGGGTTTGATGTTGTGGACACTTACGTGACGGTTTCTAACTTAGTAAATACATTTTACAGTAGGTAGCGCACGAGTAGATTCAACAAATGAATGACGGAGCGTGAATAGTTTAAACAAAATCAGGTATGCGTTCATATACTATTCATCCGATTGCGATGAAACATTGATCAGTTATTGTGTACCCGCCAGGGAAGGGGACTTAGTAAATCCATTTCACAATAAGTAGCGCAAGAGTAGATGCAACAAATGGGTGACGACGCGCGAAGCGTTTCAACAAAATCCCCTATTGCGTTCATATAACATTCTTCGATTGCGATGAAACCTTTATGAGTTATTGTGTACACGCCAGGGAAGGGTTTCGACTTAGTACATCCATTTCACAACAGGTAGCGTACAAGTAGATTCAACAAATGAGTGACAGCGATGACACTTTTGAAAGTTGTTGTGCACGCTTCCACGAATGGTTCTAAATTAGAAAATCCATTTTACGATAGCTTAGAGGCTGTTAACATGTTGTGTATCCAAAAGCACTTCAAGAAACAGAATTTCAACGCCAACACTTTCTTTGATTGGCATTGCAACGCATGCCGGGTACAGCTTGTAGGCACATAAACTTTACGGACATGTTAAATCCTATCAGAGGAAACTAAATCTATGAGAAAATCAGATGAGAAATGAATAAACTTGTCACTTTCAAACCCTGTCCCAGCGGAATAAATCATTCTGCAGCTGTGCTTTCTACGCAGATTCATTGGCAGATTTGCTTGAAGTATTTAATGTCAGATTTAGCGACTTGATAAAGGAGGAAGTGAATTTCACCACTGACATGCTTAGTGCTCCTGAAAATGTGCGTACGGAACCTATTGAACTTCAGGAGGATGTGGCTTTGAAAGGAGTATTTAAGGACACCTGCTTACGAGATTTTTATATGAAACTTTATGCAAGAAGTACCCTAACATAGCAAATTTACTTTCAATTTAAGGGGGATGTGGGGAGCTATGCTCCCGGTACCATCTTGGAAACTTTGCTGAAAGATCACAACGGATCAGCATATTTGCTAAAGATTGATACAAATCAGTGTTTTCTTATTAATTCAATAACTACATTTCTTTCTTTTTGTACACATTGTGTATGTTTGTTGTTTAAGTCTTCAGTATTTTGACTGGTTTGGAGCAGATCTCCATTCAGCCCTGTCCTGAGCTGATCGTTTCATCTCTACATATCTACCACACCCTACGTCCGAGGCAATCTGTTTAACATATTCTAACCTTGGTCTACCCCTACAGTTCTTGTCCTCGACCCTTCCTTCCATAACTAAGCTTGTTATTCCTGGGTGTCTTAGTATGTGTCCTACCAACCTATCTCTTCTTTTCATTAGCAGTCGCCAGAAACATCTCTCCTCTCACACTAGTCGTAATACCTCTTCGTTTGTAACCCTATCTACCCATCCGATCTTCATCATTCTCTTGTAACACCATATTTCAAACGCTTCAATTCTCCTATTTTCTGCTGCACCAATAGTCCAAGTTTGACTTCCATAGAGCGCTACGCTCCAGACAAAGGCTTTAAAAATGACTTCCTAATACCTAAGTCAATATTCGATGTAAACAGATTCCTTTTCTGTAGAAATGTTTTCCTTGCCTGAGCTAAGGAGGTAATATAAGCCGAAGCTGGCGCAGGGGCTAATGCGCAAGATGACCGCCACGCGCAATCAGCCCTATGTTATTCTTATTGAATATGAGACATCTTTTGAAGGTCGACTTAAATCCTATTTCATACGTTGTGATTCGTGTAAGGATTTAAATTCATACCTTAAAGAGTCCAAACAGCAAATAATACAAGCTATACAGAAAGAACTAGCAATGCACAAGTCGATAAAATTTAATCTTGTGGCTGAATGTAGATTCATTCATACATCTACCAATGAAATCACAAGTCGTGCATTTAAAACACGAAATCAGGCCCTATTTTTGGAAACAGACTTAAGTAGTTTCTTGGAAACACAATTTTCAAAGTTAACTACTGAAATGGAAGAATCTGAGCTAAAATGCAGTGATTGGGCTTTAGCAGAGGAAGGAGTACGATTGAAAATAAATAAGTACATTCCCTTGCGTGGAAGCACATATATTCCATTACCGGCAGCTATAAACGCAAGAAAAGCCTGCATTAATCCTGAAAATTTGAAAGATGAAAAGTGTTTTATGTATGCCATTTTAGCAAAACTGGTTAAAAAGGATGCTCAACGCATTAGTAAATACAAGGACCTGGACAACAAGTATGATTTTTCAGTTATATCGTTCCCTACATCGCTAGCTGACATTCCCAAATTTGAAAAAGCCAACGATATATCCATTAAAGTATTTGGATTGGAACAAGACAGTAAACTGTTCCCTCTAAAGGTTGTGGATCAAGAGCTGAAAAACCATCGCGACCTCCTTCTGCTAAGTTCATCATCCGGACTGAACCACTACGTATTTATCAAAGATCTTGATAAACTAGTAGGACATCAGATTACTCACCATGGAAATAAGATATATACGATGTAAACGGTGTTTTACTCACTTTGAAAATCAATATGGCCAACAAGGAATGGAAAAATTGAAAGAACATAGAGCTTTGTGTGTCCAGCATGGCATTGCTAGGGTTTAAATGCCTATTAAAAACCCCATTGTCAAATATTTAAATGATGAAAAAATGCTGTGAATACCTAACGTTATCTATGCAGATTTTGAAAGTATACTGTTACCCTATCAAACATGTCTACCTAATCCTGAGGCAAGTTATACAGTGCCATACCAGAGTCATGTTCCTAAGAGCTTTGGTATATACGTTAAACCCTCACCGGATGTGGAATACATAATGACAAACCTTCCAAGCCAACCTGTTATTTATCGTGGACCTGATGCTGCAGAAAAGTTTATGGACTGTTTGATCTCAATAGCTAATGAAATCGATCGCGTTTACAGCTTAAATATTCCAAAGGCCTTAACTCAGGATCAAGAAGCAGAGTTCCAATGTTCTGAAACCTGTTATTTGTGTCAAAAACCATTTACCAAAGAGGACTGGAAAGTTCGAGACCATTGCCATATTACAGGGGAATACCGTGGAAGTGCTCACAGTAACTGTAATTTGAGGTGTAAAACACGTAACCCCGTTCCTGAGTTTCTACATAATATGAGTGGCTACGACGCAAATTTCATTGTAATGCAATTAGGATGTACTACTGAGAGAGTGGATGTTATCGCTAACTCCAAAGAAAAGTACATTTCCTTTACCAAATATGTAGGAAATGTTAAGCTTAGATTTGTGGACACGTTTCGGTTAATGCCAAGTAGTTCGGAAATCTTAGTTTCCAACTTAACATCATACCCTGAAACAGACAAGTACTTTGGAAAAGAAAATGCAATGCTCATGACTCGTAAAGGGGTATTTTGTTATGACTACATTGACTCATGGGAAAAGTTAAGTGAAACGTGTTTACCACTAAAATAGGTATTCTTTAACAAATTAAGTCAAGAAAATGTTAGTCAAGAAGACTATGAACATGCCAAAAATATCTGGAATCAGTTCAACATTAAAACTCTATGGGAATATAGTGACCTCTACCTAACTTCAGATGTACTCCTTCTTGCAGACAGCTTTGAAACGTTTAGAAACAAAACACTAGAAACACACCGAGTGGATGCTGCACACTTTTTTACTTCGCCTGGTTTAAGTTTCGAGGCAATGCTCCTTTACACAGGAATTGAACTGGAATTGCTACAGGATTACGATCAGATTCTTTTAATCGAGTCTGGAATACGTGGAGGCATATGCCAGGTGTCTCATCGGTATGCTGAAGCTAACAATAAATACATGGAAACCTATGATTCTGAGAAACCATCGCAGTTTATTACCTATGATGATGCCAACAACCAATACGGGTGGGCTATGTGCCACTCTCTTCCTTATGGCGGATTTCAGTGGGTTTCTCCAGATACCGTTGATCTAGAAAAACTGAAGGAAGACAATCCTACCAGAGTGTACACAACCTAAGGATTCGTCTCTGAAAAAACTAATTCCTCATCTTGGAAATCGAAGGCGATATGTTGTTCACTACATGGCATTAAAACAGGCTTTAGATCAAGGAGTAAAATTGACAAAAAATTCATCGTGTGTTAAAGTTTAAGCAAAGACCTTGGTTAAAGGCCTACGTTGATTTTAATAACAACCTTCGAAAACAAGCCAAAAATGATTTTGAGAAAAATCTGTACAAATAATTCAACAATGCCATTTTTGGAAAAACAATGGAAAATATCCGTAAAAGAATAGACATACGTCTTGTGACAGACAGAAAAAAGGCAGAAAAGCTAATAGCAAAGCCGACATTTATTGACAGAACCATTTATGGTCCTAACCTAGCTGCTATCCACATGGCTCAACGTAACATTGTATTCAATAAGCCTATATATATTGGAATGTGTATACTGGATATTTCAAAAACTCTCATGTATTCCCACCACTATGATGTCCTGCTACCCTATTATGGCATGGACAATCTTAAACTCATGTATATGGATACCGACTCGTTCATTTATTTGGTTAACACCCCAGATGTATATCAAGACAAGTTGGATTTCCTAGAACACCTGGACACATCAGATTAACCTACTAATCACATATGTTACTCTACATCAAACATGAAAACGTTGGGGAAATTTAAAGACGAGGCTTGTGGACAAATTATAAAATCATTTGTTGGACTTAGAGCTAAAATGTACGCTTTAGACATAAATGGTAATGAAATCAAAAATATTAAAGGTATTAACAGAGTTGTTGTCAAAAATTGCATAAGCTATCAAGATTATAAGGATTGTGTCATGAAAAACAATGTAAAAAGAATACCAATGAACATTATCGCTTCTAAACCACATGACATATCATCTATAAGACTAAACAAAATTGTTTTGTGTCCTGGTGATGATAAAAGAGTAATTGATGCTCTTGGTATAGGTACACATGCCTATGGTCATTACTCAATCATTGACCATGCTTAAAGTCTTAAATTGTGAATATCAAAATCTTCTGTCTGCAACTAGCAAATACATAAAACAAAACAATTTAGGAAATAAAACAATAGCACTACAAAATAGACAAACACAAAAAGAAAAAATGTATTCATAATGAAAATATAAATAAAATAGAAAACAAAATAAATACAACTGTACAATTTACAACAAAAAGCATACGTATTATGTGTAAATAGTGTGCATGTATTTAAAATAAAAAATATTGTATGGTCACTGCTTGTACATTTTTTAATTACTACCCACCTCTCTCCACTCCTAATGCAAAATGAACATGTAAAACACAAATTGCAAAATCCATGCTTCCATATTGACAAAATAGAAAAAAACATTAAACTGAAATTTTAAAAACTGTAAATGGGAATTTGGTAAATTGACAAATGTGTAAACAACAAATTGGGAAATCCATGTTTCTATATCATGAAATTGAAAAACTTTAAAATGACATTTTAAAAACTGTAAATGGGAAATTGTGAAATTGATAAATGTGTAAACAACAAAATGCAAAATCCATGTTTCAATATTATGAAATTGAAAAACTTAAAACTGACATTTAAAAAAACTGAAAATGGGAAATTGGAAAATTGACAAAAGTGTAAACAACAAAATGCAAAATCCATGTTTCCATATTATGAAATTGAAAAACTTAAAACTGACATTTAAAAAAACTGAAAATGGGAAATTGGAAAATTGACAAACGTGTAAACAACAAAATAAAAAAATATACCCGGTTGGGGTGGTGATCATGTTGTACAGTAGCCTATAACACTAACATAAGGATAGTTGCATGTGCCCTTATATACTTTGTGTATGTGCATTAGCCTTTGGATTAGCTTAAGTTAGGTTTGGTAAAGTTAGGTTTGGTGAGGTTAGGTATGTAACCTTGTTGTTTACTCTTTTCGGAAAATGTAAAATGTAAAATCTAAAATCAAAAAATCTTAAATTTAAAATGTAGAAACTAAAAGAATACTAAAACCTAAAATACAAAAAAGCAAAAATGTAAAATGAAAAATCTAAAAAATGTAAAATGAAAAAATCAAAAATCTAAAATATAAAAATGTAAAATGTAAAATCTAAAATCCTTAAATGAGGTTACTGTGGGTTAGGTTAGGTTAGGTTATACCTAAGTTAATTATTTGTGCTCTCACATTTGCTATTACTTTTTTGCTCTCACTTTTTGCTCTTACTTTTTTTTCTCTCACTTTTAAGTTAGGTTAGGTTAGGTTAAGTTAGGTTAGGTTAGGTTTGGTTAGGTAAAGTTAGGTTAGGTAAAGTTAGTTTAGGTGAAGTTAGGTTAGGTTAGGTTAGGCATGTGACCTTGTGAGTAGATTATTGGCTGAGGAATAACCTAACCACCAAGGGAAGATGATAAAGAAAAGGAGGTGGGTTTCGGACTGGAGAAAAAGGATGGAGAAATAGGAGGAGAGTCCCACAAAAGTTATAAATTTAACTTTAAATGCACTCAGAGGCAGTTTCCACTGCAAATCCGCTCATTGATACCTAAAGTGGGTAAGTACCTGGTCGAAGCTGACGGGAAACGCAGCTAGGACTTGGGCGGTTTGCAAGAGAATTGCTTTAGTGTATTCCCTCTCAAGCATGCATATGCCTACTATGGGGAAGGGTGATGGTCTGGCAAGACAGAAAATAACAGACCTATTGTATGTCTGTTCAAAGGAGTTCGTTTTTGAACCAATGATTCGAGGAATGCCAATAATTTGAATCAGTTTTGATATTTCCAGTTTTCGAAGTTGTAGAGTTCTTGAAAAGCGACCAAATGCTTCCAAGAAGGATAGTGATAAAAGAATTATGCCTTTGGGAATAAATTTGGTAAATGAACCAATAGTTGCATTTGGAAATGGCTAAGCTTTTACCCAGCAAAGAGCCGACTAAAAGTTTAGGCAAAGAGAAAAACTTATCTTTTAGAAAACCAACCATAAGATTTTGGAGAGGATCTCTACAAGCAGGAAGCTGGCGTAGCGAGCTGTACTTGCCTTACTGGCCAGTTAGAATTAGCTATTAAAGCTAAGAGAAACTTTGACGAGATATCCACTAAGAGTTCTTGCTCAAATGCAACGAGTGGTGAAAGCCCTATCAATAGATTTAATGGCATTGAGTAGGAAGAGCCAAGGAAGACATGGTCTTGCCTAACTGTTGTACTAGAAAAATGAAAAAGCGAAAAGAAACGCTTAATTTATTTAACAATTCAAAAGAAGTTGATAACTTTAACAAATATATATTTTCAATTTGGTTAACAATTTTGGGGTCACAGACCTCAGAAAACATTTGACGTTTGCTCCAGGCAATTAACAATTCTTTAGGTTTCAAACCTTTATATGTACTAAAATCTTTGTAAGATTTAAAAAAGACAAATGAAGTGATTAAAGTTTAGACATTAAATCGAGTACAAGGTGTGTACTTTCAGAAATTTCCAAGTACCTATCTTTAAAAAAAGTTACAGCTTCGAAAATAACAAAAAAGAAAGCAGGTAGAATGAAAGAGAAGTTCCTATAACTTCTTATATTTACGCTGAATTACTTTTATAATAGTTATACAAAATAGGACAGGTCACTTACTGTGAAACCTGAAGAGAAAGTCAAAAGGAAGGTTCTAGACTTCCTATGTTTAAGTAGGAATCACGAGACAAATGAGGCAAGTTTCCCTTTCGTGAGACCTAAAAACAACTCACTCATGAGCTGAAAGAATTGCATTCCCTAATTAGAAGGGAGAAACAATGTAAGTTGAAAACGTGTACTAGACACGTATTTATGCAGAAGTTAATTAATGTTATATAAGAAAAAGGGGAGGGCACTTCTATAGAGTGACACCTCATTGAAAAAAATCTAAAATAACAACTTTATTATTATGGTTTGTTAGTAAAGGGTTTAGGAAAGATCCATTGGGATTGAGGATAAATGTTCATGGCCTTATTTATAGTAATCGGACGATCGCGACGCGGTAGAAATGTTGAACAAGCACTAGTTTTCACTATGGTCTGTTGAATGGATGAAAGATTCACTGTAGTAACACAAAAGTTTATGGCAGAGAAAGTTGTTGCAATTGTGAAAAAAACTGGTTGCACTAGGTAGGCGAGAGTCTATTGCTGGAGAAAGTTATAGATTGTCATTAAGTACACCAGAGAAAATCCAAACGAGGAAGAAAAGTTAGCTATTGAGCGTTAAATAATAAGGAAGATCCTTTAGTTTGAGAAAGTATTCACACATGTGAGTGGAAAATACATGACGGCGTGACTGGTAGTTCTGGAAGGTTCCAGAGCAATCTTGACTGAAGAATGGGGCCAAAGTTATTCCAGCGGTGGAACGAGCTTAATAATTTTATAGACAGCGTGTATTCCATAATATCCCACGGTGTGAGAAGATGTCTCATTTAATTAGCTTAAGAAAAGCTACTTTCTATTAAGGTTGGCTTAGACAGACAAAAGCCCAACATGGTAAATCCCGCGAAGGATGATATTTCCCCAAAATATAGTAATCTCACACTGCCTATAAAATGATAGTTAAAAGCATGTAGATAATAAAACTGATGAAGATGAGGTTAAAACCTGAAGTTTGTACTTATCTTTGTTGCATGTCGGAGGTGAAGCTCCCTTTGACGATTAAAGTTCCAACATGGCGTGGAATCTAAAGAATGCCTCTTTAGATCAGAAGGCTGGCTCTAGTTGAGCCTTGACTGAGTCGACGGTCGTCTTACAAGTGAGACACACTCAGCGAAGCGCCAAGAGACCAGGAAGGGGAAAAGAGTGGGGGTAGGAGACAAAAGGAATACATATAAGTATAACCAACATAAGAAAATTAAATTCTCTTGAGGAATTGGTCTTCAAAGAGTTGATAG
Source organism: Meconema thalassinum (assembly GCA_946902985.2). Lineage (NCBI taxonomy): Eukaryota > Metazoa > Arthropoda > Insecta > Orthoptera > Tettigoniidae > Meconema > Meconema thalassinum. Next base: position 628,296,243 of record OX336390.1, on the reverse strand, counting down.
AAGACGATACTAGCGCAGCATGGTGAGTGAAAAAGTAGACAAAGTTCTCTTGATCACAGAGATGATAGCTGGCGATGGTGACGAGATCTGGTGGCGAGATGGAAAAGGAAGTCCTCTTGTACAAGGAAGAATTGAGGAACTTCACAGATTCGCTGCTAGATAACGCTAGGTGAGTCATGGAAGATATATATCTAGAACAGACTCACCAAGAACATAAGAGACATGACCACCAAAGAGAAACTAGAAGATCACTGTTGGTGTTTGAGAAAAAGGAAGAAATGAACATGCAAAAGCATTAAAAATTATATTCTCTCATACCGTGTATTCCTAGAATACACCACCTTGTTGTTTACTCTTTTCGGAAAATGTATAATGTAAAATCTAAAATCAAAAAAAATATATAAGATGTAGAATCTAGAAAAAAAACTAAAAACTAAAATACAAAACAAAATCAAAAATGTAAAATCTAAACTAACTTATGTAAAATGAAAAAATCAAAATCTAAAATGTTAAAATGTAAAATGTTAAAATCTAAAATCTAAAATCTTTAAATGAGGTTTCTGTGGGTTAGGAGGTTAGGTTAGGCTAGGTTATAACTAAGTTTATTATTTGTGCTCTCACATTTGCTCTCACTTTCTTGCTCACACTTTTTGCTCTCACTTTTTTTCTCTCATTTTTTAAGTTAGGGTAGGTTAGGTTAAGTTGGGTTAGGTTAGGTTAGGTTAGGTAAAGTTAGGTTAGGTGAAGTTAGGAAAGGTTAGCTTAGGTTAGGTTAGGTTAGGTGAAGTTAGGTTAGTTTAGGTTAGGTTATAACTTAGTTTATTATGTGTGCTCTCTCATGCTCTCGTATTTGCTCTGACTTTGAAATTAGGTTAGGTTAGGTTAGGTGAAGTTAGGTTAGATAAGGTTAGGTTAGGTTATAACTAAATTTATTATTTGTGCTGTTACATTTGCTCTCACATTTTGCTTTCATATTTGCTCGCACTTTTTTGTTCGCACTTTATGCTCTCACATTTGCTCTCACTTTGAAGTTAGGTTAGGTTAGGTTAGGTGAAGTTAGGTTAGGTTAGGTGAGGTTAAATGAAGTTGGGTTAGGATGAATGGCAGAGGTATGAATTAAAACCCGCCTTTTCTCACTTTTGCCTTACAAGACTGAGTGTATCCCGTTCCACTCCTGAGACCAGAAATTAAATTTCTTGGCAGAGCCAGGTATCGAACCCGGGCCTTCGCAGTAACAGCCAAGAATGCTAGCCACTACACCAAGTGGTTGACAATATAAAGCTGGTCTGGGTAGCACATGATAAATCAATAATTACCTAATAATAATAATAATAATAAATATTCCATTTAGCAACTACACGGCCGACCTCTCCCTGTGACGTCATGTACGGTCTCCGGGCGCGGCGGCCATTTGACCCATTGGCCCTTGCGCCAGCTATGACTGTCCCCTCCATAAGAATAACATACAGTAGGGCTGATGGCGCGTGGCGGCCATATTGCGCATTAGCCCCTGCGCCAGCTTCGGCTTATATTACCTACTGAGCCAACCTACTTTTTATATCCTCTTTTCTTCGTCCATCACTGATTATTTTGCATCCTAGGTAACAGAAGTCTCCTACTTCCTTTAGTTTTCCACCTGCCAATTTGATGTCCATACAGGTTTCTGATTTATTTCGGCTGCATTCCAATATTTTTGTTTTACATTTATTAATTTTCATCATGAATTCTTTTTTCAAGACGGAGTCCATACCATTCAAAAACTCAATCAAATCCTCAGACGTGTCGGCCAAGATTACCATGTCATCGGTAAATCTCCGAGTTGAAATTATTTTTCCTTGAATTTTCACTCCCAGTTTAAATTATTCTTCAATTTCCTTCATTGCTTGTTCAATGTAAAGATTGAAAAGTATGGGTGATAAGTTGCAGCCTTGCCTTACACCTTTCTGTATACCAGCTTCTCTCTCCTGTCCTTCAGCTCGAATGACTGCTGTCTGGTTTCTGTATAGATTGTAGATCACCCTTCTATCCCTGTATTTTATTCCGAGAGTTTTCAAAATGTCAAACAATTTAGTCCAATCAACATTATCAGAAGCCTTTTCTAAGTCTACAAATGCCATGAACGTTCTGTTATCTTTCCTTATTCTACCTTCCAAAATCAGCCTAAGACTTAGTACAGCTTCCCTTTTTCCAACATTTCTCCTGAAACCAAACTGGTCTTCACCCAACTCCGTTTCTATCTGACTTTCCATCCTCTTGTAAATTATTCTAGAGAGGATCTTTGAAGCATGAGTAATGAAGCTGATGGTACGGTAATCTTCACATCTGTCAGCTCCTACTATCTTTGGTATAGGGATGATTACATTCTTCTTGAAATCAGAGGGTACCTCACCTGTCTCATAAATCTCATAAATCCTTCACACCAAGTGAAATAACCTGATCAGACCTTCATCTTCTCTGCAGCGTAGCAACTCAATCGGTATATCATATATGCATGGTGCTTTGTTCCTGCTTAAGTCTTCCAATGCTCTGTGAAATTTTGATCTCAATATTAAATCTCCTTTTGCATCCTCATCAATTTACTCCTCCCTTTGCATTACCTTATTCTCAATCTCCTTTCCCTTATAAGAACATTCTATGTAAGCTTTCCATCTCTCAACCTATTCTTCCCTATCTGTAAGGGGCTTTCCATTTGTGTCCTTAATATTACAGTACTTAGTCTTCCTTTCCCCAAAAGTATTCTTAATCCTTCGATAAGCTGTGTCTACTTTTCCCAATTTCAGACAATTTTCTATGCCTGCACATTTCTCTTTCAACCATTCTTCTTTCGCTTCCTTTCACTTCTTGTTAAGTTCATTTCTCAGACGTCTGTATTCTGCTTTCCCCTTTTCATCTCTTACATTCTTGAGTTTTTGCCTCTCATCCAGCAATTCTAGTATATCCTGAGTGATACAGGGTTTTCTACCTATTCTTTCTTTCCTACAAATGTTTTCTTCTGAGGATTTTGTTATTTCATTCTTCAAAAGTGCCCATTCGTCTGCAATTGAAGTTTGTTTAGGGTTTTTCATTAGTCCTTCCTTTATACTCTTCTTGAATCTTTCGTTTACATCTTTCTCTTTCAGTCTCTCTATTGCCCACCTTTTTGGCTTTTGGCTTTTCTTCAGTTTCTTCAACTTTAATCTGTATTTCATAACAACCAGATTGTGGTCAGAGTTTATGTCAGCACCGGGATATGTTTTACAATCCAAAATTTGGTTTCGAAACCTCTGTTTGACCATAATGAAGTCGATTTGGTGTGTTTATTATTAATAATAAAAGGAGGATGGCATTGTTTGGCAGCACGCATCTATGAGAGCATCTCTTTTCCCGAAAGAAGCGGATTAAATCCAAAGAGAGGGGAAGGATAACTGATCTCCGCCTTGAAAACAACCTCCGCGTTGAAACATCCAGTGTACCACCGAACATTGAGAGACTGGTTCAGAACACAGGGGCAGAGTTTCCCATTAAAATATGAACTACATTTTCTTATTTTATTTAGGAAATGACATTTTTGGTTACCGTTATAATATTCCTGTTTGTGTTTTTGTGATGCTAATTTGTGATGAACGAGTTCTTTCATTAAATGTGGCTACTAAGTCTACGGCACCTTGCCTGCTGTAACAGTTGATTCTGTAGCTATCAAGAAATGTGCAAATAAGTTTTCCTTTTTTGTTCTTCAACTTACGCGTCAAAGTGTACGATGATCTGTTGCTTAAGGCTTTCCAAATGCAATGAGCTATGAACCTACAAATTCCTACCTTGTACGTTCATTGTAAGTTTTCCAGTACAGTAGGCCTACTGTATAAATCCCTAGCAGAAATGCGTAATGGCAACACTGAATGAGGTATGTACACCATTTTATTTTTTCTCAGTGCAGTATGTCAATTACATGTATGATCATGGTCTAATTATTTTAGAATAGGCCCACCTCCGTAAACCGGAAACTTACGTTTAACGGAAATATTCGTTAGTTCCCTTCACTTCCGTTAAAGGAAGGTATTGCTGTATAAACACACAGTAAATATCTTGGTAGCCTATATTGACTTTCACGGCCAGTGAATTAAAACTCAGTAATTTTTCAAGTTTTATGTCGTGTCTTGTGTGGGGCCAAGAGTCCTCTGATGAGCCAGCTTGATGTTCCTACAGTAGGCGAAACCCCACACAAGACACGGCATAAACCCAGAAAATTAGCGGAGTTTTAATTCACTGGGCGTGAAAGCCAATATATTATCTTTTTGGAAGCTTGTATAAGGAGGTGAAAGGCTGCTTGAACTTTTAGCAGTAAAGAAGCGTAGGTGCGCTTTATAAGTAGGGAGGTAGCACCCTGTTCGCTACTCCTGTGGGGGTCCGGGCACGGATACCATGAGTCCACTGATGAGTCAGCTTGGTGTTCTTATGCGAAGCCCCACACATGACAACGGCATAAACCCAGAAAAATTGCTGAGTTGTAGTCAATATCTTGCTTACTCCGTGCTGTGCTGTGCTGATGAGAAACTTGAACAATCGATAAGCTTTCAGAAGCAATGAGAACAGTGGTCTAGCTTGCGGAACAAATACACGGTGTGTTCTCAGGTTACTGCAAACAAATCACTTCATTATCACACGAATGGTGATTATAAGGTCTTAATCTAGCCAGGCTACGATAGTCGTAAGCCCTATGTGTTAAATCGTGCACCAACGCTGTGATGGGGAGCTGCACAAGTCCGGAGATTTTCAGGTTCAATTCCCAACGCTGACAGTGGCTATCCTGAGAGTGGTTTCCATGAGTTTTTCCATACTCAACCCAGGTTAATGCTGGGATAGTACCTTATTTCAAATCCCAGGGAACTCCCACCCCTACACTGCTACACGTCTCACTTCCGTCATCACAGAAACACAGCTTGTCGTACTGCACAAGTTCAACAAACACCCAAGTACAAGACGAGAATGAAATATTATGGTGATTCAAGCCTTCGTAATCGAAATTCGATGATTTTCAGTCGGTCAACAAAATTGTACCCAATTGTAATGGGTTATTTCCTAATCCCGAAAACAAAAAATGTTTTTGTATGTTTCAGGTATGTTTTTGTATCGTGTTCACCGACTGGAAAACATCAAATTTCGAGAATCAAATATTTTTGTCAGAATTAAGGGGTGAACTCGCCCAATAAATATGTTTATAAACCGATTGCATTGTAAGGCAAATAAGTTTTAATTATATTTTAATTTATTAAGGGCCCAAGCCACATCGTAGTAAAACTCCTCGTTTCGTAATACAGTAGTAGTGAATTGGTAAGTATTCATAATTGATGGCTTAGAGCCGTCAGAAAGGAAAGATCATTAAATTCAAAAATTAAAATTCCATTAAATCCCAAAATTGTCTGAAAGTTCATTGAACTGCAAATTCATATAAAAGTTCATTAATTGAATTTCAGCTTAAGTAAAAGTTTATCGTATTCTAAACTAAGGAAAAGGTTAGTAATTCAAGATATTGATTTTAAATTCATTAAAGTTGATGAGTGTTGATTTATGCAATGCAAAAGTTTGTTATTTGAGAAGTCAATAATGTGTGTATCTATGATCCAATGATCGCCAAGTGATAATAACTATGCAAGGATATTTTCATGCCTTCATTGTCAACCAATGAGTAGTCATTGTAACGAGGATTTACGTAAATAAGGATTTATTGTAGGCTAATGACAAGGAAAGACAAGGAAAGACAGAGTGAGGAATGAAGATGTTAGGAAGGAAGTTGGGATGGGAAAACTAAATGAGAGAATTGAGAAGAATAAACTAAGGTGGTTTGGACATGTAAAGAGGATGGAGGAAAATAGAATACCAAGACAGTTGCTGGAGGCCAAGTTCAAGGGTAAGAGAGCAAGGGGAAGACCTAGAACAAGGTGGATCGATTCAGTGAAGAACAGCGTAAGAAAAAGAAATCTGGACTGGGACAAGATCGTGGAAGAAGAATGGTGGAAGGAAAGAGGAAAGTGGAGAAGTGCCATAAATACCCCGACCCGGCAGGAGCTGGATAAGGGGAAATGATGATGATGATGATGATGATGATGATGTAGGCTAATGAGGATTTATTTTAATTGAGGATTTATGTTAATGATGATGCTTTGTGGATTATATTGCATTGTTGAACTTTATGGGAGATGGTGTTTTTTCTGTTGAATTAAAATTTTATAGAAGCAAAATTCACCGAATTATATGTGTCATTTGTACTCTGAAGAACCTGAATATAGAGCTGATCATGTTCTATAGTGATTCTAATTCGGAAACCCAGTTATGACCACAAGATCCGACTGATTTTAGTCTTATACTGTTCTACATTGCATATAAGCAGTTACAGAAGTGTGTGTATGAACTCACTCCCCGGTCCTTGCGAACTGAATTATAGATATCATGCGACCTCTCATAGACTGCACTTGATTGGGACACACACATGTCATAAGATTGTGGTTCTCGCCTTATCACGGCAGTACTGAGTGATTTGCAGTCTTCTCCGAACAAATTTCACGAAATCACATCTGAGTCTACACCATGTCAAGAGCTGGAGGTCCGTAATCGAGAAGTCGCCAAGTCCTGACATTACTTTCAATTATTGGAATTCGACTATAGACGGCTTTATTTTCTCAATTACCGAAATAATAGTTACTAGCGGACGCGTGCGAGAAATCTCGCATGCTCATAAACCACACTTTCCCCAATACCGTAGGTTTTGCAAATCAGACACTTCTTACAAAAATTTATATTTAAGAAATTAGAATGCAATTTGTTACTGATAATGTCATTTGTGTGCTGAGTGTGCTGTAACACTCACCGGTTATTCGATATTTATGAAATTATACGATTTGAGTTCTCATTCCTTTGATTTACTGTTTCTGAAATCCTTGCAAAATGATAAAGGAAATACCTCATAATGTTAAAATGACATGAAACAGGCGTCACAGCGACCAAAATGTGAAGTGGACAGCAATCATGGAGCGTATTTTCCTACAGCAACAGTATCTTCAGATCGCACACTTCGTACATTTTTTTAAAGTCATTTTTTTAAGAAATTATTGATATTTATGTAATTAGAGTGCAATTCGTCACTGCTAATGTCTATTCTCTTTCATTTGAATGCTCATTTTCACGATCGGTCGCTTGTGAGTGCCGCAGGAGGGATATATACTACTGAAATAATATGTAAGATGCGGTGTTAGAACAGAGCCATAACTTAGTGGTAAATTAACACATACAACTTGGGATATTTTTCACCCTATAAATCTGAAGAGAGCATAATGCCCATGATCAGGATCATGCTGTGATACCAGCCCGAGGTGGCAACACCCACTCCTGCGTGTGCCAGTGAATCTTCAAAGATGTGCCCTTATGTTGTCTCGTGTATAAAGACACACAGGAATGAAATCTATGTTTTAAAACATTTTTCCATTGACAATGGCGTTGATTTGTATAACAAGCCACTGAAGGAAATTGGGGGCTCAAAATGACACCTGATTCTGAAGAAGTTGCTGAAATGTAGACCTAAAAAACGTTTTAAAAGAATTTGTTCAGTTGTGTACGTTAGTATGCAAAGGTAAGTAAAGTGACAGTTTGAAGGTGTTGCCATTTATTTGTTTGTTCTTTGTTTGTTTTTGTCAGCGAGTATCTTTGATACATTATCTCCTGCTCTCAAACGATATTTAAAGCCCTGCACGGATGCGGATATCCGCAACATTTTTAGCCTATTTTCAATTTTGAAAAAATAGGCTTATGAGATCACCTTTTGTCCGTGTGTGTGCGTGTGTGTGTGTGTGAGGTGTGTGTGTGTGTGTCCCTAATAAAATCTAAACGGCTGGAGCGATTTCAATAAAACTCGGTAAGTTCATAGCACTATTCCGGACGACCCCGACCGTGCCCTTCAAATTTTGTTACGTCTCACCAATCCAACATGGCGGCTGTGCGAAATATTTCCCAACCATTCAATATCTCCGAAACTATTCCCGATATCACCCTGGAATTTATTACGGTGATAAAACTGGCTACTAGAAGTTCACCTGTGTAACTGTTGAAAAACTGGTAACTACAAAACCAACATGGCGGCCACGCGAATTTGCGACTTTAAAATAGACGTTTCTCACGATTTAATCAACCAAACGCAATAAAACGTGGTACAGTATATGTTTATACACATTGTAATGCACCGACATCTAACTTCGTTCCATTGTTTACATAACCACATGATGGCGGTTGTGCAAAATATTTCACTGGCATTCTAAATCTCTGAAACTATTAGCGGTATCACCCTGAAATTTTGTACGGAGATAAAGCGCACTACTGGAAGTTCATCTATAAGACTTTCAAAAACCGGTTAACTACAGAACGAACATGGCGGCCAAGCGAATTTGAAAATTTTAAATAGACCTTTCTCGCGATGTAATGTTCCAAACGCAATGAAATATGGTACAGGAAATGTGTATACACATTGTAATGCACTGGTATCTAATTTAGTTCAATTGTTTACATAACCTCAAGATGGCGGCTGTGGGAATTTCGAAAATTAAATTTTTATTTCTTGTGTCGTAATCATGCGATCGATGTGAAAGTTTGAATAATGAACCTACGCAATAATTTTAATTTAATGGTACATGACCCTATGACCCATACATTTAACAATCCAATATGGCGACCATCCGAAATATTTAGACGCTCTGAATATCTACGAATCTACAGTATTATAACAATCAAACTGAATTTTATAATGATCATAGGGGCTATGAACTTAAGTTCGCCTATAGGACTTTAAATAACCTGGTGATCACAAATCCTACATGGCGGCGACGCGAAGTATACATATTCACATGAACGTTTCTCGCAATTTAACCATCCGAGTGCAGTGAAACTTGGTACAGTAAATCCTTATACGAATGTTAATCCATTGGCATGTAATTTATTTCAATTGTTTCCATAACCACAAGATGGCAGCTGTGCGACATTTTAAAATCTCTTTTTTACTTCTTGTGTCCTAATCATGCGATTGAAGTTTGAATGCTGCACGTACACAATAATCTTCATGTAACAGTACATACCTTTAGGACCTACATATATAAAATCCAACATGGCGACCATCCGAAATATTTAGTCGGTTCTCAATATCTACGAATCTATTACAGCAATCAAACTGAAATGTTGTATGTTGATAGTGGCACTTAACATAAGCAGGTTATATGAAAATAGGCTCTATAGTTCTCCACGGAACTACTTGTTCACCATGCGGATATAGTTTGTATGACTGTGCGGATAGCGGATACGCTGCGGACAATGTTTGGAGTAAGTTTAGCGGATAGTTTTTATAATACAATCCGAACTTGTTGAATATCATTACAATGACCCGGAAGTTTATGACATATCATACTTTTCCGTTATGTTTATTTTATTCATTACAAATGTAAGATGATGATTTAAGCTAATCTCATTCTAATTATGTAATTAATAATAATAATAATAATAATATCGTATGGCTTCGGGTGCCGGGTGCAAGCTTTGTTATTTGGCACCAAAAGGGTAGCTAGCTTGCATGTCGAATTTCGTTGTTCCTTGAAACACTATGAAAGTAAAGGAGGTTAGATACCTAAGCCCCTTGAACACTATAGCGCTTTCTAGTAGAGAAATGAGGAACTTAGGGTTGGCGGAAAATCCCGAGATTAATTTTGTCATCATGAACACGGCCTACTGAATTAAAATGGGTTCTTTGACATGCCAACATCGTAAGACATGTTGTCGTAATTTCTGCCGCCTTTCAAAAATCACTTACCACGGCCAGAAGCGAACCTGCAAGCTTGGGGTTAGTAGGCCGACACGTTGACCACTCTCCCACCGTGGCAAGCTGGAACTGAAAGGGTTGCAATTCTGGCTGTAGGCTATAACATTCATTGTAAATAGTCTAGCACATGGCATACACCTAGCCTAAGGGAACGACTTTCTCCTCAAATGTCTAAATGTGTAGCGTTAAGGCTTTATCTAATTAAAAATATTATTGTTATACCAGAAGCCTCCGTGGCTTAGGCGGCAGCACGCCGGCCTCTCACCGCTGGGTCCGTGGTTCCAATCCCGGTCACTCCATGTGAGATCTGTGCTGGACAAAACGGAGGCAGACTGGTTTTTCTCCGGGTACTCCGGTTTTTCCTGTCAAAATTTAATTCCAGTAACACTCTCCACTATCATTTCATTTCATCTGTCATTCATTTAATCATTGCCCCAGAGGAGTGCGTCAGGCCTCGGCAGCCGGCACAGTTCATATCCTCGCCGCTAGATGGGGACTTCATTCATTCCATTCCAGACCCGGTCGGAGACTGGAAGCAGGCAGTGGATTTTCATTGTAATACCAGTAGATTCGGATAGCAAACGTGCGCATACGTGGTGGATGCGGATAACAGTCATGCGGATACGGGGCGGATGCGGATAACAGTCGTGCGGATACGGGGCGGTTGCGGATAACAGTCGTGCGGATACGGGGCGGTTGCGGATAACAGTCGTGCGGATACGGGGCGGTTGCGGATAACAGTCGTGCGGATACGGGGCGGATGCGGATAACAGTCATGCGGATACGGGGCGGATGCGGATAACAGACATGCGGATACGGGGCGGATGCGGATAACAGTCATGTGGATACGGGGCGGATGCGGATAACAGACATGCGGATACGGGGCGGATGCGGATAACAGTCATGTGGATACGGGGCGGATGCGGATAACAGTCGTGCGGATACGGGGCGGATGCGGATAACAGTCATGTGGATACGGGGCGGATGCGGATAACAGTCATGCGGATACGGGGCGGATGCGGATAACAGTCGTGCGGATACGGGGCGGATGCGGAAAACAGTCATGTGGATACGGGGCGGATGCGGATAACAGTCATGCGGATACGGGGCGGATGCTGATAACAGTCATGCGGATACGGGGCGGATGCGGATAACAGTCGTGCGGATGTCGAGTGGATGCGGATAAAAGTCGTGCGGTCACGGATAACCTGTTTGTAATCGTTAAATTGTGAGTGCTATTTCACAAGTGATGTCAAGTAATATACTGCTTCGATGACGCGATCTTCTGAAATAAGATTAGAATATGACGCAATGCACCGGCAGGTGTTTTTAATTGTTTAGACAAACAGAGTAATGCCTACAATGTGTCGTATATATTCCTGAGAGAGTGTAGTCTAACGGAATGACGTGATACTGCAAGTTGTTAACTGTTATTTAAGTGACACAATGGACATGACCCGAAGTTGGAAAGAGCTTTGTGCTGTCAAAATCAGTGGAATTATTAAAGGAATTGCATCATTGCAAGGCTTCTATTTTGAACTCATACCAAGAAAGCATTTCTTGACACCAGAATTACTGGGACATTCAGGTAGGCACTTGGTCAGTGCATTAACATTGTGTCAGATGTAATTTAAACACGTTCCCAGCCGGTTGAACGTAAGTAGGCCTATGTCACTCCCTCACTGTGCCCGAGTTTGCGAGGTAACCCCTGACCAGTCGTTACCGAGCAGAGCAGCAGGTAGATTAGGATGATTGTTGGGCATTGGTCTGAGTAAGAGCTATTTTGAGTGTTGTTTTTGTCAGAAGAGACAGAGAAGACCAATTCAATACACACCAGGACCAGAATGTTTCAAGCCTCTAATTGAAGTAAATAACACCATCTTCTTGCGCAGAATCAGATGAATTCCTTTCTTGTTGTTATTGTTGTTAATTCTTGTCACTAGCCCCGTGTAATTGGGTGTGTGTTGAACTTGTTTTGATAGCGTGTGTCACTGTGATATCTGTACTAAGGTGTGTATTTGTAATTGAGGTAGGATTTATAGTGTTTGTAGCTGAATTAGGGGCAGGGATGTTAAACAGCTATGCCCAAGATCGCGGGTTCAAACCCGGCAAAAGTGGTCAGATTTTTTTAAGAGCGTTAAAATCCTTCATTATGCCTTTATTCGGGGGAGAAGTAAACCAGGTGGGTCCATGTCATGAAAAAGAACCTACCACTACAATTGATAGTGTGTAGCTAAATTTGTAGGTTATTTGGCTAGAAACGCTCTATCGAGTTCCAACGTTCACCGCAGGGAGTCAGTGAGGTCTGGTAGCGAAAGTTGGAACTACTTGAAAATGAACTCGCCCAGTTTCATTAATCCTCATTCATTTCATCTCATTCACACGTGATGGTACTTGTAGCTCACCCCATGGGTGTCCGCATAGAAGCAGCTATTCCCCTTTCACGAAATGATTGCCGGCGGTCGAGATGGGAACTATTCTTTGTTTACTTGTGTCACACGTCACACTGCTTCGTAGACAGGTACAGTTGCGCGTGTAGGATATGACTCAGCTCCAGTAACTGTCCGTGGTGAGATGTGCTCCTGTGACACTTACCTGCGCTTCTAAGAAAGGTAGCGCGCGCAATGCTGCTTGACTTATGTGCAGACTGCACTCTGTCATCACTGTGTCCTCCTCTTTACCCCGCGGGGCTCCTGCTACAATAATCAACAGACGGTGGCGCCGCCATGCTCAGCGGCAATCAAATCTTAAATGGGCAATACTAACTCTGACGAGCCGAACTTGTCCTCGGACACTCCCGGCACTAAAGGCCATACCGGTACGCTTAATAAATAAATGGTGCCGATATTTGAACCTCCTATCTCCGAACTTCCTGCAGCTACCCATCATAGTCGTGGTGCACGTACGCCGCCGGGTAGATGATTTCCTGAACGATAATGATGACATTTGTTGTTTTAAGGGGCCTAACATCGAGGTGATCGGCCCCTAACATTCCTGAATAAACGTACAGTAACACAGAACAGAAGGAGGTATTTTAACACGTCATTTTCTATTTGAGGTTTGTTAGCAGAACTTATTTGTATGATTTATTAATAGAAACGAACTCCCAAAACTGAGCAAATCCAATGAAAGTGCAGTATAAATATCCTGTTAATCCTAGCCGACTTTGTCAAAGGAACAGCATTTAGATCCCCTCTCGACATACGAAAGACGTTTTATGAATATTAGGTCTAATTTCCTGTCTTGAAATGAGATATTCTTATTGTGACGTTCATAAGCCGCTGCTTTGGTCACTGGAGTATGTCAGATGTCAGCAGTCACTCAGGAAGGCGCGGTGCGGCGTCTCACGTTGCTCAGATGTTCTTCTTTTAATAGTCAACACTTCAATGAGTGTAAGGCATTGTTCAAGTCACCAGCATGTCAACAGTTTAGAGAGACACCCCCTTCACACTGGTCGGCTATATTTATTTTCTGTAATACTGATCACAGGGGAACATTGGCAGTGTGAACATAGCTACCGTATCTTGGCAGGCGGAATCATTGTTGCAATTCTCTGGCGTGAACTAATGGTATGATAATAATAATAACAACATTGTATGGCCTCGGTTGCCGGGTGCAAGCTTTGTTGATTGAAGCCCACAGGGCAGCTTGCATGTCGAATTTATCGCTCCTTGGAGCGCTATGAAGCTCCTTGACACTATAGCGCTTTCTAGTAGAGAAAGTAGGAACTTTTTGTGTTGGCGGAAAGTCCCGAGATTAATTTTGCCATTTTGAACACGGCCTACTGAATTCAAATGGGTTCCTTAACATACTAACAATGTCTGACATGCGTACCGTGATTTTTTTCGCCTTTCAAAAATCACTTACCACGTCCAGGAGCGAACCGGCAAGCTTGGAGTTAGTAGACCGACACGTTATCCACTCATCCACCGTGGCAAGCTACAATAATAATAATAGGCCTAATAATTATAATAATATTTTAAATTCACTTATCCTCCCAGCTTTGATTCATCTACAAACTTTGCGAGGAATCATTCTTCTACCGTCGCAAGTAGGCCTACGGTCACTGGGAGCTGCTCACACTTTGTTAGGAGGAGATACAACTGGGGATGGTGAGAGGTCGACCACCCAGGTGACCGCTAACTTGGGTCTAATTAAGGATGGGTCAAAGAAGAGCGTTAAAATCCTTCAGCATGCCTTCCTTCGGAGGGGAAGTAAAGCCAGCGGGTCCATGTTATAGGCTTAAAAGAACCTACCACTACAATTGGTAGTGTGTAGCTAAATTTGTAGGTTATTTGGTTAGAAACGCTCTCTCAAGTTCCAACGTTCACCGCTATCAGTGACAGTGGCATCTCTGGCAGTCAAAGTTGGAACTACTTGAAATTGAACTTGATGGGGAGCCTACGGGTGTTCACTTGAAAATATCCCGCTATGGCCATTGGCTGCAATTCAAATATTAGGCTATTAAAGGAGAGATTTTGGAAAGAAGTCGACCGTGGACCTGTTGAAAGGGACCGTCCCGGAATTTGCCTGGGGGGGGGGGGGGGGGGGATAGAAACTACAAAAATTATATTTAGGACGGCCGAGGTGGGATTCGAACCCACGCTCTCCCGATGCCAGTGCTTTGCTATTGAAAGCTAAAATCAGCATAAATGTATTTTTAAACTAAAATTATATCCAAAATTAACCGCTAGTCCATGATAACTGGCGTGAAAAAAAATATAAAACGAGGACTGGCGCCCGGTCAAATTGACCATTTTTGTCGTAGTCGTACGGATTTTAATGAAGTAGTTTTACACCTGGTGTCTTCCTATCAACTATCACCAATATAAAATGAGGTTTATTTATATTTTTAGCCTACTTTTCACATTTTGCAAAAATGAGGAAAAAGTAGACTTATGAGATCGGGCAAATGTGTGTCTGTCTGTCTGGCTGGCTGGCTGGCTGGCTGTGTGTGTGCCCCCCCCCCCCCCTATCAACTCCTAAACGGCTGTAGCAATCGAAACAAAATTTGGTAGGAGTAAAGATCTATACCTGAATATCTCACGGCCATATTTGAAAATTATGTCAGTGCTACCAACTGCTGAAAAATCGCAATTGAAATTCGAGCTCCATGTTGGATATCTTGGAAGGTATGAATGGGAGCTATTTCAAAATTGGCACACCTATAGATAATAATATTGCAGTTTAATTTCCAGGAGGCCATACATGGCAGTGTTGCCAAAATGATTATGAGCCTGCTGATAGGACCAATTTTTAAATGCATATAACATCTACACTATCCATTGGAATTCAACCAAAATTTGTATGTGCTATGTGTAGAAACTGATATGACTGAGCGTATTCTTAAGAGCCTCCAGGGCTGCCAACTGTTAATAAATGCTCTCAATTTTTTTTATCCAAATACCCATATATCAGAAAGTATGCAAGCCGACAGCTTTAAACCATGCACACGTATAGTACCTGACATTCTATATTAATTTGGAGTAACTTATATACGCCAGTGCTGCCAACATGATTCTAAGCCTGCTGATAGGTCCAATTTTAAAATGCAAGTAACTTCTATACTAACTAATGGATTTCATTCAAAATTGACACAACAATAGATCATATTATTTCAGATTATTTCTGAGCAATACATGTATGTCATTGTTGCCAAAATGATTTTACGCGCGCTGTTAAATCCAATGTCTAACAGCATGTACCGTCCATGCTATCCATTGGACTTCAACCGAATTTTGTATTCTGTACCTCAAGAAATGGAACTAAGAATATATTCAGTCACCAGGGCTGCCAACTGTAGTTCTCTATTAGGCTACGTTATGCCAGGTAGTCTATACAGTATTTCGAACTAATTAGAAATGTCGATATTACCAACTTAATTTCGTCATTATTCTAGATAAATCCATATAAATTCATCATTGGCATGAATCTTAAATTTTAAGAAAAGTAGGCTCCTTAGTTCGTCACGGAACTTCTTGTTTCAAATTAGACATGCAGAAAAATGACAATAATTTTCGCAGCAGTATAACTGGCCTTGGTGGCAGAGCAGTCATCTGAGTTTTTTTGAACAAAGGATTTGATGAGCAAGGTGTCCCTACACCCTAAACAAGAATATGAGCCAAAATAGGTGGATTTTCTTCCGTATTTCTTACAGATTGTTCTGACGAACGTAAGCCGAAAATTGCCATGCGAGGACTGGCGCCATGGGTAAATCTGTCCCGACCAGAAATATTATAGAAATAACTTGAGTGTTCAAACATCTACGGACATGTTTCTTTTGCAGGGTAAAGTTCAAGGCTATGAAGGAAGGTAGAGTAAGAGACAGGAAATAAGGGCTGACCAAAACGAAAATATAGACCATTATTTTGTCTCGGGTCGAAAATAGCCATGCGCCAGTCCTCGAGGGTTTACAAGTCTCTCACACTTCCTCCATGTGAAAATTTGCACTGCGAGGTCATCTGTTTCAGTGTACTGAACACAGCAAATCTCTGTGAGCATCTCCGCCAGAAGCCTAAATCAATTCCTTATTTTTGATAGCGTCACGACGTAGCCGTGCAAGTTGAGTCACACACCCCAGAAGCTGAAAGTTCGGAGATTGAAGGTTCGAATCTCGGCGCTGGATGCGGCCATCCTGAGCATGTATTTTCCCCAAATTTTCCCGCACCTCTTCCTGGAAAACACCGATGTCGTACTGTGGTTGACGTCTCGAGTATAACTTATACCCGGAGGAAGTGTGGAAAACCCCCAGGAGAAAAATAGGCTTCATTATTTAGGATGGTTGTTGTCAGCACCGGGATTCAAACCTCCCATCTCCGGACTTCTAGATTCATACCTTTAACCCGCGAGGACTGACCCATGAGTATTTTTGAGCCGAGGCATAAATAGTGCTCTATATTTTCGTTTTGGTCAGCCCTTATTTCCTGTCGCTTACTGTACCTTCCTTCCTAGCCTTGAACTTCACACTGCAAAAGTAACATGTCCTTTACCTTGTGAACACCCAAGTTATTAGCCTACTTTCGATTTTTGCAAAAAATGAAAGTAGACTTATGAGATCAACACAGGGCGAAAAAAGTGTGTCTGTCTGTGTGTGTGTATGTGTGTGTGTGAGTCTGTGTGTGTGTGTGTGTGTGTGTGTGTGTATGTGTGTGTGTGAGTCTGTGTGTGTGTGTGTGTGTGTGTGTCTGTGTGTGTGTGAGTGTGTGTACTCTGAAAGTCTGTCCCCCCTATCAATTCGAACACGGTGAATGCGAATTGAACGAAATTTGGTACAAAGGTAGCACTAGCAAAGGACACCTCAGTGTCATGTTTTATACCGCCGCCATCTTTACTAAAACTGAATGGCGGCCACTCAAACGTTCAAAACGTAAAATCAAATAACGACTAACCAAATCATCCGATCTCTACCAAATTTGGTAACAACATACCTTCGTATAGGATGCGTCTTGTGACCAAACTACAAGGTCTTCCGCCATACCATTTCAGGATGGCGGCCGTGCGAATTATGCAAACTTTATAATCCATATCATGGGACCCACCAGTTCCGATTATCGAGCCGAGAATCGTTTTAACTGTTCTAAAGGAAGAGGCACGTTCGAAATTAAAAGTTTATTTTGTAATACTATAGTGCAGACGTGATTTTAAAAAGCTGAGCTGATTTAGTAATAAGACAAGACGGCAGCGGATATCTTGTGCCTGACTTATATTTCACTAATTTGAGTATTGCATGCAATATAGCGTACTGATATAAAATAAATAAACTTTGTATGAAATGCTTTATATATAAATAATATACTCCAGTGATGAAATCGTTTAGTATAAATCACTATTTGCTAACAAGTTCTATGTAAATCATTTTATATAGAACGATATTCGTTGACACAATTAGCTCAGTGGTAGAGCGTTAGCCTATCGCTCAAATGCCTATGGTTCAAACCCGATCAGAGCTAGTTTTTTTTTGCTTGAAATTTTATATGTTTATTGTTTTGTAATGACTCAGATGTTTTAAAATTAAGCGTTATATTGTGCATATTATGGTGTAAAATATATATTTAATTAAAACATAATTCGCCAGCAGATTTACTCGAGACATCTAGCTGCCAAAATGGTACTTATTGACTTCCAGATTTTATTGAAAAGTTTCTTCTTTTGGCCGCTAGAATGCACTCGCTCTGTTAGGATTATATTGTTAGATATTTCACCACTAGATATCACGACTAGTCTACGTGGGGCTCCATTGATTACTATACCATTGGCATTCTATGCGCATCGAATTTGAAGAATGACAAGATGATACTACGATACATTTTTACTTTTTATTTTAAAGGGTTTGTAACAGCCTATTGTGCGTTATTTGAAAATGTTAATTGAAGTAAAGAACAAAACGATTTCACATAGTATCTGAACTCTACCGTTGGTGCTAGTTCAGGATATTAATTAATACTTTTATTTCAGCCAAATAGCAATCGAAAATATCCACATAGTTGGTATACACACGTCTCTGTAGGGTCATGGAAAGATTTGTTAATTCAATTAGGGTTGTGAAAGTCATACGCAGCCAGACGTGTAAAGACATGCCTCAACTCAAAGTTGGATGTTGCCCGAGTCAGGCCGATTATGTAATAATAATAATAATAATAATAATAATAATAATGTTATTGGTTTTACGTCCCTTTTAACTACTGTTGCTTTTAGAGACGCCAGGGTGCCAGAATTTTGTCCCGAAGGGGATCTTTAACGTGCCAGTAAATCTACTAACACGGCTCCCTCGCATTTGTGCACCCTCAAATGCCAGGTGACTGCGCCAGGATACGAACCTGAAACATACGGTCCAGCAAGCGAGAACGTTACCGCTGAGCCACGCCGCCAGTCCGGTCGATTATGTCTCCAGATCCATAACATTCTTTAGATACTTCTTATCTTTCTTTCTTTCTTCAATGATGGTAGCAGTTTTTATCTAGGTTGTGGCGTTTGGTGGAGGTAAATCGGTTCTAAGGTCTTCAACAAAGAATAGTTCTATTATACTCTTTGATAATAACAACGAGTTATAACTATACTCATACATTTAGGAGAAAGTAGGCTATATGTTCTTTACTGAACATCTTGTTTTTATATTATTTACGATAGGGTCAGATTTACGCATGGCGCCAGTCATCGCGTGATAATTTTCGGCTTACATTAGTTGGGACAATAAGGGGGATTATCCACCTATTTTGATTCAGCACAATAACATAGCTCACGTTCTTGTTGATCCATGTTAAGTTCTAGAGACACCTTGATCATCAGCTCCTTTCTTCAAAAAAAATGAGTGCTTTCCCGCCACTTTCACGGCCAGATATAGGCTACTGTCACGAAAATGATTGTGTTTTTTCTGCATGTTCAATTTGAAAAAGATATAAATGATCCTCATTTTATACTGGGAATAGTTGATAGGAAGACACCAGGTGTAAAATTACTTCATTAAATTCCGTACGACCACGACATAAAGGGAGTGGGTCAAAACGACCCGGCGCCAGTCCTCGTGTGATATTTTTTCACGCGAGTTCTCAAGGGTTAAAATGCAATGTTGGCTTGGAACAACAAGTGACATTACTGTAATAGATATCGGATACTTGATACACTAAATACGATGATAGAACAATGAAATGTGTCCCCGTAGCCATCACAATAATAATGAGGCGCCACACCACTGCTCGTCTGTCGGCGCGGCCTACCTAAACATGCTGACTCTGTAGCTTAGAAATAATAATTGCCGATTGGTTTAAAATATGTAGTGTACCGTGTCCAGGGGACTCTTCGTCCGTGGGAAAGACCAGTCTACGTCATTTGTCGCTCAAGGGACAGAGCAATGCCTAGTTCTAAAGGAAATGCGGCATAAAATAAAGAGAATTCCTGCCAATATTAAGCTTAGTTTACTGCTCATAGAAAAGTGAGGCTTTAGCTATTGTTAGAGCCCTGCGTGGATAAACAAAACCTTATCCGCATCCGCACGGCTGTAATCCGCATCCGCCCCGCAACCACACGACTTTTATCCGCATCCGCACGTTTATCCGAATCTACTGGCATTACAATAATAGTTGTCATTAGATAAAGTATTAAAGCAACACATTTAGACGTATGAAGGGAAAGTTGTTCCCCTAGGCTATGTATGTCATGTGCTATGATTAAAATGAATGTTACACAGCCAGAATTGCAACCCTGTACAGTTCGGGGTGTTAGTTGTGCTTAGTGACATAATTTGAATGAGATTAGCGTAAATCATGATCTTACATTTAACATGAAACAAAAACAAAAAGACAAAAATATATATGTTATAAACAACCGGGTGCTAGTGATGATATCAACAAGTTCGGATTGTATTCTAAAAACTATCCGAAAATTTACTCCAAACATTATCCGCAGCTTATCCGCAATCCACACAGCCACGCAAACTATATCCGCATGGCGAAAAATGTTGCGGATATCCGCATCCGCGCAGGGCTTTCTATGGTTCACTCACTTTCCTCGATTACGAGCGGCGACTCAATCGCATGCGCCGACAATAACACTATTGTTGGCTGCTGACCAACAGCTGACGATTCTTGACCAATAGCATGCTTCCTCTATCTCTCCACGTGGACTCCAAAGTCCGGTCCTGCTGCCTAATCGCGTGTCAGGTGTCCAGCGTTGCACAGCTGCACGTAGTTCTGTCCAGTCAAGAATGCATCAATTGAAATCTCTCATTGTTTTCATTTCTCAAAGTGATGTTTTCCAAGGTTATTTCTCGTGTTATTGATGACTTTCTAAAGATAATTTCTGGTCAGAAAAGGTATCATACTGTAATGTAACAGTAGGCTCTACTGTAGGCTATGTCTACGGGGGAGCGGATGTGGTAAGATGGCTATTTTTCGAATAATTTCGAATATAAATATTTTATTCGAATATAGTTCTACAATTCGAAGTATTCGCACATTCTAATTTCCAAGTGATTCGAACATTCAAATTTGAAAATATTGACATTGGTGCAATAACCGGACTTTTCAGTCAATCATCGAATGAATCGTCGAACAAGTTGAATAATTTTAACGTTCTAATAAAAACGTAGAAACAAAGAGAAAATAAAGCTTAAAGGGGAAAAGAAAGAAAGAAAGAGAGAGAGAGAAAGAAATTAAAAAGAAAGAAAGGAAGAAAAAAAGAAAGAAGGAGCGAACGGTAGAAATGCTCAAAACTCAGCAATTTTTCTAGGTTTATGCCGTGTCTTGTGTGTGGTTTCGCCTAGGAACAGCAAGCTGGCTCATCAGTGGCCTGTGTGAGTCCGGGCACGGTCATCAAGAGCGCACTGATGAGCCAGCTTGGTGTCCTAGACGAAACCCCACACAAGACACGGCATAAACCTAGAAAAATTGCTGAATTTTAATTCACTGCCCGTGAAAGCCAATATGCCATCTTTAAGTGATGCTTCTTTTGAATTAGGCTACATTTATTTATTCTACAAGGATCTATCAGGCTGAACGGGGAAGGGGTTAACCTCCAACCGATCCCTTGGATTCGCCGCTGCTTCGAACAACTCGCACACTGGACATATTACTTTACTTTGCTGTATTTATTTATCTTCTTCGAATATTAAATTATTGTGAACTGTTCGATTTAATAATCAGTTAATCACCAATTCAAAACACGGAAGCAGGCTACTACGAATGTTTGAATGATTCGAACAACCGAAGTATTCGGACATCCTCATTGATCGAACATTCGAATCATTTAGGCCTATTCGGATTTAGAAATGGCAAATATTCGAAGTAGTGGAATTAATAAAATATGCCTATTCGAATGATATGTAGACTACATCCCTAATGAATATCTCGGTGATGATAGATGTTAAGGCCAGACCCTCTTCCTGACGCCATCCACAATGGAGGAGATAATAATAGATGACTTAAACTGGACAAGGAAGGTTGATGATGATGTTAATTGTTTTTTGAGGGCCTAACATCTAGGGTATCGCCCTCAAGGACAGGCATGGAAGTGGTCTTGACCCATTAGCCTAGAAGGTAGACTACTGGGTGTCCGGACAGTTCCCCACACTGACACTTCCACACACTGCCCAAAATACTGACACTTCCACACAGTCCTTGGACGTGGCTACCTGTTTAATGACTCAGAAATAATCTCGACTGACATTTCCACACACATCTCCCCTCTCCCCCAAGGCTACTATGGAAAAGATCAAGTTGACTACTTCGTTGACAACTGGCTAGATAACCAAGACATTCCAATCGAGATGTGGAACTGCCACCAAGCACGACACAGGACAACGATTGCTGTTGAGGGCTGGAACAACCGACTCAACAATATTGTCGGGAGACCTCACCCCAAATTAAAAGAGGTTGTCAAAGTGTTCAAGACGGAAGCTGAGAAGACAAACTGCGCATATGTAAAGGCCGAGCTCAACATGGAAGGGAAAAAAAGAAGACGAAAATATGTCAAACTGGACGGACGGATTGAGAACATTCAGAAAAAGTTCGAAAATGACAAAAATACGAACAGTTTTGTGAAGGCAAGTTGCCTATTCACAGAAAATGGAGTAGGTTAATATTATTGTTGAACAAATATGACAAAAACAAAACAAAAATACATAAAAAATACAAAACAACTGACGAAGCCTAGAAAGCTGATTTTAAACACGCCAAAATGATAACAACACCAAACTGATCGGTTTTGTTATTATTTTGCCGGTCCACAGCCTGGATAAAGTGTGATGGAAATCAGACTCTGCATTTATTTTATTTTGATGGTAATTACACTACATCAGAATTATAATTTCGAGACCGTGGTATGTAATGAAGTACATAGACCGAGCGCTTTTCTTCACTCCAAATGAGTATTATGTTAAGGTGCATTGTCACAGGTGCGGCTGTAACGATGATCACTGAAGCCTATAGCCTTAGGGGTGGGGAGATGTGTGTGGAACTGTCAGTCGGAAATATTTCTGAGTCATTGAACAGGTAGCCGCGTCCAAGGGCTGTGTGGAAGTGACAGTATTTTGGGCAGTGTGTGGAAGTGTCAGTGTGGGGAACTGTCATGTAATCGACTACTGTACCTGCATTAACCTGCAGTTGAAAATGAGAAACCACGGAAAACCATTTTCAATACGGAATAGCCTGTTCTCATTGCCTCTAAGCCTCCCGGTAATTAACTTATGGGAATCAATAATTAAAATGCTGATGTCTTAACTAACATAAACCATGTGTGATAGGCCAAGACAGTCCTTGTTTTATGACAAACAGGACAGGCACGAGGACAGCGTATGTGCCATTGCGAGATGATGCCATGACTTGAGAGGTTGGTTGGTTCCTCAGTTTAGGGGCTGCGACAACGCGGTCATGTAGCCTACTGTACTTTGGGTGCGTGTAAAATCTGACTGATAAAAGGTGTTAATTGTGATGACTGTATTAGTCTGTTTTAATTCAAGTAAGGACTGTAGACGATAATTTCAAGTAGGCTAGTTCCTACTTTCGCTACCAAATGCTACCGTCCACGACACCTAGCTGTGAACTTCACTACTACTAGATGCCATCACAACCAACAACTGGTGACGAACGTTGGAACTTAAGAGCATTAATCAAACCTAACCTACAAATTTTGGCTTCTCACAAGTGTAGTTAGTGGAATTTTCTTTTTCATGCCATACATCTATGATATGGGACCGCCGGCTTTACTTCCCCTACGAAGGAAGGCATACTGAGGGATTTCTAACGTTCTTAAAAAATCCGATGACTTCGGCCGGGTTAGAACCCGTGACCTTGGGCATAGAAGCTCAGCATGCTACCAACTACGCCACCGAAGCCGCCGACTAGAGAGGTGCCATTGGAAGTAGGCTACATAGCAAAATACTAGAGAGATCTTATCTCATGTGTAGGTTAAACATCTAATTTTTCATGGGGTTTTCATCTCCTGTATATTATTTCACTAAGGATTACGAACAGTTTGGAACACATAGCCATAACGGAATCATATAGTCTAACTGAGCATTTATTAGAAGCATCAAGACACGAGATTTGTGGCAAATCCGTAAATCGTCATTTCATGACTCAGAGTAATGATTATACCGACTTACTTATAGCCTAATGAGTTTCCGAAGTTCCACTTTCATCCGCCTCGGGAGGCATTGTGCTCCGACTGTGGAATGGTTAGCTATCTCTTTATTCCTCATTTCCATCTGCCTCGGGAGGCACTGTGCTCCGATTGTGGAATGGTTAGCTATTTCCCTATTCCTAATTTCCATCCGCCTCGGGAGGCACTGCACTCCGACTGTGGAATGGTTGTATATCTCCTTATTCCTAATTTTCTGCAAACTACTCATAAACAAACCTAATACAGTTTTGCTTAATCTTAATAGCAGCACAGCCATTATAGACATATTTCGTACGAAATTATAATACAGTATAGGCTACTAAGCTTCTGAACTTCCACTTTCATCCACGCGGGAAGCTACTTCGCTCACTCAAGATTTATTATGGAGCTACTGCGCTATCCACCATAGGGTCTTTTATGGAAACTATATAGGCCTTCAATTAATTAGAAGTGTGCAAAGCACCTAACAAGTAATTGCATATTTCATGAGTTAATGCTAGTTTAGAACAAACTTATCATGGTCTTAGAACAGGTTTGCCTGACAGGGCCACCACGGGCTTTAAAGTTTAAAAGTAATAAGCACTTAATTTTCAGTGAGGGCATTTTCTTGCAATTCGAATTACTTTGGCTAGATATTTGAATTGTAATCTAATATCTTATACTGTAACGGTTTTAAGTTAAATTAAACCACTACGCAAAAAAATTAACCGCCGATTTCTAATTATTATGCCGAGCAGTGTGTACGCTCAATTTTTAATTAATTAAATACTGCAGGTTTTAACAACAACTTGTTCTTAATTATATGTCTATTCACTGCCCTCACGGCAAACTTCGCAAGGGCTTTAGTAAGTTTTTGTGTGCCCCTCTGCCAAGAACCCTTTCCTTGTTAGATATTAGGCATCCTAGGTTAACACACTTTTCCACATTATCAATTAATTAAGCGTTATAAATTCCTTTTTATTTCGACAAAACTCAAAATATTATTTAACTTTTTTTTTGAATAATTAAAGCCGCAAACGGTTGAGTGAGATTCATTTTGTAGCTGAAGGTTTGACACCCACTTCAAAAGAAAAAAAAGAAACGTCCCATACATTCCTATAAACATGGGAGATGTGACAGAAACAGTGAAGGTCAGCGCTAAGCAAGGACCATATTTTGAACAAGTAGTTCCGTGAAGAACTATATAGCCTATTTTCATATATCCTACTTAGGTTAATTGCCTCTTCAACATACAAAATTTCATTTTGATTGCTGTAATAGAATCGTAGATATTGAGAACCGACTAAATATTGCGGATGGTCGCCATGTTGGATTTTTATATATGTAGGTCTTAGAGTTATGTACTGTTACATGAAGATTGTTGTGTAGGTGTAGTAGCCAATTAAAACTTCAATCGCATGATTAGGACACAAGAAGTTAAAACGAGATTTTAACATTTCGCACAGCTGCCATCTTGTGGTTATGGAAACAATTGAAAAAAAATTATGCCAGTGGATTAACATTTGTATCAGGATTTACTGTACAATGTGTTACTTCACTCGGATGGTTAAATTGCGAGAAACGACCATGTGAATATTTATACTTCGCGTCGCCGCCATGTTGAATTTGTGATCACCAGGTTATTGAAAGTCTGATAGGTGAACTTGTGTTCATAGCCCATATGAACATGAAAAAATTCAGTTTGATTGCTGTAATAGATTCGTAGATATTGAGACCCATCTAAATATTTCCGATGGTCGCCATGTTGGATTGTTATATGTATAGGCCATAGAGTCATGTACCATTAAAAGAAAATTATTGCGTAGCTTCATTATTCAAACTTTCACTTCGATCACATGATTACGACACAAAAAATAAAAACTTAATTTTAAAATTCGCACAGCCGCCATCTTGACGTTATGTAAACAATTGAACTAAATTAGATACCAGTGCATTACAATGTGTATGAACACTTCCTGTACCAAGTTTCATTGCGTTTGGATAATTAAATCGCGAGACAGGTCTATTTAATATTTTCTACTACGCTAGGCCGCCATGTTTGTTTTGTAGTTACCAGTTTTCCAAAAGGCACATAGGTGAACTTCTAGTAGTTCCCTTTATCACCGTAAAAAATCCAGGGTGATATCGGGAATAGTTTCGGAGGTATTGAATGCTGGTGAAATATTTCGCACAGCCGCCATGTTGGATTGGTGAGACGTAACAAAATTTGAAGGGCACGGTCAGGGTCGTCCGGAATAGTGCTATGAACTTACCGAGTTTCATTGAAATCGCTCCATCCGTTTAGAAGTTATTAGGGGGACACACACCTCTCATTCACACACACACACGCACGCACACACACACACGGACAAAAGCGCCATAGACCTCACACTCATTAGAGGGTTTGTTATACTGGATCATAATCTTCTGACAAGCAATGAGGCAGCGCTAATCAGGAAACACATTCCTGTAATAACGACACTCAGGACAACCATATCCACGGGAACACCAATGAAGCCACAAATGATGCGAAGGAGGTTGGAGCCACAAATACTTGAGGAGAATATTGGTAAGTTTCCACGCATACTCCATGATATTGATGAAGGACAGCTGGAAGAGGCCAAGGCGGGAATAAAACAATTCATCGAGGAAGGAAACACAGCAATGGCGAGCATCAGGAAAGCTCAAAAAATGACAACTATGTAAACGAAAAGAAGCTTTTCATTTTTAAGACATTCTTTTCTTGTATGGCCATTGGCTGCGATCAATGAAATGAAAATCCACAGCCTGCTTCCAGTCTCCGACCGGGTCAGGAATGGAATGAATGAAGCCCCCATCTAGCGGCGAGGATATGGACTGTGCCGGCTGCCGAGGCCTGACGCACTCCTCTGGGGCAATGATTAAATGAATGACAGATGAAATGAAATGATAGTGGAGAGTGTTGCTGGAATGAAATTTTGACAGGGAAAACCGGAGTACCCGGAGAAAAACCTGTCTGCCTCCGTTTTGTCCAGCACAGATCTCACATGGAGTGACCGGGATTTGAACCACGGACCCAGCGGTGAGAGGCCGGCGTGCTGCCGCCTAAGCCACGGAGGCTTGCAATAAATATATAAATAATCCTATTTTTTTCCAAAATTGAAAATAGGCTAAAAATGAGGAAAAAGTAGACTTATGAGATCGATCCAGGCAAACGTGTGTCTGTCTGTCCTTCTGAAAGGAAGGAAGGAAGAATGTAGTTTTACGTGACCGTGAATCTTGTGATTATGAGCCACGGGACCTCCTTTTTACGTGGAATCCGAACCACAGGACATGGCATTTCACTTCGAAAATCTCACATGCATTGACCGGGAATCGAACCCGGGCCGCCTTGGTGAGAGGCATACAGCTAGTCCGCTGAGCAACCACGCCCCGAGACTGTCCTTCTGTCTGTCTGGCTGTCCCCCTCCTATCCACTCCTAAACGGCTGCAGTAATAAAACAAAATACCTGAATATCTCAATGCCGTATTTGAAAATGATGTCAGTGCTACCAACTGCTGAAAAATCGCAATTGAAATTTGAGCTCCATGTTGGATATCTTGGAAGTTATGAATAGGACCTATTTCAAAATTGGCAAACGTATTCATAATAATATTTTAGTTTAATTTTCAGGAAGCCATACATGGCAGTGTTGCCAAAGTTATTCTAAGCCTGCTGATAGGTCCAATTTTTAAATGCATATAACTTCTACACTATCAATTGGAATTCAACCAAATTTCGTATGCGCTATGTGTACATAAACAGATATAACTGAGCGTATTCTTAAGAGCCAACAGGGCTGCCAACTGTTAATAAATGCTCTCAATTCCTTTTATCCAAATACCAATATATCAGAAAGTATGCAAGCCGACAGCTATTAACTAAGCACACATATAGTACCTGACATTCTATATTAATTTGGACTAACTTACATTCGTCAGTGCTACCAACATGATTCTAAGCCTGCCGTGAGTTCCAACTTTAAATACATGTAACTTCTATGTTTGGATTTCAACCACATTTCGTATGTGCTATGTGTAGGACCATAACAGATATATGACTATGCGAATTCTTAAGAGCAACCAGGACTGCCAACTGTTATTAAATGCTGTCTCCACTTTTTACCCTAATATTAATATATCAGAAAGTATGTAAGCCAACAGCTTGAAAATTTGCACACGTATAGGACCTGACATTCTAGATTAATTTGGAGAAACTAATATACGTCAGTGCTGCCAACATGAATCTAAGCCTGCTGATAGGTTCAATTTTAAAATACATGTAACTTCTATACTAACTAATGGATTTAATTCATAATTGGCACAACGATAGATCATATTATTTCACATTATTTCTAACCAATATTCTACATGCATGACATTGTTGCCAACATGATTTTCGCGCGCTGTTAGATTCAATGTTTAACTGCATGTAACGTCCATGATATCCATTGGACTTCAACCAAATTTTGTATTCTGTACCCTAAGAGATGGAACTAAGAATATATTCAGTCCCCAAGGCTGCCAACTGTAGTGTTCTATTAGGCTACATTATGCCAGGTAGCCTATACTGTATTTCGAACTAATTAGAAATTTCGATATTACCGACTTATATTCGTCATTATTCTAGATAGATCCATATGGATTAATCATTGGCATGGATCTTAAATTTTAAGAAAAGTAGGATCTTTAGTTCGTCACGGAACTTCTTGTTTCATAAATGAAAATAGGCTAAAAATGGAAGAAAATAGTTACGTTTTGATTTTTGAAAATTTAAAGCAGGCTTCTAATAGAAAAATGCCTGTGTGTCCTTCGAAATATAGGCCCTACTGTCGACCAAAGTATTATGTGCACTCGAGTTTGAAGGTTGTTTGTGAAGTAACCAATAGACCTACGTAAAATCCAATAGACTAACATCATCATTTTCGTCGTTCTATTCTACGTTAGTTCATGTAGGTTTGGAATTTTTAATTTATATTTTAATATTTTTTATTGCAGTTGGAACACAAAAAGTGCACGTTTTTAAGCGTGTTTCAACCATGCGTCACATTTACGAATTATTATCTCAAAAACCCGTCATCAGATCGAATCCAAATTTTAACACAATATACATTGGAATGTTGTATAACTGGTTTATTAATTTCAAAATTGTGTGTCGCCAAGAAACAAAGTTGTTATCATTTTTGTAAGGTAACTTTTTCTTGGCTCGGGGTGGTTGGAAAATATAGTTCTTGGTTGCATTGTAATCCTTATACATCGAAAAGTTATGCTGTATGACTGTGAAATACGTAAATTAATTCACTTATTTTATATAGGTTTGTATTTCTACGGGGAAATAACACATGTTTCACCTGCTAGCCGCTCCGGCAAAAGCTGTACAGCGTTGCCGAAATGGTGCCCACACGCATCATGGCGCGTCTCGCTCGGAAGTGATGGGCTCCATCTCAGCAACGCTGTACAGCTTTTGCCGGAGTGGCTAGCAGGTGAAACATGTGTTATTTCCTCGTACAAATACAAACCGATATAAAATAAGTGAATTAATTTACGTATTTCACAGTCATACAACACAACTTTTTGATGTATAACGATCACAACGCAACCAAGAACTACATTTTCCCACCACCCCGAGCCGAGAAAAAGTTACCTTAGAAAAATGATAACAACTTTGTCTCTTGGACGCACAAAATTGTGAAATTAATAAACCAGTTATACAACATTCCAATGTATATTGTGTTAAAATTTGGATTCGATCTGATGACGGGCTTTTGAGATAATAATTCTTAAATGTGACGCATGGTTGAAACACGCTTAAAAACGTGCACTTTTTGTGTTCCAACTGCGATAAAAAATATTAAAATATAAATTAAAAAATCCAAACCTACATGAACTAACGTAGAATAGAGCGAAGGAAATGTTGATGGTATTGAATTTTATGTAGGTCTATTGGTTACTTCACAAACAACCTTCGAACTCGAGTACACATAATACTTTGGTCGACAGTAGCCTATAGGCCTATAATTGTACAAGATTTATGACAGGCACAGTTATAAAATTGAAATCGTTATTGTTTTGGCTCCTTGAGCTGTAGCTTTTGTTCCTCTTTAAATCTGTCTGACACAAATGCCGTAACAATTACCTTAGTGGTGACAACGGGGAGGTATTTGGTAGGGAAACGAACAGTTCCACCTGAACGAGTTTGAGCAACTTTGACTCGAGTTGGCACTGATGGTTTTCACTGGTAATCAGGTGATCATAGCAATAGCACACTTAACAGGAGGAGGATTAAAGTCACTGTCTGTCCATAGAAACAGTTTGTTCACCGTGAGCTGTGTCGACTACAAAAAGTAGGGCGGGAAATCACCTTGAATGGTCCAGCCTACTGGCGTGAGTGGTTTGCGATAGGCATCATGCGAGGAACTGAGGAGGTCGGAGTGAACAAAAGGACGCTTTGCTGAATGGTAATGGCCGTAAGGACCGAACATCGTCTTTTAGCTTGATGGTGAACAAGGGAACTTCTGTTGTAATGATACCTAATTTGTTTTCTCATATGTTCGAAAAATGGTAACTAATGTGTAAGCTAGTGGATGGTTGGTTGGTTCTTTAGTTTAGGGGCTGCGACAACGCGGTCATGTAGCCCCGTGTACTTTGGGTGTGTGTAGAATCTGTCTGATAACCAGTGTTAATTGTTATGGCGGTATTAGTGTGTGTTGTCAGTTGTTTTAAATTCAAGTAAGGACTGTCGACAATAATTTCAAGTAGTTCCTACTTTTGTCACCAACTGCAATCGTCCACGTCACCAAGTTTGTGTACTTGACCACTAGATGGCATTGCAGTCAGCACCTGGTGGCGAACCATGGAACTAATAGAGCATTATCAATTCTAACCTACAAATTTTGGCTTCACACAAGTGTAATTAGTGGAAGTTTTTTTTCATGCCATAAATCTATGACATGGGAGTGGCTTTACTTCCCCTGCGAAGATAAGTTAGGTCTACTGAGGGATTTTTAACGCTCTTAAAAAATCTGACGACTTCCGCCGGGTTTGAACCCGCGATCTTGGGCATAGAAGCTGAGCATGCTACCAACTGCACCACTAAGCCAGTGGAGAGTGTCAATTAAAACTGTCCAACACAAATGTTGTATAAATTATCAAAATGGCATTGAGGTGGCCAATAGTTTGCCGTGGATTGTAAGGAGGATGCTAGAAAAATATAAGAGACGCTAGTCCTATAAGAAGTTTTCTGGAAGAAAGAATAAATTAACATCAGGTAACCTATCTACTGATTGTACTGATTGGTCAAATACTGTATAGCCTATTACCGGAAACAAAGAATCAACAATTGAAGGGTAGGTACGGACGAAAATGGATCACGGGCACATTAGGCCTAATCAGGAGAGCAAATTGAAAGTTCGAAAACACAAATCGATCAGAATTTCAGAACTATAGAATTTAGCCTATGTCTTGATAATATCAAAGAACCATGTTTGGAGCAAACATTGTTACACAATTTGTTAATTAATGTTTACACTACTCAATGGACCCTAATTGGGGAGCGTGATGGCGCAGTGGCTTAGCTTCTCGCCATTCACCCGGACGGCCGGGGTTCGAATCCCGGTGACAGCGGGGTGGAATTTTCACCTGAAAAATCACGTGGCGTCAGGAAGGGCATCCGGCCTTTAATCCCCGGCCAAAACCAAAATGAGTCTGGTTGGCTCCGGCGACCCCAATTAATTGGGAAAAGCCGAAGAAATGGACCCTAATTGTTTTTCGCTGCAATCATACAAAACAAAAAAAATAATGTCCCATTGTGTGACCAAAGTCTACAGTAACTGTTTGTAGGGCAAACATGATATTGAATAATATATTGTTAGAAAATGCTCAGTTAACAATAAACAATTAACATTAATTTCTATAACAATGGAATTAATGTTTTAATTATCACTCTAATAATTGTCTAATAATAAAATAATAATAGACTAATAATAATACCGGTGATAGTAATATTTGCATCACGTAATTTGCTTCCCTGAATACTGAAAAGAATATTTAATAACAAAAAACAAATTTCTAGTGGTGTGATTGCTGTTGTTAGGGGGGCCTTGTTTCATAGGCTACAACGCTCAAATATATCAACGGTAGGCTATATTTCCCAAGTGCTTGATAAAATGTGGCAATTTCTGTTTTTTTTTTTTTTTTTTTTTTTTTTTTTTATCGTGGACGCTGATCTTTTCCCCCTGAACCCTTCAAGTACCGAACAAAAGAAGAAAAATTCTTTCGATTTACAATAGTGGAAAAAATACAACATAGGTTTTCAGATTAGAAAATGTTCTGCACAATCAAAGATATGAAATGATGTCCTAATTGTGTGCATTTAGAAAATTTAAATAATTCATCTTAGAAAGATTTATTAGTAGCCTATCGCAGCGAAATTATAAAGATTATTTCTAGGGCGCCGCTTGAAAAACAATCCAAGTGTGTATCTCCCCGTGGTACTCTGCCTCGTACGATCAAGGGAGATCACGCTCAATCCGCTTTATTAGAACTGGGTGGACTGAAGGATAATTAAAATTATAAATAGCTTGAAGCATGCAGGGCATTGATTACTGCAGCAATACATTCACTTTGGAAGTATGTAAATGTTTAATATCTCCAGTAGAATTATCTCTGGAGCAACACCTAATAAATAATAGCATAATTTGATTGGCATCAGTGCTACGACAGCGATTTGTCCCACCCCGTTCCCACGTGGTAGGCCGCTTCAAACCCCGCCCCTTGTTGTAGGCCCCGCCCTTGAGCGGCGCCATGCTTGGTCCAGCCAATAGCGAGCTGGCGGGCTGCACCGGGCCCCGCTTCTTCAGGCAGGATGTTGTGGGGCACTCAGTCAGAGTCTGACAAGCAGGCGATACGGTGGTGTTTTCTACGTGCTTGGTTATGGTGTGTCGGGAGTGCTGCAGTGATCATCAAACCCAAGAATAGTCTGTCGTACCCGCCCCCGCCCCCATGCTGGCAGGACCTCCTGCCTCCGGCGGCGGTCTACTGCACCACCAGCAGATGACGCCAGAGCTGCCCATGCACCACTTCCAGCCAGCGCCGCCTCACCAGCACTCACCACCGCCCGGTGCCAGCATGAGCCCTCTGCTACCCAGCTTTGGTTTCACGCAGGAACAAGTGGCGTGCGTGTGCGAGGTGCTACAGCAGTCTGGAAATATCGAGAGGCTGGGACGATTCCTTTGGTCACTACCAGCCTGCGAGAAACTGCACAAGAATGAGAGTGTTTTGAAAGCGAAGGCGATCGTCGCCTTCCATCGCGGCAACTTTAAAGAACTCTATCGTATCTTGGAGAGTCACCAGTTCTCCGCGCACAACCACCCCAAGCTGCAAGCGCTCTGGTTGAAGGCACACTATGTGGAAGCAGAGAAGCTACGGGGGCGGCCGTTAGGTGCCGTGGGTAAATACCGTGTACGCCGGAAGTTTCCCTTGCCTCGGACCATCTGGGACGGCGAAGAAACCAGCTACTGCTTCAAAGAAAAGTCGCGGTCTGTTCTACGAGAGTGGTACACGCACAACCCGTACCCCAGTCCTCGGGAGAAGCGAGAATTGGCGGAGGCTACGGGGTTAACCACCACGCAGGTGTCCAACTGGTTCAAGAATCGCCGTCAGCGAGATCGCGCCGCAGAGCAAAAGGACGGGTCAGTACCTCATATTCCTGCATGTCAAGTAGTTTAGTCTTCTCACTGTTTAGGGGCTCCCCTGTTTTGCAATCCCTCCCCGAGAATTGTTCTTTAATACGCCCCTCATTGAGAATATGAGAGATTAGTGATTTCGGTCGAAGGGGGTGTGTAATGAGTGAAAGCTGGCCATAGGAGGATTGTTTTTATACGCCTATTTTAATTTTTGCCTATAGGTCTATTTAGACCAAGCAGACAGCTCCAATTTCTATATTTTACGTTGATGTGAATTAATTTTTATACCGGTATATTTTATTGTTTTATGAAGTTCAATAATGAATCGATCATATAGCCAATTTATGTAGAACATGATGAAATACACTTATAACTAAAGACAACACAAACACCCATGACCGACGCCGGACTCAAACCGATAACAGATGCGTTGCCAATGGGCCCCATGCACTCTTGCTCTTCCAGCGAGATTCCCGCAAATAGGTATACGATGAAGAGGAAACAGAAATAACATATTACAGGATGTTCACACTAACGGGACAAACATAATATAATCCCAATGAATAGCTTACGGTACGTTGTTATTACCGTATCACCCTACTAGGCTAATCATGGGAATTACAGCAGTGCATGTGATGTGTTTAAGCGGCAGGATATAATGGAGTACTATTAACGCGGCTACTCATCGCGTAAGAATGGCATGAACGATGTGATTGTCCACTCGTGCTTAGCATGTTCTATTGTACAAACATTTCTTGGCTGTAAATATGTTTATCATCTAGAGAAATTTATTTAGAACTTTTATTGAACCAGGAAAATCATCTTAACGTATTTAATTCATTCAATCTATCGGTGACTTGCTCTAGTTTTGAGCCAGAAGAATTGATAAACTACATTACTTTAAAGATTGTCAGTTTAAACTAAACTCGAAGCCAGGAATGGCCCCTTTTCATGTACTGTACAACCAAACAAATGACGTTATGTGTGTCATACACATAGAAACGTTTATGCGTATTACATTGTAGCCTAGCCTGCTTATCGCTGTCACGTTGCGCTAATTTTAAATCTTTATGGCGAATTATTCTCGCACTGATTGCCTTCCTTGTGATTTCATTGAGTGTTTTCTCTTGATCACTGCAGTAGAGAAGAGATGAATGTTAGGGTAGGCTATAGACTACAGTTAGTTAATTACCCATGGCAACCCATGTGTCCCAGTTTTGCCGGGATTGAACATCCTCGATGCGCGAAAGTACCTGGTTTAAAGATTATCAATCAGCCAATGAATTTGGACCTCATGTATCAATCGAACATTGGAACATGTTGACGAACTTGTAGTACCCGTCGTTGACGGATTCTTAGAGTTGAAAATGACGCTGCAGGAGAAGGGAAGCATATGGGTTCGAGAGACGTTGTTTCCCTAGCACCCGTGGTAGGCCTACTGTGTGTTTGTGACATACCGGCGCCAGGGAGATGTCCCCACTTTTCGCACGTGTCACGAATGCCACTTCACGTTTGGGGTAAAGAGACAATGTTGTCTTCCTCCCTGGACGAACGAGTGTTAGACGATTCCAGCCTCTGTGTTAATCCCCTTTCACATGAATAATTTGTAGCCTAGTTTTATTTTACTTACGAACTTTCATACCGTCCATTCCCAGTAGTTTTGACACCATACAGATTCACATTAAACTGAGGGTATATTTGGCCATTATAGAGCTCATCCGGGATTTTTTTTAAATACCACCAAGGTTTAGCTGAAAATTCAAAATGTACAGCCAGAGATTAGGGCGTAGAAACATTGATCCTTTTTGATTGAGTTACTAGCCATCAGAACAAACTTCATACATTTATACTGTATTAACCCTCAATTCCTAAACTATGTGTGACTGACGTTGTTACTAAACATTCGTCCTAGAGACTACGACCATTGGTAGGTTAACAATTAGTTGTTACGTAATCTAGATTATAAGTGAAACTTACTGTGCTAGTCCAAGCTCTATGAACTTGCGGGGTGAGGAGAAAGAGCAGGGAAGGGTCAGGCGAGAAGAGAAGGGGCTGCCAACAGCCCACCGTGTTACTTGACATGCTCGTCTATTCCAATACTGCTAACATAGGGTCTTCTCTGAAACCAGTGTGGTGTTACGAATGAGTCAGTGAGTCACCGACCAATGTATTTGGTTCTGTACTATGCACGGACCGAGAAACCTCATCACTCGTCAACACCGTTTCTCTTAGTCCGCGATGCACATTCCTCTCGGGTTCACACAGCTTAGACTCGAGCAGTAGGTAGGCTAACTCCGCGGTACGGCTAATTCCGCAGTACTTGAAATACCCTTTCTGCAGAGATAGGCTACACCAGTGCAAAGGACGAATTCATCTCAGCAGTTGTGTTGGCTATGAATTTCGAAATGACAAATGCTACCACCTAGTGTTAAAATCGTAAAAAACTTGCGTTGTTTGTTAAGTATTTATAAAATCTCATGTATTTCGGTGCTGCAGTAGTGGTAGTAATGTAGCATCTTATTAGACTCATCATACAGTATTGCGGTTTTAGAAAAGGTATCGCGGATTTAGCACTACTGCCACTAGTATCAGCCAAAATCCCTAAAAAGTTACCAAACTCAAATTGCTTCGAAATTGTTATTTAAAGTATGCTATTAGATGATTTTTTAGACAACCCATGCCACATGGAAGTTTAAGAACTGAATGAATGTCACAAATATTTAGTAATTAAATTCCCACGTTAATTTTTGAAACCCTTTCACTTAATTTAAAATGTTCACTATCAATCCGCAAGTATTGCATATTTAGCCGAGTCCCCCTACATATAATGTACACATAGTAATATTGCATCTCTTTCAAAATATTTTCATCCAGTTTTAGCACTTTCATGTGTTATCACATCCTGGCAACCTTTGCCTGATGATCGACACATATGACCCGCAAACAGAGATGACAAAAGAACCGAGCCATGCGACGCTTCATTGAGGGACACATGACACAAATATTCCTGTAGTTCTGTGGCACGGTGTCCATAGTTTGTACTGGTAGCTTTACAGCCAAGATGCTGCTCGCCACGGTTTGAGTGTATTTCACTCTGGTTTCATTCTCAATATAACGTTAATACTACAATAAACATTCGTACTCGGCCAATGGCGGTCCTTTATCAGAGAAACAATCCATCCGAACTTATGAACATGCAATACTGG
This sequence comes from Meconema thalassinum, assembly GCA_946902985.2. Taxonomy (NCBI): domain Eukaryota; kingdom Metazoa; phylum Arthropoda; class Insecta; order Orthoptera; family Tettigoniidae; genus Meconema; species Meconema thalassinum. Next base: position 628,259,419 of record OX336390.1, on the reverse strand, counting down.
TGTTGAAAAAGCTGATGAAGGTACTGAAAATACTGTGACCCCCGCGTAAACGGAAGCTACATAATTCACAATGTTGCCAACATGCGTAGTGTCTCAGACGAATGTTTAGTAAGGGTTAAAGGGCTAAACAAGAACCCATTGAACTTCATGAGGAACGTTTCAAATCTCTAAACTATTGTTATGTCGACGATGTCGAAATGTAAATATTAGTCTATATGTCAGAAAACTGTATCATAATGAGGGTCATTTAAAACTATTTTTCATTTTGAAACAGTTTCTCCCACCAATCAGAACTCAAGTAACAGTCGTGTGACCAATTAGGTAAGGATAACATCGTATCTGCGCTGACTTCCACGGCCTTCTATTTTAAATTTCACTGCGTGGCTAGTGTCATAGTGGGGTATTTGAGGAGGCCATGGTCAAATACAAGGTATTCTCTGCGTCCCATGCGCTCTGTTCAGCACATAAAACTAGCGAAATCTCGACAGATATTTATGAATATTTATGTTCGAACATAAAATAGTTATAATTATCGTCAAACATAAACAGTCGTATGCAACTCACCTATAATGGTAATTAAGACACTCGTGTCTTAATTATTGCCATTATAGGCTCGTTGCATAATGTAGCCTACTAATTATAGATCACTACTTTTTAATTTAAAATTCTCTAATTTAGTAGGCTACTTCTAAATCTGTGTGTAACCATTGTGTGTGTTTAAAGTAATTCCGCGGTCGATTGGAAAGATGATGCGAGAAGTGCTCTAGTTACGGTGACAATATTTTTGACAGTCACAATCGGGACAGCCTTGTTGGGGGGATTATTTTACTCTTAACATATAGAGTTTTTGTTAAATTATGGCCTTTTACAAAATTTTATTTTAAGAAGTTCCACAAAAATCGATCCACCAAAAATCCAATATAGAGGGATAAATGAATACAAAGTTTATTTTAGTGTTTTTTAATGCAAGTACCTTACACGTTTTGTGTGGGGGAAAAAACACCAAACATTAATTAGTAAGTTTATTTTTAAGTTTCTTACTTTACATCTTATGATTATAATAACAAAAACAAATTCTTACTGAGTCTTTACAAGCGCCTGATGTCTTTACGAACTACTGTAGTACAGGATCTTGGTTATTTCAAAACAAAACGTATTTTTCGTTTTAATTACGCATATCTTTCAGAGAATTATTATTAATTGTTTCAAACTTAAAAATCCTGACACTTTTATTAATATTTGGGATGCCGGGACATGCTCCTTTAAATCGAGACTGCCCCGATTTCTTCGGGACGTGTGGTCACCGTAGCTGCAGCTTACGAGGGATTTCTCTTCATTATACTTCTCCGATATCTGTAGGATTTCAATGCAGATTTTAGCGTGACACCGAGAATCCCATTCTCTTATGATTTCCTTTCCTATAATCCTAGCCTTGCCCACTTTGATGGACTGAAATCACTCCCTTCTTTAAAAGGAAATTCATCATTTATACTGTTATTTAACATTTCAATGTCTAAGTCCACTTGTATGAACAAAATTCTCGAGAATCGGCCTGTTCTTTGATTTGAAATAGGATTATTTCTACACCACTTTGGGATATTAAAGGGGGACCTGTGTGCAAACTTATGATTGTTAGTTTGTTACTTCATGATGTGTAAATGGGCCTAAATGAAATGTCTGTCTGTTAGGTAGCCAGCCCGAAGGTTGGTTGGGTCCTCAAAAAGTACCGCAGTTAGGTTATGTGGGTAGATACCCACAAAAACCCAAGGCAGCACTATATTGAGGCATACTCGGCAAGATGAGGAGTGAGGTAGTTTGCCATTGCTTTCCTCAATGAAATGATTAACATCACATTTTGTGTGTGTGCACCTGACAGCCTAACAAGAGGCTACAGATTGTTTTGGTCTAAAAGGCCTGATAATCAACTCACGGGCAAATCGTGGGATTTTAACTTCTTGGGGTTAATTCTCCTCCCTCGGAGACTGGGTGTGTGTGACGTCTTTATCTCGAAATTCCTGCACTTAGGGCGGAGACCGCGAATATAAAACTCCCGTCTACATAGCCTACAGACTCAGCTTCAAGGAACATAACACGAGCGTGACGCGATGGACAGACAAGTCATCATGTAGACTATAGAATCCTGCTGATTTGTATTATATAACGTTTATTCTTACGAACCCCACAATGACGGCTTTCACACCTAGTCTAATAATAATAATATAGGTGAATAATAGACTAATAATAATACATTTCTACGACGTTATGCCCAACTAAGGAGCGTGATTGAACCAATTTCACAGATGAATTTGAATTAGCGTTTTTCTGCTCCCATAATCTCTTCATTCTCTCACTATGATTTGTATTCCTATTTGCTGTCTACTGTATGTAGGGGTGGCTCTCATTCGGGGGTTTGCAGCAAAATTATGTTCGTTCACCAACGATCTGAATCTAGGCCAGTCCCATGACATTTCGTCTGCACGTTGATTTCTTGAAGGTCATTATCAATTTATATTATCCAGTTATTATTTGCTTTTAATGATAATAATAATAATAATAATAATAATTCAATGTCCTTCATATTCGACATGGAGTCATTGTAATTCATTTCATACTCGATAAGAAACATTCTTAATTTGATTTAATTCACTGTTAATGTGCACAACTAACGATGCTATTAAGTTACTATTGTTATAAAATGCTCTGCCAGAAACACGTTTCTTGACCCCATAGCACTTGTGTTGTCATGATCCTGCTATCCTGTGCTGTGAGTGATGACTTGATAAGTTTGCTATCACTTGCAGTAATTATACCTGTGTGTTGACTAGCTCACAGCACGTGAATTATTATGCCGGATTTCCATTACGGTATCAACATCAGCTGTTAATTTATTAACTCTGCATTATAGGCTAGCTGTTGAAGTTTGCTCAGCACATTCAGAGCCAAACCAACTTACGAATGTTCGTGGACTGTCGAACTAAACGTCAGAAGTTACCTCTTATCGATTCTCTCTTTCACCGGGACGTCTCGCTCTCCTTCATGTGGTGCGCAGCTTTTTCTCGTTCCAGAGGATCGTACTGAAGTCGTTTCTTTCTGAGCTTCCGGATTTAAACACTTTTGGAAAAATTAGCCTGCGAGGTTCCGTTCTATAGAGAATACTCTCACTATATATCGTAATTAGACTACATGTAAGCTAGTATTTCATTCTATAGACTACAGATAATTTCAAGAATTGTCCGTATCACCTGTATTTAATTATTTATTAATAATTTAGGTAAGTTAGCCTAATTGTATTTGGTGTGGGCTCCAGAACGGAGTACACTCGACCTCAAGAGGAAGAACTGAGAGCATAGACCTACCCACTAGAAGTGTTTTTCCGTGGTTTACCACTTTTACTCCAGGCAAATGCTGGGATGGTACAGTCCTTAATTTGAGACTACGGCCGCCTCCTGTCCAATCCTAGCCTCAATTAGAAATTACACACTACTTTAGCCCTTACAATCACACAAATTATCGGACAGGTTCCACCAAGCACACCCGCGTACACGGGGCTACATGGTTACGTTGTAGCAAAGCCCTTAATTAGTCAATAATAACGAACAATAAAAATATATTTTAATTTTTAATTCAATCATTTTTTTAGCGTTCGATGTTCTTCGGAAAATCAGATAATTCTAAATATTTGTTTATTAATTAGGTCAATATTATGAATTGTTTTTGTCTTGATGGCAAACTATGTTGGATCTGATTGCTGAATTTATTTATTTATTTATTTATTTATTACTTTTTATTCATTGATTTACTTATTTATTTATTTGTTTAAAATTATTTATTCACCTATTTATTAATTTATTTATTCACTTATTTGTTTATTTATTTATTTATTCATTCATTCATGAATTCATTCATTCATTTACTTATTTGCTTATTTATTTATTCACTTACCTATTTATTAATCTATTTATTTATTTTTTCTATTGTTTTTGAAACTTCAGCTCGAAATGATTGTAGAATTTGCAAAAGAATACAACGTAGTTTAAGTGATTTTTCTGAAGAGTTCCATGCGCTAATCACATGCCTGTGAAGTGGATCCAAACAGCCTCCAGGCTGACATAAATAATACTATTACTATGGTAATAATAATCGTATGGCCTCAGCTACCTGATTTCAAAATGCTCTCCTGCAGGATTTTAGTTTAATCTATACCCTCCCTCTCTCTCCATAACTTATTAATATTTAAGAATGGTTTATGCTTATGAGCGATGACAAGGTCCACATTAAATTTTGTAATTAGTTAAGATATTTGCTTTAACCCCAGAGTATTTTGAAGTAGTGAAGAGTGTGCTTTTTAACATTTTATAACATCTGTGTGAGGAAAGCAATGGTACTAGTTTACAGCGCTGCCTTGGGTCTTCGGGATTTTTATCCAATTAGCGTCCTGGCTGATAATGTAACAGACAGGCATCAGCGCTTACAATAATGAACACTTCAATGAAAATAATGTTAAATTCAAAACCTAGACTGGAATTAATAAAACACATCAGCTATCACAACTCACTATAAGAAGCTACAGGGCGATTTATGACATGTTCGACGGTTTATACCCAGCCAGTTGCTCGGGACTTGAGTGTTCGTCCCTCGAGCCACATGCTACGCACTGCTGGTTGTCAGCGACAATGAAAGAAAGAAAGAAAGAAAGAAAGAAAGAAAAAAGAAAGAAAGACAGAAAGAAAGACGTGTTGTTAAATGTTGGGCACTTGCAATTGAGTTGTTGAGAACCCAAGTGGTGTAACTCCTCTCGATATAACAGGCAAGTCTAACCTTCGTGGCCGACAAACGCTAATGGTCACTTCCAATGCTTCACACACACTGGCCCTGAGCTACGTCTGCTTACTGTAAGGGTTAGATCTTCCTACAATTCCGCGAGGAGTTATAAGTTACCACTTGGGTTCTCAACGGCTCAATTTGCAGAACATATTGAAAGTGCTGTCCCTCGGTTAGCAAGTTTTGCTGACACCTTCAGATGAAGTTGTAATTCACGTGACGCAGTTAGTTTTTAGAAAATCTTGTCCACACATTATTCGTAATTAATACGTCTTCTGCAAATCCAAACAAAACTTCTCCTTGGAAATCAACCCGGCGTTTGCTCAGCAGACTGGGGCAAGTCCATCGTTTGTTCGCACCGATACATTCTCGCGTGAATCGAAGATTCTAGTACACTTTCTCAGTTCTCCTGTTTAAGAAGTCGGCGTTTAACTGCCATTCCTTGTTGAAAAATGCCCCGGTGTTCTTGACCAAGTTATGAATTGTGATTCTGTGTCGAATTCGAATACACAAGAAGTTATCGGAATACGTTGTCGCAAAGCCCTTCAATTAATCAATAACAACAGTTTAAGTGTTTCTCATTGAAAACACTCGATGTCACTCACGGCACAGATAACACAAACGAATTGCTCATTACTAAGCCTGATGCTTTAAGACAGCTGGCAATATGCGACACGTGGCTCGGGCAGTGAGCCGTCTATTTCCAGCAAGCCAAAATATCACCCAGTACCTTTAACAATTGACATTTTAAGCCAGCCCTGTGGTGGTGGGGTAGCGCACCTGCCTCTCACCCCGGGTTCGATTCCCGGCTCCCTCAGAGATTTTAGAAACTGATGCGAGGGCTGGAACGGGCTGCACTCAGCCTCGTAAGGACAATTGAGTAGCTGTCTGACAGTGAGGCAGTGTCCCGGTCTCGAAAACCAATATTAACGGCCGAGGGGACCCGATGCGCTGACTACGCGTCACCTCAATATCTGCAGGTCAAATGGCTGGGCAGCGGTCGCTTGGTAGGCCTAGGCCCTTAAAGCGCTGTACTGTCAGGGGTTATTTAATTGCAATTTGAAGAACGGTAGCCTACACTTTTTAATAAAAAACTGAACCTAAACGTAGTGACACGGAGAACATATTACAGTATTTTGTCGGGCTTAGGCTATATTTTATAAGTTGATATCAGCCTATTGCCACTGGGGAAACTTGGGATAACTTGGTAATCTAAGGGAAATGCCAAGCAATTTCAAAATAGCTCTGGAAATTTCCTAAAGAGTATCGCGGAGTGACTAAGAAAGTAGACTAAAAACTTTAGATCTCTTACTCTTGAGATTTGGATTCATCTGAGCCAAGTAGACTAATTTTGGTTTCAGCTGACAGTTTAAAGCCTTCGTGACTACATGATTACTCAGGTGAAAATTCCTCCTAGTCGTCCCCGGGATACTCATTTCGACCGTCCGGAAAAGCAAATCTGTACCACTGCTCCAACAATCTCCTTGTCACTGCCTTATTTCCCCTGAAAGTGTTTAATATTCTAATCAATGTGTGTGTTGAATGAATCTAGTAGGGCTAGACCTACTTGTTAATTTATTACTAGTTGGCAATCCTGGAATCGCTTTAAGATTGTATTTGATTTCTTCCTGTAGGGGAGAGGGGGGCAGGTTGTTAACAGGGGCACGTTGTTACATGTTAGTTTTAAAATCACCCGTGTGGCTGAAGCACGTAACGATCAGCTACTTAAGCGTGGGGTACCTGTCTGCAGATGCTGTGAAGTCAAGGAAACCATTTTGTGTATTTGAAGAGCGTTATGAAGGTTTAAGTGTTTTTTGAAGTGAAAAGTAAAAATAAATATTCGACTTTGAAGGCATCTGTCTTCTTCTGTGTTGAAGGTAAGTACTTGCATGTCTCTGAGAATGTAGTTTCATATCTTACGAAGGAAATGCTTGTGAGAGTAGTTAGCTAGGCTACTCCCCGCCGAAGTATTGACCTTGAATACAAAATGTCAGCCGGTGGGGCAAGTTGTTACAGTAAGCTGGGGGCATGTTGTTACACTGTAACAACATGCCCCATGGTATCGTAATATTATTTAATTGCTGTATAAACGTATTAACGTATTTTCTAGTTGATTATTATTACCGGTATCATTATTATTTCTCTATACCGACAGTGATAGCTATGCTTGCTAACACGCAGCGCTAGGCCATGGGGCCAAGCTCTCTGCTAATTCGGTAGACGTGGGTTCGAGCCCCACCCTCTGCCGACCTTGAAATGGTTTTCCGTGATTTCCCATTTTCAACTCCAGGAAAATGCTGGGACGGTACTTTCTGACAGGTCACGGCCGCTTCCTTCCACATACTTGCCCAGTTTCATTTATCTTTATTCATTTCATATTTCATTTACTCGTCTCATGAGGTTGGCGTCAGGAAGGGCATTTGGCCGTAAAAACCAGAATTGTGAATTGTGGTAAATGTATTTCAAGGTTGACTGTTATATTATTTTGACTTAAAAATACAAGAATGTAGTTACAACTATGTCGCATTTTATAATTAAGTTGAGTGTAACAACTTACCCATGGCATATAACAACTAGCCCCGTTGTGGGGCACGTTGTTACAATTTACCACATTAACAAGAAAAAATATTCGTACCGAAACTATTTTTACGCCAGTCTTCACATTTTTCATATATAAAGCCAAATACTGATACTTCATTATCACTGCCATAACAGGCTAATAGCTCCCAGGAGAACAGTTTAAAAAAATAAAATTTGAAAATTGTAACAACATGCCCCCCTCTCCCCTACTTCGAGCTATAGGTTTAAACGAAGGGTACTTAATTTATTCCATCCAATATAATTTCAATTCTGCATTTCTTGAAACGTCTTTTAATGATTCACACCAAAACAATTTTTGTTCCTAGAAAATACAAATTAGATGTCAAATAAAACAAAAACAAGCAGTGTCTTATTGTTTGCATACATACAGGTACGTACGTGTCTTTAAAATCCACATAGGGAAGAACATTATTTTTGCAGTCTGCAAATTATAACATTTTGATTCGGAATACCTTGAATTTTAAAATACTTAGGCAATGGGCAACCAGGCATAAGTTAAGTTCCCGGGCGCGGATTCAGTGGGTGGGTGAGAAGGTAGCACAATGAAAGTGTTACCTGCCTCTAGTAGAGGGGGAAAAAATATAATTAACATGTATTGGCTATTTAATTTTTGTATGTTAAGAAACACTGAGGTACCGAGATTTTGCCCTGAACTCACATGGGTCTTAAACAATTAAGGTCCCTCAACTACCGACGGATTGTGCCGGGTTTCGATCCGGAATCGTTGTTTCTGAAGGCGATGATAGCCTTACCAAGTAGACCTATTCCACAAACCCACAATTAGTCTACAATAATTTGCTCAGAAACATGTTTTTAAATTAAGGTTAAATAGAATCTTTGGCCAAACCCAAAATGAGGCAAGTTAGTTCCTGTGACCTAAAATAATTCGGGTAAGCTTTGAAATGTTATATATAGCGTTGTTGGCTGTCACCCTGGAGGTCCGGGTTTGATTCCCGGCTCTGTCGAGAAATTTTAATTCTATAACGGTCTACACTCAGCCTCGTGAGCCAAAACTGACAATAGGAGGGTTCGTTTCCCATCTGAGGCATCCTGGAAGTGGTTTTCCGTGGTTTACCACTTCTACTCCAGCAAATGCTGGGATGGTTCCTAACGTATAGTCACGGTCGTTTCCTTCCCCAATTTACAAATAAGTTACACACACTAGTGTAGCTATCGAAATAACACAGAATATCACACAAATTCCACACACACAAACACCCAAACATACAGTGTTATATGGCCACGATGTCACAGTCCCTAAAATAAGCAACAACAACAAAATTGAAATATTATTTAGCCTACTGTATGATACACAAATCTTGATGTTTGTTCATTCCCTCTCATTTCTTTAAGGGCGATTTCGCGTCTGGGCGCTATCGTGTGTAATATTTACGATTACTGTGGAATTGAGGACTCATAAGGGTCGGCTCACGAACGATCATGGCAAAGGAGACTAGTGTTGATGGAAATACAGGGAGAGATGAATGAAGCACCATTAACAGCTGATCATGTTCAGTATGAACACGAAAGGTGACCCATAGAATGCTTCCTCTATCACTCCACGTGCACTCCAAAGTCCCACCCTGGCGGCCAGCTCGTGTGTCACGCAGGTATAAGGTGCACGTAGTTCTGTCCAGTCTCGCTGCTTGCTCTCAGTGGCTACGGTGGAAAGTTGACAACGCTGTGCCTCGCGCTGGGAAAGCCTTAGCTCCAGGCAGCCATGGAATGTTAACATATCCGCTCAGCTTGATTTCAAATATGAGACGCACGTTAACGAAAAAAGTGCAAGAACTATATCAATCTCGCTATCTCGCCGAAGCGTTGCATGAATGTTGGGTCAGATCGCATAGAAAGGCCACTACCGCCTCCTTCTTAATCTTATGCTCAGTTATAAATGTACGCACTGTTACAGACATTATCACAGGTTATCAGAAAATGTCTACTCAGATTCAAGTACACGGGGCTGATAACCAAGATGCCCAAGACATTAAAATAAGAACAAAGTTTTCCACACTAGTAAGTTATCTTCACATCTTAATCATTATGACCTCGGATTCTTGTTACTAAAGACCACCTTCTGGTGTAGCGGCTAGCATTCTTGGCTGTAGCCTTGGAGGTCCGGGTTTGATTCCCGGCTCTGCCAAGTAATTTAATTAATTGAGGGTGGAATGGGGTACACTCACCCTCGTGAAGCAAAACTGAGAAGAGGTGGGTTCGATTCCCAGCTCAGCCATTCTGGAGGTAGTTTTCCGTGGTTTCCCAGTTCTACTCCAGGTGAATACCGGGATGGTTCCTAACTTAAGACCACGGACGCTTCCTTCCCAATTCCCTTCTGAATTACAAATTCACGCACTAAAACAGCCATCACAGTAACACAGGTTATTAGACAAAATCCCACACTCACCCAAGTACACGGGCCAAAATGACTACGATGTCCCATTAAAGCCCCTTCAATGAAACAGCAATATCTTATCACTAAAATTCTTTTGAAAGCCTCCATATTTTGTACCTCACAATAACGATCGCTACCACAGCATACTGTGCTAAGATGATGCAGTAAGGTGGGAATTCCAATACTGAGCACTATCGCCATGTCAAAATCTTAAGGGGGCTATTTTCTACACGAGTCTTGTTACCACAAGAACTGTATATAAATACAATTACACCGAAAGAAATAAACAGTGAGTTACTTGTTTATCGTGGCTGCTCGTAAATTTTACAGGGCATTAAAATGTCAACACTAGTTCCTTGAGAAAAAAAAATAATGAGCTTCACGGACATTTCCTACGCTTTTTGCGGTTCACTTTTGAGCAAATAGAAACCAGAAGTGACGTAACAGATACAATTTCAACTATGGTTTTAGCATTTCGCCTGAAAAATATCCTCTTTTCGATTTCATGGTTCTTTCATCTAACTTCAAATTGTAATTCGACAGGAGTAGCAATTTTGTCTTAAAAATGTATGTTCAAAAATTAGCATACATGTGCCTAGTGTTTGAAGACTTGAGAGCTAAGTTATATACCAGTACGTAGATGTATTGGTACGTCTTATTATTCCCGTATTTATGGGAACGAGGATGAGGTGATATGAGGTTCTATGTGGTGGTGGTTTTTATTGCCGCATGGAGGCCAACATTTAATGTTTTTCAGTCGGTCAACACGACTGTACCCAATTGTAATGGGTGATTCCATAATCTTGAAAAACATGTAGCCTACTTGAGATTAATAAATACACTTGGATGACCAGTTTTGGTCGTCAAGCGATCATCATCAGATCCTTTACACTTGGGCTATTAAATATATGTCTACAAGTAGGCCTATAGGTTATGATATTTACAATATATCACTTATTTAGTTGCAGTAGTAATTAATCTAGCACAACTAGTCAAGATATGTGATTTGTTTGTTGAGTTACTGATAGTGGTGATTGACCTTCAAGTTAACTTGCTTACTGTGATTATGTGGTGTTATTAAATGATCATATTATTGTGATGGTATACACATGGTAAAAGCCAGGTTCAAATCCTACGCCAGTTGATCTCTTGAATCAATTAATAGTGAATATAGTTGTCCTGAGTTTATATATCTTAAGAAGAACATTCTAGTAAAATGAAAAATACACGTTTAGTGAAAAGAACGAAAAGAGTTCGCTAAATAATCCAGAAATGCGCTCATGGTTTAGTAGGTAGGGCCAAATGATTGTAGGCCGTCGTTGTTGGCTCTTTCAAGCCTTCCAGGAGACAACTTTTCAGTGACCAGCAGTTGGCAGGCGATCCCAAAAGTTAGCGCCTCCCTTTGGTTGCATATCTTTCCTTTCCTCTGTAAAGAGAGTTTTGATTCAAGGTTTAGAGTACATGGAAGTCGTATATTTTTATTTTACTGGTCACTTGATACTCTGTAAGCTCCTCTGTTTTACCGTGGTCGCGTAGTAACGAGCTTGCTTTTGGATTTTTCTCCCAAGGTTCAATTCTCACACAAGTTGATTATTTTTAACAATTAATAACTAAGTTATGGTATATTGGCATATTGGTATATAAGCCAATACACCATCTTTTTGGAAGCCTTCATAGGGAGGTGAGAGGCGGCTTGAGCTTTTAGGTTTCTCAGTTAGGAAGCGCTGGTGCGCTTCATAAGAAGGGAGGTAGCCCGCAGTTCACAACTCCTGTGGGGGTCCGGGCATGGACACCAAGAGCCCACTGGTGAGCCAGCTTGGTGTTCATAGGCAAACCCGCTCACAAGACAAGGCAAAAACCTAGAAATATTGCTGAGGTTTAATTAATAACTAACGTAAGCAATCATAATACCATACATTTTTCAAACAAATACTTCATCTTTTCATGCAAAGTATGAACACGTCTTAAAATATCCAAGAATGGAATCACACTTTCGAAGCTTGAGTTATGAATTGAAAAATCATACATTAAACGACTAGCCAATTCCTCAGAGAAATAAGTTATGCCAATTGTATCCAAAGAGGGTAAACGGTGTCCATGAATAGACCTATATCCTACAGGTACCAAATTAAGTTAAACTACTCTCCGCCATGGGTTCTACGGCCATACTAGCCTAGACAAGCCGCCCAATAAAAGGTCCACATTTAAACCGGGTGGGTGGCTGGCTTTTGGAGTTCCGAGGTTCGAAATACGACTTTGACAAAGGCCATCTCCAGTGTTTTCCCTTTGGGATATCTATACTCACTCCAGGAAAATACCGGGATGGTATAATATTTAAATTTCGGGACACCTACCCCAACCCTAGACCGTAGAAGCTATTATAATTCAACTACAGTTTCACAATAACACAAGTTATTCTTTGCACACCAAGGTAGACGTGGCTAAAAGCACCTAAAAAGAAAAAATAATAACAATAACAACTACAATAATATGGTTCTGTATGGTCATGGCAGCAAGTTAAGTTCCTAAACAAGCAATGTCATAAAAGCAGAAATGCACGTTATTATTATTATTATTATTATTATTATTATTATTATTATTATTATTATATAAATGTACCTTATAATTACATATTATACTATTTTATTTTTACTATTTTTACTGTTTTATATGAATTTTAACAGCAGGGGCCATTAGTGTTTTTTTCTTATTATCAGGATCTTGCAGTTACCCACATTGTAGTATTAGGTTCAGTATTGTTAAAAATAGTCAAAGCTATCTCTTTGAGAGGGGGCGTGGTGGCGCAGCGGTGGACCGGATTCAATTCCCGGTCAATGCATGTGAGATTTTCGAAGTGAAATGCCATGTCCTGTGGTTCGGATTCCACGTAAAAAGGAGGTCCCGTGGCTCATGATCGCATGATTAACGGTCACGTAAAACTAAAAGCTTCCTTCCTCTTATCCCTTTGAGTGTGGGCTCTTCGCACAACAGGAAGGAAGCTTGTAATTTTACGTGACCGTTAATCTCGTGATCATGAGCCACGGGACCTTCATTTAACGCGGAATTCGAACCATAGGACGAGATATTTCACTTCGAAAATCTCACATGCATTACCGAGAAATCGAGCCCAGTCCGCCTTGGTGAGAGGCAAGCAGTTTGACCACTGCACCACCAAGTCCCCGCTCTCCACGCACAATTTTTGTAATTTAGTACAGCCTATAGACAGTAAATATTTGAATGAATGGAAAGCGTTTTCTTGTTAATTCTTGATACCCATGTTTATACCCGGGTTAGCTCATGAGGATATGCGATACGATATGAGGATATACCTGTCATATTTAGCTATCACACGACTAAACGAAACAACGTTGGTGTAAGAAAAAATAAGGGAGACACTTGGGAACATTTTAAACAATATTGAACTTAATATAGCCTAATTAAATTGGTTCCTGCAATAACCCCAGATTCGATTTGAGATACTGTGTGATGCTGTCAATTTGGTCTGTGTTTGATAAAATGTGATGCGGCAAGTCCAGTCTGCGAGGCAGAATCTCTATTTTGGTGATTTGAGAAAACAAATAAATATTTAAAAATCATTTTAAAGAACTTGGCACGTGATGCATGCAGCCTACGTACATCATGCTAGAATTGTTATTGCTTAAATTATAGGCTTGACATATCTTTGAACACCAGCCCAGTGAGTGTGTTGTATTTAATGACCTTGATGTTTCACAACTTACAACAACAATTATCATCATCAGCCAGGAGTAAAAGAATACGTTTGACTATTTTTAACAATTCTGAACTAAATACAACAAAGTAGGTAACTGCAAAATCCTTTGATTCGCTGCTGATTTTATTTTATTTAGCGTATGGCTTTTAGTGCCTGGAGTTAAGCTCCCCAAAATTTTCTACCTGCTTCAAGCAGACACCCATGCGGTGAGCTACAAGTTCCATTCAATTTCAAGTACTGTAGTTCCAACTTTCGCTACCAGATGTCACTAACACCTAGTGGTGAACGTTGGAACTTTGATAGAGGGTTTTAACGAAATCTAACTTAGAAATTTAGCTTCACACAAGTTTTGTTAGTGGAACGATCTTTTACATGCCATAAATCTATAACATGGGACCGCCGGCTTTACTTCCCATCCGAAGGAAGGCATAGACTACTGAAGGATTTTAACACTCTTTAAAAATAAAATGAAACAATAATGGACCTGCTATTATAATCATATCGATAAATGACGATGATCATGATAGATGTTGTATTGTGGGGCAAGAGCATTCTGTTCTCGGCTTGTGATAATAGAAAGTAGGCTACTCGGGAAAACGAACAACAATTTGAACACTGGAAGGTGTGTTTCCGGAACTAGTTGCTGGTAGAATATGTTAAGGAAAGTTGAAGTTAAAGTTGCCAACTCTGGTTAATGGAGCTCTTGACATTGAAAGTTTCTTGGCTTGTGGAGTGTGGCATAGCCCACGTGAAACAGGTGCTTATGTCTACACCCAGCCAGATAAGCTTTCTGCCGGACCATTAACGTGGTTTACACCACCATTTCACGAGAAGTCTTAACGGCTACGATGAAGAATTATGGAGAGATTTCCGGTTCATAAACCTGTTGAATTATTTCTAACACATTGTAGGCTACTTATATCATGGCCGTCCTTAGTATTTTCTTCTAGGAAAGAGCTGAAAGCCGACAGATTGGTACCACCATAAAATTGACTGCATACTTCTGTAGCAGTGTTGTAAACTGAATGAACATAGGCCTAAGTATTGAAATGAATTGAAGAGCTTCCTTCCAAAGTGACGTAAATCCTTGAAATGCAAAACTTCAGTAATCGCTTTTTTGTGTATTCGTATACGGTAATTAATTCAGATAGCCTATGATAACGAATATAATGTAATGTCATTCATAACTTTTATGCACATCCTGACATTGTGTTTTATAATTCATGGTGTCCACAGGCAGGAAAAGTCAGGAATAGTCAGAAAAAGTCAGGAATTTTGTTTTTGGTTAGGAAAAGTCAGGAAAAATTTGAAAAAATGGCATGAGTCAGGAAAAAATTGCAAAAAGTATTAGAAAGTCAGGAATTTTATATTAACCATACAGTATTTTGTGTTTTATAGCCATATTTTGATGTTACAAGTTCAACTAATCTCTGAAGATAAAAAGCAATAACTCACTGGACATTGCGATAAGTTTCCATTTTGACAGTAAATCATCGTAAAAATCTCTTTTACCTATTTTTTGTACGCTTTTTTTTGGCGTTGGTGTAGGGATGTGGCGACCCCATCGCCCAGCACATTGCACTACGTGTCTGCAATCAGCGACTTGACATTCATAAACAAGAAAATTTAAATGCCAATCACTTGATATTTCTTATTTCCATAATGGCAATTTTGATATACTTTTTTCCGATGTTACGATGAATTCACGAGTCAGGAATTTTGTTGAAAAGTGGTCAGGAAAAGTCAGGAATAGTCAGGAAAATTGACATTGAAAATTCTGTGGACACCATGAAATTCTCCTGTCAATGGAAATGGTGGCAATCGTCTCTTGTAAGTTGGAGTTAGGACGTTTTGGAAATAAATCATATATTGGCATACGCTTTGAGTGACATTTATGAACATTTATATGGTTTAAACACAACAAACACAAATTGATGCTCTACATATTCCTCATAGTTAGCCATGGCCTTGATTTATCACGTGATGTCCAGAGAGCCATCGGATTGGTCAACATGGATATAAGACACATTGGAAATAAATACACGGAGTTACGTCACTTTGCAAATAAACTTAGTTTTTATATCTCTGTTAATATGGGATATACGACGTAATGCGACTTAAAATCTTTGCTATACGTTGAGTTGGTTGAGAGAACCTATAAACTTGCTTATGAAAAAAAAAACTGAAATACCGTCAATTTTGGATTTTCGTCACTTTGGAAATAATCTCTTCAATTATTTTAAAATGTTTCCATTATTCTGGAGGTTTTCAATGCTTGTAGTAAAGCATATCTGGCTGGCTATGCTGATAAGAAGAAGAATATGTTCTTTGTTTATATTATAGGCCTATTGATACAAAACAAATATGGTGGAACAAACTGATATGGCTTGAAAATTCAGCGTGTATTTGAAAATTATTATCACCGTTCAGCTGGTCCTAGTGAAAAATATTCTGAGCAGAGCTTTCTTTCTATGCTTAGCAGTGTTTGATTAGCTAACTTCGTTCGATGCTTTTTACATGTTTGTAGCGGTCCTCAGGACAAGGGCAACTCCCCGTAACAAGATACTGGCCATTAAATAGCTGAGCTAGTCTGGGTCTTCGAGAACTGCGTGATTATCAACATCTGCTAATTGGAATCCACTTGTTGATGGCCTATTTCGTAAGGAATTTGATGTCATTTTCTGAAATTTACAACTTACGCACAATCTCTTAACTCATGTGGTCTGTGTTTGGGTAGCTGCATAGTTAAGCAATATTTTGTATGCTACAATCGATGTTTTCTATATCTCCCGATTGTCTCTCTATCATTGGTATGAACGGAATACGCAAATTCATGAAGACTTCGTTAGTTTACTGATCCTACTTAGAACGGTGAAGGAACTAGACAAATTTCGATCAGAGGATAGGGATGTATCAAAGCATCACATGGAACATGCATCTGGTAGCGAAAGTTGGAAGTACTTGAAATTGAACGGAACTTGTAGCTCACCCCATGGGTGTCTGCTTGAAGAAGGTACAGCCTCTGGCGAGCCGAACATGTCGTCGGACACTCCCGGCACTAAGAGCCATACGCTAAATAAATAAATAAATAAATAAATAAATAAATAAATAAATAAGTGAACGTGCAGTAACTAGTGACACATTTTGACGATTATTGTTTGAGTAGAAGAACGGGTAACATAAAAGTTAGTGGCTAACATTCTTGGCTGTCATCGCGGAAGTCCGGGTTCGATTCTCGGCTCTGCCAAGAAATTTAATTCTTGTTTGAGGGCTGGAATGGGGTACAGTCAGCCTCGTGAGATAAAACTGAGAACAGGTGGATTCGATTCCTACCTCAGTCATCCTGGAAGAGGTTTCCCACTTCTACTCCAGGAAAATGCCAGGATGGTACCTAACGTAAGGCCACGGCTGCTTCCTACCTCACTTACAAATACACACACTAGTACAGACATCACAGTGACACAGGTCATCAGACAAATTCTACACACACCCAAGTACACGGGGCTTAATGGCCACGACATCGCAAAGCCCCTTGGCGAATCAACAACAACGACATAAATGTACGAGTCTTAAGTGCTAAGGTTTGTCTACATTAGCCACACACCAAAAAAGACGAGTTTTTAAATGATTCCTTTTCAGGCGATGCTGTAAATATCGCCTGAGGCTTGATTCTGAAAATACAAATAAATAATAATAATGATAATAAATAATAATAATATCAAGGCACCTGAAAAGGCTCACAGCAATGGCTTTAATCCCAGGAGATATCTTTTTGATTTTTTAATTGTTGGGTCCATCGTAAACTTAGAATTGTGCAGCATCCAGTAGACTATCTCTGCCTCCCTACATGGCCTGGGATTCAGAGTGAGAAGGGCGACCTTCAGGCTTCGCTCCACTGCGCCCTCTAACACCGATGAGGAGAATAATTAAGTCGATCATCTCACTCCTTCTTGTGGCTGTCCGGTCGGGAGCCGTTTAGCAGTGGAAACTAATTTTGAGAATCACAAAACAACCATCACACTCTTAAATGGAGTCTCATTAGGAAAAAAAAAACACGTACTATAACATTAGCTAACAAAATTATAATCACCTCCATTACAAAATTACCTAGACAATTACATGATAAACACGAGGGAATACCTACCTCTTGCCCATATTTTCTTCATTCATCATTCCATAACAAGCCATAGTCTGACACTCCATAACTTGGACTTTGCTGGCCAGATTTGTTTCACGTTAATACAAGACAAGACTGACAAAAAAACTCGTTTGTACTGCAAGAAAAAATTAATAACGTAGTGATTGAGCTGAAATAAATAGATCTACTAGATATTAGGATACGTTAAGAAGATGAAGAGCTTAATTGTAGTGGTAGTGAACGATTCAAAAGGGAAAACAAAGTATGAACTGTGATGAAGGTATCTTGCTTGCAAAAGAGGACCAACATAATTAGAACTACGTTTAGAGTATGGAGCTCTTGATTGAATGAGCACGTGACACCAACTTTAACGACAAGTTTAGCAATTTTTATCTATACTGTAATATGGTGACCAAATATCACGACATTAGTAATGTTTAAATAAGAATTTTGCGTTTTTTTTAAATAAAGTCCTTTCAGTGACAAAAATACGTGTTCCATATCGATTGCATAGGAACATGATAATAATAATGTTATGGGTTTCACGGCCCTTTTAACTAGCGAGGCTTTTAGGGACACCAGGATGCTGGAATTTTGCCCCGAAGGGGATCTTTAACGTGCCAGTAAACCTACTGACACGGCTCCTTCGCATTTAAGCACCCTCAAATGCCAACTCATTGCGTTGGGATTCGATCCCGCAAGGGATATAGTGACTTTTGATTATTAGCTAGCTAGTTGGCAACACTGTAAGACTATTGTGTTTCCCCTTATGAATAGTCACGCCTCCTGGCGATATGTGGATAGGCAGTCGCAGTCCCACTACTTGCATTAGGTTCATCTCGTGGGGTTCTTCACCATAAGTTGGAAATTATGAATCAGCACATTATTCAGGTGATTTAAGATTGAATCCCATCCATCGGTCTCATTTTCAACTTGTAGCCTTCGGAGAGGCTACAGGCTAGTCTACCAACTACCCTGTAATTGTTTTCTTTTTTTTAATGTTCGACGATGTCGAAAAGTAAATATTACATGTCAGAAAACTGTATCGTAATGGGTGTCATTAAAGTACTAGTCTACTTTTCATCATAACACTGTTTTTCCAACCAATCAGAGCTCAATATTTTCATACATTGACCAATTAGGTAAGGATAGCGTCTGACATGCACTGGAAATCCAACATGTCGGACATGAATTACATGATTTGAAAGTTGACAATGTAGCCTATATTTCATCAACCATTGTAGTTACAATGCATAAACAAACTGGGCAATATTGCTAAAGAAATAGCACTGTACCTTAATATCCGCAACTCCAAATTCTACACATTGGTAAGATTTCGCCGACAATTTTAGTGAATACAGTTGTTGACATAAACACACCATAACGGCATGGAGGAAGCAGCGTATGACATTAGTTCCACGGAAATTAATTTTTTTTTTTTCATTATGAAACAGTTTCTCCCTGTTCAGTAAATGGATTTCTTATGCGAAACTTTTCCTCCAGATACCGTTACTGTTCTATTTGGGACTAAATTGATTTGCCTTCCGTTGACATTCCATACGCATCGAATTTGACGAATAACTAGTTGATAATACGATAAATTTTAATTTTAAAGCGTTTGTAACAGCCTATTTTTGGTTATTTGACCAAACTAAAATAAAAAAAGGGTCATACATTGTACCTGTGCGCTATCTGTTGGTGCAACTTCAGGATAAACAATGTTTCAAAGCTTTGGGATCCGTTTTTGGGTAGATATCAAATGCTGAGCCCACACTATTTCAAAGCAGAAGAAGTCAACCGACAGAATCTCGACAGATGTTTATGAATATCTATATTAGAACATATTAATAAAGTTATAATTATCGTCGAATATAAACAGTCGTATGCAACTCGCCTATAATGGTAATTAAGACACTCGTGTTTTAATTATTGCCATTGTATAATGTACTATTAGCCTATATAACACAGTCAGGAGTACTGGCAAGTGAGAGTCATTCAGCATCATATGACACATAATGAATCCACTTTCATGTCGTTGTAGCTCCAGTGGGTTGACAGTTTATATCTTAGCAATGGAAAGGTTGCCATTTCCATATCAGTTGTAAATCGAATCAATAAGAGATGAGTAGACTGAACTGTCACACTCCTAGCATTCACATTACACAAGTAGCCTATTATTAACCTTTAAAAGAAGGAAGGTTGTAAGAGTATACGTACATTGGAACAAGGAAAGTAGAGAGCTTTGTACAGATTGTTCCGAAATATTACCAACTACACCACATTAATCAACTGTATGTGTACCGTACAGTATATCAACCATTAGCTGGTAAACTGAGGCTCAGTTTTGCTACATCCTTCGTGTGGCACAATAACTCCCATGAGTGTCTAATCTTGCCACCAAAATGACTAGTAGCCGCCTAGATTAAAAAGGAAAAAAAACAGAATCATCAGGTTAATTTCATGCGCATGCGTGTTTTGACACATTGGAAATACAGTAGTTCCGTCAACATAGCTAAAGTAGTGATCATAGTTCTCCTTGAGTCACCGAGAGAAATTCATTGAATAGATGAAAATATTTGAATGTCGGAAGTGTAAAACACTTGCCAAAGTGTGATCTCTGGGTTGCTTGGCAGTAGGTACGGGGAGAGGGGTTGTTTGCATTACCAGTAACGTCCATGTAGCTACTTGCTTCGAGTGTCGTTATGTAAATGTTTATTCCTCCCAGACTGTCGACTAGCTGAGAATTAATTTGGCAGCAACCAAAGAATCTCTTGTTTACGTGCAAACTTGCACTTCAGCCCGTATTTCATTAGCGATAAGTGCTGCTCTCCGCTTGAGTTATTAATAGGAACTATGTGTTCAGGGAATCATGTCTGTTAAATTTATGTATTTGCTTATTTTAGTTTCATTTATTTAATTATTTTTATTTATTTATTTACTTATTATTTATCCATTTATTTATTTAATTAATTAATTAATGCATTTATTTATTTATTTATTTATTTATTTATTTACTTATGATTTATTCATTTAATTAATTAATTAATGTATTTATTTACTTATTTATTTATTTATTTATTTATTCATTTATTTATTTAATTTAAGTTATTTATTTACTTATTATTTATTCATTTAATTAATTAATTAATTAATTAATGTATTTATTTATTTATTTTTTTATTTATTTTTTATTTAACTTATTCATTCATTTATTTATTTAATTTAAGTTATTTATTTACTTATTATTTATTCATTTATTTAATTTAACATTTTTATTATAATAATAAGAACTTAAGTCAATATCCGATGTATTTTTAATGTCGCACCAGTTTCGGTCCAATTGTGACCTTCCTCAGAGCAAGTTATAATAAGGATAGGTGCAAAAGCTTACTGAACATTTAACAAAATTTACCACACCAGAAGTTGTTATCAAAAATAATTCTAAAAATGTATCGTTTAAAAGTTACAAACACCACATTAAAATTTTTAAGAAAACAGATCTGTTACAAAATATATTAAATAAGAAAAAAGTAGCCTAGGTCTTGATACAAAACCAGCTTGAAGTAGGTGGGATGTGGATTTAATACTGTAGGCCTATATGCGGAAATTGTTAGGTTAGGATTGAATTATAGATGGGTGCGAATATGCGTATTAATGAAGTAACTATGGAACATAATCGTTGGAATAAATAATCCAGGGTATGGTAACATTCTTTAGGGCTTTGGATGAACGAATGGTGTTGTTCGTGCTAAATGACATATCAATATGATATATCGTTAAATAATGACGAATGTAATGCAGCATTGCTGGGAAACACTAGTCTTTGTTTATATTTTGATATTTTCGGGCCATTGCCTTCTTCATGGTCAAGTAGTCAGAGATGTGAATCTTGAAAGGACTGGGAATATGAAGTTGGGAGTGGTTTTATCCCTAGACGCTGACGGTCTGATGTGGTTATCTAGCCATTTGATTCCCTCCAGGGTTATACCACCCTCGTGCTAGCCAATTCAAAGGATAGTTCCCTATTTCAGCCTCGGTGGATCAACATTAACTCCAAAATAATTAGGGCAAAATGCAGGCTAATTCACGCACATGAAGTACGCTAGGTTGAAGACCACGACTCCTCACGATAAAGCTACAGGATACAACAATAATGTATACTTATTCGAACATGAAGTGGTTTAGTTGATGCAAGTAATTTCAAATCACTTTTTTTATGTTTCAAAAATCTCAAGTAAGGTTGAGACTTTGGCGAACCGACGCGACGGCTCGTCTAGACCAGGGGTCTCCAAACGTTTAAGCCACATTGACTCCTCCACCAAGTCCCAAGGGCCAAAACCTAGCTAGCTCATCATACCAACATACTGTAATTCTTATTATACCTAGGAATATTGCAGCCAATGGCCATAGCAGGGTATTTTAATTGAACGCACGTGGGCTCCCAGCAAGTTCAATTTCAAGTACAGTAGTTCCAACTTTGGCTACCATATGTCACTGACACCTAGTGGCGAACGTTGAAACTTGATAGAGAATTTTTAACCATAGTTTTGAATATGTACAAAGTTTTGTTACGGGCCTGGTCGGCAAGTGAGATATCTATGGCGGGGTTGATTTGTAGTGTAGCGATATTTGAAAATATTATTTTAAAGTCATCATTGCCGGAATTGTATAAGAGCCTTCCACTCACACAGTTTGATCAGTTGCATAAATGCGCTCTCGACACTACTTACTTACTAGGCTATGTTAAAAAGGATCCAAATTAACGCTGCTGATAACTTCCATTAGTAAACTTGTTCCTCAATTACAAACAATATTGTCAGTGGAGAGTTACAGTTGCATAAATCGCATTAATCATAGTTAGAGACAGTCAAAAATCTTGAATGAAAGGGGCTAAAATTGATGGTTAATAAGGGTAAACATGTTTGAGTGAATTTGAAAAATTGAATTTTTCACACTGCTTAATTAAGTTATGTCAGTAATAATTAGTTATATACGAACCATTTCAACTCTTACCATCTAGCGACAACATTCCAAATCTTGTGAAATTTTTCAGAATATGACAAGGCAGGAACTTGGTCAATAAATATTATGAAAAATCAATTTAAATTTTTCAAATTTAGTTTATTTATTTATTTATTAACTGACGAAAAATTCCTGTTTTTCCCCGCGAATAATGACAAAAAGGAGTCTTACATTTCGCGAGTCATACATTTTTGGGATTTTTTCGCGAGTGTTGCGCGAGTTGAAACGTGTAATTATATGAAAGGAAAATCCACAGCCTGCTTCCAGTCTCCGACCGGGTCAGGAATGGAATGAATGAAGCCCCCATCTAGCGTCGAGGATATGAACTGTGCCGGCTGCCGAGGCCTGACGCACTCCTCTGGGGCAATGATTAAATGAATGACAGATGAAATGAAATGATAGTGGAGAGTGTTGCTGGAATGAAATTTTGACAGGGAAAACCGGAGTGCCCGGAGAAAAACCTGTCTGCCTCCGTTCTGTCCAGCACAGATCTCACATGAAGTGACCGGGATTTGAACCACGGACCCAGTGGTGAGAGACCGGCGTGCTGCCGCCTAAGCCACGGAGGCTTTGTAATTATATGATATTTGTTATGTAAAACATGTTCTAAACCAATGTTTATTTGTTTTAATTATTTTCGTGATTTCGTGACTCGTGAATTGTGACTGTCTCTAATCATAGTAGTCTAATAGCAATAATAGTATAATAATAATAATTAATAATTTAATTATGTGAATTAGGGCCTACCTATGTATTTCACATACTGTACGTTTAGATTTTAGGATAAATCTCATGTCAATAATTACAGTGAAAATGTTAAATTTCATTATGCATGCTAGTTGTTGTATTGTGTTTCTTAATTGGTCGTTAAATAAAAGTATTTGATTATAATTTATATAATTTACTTACATTGTAAATTTTACAATGTAGCTTAATCAAAATAAGCTATGGTGGGCCGGATACTGGGTATGTCCAGCCGGCTACCCCAGGTGGATTGGTGGTGCTTGCGGACCGATGTTGGTCCACGGGCCGAAGTTTGGAGACCCCAGGTCTTGACGATCGAGAATAACTGTACGTCATTCCAGAAGGATCCACAACTGCGTCTTTCCATTCAAGAGTTGACAATATGCCGCATTGTTGTTTGTGGCTAAACAGTAGGAGATTCGGGTTCAAATCCAGACTGCGGTCACATTTCAAATCTTACTCAAGAAATATACTGGGTGTCTCACGTAACGGTTACTAGCACCTTCTTCCTGGCGTTTCTTTAAGCTATTTTCAATTGCTAAGAAATGAAGCTGTGAAGTCGTGCAAAACACAAATAGTGGGAGCCAAATACAAGATTGAAACCTGCATTCGTCGTCATTGCGGTCGTGAATACCCAATTCTTGGAATCTATTTTTAATTGATTTTCCGTAATGTGAAACTGGAGTCAGCTCAAAGAACGACTGTTTATCTCCTACGTCATGGCTCATCCAGTTTTAAATGGAAAATGGCTTTGTGCTTGGTATTACAAATCAAAATCTTGTTTGAAGTATAATTGCATTCGACCAACCGATAGCGTTTAATGTGATACAGAGCAATATTTTTGATTTCAAATGGCGTCATAGTGAGGCTGCTCGTACGACCTCCCTAGTCTCACCGTACCGTGCCGTGCTGTCTCAATGAGCAGGCATTCACTCGGCAATAGCAAACACATAGTCTTTTCCCATTAAGACCGAACACCACATGAGGAAGCTGATGAACAATCATAAGGGAGCAACCCTCACCGAGGAGGAGGCAGCTCGGACTTGCAGTATGGCAGTAGGTATGTCACACATGTACAATCACGGTTATTTATACATATTCCTTCCTTGTATCTAGTAGCCTATCCCACTGAGCTCATGCGATGATAAGAGTAGAATTGTGTCAGAAACGCTATTACCATCCCAAAATGTAGGCGGGATAGATCACAAGATACAAGGGAAGAATATTTTCTGGCAATGTATACATATCCGTGATTGTACACCCCTATTCACATCGGGACAGAGTTTCCTCCCGTCGACAGTTATTCGTGTACACGTTGAGAGAGGGGAAACAGCTCCTCCCTTGTAGCTCCTGGTATAGTCCCATCTTGCCCCTTCCACATCTCGTCCTCATTATTAAGTTCCTATCTGGTCCCCCTTTTGGAAAAGTTGTGCACTCTGAACTGAATGTGAGAGAAGCAGCTACTTGCTGAGTTGACGAACCAGCGCCTAATTGCAATTCATTACCGGACCTTCCTCACCTCTTCTTTCCTTCACAACATTCCATTTGCCACTCATTTGTCGCTGAGCAAGTGTCAGTTGTTGTTCATTAGAGATGAGAATTATATGCAAATATATGCTTATAACAATATGGCGTATCTCATCGAAACTATGTAATTAGTTTATATGTTTTATACATACGATGTTAGATAAACAGTTGTTAGTTTATGCATATTTTGATCGCTAGTGAATATATCATCAATCAATATTCTGAACAAAATCTGTCGTTTGATGACCATACATGAAAGGAAGTGTTTTGCTACCATAATGTTCAGATAAGAGAATATAATAATAATAACTTTAACTTACTGTGATCTCTATATTACTAAGGGATAAAATAGGTAGCAACGAGACTTCCGTTGCTACTCATTTTTAAGTTAAATCTGTTGGTTATAATCTATACTAATACAATAAAGCTGATGAGTTTTTTGTTTGTATGTTTGTTTGTTTGTTTGTTTAAACGCGCTAATCTCTGGAACTATCAGTCGGATTCGAAAAAATATTTTGTATATGCCAGCCAGATTCAAGAAGAATCGTTTAGGCTATGTAGCATTAGGCTACACCTCCCAGGTAACCTTAAAGATTGATTTTTGATTAGTAAGTCGGAAGCACAAGCGCTCCCGAATAGCTTTATCCACGTGCGCTGGCGTTATGGTTACTGATACATACACCCGTTTTACAGATATGAACCAAAATGTATATACTTACCCTTTGGAACCCTGCGAGTAACATTGTTTACATGGGTGGGAATCGAATACGCCTCATCTCACGAGGCTGAGTGTAAGCTTACCTCGTTGCAGCCCTCAAACCAGAATTAAATTTCGTGGCAGAGTCTATTTGAAATCCTAAAAGACTTACCCTACAAACTTCTGCCTCACATTATTATTATTATTATTATTATTATTATTATTATTATTATTATTATTATTATTATTAGACTATTTAACATCGTTATGCCCACCTGTGGAGCGTGACAGATCTTATTTTGCTAATGATGTTTTTTTCTTCTCCCAAAATGTCTTTATCTGGGCACTAAACACATTCCTTCGTGGGCCGATAACCTAGATGTTAGGCCTCTTAAAACAACAATTATCATCATCATCATCATTCCTTAGTGCTTCCGTCCATGATTTCTTGAATGGATTAATGAATGAATGAATGCTTGAATAAAGCCTGTAGTGTCCCTAGAAGGGCAAAGGCCTCCCTCGAAAGGAGGAGCTCGTTGATTATATCTCACATGGTGAGCTACTGTCGACCTAAATATTATGTGCACTCGAGTTTGAAGGTTGTTTGTGAAGTAAACAATAGACCTACATAAAATCCAATAACATCATCATTTTCATCGTTCTGTTTTACGTTAGTTCATGTAGATGTGGAATTTTTAGTTTATATTTTAATATATTTCATCGCAGTTGGGACACAAAACGTACCCGTCTTTAAGCGTGTTTCAACCATGCGTCACATTTCAGAATTATTATCTCACAAACTCGTCATCAGATGAAATCCAAATTTTAACACAATATTCATTGGAATGTTGTATAACTGGTTTATTAATTTCAAAATTTTGTGTGTCCAAGAAACAAAGTTGTTATCATTTTTGTAAGGTAACTTTTCCTCGGCTCGGGGTCGTTGGAAAATGTAGTTCTTGGTCGCGTTGTAATCCTTATGCATCAAAACGTTTTGCTGTCTGACTGCGAGATACCTAAATTAATTCACTTATTTTATATCAGTTTGTATTTGTACTGGGAAATATACATGGTTCACCAGCTAGCCGCTCCAGGGAATGCTGTACAGCGTTGCTGAGATGGAGCCCATCACTTCCGAGCGAGGCGCGCCATGACGCGTGATGGGCTCAATCTTGGCAACACTGAACAGCTTTCCCCGGAGCGGCTAGCTGGTGAACCATGTCTTATTTCCCCGTAGAAATACAAAACGATATAGAATAATTGAATTAATTTACGTATTTCACAGTCATACAACATAACGTTTTGATGTATAAGGATTACAACGCGACCAAGAACTACATTTTCCAACGACCCCGAGCCGAGAAAAAGTTACCTTACAAAAATGATAACAACTTTGTTTCTTGGACACACAAAATTTTGAAATTAATAAACCAGTTATACAACATTTCAACGTATAGTGTGTTAAAATTTGGATTCGATCTGACGACAGGTTTGTGAGATAATTATTCTTAAATGTGGCGCATGTTTGAAACACTCTTAAAAACGGGCACTTTTTGTGTTCCAACTGAGATAAAAAATATTAAAATATAAATTAAAAATTCCAAACCTACATGAACTAACGTAAAATAGAACTACGAAAATGATGATGTTATTGGGTTTTACGTAGGTCTATTGGTTACTTCAACAACCTTCAAACTCGAGTGCACATAATATTTTGGTCCACAGTAGTCACGTGAGATGTTTAGTTTCGCCACTACGACAATCATAATGTTTACTTGAACCACAGCCTTCTCGAGCCTGGTAATAATTTTCTCTGAGGAATGATATTATTAATAATAGACTAATACTAATAATAACTTAACGTCCCTTTAAACTGCTGCGAATTTATAGATGGTAGGGCGTCAAAATGTATTTCTGAACGGTTGTTCAAAGTGCGAGCGAGTGATTGCGTGTTCAACCTTGGAGCACACTTAAAAGCAAATCGATTGTCTACTGCCATTTCATTCGATCACGCAGATTCGCGGTCAACCTTTGTCGATCATTCGGTAGTGATCAACTTGATGTCCAAACTCGTAATAGAATATTGTGACTGGTAGGAAATTAATTCCTGTTTGGATGGCTAGATGGATTTCTCTGTCACGTACTGTCTGCATGTCTTGGATCTGATTCCCTTCACGTAGGACTTGGGTGCAGCGGATGTTGGCAGGTCTACTTGCAGGGTATTTCCATCGATGCATTTATTCACCAGATTCTGCAACATGTTCATTCATGCCATTTCGTTCCCCACTGCGTATTGGCGTAACTCACTTCTGTCCCAAGTGGTCATCAACTATAAGCACCACACATTTCAGTTTTGTCGCTCTGAATGTGACTTCTGTCATATTCATGTTTCTTTGCCTGATAAATATTTGTAAAGTTGAGCCGTTCAGTTCCAGTTCCCCTCACAAAATGAAGAAGAATAACTTTCCTTACATAGATACTAGGGTGTCGAAATGTAGTTTTAAACGGTTTACTTAACTGTCTGGGTGTTTCACATTTGAGGACTAACGTTTACTAGCAAACGATACTAAGAAAATAATAATAAGGTATCTAATTCAGCCAATGGCCATAGAATAAAATCACACACATAATGGAGATTCAATGTTTAGAGCTAAATCTGAGAAGTTGAGTCCAGAAAACCTGTCCTCCCAGTACAAACTGAGGCAGTATAGTGCCGCACTATTCACTACTCTTTAATATTCTCCACACTTTGTTCAGTGCCTAATCTATACAGATTTTAGGTTCATTCTGGTTCCGTATTGATCAACTAAGTAGTATAAACGGGTTAAAGGTTCCACCTGATCAATACTTTTATTAAATTAGTGCCCGACTTCGCCCGGTGGATTTATTTGTTTTACAGAACTGGAGCGCTCAAGGATAAGGATCGGAATAAATGAAAGTACATTTGAAAGCACCAACGCTTATTGCAGCTGATAACCTCAGTTTACTGCACCAACACCATCGCCCTTATACAGAGGCATACTATTGTCATGATGATAACCATTTTAAGGGGCCTAAGAAATCTTTCTGCACTAATTACTCCCCGTGTCTGCAATTTATATGCAGCTCGCAATTCTGCACCAGAACAATGGTAGGGGCGACGTGATGCGGCCCGCATTACATGGTAACAATATACTTCGGTATTATTGAAGCCGTTCTGGAGCGCTTGTTCTTCCGACTTACTGAACAAAAATCAATCTCTAAGATTACCTGAGAGGTGTAGCCTAATGCTACATAGCCTAAACTATTCCTCTCGAATCAGGCTATCATATACAAAAGGAATTTTTCGAATCCGACTGGTAGTTCGAGAGATTAGCGCGTTTAAACACATAAACACACAAACAAACACACAAACTCTTCAGCTTTATTACAGTATATTAGTAGGCCTATAGATGATCACTGTGTGGTCATTAGTGGGACATGTTTCAAGGCCTAATTATTAGTTTTGGCCCCTTCATCAGCCGATATGATAGAAAACGATACAAGATAATTGTTTGGCGTAACACTAAAAAGTCCCTTAAAACTAAATCTTGTATGGTGCACCAGAAAGATAGATTGAAAAAATAAATAACGCCTAAAGTAATATAAATAATGTCAAAAATCTTATGAACTATGAACACTTTCAATAAACTCCTCACTGTGGTCTATAGATGCTAATGAAAACACAAATGTACCGGTGCATTACGGCAGCAACAGTTGAGAAGACCATGAAAACATGTTGGAAACCAGCTGTAATGATGGAACACTTAATGCCTCAATACTTCACCAGCAATGCAGAAATATAAAAATAAAATAATTTAACCTCATGTAATTTGCCAGTTTAATAAGTTATCTTATTAAACGTTGCTCGAACCAGACGGACTAGATGCCCGTGGGCGACCTGCGCGTCGGGATGAGAGATGGAATAGATGAAGATGAATGAAACTGGGCAAGGATGTGGAAGGAAGCGGCCGTGGCCTATCAGAAGGTACCGTCCCAGCATTTGCTTGGTGTTGAAAATGGGAAACCACGGTAAACCATTTCAAGGACAGCCGACGGTGGGGCTCGAACCCACGCGTCTACCGAGTCAGCAGAGAGCTTGGCCCCTTGACCTAACGCTGCGCTTTAGCCCGCGTAGCCACTGTTGTCGGTAGTATTGAGGTATTAAGTGTTCCATCATTGCTGCTGATTTCCAACATGTTTTCATGGTGTTCTCAACTGTTGCTGCCGTAATGCACCGGTACATTTGTGTTTTCATTAGCATCTATAGACCACAGTATTGAAAGTGTTCATAGTTCATAAGACTTTTGACATAATTTATATCACTTTAGGCGTTAAACAGTTTTTCAATCTATCTTTATGGTGCACCATACAAGATTTAGTTTTAAGGGAATTTTTAGTGTTACGCCAAACAATTATCTTGTATCGTTTTCTATCATATCGGCTGATGAAGGGGCCAAAACTAATATTTAGGCCTCGAAACGTGTCCCACTAATGACCACACAGTGATCATATTTAATAACAGTATTGATCAGGCGGATCCTTTAACCTGTTTATGCTAACCTATACAGTTCACATCTATACAAAATTGAGTCAGAGATACTGGTCTCTTTCCGCCCTCCATAGCGTGGTATGTAAAACACTGATTGTTGCACAGTACGCCTATACCCTCATATATGGCTAAGAAAATGACACTGTCTTCCTATTAGTTTCGAACTATGTAAGTTACAGTTCAACGAGTTGAAAATTCAGGACTCATTTGGGATTCGAAGTCACGACCAAAGATGTGCTCTAATCGCTAAGTTAATGAGGTCCAAACACACACTTTCAAGGAAACCTCGCGAATTTCAGTGTACCGATCTCTATAAAACTTGGTATGCAGGTCAGAGTATATACATCTCGTGGTATTTTGTCCCAACATTCACTTGGACCATCTAGAGAGGGTAAAATTGTACGAATTTTAACAGCTGAGCCCACTGAAATCCCCATGTAGTCTTCCTCAGCAGCCTGTGTATAGTGAAATGACCCCTGATGACTGTTCACCGTTTTCCACATCTCACTCGCATCCTTTAAACTGAATTTGGAGAAGAAATACCATCCCATTTTTTTCGTGTGGACGATTGTGTACTAAGTTTTATCAAGACCGGAGATTTCAGGTTTGCCAGGTTTATTTGCTAGTCACTAGGTACATTAGCTTTACAAACAGCATGAGGCAGTCAACCTCCGAGTTCCTGTCTCGTAAAACAACTCTTACCATCCTTCTTTGAAAGCTACTAAAATATTTTATCGACAAATCATTCATTCCTTTCTGTGGTTCTTACTATAAATTAATACGTAGATAAACTCCTTCCAAGCTACTGAGTGTTCCTCTTGTCCACTAGAAAATGTAGAGATACAATACTTCTCTCTACATCGCAGAATAATAAGACCAAAAAGGAAAGAAATGAAGAAAGAAGGAAAGAAAGAAAGAAAGAAAGACAGAAAGAAAGATAGAAAGGACGGAAGGAAGGAAGATAGGGGGAAAGGAAGGAAATTTTAAATTTACGTGACCATTAATGTCGGGATCATGCTCCACGGGACATTTATTCTTTAAGTGGAATCCGAACCACCGGACGTAACATTTTACCTTAGGGGCAGATGACCTCGTAGTTCCTCCCCTCTTAAAATCTCAATAACTAACTAACTAACTAACTAACTAACTAACATTTTACCTTGAAAATCCTATATGCATTAATAGGGAATCGAATTTGGTCCGCCTTGGAGGAAGCCAGGCAGCTCAACCGCTATGCCATTATGTCCCCTTCAGATAATATATTTCCTAACACAGTACTTGATTAAATAGAATTCCTTTCCATCCCTCCCCCTGAGAACATGCAACCTTCTCGAAGAAAATTAAGTCCAGAATTCCTAGATCCTACCTTCCTAATTTCCCTCGTTATCTGTATGAGCGGAACACTACGCTAAATGACTGCTTTGGAACTGTCTGTAGTTTTTCCAAAATGAACTGTACATTTTTAAAGGAATCCAAAATAGAAGTGTATATTATCACATTAACTTTAACCATCAAAGCAGTTAAATAATAATAATAATAATAATAATTCTCTTTGGCCGGAATTATTAGACTATTGTTAATGTTAACTGCCGTGGCTTCAAGTCGCAATATTGTTTTGGAGGGGATTTGTAAGTTGCCTGCAAATGTAGGCTACTGAAGGTTCATATTTATGCACCTTCAGATGCAAACTGACTGCGCTGGGATTCAATCCCGCAACCGTGGACATAGCAGGCAATAACCATACCTCACCGGAAATGAAGGAACCTGGATCTTTCATGGAACACGTCTGGTCGTGCATCGTCATGAAGGCAGGTGACTTTAGGAAAGGTACGGTAATTATCATCTAGCACATTTGGTTTTCTAATTTGAGAACTCTTAAACTTGATGGAAGGTCCAAATATTGAGGTTAATAGCTCGGCCATATCACCTAATAGCATTTTAATGCCTAGTTTCGTGGCTAATTACCGCTACTGGTAACTTTCTGTCGGATATTTCTATAAATCTCATCGCAGCTGCAACTTCCCCCTGCCGACTGGAATAAGGACGGTTGTTGTGGCTGTTGATGCAACTACTGGCGCTGGAAACTGGGCCCCGCTCTAATCTGTGAGGCCTTGGCCCCCGATATATCAGAGCCCCTCTTATATCTTTTATACCTAGTATGACATTTTGAGACCTGTCGATTGTGAAGTTCAAATGATTCGACGAGAGAGAGTGGGTTACCCTATTTCCTACATGTGACGAGTGCATTAGTATTTGCTGAGAAAATAGGAAATGTACGTATGATTTGTCTTACCTATAAACCATCTAATCCTTCCCAAAAATTAAATCATGTCTATCATAAATTTCAATCCCCATTACTCTTACCTTAAATATAAAGTTTCATGAAATTACATTCAGCAGTTTTCATTGAGGAAGTAGTACCAACATTTAAACAAAAAACCAAAGGAATTAAAATTAATTTACAAGAAATCCATTGTATGACATTGATGACATTGCATTAATTGCAGATGTAGAGAGAGAACTAAGTAAAATGCAGCGAGTTTTAACATCAACCCTACAAGAATCAAAATTGAAACTGAACAGTTCGAAAACAAAATTATTAGATGCCAGAAAATTAAATGAAGAAATATCAACAACCATCAAGGTAAATGATGACACCGTACAACAAGTCAATCAATTCTGTTCCTTGGGAAGAATTATCACACACGACAATAGGTGCACCACAGAAATCAGGAGGAGGATTGCTCTAGCATCACTGATTCTTTACCAGTGGTCCGTAGACCATAGGTGGTCCGCGAGTGCCTCGGGAGTGGTCCGCGGTAGAAAAGGGTCCACCAGCACGTATAAAAAATTGGCCAATAAATGGGGATTTCGAAAACGATGTGCGTTGAACGAGAATCGTCCGAATGTATTCGCGGCGATGACTATCAGGTTTTGAATTGAAATATCTTTAAAATAAGTGTTATTGAGGAAGGGTTACAACTGATAAGGTGTATTGGGGGGAAAGTGGGGGGAGGTCCGTACATGATTCAATTTCAGGCTGAGTGGTCCCCAGATATCTACGGGTTCAGAACCACTAGAAACAGACTTTCAGTAACAAGAAACATCTTCTGACGAACACAAACATCAACACTAAAATTTGGAAAACGTTTGTCAAAATGTTTGTGTGGAGTGTTTTGTTGTATAGCTCTGAAACATGGGTCTTAGTAATAGAAGATATCAAACGCCTGGAAGCAGTGGAGGAGGGTGCTAAATATTAGCTAGACAGAGAAAAAGTCAAACCAAAAGGTCCTTAAGGAAGTAGATGAAACAAGGGAGTTGATCAACATTATAGAAACGAGGAAAACAAAATTCCTTGGCCACATCCTACGCCGTAACAATTTACTAACGATTGTGTTGGAAGGAAAGTTTTTGGGGAAGAAGAGGAGAGGAAGACTAAGGAAGAAGTATCTGGATTCTGGACAGACTACATTTCAAGGAATATTCTGATTTGAAGCGTTCAGCCGAGGAGAGACAAACAATGTGGTTGCAGTGAAAAACCTTGCCTTTAGGATATGATAGAGTTTTCAATTGATGTGTGATCATTCGTACACATAGGGGAGACGTTGCTAATTCCGCAGTACTTGAAATATACTTTTTCTGCAGATATACCCCAGTGCAAGACGTGAGTTCATCTCACCAGTTGCGTTGAGACAACTATGTAAATTCCCTTAGCTATGTATTTCGAAACGACAAATGCTACCACCTAGAGGGAAAGCCATTAATATCTGTGTTGTGGTTAGTGAAGTATTTATAATACTAGGGACGTATGCGAGAAATCTCGCATGTGCTTAAACCATTTGATTTACTGTTTATTTGTTTAGACAAATTGCCAATATGTATGAAATCAGTGTGCAATTCGTCACTGTTGCGGGTAATTCTGTTTGTATTGAATGCACAATTGGTTACTTGTGGGTGTATATACCACCCGCCCGGCCTTAGTGTTATGCGGATTGGTGGCAACACAGTTCAATCTGGGGCTATCGTCGTGTTTATTTGTTTAAACGCACTTTTTAAACAAATGCATATATTATCGTTGACTTAGCAAGAAATGAAAGTTTTTTCCGGCATTATTGAGACGATTTGGAAGATTTGGACACAAACCGCACCTTCTAACTCCCTCTGGTTTATGAGCTTGTGTTTTGTGAAACATACACCTTAGCGTATTAATTAAAATAATAATTAATTATCGTGTATTTCGGTGATGCATTAATGAGGTAGTGGTTGTAATGAAGCATAAGTTTATATTTTTTAGCATATCGCGGATTTAGCCCAGTCTCTCGTACATACATTGAAGTGATAGAAGCCCTTTTTCAGTGTTGCCTAATTCTATTTAAGAAAGATTTTCAGTCGGTCAACACAAATTGTACCCAATTACATTAGGCGGGAAAACAAGCATTTACATACCCTAACCTAAATATATTTCCAATAGACCACAGCTACATACTTCAACGCAACAACCATAGAAGTGAACTATAGTGTTTTACAAACTTATGTAATATAAACATTGTATATATACTTGTGTTTAAGTGTAATTCATAAACATCGTATACTAAGTAAGCCCAAGTGAATAGGATCTGAGGATGAACGCTCGACGTTCGAAACATGTCATCCAATTAAATAGGTACCCCATTTTGTACATAAATGCGTGGTAGTTTGAAATAATTACTCGTTTTTTGTTCTTTCATTTTTCAGGTTAGGGCATGTAAATACTTGTTTCCCGCCTAATGTAATCGGTCACAATTTATATTGACCGACTGGAAAGCTTTCTTTAATACATACTTACATACAGGGTCTTTCATATAAAGTAAGAACGGCGAGCGGCGGTTTTGTCATTCGCTGCTGAAGCCGGCTTGGCCGAGCTTGTGACGCGCCACGGGCCCCTGCTGTCGTATTGAAAGCGCGCGCATAGTACAAACCTGACCTTGCAATAAGCGTGCAGGTGTTGTCATTCGCCAGTCTGAACCTCAGCTGCTAACATGTTGCGACAGTTATCATTGCAACATCGTATTTTTGTATGTAAAACTTATTTTAAGTACGAGTCGGCTCGGCGGGTGCGTGATGCATTTGTTCAGCAATTTCTTGATGAAGTGCCACCTTCACTAGCACAGATTCACGTAATTGTAAATAACTTTGACACTACTGCTTCAGTGCTAAATAAAAAACATAAAATAAAAAATCAGAAGAAATACAGTGGCATGACTCACTCGCGTCAGCCAAAATGTGGTTACCAGATACAATGCCTGTATAATCTAGGAAGGACGACACTTCCAGCAACTTTTATAAGGTAATATTTCATAGAGGATTGTACACACGCTTCAAGCAGGGGTCCACGGCTCGCTAAAAGCTCGGTCAAGGCCACCACACAAGCGGATAACAAACCCGCCGCTTGGCGTTCTTACTTTATATGAAAGACCCTGTATATACATACATACATTCATACAGACAGACAGGCAGAAATAAAACTGACGGTCGTTTCAGCGTTGTTGTTGTTGTTATGTGATACAAGATGTTCTCTTCCTTAATTTCATGAAAAGTACAAAGTTCTAATTTTTTTAACTTCTATTTGTAATTAAAAAAAAAACGTCTACGTCATCAACAATCGCCCGATAGAAATAAACCAAGCATGCAGAGGAAAGCTCAAGAGGTCTTCCTCGAGTAAATGAAAATACTGTAGATTGTAGCCTTATTACACGGCGATTACGGAACAATTCCCTGTTAATACTTATTATAGCATGATAGAGATTCAATTATGCGCATAGGATAATCGGTTTCCTTATTTGGGTAATGCCTGTGGTCACATCAGTGATGCGCGGTAAACGTGAACTGGTACAAAACACTGTGATTTGAATAACAAGCTCACTACGGAAACAATACCAACCCTTGTATCCTATCGCATCGCGTGGCTGCCTCTAATATTGCTACCAATCGGAGTCATGCATAATTGAATAGAAGGGGGAAGGGGGGAAGACTTATTGTGTAATTGGCGCAGCATTTCCACCCGCAAGCACTTTCGTCCTATTCAAATTTGGTAATAGACTGTCTTTAATAGCAGATGCTTTCTTGCGTGTACTGTATGTTGAAGTGTCGGTAGAGATGGCTACCCTGCGATATAGTTACTAAGACTAAATTTATGAGCGTTATCACTTTCCCCACTCAAGCAAGCAACACACAGAATCGTTAAATCATCTTATTCTGTTCTGTGCCCCTCTCTTATCGCGCGCGCCCCTGTGAAGGAGATACGGTGATTGTTATGCGAATGTCGGTGATAAATGTCTCACAATCGTAGACTTTTAGTGTTCATAAATAAATATCCTTATTGCTTTACGCATTGTATAAGGTGTGGTAGTTCTAGGAATCAGTGTTAAATACAGCAATACAGACTGGCTTCCGTATTGGGCACTACCCTATAAACGTCACTGCTCGCAGGAGCTTATTAAGAATAGCATAGTATGAAGTAGCTGCGGTCTCGAGGTACGTTCTGGTCCTGGGTTCGATTCCCGGCTCTGCCAATAAATTTAATTATGATCTGAGGGCTGAAATAGTCTCGTGAGGCACCTCGACAATCCTTGAAGTGGTTTTCTGTAGTTTCCCACTTTTACTCCACGCAAATGCTGCCTCCTAATCAAATCCTAGTCCCAATTGTACATACACTAGTACACAATGACACAGGTTATCAGACAGATACATCCACACACCTAAGTACATGGGGATACTAGACCACAATATCACAAAGCCCCTATTTCATACTGTTGTGATTGCAAGGAAGGAACATAGAGGTCTCTGTCTCCTTATTTCATATAATATGCATAAGTTAATTAGGATTCTGAAGATCTACCTGTAAAATGTGTTCAGTTTTATAATCCTTAATTCTGTTTTAGCAAACCAGCGCGTCACGATCAGAGGAACCCGCAGATAATTTGCTATGGGTAGGAAACGTTTTAAGTGGTGGGAATAAAGACTTGTAAAAATCTAAATGTGATATCTGAACAACTGATAATTTTGCTACTGAAACCTATAAGTATGAGGTAAATAATTCATTTTTGTGTAACATCTTGGATTTGGTCAGCAATCCATTGCACAGAGGTGGGTGGGGGTGGGATGACCAGCTCTATATCCGTGTCCTCCCATGAGTTACGATTCCCATCAGTTCCAAATTCTTTAGCGGATTAGCTATCTGCCAATTACACTACCTGAGCGAGTCCCGTCAGTTCCGAACACTACCTGAGCGAGTTCCAGCTTAGTTTTCTATAGCAAAATTGTATTAATTTGTTTATTACTGAAACAAATAAGGTCCATTGTTAGCACCAGCCGGGAGTGCGTGCCCTCTTTAATGAATTGACTCCTCTAACAGAGGGGGGGGGGGAGGGGAGGGGAGGGGGCGGACGCCATGGACCGGTAGCTGCCATAAGCAGCTTTCGCCTTGTCAGTATTTGTATCAGCATGTGTCTTCGTCAAAATAATCAGTTTTGAGTTATATTTACAAAGTTCTTAAAACAGTATCAACATGTCGCTTCGTCTTTGTTGTTAGGTAGTCAGCCCGAAGGCTGGTTGGATCCTCAAAAAGTACCGCCGTTACGTTATATGAGTAGATACCCACAAAAACCCAAGGCAGCGCTATTTTGAGGCGTTCTAGGCAAGAAGAGGAGTGAGGTAGTTTGCCATTCCTTTCCTCACTGAGTCACAACAGTAGTCCTAATCCTATGAGTTGAACCTTTCACAGCATTCACAGACACTGACTGAGCCCCGAATGTCATTACTAAGCACCACCCATACCTCAGTAGCTTCCATATAATCACAGCCATGAGTGAGACTGAGACATCGGTGAAAAGCCACCTTTTACTATAAGTCACTAAGTAATCACCACGTAGCTTCGTCAAAATTGATCTATTAACTGAATTATTCTTCTCTTTATACTCTAATCAATATGTACAGCAAAATAAACATTTCTTAAAAATACTGTTAAATCACCGGTCTCTTCAAACGGTTGAGTTGCTCTTTGGATTCTGTCATCCATTGCAACATATTGTTACGGCTGTGAGTTTGTGTCATCACTCGCCGCATGAGTCACAACTGCCCCAGGGCTGGGCTGTGGCCTGCCTCCTGTATTGCGTGTGCCTTATGCAACAGGGCTACTAGTATGGTAGTCCAGAATATTCGTGACTGGACCAGCGATGGAAACCTCGAGAAGCCGTGAACCCTGGATGGATCTAGAAGCATTTATTGAGTCACCGGCCTGCTATATAAGTGCGACCTGTCTAGCAGTTGTTGTTGTTGTGTTTTACGAGCTAGTGCGAGCGATTATCTTGTGCGACAGAAGTGTGGTGACGAAGTGCTGTGCGAGTTACGAAATCCAGTGACATTGTTTCTCCAGCTTGTGGACAGCGAAATAGCCTGCAGCAAGTGATCGTAAGTAATTGTGGTCGGTGAACATAAAGGAGAGGCGCAGGTAGTTTCTGTCAAGGCCACCGTACTCATTAGGACGGATTAACTTCTGTGATCTGTTGACAAGTGGAAGGGCCAAGAGCGCTCAAGGAAGAGACTTGAGGAAACTGGAGTAAGGCTCCTAATTGCTTGTATTTGCTGATTAGTGTAATTTTCTGGCCACAATAAAGTTAATTATTTCTTTAAGCAGTAATTGGTGTTGTGCTTTGTACCCCCACCGTAATCCAGTTAACAAAAGTGCCACTAGGGGGTGGCACATAACAATATTTTCTTTTCCTTTTCGTGGTTTGCAAATTCAACTCTGCCCGCATAATTTTTCCTCTGAATTTTGAGACTCCTTCTTCAAACACAACACCAAGTCTCTTACACGAGGATGTGGTTTTCCGCATTTCAATTTCAGCTTATGGTTTCAACCTTATACAGAGTTATTCGTTCTATGCCTCTTCCCATGGCAATTCCACATTTCAATCGGCATATGCACGTCTTCAAGCCATTGCTCGAAAAAGTAATCAAAAACTCGATTAACTTTTCATTGTCCATTACCATTAACTCTTGTAGGTCGCGTCGTGCTATTATTAGCCGGTCAAACCTCAGAACTGACAGCTGGGTTTTACAGAGACAATCGGATCTAGTGGGACTCATTAGCTTATTTACTCAGGCGTGAATACGCTTTCGGAACCCATGGGACGTTTTTCCTAAGAAATTTGTTTTCGGAAATCATGGGAATGGAACTCGTGGGACGGAACCTCTATATCATGTCTGGGCCCTGGGATTTCCAGATATTTGGTATATCTCTGTTAGTGGGTCTTTGACAAATGTAATTGGGAAGGGAGGTTGGCTCTAGGGGCGTGTTAGATAAGGAACACAACGATGATGCATGTGAAGTAAATATGAACAATAAAACTTCGTTTAAATCTAGGTGAGCCTTTCTGTACAAATTAGAATAACATTGAACGTACATAACACTGTACCACAATATCAATGTACTTAGGTCCTAATTGAAGCTTTCTTTGACTTATTTTTATTTAAAATTTGTGTTTTGACTCTTTATTATTATGATTGTTATTATCATTTTCGTTCCGGTCGTCTAGGGACCACGAGCCAATTTCAATGCTTTGTCCTTTACTGTTCCTTTTTATTCCTCCAGTATTCCTTCATCACCTCACTATGCTTCCTCTTCCTTTCCTCGAACCATTTCGAGCCGGGTTTCTTTCCCTTCCTCCCTTGGAATTCTTCCATTTTTACCACTTATTGCCTAAAGGTATCTCTCTGTGGTGTATCTTCTTCTCTGATATTGTTTCTTTCCAAATCCTTTTTGACTTCTTGTACCCAGGTGGTTGTCGACTTCTTGTTCCACAGGAATGTGAATATCTGCTTGGTTAACCTACTGCCATCCATCCTGTACAAATGTCCAAAAAATAGCAACATCCTCCTCCGTATTGTTCCTGATATGTTTTCTATTTTTCGATATATTTCATCATTACTTCTTAATTTCCAGAATTCTGCAATTTTTAAAGGACCTAGTATTTTGCGTATAATTCTTCTGTCTACTCCCTTCTAATTTATTCAATTTGTAGTTCAGTACGAGACATACAGGCATTCCGGTTTGACTACGGTGTTGTAGTGCTATTTTAAGATCTTTAGACAAACACTTTTTGTTGTAGGTATTCCCAGTTATGCCATACGCTCTTTGTATCTTTCGTATTCTTTCTTCTACAGCAGATTTTAGGAACCATTATTATTTTATTTCTTTGCCTTTTAAAACTATTGAATTTTGGAAGTCATTTTCAGTGTTGCCTAAGTCAATTATTAGAAGCTTTTCAGTTGGTCAACACAAGTGTGCCCAAATTACAGAACATTGGGCGGGGAGTTGCAATTAATTTCCTAGTGCTTGAAATAAATTACATGAATTACTTATAGGCTACACTTAATAAAACGCTTCTCACATAAATGGGGGGGGGGGGGGGCTAAAACGGATGACTAGTTTCGGTTGTCAAGCGAACATCATCACATCTTGCTCAATTAAGCTTAATTAGGTTCAGCGAATATGAATAATATAACTCCTATGTACAGCACTATTGAAGTTATTAATTGAACTTTGTAACAAGGCGTTTTTTAAACATACGTGCCTGCCATCCACACATTACGTATTCACAGAGAAGGGGAGGGTTAAACGGAATGATTACGTAGTCAAATAACAAAAATCAACTCATTTTATGCTCTACGCTGCTTTCCAGCCGCACTGATGGAAATGTAATGGCCATTTTTGTTTTACTTACAAAATTAGCAGAAGCCTTACTATGTTCGAAGAATATTTCTATTCAGATCATAAAGAGGTGTAAAAATGATGTATGACTTTCGCCAATTCGTTTTTTTTTCCTTTCCTGAAGCACCTCAGGAAACTGCAACGTTATATTTGTCCAGTACGTTAATTGATGTCCCTGAGTCTCTGAAATTGTGTTTCTTGTTTCCTACACGGATAAATCATGACATTGGGTATAACTTTGTGATTACGTAAAACAGTGGGGGGGTGGGGGTCAAAAACGACCAAAAAGTGATTACGTATTACGTGGACGGCCCCATACTCGGCTTTATTTTCGTACTAGGCTATTAGGGAAATACTGCAACTAATAATTGCATGTGTCAGGTGATGGTTGCAATAAACAATATTCTTTCCCCAATCTCTGGCTATCCGAACATAGGGTATTCTAGTTCTCATTGTAATTACCTTTTATATTTTCTACTTATGTTATTGTAGGACCAGCAAGAAAATTCTCCTACCGTAACCTTCAACAAATATTAACAAAATCTCCAAGATGATTCCCCTCTTTGCTACTACACTGCACGTTAGAAAAGTTGGATGGCGCAGCCACGCGGTAGAATGTTGAAGCTGCAAAATAGTGACTGGTGAGGTTTATTTACATGGTGATGCATTGACGTCGTGATGTAAACAGAAAGGAATGTGTCAAATTCGAGGAGGTACTGGTCTGTATACGGTTGCAAATCGTATAAAACGGGTACGAAATCTCTCCACTACTTTCCTGTACTAAAAGTTCAGAGTGAAAGATGGGCTTCGGCGCTGTCAATTGGAAAACATGTTACACGTTACATGACAGCGTGCAGTCTGCATTTTTGTGAAGACGACTTCTTTCCACAGCGTAAGCACCGGTACTGTTGATTATTGATAGTTATTGTCTCTAATTTGTATTCACAAGGATTTAGCTACATCAAAAATACTGATAAACTTGTAGCGTAATAATTCTGTGCCGTACATAGAATGTAATCCGCTCTTCGTAAACTTATTTTAGGAGTTCTTCCGATGGACAATGGCCGAATGGTTAGACAAGTTAAGAATAATGCTGTTCCTAGCCTTAATTTGCCAGAGAATTTAAATATATTCTTGCCTTTGAACAGCAAGTATGTACCGGTAGGTCAATATTTGCAATATTGAAGTTTGATTTGGCTAAAATTGTGTTTATGGCTATGATCTCCTTACTGTTGAATTTAGTTAATTAATCTGTAAAATCTTAGTACCGGTTTGGTGACCCATCATCCCAAGCAGGCCGGTAACACCTATACTAATCAGGCAAATAGGTCACTTAGCCGTAATTTGGAAGTTATAGTGATAAGTATACATATGCAATAATGTAGCAGGAGACCTGATCGGCCTAGGCTATTCTAACTTTAATTAGTTCCCATTTCTGGATTTTTCAGTTTTGAGTGCGAATAGTTGGTTTGAAAGTTGTACAACAGTAAGGAGAGTATGTTTTGTATAGGTTTTAATTGGTAGTATGGTTTATGTCGAGCTGAGGAGTGAATTTGATTTGGCTTAAAGTCTAGTTTTTGATCTGTACCGTTTGCGTATGACAAGTTCAAATGGTGACTCCAGCTTTGTTAAATATCTGTATTTTAAATATTTAATTAAATATATTGATAAAGAGGATGCCTCCATTTTAACTTGCCTGTGGCAAGAGATTAATAAATTTATATTCTTGTCTTTGAACAGCAAGTGTGTAGGTCAATATTTGCAATATTGAAGTATGATTTGAGCATCCCATGTAACGCTTCTTTGAACCCAAAACATTCATACAAATTCAGGGTTGATGGATTCAATTTATTATCAGGTAGTCCTCCTTTGTGTTATGTGAGATATATATATATATTGTGAAATTAATAAAAACATCGATACCGCTAGGCTCCCAAGCACAGGCTTCATATATGTAACAGCAGAATGTAAATTAACTATCTACAGTGGGTAATATTTTTAACTGGTAGTAATTAAGCACTGCATTTAAATTGATTATAAAAATATTCCTATCAATGAAAGAAAATATGTAGTATTTTGCTATAATAAATTAGAAGCCATAACATACGCACACCCAATCACTGTCTTGTTTACTTCTCGTCACTATCTCGCCGCCATATTTGAAACAGCTGACCGTAAGCTCCTCCCCCGTCAATACGGGACACAATTTTAAGGAATCTCTTGCGTCAATAATGTGACAGGTAAAATTCTCGTACGAGAAGAACAGCCTCATACATAGTAGAAATCATGAAATTATCGTGCATAACGCAACACTGGCGTACTGTAATTGCAACCTAACCGTGATTAAGTGATCAAAACTACATTCTTTAAGAACTCGGTAGCCAAGAATGTTGACCTAAGAATACATTGGGATACTTCAATTGTTGGCAGGCATGGGCAAAGATGTTTCTTTGTCGGTACCTCTTCTACTTTACTGTAAGTGTTTTATGACATACCACTAAGAGCGGTGCGCCAGAAGCATTCGTGTTCATGGGCACTCATGGAGATGTAGCCCGCCAATATATCCGGTGTAATAATACTAACTGACTGAAACAATAATACTGTATTAATAATACTTTAATAATAATAATAATAATAATAATAATAATAATAATAATAATGTAATAATACTAACTTACTGAAACAATAATCCCGTAATAATTATAATATAATAATTATACGGTATTACAATAATAATACTGTAATAATAACTTACTGTAATAATAATAATAATAATAGTCTAATAGTACGGCAATAATAATACTATAATAACACTGCGATAATAATGCTGTATTAATACTAAGTTTAATTATAATAACCAAAAACATAGATGTGTTTTTATTCTTGTTCTGCCTTGATTAAAATGTTGTAAGTACTATGTACCTTCGTCTTGTTTATGGCGATCGCGCACGCTTTTAGAATGGGACCTAAGTTCGCTTGCACTCATTGCCATGATGATTTAGTATCGGAAGTTTGTCAACGTAAAGCTGTCCGCGCTAATTCCAGATAGACCCCAGATTAAAGACATATATATTTTCATAATAATAATTATACTAGTATAATTATTAGTTTACTATTATTATTATTATTATTATTATTATTATTATCATCATTATAAGATTTAAATGTGGAAAGGAGCATAAAGCTGCTCACTGCACGACTGCCCCAAAATGCTCGATCTGCGCGTGTGAAGGCAAGAATGACGACCATGTGATCGGGTCATGTATGTGTGCTGTCTTTCGACGTGCATTGGTGAGTGCTCAACAGTCAAAATGCTAAGATTTCTACAAGGCAACATTCATCGTAGCAGGGTGGCTAACGATCGCCTAGTTCAGTTTGCCGCGGAAAAGAATATTGATGTTGTGCTTATTAGCGAACAATATAAGAACAGGGATATTCCATCTTGGTACTCTGATGAAAGTGGGACGGCTGCTATATGGGTAGCGGATCCAAGCAGAGTTTTTATTGAAAAGTTTGGAGCTGGAAATGGCTTTGTCTGAGTCAAGAGCAGAAATATTTCTTATGTAAGCTGTTACTTAACACCCAATGAATCAATTCGGCAGTTTGAGACCCGACTATCTGCCCTTGAGGATTTCCTAGGTGCAGTAACTGGGGGTATTCTGGTGGCCGGTGATTTTAATGGTCGAGCAGTTGAGTGGGGCTTGGCTCATACAAATGGGAGAGGCCATAGAATTTTGGAGATGGCTGCT
The DNA here is from genome assembly GCA_946902985.2 of Meconema thalassinum. Classification (NCBI taxonomy): domain Eukaryota; kingdom Metazoa; phylum Arthropoda; class Insecta; order Orthoptera; family Tettigoniidae; genus Meconema; species Meconema thalassinum. Next base: position 628,214,675 of record OX336390.1, on the reverse strand, counting down.
AGGTTGGACTTGGTGCTGCTAAATAGCGGTGATGTTCAAACATTTTGTCGGCCTGGGCAAAACGGAACCACACCAGACCTAACGTTTGTCTCTGCAGATCTTGCTGCTTGCATTGCAGACTGGCATGTAATGCTAGATTATAACAGCAGTGATCATAGATACATCCTTTTGAAATTCCAATACCGTTTAGATGGAACGTTGATCACATGGATGGTGAAATTCTTCTTGCAGTAATAGCACAAGGGAAACAAGTTCTGGAGGATTTGTATCAACATAGCCCCGCGAATTCTGCAGAAACCCTGGTTAGGTCGACCATTGATCTCATTGTTGAGGCTTGCGGAGCATCCATGCCCAAAAAGAAGATTTTTCCGAACAAACGGCCAGCCTATTGGTGGAATGTTGAAATAGCAGAGGCTCGACGATTGTGTTTTCGATTAAGGAGAAGGGCACAAAGGCTCTGCAGAGATTCTCTAGAGTTTGCAAATGCGATAGAAGAGTGTAGAGTAGCGAGGAGGGCTCTCAAACGGGCCACTGCTAAAAGTAAGGCACATTAATGGAACGAGCTCATTAACGATCTGGAGCAGGACCCATGGGGTCTGGGCTACAAAATTGTCAGTAAGAAGCTCGGCGGCATTATGGTGCCTACTGCTGCTATGACGGCATCCCAGAAGGAAGCTATTATAGATGAGCTATTTCCTAATAATCCAGAGAGATTTCCCGATCACATGCCGGTGATGCTAGATGATATTCCGCTATTCACTAGAGATGAATTACAAACTACAGCAAGATCTTTTCAGAATAAGAAGGCACCAGGGCCGGATGGAATTCCTGCTGAAGTGTTAAAGATGATATCCGAAGAGGAACCAGATGTTTTGCTGAACATGTATAATTGTTGTTTACTACAGGGAGTCTTTGCGACCCCGTGGAAAGTGGCCAGGCTTGTGCTCATGCCTAAAGGCAAAGGAGATCCCACTACTGCTTCAGGTCAGAGACCTCTATGCATGTTGGACATGGCTGGCAAACTGTTTGAGAAGATGATTAAAGGAAGGCTTCAGGCAGCGATTGTTGCTGCAGGAGGTCTGTCCCCCAAACAATACGGTTTTGTGAAGGGTAAGTCCACCATCAGCACCATTGAAGAAGTGGTGATGGCTGTCAGATCCATTGAGCAGGGCAACCATTTCTCTAGGAAAATGTGCTTACTGGTTACTCTGGATGTGAAAAATGCCTTCAATTCTGCCCCGTGGATTGACATAATAGCTGCACTTGAAACAACATTCAACATTCCTCGCTACTTGGCGTCTGTTCTGAGGAATTATCTTTGTGATCGTTGGATACAGTATGACACTGATGAAGGAGTCAAGTGTCGCAAGGTAACAGCGGGGGCGGTTCAAGGCTCGGTGTTAGGTCCTGATTTATGGAACGTAAATTATGACAGCATTTTACGGATGGAGATGCCAGAAGACACATCTTTGGTGGGATATGCTGATGATCTTGTTGTGCTCATTATGGAGCGCTCCATGGAGGGTCTGCAACTTAAACTTAATCAGGTAATGCGGAGAGTTTCCACCTGGATGAATGAACATGGTCTCCAACTAGCAGTTCATAAAACAGAACTAGTCCTTGCTACTAAGAAGAGAGTTCCACGAGTTGTACCAATGCTAGTAGATAATCAAGTGATAGAAACAGCTCCTGCTGTTCTTTAATTAGGTGTTATGATTGACAGCAAGTTAACATTCTGGAATCATATCAGCAAGATTGCTGATAGGGCTGCAAGGATTGTTAACAACTTGTCGCGGCTCATGGCTAATATTGGCGGCCCTTCACCATTGAAGAGGAAACTTCTGATGAGAGTGGCGGAATCAGTTATTGTTTATGGTGCAGAGATTTGGTCAGTAGCTCTTGGCTCTGAGATGTATAGGAAGCGGATAACCTCTGTTCACAGAAGAGCTGCCCTCAGAATAACTTCTGCCTATCGTACAGTGTCTGGACCGGCAGTGCTAGTAATAGCTGGGGCGATACCCATTTACATCCTGGCCAAGGAAAGGCGCCGTATATACTTACGCAAAGACGAGCATTCTAAGATACGCGTGCAGAGGGAGGAAAGAGACAGATCTCTTCGGGAATGGCAGGAAGTATGGGAACGTGAACATCGTGGCAGGTGGACCGCTAGGCTCATCAAGCAACTGAAGCCATGGTTGTCGAGGGAACATGGTGAGGTTAATTATTACATTACCATGTTTCTCTCTGGCCATGGTTATTATGATGCATACCTTCATCGAATGGGAATTTCACCGAGTTCACGGTGTCGTTATTGTGATGATCAATGGGACGATGTTCAGCACACATTCTTTGCATGCTTGAGGTGGAGAAATCTTCGAAGGCTTCTGGAGACAAAAGTTGGAGTCATTACACCAGACAATGTGGTGGATAAAATGCTCAGCAGCAGAGAAAGTTGGGCACAGATTGCTGTCTACATCTCTGAGCTGCTGAAAACAAAAAAAGAGGAGGAACCGAGAAGATTGGTTGCTGAAGACAGTGAAGAAAGATGATGGTGAGTAATTTCATTATCATCATGTTAAATGAAATTGACTGAGACCTCTGGTCGTAACAGTGGCTCCACCCTGAAGTAAGGTTGAACAGGCAGTTCCGGGGTGGCCTTAAGCCAAGTATAGGGTTTGTGGGTTTTTATTAGGTAAGAATCCTGCACAGTTGTAAGTCCGAAAGCTTGCAATCTGTCTTTTGAAGATTTCCCCACGGTTTCCCTCGAAAAAAATAAAAAATAAAAAATAAAAAAAGATTTAAATGGTTTTCAGTCGGTCAACAAGATTGTACCCACATTGTAATGGGTGTTATTCCATAGCCCTATGCCTGAAAAGTAATACGTGAGATTAATTAATGGTAGGCCTATTTACCTTTTATATTTTCTACTTATATGTTGTGTAGGACCATCACGAAACTTCCCCCGCCCTAACCTTTAACAAATAATTTATATTTTCAAGATGATTTCCCTGTTTGCTTACTAATCTCATGTAATTATCTTCAGATTTAGGGAATAACGCCCTTCACAATTTGAAAAACATTTAAATATCGTTTATCAAGGCAAAACTGAATAAACGGCTTCCAATACGATAATAATAATAATAATAATAATAATAATGAACAATAGTAAAAACAAAAAATCAACATTTCAACTCGTTATAAAACCAGACTGCCTTCATGCAGCAGAATACTTGATCTTAAACAAAATAGGAGAAATCGAACAATTTGAAGAAATGGAAGGAAAGTACTGGGGAACATAACTGAACCTAGGAAATTTCGGAATACTTGAATACGAAAAATTAATAAATAAATGTGGAGGCCATAGAGTTATGTATCATTAGATGGAGATTAATTCTTAGGTTCATTATTCAAGCGGTCACTTTGATTGTTTGGTTAGGACAAAAAAATAAAATAATAATTTTAAAATTCAACACAACCACCATTTTGAGGTTATTAAATCAATTGAATAAAAGTTGATGCCATTAGCTTAATACATGTATAATTATGTGCTGTACCAAGCTTCAATATGCTCAGACGAGAAAATCGCGAGAAAATGGCATGTGAATATTTTAACTTCGCTTGGTTGCCATGTTGGATTTGTAGATAATAATATGTTCAATATCACGTAGGTGAACTTAAAGTAATATCATCTATCACCATACGAAATTTCAGGGTGATATATATGTAATAGTCACGGAGATATAGAATGCCGGAGAAATATTTCGCGTAGTCACCATATTGGATTGTTATATATTGTACCCATGTGAGTAATTTCCATGGAAAACATGCTTCCGCCTCCAGCTAGCTTCAGGTCTCGGCGTGTACCGTTCTCCCACTGAGCGGTTGCATATTTTTGATTTGAGACTAAAAGGTATCAACTCTACAATGATAAAGCACAACTCTATTCTAAAGACTTTAATTCAGCATTAAATCATGGCTTCAAACATTAAAGAACACAATCCCAACAAATATAATACACAAATAAAGCAAAATTACTTCCACAATCCACTAATTATTCACACAATTTTATCATATTAAATCCATATCATTATTCAATCCTTTACCCTTGGATTGACTTCGAAATTCACTCTAGTGCGCTGATGCACATGCAACTTTCATAAACAAAACTGTACTTTTACTCTTCTGTCACCTAGTGTGACTTCTTTAATTTCACAAAATTATTTGTTTCTTACACCACATCCTACTTTGACATTATGCGTACCGTTGTGTTTGGTCTCTCTCTTCCCACCAAATGCTTTAACATGCATTAGCCAATTAGGTGTTGCACAACAAATCTACGTGCAACTCCCTAATTATGTAAATCTACCCCTACACTTCCCTCTATTTATAGTTCCACTGCATGCCGTTGTGATTTCATCTTCAAAACTTTCGTTATCGCTGTGTCGGATGGTATTATTAAGCTACCCTTGCGAGCGTAGCCTGTGGCGTCAAGTGCCCAACTTCGTAAATTCGTGTCAGTGTCAGTACAAAATGCAACTTCCAACCATTCGTAAGATTGCTAAAATTTTTACTCATCAGGATGATCTATGATTACCAATGTGTTTTTAAACCACACACATTCATTACACAATATAACAATGCTTCCTTTCATTACAAGCAAGGTCTCAAATCTGTCCTTTCAAAACGTTAGCCTTCACGGTTCGTTTTACAACTCAGCCCACTTAGAGCTGCTCGCATACAATGGAATGGAGTGGGGTGGTCTCGGCACGTGAATCGTCCCTCGCCTCCTGACTCTTGGCTTTCATTTCCCCCAAGCAATACAAGATTCTAAATACAATACTGTGGTCACAATGACCCACATGATCCCATATGTTTTAAACTGAAGGGTATGCAATAAAGGTTCTGGACGAGTTTATACATTTATTCCTAACCGTAGGATATTAATAACTGACCTCAATAGGTCCATTTCATGATATGAAGGCACGAGATTCATAAACACAGGTCGAGTTGGATAGCCGGTATCTTAATAAATGCTACTGTCAGTCACGCGCTGCCGTCAATAAGATTCGCTTCACAAGAGCCGAATCATTCAATAACAAGTTCTCGGTCGATCAGGTATGGTGCAGAGGTGTCCATTGTTCTCCTCTCACCTACCACAGGATTCGAACCCGGAACATTCCATATCCACCATCAGAGTTAGGGTACCACACTAAACACTCTGGCATAAATTAAATATCTCTGTACGCCCAAGGCTATACGAGACTCTACACGACGAACAGATTACCTGGCTCCATAACCCGATACCATGATCTCGTCCTATAATTAGTAAGAGAACTCTTATCAATTACTCTACAAGCTTATACACAAGCTGCAAATTCAATTCACTGTAAACTCTTCCATTTCCTTGCATAATTATATTCCCATCAACACACTATATTCTGATATTAAACTCTTTTCTCATCCCTTAATATATAATCTTACAGTTTGGATCGATAAATCTTCCAATTAGCGTAAATATTTCTTGCTTACAACATTTTTTTTCCTGATGTATTTATTTATACCTTTTATTATTTATTATTATTATTATTATTATTACTGACATAAATTACCATAATCCGACACAACATAACCATCTTAATAATCGAACATCCGTGTTCGTTACGTTAAGTTTACATAACTGATTTGCCATTTTATTAATAGTGGTAACGATTAATCCACTCACTGATGTATAACAACATCTCAACTCTACTAAAATCAACACAGCAATAAACACTGGAGGGTCTATCTCCTAATACTGATTCTTACTGGCACATTTTTATAATTCTGAAATTACATTACATGCAGTGGGCTATAACTTCTATAAAATCATGATTTGTGGGGTACTCATATAGGCTTATCCCGGTGGCTCCAACCACTCATATCTTCCAATGTCGCCTGCCATTTGTATAATTAGCGCGACAATTGTACACTGATAATACACATTTTATAAGACCTTTGTTTCACCAACCACACGGCACTTTCCATTTCTATGATGAAGCTATCGCTTCTTTAAACATGACACTTCATAGCACTTGTCATAATATTAATTTAAAAGATATTTCACATATGATCACTACAAAAACACACATCACTCACTATTTACATTCATTACGGTTGAAATTTCCGGCAAGATATCAGAATTGCAGGTTGTTGACGGACTCTTCCATGCTCCTACCAACTCCTGATTGAAAGTCTCGATCATCTGCCTACGGATTCACCAACTGTCGATCCATTATCCTACGATAAACTTCCTGCTTTGCATAAAGATGCTTACTTTTCGTCCTGAGCGTTACTATTTGGTATTCTTAAGACATTTCACCAAATGCATCATAAAGTTTCTTCCGGCGCAGTCCGGCGGACTTAGACATGTATAACCAATCAATATATTATACACTGCGCTCAACATTGTACATAGTATTTACACAAATTATTACTTTCAATAGTACTGCAAGTTATATCACACGGCACTTCCTATGTGAATACTAACAATTGCTCGTACTGCCGACTATACACATACGGCACGACTGTCCTTAATAAAAAGTATTATAACAGTTTTACTGCACGGCTTCCCAAGCTGAAGTCCGAGCCTCCTTCCTTGACTTCGATAACGCATTTCGCATAATAAAGTTCGTTGATTACAGTATTTATTATTACTTCATGACTATGCATGATTATATTATCAATTGGTGCATAACACTGCACGGCGAATATACTGATTAACACTAAAATGTTCAAGTCTTTGTGTGCGTCCTTTCCTGAGCCAGAGCGACGTACGTTCCGCGCTCGATTCTGTTCCAACTGCCCCTCTGACCTGAGTCCACATCCTTATATTCGTTTCACAAGAAAAAGTAGACCTAGGATTCCCGCGCTGTATCATCTCCTCTCCCAGGATGATTCTGGTCTCGAAATAATGCTCATAGGGTTCCTTTTTACTCGCTGGTCCCAAAACTATCTGCGTGCTGAAGGATCGATCGGCCAATTAATTAATATTAATTGCCTTTGCCATAGCGTGGGTACGCGGCTTCCAGTGGAAATCCCCGTTGCACTAGTAAGGTCACTCCGCGAACACCAAAAGTCCAGTGTTCTTGCGCACTCCATTATATATGCCTTGATTTCACAGTTTAAAGGCTTTATAATTAGCCTCCTGGCTAAAGATTTACATGTGTGCAACTCTCATGTCATTGCGTTGCTCCAATCACGAGTAATCAGTGATTTTCACTGGGATCTTCCCATTCCATTCTCAACTCCATTCTGAAACGGGGAAGAACTGGGCCATTATTTCACCCCCTGACCTGTTCCAGACGACATAAGTAGGTCAACGAGAGCGACAAGGCTCCACGAGTCTCCTCCCACAATTCTGGGGCTATTAGTTAGATGTCAAACTCCCCAACTTCGTGCTCAAATGCAGCATAACTTCCTTCATCCAGCCCAATACTGCTGTAATCCACTCATTTTCCCTGCATTATTTTAATAAATAATGTCAACATCAGTTGATATCACACCAGTGATTAAATATGTACTTTCCTCTAGGGTTTTTTTTACAACTAAAACTCCCTCAACAGATCTCGGGTTCGTTCCCAGGTGGAACCTTCATTCTGAGATCACAGTCTCTGAGATCCACTTTCGATACCAGTCAGCCTAACCCCCTCGGGTTCAATATGTACGCTATAGAGTTATGTATCATTAAATAAAAACTTGCGTAGGCTCATTATTCAAACGTTCACTTCGATCGCATAAATAGTACACCAGGAATAAAAACTTAATTTTGAAATTTTGCATAGCCGCCATCTTGAAAACAAATGAACTAAATTAAACGCCATTAGAATAAAAATTGTATAAACATTTACCTTACCACCTTTCACTGCGCTCGGATGGCTAAGTCGCGAGAAATATCCATTTAAATGTTTCAAATTCGCATGGCCGCCATGTTGGTTTTGTACTTAACAGTTTTTTTAATCGTCATATAGGTGAACTTATAGTAGTGCCCTATATCACCGTACAAATTTTCAGGGTGATATCGGTAACTGTTGCGGAGATATTGCATGCCAGTGAAATATTTTGCGCGGCCACTCTGTTGTATTGGTGAAACATTTAAATTTGAAAGGCGAGGTTGGACGAGGTAGTAGTATGTACTTATCGAGTTTCATTGAAATCGCTTTGGACGTTTTGGTTTTATTAGGGAGACACACACACACACATGGGCAAAAGGTGATCGCATAAGCCTATTTTTTTTCATAAATGAAAATAGACTAAACATGGAAGAAATAATAACTGTAATGATAAAACTAAACCTACGTGTTGATAATGTTACCATGCCGAAGAGCACGACTGAGCGCAGGTCGCCGTGTCATTGTTCTGGGGGTGGAGACACTCGAGATATCGCTGCTTCTTGTTGCCAGGACTGTGGGCCGGAGACTGCGTGATTATGCAAGAAAAAGACAACGTTTAAATAAGTAACGTAGTATCATGAGGTGTAAATTTAATGAAGACTCATCATTCACAGTCTAAGTGCACGCAATGAAACTCATTTCCCAAAAGGTCGCCGTTCTCTTCTCGGCGCTGCCAAGAATTTCGTTCTGTTGTGAGGGTTGGAACAGTAGACTCGGCACCTTGAAGACAGATGGGTTATAAACTCACTTCAGTAAGCCGGAAATGTGCCTAACTCAAGGTAACGAACTCTTCTTCGCAATCCTACAGTATACCAAGTGAATCAGCTGCCCCTACACATATCGTTTTATGCAGCCCAACGAACGCGTGTTATCAGGGTGCTCGATATTTTCTCTCCTGCATCCCGTATGGTACTATAATGTACTGCAAGCATATCCCGCAAGCGATACTGAACACTATTATGTTCCCGCGTATTAGTATGTCGTCATATCGAGAGAAAACTAATAGTCTTTAGTATCGTTTGCAGGATATTGTGCAGTAGGCTACATTAGTACCATACGGGACGCAGCAGAGATATCGAGCTTCCTGATAAAAACGCTAGTTGGGCTGCATAAAACAAGCATACCCATTACTACCAACATACCGGGTGAGATAGCCGTGGTCGTTACGGCATGGCTGCAGGCAGCCGCTCACATCCGGGAGGTGAGGAGGTTCAAATCCCCCCACCGACAACCTTGAAGATGGTCTTCTGTGGTTTCCCATCTTCCTTCCACGCAAATGTCGGGGTTGGTCCCTAACTATAGGCCACAGCCGCTACCTTCCAATTCCTCGTCCTTATATTCAAACTTTTCTCCCGAGACAACACTCTACACGCGACGGTACTTGTAGCTCACTAAATGGGTGTCCGTATAGAAGCAGCTACGAACTTTGGCGAGCCGACCATGTCCTCAGACACTCCCGGCACTAAAAGCCATACGCTAAAAAAAAAAAAAAAAAAAACCTACAAACATCATAATTCAGGTTATCTGACAAGTTTTACAGACACATTCTTGTACACGGTGCTAATGACCTCGACGCCCCTTGTGCCAAAATAAAATAACATCAACATTTAACGAATTACAACTCTCTCACATTTTACAGGAAACAAAATGGTATTTTGTTGAAAGACTTTCTCTTTGGAATGTTAATGATATATTAGAAGCCATTTCTCAGTGGTGCCTAAGTAATCTATTATTAGAAGCTTTTCAGTCGGTCAACACCAGAGTACCAACTACATTGGGTGAGGAGTTGCAATTAATATCCTAGTGCCTGAAATAAATTATTTATACACTTAATAAAACACTTAACGGGTTGGCCTTCCCTTGTCTATCAGAATCAATGACTAAAAGATTTTGTTTTCTATTATTTTCTGTGCGTGGTTTCACCAGGTAAACCACTTTCTAAGAGTATGTCATGGAATTTACACTAGATCTTAAATTGTGATTCTATGTGGCTGAAATAATTTCTCTTAAACTTAAAACACTGATAGTCAGTCTGAAAGACTAGACTTTATATCATTTTAAATGCTACAAATGCTGCGTGAACTCAAAGTCAGTTAGGAAAAAAAGAAGAAAAAAAAAAAGAAAGCAAGTGCAAACCAAGGTCAAACGAGGTAGCTGGCTGGATGACGTCACGCTCACCGGAGCGCGCGGGGAAATGAAGCTCAAGCAGTACTATGACGTCACACACCTCAGTGCATTCTCGGTACATTTCGTCCCGTCACCTTAACGTAACGCCAGACCCCAGCAAAGTCGACATAATCATTTAGAATGATAAAAATAAGTCTAGAAATTGCATAGATAGCGATCGTAGTGGAACTCGATCCATTTATTCTCCCAATAATAATAATAGTATATCTGTGTTTCACTGGTCCACACGGTAGATATTGGTAAAGCCCTGCGCGGTTGTGAATGTCCGAAAAATATTTTGCCATGCGAATATAGTTTGCATGGCTGAGCCGATAGCGGATAATGTTTGGAGTAAATTTGCGGATAGTTTTTAGAATACAATCCGAACTTGTTATATATTACTACTTGAATCCGGATGTTTATGACATTATCATATCCTTCCGTTAATTTTAAGATGATGATTTACACTAATCTCATTCAAATTATGTCATTAAGTATAATTAACATTCCGAACTGAAAAGAGTTGCAATTCTGGCTGTGTAACATTCATTTAAATTGGGAGTGAAGATTCAAGGAAGAATAATTTGAACTCTGAGATTTGCCGATGACATAGTCATCTTGGTCGACATGCCTGAGGATTTGAATGAGTTTTTGAATGGTATGGATTTCGTCTTGAGGAAAGAATTCATGATGTAGATTAATAAATGTAAAACAAAAATACTGGAATGCAGCCGAAATAAATCAGAAACCTCTATGGACATCAAATTGGCAGGTGAAAAGCTAAAGGAAGTAGGATACTTCTGTTACTTAGGAAGCAAAATAACCAGTGATGGATGAAGCAAAGAGGATATAAAAAGTGGATTAGCTCAGGCAAGGAAAGCATTTCTACAGAAAAGGAATCTGTTGACATCGAATATAGATTTAGGTATTAGGAAGTCATTTTTGGAAGCCTTTGTCTGGAGCGTGGCGCTCTATGGAAGTGAAACTTGGACTATTGGTGCAGCAAAGAAGGGGAGAATTGAAGCGTTTGAAATGTGGTGTTACAGGAGAATGTTGAAGATCAGATGGGTAGATAGGCTTAGAAACGAAGAGGTATTAAGACTAGTGGGAGAGGAGAGATGTTTCTGGCGACTGCTAATGAAGAGAAGAGATAGGTTGGTAGGACACATACTAAGACGTCCAGGAATAGCAAGCTTAGTTATTGAAGGAAGGGTCGAGGACAAGAACTGTAGGGGTAGACCAAGATTAGAATATGTTAAACAGATTGCCTCGGATATAGGGTGTGGTAGCTATGTAGAGGTGACACGATTAGCTCAGGACAGGGAGGCATGGAGTGCTGCATCAAACCAGTCAAAAGACTGAAGACTCAAACAACAACAACAACAACAACAACAAATATTAAAAACATGCACATGACATACATAGCCTAGGGGAACGACTCTCTCCTCAAATGTCTAAATGTGTTGCTTCAGATAATACCTTACGCTTTATCTAGTTATCTAATATTCTTGTAATGCCAGTAGATTTGGATAACAGACGGATTCGGATAACGTTTTGTTTTTCCGCGCACGACTCTAGATTTGTCAGAAGAGTTTCGGGTTCAAACCTAGGCCAGACGTGCGATTCAACCTAGCGCTGGAAATGGGTGTTTGTGGCATCTTCACCCACAAAACAGAAATTGTTCACTGGCTTCAACACTACACTACACTAGGTCCCTTTAGCCACACGCTTGTATTGTACAGTAATGTTTATGATGAAGTTGATTATTATTATTATTATTGCTTTTTTGGTCACATCTCACGCCTGCCGGATGCCAGACAATTAAAAGTATTATTTAATTATTTTTTCAAAAGTAAAACAAAGAACTCTTGGTTTATGGAAATTCAAAATGATCTGGATGAACTCGGCTTGACAATGTCCCAAATTGCTATCAAAGATGAGAAGAATATCTTGAAAAACAAGAAGATCCAACTTCCCTTAAAAACCTTTACCCACAAAACTTACACCATAAGCGATGCAGAGAGAGAGCGGCAAGGTTGACTAGAATGAAGCTGTTATGGGAAAAGAAGAAAAATAAGAAGCTGAATCTTTAATATTGTTTTTGAGACATGTATACGTTTTTTGGTTATGTGCTCAAATGAGGGCGTAACATATGTAAATAAATAAATAAATAAATAAATAAATAATGATTGTTATTATATAGCGTATTTTTGTAAGAAGGGACCAATCGTTACCAATATTTGATGTATAAATTTGCAACAGCCCGTATGTACTAGAGAAATCAAAAGTAAAGTACCGTAATTCTTGATTTACTGCAAAAAATATGCTTGCTAAGAATAAGTCTGGAGGGGCTTGTTGGTGCTGTGGTCAAGCTGCTTGCCTTTCACCAAGATGGACCGGGTTCAATTCCCCAGGTCAGAAATCACCGAAGGACGTAGAGCGTGATTTGACGAAAAATATGGTTTAGATACATTGTTCAAACATGTCCTATAACTTTGTGTTTGTACATCATAACAAAATGACGCCCGGGATGGATCTGCGTGCGGCGAGAGGTTCTCCCAAAAGTCCATGTTACTGCAATCACTTTCTAGAAGGCCGTTCTCTGTAACCATTCTGGAAACAACACTAGAAGTGTGGCGCGTGCTTGTGAAGAAGAGACGGGTTCCCTCCCATCTCCGGAACACCGATCTTCACTTATCACATGTCTGTGTGACCTTTGCCTGAAAAAGAACTGGCCACACGTCCGTGACTTGTTATCTTGTTTACGTTGATGTTTGCCCTCAAAACCAGTTCGCCACGTCTCGTCTTCTCGTGATAACCAAAACATGAGGTAACTGGTGATCCAATCTAGTTCTTGACTTCACGCATAGTAGCAGGCTTGCAAGCGAAGTTGCCGAATGGAACGTACTTTCGCGCTGCTTTTCCTTTTTAATCAGACCCGCGGCGTAGCTGTGCTCTTTAAATCATGTGCCACGGCCGCGATGGCAGCTGCAGCATATCTGGGGATCTCAGTTTGAATCCTGGCGATGCCAACGGCTATATTGAGTGTGGGTTTTCCGTATAATGCCGGGATAGTACCTTACTTCAAGTCTCGGGTTACCTACCCCATCCCTTCCACTAATACAGTTACAGGCACACAAAAATACAGGTTATCACACAAGTTCAACACACACTCAACTACACGGGGCTGATGACTACGATGTCCCAAGTACAACAACAAACATTCTTTACTGCTGTCTTGGTCACTTCCTTGCATCGTGAGGTAACACTGAGAAGAGGTGGGTTCGATTCCTAGCTCAGCCATCCTGCATGTGGTTGTCTGTGGTTTCCCACTTCTACTCCAGGCAAATGCCAAGATGATACCTAATTTAAGACCACGGCCGCCTCCATCCCAATCCTCACCTGAATTACAAACACATGCATAAATACAGACATCACAGTGACACAGGTTAACAAACAAATTCTACACACAGCCAAGGGGCTACATGACTACAATGTCGCAAATCTCATAAAAGAATCAACAACAACTTGGTCGCTTCCTGGCTTGGAGAATCGTATGTTCCCGCCCCATTCACCATGTGTTGCATTGCACACACTCGTTCACTACAGGAAGCGAGGAAACCGGGTGGTTTGCTGCAGAAAAACGTCTCTGTAATTGAGAACATCGCTCCTAGGGGTTGATAAAAAAAAGATCTACAGCAATGGTATAAAACATTTAGAGCCCACAATTAGTTTAAAAGACCGCAGCCAGGATGTTATTACAGGTGGTAGAGATCGTTGACAACGAGGATTGAGCAGTCTGATCCTAATTAAAACAGATATCAACTGTGTAGACAATGAATTGCGTGCAAGTGGAGCTGGAGTAATTACATGCAATAAACGTGTGCTGACAGTACAGTGCTGTACATTCCTTTCACAGAATAGGCTAACACTTAATAAAAGATACTGAATTTCCCTTCACATGTTGTAATGCACGTTTCATTTGCGTGAATGCAGGGGTTCTTAACATTTATTTCTCTCATCATCATCATCATCATTATCATTATCATTTCACCTTTTCCTGCTGACACTGGGTGGGGGAAAATATGGTTCCTCTCCACTTTGTTCTGTCGTTCCACCATTCCTCTTTCGACACGGTGTTCCAATCCAGGTTCCGTTTACTAATGCTATTCTTCACCGAGTCCATCAAACGCATTCTCGGTCTTCCTCGTCCTCTCCTCCCTGTTATCCGTCGTTCCAGTGCTCGTCTTGGTAGCCTTACTTCATTCATCCGTTCGACATGTACAAACCATCTCAATCTGTTTTGCTCCAGTTTGTCATTTAGTTTCTGTACTCCCAGTTCTTTCCGAATATCTTCATTTCTCACTCTGTCTCTCCTAGTTTTCTGGACCATACTTCTCAGGGATCTCATCTCAGCTGCTTGTACTCTGCTCTCATCCCTCTTAATCATTGTCCAAGTTTCTGTTGCATATGTCATTATAGGAACATAATATACTTTGTACATACAGTAACTTCTTTAGCCTTAATTGGTATATCCTTGTTCCATACTAGTCCCCGTACCTGTTGGTAGAAACCACTCCCGAGTTGTATTCTTCTGCTAATTTCCAAATCTAATCTTCCATCTTCAGTCAGTTCACTTCCCAAGTATTTAAAGTGTTTCACCACTTCCAATTCTTTATTTCCTACTTGGATTACTCCTTTTCCTTCTTTCTTACCTGTACTCATCACCACTGTTTTCCTCTTCTCCACATTTATCTTCAATGCCCATTGCTCAATATTTTCATTTATTACGTCCAACTGTTCTTGTACCTCCATCTCATCCTCGCCCCAGATCACAACATCGTCTGCAAACAACATTACCTTCATCTTTGCCCTACTATATTCTTTCATTGCTGCCTTCATGATGTCATCCATCACCATTAAGAACAATAATGGTGACAACACACTTCCTTGCTTTAGTCTAATGACAATTTTAAACCATTCCGATGTCCCGACTCTAGTCTTCACACTACTGTAGCACTCCATGCACATTCCTTTTATCATGTCTCTCAGTTCCTTGCCTATCCCCCTTTTTGTTAAGCTTTCCCAAACTTTTGTTCAAGGGATGCTATCATAGGCCTTTTCTAGATCAATAAAAGTCATTACCATATCCTTCCCATATTCCCAACTCTTTTCAATGTTCTGTCTCAGAATGAAAATGGGTTCCACTGTTGACCTGCCCCCTCTAAATCCAAACTGCTCCTCCTCTATTTGTCTTTCTACCTTTACTCCAATTCTTTTTTCTAGGATTCTCTCCATTACTTGGGAAACATGCGAGATGATGGTGATTCCCCGGTAGTTACCACACACCTTCCTGTCTCCTTTCTTGAATATTTGCAATATTATTTCCTTTTTCCAGTCTTTAGGAACTTTCTTCTCACTCCACACACTTCTGAGAAGTCTGTATGTCCACTGCAGTCCCACTGGTCCTGCCGCCTTGATCATTTCTATTGCCACATCGTCGATTCCCAAAGATTTCCCCATCTTCATCTTCCTCACATTTCTCTCACATCTCCCCTAACAGAAAACTAAAATTCACCCCCTCCCAATCCTCCCACTTTCACAAAGTAATTAATTAAGTCAATTATGTAACTAACATTTATTTAATTTATTTGGCCTCGTATTATCATTGCAAAAATTTTTGGCACATAAGAAACACTGCGGATTTTCAATTCCATCACGATCAAGGTTACATGTGAACCCATATTTAACATATTCATCACTGTACTTCCTTTTCTTTGACATTTGTTTTCTTAAGACACAGCACTACAACTTATACTTTTGATGGTAGTGGAGATAATAATGAAACAACTACCTACTTTAAGTAGAAAAGGCAAACTGTTGTTGGGTAAATTAAAAGAACTAGCGGGCCCGTGCGAGGAATCCGGCATGTTCTTAAACCACACTTTCCCCAAAAGGTTTATAATGAGACACTTAAGGAGAAAGGTTGTTATGTTTTTATTTCAACCAAATGATTATACAACACTATTTACATTTCAGTTAGAATTCTAAGTTCCACGTTCCCTAACTTAAGAAGGCAATCACTGAAGATTGGATCATCGTAACACTCACCGCTTATTCGATACTTATGAAATTATGCTATTTGCGTACTCATTCCTTTGATTTACTGTTTCTGAAATCCATGCAAAATGATCAAGGAAAGACCTCAGAATGTTAAAATGACTTGAAACAGGCGTCACAGCGGCCAAAATGCGAAATGGACAGCAATTATGGAGCGTATTTTACTACAACAACAGTATCTGCAAATCGCACACTTCGTACATTTTAAGTCATTTTTTAAAGAAATTATAGATATTTATGAAATTATAGTGCAATTCGTCAATGCTAATGCCTATTCTCTTTCTTTTGAATGCTCATTTGTCACGATCGGTCGCTTGTGAGCGCCGCAGGAGGGATCTATACTACTGAAATAAGATATATGATGATTAAAAGCGGTCTGGTAAAAATCATCGTTACATTCATGCAGATTGTGCATTTCAATAAAGGGAAATACTAAGAATTCTTACTTGAAGAAATCCATTGCTATAGCTATTCAAACTATGTACTGATCACATTAGATCTATTGTTGTGATCAGAATAATTTGTATAAGGAAGAAACTCTTAGGCCTATAACTTTATGTTTTACGTTCAGACTGAGGCAAATTCTGTAAAGCAATATCACAAAATTATAGAGGTCAGTCACAACTCCCCACTAACCTCACCAGGGGAGGCACATCTCACAGGTTAAGAACCCCTGCGTTTGTGGGAGAGCTGTTTGTTGTTGTTGTTGTTGTTTTTAGTGGCTTTGCAACACTGTCGTTATGTAACCTCATGTACTTGGGTGTGTGTAGCAAATGTCTGATAACCTGTGTCACCGTGATGTTTGTATTTTTAAATGAGGTTGAAGTGATGGAAGCCATTTTTCAGTATTGCTTAGTTCAAATAAAGCTTTTTAGTTGGTCAACATAGGGGCAGATGACCTCGTAGTTCCGCCCCTTTAAACAACAATAACTAACTAGTTGGTCAACACATGTTTTCCTAATTACATTAGGCGGGAAAACAAGTATTTATATGAGGTAACATGACCAGTCCCACGGGTGTCAACTAGAAAGACCTGCACTCAGCCTCTCCGGAGGCCACAGATCATTATTAACATCAAAAACACTACATAAGATATTTATCACAAAATAACAGGTACAAAGAAGGGGGTACTTAAAATGGATGACATGTTTCGATCGTCAAGCGATCATCTTCAGAACCTACTCACTTAGGCTTAATTAATTACGATGTTTATGAATTACACTTATGCACAAATAGGCTACATACACGTTTTAGTGCATAAAAGCGTGTTATTTTGTGATAAATATCTTATGTAGCGTGTTTCATGTTAGGGCAAATAAATACATGTTTTCCGGCATAATGTAATTGGGCTAAAAAATTTGTCTTTAATGGTCGTAGCTTAACACGTTGAGTGCCACCATACAAACATTGTTGACATTTCCCAGGTGCCACAGTAAGGGAATGGTAAATAAGTGTTCATTGGGTGACAACTAACACATTTATGTTTTGAAAAGCATAAATACACATCAGAAAATTCGGAAAATTCTGAGTTCACCGGTGATCCTCATGGCACTGCAATAACATCTGTTTTACTCAAGTGCCATGGGGATCACCTGTGATCCTCAGTCACAAAGCCATATTTCACAGTCACATTTTTACAACTAGTGTAGTTTTGTGAAACAGGAAAGGCACAAATACTTCCCACAAACAGAGCACTGGGTTGAAACTAATTTTGATTGTTTCTGGGCAAGGGAACGGCTTTCTTTGGGAGCTTCAGTATAGCAGTTTGTGCATCTTCTTAGTTTCCTCCGATTATTCTGGTCCCTTTCTTGACTTTGCACTAAACAATGCTTTTCAGCTGATGGCTTTGCTGGAATATCATTTTCCACAACTCCCAGCATTTGAAGAACTAGCTGCTCCCTGAAGGAAGTGATCTGAAGTTTTATTCTCTGGAAGTGGTTATAAATAAGACGTGCGTTGACTACTGATGGGTTCAGCAGAACTTTGAAAGCTGCCTTGTGGTGCCATCTAATCGTTTTTCTCAAGGGCGTAAAATAACTCGACATTTGGTCTGAGAGATCTATCCCTTGTTTGCCCTGATTGTAATCAATAATAGCAACTGGCTTGCTCACATCTTCACCAAGTCTGTTTTTTTCCCTTCCAGTTGTTACCTTCTGCAACGTGTGTTTAGTAGACAGGAAATGCACGTCACGCTTGTCTTTCCACTTTCCGACAACAGTTCCTTTCGAATTCTGCTTCCCTACAACCTCTCCTTTTCGAAGTTTCTTTGCGATCACATCCTTTGGCAGGTATTTTCTATTCTTTCTCAGTGTTCCTAACAAATGGGTATCTCTTTGAAGAAGTGAAGTTGCCAATGGCACTGATGTGTAGAAGTTATCCACTACTATAACTCTTCCCTCAGATAAATATGGTTGTGCAAGTTCAAGAACTACTCTTTCAGCAAGTCCAGTGCTTGTGTTGGGCATTTGTCCAGAATACATTGTCATTCGCAATGTATAGCCAATGGGGCTGCACAATTTGAACAGTTTCAACCCATACTTATGGCGTTTGTTGGGAATATACTGCCTGAATAATAATCTACCACGGAAAGGAATCATCGTTTCATCAACTGCTAACATTTCTCCAGGCACGTATTCAGACACAAACCTTTCTTGCATCATTTCCATCAGACTTCTAACTTTGTACAATCTATCACCATCACCAGCTGCTGAATTGTCAGCGAAGTGGACGAATCTCAGCAATAGCTGAAATCTATTTCTATTCATTACTTTTGGAACAAGACAGTTTCTATATAAAATACTGCTAGACCAATAATCAGCAATTTTAGGGTATTTTGCAATTCCCATATAAAGCACCACTGCAAAAAACTTCCACATTTCATCTTCGTTTGTGTCCACCCACTTTTTCATTCTTGAAGAGCGACTTAATCTGGTGTTTGCAATGGTATTTGAGGCATTTCTATTAGTTTCATGAACAATGAGCTTCAGGACATCATCATCAAGAAACCTCCTGTACACGTCAAGGATAGATAAATTGTCTACATTATCTGGGTAACTGTCATGATATTTACACGATTCTGAGCCAGTAAACTGTATGTCAAGTGGCAACTTGTTCATATCTACCTCCTGCCATTCTTCAGTTTGCTCTTCAACTGGATCGTCTTGATGGTTGGCCGTTTCAACATCTACCTCAACATCAGATTCAAACGAAGAGTCTGACATACCCTCTGGTTCAAAATCCATGGAAGAAGTCGTTGAAAATAAGCTAACGTCATCTTCACTTTCTTCAAGTACAGCTAAAACTTCGTCTTCGGTCATGGCTTTTCCGTTCCTATTTATACCACTGGGACCGGGATCAAAATCCATGACGAAAATCTGTAATGTAATACATAAATGAAAGTCAATAAATATCAACTATTTAGATACATATGTTTACTTTTTATATGAATGAAATATAACAATTATTACTTACATCAATAATGACTTCTCAATGCAGTAGTTTTGTCAATATTCCATTGAATAACACGCCCGACTGTTCATTTAGCAATAAAACACTATTTGAAATTCAACAATCGCAACGATAATAGATTCAAATTATATTAGAGTACCACAGAATAACAAGAATCTGAGAGTTTCAATTTGTATATTTGTATAAACCTGATACAAACACATGTAATCGACCAATGGTCCAAAGAAATTAAAATATTAATAACTAGTTCCATACCAATCCACCAGGTAGCAATTGTGTATCAGTCAATTATTTTGTGTTCCCGGTGTGCCATATAACAGTTACAGACCATTAATAGCATGCCACGGCATGCTAGGTTCCATTGAAAAAGCACTAGCCTGAGGATCCACTGTGATTCTCATGGCACACAAGTGAAATTAATTTGAGGAACACCGGTGATCCTCATGGCAGGCAACGTGTTAAAGGAGAGTTTCCCAACCTTTGTAACAATACGGCACACAACGTTCGCGGCTCACTTGTTTAAAGGCTGGTATATCAGACTAATAATTCCCAATGCTGAACTATCGTTGCCAATATTTATATTTAATTAACTTCTAAATGCAATTATTATTTGTCCAAATGCAGTTGAAGGAACCTTCATTATTACAAAACGTTTTACAAATATGAAAATAACAACAACATGAAGGATTTCATTTTGAAATCAAATAAAACAAAATGTACAGGAAAGAACATATGGCCTACTCTTTCCTAAATGTATGGGTATAGTTATAACTCTTTGTCCTTATCACCTCCTATGTTCTTCCTATTGGAAGTGAAAAATGGCACACAACAGTATGACATACTGGATTTGAGCAGCGGCGTTCAAACCATAGTTTATAATTTACCCCAGCAGTTTATAATTTCATCAGCAAACACTCGAAACAACGTAGTAGTTCAGTATATTAGCACCGACTACTTACAATAATTGAAACTGAAACACAACGTCCTTGGTCTGAACGTATCACTGGGAGAAACACATTTAATAAACCTACTGCACAGCTAATTTTTAATCGCGCCTATCCTTGGAGGCGAGTTTGCTCTCTCGGCAAAAAGAGGAAATTTTTCAATTTCACCGTATGCATCGGTTCATTGACTGGGAATGTCAAGGCTGGTGTACAGCACAGCTCGCATCTAGTAGGCTGTGGTTAGCTCACGCATAGTTCAACTAGTTGCTAGTAGATTTCACTCCTGCAGATCCGGTGTAGAATATTGTTTGAGTGAAATACATATTTTCCATTGCTAAATGCACAACATATCGCTCAATTTTATAACGTCTCAGTATTTATAAAACAATAAATATGCTATAAAAACAAACAAGCAAAAAGATTCAACTCTGATAGGTTTTGAACTCCGGCTGGCCGGGTGAAATACCAAAACTGTAACCACAGAGCCAAACGTGTCCAGCCAAGTCAAACGTTATCAATCGATTTACATACAACGTCTTAGCAAATAATGACTTGGACTAAACGATTTCCTCACTGGAGTATATGAAAATGAAAATCCACAGCCTGCTTCCAGTCTCCGACTGGGTCAGGGAATGGAATGAATGAAGCCCCCATCTAGCGGCGAGGATATGAACTGTGCCGGCTGCCGAGGCCTGACGCACTCCTCTGGGGCAATGATTAAATGAATGACAGATGAAATGAAATGATAGACTAGTGGAGAGTGTTGCTGGAATGAAATTTTGACAGAGAAAACCGGAGTACCCGGAGAAAAACCTGTCTGCCTCCGTTTTGTCCAGCACAGATCTCACATGGAGTGACCGGGATTTGAACCACGGATCCAGCGGTGAGAGGCCGGCGTGCTGCCGCCTAAGCCACGGAGGCTACTCACTGGAGTATATAATCCATTATAATTAATTTGATACAAAGTTTATATTATTTCTATCAGTAGGCTTTATTGCATTCAACATACTCACATTAGTGAAATATAGGTCAGAACGAGAAATCAGCTGCCATCTTGTCTTGTAACCGAGACGGCTCAGATTTTAAAGGTCTCTTCTGCAGTATAATATAAACTTTTAATTTTGAACGGACCACGTCCTTTAGAACAGTTTAAACGATTCTCGGTTCGATAATCGGAACTGGTGGTTCCCAAGTCATGGATTATAAAGCTTGCATAATTCAAACGGCCGCCATCCTGAAATGGTATGGCTGAAGACCTTGTAGTTTTGGGCGCGAGACGCGTCCCTACAAGGTAAGTTTTTACCAAATTTGGTAAAGATCCTATGATTAGTGTGGTCGTAATTTAATTTTAAGTTTTGACCATGAGTGGCCGCTATTAAGTTTTGGTAAAGTTGGCGGCAATATAAAACATGACACTGAGGTGCTCTTCACTAGTGCTACCTCTGTACCAAATTCCATTCAATTCTGTTTCGTCGTCTTTGAATTGAAGGGGGGGGGGGGGAGGGGGGCAGAATACACACACAGACTGACAACTTTTGACCCGTGTAGATCTCATGTCTACTTTCGTTTTTTGCAAAAATTGAAAGTAGGCTGTTAAGTCCAATCTATGGGACATTTGAGTTTGATGTAACTTGCAAAGCTTGTTCGAATGTTTAAATATTCAACTTAAAAATCGACCTCAATGTTAAACAGACAAACCCTGCTACTTCCCTTGTATAATCTTAATAGTCCAGTCTGGCTGTTCATACAAATACGATGTTAAAATAGTACATTATGCAACGAGCCTATAATGGCAATAATTAAGACACGAGTATGTTTATAAAACGAGCGTAGGCGAGTTTTATAATTTTCATACGAGTGTCTTAATTACAATTATAGGCGAGTTGCATACGACTGTTTATGTTCGACGATAATTATTATAACTATTTTATGTTCGAACATAAATATTCATAAATATCTGTCAAGATTTCGCCAGTTTTAGGTACTGCACAGAGCGCATGAGACGCAGAGAATGCTTTGTATGTGACCATGGCCTCCTCGATTACCCTACTATGACACTAGGCCATGCAGTGAAATTTAAATTAGAAGACGGTGGAACTCAGCGCATTTAATTATTTAATTGGTCAAACAACTGTTTCTTGAGGTCTGATTGGTGGGAGAAACTGTTTCATAATGAAAATTAGTGTTATAATGAGCCTCATTATAGTACAGTTTTCTGACATATAATAGTCAGAGTCGAACATAAACTGTGTATTCATCACACAGGGAGGGAGGCACATCAACTTGGTTGGTATTGAGTCCACAATATCGGGACTCGAGGGCTCGTTGAACCGGTTGCATCATTCAGCTCTCGTCCGCTTCGTTGCGTAGCGGCTAGCATTCTTGACTGTCACCGCGAAGGCCTGGGCTCGAATCCCAGCTATGATAAGTATTTGAATTCTGGTCTGAGGGCTGGAGCGTGATCCACTCAGCCTCGTGAGACAGAATTGAGTAGAGGTGGGATCAATTTCCACCTCAGCCATCCTGGAAGAGGTTTTCAGTGGTTTCCTACTGCTACTCCAAGCAAATGCCTGGATGTTTCCTAACTTAATGACACGGTCGCCTCCTTCCAAATCCTCACATGCATTACAAAATAATGCGCACACTACTACATACCGCAATAACACATGTTATCAGTCAAATTCTACATACACCCAAGTACACAGGGCTAAATGACCACGATGTCTCAAAGGTCCTAATTGAATTAACAACAATTAATGCAGCTCATCTTTACTTGTAAATTTTTAACATTGGAAAATAGCCAATGTTTGGATCTTGTGTTACCTGTAAAGAAGCTGCACTTTTAGCAAGGTAACTTACAAACTATTTGATGGATGAAGGATGTTCCATTCAAGCCGTGTATGTTTGGAGACCTTACCGGGAAACATGCACAGAAGCTCGCTCCCCGCATACCAATTATTGGTCACCACACATTAATTCTAAATAACGAGTTTGGGATGACAGTTGTTCTGGTAGCAGCAGCACCTTGGTCGTATTATCTCAGCTCATTCCGGAAATTAATTACCCCACACGACTCTGGAATCCTAAAGAAGGCAGAACAAAACCTGTTTTTGTAAAATTTTAATATGTGATTTATTGAACAGGTCTGATACCCAAAAACACAGGTGAATGTTCTTAAGTGGAAAATAAATTGGATTGCCCCTAAGATTAGATTTCATTAATAGCAAGGTGAGAAGCTTAAAATATACTCCTTTTTTGCTCTTATCAAACAAGATCCGAGATCGATTATGGCACTAATATCTTGTGAATGCTAATCGACTATATCCGGCAATGATTTACGTTAACAGGGTCAGCGTGACACTGGCTGAAAGGTATTCACGTTCTGAAATCATCTACCATTCTACCATTATAATAGCCTAATGATATTGCCAGGCAATTTCTTTTAGGAAACCTAACATCTCTAGGAATAATGCATTACAAATAAGCCCAATAGGCATAATTAAAATATCATCACTTTCACCTTACACAGTGTATAATTTAACATGATCAATTGTTTTGATAATCTATGAATAGAAGATCGAAGTGCGAGCATTTTTCGTTTGGCACGGTCGATTCAAAAAACTACTTGAATGACGCTCATTATTACTGTTTCCGTAAATAACGTTCGCGAACTATTAAATCTATGATGGATGTGTTGCCAGCCCCTGTTATAAAGGGTTAAAACACTCCTGAGTGTTGGCTGGGCTCCGAGCAGAGCTGCTATCCGTGTCAGCCAAGGATAGCTCAACACTTTTACCTCGCGTGGAGACAATGTTGTTGTCCCAGCTACACTTGCCAACAATAAGGCCTAGCATTCATTCTTTAAGTACAACAATGATGATGGCACTGCCTGAGTGTCTCGTGGTATAGTGACTAGCATTCTTGGCTGTCTCGGCTCTGCCAAGGAATTTAATTGTGGTCTGAGAGATGGAACGAGGTACACACAGCTTCGTGAGGCACAATTGAGAAGAGATTGTTTCAATTCCCACCTCAGACATTCTAGAAGTGCTTTTCCATTTCTACTTTAGGCAATTGCCGTCATGCTACATGGCTTATAGCCACGGCTAGCTCCTACCTAAATCCTAGCTACGCAGGTTATAAGACAGATTTCACACACACACATAATAATAATAATAATAATAATAATAATAATAATAATAATAATAATAATAATAATAATCACTTGGGATTGTCAGAATCAACCTGCCTTTTTGGTGTCACGAGTTCAAGGCAAGACCCGTTCTTATGCGAAATGTTTTAGGTGAAAATTGCACCTCCTGTTACCAGAATTCGTAAGGATAAATGCCAGCACATTATTATTCTCACTCTCTCTCTCTCTCTCGATGATGATGATGATGAGGATGACTGTTATTATTATTAGTCTATTATTATTATTATTATTATTAATATATATTTGTTATTCCTCAGGTGGTAGGCCTACGTTTCCAGACGTACAGTATTCTATGTTTTGTACTTCCATTAACACAGACGTCCCTTTGCGCCTGCGTAGCCTTGTCCGTTAAATCATGCGTAGGCAGCTGAGCAAGTTGGAAGATCGGCTAACCCATTTGTGATTTTTCCCCGAGGTTTCCCACACACCCTCCAGGAAAATGCCGCTGGTTAGGTGGGAAAATTAAGACATCTAGCAGTTTCCTTTATTATTCGAGTCCAAAGGAAAACTGTACTCTTTGTACAGCTGAACTGTATGCCAATATATAATCTGGTGTCTGAGAAAACTACTCTTTGTACAGCGGGACTGTATACAAATATATCTGGTGTCTGAGAAAACTACTCTTCGTACAGCGGGACTGTATACCAATATATCTGGTGTCTGGGAAAACTACTCTTCGTACAGCGGGACTGTATACCAATATATCTGGTGTCTGTGAAAACTACTCTTTGTACAGCGGGACTGTATACCAATATATCTGGTGTCTGGGAAAACTACTCTTTGTACAGCGGGACTGTATACCAATATATCTGGTGTCGGAAAACTACTCTTTGTACAGCGGGACTGTATACCAATATATCTGGTGTCTGGGAAAACTACTCTTTGTACAGCGG
Organism: Meconema thalassinum; assembly: GCA_946902985.2. Taxonomy (NCBI): domain Eukaryota; kingdom Metazoa; phylum Arthropoda; class Insecta; order Orthoptera; family Tettigoniidae; genus Meconema; species Meconema thalassinum. Next base: position 628,188,946 of record OX336390.1, on the reverse strand, counting down.
GACTGTATACCAATATATCTGGTGTCTGGGAAAACTACTCTTTGTACAGCGGCACTGTATAACAATATATCTGGTGTCTGGGAAAACTACTCTTTGTACAGCGGGACTGTATAACAATATATCTGGTGTCGGGAAAAACTAAGACGTCGAGCAGTTTTCTTTTATATTTGAGTCCAAAGAAAAATAATTCTTTTCGGAAACTGTACTCTTTGTACAGCGGGACTGTATACCAATATATCTAGTGTCTAGTAGTGAAGCATCTACTGCCAACGAGGATTTACCCATTAAAGACCCATTCTCAAGACCTCATTCATTTATACCATGTCATAGGTAGGTTAGCGCATTTAGGCATAATCGACGACTCCAATGGGCAGCTAGTCTTGAACGGGGAGACGCCATCAAAATGAGGACGACTCGTAGCTACAAATTCGGGCATCGAGGTTTGAATCCCGGCACTGATGGTGGCCATATTGAGAGTGTTTTACTTAAGTTTTTCCACACTGACTCCGGGAAAATTCCAATTTGGGTCGTTATTTCAAGTGACGGGACACCTATCCTACAGTGTTACTTGACCATAATATCCAAAATACAGTTTCACTCGCTACTAGTCACCGCAGAAACACATGTTATCAGAAAACTAAACACACCCAAATACATGGGGGCTGATGTCTCAAATCTCTAAATGTAATAACAACATTGATACTTAGGTAAGACGCTGCAAGCAAAAAGAGAAGACAATCAAATCGGTGTGAAAAGTGACGTCAGTTCAGGCACTTTCAGATGGTGTGAGTTATGACGGGCTGGGAGCAGAGCCCATCTTACACAATGCTGTTGGCTCGAGTTGTGCTCATGTCTGCCAATTATTTACTGTCAGCGCTATTGTGACCGCAATTGGCACCACAACCACCCTCGGCCCTGAGTCGGGGGCGGACTTCTTAGTCCAATTTCACATAATCCTTGGCCGCGATATATATCGTCAATTTGTGGCCATCTTAACGCCTGAAATATACGAGAAATGTTTAAAGGAACACAAGGAGGTTAGGCATTTTCTAACCTTTGCGGTTTATGTCATGTGAGTTGCTTTAGAAAATTCTTTTTTCTGAGCTTTCGTTCAGATCCATGCTGAACAACTTCGGAATTGAACACAACTAAACTAATAGTTAACTGTGAAAAACAGTTCAATGTTGGTCTGGCCGCTTTCATTTGACACTGCACGGCGAAAGAGTGGGTTAAACTGTGGGAAAATATTGATGAGTTAAGAAAAACATTCCAGGAGAAGAAAGAGTTAGAAGGGACTACTGTACTTTCCGATGGTAGTTATTGGGATTCTTCGGTGTTTCTACCGCTTCCCTTATGCTCCTACACTGATTATCTTCTTTCTTCTTTGATGTGATCAGTGCAGAGGATCTTTTTTGTGGAAAGGTTGGCCAGATTTCAGAATTTAGTCAAATGCCTATTTACTTTCCTGTTAACAAATTTGTAAATAAATTCTCATGCAATTATTTTATGTGTATTTAGACGTTGAAACCTAAGTCGAGTTACCAACTCCCGCATTTTCCTGTAACTCCCGTATTTTCTTAAATCTCTCGGCTCCAGTGTTGATCTTTTATTACTGCCGTATTCCATTTACTATCAAGGTTTAATTGTTCTCAAGATCCAACGTCCGCCTTGAAAGAGTTTTTCCTCTGATGAACTGATCAAAGGAATCAATGCACTTTAGAACAAACTAAGTCAGAGTTGATGGTGCCAAGTAATTATGGTTATAGTTGCGTTTGAAAATTGAACAAGACTACAATTCATGATTACTTCATCAGTGTGTAGGCTAGTGCTAAAAAACGTGTCAGTTTGTAAATTTGTATTGCATATATTAATTTTCAATTCTGTGTTGTGATCTGTATATTAAACTATAACATATAGGCTGGAATTTAATTCTGTTATCTATGCCATGACGTATGCGGGAGGGTTACCACAACACTAAAAGTAGCCCATGCAACATTTTGTTGAAACTAAATCTCCGTGAAATTCTTGGCTGAGAGTTGGCCACTCCCACAGTAATAACTTAATATTCTGTTAAACGTGTGAAGGTCACTTGTAACATGTGCTTAAGTTACTGCAAAACATTTTAGTGCGTAGCTCCCACCTGAAGTATGCTATATGATTGGTGGTTCATTGTTCAAACTAAATGTGAAAGTGGATTTGTATCTTTTGTATTATTTTATGCAAAAGTTGTTTAAAGGAGCAGATGCAAAAATTCAAAACTTAAAAAAGATTTTTGACAATCCTATTAAACTGAAGCTTTGTAATTTCAAAATTGTAGAATTAAATCCCCAAAATATTGACGATCATAATTACACGATTAAAATGACTCTTTCATATCCCAACAACCGGAAGACTATCAATCCTCAGATCTCATCTTATTTCTTACATGAATATTCCACTTCTTACTCTTTGAAATAAAGAAATTTGAAATTTTAATAGACTTCCCGTTTTCATTGCTCAATAAATTTACACGTTAAACAAGCAATATGAATAAGTTAATAGGCTATATATTCCAACTATTAGAACCTTTGTTGAGAAGCTATTTTGGGCCATATTCAGTTTTTAAAATCTAAAAGACAGCGTCCTCCCACCGTAAATTTCAGATTCTGACCATTGATCTTAGTGGCATTAAAATTGTTAAGTACATATCGGGGTGACGCAGTCAGCAACTGTGATCCTTTATTCCGATCTATTGTATTTGAGGTGAGGGGAACGAGCAATACCATCCTCTGCTTGCAGCTTGCAAGTGACTGAACTGCAGTTCAAATGCCCTCTTCCTAAAGCAATCACTGTCAGTGATTATTTCCTCCAGTGAATTTACGCCGGGAATATTCCGAATTCTCTTCGCACGAGACATATGCAAAAAGAGCGTAATCTTACTGTTTCTATAATGTCGCATGAAGAAATCACATCGTGGTTCTCATGTTACGACTACTGTATGGTGTATGGGTGCGAGTTTGTCCTCCAATAAAACTGTTGGTATCAAATGCCCATCACAGATAGATATTTGGCCTACAATCATTCATACAAATCAGTCTTTTGTGAGGCCCCCCAGGGGCTCACATCTAGTGGGACGTGGGTTGGCGACCACAGGACCCCAGCTGAGTCCGGCATTGCTTCCACTTACTTGTGCCGGGCTCCTCTCCGTCTTCTTTCCAGTCGACCTCATTTGGTCAACTCTTGTTCTCTTCCACCCCGACGGTATTAGGGTATCCGAGGTCTAGGGAGTCTCTTCCTTTCCTGCCTTAATTGGCCCTTGTCTCATCTTTTCTGATACCCTCCTTCTGAGAGGGGTCAGCCTTCTTGTTCTTTTCCTTTTCCCTCCTGCCTTGTGCTCAAGGCCCTTAAGGAGGCAGGGTGTATGTAGCCCCACCACTTCTGGTGCACCCTAGATAATGCTACACCCTCAGGGGCTCACGGCTGGTGAGTTCGGGAGTTGGCGACCCCGAGGGATCCCTGAGCTGGGTCCGTTTTCCCCTTTTGTCCCTTACCTTTGGGGCGGACTCTCTCCCCTCTCTTCTCTCCCCTCTCCAGATTCCCGGTCATTGCATGTGAGATTTTCGAAGTGAAATGCCATGTCCTGTGGTTCGGATACCACGTAAAAAGGAGGTCCCGTGGCTCATGATCTCGAGATTAACGGTCACGTTATACTACAAGCTTGCTTGCTTGCTTCTCCCCTCTCCTCTCTCCCTTCTCTCTCCCCTCTCCTCTCCTCTCCACTTTTCATTCTATTTCCTTTTCTTTTTAAGATTCCCGCACCTTTTTGTAGGTATTCTTAATCTACGTTGCATTTAGTAAGCTTTTTCGATCTAAATTACATTTTGTGAGTGTTTTTCAACCTCACTTGCATTTTCATTTCACGCCATTGCATTTCATCAGGGGCCGATAACCTCGATGTTAGGCGCCTTAAAACAACAATTATCATCATTATCATCTTTTGTGAGGGCTATGATTGCCGAACCAGACACAAACGAGTTTTCCGATGTTCGGACACATTTGACAACCCCCATTTTCTCAAGATACAGTGCGTGTGTGTGGGGGGGGGGGTGACTTTCCGGTCACTTGAATTGAAACTCCTCTCTACAAGTCCTATAAGTTTGTATCCGGAATTTCCAAACGCCTGTATACTTCGGCTCAGAAATGATATTTTCTTAGAACTAAAGATAAGTCACACACCCATACCAGCCGAGTGTGATTTCAATTATACTACACCAACGCCTTAACCGTTGTGCCATGGTGGTTGGCTGTTTTAAAAGTGTACCATATTGACAAATTCCTGAACTCACTCTTTGAGGGTGTTATCAGCATCGCCTAATCGGATGTAGCGCGTATTGAGGTGAGCACTGTACACGCCATGTCCCTATTCAACTGTCGAAGATACCTTTCATGGGGTAAAGTGGAAAAAATGGCTGTTTTCATTACTTCTCACTTGAGGAAGGACCAACACATTTCTTGTACACTCCACTCCAAGGTTTGTTCATTCGTCCAGTAACAACAATCCATGATCCCACTATTTTAGCCTACCTTTGGTGCAGCTCCTTCTGCAGTGTTCATTCCTAGTATTCATTCATTTATTAGCGGCTTCGGTGGCGTAGTCGGTAGCATGCTGAGCTTTTATGCCCAAGATCGCGGGTTCAAACCCGGCTGGAGCCGTCGGATATTTTAAGAGCGTTAAAATACTTCATTATGCCTTCCTTCGGAGGGGAAGTAAAGCCGGCGGTCCCATGTCATAGATTTATGGCATGTAAAGAATCTTCCACTAATTAAACTTGTGTGAAGCTAAATTTGTAGACTAGATTTCGTTGAAACGCTCTATCAAAGTTGCAACGTTCACCACTAGGTGTCAGTGACATCTGGTTGCAAAAGTTGGAACTACTTGAAATTGAACGGAACGCGTAGCTCACCCCATGGGTGTCCGCATTGAAGCAGCTACAGCCACTGGCGAGCCGAACATGTCCTCGGGCACTCCCGGCACTTAAAGCCATACACTAAATAGGGTAAATAAGTAAATAAATAAATAAATAAATAAATAAATAAAAATTCATTCATTTATGTATTTTGTATTCATTCTTAGGGGCCGATAACCTAGATGTTAGGCCCCTTAAAACAACAATTATCATCATCATCATGTATTCATTCATTTATTTATGTACACTGAACTTATTGAACCGTGATCACCACTCAGTAGAAACGGTTGGTAATTGTTCACTTATTTTTCTGCTTGTTGGCGTTAGCTCCTATTGCATGCAGAGCTGCACTGAAGAGTTCATTATTTACGCTAAGAGTCGCATCACTGTGTAGCAGAGTCTGTTCGAACCCATGGAGTGTTTACATCCTCTTGCAAGTAGGTTCATTATATTTTCAGCGGTAGTATGAAGCTTTGAGGAAAGACAACACTACTGTCAAACTGGTGTTATTCTTTTAGTGCTGTGGCTTCGTGAAGCGTGAAGACACGTCGTGAACAGCAGGAATACAGAGGAAACATTTAAAGTGACAAAGAGTGTTTTAAAAATATAGCCTACGGTACCGTATATTAAAATGAGCTAATACGGATCATATTTCCCAAGACTCACAGTATAGTGCCTACATGATGAAGTGAATGGTCCCAGAGGAAGCTTCTTCTTTAGAAATAATGTAACAACCTTTCTTATATTAAGTTTCGTTACTCTGATTCCAAGTTCTAGCGATGAAGAATTCGTGCCATCTTTCAAAACCTGTCTATAGATATTTTTTCCAACGAAGTACTTGATGTAAATTTCATGGATTGCATGATTTCAAGTTTCATCCGTAGGATCCTTCAGAATAGTAATTGTTTTCCGAAAATTGACTGACTTTTTCATCGTGATCGTTACCAGTACGCGATCATGCCTGCCTTTTAGACTGCTGCAAATGTTAATTGTAACTTTAGGCCACGGCGTGAATCGTTCCCAATATGGTATGAAAATATGTATTTCAAAAACAGAGGTTATGTCTATAGGGAAGAAACACAAGAAAATATATTGCCAGGTAGGAGGAACTAGGTAAACTGGAGCAGGTGGACCATTATGTTTAGCATTCTCTCAGGATGGTAGTATGGGGTAAGAAATAGAGTCGGTCAATGCTGTGAGTTCTCAGATGCAATCTAAAGTATTCTGCAAGGAAGAATCCCTCCCTACATCGCTCTGCATTTAGGCAGACCTTGCTGTATGGAAATGAGAGCTGGGTAGAATCAGGATATTTGATACATAAGCTAGAGGTAACTGATATAAGGGTAGCACGAATGATTGCTGGGACAAATAGATGGTAGAAATGACAGGAAGGTACTCATAATAAAGAGATGGTTTGTTGGTCCTTAGTTTAGGGGCTGCGACAACGCGGTCATGTAGCCCTGCGTACTTAGGGTGTGTCTGATAACCGGTGTTAATTGTGATGGCTGTATTAGTGTGTGTTAGTCTATCTGTGATTCAGGTAGAAGGACTGCAGACGATTTTTTTTCAAGTAGTTCATACTTTTGCAACCAAATGCTACCGCGCATGATACATAGCTGCCGACGGTGCTACTGAATGCCATCGCAGTCAGCACCTGGCGGCGAACGTTGGAACTAATATAGCGTTATCAAACTAACCTACAAAGTTTGGCTTCACACAAGTGTAGTTAGTGGAAGGTTCCTTTTCAAGCCATAAATCTATGAAAAGGTACCACCGGCTTTACTTCCCCTCCGAAGGAAGGCATACTGAGGCATTTTAACGCTCATAAAAAATCCAACGATCTTGGGCATAGACGCTTAGCATGCTACAAACTACGCCACCGAAGCCGCTTTTAATAATGATATAAAGGATAAGTTAGAAATGAACACGCTAGATGAAGCTGTTCGTATGAGCCGACTCAAATGGTGGGGTCTTGTGAGGAGAACGGGAGAGGAGAGATTACCTAAGAGGTTAATGAGTTCAGATGTAGAAGGTAAGAGAAGCAGAGGTAGACCTAGGAGGCGATGGACAGATTTAGTTTGGAACAATTTCAAAGTAACAGGTGATGAAGCAGAGGTTGCTGCAGTGTCAACTGCTAATAGGGGATGATGGAGGCGACTTGTTCGCTAACATAGGTTTGCAGACTAGACTGGACGCTGAAAGGCAAAACAATCTCAAATGAAAATGTATGTACAGTAGTCTCTGTCTTCAGTTGATGCAATTGCGCCTCTTAATCTTGAACTCGTGATGTAGTGACTAGCAGTTTTAGCTGTCAGTCTGGCTGTGCCAAGAAATGTAATTCTGGTTTGATTTCTGGAACGTGTTACACTTAGTTTCTGGGAAGAAGCGGGTTCGATTCCTACCTCAGTAGTAGTTGTCCGTTGTTTTCAACTTCTCCAGACAAATGCCGGGATGGTTCCTAACTTAACGCCACGGCTGCCTTCTTCCCAATACTCATCTGAATTACAAATAGGCTACACACACTAATACAGCCATCACAATAAGATAGGTTATCAGACAAATTCCGCACACACCCAAGTACACAATGACCAAGCCCCAAAATGAAAAAGCATTCTTTAATCCTGAACGCATACAAGATAAAGGGAGGCAGCTTGTAGTTTTATGTGAACGTTAATCTGGCGATCATTAGCCACAGGACCTACATATTTACGAGGAATCTGAACCACAGGATGTAATGTTTCATTTTGGAAATCGTATATGCATTGACCGAGAATGGAAGCCTAGTGAGAGGCAGCTTGACCACTGCACCACCACGCCCCCACATACAAGATAGATGTGCTGTGGAACAACCCTTGTTGTAGATGTTAACAGATTACCTAATGTGCTCTTCTTCACAAATACACAACATTACAGCATGTTAACAATATTTCAGGCCACAGCTGCGAACATACATCACGGTGCTGTCATATCGGAAGGTAGATCCTACTGATATGGTAATCGCTATTGTCGGGGATTACTACTGTAACACATTCGTCGAGGTTTAGCCTGCCTAAGACACCATGTTTGTTGCACAAGAAACAATACCACGATGTTGTTGTCGTTGTTGTTGATTTATTTAAGGGCTTTGCGACACAGTGGTCATGTAGCCCCGTGTACTTGGGTATGTGTGGAATTTGTCTGATAACCTGTATTATGTGTTTTGTAGCAAGTCGTGGATCCATCCTCTTTGGATTTCTCACGTTTTAATCACATCGCGGTGAAGTGCGGAAGCTTCGCTCAGACAGACTAGTAATTATTAGTCTTCTTATTATTCTTATTCTTTAATCGTATCGGCCTACTAAGAACCACGCCATTTCAACTGTTTTCTCTGGGCTTTGACCTTTCCCAGTGCACCTTTATACGTTGTCGGTGTTTCTTTCATCCATCCATATCTTTCCCGTCTTCAACTTTGGTTTTCCTTGAAAACCCTGGTGATTGTTTAGTTTCTTCCTGAGGGAGTTGCACAGATAATCTCCATCCCCTGTAGATCACTTTCTACCTCTTCGAACCACTTCTTATCTTTAAAATATGTAGGCCTATTAGTATTATTATTAACATTTTTATTTGAGACTGTTTTGTCTTTCAGCATCTAGTCTAGTTTGCAAGCCTTTGTTTGCAAACAAGTTGCCTCCATGATCCCTCCTCTTCTTCTACATCTCTCATTTTCAAATTGTTCGACGCTAAATCTAACCACTGCTTCTTCTCCTCTTACCCTCTACAGCCGAATTCATTAATCTCTCCTCCCCTATTCTCAACGCATGACCCCACTATGTGCGTCGGCTTATACGAAAAGCTTAATCTATCGTGTTCATTTCTAATCATTCGTGCTACCCTCATATCTGTTACCTCTAGCTTACGTATAGGATAAGCTCTCACTTCCATACAGCAAAGACATGGGACCGCCGGCTTTACTTCCCCTCCGAAGGAAGGCATACTAAGGAATTATTAACGCTCTTAAAAAATCCAACGACTTTGGTCGGGTTTGAACCCGCGATCTTGGGCATAGAAACTTAGCATGCTACCGACTACGCCACTGAATCCGCTCCATTTTACTTTAATCTATAGAAAGGTGAGATTCAGAAATATGGGGCCAGGTACAATACATGATCCATCAAACGAACAGTCTTGTTTCTAGGTGACTGGTGAATATCATAATGCAAACCGTGCAGAAATTGCCCCAGATATCTACTGCAGTAAAATGTATTCTAATGGTTCACCTTCACGTCTGGTGAGACTGAATACAGGTGTTCAGGCTATTGGTAGCCCACGCAAAGCTGTTTATTGTTTTATTTATGTCTTCCGTATTAGCAGGCCGTTTTATATGAGTGAATTTTATTCGAATGGTATGCATTGCTAGTACGGTCATAAACTGTATATATAGTAGACTACAGAACTACGCTTATGCCCTATGCTCGCATCCTGACCTGTCCTATAGAACGGCATTGCGCTACTTTTTATGTATGATTTTGAATTTTTGAAATTGAATGTTTTTCAGTCGGTCAACACAATTGTACCCAATTGTAATTCTAAAAAAAAATGGGATAAATAATTAGCCGACACTTGGATCTCATGATGATTGGAAAATCCAAATGTATTTATTAATCTCATTACAATTTGGTACAATCGTGTTGACCGATTGAAAAAGCATTACATTTCTATTACTAAGGCAACACTGAAGAATGGCTTCCAAGACGATTTTTTTTTAAATGTAAAATATAGGTAAATATAATAAATAGAATCTTCTTCCTATAGCCTATGTATTGTATGTAGTTAGGGGTTTGGGGCATCCCGATCATCAACTCCGTGAACATGGATGATTGTTTGATAACCTGTGTTTCTGTGTGAGAGAATGGGGTAGGTTTCTGAGGACTTGAAATAAGATATAATTCCGATATTTTCCTGGATATAGTGTGGAAAGCTTCATGTTCTTGTTCCGTCCCGTGACAGAAGATTGGTGACTATCACGGAATGGCCTTTTTGACTTTGTGTTCTCCGTATCACTGTGGCACCGTCCCCAGAGCTCGCTTGCGTTTTACCTAGGAGGTCTCGGGTTCATTTGCTGACGCCATTAGGTAGGCTTCTTTAGAACTGACAACTGAGTAACTGTCTGATCCAAGAGACAGCAACCCAGATCAAGAAAGTCAAGATTAACGGTGCAGGGGACCGTCGCACTTAGAACGCGTCACCCTCGGTTGCTTGGTACGCTAAGGTTTTAAGTGGGCTGTAGAGTTAGTAGCACATTCACTCCGTAGGCCTTAAGGATTTCGTTCCTCTGTCACATGATTTTCGTCCTTGGTAGCGACCTCCGCCCATGTGAAACTGTGTACTGTCTTACTCTGAACGATGAGTTGTATGACGCTATACCGGTAGTTGGGCTTTGCATTAGTTATTCAGTATTCACAACAAAATTGAGGCACCCTGACGGCTCAATAACTTAAAAAATTAATAGGAAACTTAAATGTACAGTATATAGGCTACTGTATTTATCACTTCACTATTCCTCTTGGAAGCAGCTTATTCAGCCAAGAGGGCCACCTTAAATATCTACGGAACCGTTTAAGATATCGACATTCCGTTTTAGAATTCTCAAATCGTATTAAGGGGCTTATACAACACAGTCCATTTCGTCCCCAGCACATACCTAGTTACCGAGAAACCGGTAGGAACCTTGGTTTTCTAAATGGAACAATACTAATTTCACCCAACTACGTTTTGAGATATTAAATAATATTTTTATTAATGCAGCCCATGGCCATGTACTTATCTTTTCAGGACGGGTCAGGGAAGGGATATTGGAAGGAAATCGGCCGTGGACCTATTCAAAGGAACCATCCCGGCATTTGCCTGGTGGTGAAAATGGGAAACCACGAAAACCATTTTCAGGACAGCTGAGGTAGGATTCGAACCCACGCTCTCCCGATGCCAGCGAGGCATGAGGTAGCGGGTTAGGGCTCTCGGCCACCGCGGCCGGTTTTAAGATATTAAAGGTTCCCATATGTGTTGGCATGGGCCAAAAGGCGATGCGCTAGCTGCCGGAATGTCGAGCGATTCTCTTGCGTGACCCACTCCTTGTTGATAAACTCACATACCGAATTTATTACATTTATTGTGTACTGTGATGTGTACATAAATTCAATTTCCAGTCTCTTACGTACGTGTACCTTACTCCCTCTCCACCTCGTCCTAAATCGTAGCGGAATTATCTAAAAACAAATAAATAAGTACGGAAATTTTAGTAGTGGCGGACCTGCAACAGTGACTTAATGTACATATTAAAATCAGAAATGCAACAAAACTCGCCCATTTAGTTCATTGCGAACGTCTTTCCTAATGTTATTTCTTACGAGTCAGGTTAACCATCAAACATTTTGAGTCTTTGCGAGTCTTAATTATCTCAACTAAGGAATCTTGCCAGCTCCATATGCAATAAATTCAATGGCAGCATTTGGGGCTTCCCAACCCACTCTTGTGTAATCGGTAAATGCTAGTCATCTGGCGCAGACTCAACGCTCTTCGCCCGTCATACGGCCCTGGCGAGGTTCCGTTCTATAGAGAAGGCTCTCACTGTATTCATCAATATACGTGTACTATATTCTAGGAGTTTCTGTATTATCCGAATGATTGTCAAAATATTTTTAGCTCATAGTGGCTGTTTTCCGTGCCTGAGCTACAAGTAGTTGAGCATTGCCAAATGGGCAGTGGCAGTTCGTGTTCAGTGAACATTTCAAAAAGGCCATAAAAATGGAATTGAGCCTGTACCATTGACGCTGATGTAAGGTAAGCCACCACCATCACCACCACTTGTCGACCGCTAGTGGCCACACACGCAACCTCCCTTATCTCCGAGACTTTACACACAAAAAGTGAATGAATTTCCCTGCTAAAGCTTTAAAATGCTTCCATCCTAAGTCGACCTAGATACCTGCAGTATCTTGTTGTTAATTCTTTTAGGATGTTGGAACTTCTTGGTCATCAGCCCCGTGTTGCTGAATTTGTCTGATAACCTGTGTTTCTGTGGTCACTGTTGTAGAGTGATTATTATGATGGAGAATGGAATAGGTGCCCAGGAACCTGTCTGGCACTTCCCTGGAGGGAGTGTGGTAAAACCCGGTAAAAAGAACAAAGTCAGGATGGCTATTGTCAGCGCCCAGCATCGATGTCTGAACTTGCTACACCTCCCTAGCGGTCGGGGCGAGTGATTTAACGCCGCAGGCTACTAGGCACTGTTTATTTACCGCGCCAAGTGGTTAGCATGCTAAGTTTTGGTCAGATGGTCCCGGACCATTAGGACCACAAATAACGGAAGGAGCGAGCCAAACCACCTCGTAGCGGGACGTAGGAGTAGGTTGGATGTAAAGATCATTATTATTTTACTTATAAAATTAGCAGAAGCCTTACCTTGTTCAAAGAATACTTCTATTCAGACCATAAAGAAGTTCAAAAAATATTTTTGATGAAAAATAAAGTAGAACTTTCGTCAATTGTTCCTACATTTTTTGTGCTACTTTTTCCTCGGAGCACCCTGAAATTTGCAGCGTTATATTTTGTACAGTAGTTGATGTCTCTGACAATGTATTGCTTGTTTTATTTATTTATAGGGATAAACCGGGATTAAATCAGAAATATTAGGTATTGATTTGTGATTACGTAATACACGCGTGATGTCATAGGGGGTGGGAGTCATAAATCGACCAAAACGTGATTACTCAATATGTGGACGTCCCCTTACGACACGACGCGACGCCCAGATCATATTTTATAAAGACGTACGTCCACCACATGGTTTAGTGGCTAGCGTTCTTGGTTGTCACCCCGGAGGTCCGGCTTTGCGTCCAGGTTCTACCAAGAAATTTAATTCTGTTCTGAGAGCTGGAATGGGGTCCAGTCACCCTCGTGAGACAAAACTGAGAAGAGGAGGGTTCGATTCCCATCTCTTCATCAATAATCAACAACAACCTGTAATTACCCGCTCTCCGTGCTGTTATCCACTCCAGGGGTACACAAACATTTTCTGTCGCGCTCCCCTTCTGAAACATGAAACATACCTAGCGCCCACCTCCTCTTATTCTTCTTTCCTTTCTTAGCACTTCTCATAGGCGACTTCGCACAAAAAATACTGTCTATAGTATGTGCTTCAGTTTAATTACTGCAGCTACCAGTTACAACGATAATAATAACACACAATTTACTATTCTTAGAGCACATCAGAGTTCAACAACTTTTTGTAAATGAAATCATGCATTTGTATTACTCTAAAGCAGGGATTCTCAACCTTTTAGACACTACGACTCCCTTTTGGGCTGAGTATTATGGCGACCGCCCCCCGCACAAGTTTTAACGTTAGAGATTTCAAGTGAGCAGTCAGTTAAACTAACTTATAACAGTGCTTGTGCCGACAAATTTTGGATAAGTATTAAAAAGGAATATCCAGAACTGTCCACAACGGCGTTAAAAACTTTGATGCCATTTTCTATATCTTACAACTGTGAACAAGGATTCTCCATAATGGTGAATTTAAAAACCAAATCAAGAAATCGTTTGTCACTGGAAAATGGCATTGTTTAGTGTGTTATAAAAATAATTCCAGACATTCAAGAATTGGTTAATTCCAAACAAGCTCAAGTTTCTCATTAATAGAATTGAAAAAAACGCAAAAGTTAATATCAATGTGAGTGTATTCTTCTTTTCTTAGTAAAAAAAACTACAGCAATGACTATTTTTTTAAACTTTTTCTCTGTATCTCGCGACCCCCCCCCCTTTAGAGAACCCCTGTTCTAAGGTGTTGAAAGTTAACTATTTCTCCTTGCTTATAAAACAAGTCGCCTCCGTAGTGTAGCGGTCAGCATGGTTAGCTGCCGCCCCGGAGGTCCTGGGTTCGATTCCCGGCTCTGCCACGAAATTTGAAAAGTGGTATGAGGACTGGAACGGGGTCTACTCAGCCTCGGGTGGTCCAAATGAGTAGAGGGGGTTCGATTCCCACCTCAGCCATCCTCAAAGTGGTTTTCCGTGGTTTCCCACTTCGTCTTCGGGCAAATGCCGGGATGGTACCTACTGTAAGGCCACGGCCGCCTCCTTCCCTCTTCCTAGCCTATCCATCCCAATCTTCCATCCCTTCCCATCCCTCATGAGGCCCCTGTTCGCTTTGCAGGTGAGGCCGCCTGGGCGAAGTGCTGATCACATCTCCCCAGTTGTATCCATCCCGACCAGATGTTCCAAGCTCCAGGACACTGCCCATAGAGGCGGTAGTGGTGGGTTCCCTCGCTGAGTCCGTGGGAACCACCAACCTAGAGGGTAAATTGACTAAGTAAAAAAATAAAAAATTATAAAACAAACTGCTGCATGTGCAGTTATTGGAATTGAACAAATTTTGTTCATTTTACTAATTAGCTCTTTAGCTGGCGCATGTGTTGCTTCAATAATACTGGCTAGTTCTTGTGGAATAAGACAGCGAAAGTACGAGTTTATTAGTCTGGAATGGCCATATAGGTTTTAACAATAATTATACAATCGCCTTAATCAATACATAAACGAATTCTAATAATAATTCTAATAATTATTATTTTCGTTCATGTATTGATTAAGGCGGTTGTATAATTATTGTTAAAACTATTTAGTACATCAATACGGAATCATCATGAGTAATTTAAATAATAGTACTGAATGGTCATGGAAGCTTCCGATCTATGATAGGTTCATGGATATGACGATAGCAACGGGATATTAAATACACATATTTCAATCAGAGCCGGCGCCCGCCTCTTTGAGGACGTCTGATCCACACATCAGTGGTTTAAACTTGGGGTGACTCGCTGGTGTAAAGCGCGATGTTGACATGGCCGGACTGTGACCCTGCCAGCCCACCCCCACCATCAGTCTCAAAGAGCTCGCCAACATTCTGGGAAACTTCTACAAATAAATACACCTCCTATATTGTTTCTGCCTTCACCTTGGCAGCCATAACAAAGCGCTCGCTACAATACTTCATGTTCAACACGTCGAGTAGCGTCGCGTCGTAATCAAGTTAGCTGACTGATTCAAGCTCCGCCTATTCACGGGGTCTGCCAGTCACAGTACAGGCAGCCAGGTGTACAGATATTACACGTTTTCTAAATGACCTTCTACGAGCGGTGTCCTAGAAGCGACTGGGGACCCAGTACTCACAATCGTAACGTCCTATGTTATGCACCACGGCAGCGAGGGCAGCTGCAGCCCTTACGGAGATCCCGGCGCTGACTGCGGCTATCCTGAGTGTGGTTTTTCCCTGGATATTTCCACACTCCCTCCAGGCCGGGATAGTAACTTATTTCAAGTACCGAACCACCTACCTCATCCCTGTCCCTAATGCAGTTACACACACTCCTACAGTCATCACAGGAATATAAGTTATCAGACATGTTCAACACGCATCTAACTATAGGCTACGAGGCTGATGACCAAGATGTTCCAAACCCCTCATATAAAGTAACAACAACAACAACAATAACTACGCTGTGTCCACATTTAATAAATTGATATGAAATGCCGTTCATTTCTTAAATAAAGCAACCGCCCCACTAGCGGTAACATTCTATTAGAAATGAACTGCTCTTGGTTGTTCGACCTGTTCCGTGAACGGCCTACAGTAGTAAGTTAAGTAATTATAGTTTTTAAAGGGGCCCAACAGTGAGGTCATCTGCCTCTCTTAACACAGAAAGAAATATACAAATTTAGATTAATTTGAAATTTAGAGGTGGACTCCTTAATATGAAACAAAGCGTGAATGTAATAAAATGAAAACAATTTAATAAAACGAATAACTTTAATAATAAACAAAACAGTTACAAAACACAAACAATTACAAAATCATTAAAATTTAAATTCTTTTAGTAAATGCACACTTGAGAATTTCTCACTTAATTTTTCGTATGCTTTGGGTGTTGGGTGTCTCAATGTTTGGACCACAGAGTACATGTAGTTGCAGATAACGAGTGTACGCATCTATCATTTCTAGCGGGTAAAGTCGTTTTTACAATAGGTGTTTTCAGATTGACGATCGGTGCGAGATTGCGGCAGGGGAAAATGTTACAATGCAGACGCCATTGCTTAAAATATTGAAAGAAAAGAATTTCAACAATCGTTTTATTATAGCTGATGTTATAAATTTGACGACTTATTTCTAGCCTTTTAGAAATGAAACGGAAACGAGAAATTCATTCAGAAAACAGCTGCTATTCTTTCCTGACATCTATTATTATTTTGTAAGTTCAGGAGTAGCGATTCCAGTTAAGGCCCTTCACAGGTATTACATTTATATGTGTCAACCTTCTTTTGCTTGTGAAACCCATTTCTTAATTCCCAAATAACTCCCTGATTTGTTGTTGTTGATTGATTTAGGGGCTTTGCAACATCTTGATCAGCTAGCCTTATGTACTTTGGTGCGTGTGAATGTGTTGAATTTGTCTGATAACCTGTGTTATTGTGATGAATATATTGGTGTGTGTATTTGTAACTCAGATGAGGATTGGGAAGGTGGGCGTGGCCTTACATTAGGAACCATGCCGGCATTTACCTGGAGTAGAAGTGGGAAGCCACGGAATACCACTTCCAAGATGGCTGAGATGGGAATCGAACCCTCCTCTTCTCAGCTTTGCTTCACGAGGCTGAGTGTACTGTGTTCCAGCCCTCAGACCAGAATTACAATTTCTTGGCAGAGCCGAGAAACGAACCCGGACCTCCAAGAATGCTAGCCGCTACACCACGAGGTGGTCATTCTCAAATTGGTAGTACCACCCCCTTTTCTGTGTACATAAAAGCGTGTTATTAAGTAATACATATCTCATGTAATAGGCTATTTTATTCAGGTTAGGTTGTTTATTTCCCGCCTAATGTAACTGGACACAATTTGTGTTGACCGACTGGAAAGTTTATATAAATAAATTTAAGTTTTCTTTGTTGGGATTTTAATATTCTATAGTTAATTCTCCTTGCTCGGAGACTGGACGTATACGTCTTCATGACAAAAAAAAAAGAGATGAAATACCGGAAATAAAGTAACACAGAATAAGTAAGACTAGACAAGTAACATAAACATAAAAAAGTAAAAAAAAAAACGTTATGGTGTTGCAGAATTAAAACATAGAATCATGGACATGCTTTTATTTGTTGGCTATGTTATAGGCTACGTACCGCCTTCGTCTAGTGTATGGTGATCACGACCCTTGCAAAAAATTTGTGGAAGCAAGATTGTCCACGCTAATCCCAACCCCAAAACATATCCATGTTAATAAATGGAAATAAAATACAAGAGAGAAAAAAAGCCACTCAGCTTCTGGGTTCAGAATTAGCCTGGCTAGATGTCCTTGTGCCTTGAACCGCGCAGCTACACCGGCTGGTAAAATATGAACGTTCGTAATCCTCGCACTATTTGGGCAACACTGGCTCTCGGGTAAGGATCAATGATGCTTCTCATCAAGCAGTTCTGTGAGCAACTCCGAAGCACTTTCAAGGAGCCGTATAGTTTATTAAACTAATTCTGCTTACTAAATGATGTAGTTACCTGCGTAAATGCTGGTTTAATCTACAAGTCAATGGATGAAACTAACGCAAGCGTTAAATTGACACTACGCAATATCAGTCCTGGCCTTGAGGCCATGGATTATGTGGAGCAGCATATGTAATGTCTTATTAGCGGATCATCTCACCATTACTGTACAGCGTTGCAACATTAGCTTGTTATGTGAGGATATTTATTTATACATTTATGTATGTGTTTAGAAAGACAGGAAGAGAGTAAAGAGAAGGAAATCAGGCTCCATTCTCCCACTGTGAGTCTTCTGTTATATAACTTACACATAGTGGCCAATACTCCTGGAAAACCTGGAAATCCTAAAAAACTCCTGGATTTTTATTAGGCCTGGAAAACTCCTGGAAAATAGCCACTGTTAATTAATTATACAAATCTTTCCATCTTAAATCAAACTCCCGCTGCGGTTTTGGGTGAGCACTCTATCGTTAACGAAAGAGAAAATATTTTGCTGGTGAAAAACGAATTAAAATTATATTTGATTTATGTTTTTGTCTCTTTTCCTTTAATATTGGCTTGGTTTGCGTCTTGTTTGGCTGAAACTGAAATTTCCTCAGGCTACCTGTTCCTGTGTGTGAGAACACGCGATAGTATTTTTGTAAAACATTTTGAGTATAGACAACTTCACCGCAATAAAATTGCAGGCGGCATTCTTTTCTCTCTTTTCTTTTTGAAGCGGATATTTGAGTCACAAAGGCTTTTTTAAAACAACAATTAAATCATTTGTGTATAGGCTTGCGTATCAATAACGCAATCACCACTAATTTTTGTCAACATCTGTATAAGTAAACCAAACACAACTGCTTTATTTTGGTCTTGAAGTAGGCAACCCCCCCCATAAGCGATTATTTTTAAATCTGAAAAAATGAGAATTACTCCTGGAAAATTCCTGGAAAACTCCTGGAAAACTCCTGGAAAATCGTTGGCCGATTTGAGTGGCCACCATGTATACAGTAGGTCACAGTAGCGGGTCTATCTACTCTCTTAACCACCATCGGTATGAATTGAAACAAATAATTAACATAATGTGAAATTGGAAATGAAGAGAGAGTAAGGAAATATGTATGGAATGTAAATATTATTTCCAGGTAATGTTCTTCAAGAGTTATAACATCATTTCTCACCTTCAACAATCAATATTCCTCTCGTTCATCAGTGATACCAACATCCAAAATAGTCCTGTGAAGACTTTCACCAATCAACATGTAGGCATTTATCATCTAATGACACATTATGTTCCTGGAAATAATGCAGATCTTCTTTTATATGTCTGTCTGTTAGGTAGTCAGCCCGAAGGCTGGGTGGATCCTCAAAAGGCACCGCCGTTAG
The DNA here is from genome assembly GCA_946902985.2 of Meconema thalassinum. Taxonomy (NCBI): domain Eukaryota; kingdom Metazoa; phylum Arthropoda; class Insecta; order Orthoptera; family Tettigoniidae; genus Meconema; species Meconema thalassinum. Next base: position 628,170,070 of record OX336390.1, on the reverse strand, counting down.
GTTATGTGGGTAGATACCCACAAAAACCCAAGGCAGCGCTATATTGAGGCGTACTAGGCTAGAAGAGGAGTGAGGTAGTATTCCACTGCTTTCCTCACTGAGTCAGTACAGCAGTACTAACCCTATGAGTAGAACCTTTCACAGCATACACAGGCACTGACTGTGCCCTGAATGTCATTACTAAGCACCGTCCATACCTCAGTAGCGTCCATATACCGGCAATCACAGCCATGAGTGAGACCGAGACATCGGTGAAAAATCACATTTTACTCTAGCCTGTGCCAACATACAAATGCAAATGTTCTGTAATCATCAAGAGATGGCAAACAGTCCAAAATAAGAGTCAAGGGGCAGAAAAGCTAATCCCGTGAGTTCTCAGTTGCGATCTCCAGTATTCTGCAAGAAAGAAGTTAGTTTAGCGAGGAAGCTCTCCTTACATCACTTAATATTTATACAGACCTTATTGTATGGAAGTGAGAGCTGGAATGATTGCAGGAATGATTACTGCGACAAATGGATGGGGGGAATGGCAGGAAGGTACTCGTAATGAAGATAAAGGCTAAGTTAGAAATGAACACGCTAAATGAAGCTGTTCGTATGAGCCGACTCAGATGGTGGGGTCATGTGAAGAGAATAGAGGAGGTGTGATTACCTAAGAGGTTAATGAGTTCGGCTGTAGAAGGTAAGAGAATCAGAGGTAGGCCTATGATTGCGATGGTTAGATTCAGTGTTGGACTATTTCAAAGCGAGAGGTGTAGAAGCAGAGGAAGCCACAGCGTTAACTGCTAATGGTGGCGACTTGTTCGCAAACAGATGCGTGCAGACTAGACTGGACGCTGAAAGAAAAAAGAGACAGATAGTCAGTCTGAATGACTGGACTTTTATATCATTTTACATGCTAGCAGCCGAGTACCAAGAAGGCAGTGCGAGAACAGAGTTTCAAGATTCTATTTTGTTTCTTCACTGCCTACTTGATTGTTCTCGCACTGCCTTCTTGAAACTCTGTTCTCGCACTGCCTTCTTGGTACTCGGCTGCTACATCGTACTATGACATCACACACCTCAGTGCATTCTCGGTACATTTCGTCCCGTCACCGTAACGTAACGCCAGACCTCAGCGTAACGACGAAGTCGACAAGATCATTTAAAATGATAAAAACAGTCTGAAAAGAAGATTTAATAATTTTATTAATGCAGCCAATGGCCATGTATTTTTCTGTCAAGACGGGTGAGGGAAAGGATTTTGGGAGGAAATCGGCCGTGGACCAATTGAAAGGAACAGTCTCGGCTTTGCCTGGTGGGGAAACCCATGAAAACCATTTTCAGGGCGGCTGAGGTGTGATTTGAACTCACGCTCTCCATCGTGGTCAGTTAACTTCATTTACTTGGGTGTGTACAGTTTGTCTGTTAACCCGTGGCTGTAGCAGTGTTTGCATTTGTAATTCAGATGATGATTAGTCGAGGCCATAAGTTAGAAACGATCCCAGCGTTTGCCTGGAGTAGAAGTGGGGAACCATGGAAAACCATTTCGAAGATGGCTGAGGTGGGAATCGTACCGCGACCTCAGTGATGACAGCGAAGAATGCTAGCCATTGCGCCACGAGGTAGACAGACTATTTCAAAGCTTAGCATGTGTACGTCTGATGTACTGTAGATCAGTCGTATTTGTACCTGAAAATTCCTCGCGAATTTTATTATTTTTTAAGAAGTTCAAGTTTACGACGTGAGTTCCATCTCTGTGGCAGTGCGTGGCAAACTAGTGGGAAATGATCGTCAAACTGTCGACTAGCTGTTCTTGGAATTCATTTATCGTGGCGAGCAAGCTCGTAGATACCGCAAGAGATTGTTTCTGCGAATGGGTCCTCGTGGAGAAATGTCTGGCATTGTCTTATTAACTACGAGTAGCCCTATTAAAATCGTTTTCAGTCAAATATACCGGTGAAATAGAAGCTCTTCAAACGGTAGATGAGAACGCTTTCTTCTGTAGCCTCTGGTTGCATTAACACTAAAATACTAAAAATGTCTAATATAAGTACACTGACGATCAAAGACCAAAGTACACATCATTTACGAAGAATACCAGCGAAGGTTATTATAGAATGTGGGAGAGTGCAGATAGACCTCCTTTTCACTTTCGCCCTCTTGCTCAGTGTTGTGATGTACAGTCCATCCCCAATGATGACACTCGCCAAATTGTCACTTACTGTTTACGTAGGAAACAATAATAATCCTACTCTTCTAGCACATTTTGGTGAATGAATGTTATAAACATCTGCTTTAGTTTAGGAGTTACCACTAGGGACCGGATTTTTAGGTTTAATTGTCATTTTAGGTTTTCAAAAAAAATAGGTTTCAAATACGTAGAATAGGTTTTCAAATAGGTTTTTATGTTTAAAGTGTAGCAAAAGTTGACATAAACTGCGAAAACTTAAAATTAATTGTTAGTAGAAAATCTGCTTGCAACGAGACTGTTAGTATTTTACATAAAAATACGTCTTCAAATTATCACCGAGAACTTCACACTCTGAGGCAATATTTGCTCTCCTTATAGGCTTATATGTCAATTATCCAAATTCAATAATGCCAAGGATGTCAAAGGTTTACTTAGAATATAGGATTCTTGGAAATATCAAGAGATTTAGGATTCCCACTTTCCAGACAGTAAATAACCAAACGATAAGACATAAAACGTTATATTGGCTTTACACGGGAAGTGGATTAAAACTCAGCAATTCTTCTAGCGAACTGCGCGCTACCTCCCTTTTATATAAAGCGCACCTGCGCCTCTTTACTGCGAGAAGTAAAAGGCTCAAACATCCATAACCTCCCTATGAAGGCTTCCAAAAAGTTGGTATATTGGCTTTCATGGCCAGTGAATTAAAACTCGGCAAGAGCCCACTGGGGAGCCAGCTTGGTGTCTTGTGCCAATCCCCACACAAGGCACGGCAACATACCTAGACAAATTGCTGAGTGTTAATAAGATCTAAGCTCAAATGAATTTCTGGCAGGTAGCATTTCACTCCATCAGCTAGAGCTAGGAATACACACTATCTTCAGATCTACTTTTAAAAATTATGGACTAAAAATTCATATATAGGCCTAGTTATGGTTTTAAAAGCTAGGCATTGCTCAGGCCATTTAAGGAGTCAGGTTACTTTGTCGTTCATTTTCTCAAAACTGTATTTTTCAATTCGGTGTCCCTTGTAACTCAGTATAAGGCGGATTACATTGAATTTATTCTCACGTGTTCTTAGTGATAGGGTCTACAAAAATGACCAAAATCGCGAGCCTTGGTTGCAGGGTTGTTTGTAAAAAATATGCAAAAGTATGTTATGTCAATTTATCAAATGATTAAAAAATACTACATTTAATAACTGAGATCTGAAAGAAGTCAGTTTTGTAGCTGTTGCCATACAAATCAACCTCCAGCAAACAGAGCAAAAATTCAATTTTTAATTGTTCGATTTATCTGGGAAACGGTGAAACCCGACAACTTAGCAGTCGCCATTATGAATTATGTTTGTAGGGTATGTTTATCTGAGATAATGGCAGTTAAAAAAGACTTGCAGACTTGCACTTGTACGGTAGGCTACTCTACACACGAGGGAGTTTACATGTAAGAAATGACATTGGTTTGTATTATGTTAAAGTCGGAGATAAACATTGTTTAAAATATTGTTAACTTTTGAAGGTGTCAAGCCGTACTGACTCCCTTAAGTAACGAAACATCCCGGAACTCACCTGAAGTAAAAGTGGGAAACCACGGAAAAACTTCTATGGTAGCTGAGGTGGGAATTGGACCCACATCTTGTCTTTTCTGTCTCAAGAGTACGCCGTTCCAACCCTCAGACGTGTTGTTGTTGTTTTCTTTTTTTTTCTTTTTTTTTTACAGTTGAGAAACGAAATCAGAACTTTTGGGATCGGAGTCTCAATGCGTACCCCGAGACAACAGCAGGCGGTAACGTTCTTTTTAAACGCATATTTAAAATGTTCAATTAAAATATTTTCAGAAATGCCGCCTGACGACACTTGTGAAAGGCACCCGATGTAGACCAGCGCAACAAATATTTCAAATCAATTTCCTATGCTGTTACATAGAGGAACATAGCCGTAACTAAATTGCATTGTTGGACGATACTCCAACATTTGATTGTAGAGGAGCCGTAGCCAAAACAAATTGGATCAACATATACACGCTGTTATAAACTATTCCTTTCCTATGAAACGATTAAGACGTATTTTACAGAAACACACAATAGCTTGAACCATTGTGTGTGCTGCTGTTCTATTCTGATCACTGAATGTGGGAACTGCTCTTGAAAACGTCACGTACTACACTGTAAGTACAGCTCGATTTGAAGTCGGACGTTAAATGAAATTGATGCCTCAAACCACACAGTGCTCCATTGACTATGGCTATGTCCAGGATCCTAACAACATTCACGCCACGTTTCAACAACGTCCATTTGAGCTGTCCTAGTTTTTGGTGTAAAGAAATGGCTCTAGGAGGGCGTATTTGACATTTGTTTGTAACTGACAAGGGACATAGCATTTAAGCACTCTCAATTGCCAACTTAGACACAGTAGGCGAGAGCCTTACTGACTGCTCCAGACAGTCGAATATCTAAGTACAGTATACAGTGAAACCCCTCTAATCCGAACCCCAGAAATCCGAAATCCCGGGTAATCCGAGCGAGTTATTTTCGACAATTTCAAGTTTGAAAAAAAAGTAAAAAAAAAAGCAACTTATTTTAGTCATAAAACAATTATATATTGTACAATACAGTATAACGTTATTTTAAATAATTAGTTGAAAAATTAACAAAGAAGTACAGTTAGCATACCTAACAAAGTGTAAATGTGCCCAAACTACATAGGCCTACTTATCTCATCCAGGATTGAAAAACGGAAAAGTTGGTTATTGTAATTCCTTAGGTTAATCACTTTGCAAAAACAAATGAAATAACAATAGAAAAACACAAAATATCACTTAATCTTTCACTTGAAATCAGGTATCATCAATAGCCGAAGCGACGAAAACGTGCGCCAGCGTCGCATGAACATGACATCGTTTGGCGTGACTACTGCGTGTTGTTTCTACGAAGCGCAATGCGATGTCAAGAGCAGATGCAGCTTCAGTATAAGTCACATTGTCTGTCGAAGTTTCTTCTACCTCACTGTCGCTATCTCAACGTACAGTTCTATACCGTAACGAGGGCTGGTTATTATGTTATGGATATGTTCGGCTAATCCGAAGAAATTGAAATCCGAACAGGCTACAGCCCCAATTAGTTCGGATTTCAGGGGTTTCACTGTATAGCTTAAAAACATCTAAGGAATTCGTAAGAACACTAATGTTAAACTAAGTTTAGACTTAAGACTTTCAGAACGGAAATGACTTCAATAAAGCACAATTGCAGCAATAAAATGCAATGTAAAAACATAGTTGTTAATTCATTTAGGGACATTTAAACCCCTGTATATAACCTGAGTCATTGCGGTGTCTGCAGTAGTGTATATATATATATATATATATATATATATATATTTTGTAATGCAAGTGAGGATTGGGAAAGATGCGGCCGTGCCCTTAAGTTAGGAACCATCCCGGCATTTTCCTGGTGTAAAGTAGAAGTAGGAAACCACGGAAAACCACTTCCAGAATGGCTGAGATGTGAATCGAACCCACCTTTTCTCAGATTTACTCACGATGCTGAGTGGACCCTGTTCCAGCCCTCAGACCAGAATTAAAGTTCTTGGTAGAGCCTGGAATCGAACCTCCGGGACAATAGCCAATAATACTAGCCTCTATGCCAGGCAGTAGACTGGTAAAATAGAAGATCATTGAGTATTTGATTAATAGCAAATTTTGGATAATTCTGTGATAGAGCATTTTTATGCTAAGGTTAAATTTGTATAAATAACCAGGTTTTGTTTTCAGAATGTTTTCAGAGGCTACTCATTTTGTTTGCAACCGTGTAAAGGAACAGTTTTCTAAGCTTTTTGAATCCTTAACCTCATCTAGTCCAGTCCATACCTTCTTTCACTTGGTTGCATTCCCTCAACACATTCTTCTACAGACACTGATTACGCGTAAACCTGTCACAGTTTTCACACGGTGGACCGTCTACTTGGATCGGCGACAGGAAAACGTCGTTTTGTCGGTGGAGACTTGCAGTGTTACCAACCGTACAATCTAGATGGTACATGTACGTTCATTTAATATCATGTGTGAACATGCGATCTAATCTTCATTGGACTGTTGTAAGAGCTTTGGTTATGCCATTTAGGTGTAGACTAGCAGAAGTAGGCTACTCATTCTTCGAACGGCGTTTTGCACTTATTGGAAGAAAAAAAAACCTCACACAATCTCGTATTCTTACTGTAGTCACATTATTATTGTTTATCAATGAAATTCGGCCTTTTCTCGTTCTGCTTCCCATGGTAGGGATGTTATGATACAAATATCTCGTAAACAGTTGATTTTAGGGTCTTAAAACATGATTTTCGGGGTCCATCCGAGATTTGTTTCTCACATCATGTAAATCAACATGAGCTTTGTCTCGTCTTTCTACGACAATTTTGATATTCAAAAACTTTGGGTGTTCCTAAAACTTACAATTTCGAAATTGATTCGGTTAAAAATCAGTCGACCATACCCCAGCACAAAATTGTTATTGCTATGATTATGATTCTTATGAAGTGTGAATAATAAATATATTAATAATAACAATAACCTGATAATACTGTAATTTTCTTTCTTTCTTTCTTTCTTTCTTTCTTTCTTTCTTTCTTTCTTTCTCTCTTTCTTTGTTTCTTTCTTTCTTTCTTTCTTTCTTTCTTTCTTTCTTTCTTTCTTTCTTTCTTTCTTTCTTCGGCCTATCCCAATTATTTGGGGTCGTCGGAGCAACGTGGCTTCGTTAGTATTTGATCAGAGACACTACGTTCTTCTAAGGTGAAAATTACGCCTTGCACTCACCGGGAATCAAACCCCCATCCACCCATGTCTAAGGCAAGTGGCTATGTGACTGCACCGTTACGCTCTCATTAATAATAATAATAATAATAATATAACTCAGGAAGGACTCCTTGATAGATATTTGTGAATTAATGTTTAGCTACAGTTTATCTCCTTACTCGTTTACAATGCTGACAAATCTATTATTAATAATTATAATAATAAAATCACCATCATCACCATCACATGACTACTCCGATCCAATCCTTTGATAAACGTCTGGGTTCACTAGTAAATATATAAGGATGAATGAGGCGATTAGTCAAAGAATACAAGCTACTGATATCTCACAACTTCATGTGAGTTGAGACGCAGCTACGAGTATAAACTTACGTCATGGAGTTATTAGAGAAGAATCTCCGAGAGGATTAGCTATGAATAACAGTGGCTGCCATACCCTTGGTGTGATCAAGGGGATTGTGTTTCAGGAGGAGTCGACCCACTTAAAAATAGGTGTCTATTCTTCACTCAGCCTTCTACACAAGTTTGTTGAAGGGTGTTTCTTAACGAACGTTGTGCACACATACTTGTGGTAACCCGGAGCCTTGGCAGATCGTTGAGGAATTCCAAGAAGGGTTCGGAGAGGCTACATATTCATCATCTTTTAGTAAGCATCAACTTTACGTAAAACCCTTTGACAATATTTTAACTATAATATTTGGTGGCTTGCTGTCATGTCCAAGAAAGTGATTCAGTTGGTTAAGTTCTGGACAGTCACGGACTACGCGATCGGATGCAGAGGACCGCGAGTATCCTCGACTGCCGCCCACCTCACAACCTACGGAATATTGGGACAAATGGCCGACGTAATGACAACCCCAGCCAAATTACCTTGGTTTTAGGCTATAGGGCTCTACTTCTCATATCAAGCAACTACTGAATTGTAGTTGGTAGCATGCTGAGCTTCTATGCCCGAAGCCGTAGGATGTTTTAAGAGCGTTAAAAATCCCTCAGTATGCCTTCCTTCGGAGGGGAAGTAAAGCCGGCGGTCCCATGTCATAGATGTATGGCAAAGAACCTTCCACTAATTACACTTGTATGAAGCTAAATTATAGGTTAGATTTGACTAATGCTCTTATGTTCCAACGTTCCACGCCAGGAGCCGACTGCGGTGGCATCTAGTAACCAAGTTCACAACTAGTTGTCGTTGACGGTAGCATTTGGTAGCAAAAGTAGGAACTATTAGAAAATTGAATGTCTGCAGTCCTTACCTGAATTACAGATAACACACACTAATACAGCCATCACAATTAACACAGATTTTCATACAGATTCTGCACACACCCTAAGTACACGGGGCTACATGACTACGTTGTCGCAGCCCATAAACTAAGGAACCAACCAACTACTGAATTGTCCTCACGGGGCTGAGAGCACCGCATTCCAACGTTCAGGCCAGATTTCAAATTTCTGGTGGAGCAGGGAATCTAATTTAAGAAAGAGACAAGCGTACTTCCCTTACAGCATGAGATCAGTAATAGATATAATAATGATAATAATAATAATAATACAATAAAAGTGTGATGTCACGTAATGCAAATTTGAAAAATCGGCCCTCCCGGAAGCTCTATATGCATCAGAAACCATAACTTTACGCGGCCATTCAAAAATCACATACATTGAAGAGCAAGAACGCAAATTCTTGGAAAAATATTCGGCCTTACACAAGACAATGGAATTTGGGTCAAGAGATGAACTGCACACCTCTACTGTATAGTCTCAAAGGCAGTTTCACAAACACTGTACGCAGGAAACGTTTGACATTTTTGGGCACATATTTAGTATGGCCAACAATAGACTAACAAAAAGTTTATTCAATATAATTAATACAAAAAATTCGAGCATAAATTGGCTGGAGAAAACAATGGGGTTCTGAAGGAGTTGAACATCGGGGAGTGAGAACATTTTATTGTGAATATTTACAGCTAATATTTTTTTAATGATGGAATGAACCCTTACCAAGATAAATGTGAAAATATGTCCAGGGAAGTAAGACACTATCTTTATCTTCTTTTCATTTTGCTAGCTGGCGTGCATCAGCGGTAAATTGAACTCGAGTTTGGCTACCGGTTAGAATCCAGTCATGGGTATGGATGAGTGTGTTGTTGTTAATTGCAAGCACATTCCGTTTCTATGATATAGGCCTGTAACTGTACATATTCGGGGTCATGGTTGATTATACTCAATGAGGGATACTTAAAAAAAACATCTTTCTCCATTTATTCTTTTCATTTAACAATGAGCATCAATCTCTAACACTTCACTTCTCGGGATCTTATCACACAAATACAAATCATTCTTGCTAATAAGAATCAGACACAGTCAACGCATACTTCTCTTTTCCACAAAAACCTTATCTAAGTCTAAGACCGAACACAATAATCATCTAACCTCTTCCCTCATACATACTACTAGTCAAACCTATAACAAAATTTTACAGCATGGAATCTAAAATAATAATCAAAGATACATAAAAAAACAGCATCAAAATAGAAATAAAAAATACAGATGTGGAACTTAATTTAGCATTGCCCCCTTCTACCTCACTGCCAGACCATTACAAGGAATACCATAGCTCAAACTCAATACTCCCTGCAATGATCTATTAGCAAAAAGGTAGTCATGCTATAACCTTAATCTAACATAATCTAAGAGATTGTACTGTGACAGGCCTCATCGTACCAAGACACAAAATACAAGAAAAAATTAATTAAATCGGAGTTGGCCGCATGGCTAAAGAGGTCAAATGTCAACAAATATTTCTATAAAATTTTGTTTGAATTCGTACATGGGTTGATAATTTATTTCTCTTTTTGGCTTTTTAATAGTTATTATCGTCCCCCCAGTAGTCTTTCTTTCAGTAGACTACATAATTTTAAGCAGGACAGTGTACTGGCATGAGCGAAATTTCTTGGGTGCTGACCAACAAGTTCCATAACGAAGCTAAACCCTATCACCAGTTTCCCGAAAGTTATTTTTTGTTACCCGTCAACGATGGGTACGAAGAGCTAGTTGGCTATACGGTATAGTAGTAAATGCGAAAAGCGCTAATGGACTAAGCAACAGGGTTCTAATGGATCCATTATTGTAAGAAAACACTCGAGTAGTTCAACGGTGAGCGTATTAGACTGGGTATTCTCATGTAGGCCTATCGACAGACCGAGGTTCAAATCCTGGCACTGGAGGCAGTTGACTTTCCTTGTGTTTTGTTCATACAGCGACTGCATCTTCTGTGCGCATTACAGGACGACATTCCCAATGCTAGTTCCATTAAAAGGACTCGTAAAACATCAGTACTTAAAACTAAACCGGCATAGGGTCAAGCCTAGATCAACTAAGCTGGGCGAAAAATGAATGTGTGTGCTAGCAAAACGCGGAGACAAAATATCCCCCACAATGTCGTAAAGACAGCAAATAAACAAGGCTAGGAACAACTGTGCATTACTAAGGAATGTGAGAATGAATGAGTGAGCCAAACACAAGGCAAAGTATTTTATTTTTGGCTGTGTTTGCGTTCCTTTGATTCAGGCTGGAGGTCGTGTAGCGTCACGCCACGCTGCGCCATACTGGCAGCATATCGGCGTTGACGGTGAAAAACCTCCTGCTGTGTTACTCCACAGTGCAGGAAGTAAGAAACAGAACATCTACAATAAATGTGTTGTTGTCTTTGAGTTATTTACGGGCTAAGCGACAACGTGGACGTGTACTTGGATGTGTGTGTGAAATGTCTGGTGACCTGTGTCATTGTTATAGCTAAACTAATGATTGTATTTTTAATTAGGGCTAGGGTTTGGACGGAGAAGGCCGTGACCTCAATTCAGGTACCGTCCGGGCATTCACCTGGAGTAGAAGTGGGAAACCACTAAAACATACATCTAGGATGGCTGAGAGGGTGATTGAACCCGCCGCTTCTCAGTTGTGGCCTCACAATGCTGAGTGAACGTCGTTCCAATCTTCAGATCAAATTTAACAAAAGTAAACGACAGGGAAATGAAATGTCCTCGACCCACGAAGAATGCAGACTGAGGGACTTAACGAGAAGTAGAGCTATGAAAGGCAGATAAGAAAGGGAAATCGTCACAATCACCCCCAGATGTGTTGATAGTTATCATAAATGACTGAGAGGGGGATTGAACTCGCCTCTTCTCAGTTGTGGCCTCACAAGGCTGAGTGAACGTCGTTCCAATCTTCAGATCTGATTTAACGAAAATAAACGATATGTGTCTGGAGTGAGATGGGTCAATTTTCCCCATTTTTCACTGACAAATGACCAAACACACACACGGTCCTTTTCACCTGGCTAAGGCAGCAAAACAGTGTTCTATACACATGTGCGGTTCAACTGATATCATTTTGTGCGTTATCCGAGCTATTTGCCACCATAAACTTGTGTATTACTTACATGGATTTCAGAGCAGTTTCTGGAAATGCTCTCCTTTATTTTCTGAACACACATTTCACCAACGTAGGAAGATTTGGTACACTCTCTGTAGGCTAATACATTCTCGCTGAAATTTCGTATCAGTGCAGTTATTTCGTTCTCGAGAGTCCAGAGTACGCGGTTTGTTTCGGTATATATTTATTTATTTATTTATGTTTGGTTTCCCCACAAGTAAAAATTACACGGTGCTTAAACGTACGAATACGTTTACTGGAAGACTTCTTCTTCTTGAGAAGATAAGTAATCACTAGTAAAATTCCATATACCTAACCGTACTCACAGGATACGAGATAGGCCACAGTACTTCACCAAAAGTCTTAATTATCACAACTAAGGTATCTTGCCAGCTCCGTATGTATTGTGGTGACTCTGACCCGCTCTTGAGTAATGAAATACTGTACTAGTCATTTTGGCGCTGACTCAACGCTCTTCGCCCGTCACACGGCCCCGGTGAGATTCCGTTCTATAGAGTAGGCACTCACTGTAGAATACAGGAAGCCGAAATGAAATTCCTGAGGAGTATGGTAAGGAAGACTAGGAGAGATAGAGTGAGAAATGATCACATTTCCAAGGCTGAATGATAAGCTGGAGCAGAACAGATTATTCTGAAACAAGTGATGGAGAGACAAATTACTGTAAAGAGAGGACGAGGAAGACCTTACAGTACGGTGGATGGACTTAGTGAAAGACAGTGTGAGGGAACGGACCTGGAGTGGAGTTCAGTGGTTGAGGGGAGGATGGTGAACAGACAGGGTTAAGTGGAGGGGTGTCACATTTACTCCGACGTGGCTAAGGCTGGAAAACGGTAAATGATTATACTGAAGTAAAAACTGAACAGCAAATGAGCGATATAGGCTATATCTCAAATTCTTATTTGAATGCATTTGTATTGCTTTTAAGGTGCCTGGTTTTTGGCTTCGGAAGTGAGGGTGGTCTGTGAGCTGCGCGCTGGCGCGGGCGAGTGACCCGTGCTCAGCTGAGACGGCGTCCTTTATTTAGACTGAGATGAAATGCCGATCGTCCCGACGCTCTCCCTCTCCGTTACGTGCTTGGATGCGCTTCTCCTCGTGCATTTCAGCGCTCTGTGATGTATCCCCAGATGATGGGGCACACAGTCTTCCCTCGTCGTGTATTTCAGCACTCTGTGATAGACCTTTCGTATTCCCGCTCTGTAGCAGTTCCAAAGGGATCGAGCATCCACTCGAGTGCCATATCCACAAGGAAGGTGACCCAATCAGAGTAGTCTACACGAGCGATCATTAACCAGGCGTTCTTAGCCGGAGTTTTCGTACTGTAGAGTGGTCAGTCGTATTCCGTTCCTCCTCGTGCGCCCGAATCTTGGATTCCCCGTACCAGACGATACCTAGAGATTTAAATAAGCAGCACCCCTTCCACTCACACATCACTTACAAAACTTATTCCCAACAGTTGTTTCTTGAAACTCCAGAGTAGAAAGTAAAATATAAGTGAAATTTCGCAAATTTAAAGGTTGTCTAAATGATATTCCTGGGAGTTTGCAACTCCCAAATCCATTAGCCGTGAGACCTTGTTGGTGTAGCATTATCCAGGGTCCACCATGTATGGTAGGGCTACACACATCGTGCCTCCTTTAGGGCTTTTTACAGAAGGTAGGAGATGCAATAAAAATACAAGGAAAAAGGAAATAGTAAGGTCATTTTCATATTATTTCATGGGCGTATATAAGTGGGGTGCTAAGGGTGCTCCAGTCCCCCCCCGAAAAGAGCCAAAAAAATTAGGAAAGAGTTGCTTTGGTTAGAGCATAAAATAATTGTAAATTTGGTTGTACCCTAATCTTAACTTATTGGCTAAGTTATAAAAAATATTAAGATTGAAATTAGACTAACTCCTGGTGTAGTGGCTAGTAATCTTGTCTTCCGCCCCGGAGGTCCAAATTCGATTTCCGGCTCTGCCAGGAAATTTTAATTCTAGTCTGAGGGCTGAAACGGGGTACACTCAGTCTTGTGAGGCAAAACTGCGAATTCCACTCCTGGTGTAGTGGCTAGTAATCTTGGCTTCCGCCCCGGAGGTCCAAATTCGATTCCCGGCTCTGCCAGGAAATTTTAATTCTAGTCTGAGGGCTGAAACGGGGTACAGTCAGTCTTGTGAGGCAAAACTGCGAATTCCACAGTACGGTACTTTTGAGAAATAAATTATCAACTTGTAAAAAAAAAAAAAAAATAATAATAATAATAATAATAACGAAACTGATTACCGTATCTTTCTGCTTAGTAAATTGACAAATATTTAGATATTTGCCATTCATACTCCATAGATCGTGATAGAAAATTCATTGACTATAAAATGTTATTTGTGTGTTGTGTTGTATTTTACAACTTTTTAAAAATAATTTTAAATGATCTAGTCGACTTCGTCGAAATGTACCGAGAATGCACTGAGGTGTGTGACGTCATAGTACCGCTTGGTGCATTTGTACTGAGTTCACTGGTGATCTCTGGCTTTACGAGACGGTAACGACACGGCGAGCGTGACGTTATGCAGCCAGCTCCCTCCTTTCACCGCGCACTCCAGCTCCCTCATGACTTGTAACTTTCTAGCGTTCTGATTGTTTCTTGATCATCTAACATGTCAAGAGTCTTTGGCTTCGAGCCTTTCTAGCATTTTTCAGCATTTGTAGCATTTAAAATGATATCAAGTTCAGTCTTTCAGACTGACTGTCTCTCTTTTTTTGTAATGCCAGTAATTGTAGGCTATATAAACTTTGATTCTTATCAAAAATAATTACACAAAGTTATATGCTTTAAGATATTGGTTAATATTTCTGGGTATTTTGCGGTGACAATCCCCTGAGAATACTCACAATTTTCCAGGATAGCCCCCCCCCCCCCCCCCTGAAAAAATTGTATATACGCCCCTCTAAAATAATCTAATTGAAAAAAAAAAAAATTATATGCATTTAGTCGGTCAACAAAAGACTACTATCGTGTTGACTGACCGAAAAGCATTTTCATATTGTTGACTGAGGCAACACTGTAAAATGGCCTCCAACACTATAATATTCTAATTGGAATGGCATGAGGAAAATACTGAAACGTCATTCTATCAAAAAATAATTTTAGCATTAGGTTGTCCATGTGGCAACTGGCTCCTATAAGCTGCTGACTTGCAAAGGAAGCAGTCTGGAGAATATCTCCTAAACTTGAGACTACAAGGTGATATAAAAAAGAAATGAATATTCATTTTGGAGTTAGTGGGGTTCCAAGTGTTTATAGCACATATTAATGTGAGCATGCAACCGTGCAACCCTATAATCTATGCCTTTATCATAGCACGTTCATGTTTTCGAATATATTTTACTTTTTCATTGGGCCCTGTCAGAATGTAGGCTCTAATATTGCCTTGTTGGTTCGTCGCGGTACATTAAACAGTGAAATTTAACGGCCTAAAGAACAAAGAGCAGTCCGCTTCGAACAGGGAATAATATTAACAGATTTGGCCTGGTGCTCTTCACCTCGATGCAGTAACTTCAGCTTGTGGAATAACCCAGACAATTGTTCTCTCTTCTTCTAAGGACGTGTGACATCTTGATCGGTGTACTTTAGTGTGTGTGCAAGGCGGGAACGAGGTACACTCAACATCGTGAGGCAAAACTAAGAAGAGGTGCGTTCGATTCCCACCTCAGCCATCCTGGAATGGGTTTCCCGTGGTTTCCCCACTTCTACTCCAGGCAAATGCTGGGATGGTTTCTATCCTAAGGCCACAGCCGCCTTCTTCCAAATCCTCAACTGGATTACAAATACACACACTCCCACAGACAACACAATAACACAGATTATCAGACAACCATTCTACACACACATGCAAGTACACGGGGCTTAATGACCACGATGTCCAAGCCCCTCAAACGATAAGGTCTACCAAGATCACATACCAGTATCGCAGGTTCATGTAGCAGTAATGAAAAGTATGAAAACCCCTGGTGTTAAGGTTATAAATGTATTAAAATTTTACAGCTGCTTGTACATAACAAGAAACTTGTAACATTCAAAACCTCACATGCATTTAATGCTTTGTATATTACCAGACAATGGTCTGAGACTAACGGTGATAATGATAATAATAATAATAATAATAATAATAATAATAATAATAGACTAATAATATTATTAATAATAATAATAATTCATTTTACAGGAATGGGACATCATGGTCATCAGTCCCTTGTGTTATGAACTTGTCTAATAACCTGTGTTGATGTGATGGCTGTAGTAGTATGTGTATCTGTGTTAGGGACAGGGATGAGGGAGGTGCCGCGCTTGAACTTGAAGTAAGGCACTATCCCAGCATTTGCCTGGAGGAAGCGTGGAAAATCTCGGGGTAAACCACACTCGGGATGGCCACTGTCAACACCAGGATTCGAACCTGAGATCTCCGGACTTGCTGCAGCTGCTCTCACGGCCGTAGTGCACATTTTAACGAACGTTGCTACACCGTGGGACAATAATATTAATAATAAATAATATTCGTCATCTGCAAGCCTCCGTGGCTTAGGCGGCAGCACGCCGGCCTCTCACCGCTGAGTCCGTGGTTCAAATCCCGGTCACTCCATGTGAGATCTGTGCTGGACAAAACGGAGGCAGACAGGTTTTTCTCCGGGTACTCCGGTTTTCCCTGTAAAAATTTCATTCCAGCAACACTCTCCACCATCATTTCATTTCATTTGTCATTCATTTAATCATTGCCCCAGAGGAGTGCGTCAGGCCTCGGCAGCCGGCACAGTTCATATCCTCGCCGCTTAGATGGGGGCTTCATTCATTCCATTCCTGACCCGGTCGGAGACTGGAAGCAGGCTGTGGATTTTCATTTTCATTCATTCGTCATCTATCTGTCTGTAGAACTTTTAAGTTGGTGCCAATTAAGCTGTCTACTCTACAATTTCGACGTTTCATGTGGCACTGCCACATGGCAGCGACATCGGAACTCGACTGGGCAACCTGTGGCTAAGATTCAATTAGTTTTGTCTTCGGTGGCTAGTTGGTAGCATGCAGAACTGCTGTGCCCAAGATAGCGGCTTCAAACCCGGCCGAAGTCGTCGGATTTTTTTAAGAGCGTTAAAATCCTTCAGTATGCCTTCCTTCGGAGGGGAAGTAAAGCCGGCGGTCCCATGTCATAGATTTATGGCATGTAAAAGATCCTTCCATAGACTAAACTTGTGTGAGGCTAAATTTCTAGGTTAGATCTAGTTGGAACGCTCTATCGAAGTCCCAACGTTCACCACTAGGTATCATTGACATCTGGTAGCGAAAGTTGGAACTACTTGAAATTGAACGGAACTTATAGCTCACCCTATAGGTGTCCACTAGAAACAGCTACAGCCTCAGGCGAGCCGAACATGCCCTCGGACACCCCCATACGACAAAATAAATAAATAAATAAATAAATAAGATCCGGAGGCTTGGAATTACAGTTGACGACTGTCGAGACAGAACACAATTCAGGGAAATACTTACCAACATAAAGGTTCTTGTGGGAGAAAATAAAGAACGCAGGGGAGGAAGATGGATATCAGATGGAAATACGCAAGACTCTGAAAGAATGAAGGAAGTGTGGAGGAAGAGAAATGAAGAAATAACTATGAGAAGGAAATGAAATGATATTTGCGTGGTCCTTAGTTTTGGCCGGTTCGCATAATGTAATGTAATGTAAAATCACCAAACATGAAACGAGAGATATTTTACGAGCAGACATCATTCAACTCCGAGTGCCGTCCTTCAAAAATCCTAATTCCTTGGTAGGTTAAAACGAATGCAGCAGAAGAAAAATGATCTGTAGGAACGTACAGTCTCGGCATTTCCCAGGAAAAAGAGAAACCACGAAGAAAGCTCTTGAAGGACGGCCGACGGTGGTGTTCGAACCTACTCGTCTGGAGATACTTTGTACTGCATCTCAGTGAGCGTAGCTACTGAGGTCGGCTGATAATACGTTAAGAACAATCAAAATTCCAAGTTGTAAAAAGCAGCCAGGCTAAGTTGATGGCTTCCTTGCGTGGGTTGGTGCTACCAACGCATTGCCAGGGAGGGTCCGTGGCACAAGTAATAAATAACAGCACGCAAGTAGAGAAGCTTGACTTGAGTGTGCTACCTTGCAAAGATCCCCGAGATAAATAAGTTGAGCTTGTGTGCATCATGAATTTAAATTCCCTCGTAATAATAATTCCTTAGCTACGAAGTGCAATGCTTCATGACTTACAAAGTCTCAAGTGTGAACAGAGCTCTGCATGTTGTGCACCATACATCATTCTGAGACATGTGTCTTGGCTTGTAACGACTTTCCCGCGGAATAATATTTAGACCACAACATTTATCATATCGTTAGTCTAAAAGTGGTACCTCGTAAGTCGAGTTTTTGGCCATATTGAGAATTGCATATTAACATTTGTGGCAAAAATAGCTTTACCTTCATAGAGTAACCTCATAAGTCTTCAACAATAAATTTCCCTCAGATATTTATTTTTGTGACTTACGAGGTTACTCTAGGAAGGTAAAGCTACAGGGTGATTCTTTTGCTGGAGCGAGGCCGGTGGCCGGCTGCCGGGCGCGCGCCCCTGCCGCCAGCCAACCGAGCTCGCATCGCGGATTGCGTGCTGGTGGAAACCGTAACAAAATACATTAATTAATGGTTAATTCACCAGCGAATCATGATTAAAGAACTTACCTATCCACAGGGGATGCTGAGAGTGTTCTCCATCTGACTGGCAGGCGTTGTATCGTGAAAATAAATTAGCGTTTACACGTTGTGATTCCCTTTTGTTGTGAGGGATATCTGCTGCCGTATATTGTTCTCCATCTCCACTAGAGGACGGGTAATTGATCTGTACACTTTGTATTTTATTAACCTACAATTGAACATCAAACGGGCTTAGGTCCGTGCTTCGATTAATTACAGTAAACACGCAGGGGGTACAGGAGTAGCTACATAATATAACGATGTAACTTCCGAAGTTACTATCTGTCAGCTGAAGGAGAACATTTTTAGTATCTTCTGAGAAAAGATAAGTTCTAACCTTTAACTGGTGATGTGAGGTCATCCAGATTCCCAAGAAATAAAAAAGAACATCTTTGCTTCTTTAATTAAATCTTTCAGCTGTTGTTTATGTTACCTTCTTATCTGTGCGCTGACACTACACACCCTCGTTGATGAAGGTTTAGTGACTTAATGACTTTAATGACCCTGGTTAGATCGCCTCAGCCTCGCGCAACCCTGCGGGCAGGGCTCGGTTGGCTGGTGGAAGGCGCGCGCGCCCGGCAGTCGGTCGCCGGCCCCGCTCCAGCTAAAGAATCTCACTGTACTTTTGCCACAAATGTTAATAAACAATTCTCAATATGGCCAAAACTTGATTTACGAGGTACCACTTTTAGGCTAACGATATGTGTATGGTTTAATCATTCCACCGTTCCCTGATTTCATCCAGCCCATGACCCCCTTGTATCCTCTACCTACAGTAGCTACTTCACTCTACGGTATATCCAAGCAGGGCCGTAGAGAGCAATCAGGAAAAGATCTTCTGGGCTCCTTCATATTCATTCAACCTGTGACAATTTTGGAATTATGGTATTACGGTAAGCTTGCAAATTCCGCACAACAAAAAGCTCCGTGCAATTTAGCTTGCCCAAATCAATATTATTTCTTTTTAAATTAATTCATCCACTCTCATTATTCTCTCTCTCTCTCTCTCTCATTAGTTGTTCTTTTACTTCAAAATTTTCATCACTGTGCATTAAAAATCCATTTTCGTTGTATCTGAACGTGTTCAGGGACCACAAGAATAAGCCGCACTCCTTTCAAAATTGTATGAAGTAAAATATTTTTTTTAGACTGAATTACAAACTTTATGCTCCATAAATAATTTTAGCACGTTAGAAATTAAATGGACAAATCTGGCAACTTTGTCATTTCCCAGGAAAATCGCAATGGTTATTTATAAAATTAATTATATGTTCTCTTTTAGAATAATCGACAGTTTACAATCGACAAGTTTAAATTCGAATCCAAATTAATTCTAAAACTAAAAACTAAATTTTAAATAATTCTGTGTAGGAAATTGAGAGGTAGAATACACGAGTTCAAGTGATCTGACAGCAGGCAGAAAGAAAAGATCTGTATGTATTACTGAACAAGTCGAGGTTGGCTCATCATTGTATATTTGGATTGCACTTACTGTCTAATCGGGGAATATTTGTGCTGTTCACTTCTAGTTCTTGGGCAGTAAAATGTAACAAACTTAGATTTTAAATACGGACTACACAAAAGGTTACTGATTAATCTGAAGATAAGGATTGCAATTTTTCGTCTGTTAGCTAGAGATTTATAATTCAAGTGGCTTAGAAGATTTCCGTAGTTATCATATTTCGGATAAATACCTGTGATTTCATACTGTAGTTACCTTACGAATTTATTCTGAATCATTTTAATTTCATTAATGTGCTCCCGCGTATGCCATGTTGCCATGGTAACTAGGTGTCGGAAATTGGCCCACGCTAACGTGACTACATGCATTCCAGACAGACCCCCAGCCCATGTTAAAATGATGAGTTGGACGATAATAATCTAATATTATCTCTCACGTCGTATTTTCATAATCTAACGTGCCCGAATGCCAACCACGTCAACGTCCCATGTTCCCTCGAGTTCTCCAGTTGGTGGTTTGCTCAATCGCGGGATTGTTATCGGCAATAGACTAAATCATGGCCCAACAGATTAGTGCAAGGTTACTACGTCTTATCCATTGGCTCAATGTGACGCAGTAATCTCTCCACGTGTGGGGAGTGTTGATCCCTCAACTTTCTGTCTGCTCACGTATTGGGGCAGATATTCCAGTTCTCTTGAGAAACCACCGTAATCGGTAGAGCAGCTAAGGTGTCCGTTCTGTTCACGTGATTCATTTTACGTCCTTTACACCCACACAAAAATTCGCAATTATATCCTGGAATGCAAAATGATTCGACAGTTGATTAGGTCTTGACTTATCCTGTTTTCATGTCACCATTTTGAATTAATATAAATATTTCCCTCGACGTGTCTGTTTTGATTCCGATTGCATTGACTGCTTTGTAGGTTCTTTCATGGTACAACCCAAGAATTTTCATTACCAGTGCACGAGACATGAACCTGACCTTTACAGTTTCACTTAGATGGTAAATTATAATATATGATTTTCATACCTTTTTAGGGGTTCCAGGGAACAATACGTATTGAAATTGCCATTCACTATGACTAATAGCCAATACTGGAAATGAGTGCTAAACTACGTAATTATGTGTATTTCTTTCTTGTTCAATTTGAACTACGGCGGCCATATTGCTCACTCCAGCTGGGCAAGTCATGACGAGGTATGACGAGACAATACGAGACATTGATGTCACAGCAGTGTGCCCAACATGTAAGATATAAAATACACCACCACTGGGAGAATCTGGGGGTGTTAGGCCGTAACCATTGTCAAAACAATTGATCTGGACGCATTAGTATGTAACCATTGTCAAAACCATTGATCTGGATGCGTTAGGCTGTAACCATTGTCAAAAACCATTGGATTGGACAAAACGAAGGTTAGAATGGTCTGGTGTAGGTGCAGCCTTTGACCGCGAGAAGCTAGCGGGGCACGGTTGACAAAAGAACATTGATCTGGACGCGTTAGGCTGTAACCATTGACAAAACCATTGATCTGGACATGTTAGGTTGTAACCATTGACAAAACCATTGGATTGGACAAAACGAAGGTTAGAATGGTCGGGTTTAGGTGCGGCTTTGGCCGCGGGAAGCTAGTGTAGCACGGTTAACCCAAAAACCATTGGATTGGACGTGTTGAGATTGGTGATCTTTTGTTTTACAAAACTGCCTATATAAGTACCGTATTCGTGGGGTTGGCAGTACTGTTCTAATGCTGAAAATGCCGACACAGCTGGAAATGTTACTATATAAGTTGTGTTATAATTTGGGAAGGCGGGTGGGTTATAGACAGCCAATGAGTGAACTACATCATTCCCAGATCAATTTTGAATATTTAGAAAAGGTATTTAATGCAAATTTCAGAAGTTATTCCTTTTTCCCCCAGGGTTCATGTCTCCTGCACTGTTACTGAATTTTATTTAACCTTAGAACACGAACCCACCTTTCCGCCAAACATTATTACTACCACTTAGTAAATGTGACTACTCCAACTTAGAATTGTTTTATATGTACATGAAAGCTCATATTTGTTAAGATTTTGGATATTTTTAGTTCTTGTAGAGTCATAAATCTAAAATGAATCAGAATACAAGGACATTAAATGATTCAATGTGATTGTTTGAAATGTAGCAAACTCGATACACGGAAAATATATCATTGAAATATAATATATGAACCTTCATATATTATACAACATATTTAAAAACAAGATGTTCAGTAAAGAACATATAGCCTACTTTCTCCTAAATGTATGAGTATAGTTATAACTCGTTATTATCAAAGAGTATAATAGAACTATTCTTTGTTGAAGATCTTAGAAACGATTTACCTCTACCAAACGCCACAACCTAGATAAAAACTGCTACCATCATTGAAGGAAGAAAGAAAGAAAGAAAGAAAGAAAGAAAGAAAGAAAGATAAGAAGTATCTAAAGAATGTTATGGATCTGGAGACATAATCGACCGGACTGGCAGCGTGGCTCAGCGGTAACGTTCTCGCTTGCTGGACCGTATGTTTCAGGTTCGTATCCTGGCGCAGTCAGCTGGCATTTAAGGGTGCACAAATGCGAGGGAGCCGTGTTAGTAGATTTACTGGCACGTTAAAGATCCCCTTCGGGACAAAATTCTGGCACCCCGGCGTCTCTAAAAGCAACAGTAGTTAAAAGGGACGTAAAACCAATAACATTATTATTATTATTATTATTATTATTATTATTATTATTATTATTACATAATCGGCCTGACGCGGGCAACATCCAACTTTGAGTTGAGGCATG
This sequence comes from Meconema thalassinum, assembly GCA_946902985.2. Taxonomy (NCBI): domain Eukaryota; kingdom Metazoa; phylum Arthropoda; class Insecta; order Orthoptera; family Tettigoniidae; genus Meconema; species Meconema thalassinum. Next base: position 628,147,627 of record OX336390.1, on the reverse strand, counting down.
TCTTTACACGTCTGGCTGCGTATGACTTTCACAACCCTAATTGAATTAACAAATCTTTCCATGACCCTACAGAGACGTGTGTATAGGCTACCAACTATGTGGATATTTTCGATTGCTATTTGGCTGAAATAAAAGTATTAATTAATATCCTGAACTAGCACCAACGGTAGAGTTCAGATACTATGTGAAATCGTTTTGTTCTTTACTTCAATTAACATTTTCAAATAACGCACAATAGGCTGTTACAAACCCTTTAAAATAAAAAGTAAAAATGTATCGTCGTATCATCTTGTCATTCTTCAAATTCGATGCGCATAGAATGCCAATGGTATAGTAATCAATGGAGCCCCACGTAGACTAGTCGTGACATCTAGTGGTGAAATATCGAACAATATAATCCTAACAGAGCGAGTGCATTCTAGCGGCCAGAAGAAGAAACTTTTCAATAAAATCTGGAAGTTAATAAGTAGGTCGACGTGCAGTTACCTTTTTGGCAGCTAGATGTCTCGAGTAAATCTGCTGGCGAATTATGTTTTAATTAAATATATATTTTACACCATAATATGCACAATATAACGCTTAATTTTAAAACATCTGAGTCATTACAAAACAATAAACATATAACATTTCAAGCAAAAAAACTAGCTCTGATCGGGTTTGAACCATAGGCATTTGAGCGATAGGCTAACCCTCTACCACTGAGCAAATTGTGTCAACGAATATCGTTTTATATAAAATGACTTACATAGAACTTGTTAGCAAATAATGATTAATACTAAACGATTTCATCACTGGAGTATATTATTTATATATAAAGCATTTCATACAAAGTTTATTTATTTTGTATCAGTACGCTATATTGCATGCAATACTCAAATTAGTGAAATATAAGTCAGGCACAAGATATCCGCTGCCATCTTGTCTTATTACTGAATCGGCTCAGCTTTTTAAAATCACGTCTGCACTATAGTATTACAAAATAAACATTTAATTTCGAACGTGCCTCTTCCTTTAGAACAGTTAAAACGATTCTCGGCTCGATAATCGGAACTGGTGGGTCCCATGATATGGATTATAAAGTTTGCATAATTCGCACGGCCGCCATCCTGAAATGGTATGGCGGACGACCTTGTAGTTTGGTCATAAGACGCATCCTATACGAAGGTATGTTGTTACCAAATTTGGTAGAGATCGGATGATTTGGTTAGTCGTTATTTGATTTTACGTTTTGAACGTTTGAGTGGCCGCCATTCAGTTTTAGTAAAGATGGCGGCGATATAAAACATGACACTGAGGTGTCCTTTGCTAGTGCTACCTTTGTACCAAATTTCGTTCAATTCGCATTCACCGTGTTCGAATTGATAGAGGGGGACAGACATTCAGAGTACACACACAGACTCACATACACACACACACACAGACTCACACACACACATACACACACACAGACAGACACACTTTTTTCGCCCTGTGTTGATCTCATAAGTCTACTTTCATTTTTTGCAAAAATCGAAAGTAGGCTAAAAACTTAAATTGGTTACCAAAACTACCATTGTATCCTTAGTAAATTTAATTAATTGAATATGTTGCTAAAGAAAAAGGAATGATGAAATATTAGATGAATAGACATATTAAAACAAGTGGGAGAACAAGGTGATTGTATTTGAGAGAACGCAATTAAGTGCAAGGGTCGTGTGCTGTACCTAGGTATATGGGAGAATTTGTAGGAGATCACACGCCAAGCCAGCAGGAGTTCCGGGACTGTGAATGGACCGACCGAGTGCGTGGCGTGTTGGGTTGCGCCCGTCAAAGAACTGCTTATGTGAGCAAGACGTCGCGTCATCGTGCTGAATTGGCTGCTACTGCATTCATTCAACTATCTTGGCGTCTCCGGTTCGAACTACATCACTTTTTTTCCAACATTAAATAACGGTCTGCTTTCAAAATATTAAATTACATACGATTGTCTTCCGTCAGAATTTCATGCGACTAGTATACACTATAAAATAAGAAACTAGCAGGTGGCACAATTTTATGCCGATTCAGCCGTGGAAAGATAAAGATTAGTCCACAGAGGAATATAAACTGTGAATAAAACTTTAACACCGTGATTTGTACCATTATTATTATTATTATTATTATTATTATTATCACCATCATCCAAGTTTAACAACAGTATAATAAATTAGATAGTTAAAGAGTTAATTTTTTTACCACGACTGCTCATATGTAATTTCACCATTTTCTGTCCAAAAAGATATTTACTTTAGTAATGTAAACGAAGCTAGAGGGAATAGGTTCGTCACGATCAATTATCATCACAGTTGCCTTTATACTGAGAATTGGTGGCGCCGACAGTTTTCATCCACCCCAACATTAACCCCAGTCACTTTCCACATGCTACGTTAAAGCCAATACAAAATTAAATTGCAAGTAGGCTACTGAAGAAATATTGTAAATGGTAGAGGTGTTGTGTAATATTCCGTAAGTTAGCTTTCTTCCCTAGTCATAGCAGCAATGAAAATAGATCAAAATAAGCTTCGTGTAAACTGTGAAATAAAATAAAATAATGAAATCAAATCAAATAAAATAAAAGTAAAGCTTTGTGAAAGAAGTTACTAGTGTTGGTAATTTAAGAACTGTATTGTTCTTTCAGAAAGATAATTTTGAATAGGTTTTGACTGTTTGACCGAGATATCTATTGACATGTTAGTAGCCAGTTCTTCAGTGTTGCCTAAGTTATCCATTATTAGAAGCTTTTCAGTCGGTCATTACTACTGTTCTTTTGTCATAGGTATACTCAAGGTCCTATGCACCCGCTAGTTTATGTGCGCTTGGGTGGTTGGAGTGATTATCAATAGTGTGCGAGGTTTGTGTTGGCCTGCGGAAGATCGAGTATTTCAAACTGCAGTCTGACCTATTTATAGTTATGTCAGTGTAATTTATGTTCCACTCTGTTTCTGCTTCCTTAGTGAATTTGATTGAGTGGTGTAAACTGTTGATTGCTAGGAGTAGAATTTCTTCGTTTGTTATTTCTGTGTCGTAGCCTATTCACATAGAATATTATCTACTCGAGTAACTTGGTTTTCTGTCAGAGAGTTGTTTTCTATTCTATTGATGGTAATGTTAGCTACAAACATGCTGCGTGGTTATCCCATCACTAAACAATTTGTTTGCACGTAGATTTTATTATTGAAGTTCATTTTGGCTGAAGACTATCCTCAACAGTTTCATTACAGTATTATCTTCTGTTTCTTTTACCGAGTTACTAATCTTCAGGTTATCTTCTATTACTTTGATGACTTTGTTTATCGGTATGTTGGTGCATATATTGGTTATATCAAATGACACTAATCTCATTCTAGGTTTTAATTGTAGTAAGATTAATTTGTTGGCTAATTGCGCAGTGTTTTCGACTGAATTGTCATTATTGATTACCACCTTATATTTTAATATTTTGAAAAGTTCTCTGCTGAGTTTATAATTCAGTGCAGTCCTGCATTTAACAGTTGGCAATCTTCTTCGTGAATTCTAAGTAATGAATGCTTTTAATGGCGGTAATTTTGGGTTCAGGTTCAGTTTTTTTAGGCCTTTGTGAGAGTATATTCCATTTAATTTAACGCACATTTTAATTGATTTTGGAATTTATTGCACCACCATTTTATTTACAGTTTGTTCATTTAGTAGGAAATCAACAATAATGCATTTATTTCGCAGATAACTAATGATTTTATCGCGAATTAAATACCGTACCACCAAAATTCCATAGAACATGAAGAGACATGATGTGACAAATTTCGCAACCATTGCAATGCTATAAAGCACAAGCTATAATAATAAACTACTTTTCTGTCCCCATTACTCGAGTCAGTTCTAGACAATACAGGTGCTCTGCTTCTACCTGGAAGGTATTGTGTTCGATTAAGAAACAGAACTACCACTTACAAAACGCAAAACGCTTCATTCAGCCTTCATCAGAAATGAGTACTAGGGTTATTCCTAGAAGTTAAAGTGGCCAGCTGTGAAGCTGACAACTCCACCCCTATGTCAGGAAAGGTGGAAGCCTCTACTTCTACATGAACTTCAAGGTAAATTCGCTTAGACATTTTTTAAATCAGTGTGCTACTGGGCCTTTCTCTTTAATTAATATGGCAGAGTCGATATTCCAGTGTAACCTATGAGAATACTTGTACCGATATACACACACACCAGGTGTACGGTGATCAGAGGGAGATGGGACCAGGCCTGATATTTGGGTGACTATAGCAATGTGTGAACTGATCAGTGGGTGGTTTATGGGACTGCTTAAAGTAATGGTTCCCAACGCCGTTGATATAGGCAACTTCAACGGCACTTGTGGAATGCGGCGATAAATGCACTGCTTGCATAATACATTCTACTGTACAACTTACTGTAATATGATCCTGAATTCCAGTGCTTGCAATTCAGGGGGTGATAATGACGAGTGCTAATAGGATAATATAAGCAAGGTAAGATTCCAGGAACAATTTCCATGTTTTCGCGAGAATAAGCAAAAACACATGACAAAATACTGTACTGTAATGTGGACAACGATCCAATCATTTGTATTATTGAATTACTACTGGGATACTCATTCAAAGTTTGGGGGTGGTCACCATGGACTCTTGAACCATGATGAGGCTTGAGGTCTGTCACTGAAGCACGGTGCATAACTTTAGGAAAATTGTGTACAATGCAACATTGTCGATCAAGCAATATCTAATAACTAGGACCCGGATGTCGATGCCGTAAAAAATTCACTTAAAATTTTGAAAGATGACTGTAATAAATGACCTAATAATTCGAAAAATGCACTATAAAATGGAGAAAATGATCTTATAATAATAACATTATCAATATTTCAACAAATCGAAAAATGCACTGTAAAATGGAGAAAATGATCTTATAATAATAACATTATCAATATTTCAACAAATCGAAAAATGCACTGTAAAATGGAGAAAATGATCTTATAATAATAACATTATCAATATTTCAACAAATCGAAAAATGCACTGTAAAATTGAGAAAATGATCTTATAATAATAACATTATCAATATTTCAACAAATCGAAAAATGCACTGTAAAATTGAGAAAATGATCTTATAATAATAACATTATCAATATTTCAACAAATCGAAAAATGCACTGTAAAATGGAGAAAATGATCTTATAATAATAACATTATCAATATTTCAACAAATCGAAAAATGCACTGTAAAATTGAGAAAATGATCTTATAATAATAACATTATCAATATTTCAACAAATCGAAAAATGCACTGTAAAATTGAGAAAATGATCTTATAATAATAACATTATCAATATTTCAACAAATCGAAAAATGCACTATAAAATTGAGAAAATGATCCTATAATAATAAAATTATCAATATTTCAACAAATCGAAAAATGCACTGTAAAATTGAGAAAATGATCTTATAATAATAACATTATCAATATTTCAACAAATCGAAAAATGCACTGTAAAATTGAGAAAATGATCTTATAATAATAAAATTATCAATATTTCAACAAATCGAAAAATGCACTGTAAAATTGAGAAAATGATCTTATAATAATACAATTATCAATATTTCAACAAATCGAAAAATGCACTGTAAAATTGAGAAAATGATCCTATAATAATAAAATTATCAATATTTCAACAAATCGAAAAATGCACTGTAAAATTGAGAAAATGATCCTATAATAATAAAATTATCAATATTTCAACAAATCGAAAAATGCACTGTAAAATTGAGAAAATGATCTTATAATAATAACATTATCAATATTTCAACAAATCGAAAAATGCACTGTAAAATTGAGAAAATGATCTTATAATAATAAAATTATCAATATTTCAACAAATCGAAAAATGCACTGTAAAATTGAGAAAATGATCTTATAATAATAAAATTATCAATATTTCAACAAATCGAAAAATGCACTGTAAAATTGAGAAAATGATCCTATAATAATAAAATTATCAATATTTCAACAAATCGAAAAATGCACTATAAAATTGAGAAAATGATCCTATAATAATAAAATTATCAATATTTCAACAAATCGAAAAATGCACTGTAAAATTGAGAAAATGATCCTATAATAATAAAATTATCAATATTTCAACAAATCGAAAAATGCACTGTAAAATTGAGAAAATGATCTTATAATAATAAAATTATCAATATTTCAACAAATCGAAAAATGCACTGTAAAATTGAGAAAATGATCTTATAATAATAAAATTATCAATATTTCAACAAATCGAAAAATGCACTGTAAAATTGAGAAAATGATCCTATAATAATAAAATTATCAATATTTCAACAAATCGAAAAATGCACTGTAAAATTGAGAAAATGATCTTATAATAATAAAATTATCAATATTTCAACAAATCGAAAAATGCACTGTAAAATTGAGAAAATGATCTTATAATAATAACATTATCAATATTTCAACAAATCGAAAAATGCACTGTAAAATTGAGAAAATGATCTTATAATAATAACATTATCAATATTTCAACAAATCGAAAAATGCACTGTAAAATTGAGAAATTGATCTTATAATAATAAAATTATCAATATTTCAACAAATCGAAAAATGCACTGTAAAATTGAGAAAATGATCTTATAATAATAAAATTATCAATATTTCAACAAATCGAAAAATGCACTGTAAAATTGAGTAAATGATCTTATAATAATACACTCACCATATTTCAAAAATGGCATCGTAAGCTCAAACTCAAAAGCCAATCAAAATAGATTTCTAGCACTTAACAAAAGGTTTATGTTCAGTCTTTTTATATCTCGAAAAGCTGCGTCAAACATCAACTGATGTAATCGGAGCGTACTTGAAGTGAGGAAGGTCGTCTGCTAAATCCTCCTCAATCCCATCCATGCAGTAGTTTTCACCAGAAAGAATGATTGAGATTTTGCATAACGTTTTATACCTGGTGTTTTTGTCCAGCCCTTTCTTCAGTTTTGATGCAATACCCGCAGCACTTGCGCCACGATTGTTGCTAAGACTAGTTTCCACCCGGTTGATTAAGGAAATGGAATCAATATTTCAATATTTTAAATTATGGTTGTTTGGTTGGTTCTTAATTTTAGGGGCTGCGACAACGTGGTCATGTAGCCCCGTGTACTTTGGGTGTGTGTAGAATCTGTCTGATAACCGATGTTAATTGTGATGTCTGTATTAGTGTGTGTTATCTGTTTCTTAATTCAAGTAAGGTCTGCAGACGTTTCAATTTTTCAAATAGTTCCTACTTTTGCTGCCAAACGCCACCATCAACGACCACTAGTTCAGAACCTAGCTCTTAGACGCCACCGCAGTCGGCTCCCGGAAACGAACGTAGGAACCTAAGAGCGTTGTTTACATTCTTAACCTATACAATTTAGCTTCACACAGGTGTAATTAGTGGAAGGTTCTTTAACATGCCATAAATCTATGACTTGGGACCGCCGGCTTTACTTCCCTTCCGAAGGAAGGCATACTGAGGGATTTTTAACGTGCTTAAAAGAATCCGACGACTTCGGCCGGATTTGAACCCGCGATCTTGGGCATAGAAGCTCAGCATGCTACCAACTATGCCACCGAAGTCGCCATTTTAAATTATCTTGTATCAGCTACTAGCTTCTTCTCACCTCTGAGAGACGTAACTCCCTCATATCAAGCTGTGACATGACTAAATTGGAAACAAATGGCTTTATACGGCCGATTTCTCTAAAATAAGACCAAAATCCACCAAACTTAATAAAATGCTCTTAAAATGAAAAAAAGCAAAAAATGCAAAAAGATGCAAAATAAAAATGACATATTTGAAGACGGTAGGTTATCAGCCTTCCGAGGGATGGAGCTGCCATCTAAGGTGCTGAGCCACTCGGTTTATTATCCAAGTGACCTTCTTCTAGGCGAGTTGCCTTCTCCACGGCTCATAGAGTCTCATATTAAAAAAGGATCATATAAAATTGATATTAATTCAAAAGGTAGGGATCACCAGCTATTACAAGGGGATGAATGTGTACATAACCTAAAATTGTAAACGTTGATTGACAACTATAAAGATCTTTCACCTCACACAAACGTGCGGGTTGTCTTGGGCATGATATAGAAGGCGGGGGAGGCCCGTGTGCTCTTCCTCAATGAATACAAAGAACTACGAAAATAAAAAAATACGAAATAAAATTTAAAATTAAAAAACGAAGATAAAATAAAACAAAAAATAAAATAGCATAAAGCAAATAAAAAATAAAATAAAAACAACATAAAATAAAGTAAAATAATAATAAATAATGAAATAAAAAAGAATAGGCTATATTATTATTATTTATTTCCAAAAATTGTGCCTACAATTTAAGGATGGCAGATAGAGAACGGGAAAGCCCGACATACGCAGCAGTGTCTCCATCTCCGTTCATTAAATCTATACAAATCTGAATATGTTACATATATACTACAATTTACAATTTTACATTGCTATAAACACATAATCTGGTGTACATGACATATATAACATACAATTCTTAAATAAAAGTTAAGATAACACACGAACACAAACACACTCATATGCAGGTACACACACACACACATATACACACTCACGCACGCACCCATTCCCACTTACAATGTATGGGGAATACAATATATTTCAGCCATAGCTTGTAGTTCAGATTTAACACTTAGTAGAGCCTTTGCTTCATTCGTCACAACCACGCTTCTTAAAATATCCCATTAAGGAAAAGGTCAAACAGCACAATCCAAATGATAGTCAGAACTGTTGACGTCATCTTTCACATTCACAATAACTTGTATGCTGAATTGTTTTAGCCATGAATTGTGAGGCAACATCTGGTTTCAACAAGAGGTTATTAATATAGAAACTGAGTGCTTGCTCCGTTTCTCATTGAACGTTGGTGGAAGTAGAAGTATTTATGTGGACTGCAGCTAGCGATGTAGCTTTAGAGGTTTAGGTGACATCACAAACAAACTGTCATATATCGAAACATCTCTTTTTTTTTCTTCCTTGCCGTACTTTGTCAACTGAAGTCTACGTGCGAAAGGCTCTAAGATTGTGGCAGGAAATTTTATTTATTTTACGTGTCCAGGAAAAAATACAAAATAAAGGGAACAATACAAACATACTTACAGACTATGATAACAAATGAAAAGAATTCAAATGGAATGCAAAGATCAGAATTTGGCAGTCTTGATGGCTCTGTCATTTGCTCTCCAAAGATCGTCGATGGTGCAAGTCTCAGGTAAATTTCTGCAGTTCCCCACATTCAGTAAGTCCGTCTACAGTGTAACCCCATGTCTTGAGAGTAGCGCTGCATCGAGCTCAGTCTTTTGACTGTGGCAAGTAATGAGTTCCAATTATCAATACCACGATAAATAAAAGAATATTTGCCATAATTTGTACGCTGCGGTCGGCCCTTAACTTTAAAATAATAAATCTTGATTGCAGCCAAGTAGCCAAGATTGCCCTAAGGGGATACAGAATCACCTATCTTACCAATGTTAAATTTGTTTAATTAATGTTCCTTTTCCTCAGAATCTAATAAAGGTATGATAATTAAATTTATGTCACGTTTCAATCAAACCTTACTTGACATATTAATGGAGCGCTTTATATATTGGACTTCAAAGGAGTCAGAAATTGGTTTTTTTTACTGACCAAATATATAATTACTTTTAATTAAAAAAACAGCCAAAACGCAAACAGTTTTATTTAAAACAAAGAAACTTCTCCATTAACATATTAACCACTACCATATGAGACAAAAGTATGGTGAAAATTTCACAGCTCCGTGATAAATAGTCGCAGAGAAAAAGGAACATTTTTTTTATGGAACCGAGAAAATGCAGTTATGATAGTTGTGTCCGTTAAGGGGACTTATGAGTGAGTTTTCATGAAATATGGACCAAAATACGGAAATTTGGATTTTACCGAAAATTGGTGCCCACACCTTTTCAGAATCAAGGAGTCTTGGATTTTTTCCCGTGGCACCATTTTTAAAGCCCAGGCGGTGATTTAAAGATGGATGCGCATCATTATTAAGACAAGACCTTCAGTGAAGATCAGTGAGCAACGTGACCACATACGTCTTCGACAGAGCAGAAAAAGGACCACCACAGGAAGGAAAACTGCAAGAAAAAAGAGAAAACTGCTGAACTTGTCCCTAGAAGACAGGATGAAGAAGTCTGAGGGCTGTTAATATGGTGCAGGGCAGTTCTGATGTAAGTAACTAACCTCCAACTTCAATTGCTGTTTTCTCATGAAGTGATTTTTGTTACATGTAATATCATAAAAAATGCTCCTTGTATTGCAGTTTTGAAGATATTTGGTTCAAAGATGGTTTGCATATTAAAATATGTATGAACATTACAATTTGCTCTGGATTTTCATGTCAGTGAAAATTAACTGTATTTTTTTTGTTTTCAAAAATAAATAATTTTTATTTTTAGGGCAAAACATGAATATTATCACTTTGACTATCATTTCTGACTCTCATATAAAAGGTACATAAAATTCCAGAGCAATTTCCATTTGTACATGTATTGTACTACTGTTTACCAAGTATGGATGAAAATAAGTGAAAACTCCATCGCAAGGAACTTTTTAACTACTCTTTCTCGCAAAAACTCGTCAACCGATTAAGCTGAAATAAAGATTGTTTATAGTCGTATAATCTACCTGAATAATATTTAGAACTATTGCTGTTTATGAATATAAAATAGTCTTCTGTTATCGGCCCTTTGGCCCTTTACTTTGTTAGCGGAACTGTAAATTAAAATTATGCAATTTCTTATGGTTAATCTATGATGTATTACACATAATTTTAAAGGGCAGACTTCAGAGATTCGTAAAATATTTTAAAAAAATGTCAAAATCAACATTTTATATTAACAGTTCCGTATCCCCTTAAGTTTAGACAGAGCCTACTCTAGACACACACACACCAGTGCGAGTATGATGACCAAAGTATTCACTAAAAGGAAGCAACAGCAACAAATTTAGTCGCATCACCAGTTAGGCTACATCCCTGTTGCAGATAAATGTTCATGGATGAGTCTTGTCGCTCACAGACTGGAAGGCATATTAGCGTATAATGAAAATGGATGGTTGATTGCCTCCCCTCGGCTGACTGCCTGTTGGATGGTTCGAGACAGTATGGAACACGCAACTTCTCGTTTTATTGTCATGCAGATAGACCTCTCCCAATAGAACCTGATTTCCGCGCATAGGTGAGCGGGGGGAGGAGTTGCCCTGCTATTATCCCGGCTTTCCTTCAATTCAATTCTTGTATGTGTTGGGAGGGAGGGATATCCGCCATTTTGTACACGCTGGAGGGGGAGGGGGAGGTAGAGTAGGCATCATCAATCAATCAGCACCCGAGGATGCGTCTCTGGATCGCGTGACTCAAGTCAAATCGCTACTGAAAATAGCCAACAGAGGTATAGCCCTTTCCGGACTCCTTGGAGCGTGTCAGATACTGCTTCCTAACGTGCATGGACTTCTAAATATGGTTCAGTTCAGATAGCTCGTTCTGCTGCCCGATAAATCCGCTCCACTTCTGCCTTCTTGTCGTCTTTACGTGCAGACAAGCTTTCATACTGTAATATTCACAAACTGTTTTCCCACTTGAAGTACTGTTTTTCTAGTTCGTCCGGTATTGGCACTTAAAAAGGTCTGACCAGAATTTGATAGCCTACGTTTTATCTCCTAACTAGTTGTTTTACCCGGCGTTGCCCGGGTTTTGTTTAAAGACGTAAGGGCACCTAAGCTGTAGTTTTCTTTAAAAGTTGCAAAAATTACTGTGTAAATTATCCAGGAATAAAATGTAGGGAATACCTAGTTAACAGTTCTAGGGCCTTGATTTTCGTGGTCCCAGTGGAACCTGCCGAGTATTTTTTTCTCGCACTGTGGCGTAAAATGAGCACGACCGGTTCCCCTGCAACATCTTGAATATTTTTCCTATTTTTTACCTAAGTAAAGGGTCAAAGGCCGATAACAGAAGACTATTTTATATTCATAAACAGCAATAGTTCTAAATATTATTCAGGTACACTATACGACTATAAACAATCTTTATTTCAGCTTAATCGGTTGACGAGTTTTTGCGAGAAAGAGTAGTCGAAAGGACACAACTAGATAGCCTATGTAATGTAAGGGGCTAAGTATAGGTATGGTTAGTGGATACGAGGAGGATTCGTACTTCAATGCCTGCCATAAAAATGTCAATGAATTGGGTTAGTGGGATACACCTGATATTCCGTTGTTATGGCAACGTGAAATTACGTGTTTAGGCTTTTATATTACCTTGACATTTTCTGCTATTTACAGTATTTACTCTTTATGTTATGTAAAATCATGCATAATGGGAAGGAATTTTTTTGATAAATGTGCTCCAGGATAGGATACGAGGTAGTTTTATACATATCACTGCAGTAAAAATGCCAGTCCGTTCTTGTACATGAGAAACCATTAAGGCAGGGTTCATTAGGGATGGTTGGTGGTTGGTTGGGTCCTCAGTTTAGGGGCTGCGCCAACGCGATCATGTAGCCCCGTGTAATTTGTGTGTGTGCAGAGTCTGTCTGATAACAGGTGTTAATTGTGATGGGTGTATTCGTGTTTGTTATCTGTAATGCAGGTAAGAACTGCAGACGATCAATTTCAAGTAGTTCCTACTTTTGCTATCAAATGCTACCGTCAACGACACCTAGCTGTAGACTTGGCTAATAGATGCCAACACAACCAGCACCTTGTGGTGAACGTTGGAACTTGAAGAGCGTTAATCAAATCTAACCTACAAATTTAGCTTCACACAATTGCAGTTAGTGGAAAGTAGGGGAGAGCTAGGAGTTCTAAATAGTGTCATGGCCGCCGCGTGAGTCCAAGCCAATATCTCGCGAACCCATGGTCGGATGTTGACAAATGAGGTGTCGTTGGACTCGGGCTGACGGGGGCTTTGCTATGGACCACTCATTTCAACCCCTAAATAAAACCTACCCCTACTAGGGGGTGAAATTGTAATTTTTTAGTGAAAGCCTCTTTTCAAATGGGACATGTATAAGGTGCGCTGCTAAAATGAACTTAAACGTGGTTGCCCATATCGCGCATGCGTTTTACTAGATGCCGCTATGGATGAACATTTTTGTTTTTGTTTTGTACGCATGCGCACTTGGGATTTTTGTAAGAGGGCGAGCTGTTTGAAAAAAATGATTGATAAGAAGGGGTTTTGGTGGTGAGGAGAGAGCCAGATAGTCGCCTACTTTCCTACGACGTTTGCCGATATCTCTCGAACGCAAGGTCGGATTTGGACGTGTGACGTGTCAAATCGCTTGTTTCAAAGCCCTATATATGTTATTAATAGGTTAAAGTTTTGAGAATGAGGGAAACAGGCGTTTTGGGGTAAAATTATGATTTTAGACTTTTTCTGATATTTCACGAATGCCTGGTCGGATTTGATCCTATGACGTGTCAAATGGCTTGTCTCGAAACCCTCTTTATTTTGGTAATAGGTTAAAGTTTTTGAGAATGAGGGAAACAGAATTTTTTGTTGTAAAACCGTGATTTTAGACTTTTTGTTATATCTCACAAACCAATAACGCCAGAGACGTATACGAGGGGTCGTAGGACTCGGGGTGACGCCCCTCCCCTATCTCCCTTTCGAATATAGTATTTATGTTTAAAAAAATGCGAAAGAGCCTAACGACACTTATGTTGAAAACATTTCAGTTTTTAAAACTTTTCTTAAATTTGTCTAAAATGTTCATGACGAGTGGTTGTAGATAGAAAGAGACGATACCACTGGACACGTGTTTCAACGAAGCTATTACTGGCCACGGTGGTGATATACCAATACAGTATTCGCTATTTCGATGAGACGGCGGGTCGAGGGTTCGTTTTCTGATTTTTCCTATGATGGAATTCCTAATTCCTAAACCCCCTGAAGGGGGTCTTTAACGTGTAAACGATTATGAGTGACATGACAAATGATAATTCCTTGATTCGATGAAGTTGGCTTTAGATAGAACAAACAGAACTTGGTTATATGTTGCTTGAAGTGAGTATAGAAAACAAACTTGCTGGGGCAGACTGACAGGATGTGAATGTTATTTGATCTTATTGGAATGCATTGACTTGACAGGGCAATGAAAAAAAGCACAGAGATGCTGAGGACACTTGAAGGTCAAACGATATGGCAACCATGGTGGGAGGGGGAAGCTAGGATGATGTCGCCGATCATGTTCAATGGATGAATTTATATTTTGCGAAGCATTGTTCGGAGAGGGTCATGGGACGACTTGTTTTAAGGGTATTTATTTTTTCGATGTTTCCTATGGTGGACTCATTGATTGAAATAATCCAAAACTGCTAGGGCATGGCCTTGAGATTTTATAAACCGATAATGGGATTTTGACATACAAGATCCACTCAGAACTTGACATGATGTCATTCTTTTTATGGCTTATGAATTTCCCCAAAAAAGACCCAAAACAACAAGATCATGGACTTTTGCTTTTCTTAATATATTGCAAACCCATAATGTAAGATGTTTACTGTGAGTGACGAAATCTAGCTAGGTAACGAAAGAATTATTGTAGGATATATATATGGTGACTGACACGTCTTTGACCATTGGAACTTGTTTTCAGATCTGACTGTAGTACATAGGGAGTATAGGTTGTAGGCATGGATTGACAAACGGTGCACACAAAATTCAATTTATCGATTCAAGAATTAAGAGTAGACTATCATTAATTAATTGGTTAAAGAGTGTAGCTAAAAATAAAAAAATGGTGACTACATTAAACTAAACTGAACCAAGTCGAATCAAACCCAACCGAACCAAACCAAGCCTAAAGCAAACCAAACCTAATCAAGAACAAGCCAAGGGCTTAAGTGTAAAACTTGTGGGGGAATGCAGTCATTGGCAATGTCCAAAGGAAGGGATAACGCTCTACCTCTAGAGGGTAAGGTAAAGCTAGCGCATGGTGCTAATGCATATTCCCAAGTACATGAACCACACACACACACAACTATCCTATGCTGTTTTTATGAGTTAACTGTTAAAACTTACTCAGTGGTTACTGAGCAAGATGGTCGCTACACACAACAAGCTTTAAATACTTGAGGCTAATAATCTATACACACACACACACGCTTGTTCTAAACTAAACTGTCTTGCTGGCAGTGCTCACACAGTAGGCAAATGACAGAAATGCTTGGCTAACAGAAATACAATCATTTTCGTTTGTCTAATGTTACCAGCTAACCATTACATGCTATAGTGGTGAGCACATGTGCCTCTTGCACTGGAGATCGTAACTCGATTTCTAGCTCTAAGGCCTAGAATGAATCAAACTAAGAAAGAAGGGTATGGTGACGCAGTGGTTAAACTGTTAGCCTTTCACTAAGGTAGACTAGGGTTTGATTTTAGGTTAATATACATGTCATAAACAAACAAACAAACAAACAAACAAACAAACAAACAAACAAACAAAAAAAGCAGAGATAATGTTTAAAACTGATTACACTTGTCTCTTTTCAAATTATTACTTAGATTGCAAATACAAAGGTGGACTGGGTTTGATATTCAGTTAATGCTGCCTATCGCATACTAGCCTGTAAGAAAGCCAAACAAGCAAAAGGCGTAGGTAGAGCAGTGGTAAAATCGCTATGTGTAGAGAACTACCTAACGGTTTTATGAACTGGCAATGGTATGTCGCATAAACAGTGCAGGATACAATCCAGCAACCATAATTTGTATCTTGTGGAGCAGAGAAAACATATATATAGAGAAAGATATAGAAAGCTAGTGTATGTATGGGTAGCATTGATAATTTGACCAGAGAAAATACGATGAGGTAGGGTGGGGAGAGGGAGAATTAACACTTATATATGAATGAATGGTAAATAGTATTTTAGTTTTTTTTCCCCAATAGTTTTGTTTTTTAAATGCAGTGGTAGATAGTCGTTATTTTGTAAAACATTCTTACTTGCAGTAGTAATAAGACTCTATGGTTTCGCTAACACATAGATAGACTGTATTATTGCCATGGTCAAGCACTCACATTAAGATCATTTACAAAATCATAAAATGAAAAATAAAAAATCTTGTTTTGGAAATATCGTTTTTCAACATACACAAAATAAATATATAAAAAATTTGTAAACAGCAAAATGGAAAATCCATGGTCAAGCACTCACATTAAGATCATTTACAAAATCATAAAATGAAAAATAAAAATCTTGTTTTGGAAATATCGATTTTTTTCAACATACACAAAATAAATATATAAAAAATTTGTAAACAGCAAAATGGAAAATCCATGTTTCCATATAGACAAAATTTAAAAACCTTAAACGGACATTTAAGAAAATATATATAAATGGGAAATTGACAAATGTGTAAATATGAAAATGGAAAAATCCATGTTTCCATATCATGAAATTGAAAAACATCAAACTGTCATTTTAAAAAATGCAAATGGAAAATTGACAAATTGCAATGTGTGAAATGTGAAATTGAACAAATGGCTATCATTATTTAAAAAAAAAAAGAACATGGTGCTCTATGGTTGAGGTGTGAATCAAACCCTTTCTACTTATTTGGACCACCCGAGACTGAGTAGACTAGTTTAAGTTGTCATACCACTTTTAAAAGTTTGTGTTAAATCTAGGAATTGAACCCAAGAGCTTGTAGGGGAGATCAAAGGTTATAATATGTTAAACAGATAGCCTTGAATGAAGGGTGTGGTAGCTATATAGAGATGAGACGTTTCGCTCGGGGCAGGGAGGCATGGAGATCTGCATCAAACCAGTCAAAGGACTAAAGACTCAAACAACAACATGTACGTTCACCAAAATAATGTTGTGTAACGGTAAATGTTAGTCAACGAACAGTAATGCATTACTAAAACCCATGACACGATACCTAAGAGCTTTTCTAAAATGATTTTAAAATGCCTTTAACCCTATATTGAACACCCAGTTCACAAAACTCATAACTGCAATGTTATGGTAAAACAAAACAAAATCTATATTTCAAAACAAACAAGTGGTTTAGTCAATGTATACTGGAAAAAGTTTTGTAAACACTCAAGTCCTCAAGACCAATTAAATTAGTAACTGTCAGGTTGGCCGAGTGGTTAAGGTGTTTGACTTAAGATCAAATTTCTGTATAAGGAAGCAAGGGTTCGAATCCCTTACCTGACATAACTATTGCCTTAACATGGCTTGGCCACACTGTATTATTATGATACTCAGTACACAAACCATAGATATAGTGTATTGTTTAAGGCCACTCTCTTTCTGAACATAGTCAGAGACTGTTGATGGTTAACAATTGTATTAATAGTGGGACATGGGGATAGCAATTAAGAAAAAACAGCCAATACCCATACAATATTTTTATTCATTTTAGTTTTTTTTTTACAATAGTTACACACTGAATACAACTTTTTATCTCTTTACCATTGTTTGATATAGATTTTAAACACAACGCTTGTTGTAGATCCTTTTACAACTTTCTCTAGGTACTCTTGTTCTTAAAAACTGGGGAAGCCGCAATGGTTTTATAGACATTAAACCCTCATTCTCTTTTTTTTCATTATTATCATTATCATTATTATAAATATTATCTTTATAATTATTATAGTCATTGTCACCATCATTATCATCATCATCATCATCCTCAACATCACTAGAACTATCCAATTCCATTTTTTCCTTTTCAAAAGGGATCTCTTGAAGAGTCTGTGTTGCTTTTGATAGTGTTACGGGTTTATTGAACGTTGACAACTGTCCTAACATGACTTTTTGAGGAGATAAATGTTTTTTCATAAGGAAGTCACTATGTTGAGTAACACTATGTTTTTGTCGGACTTGCTTTTTCTTGTTCTTTTGATCATGTTTTGTTAACACTAACGGTGTTTCATTTGGTATACCACATTGATGAGTACCCACACTTAAGACCTCACCATGTTTACTTTTTAGATGACCTAGACATTTTGTTGTTCTTTGTTTTGAGCACTGCCAAAATATGATGCCATTCGCATTTTCTCGCTTATAGTTATAAGAGTACCCATGATACAGGGCACGTGGTTTACCTTTATTGGTTATAGTATATTCCATAGTAGTCACTGACTTGTATAGTCGATCCGCCTACTACAAAGGTCTGAACACTTGTGGTGAAAGAATGATGTTGTGTTGACGTTTTATGCAGGATAATGTTGGTGGCATATGTGGGTGGCTTATGTTGATGACATGTGTTGTTGGCTGATTTTGGTGGCTTATGTTGATGGTTTATGGTGGTGGCTTATGTTGATGGCTTATGTTGGTGGCTTATGTTGATGACATATGTTGGTGACTTATGTTGATAGCTTATGTTGGTGGCTAATGTTGATGACATATGTTGTTGGCTTATGGTGGTGGCTTATGTTGATGGTATATGTTGCTGGCCTATGTTGATGGTTTATGTTAATGGCTTAGGTTAATATCTTAGGTTGATGGCATAAGTTGATGGCTTATGTTGGTGGCTTATGGTGGTGGCTTATGCTGGTGGCTTATGCTAGTGGCTTATGGTGGTGGTTTATGGTGGTGGCTTATGTTGATGACATATGTTGGTGGCTTAAGTTGGTGGCTTATGTTGGTGGCTTATGGTGGTGGCTTATGGTGGTGGGTTATGGTGGTGGATTATGGTGGCTTATAGTGGTGGCTTATGGTGGTGGTTTATGGTGGTGGCTTATGTTGATGACATATGTTGGTGGCTTATGGTGGCTTATGGTGGTGATTTATAGTGGTGGCCTATGTTGGTGGCTTATTTTTGGTGGTTTACGTTAATACCTTATTTGTAATGGCTTATTTGACAAGTTATTGTTGTCAATGTATTTAGAGGATTTTTCTCTTGGTTTTGGAAAGTATCTCAACTCTTTTTTATGGTAGCATAATGCTTACCGCCATGTTTGTAAGCAACAACAACACACTAAAATTCCAAGAATCCAAAGTACTCTAAGGTTAATGATTGTCTCTCAACTCCATTCAACGTCTAGTCAAAAAACATTATATATTTTTCACATTTTACAAAAAAGGTAAATTGGGAAAGTAAGCTATATGTTTAAACTAAAAATCATATCAAATCATATGCTAACTCCAACACCTACGTCTACCCCAATCTCAGTCAAAAAAATATAATATTCTTCAAATTTTTCCAAAACAGTATTTGGAAAGTAGGCCATATTTTGAAAACTAATCATCCTATAAAGTCATATATATATATACTGAAACCAATGGCTTTTATATCCTCAATCTTAAGAACAAAATATGGAATTTTTGACATTTTTTCCAAAAATGTTCATTTTAAAACGGGGCTATATTTTGGAAACTAGGAATTTTACAAGAAAGTTTGTTTAACGTAAATGGCAGGTATTTACCCCCACTACCCGCAAACCAAGTCCCAGGTCTCTGGGGAAAAATCCAAAAAAAGTTCAATTTGGAAAGTAGGCAATATTTTGAAAACTAATCATCCTAAAAAGTCATATATAGACTCAAACCAATGGCTTTTATGTCCTTAATTGGTAGAACAAAACTTAACATTTTTTCAGTTTTTCCAAAAAAGTCCAATTTTCAAAAATTGTCTATATTTTGGGAACTAAGAATTTTACAAAAAAGTTTGTTTAACGAAAATGAAAGGTCTTTACCCCCCTCTACCCAAAACATAAATTTCAGGTCCCTAGGACAAAAACTGTGCAGTATATATATATATATATATTTTTTTTGGGGAGGGGGTCTATATTCACTTTACCTCCCCACTTCACAAGATGGCGGCCATAGCTTAACTTAACCTAGCCTAACCTAACCTGACCTACGAGGTGTGATCAAAAAGTTCCAAAAATGTGGCTGCAACTTAACCAAACCTAGCCTAGCCTAACCTAACCTCTCTGTTGACTAGCCCCCTTTGGACGGGTCCTTTTTGAAGGGAGTCATTTTTTTTACGTGTCCCGGAGGACGGGTCCTTGTTGACGGGTCCCAGTGGCGGGTCCCCTTTGACATAATTTGGATAAAATGCAAGGCCAGTCCATAGGGATCAGTCCAAAGGACCCGCCACAGGGACCCGTCAACAAGGACCCGTCCTCCGGGACACGTAAAAAAAATGACTCCCTTCAAAAAGGACCCGTCCAAAGGGGGCTAGTCAACAGGGAGGTTAGGTTAGGCTAGGCTAGGTTTGGTTAAGTTGCAGCCACATTTTTGGAACTTTTTGATCACACCTCGTAGGTCAGGTTAGGTTAGGCTAGGTTAAGTTAAGCTATGGCCGCCATCTTGTGAAGTGGGGAGGTAAAGTGAATATAGACCCCCTCCCCAAAAAAAATATATATATATATATATACTGCACAGTTTTTGTCCTAGGGACCTGAAATTTATGTTTTGGGTAGAGGGGGGTAAAGACCTTTCATTTTCGTTAAACAAACTTTTTTGTAAAATTCTTAGTTCCCAAAATATAGACAATTTTTGAAAATTGGACTTTTTTGGAAAAACTGAAAAAATGTTAAGTTTTGTTCTACCAATTAAGGACATAAAAGCCATTGGTTTGAGTCTATATATGACTTTTTAGGATGATTAGTTTTCAAAATATTGCCTACTTTCCAAATTGAACTTTTTTTGGATTTTTCCCCAGAGACCTGGGACTTGGTTTGCGGGTAGTGGGGGTAAATACCTGCCATTTACGTTAAACAAACTTTCTTGTAAAATTCCTAGTTTCCAAAATATAGCCCCGTTTTAAAATGAACATTTTTGGAAAAAATGTCAAAAATTCCATATTTTGTTCTTAAGATTGAGGATATAAAAGCCATTGGTTTCAGTATATATATATATGACTTTATAGGATGATTAGTTTTCAAAATATGGCCTACTTTCCAAATACTGTTTTGGAAAAATTTGAAGAATATTATATTTTTTTGACTGAGATTGGGGTAGACGTAGGTGTTGGAGTTAGCATATGATTTGATATGATTTTTAGTTTAAACATATAGCTTACTTTCCCAATTTACCTTTTTTGTAAAATGTGAAAAATATATAATGTTTTTTGACTAGACGTTGAATGGAGTTGAGAGACAATCATTAACCTTAGAGTACTTTGGATTCTTGGAATTTTAGTGTGTTGTTGTTGCTTACAAACATGGCGGTAAGCATTATGCTACCATAAAAAAGAGTTGAGATACTTTCCAAAACCAAGAGAAAAATCCTCTAAATACATTGACAACAATAACTTGTCAAATAAGCCATTACAAATAAGGTATTAACGTAAACCACCAAAAATAAGCCACCAACATAGGCCACCACTATAAATCACCACCATAAGCCACCATAAGCCACCAACATATGTCATCAACATAAGCCACCACCATAAACCACCACCATAAGCCACCACTATAAGCCACCATAATCCACCACCATAACCCACCACCATAAGCCACCACCATAAGCCACCAACATAAGCCACCAACTTAAGCCACCAACATATGTCATCAACATAAGCCACCACCATAAACCACCACCATAAGCCACTAGCATAAGCCACCAGCATAAGCCACCACCATAAGCCACCAACATAAGCCATCAACTTATGCCATCAACCTAAGATATTAACCTAAGCCATTAACATAAACCATCAACATAGGCCAGCAACATATACCATCAACATAAGCCACCACCATAAGCCAACAACATATGTCATCAACATTAGCCACCAACATAAGCTATCAACATAAGTCACCAACATATGTCATCAACATAAGCCACCAACATAAGCCATCAACATAAGCCACCACCATAAACCATCAACATAAGCCACCAAAATCAGCCAACAACACATGTCATCAACATAAGCCACCCACATATGCCACCAACATTATCCTGCATAAAACGTCAACACAACATCATTCTTTCACCACAAGTGTTCAGACCTTTGTAGTAGGCGGATCGACTATACAAGTCAGTGACTACTATGGAATATACTATAACCAATAAAGGTAAACCACGTGCCCTGTATCATGGGTACTCTTATAACTATAAGCGAGAAAATGCGAATGGCATCATATTTTGGCAGTGCTCAAAACAAAGAACAACAAAATGTCTAGGTCATCTAAAAAGTAAACATGGTGAGGTCTTAAGTGTGGGTACTCATCAATGTGGTATACCAAATGAAACACCGTTAGTGTTAACAAAACATGATCAAAAGAACAAGAAAAAGCAAGTCCGACAAAAACATAGTGTTACTCAACATAGTGACTTCCTTATGAAAAAACATTTATCTCCTCAAAAAGTCATGTTAGGACAGTTGTCAACGTTCAATAAACCCGTAACACTATCAAAAGCAACACAGACTCTTCAAGAGATCCCTTTTGAAAAGGAAAAAATGGAATTGGATAGTTCTAGTGATGTTGAGGATGATGATGATGATGATAATGATGGTGACAATGACTATAATAATTATAAAGATAATATTTATAATAATGATAATGATAATAATGAAAAAAAAGAGAATGAGGGTTTAATGTCTATAAAACCATTGCGGCTTCCCCAGTTTTTAAGAACAAGAGTACCTAGAGAAAGTTGTAAAAGGATCTACAACAAGCGTTGTGTTTAAAATCTATATCAAACAATGGTAAAGAGATAAAAAGTTGTATTCAGTGTGTAACTATTGTAAAAAAAAAACTAAAATGAATAAAAATATTGTATGGGTATTGGCTGTTTTTTCTTAATTGCTATCCCCATGTCCCACTATTAATACAATTGTTAACCATCAACAGTCTCTGACTATGTTCAGAAAGAGAGTGGCCTTAAACAATACACTATATCTATGGTTTGTGTACTGAGTATCATAATAATACAGTGTGGCCAAGCCATGTTAAGGCAATAGTTATGTCAGGTAAGGGATTCGAACCCTTGCTTCCTTATACAGAAATTTGATCTTAAGTCAAACACCTTAACCACTCGGCCAACCTGACAGTTACTAATTTAATTGGTCTTGAGGACTTGAGTGTTTACAAAACTTTTTCCAGTATACATTGACTAAACCACTTGTTTGTTTTGAAATATAGATTTTGTTTTGTTTTACCATAACATTGCAGTTATGAGTTTTGTGAACTGGGTGTTCAATATAGGGTTAAAGGCATTTTAAAATCATTTTAGAAAAGCTCTTAGGTATCGTGTCATGGGTTTTAGTAATGCATTACTGTTCGTTGACTAACATTTACCGTTACACAACATTATTTTGGTGAACGTACATGTTGTTGTTTGAGTCTTTAGTCCTTTGACTGGTTTGATGCAGATCTCCATGCCTCCCTGCCCCGAGCGAAACGTCTCATCTCTATATAGCTACCACACCCTTCATTCAAGGCTATCTGTTTAACATATTATAACCTTTGATCTCCCCTACAAGCTCTTGGGTTCAATTCCTAGATTTAACACAAACTTTTAAAAGTGGTATGACAACTTAAACTAGTCTACTCAGTCTCGGGTGGTCCAAATAAGTAGAAAGGGTTTGATTCACACCTCAACCATAGAGCACCATGTTCTTTTTTTTTTTAAATAATGATAGCCATTTGTTCAATTTCACATTTCACACATTGCAATTTGTCAATTTTCCATTTGCATTTTTTAAAATGACAGTTTGATGTTTTTCAATTTCATGATATGGAAACATGGATTTTTCCATTTTCATATTTACACATTTGTCAATTTCCCATTTATATATATTTTCTTAAATGTCCGTTTAAGGTTTTTAAATTTTGTCTATATGGAAACATGGATTTTCCATTTTGCTGTTTACAAATTTTTTATATATTTATTTTGTGTATGTTGAAAAAAATCGATATTTCCAAAACAAGATTTTTATTTTTCATTTTATGATTTTGTAAATGATCTTAATGTGAGTGCTTGACCATGGATTTTCCATTTTGCTGTTTACAAATTTTTTATATATTTATTTTGTGTATGTTGAAAAACGATATTTCCAAAACAAGATTTTTTATTTTTCATTTTATGATTTTGTAAATGATCTTAATGTGAGTGCTTGACCATGGCAATAATACAGTCTATCTATGTGTTAGCGAAACCATAGAGTCTTATTACTACTGCAAGTAAGAATGTTTTACAAAATAACGACTATCTACCACTGCATTTAAAAAACAAAACTATTGGGGAAAAAAAACTAAAATACTATTTACCATTCATTCATATATAAGTGTTAATTCTCCCTCTCCCCACCCTACCTCATCGTATTTTCTCTGGTCAAATTATCAATGCTACCCATACATACACTAGCTTTCTATATCTTTCTCTATATATATGTTTTCTCTGCTCCACAAGATACAAATTATGGTTGCTGGATTGTATCCTGCACTGTTTATGCGACATACCATTGCCAGTTCATAAAACCGTTAGGTAGTTCTCTACACATAGCGATTTTACCACTGCTCTACCTACGCCTTTTGCTTGTTTGGCTTTCTTACAGGCTAGTATGCGATAGGCAGCATTAACTGAATATCAAACCCAGTCCACCTTTGTATTTGCAATCTAAGTAATAATTTGAAAAGAGACAAGTGTAATCAGTTTTAAACATTATCTCTGCTTTTTTTGTTTGTTTGTTTGTTTGTTTGTTTGTTTGTTTGTTTGTTTGTTTATGACATGTATATTAACCTAAAATCAAACCCTAGTCTACCTTAGTGAAAGGCTAACAGTTTAACCACTGCGTCACCATACCCTTCTTTCTTAGTTTGATTCATTCTAGGCCTTAGAGCTAGAAATCGAGTTACGATCTCCAGTGCAAGAGGCACATGTGCTCACCACTATAGCATGTAATGGTTAGCTGGTAACATTAGACAAACGAAAATGATTGTATTTCTGTTAGCCAAGCATTTCTGTCATTTGCCTACTGTGTGAGCACTGCCAGCAAGACAGTTTAGTTTAGAACAAGCGTGTGTGTGTGTGTATAGATTATTAGCCTCAAGTATTTAAAGCTTGTTGTGTGTAGCGACCATCTTGCTCAGTAACCACTGAGTAAGTTTTAACAGTTAACTCATAAAAACAGCATAGGATAGTTGTGTGTGTGTGTGGTTCATGTACTTGGGAATATGCATTAGCACCATGCGCTAGCTTTACCTTACCCTCTAGAGGTAGAGCGTTATCCCTTCCTTTGGACATTGCCAATGACTGCATTCCCCCACAAGTTTTACACTTAAGCCCTTGGCTTGTTCTTGATTAGGTTTGGTTTGCTTTAGGCTTGGTTTGGTTCGGTTGGGTTTGATTCGACTTGGTTCAGTTTAGTTTAATGTAGTCACCATTTTTTTATTTTTAGCTACACTCTTTAACCAATTAATTAATGATAGTCTACTCTTAATTCTTGAATCGATAAATTGAATTTTGTGTGCACCGTTTGTCAATCCATGCCTACAACCTATACTCCCTATGTACTACAGTCAGATCTGAAAACAAGTTCCAATGGTCAAAGACGTGTCAGTCACCATATATATATCCTACAATAATTCTTTCGTTACCTAGCTAGATTTCGTCACTCACAGTAAACATCTTACATTATGGGTTTGCAATATATTAAGAAAAGCAAAAGTCCATGATCTTGTTGTTTTGGGTCTTTTTTGGGGAAATTCATAAGCCATAAAAAGAATGACATCATGTCAAGTTCTGAGTGGATCTTGTATGTCAAAATCCCATTATCGGTTTATAAAATCTCAAGGCCATGCCCTAGCAGTTTTGGATTATTTCAATCAATGAGTCCACCATAGGAAACATCGAAAAAATAAATACCCTTAAAACAAGTCGTCCCATGACCCTCTCCGAACAATGCTTCGCAAAATATAAATTCATCCATTGAACATGATCGGCGACATCATCCTAGCTTCCCCCTCCCACCATGGTTGCCATATCGTTTGACCTTCAAGTGTCCTCAGCATCTCTGTGCTTTTTTTCATTGCCCTGTCAAGTCAATGCATTCCAATAAGATCAAATAACATTCACATCCTGTCAGTCTGCCCCAGCAAGTTTGTTTTCTATACTCACTTCAAGCAACATATAACCAAGTTCTGTTTGTTCTATCTAAAGCCAACTTCATCGAATCAAGGAATTATCATTTGTCATGTCACTCATAATCGTTTACACGTTAAAGACCCCCTTCAGGGGGTTTAGGAATTAGGAATTCCATCATAGGAAAAATCAGAAAACGAACCCTCGACCCGCCGTCTCATCGAAATAGCGAATACTGTATTGGTATATCACCACCGTGGCCAGTAATAGCTTCGTTGAAACACGTGTCCAGTGGTATCGTCTCTTTCTATCTACAACCACTCGTCATGAACATTTTAGACAAATTTAAGAAAAGTTTTAAAAACTGAAATGTTTTCAACATAAGTGTCGTTAGGCTCTTTCGCATTTTTTTAAACATAAATACTATATTCGAAAGGGAGATAGGGGAGGGGCGTCACCCCGAGTCCTACGACCCCTCGTATACGTCTCTGGCGTTATTGGTTTGTGAGATATAACAAAAAGTCTAAAAT
The DNA here is from genome assembly GCA_946902985.2 of Meconema thalassinum. Lineage (NCBI taxonomy): Eukaryota > Metazoa > Arthropoda > Insecta > Orthoptera > Tettigoniidae > Meconema > Meconema thalassinum. Next base: position 628,121,008 of record OX336390.1, on the reverse strand, counting down.
CACGGTTTTACAACAAAAAATTCTGTTTCCCTCATTCTCAAAAACTTTAACCTATTACCAAAATAAAGAGGGTTTCGAGACAAGCCATTTGACACGTCATAGGATCAAATCCGACCAGGCATTCGTGAAATATCAGAAAAAGTCTAAAATCATAATTTTACCCCAAAACGCCTGTTTCCCTCATTCTCAAAACTTTAACCTATTAATAACATATATAGGGCTTTGAAACAAGCGATTTGACACGTCACACGTCCAAATCCGACCTTGCGTTCGAGAGATATCGGCAAACGTCGTAGGAAAGTAGGCGACTATCTGGCTCTCTCCTCACCACCAAAACCCCTTCTTATCAATCATTTTTTTCAAACAGCTCGCCCTCTTACAAAAATCCCAAGTGCGCATGCGTACAAAACAAAAACAAAAATGTTCATCCATAGCGGCATCTAGTAAAACGCATGCGCGATATGGGCAACCACGTTTAAGTTCATTTTAGCAGCGCACCTTATACATGTCCCATTTGAAAAGAGGCTTTCACTAAAAAATTACAATTTCACCCCCTAGTAGGGGTAGGTTTTATTTAGGGGTTGAAATGAGTGGTCCATAGCAAAGCCCCCGTCAGCCCGAGTCCAACGACACCTCATTTGTCAACATCCGACCATGGGTTCGCGAGATATTGGCTTGGACTCACGCGGCGGCCATGACACTATTTAGAACTCCTAGCTCTCCCCTACTGTGGAATGTTCTTTTACATGCCATAAATCTATGACATGGGCCCACCGGCTTTACTTCCCCTCCGAAGGAATGCATACTGAGGGATTTTAACGCACTTAAAAAATCCGACGGCTTCGGCCGGGTTTGAGCCCGCTATCTTGGGCATAGAAGCTCAGCATGCTAACACAGGTTATGAGACAAACTCAACAAACATCCAAGTACAAGGGAATGATGACCATAATGTACCAAGCCCTAAAATTAATAATAATTATATCGTATGGCCTCGGATGCCGGGTGCATGCTTTGTTAATTGGCACCCAGAGGGCAGCTTGCTTGTCGAATTTAATGCTCCTTGGAGCGCTATGACTGTCAAGGAGGTTAGATATCTAACCGCTTTCTAGTAGAGAAATGAGGAGCTTTGTGTTGGCGGAAAATCCCGAGATTTGTAATTATGGACACGGCCTATTGAATTCAAATGGGTTCTTTAACATGCCAACAATGTGTATCGTGATTTTTGTCGCCTTTCAAAAATCACTTACCATGGCCAGGAGCGAAACTGCAAGCTTGGGGTTGGTGGTCCGACACTATAACCACACACCCACCGTGGCAACAACAACTTTTGATAACAGACAGCAGCATGCTGCTCATGCCCTCCTCATTTCGTCTCGGCAACTACACCACTGATTGACTCTCTACAATGCAGATATCCTTAGCATTTTAAAGCAATTATGTCCAACCCATATTATTCCTGTTTATGTGGGGTCAAGGACGAGATACTATGGGTTTCTATGTGCCAAATAGTTTTTACGACCGGATACTCGGCCTAACCCCAACCTCATAGGATAATTGTTAATAAGAGATGAAATTAAAGGAGTGTGGCGCATGTCCCGGCATGTCCTGGAGTTGAAAATGGGAAACCTCGGAAAACCACTCCAAGAAGGGCAGTTGCCCGTGTGGTTCCGGACCACACGCCATCTTTCCGGTCCAAAGAACTAGCATTGTTCGTCGGATTAAATTGTAGTGAATTGATCAGGTTTTGAAATAAATTATGAGTTTTTGATACATTCGTTAAAAAAAAAGCGCTTAACTGTGAACTTGAGAATATTATGAATTGATGCATTTCAAAATCGCCTTTCGAGAAGAAGTAAAAATAAAAATTGTTTTATTGGGAAATACATTACGGTATAGTCTATGATTTTTGGGTGAGGGGCGTTTTATTTATTACTCTGGTATTCTAACAAGAGTTAGGCTAATGGTGGTGATAATAATAATTAGTTGAGGTGGTGGTGTGTGATAGGTAGTGACAGATGATCGATAGAAGGTGATCCTTTTTTCCTTCTTTTTGGGAATGAATGTCGATGGAGAGATGATGTGGCGATGAAATGATAGCTATGGTTAAAGATGACTGAGAAAGAAGAAATATACAATAAAAAGGGGATTAAAAAGAATGGGAAAGAAGAAATAGACAATAAAATGGAGCTTAGAAAGAATGATCAGGGGAAACATTGTGTGAAAAAATTGTATTTTAATTTCAGAGAATTAGTTTCTGTTCCCATCGAAAGCGTAAAGTAGTGAACCAAATTTGCTGTTAACTAATTCTGATTTTATAATTATCCTATTTCCCATTTCTTTTCAACTGTTTACTTGCTAGATAACTCAGATAACAATTTTAATGCATCAACTTGTAATACAGTAACTCACACTTGGTGAGTAGACCTGTGCTATGGCGCGCTTTGAGGACAGGAAGTAAGAGGCTCTTGTCTTTTCACAGCAGATCTGCTTCGTATCACACAACACTTGCTGGCGTGTGTCCTACCTTTACAGCAATCCATCATGAAGCTGTGTTTTGTTGTGTTATACAAAGACCATATATCGCACCACAGTCACTTTGAAAGTAAACTGATTCATATGGAGGCACAGGCTGTTAACCTAAGCAGTCACTTAACACAAGCATCCAACCAATCAATACGTGAAGACATCAATAATGTTTAAGAACATTTACATAAAGAGAAGGTTTTTTGAGGATTATTTAAATTGAACGTGTTCTCTCTGTAGGCAGGAAGAATCTGTAGTGGTAACGGTTACTATTAGCTGGTAACGAGTAACGCAACTGCTACTTTAGTCGTAAGCTACAATAATCAATATTTCTGCTTTCAAGTTTTGTAATGTCTCTTCTTTTTACGAATAACCCTTTTAAAGGTTATGGTAAATTATCATTGACTACTGCTTTGGCACTCCCTGTATCTTTATGCTCTCTACATGTGGATTTTAGCGGTATATAATTCCTAATAAAATGAGAAGAGAGATCGACCCACTCTTCTAAATCATTGACTCCATGATGGACAGAACGTGGACCAACGAGAATCAGGAAACAAAGTCACATAATAACATGACTCGTTTCCATCGCAAGATATGCTCATCCAGATCCAACCACAGCCCGAGTGAATGTGTATTATGCAACGAAAGGTGTTCCAGATACCACATAACGACATGTCCCAAAAGAACAGAACCATTAGGCTAATTGAATATAGCAAAAGCTAAAGCCCATTCGGGCGAAACTTCTTCATTTTATTGTGAGCAATCCTGTTGGGATATTTGCTTTGTTCAATAAAGCATAAAATGCGAATTTGCATCAAATTGCGAAATGAATAGTCTTCTGCGATATTGTTAATAGTGACAACATTAATTAATTTTAAATAAAACAGTGGGATATATCGTGGTAACACATATTCAAATATGTATTCGGTAGATAAAAATTGACTTTCTATTAGGCCTATGTGGATTATGTTTGAAAGCTTTCAATGGAAAGGACTTCTTTCACGATCAACAGCCATATACAAAACTTTATACCTAAATTACGGTGTAAATGTGTATATTAAATACACTATGTTAGATTCTTAGTTCCTTACAATGTTTTTTGAATAACATGACGAATAATTTTATGTTATTTGTTGTTGATTTATTTTGGGGCTTTGCGACATCGTTGTCATTTAACCGTGGTTATTTCGGTGTGTGTGTGTGTGTGGAATTTGTCCGATAATCTGTATTATTGTGTTGGCTATATTAGTGTGTGAATTTATTACTGGGATGAGGATTGGGAAATGAAGTGGCCATGGCCTTAATTTGAATATTTTCCCGGCATTTTACCTGGAGAAGAAATGGGAAAACCACAGAAAAGCACTTCTCGGAAGTCAGAGGTAGGAATTACACCCACCTCTTCACAGTTCTGCCTCACCAGGCTCAGTGAACCTTGTTGCAAACTTCAGACCAGGATTACATTGCTTGTCAGAGCTGGGAATCGAACCCGGATCTCGGGGTAGACAGTCAAGAATCCTACCCGCTGCGCCACAAGGTGGTTTAGAATATCCTATTATTGAACAATATTATTTTAGTCCGAACTGCTACATATAATATGACACATTTGCTACAAAACACTACAACTGAAAGTCATAGATGCCTATAAAATGTAAAATCCTGAATTCCAAATTTGTAAATGATAAAAACCATGAAATATAATAATATGGTAAAAGGAATCATAATGACTTTTCAGTGCATGGGTCTGATGAATTTACATTAAAGAAAAGGAAGTGTACATAGCTGCTATGAAATGAAGTGATTGAATTGAAATTGTAAAATTGTGGCAATTGGTTGAAATTCCTGATATTCGGATACTGGATTGTTCAGTGAATCGTGAGCAAAATATTCAAATGAATAGTCACCGTTCTGGGTGATTATTTCAACACACACAGCCACCCCCTTCCCCTTCGGGAAGAAAACAATCGTTAAGATTGAATGTACTCTCAATATAATGACCGAGGGGAAGAGGAAACTTATAATTCTCGCCGTTTCGATTATGGGGTTGATTACGGAAAGATGATCAACCCCTCTAAATGTCTCTGATGAGATGGGGTGAGGACGGAAGTGGGTGTATTAACCCCCAGAGGGGTGACAAATTACAGGCTCTAATATTTCATTATAATTGTCTCCTTCGATTTCAAAGGGAATTGCCAATGTTGATGTTCCTTACAGTTGATTTAGTTGTATAGGGAGAAGACCAATGGAATTTATACTTGCCTGATATTGCCGTAAGAACTAGTTCGGAATTATCACCGGATCGATTGGCAAGTTAATCACTAAAAGATACCACTCTCTTGTTGCATTGGTATAAATTAGTAGTAATAATAATAATAATAATCCATCACTACCACACAAGCCTCCTCCCAGAGGCACACAATACGATTGAGACGTCATCGTTAACCATCAACATTAAAGAATTTCATTTATTTATTTATAAATAAATAAAGACTTTCAGAAGATAGAACGCAAGATACTGAGAACATATTTGGACCAAAGTTTCAAGACGGTATCAGGATGAGGAAAAGCTCTGAAGAACTATATTCACTATTTGATCTATTCATCTCACTTGCACGAGAAAAAAAACCATTTCTACGGACATATAGCACGAAATGTCGGCTCTTGGTTGACCAGGAAAATCTGTCTAATAATCAACGGAACCCGGCCAACACAACTTCACAAGCACTCTGGCTATCAGATCCCCAAAATTATCAGTACCGACGCACTAACAACGGCAAGGACTGCATATAGACAGAAATTAAACGCATATAAGTTTCCACCCGAGTTTCTGATGGTAAGGAATTTGAAACTCATGCATGAGCACAAGAAAGTAGACAGGCACATAGCGAAAGGATGAGGATGTTCTGGGAATATAAGAAGAACAAGATCAATACGAAATAATGGTTCTAACTGCACCTTAGAGGGCCAAACGCATTATATAATAATAATAATAATAATAATAAGTTGTTATGGGACTGATTAGTTATTACTGACAAAACCATCCCAGCAAATCGGCCATATATCGTTCTTGTGGACAAGGTGCAGAAGAGAACCTTCCTAATTGATATTGCAGTGCCCAATTCCCATAATCTGCAACAAACCTGCTGTGATAGGATCACCAAATATCTGCCCTTGGCTGAGGAAATACGACAAATGTGGAGACAGGAAAGTGTAGTGGTTCTGCCCATAGTCATTTCTTCTACCGGCATCATCCCTAAATCATTGGCTTGCAATCTAGAAATATTGGGAATACATCCTGGTCTACATATCACCATGCAGAAGGCCGTCATCTTGGAGACCTGTTCCATTGTTCGCTCGTTTCTCAATGTGCCACCTTAAGAGAATTAGCCATACCGTCTTGCAAACAAGCCGACGATATGTTGATATGTCCCACTTACGTGGTGAAATGAATGTAGAAATAATAATAATATTAATAAGGAACGAACCAGGTTGACCAACCAGCTCCTCGGTTACTGGCAAAAGAGGATGACCAAGTCACCATGGTTGTGGGAAGTGAGCAAAGATCTGCAAGAACTTGGAGGGACGGAAAGGGGCTTAAAGGACCGGTCATCTCTCAGGAAGGGGTTCTAGGACAAACCGCGAAGAAAGAAGACAGGTGCCCTCTGGACACAGGAGAGGAGGGAACAACACAGCCAGAGGATGCGTAACTACAGGGCAAACATCAAAGTCCACTCCAAATGTAATAGTTGAATGTCATGGTCCATAGAAAGCCTATAGGAAACAAGAATAAGAATAAGGAACGACCCAACCTTTACAGGTCTGACTGACGAAAACCTCGGGAATGAGGGTTAATTCATTGATGATAAAGGCGGCTTCGGTGGCGCAGTGAGTTTCTATGCCCAAGGTCACGGGTCGAAACCCGGCCGAAGTCGTCGGATTTCTTAAGAGTGTTAAGAATTCCTCGGTATGCCTTCCTTCGGAGGGGAAGTTAGACCGGCGGTCCCATGTCATAGAATTATGGTATGAAAAGGAACCTTCCACTAACTACACTTGTGTGAAGCCAAAATTTGTAGGTTAGTTTATTTGATAACGTTATATTACTTCCAACGTTCGCCGCCAGGTTCTGACTGCGATGGCAGCTAATAGCCATGCCCGCAGCTAGGTGGCGTGGACGGTAGCATTAGTATCACAAGTACGAACTACTTATCGTCTGCATTCCTTACCTGAATTACAGATAACACACACTAATACAGCCATCACAATTAACACCGGTTATCAGACTGATTCTACACACACCCAAAGAACACGGGGCTACATGACCGCGTTGTCGCAGCCCCTAAACTAAGGAACCAACCAACCATTGATGATAAACACTGTACATACGTATATGAAGATACATTCACAAATACATGGAAAATGTTACAGCGATAACTCAGAAATGGCAAAGTAATATTAACTTTCAACCATTACCTTCTTTTGTAGCTCTTGCATTCATTTTATTATTTATTTTTAGTTTATTGTTCTTTTTTATATGTAATGTAAGTTCCATATTGCAAATATCATGATCCCACAAAGGCATCAGAAGTGGCTCATCTGTGGGTTCAAGATTCTAAATAGTAGGCTATATAAATGTAGCCTATTATGCGATGGAATCTCACTCGTCAAATGAATGTAACAAGATTTGAGATTGATGATAATTATAATAACAGTAATAATAATAATAATAATAATAATAATAATAATAATAATAATAATAATATGTGTCTCTTGTTTCAGGTGAGTGGTGAACTATTCTAGAAAAGTGGTTTTGATACAGTGCAGCGGTAAGTCCCCTATCTGCTTATCCTTCACCATATCTTTTCATGTTAGTATAGTTGTTGCTGATGACATCGTCATCTTAGCCGACACATCAGAGGATTTGAATGAGTTATTAAATGGTATGGATTCTGTCTTGAGGAAAGAATTCATGATGAAAATTAATAAATGTAAAACAAAAATATTGGAATGCAGTCGAAATAAATCAGAAACCCCTATGGATGTCGAATTGGCAGGTGTAAATCTAAAGGAGACTTCTGTTACTTAGAAAGCAAAATAACCAGTGATGGACGAAGCAAAGAGGATGTAAAAAGTAGGTTAGCACTGGCAAGGAAAGCATTCCTACAGAAAAGGAATCTGATGACATCGAATATAGATGTAAGTATTAGGAAGTCATTTTTGAAGGCCTTGGTCTGGAGCGTGGCGCTCTATGGAAGTGAAATTTGGACTGTTTTAGCAGCAGAAAAGAGGAGAATTGAAGCGTTTGAAATGTGGTGTTACTAGAGAATGATGGAAGATCAGATGGGTAGATAGGGTTATAAATGGAGAGGTATTACGACGAGTGGGAGAGGAGAGATGTTTCTGGCGACTGCTAATGAAGAGAAGACATAGGTTGGTAGGACATAGACTAAGACACCCAGGAATAGCAAAGTTAGTTATGGAAGGAAGGGCCGAGGATAAGAAATGTAGGGGTAGACCAAGGTTAGAACATGTTAAACAGATTGCCTCGGATGTACGGTGTGGTAGCTATGTAGCTGCGTCAAACCAGTCGAAAGACTGAAGACTCATTTCTTTAGTGGTATGGAGCATCGTAACCATCAGCTTCATGTACTTGAATTTATGTGGAATTTGTCCGATATCGTTGACTATTATGATAATTGTAACAATAATTTTAACTGTATTACTTATAGTTATAAGGGTCAAGAACTGGGGCATGTTCCTCAGAACTATATATCATACTAATATATAAAAATGAGATGGTGTGTGTCTGTCTGTCTGTCTGTGTGTTACTCAATAACGCAAGAACCACTGGTCCGATTTAAATTAAATTTTGCATAGATGTAGCTGATTTACCATGTTTATATATAGGATACTTTTGATTTCGATATTTTGCACTATTAAAAAATGGCGACCATTATAGTGACATCACTACACCCTTTGGTTTCAAAATTTCATATTTCCATATCAAATAAAAAGAGAACGCTAAGAAATAGCAAACTTTTGATGGCACATATGGCTTTAAAATTTAATTTCCTATCCGAAAGGTCCTTATCACTTTTCGTGTATCTCTCAACGGTTAGCGAGTAAAACCCACATTTGTGACGTCACTACACAATTTGGTTTCAAAATTTCATATTTCCATTTCTAATAAAAAGAGAACGCTAAGAAATAGCAAACTTTTGATGGCATACACGAGCTTTAACATTTAATTTTCTATGCGAAAGGTCCTTATCATTTTTCGTGTATCTCCAACGGTTAGCGAGTAAAACCTAAATTTGTGCAATAAAACACGGTTAACACCGAGCGGTGCAGTGAATCTCTCTATATATAAAAATGAAAGTTTGTCCGTTTTTTTTCCCTGAATTTCTAAGGAATTTGAGTTATTTACGCGTTTAAGACTGTTTTATGATGGCTGCGCGCGAAAATATTTTTTGTCTATCTGTTTGTTTTTTTGTTCGTCTGTGGACGACTTTGTTCCCTTATAACTCGAGAACGGCTGGGTCTATCAACGTAAAATTTGGTACAGATATCCATCAGAGGCACGACACTAATCATTGATGTAACTCTTCTGCTTACCTCTCATAAAAGGGGGCCTACCACCTTAAAATACATGCTGAAATAGGCGTAAAAGGACGAGACAAAGCTCATTTTTAGCCCCTCAATTTGAGAGACAAAACTCGCATTTTAAGACCCTAAAACCAACCGTTTTTGAGATATTCCCAGAAAACTAATTTAATGTAATAAACTAATGAACGAATGCAAGCAGGTAACCATGGCAACATATTCTCATAGGTCCATCTATTTCTGTAAGACGCAATGCAATTCCATTAATTATATTAGTGTGAAAGTTTGCAAACGGCTAGAAGGTTATCACGGAACGAAATTAAGCTGTAAAATCCATCAATAAGCTTAAGGGGTCAACTGGTACTCTAGATTTTTTTCACGCGATTTACACCTGCGTGTGTGGTTCGGCAGGTATATTATATTCCTATCCCTATATTATTATTATTATTACTATTATATTATGGCGTACAACAACGAGACAAAGCCCCTCGGTGCCAGAAACAAAACTCAGGGGGCCCTAAAGGGTCCTCGAAAACTACATTATAAGGCTCTAAAACCAACAGTTTCTGAAATATTCCCAGAAAACTAATTTAATTTAATTTAACAAACTAATGAAGGAATGCAAATCGGTAACCATAACATTATCTCAAGGGGTGGCATCCAAGTTTCCACCTGTTTCTGTAAGAAGCAATGTCACTCAACTTATTACATTTCTGTGAAAGTTTGCAAATGGCTATATGGTTATCACGGAACCCACGTAGACTGTATAATTCATCAACGCAATTAAGGGGTCAAGGGGTAACCTAGATTTTTTTCATGCAATTTTCACGTGTGACGTATAGTACAGAAGGTCTATTATATCTCCAAACAGCAACATTATTTTCAAAAATTCCTGAATTGAATCAGCATTTTTTGTGGCTTTTAGGAATTTGGGCGATTTGAGGCTAAAGAACCTGAATTTTCATGCTCCACAAACCTTTATAATTTATGAAAGGGGTCTTCCTGTGTATGGGGACCTAACACAACGTAGAGGGTCAGTTTTTATGTGACGTGTATTGCGTTTCGTCTACAAGGCTTTCAATTCTATTTCATGTCAGGAAGTACACGTTAGGTGAATTTAGTTTGAGAGCACATTTTAACTAATCTCTCTTTTTTTTTGTCGTCGACATATGCGTTCATCGAAAGGATGATTTTGTTTGATACTGTGTGGTAGATATACCCATATTTGGATATCTGGGTGATATGTTGTAGACAATAGAATTAATTGTCTGTCTGTCTTTCTGTGTATCTTTATGTACTCCTATAACTCGTGTTCGGATGCTTGGTGCATCGTAAAATTAGATATGGTAAACATGAGTCAATACACTAATCATTTATAAAACTCTTCACCGTACTTTTCATACAGTAGAAGGGTAGATATACGGAAAAACTTCTCAATACACAAGGTAAAATGGGTGAAATATAAAAAATATTCTAGAAGGATGACCAAAGCATATGTTGCGCTTCTCAATGTGAGACACAAAATTCGCGAGTCTATAAAGGATCTCCGAAAACCACATTTTAAGATCCTTAAATTAACAGTGTGTGTGATATTCCCAGAAAACTAACTTCTGATAAACTTATGAAGGAATGACAAACCGCTAACCATTGCAACAGTAGCTCAATTGATCATGTCTGGTGTTAACACCGAACCCGTACTTCTGCTAGTACTGTATATCGAACTATTCTGGCATGTGTGTGGATTGAGGGATAACTACTATGTCAGAGTCGTGACTCCGGCCTCGGATCTCGGAACGGCAGTTGCCTAGTCAAACCATGGATACGCTGGATGGTCATATATCAGTCACAAACAATAACTTGACTTGTTAAGGAAAAAAGTGATTGGCTGGATGCGTAGTTGCAGTGGGATTGAATCCCGGTGCAGTTGATTACTATTTGAGAGTGATTAAACGCGAGAAACCTGAATTGGCAGATTTTCTGGCACATTAAGATTTTCTCCAGGGCAACGCATCTCTTAAGCTACAGCAATTCAAAGGGATATATTATATTACATAGTGATTATACGTGTTACAAGAAACCAATGCAGTTAGTTATTGTTATTTTAAGGGGAGGAACTAGGAGGTCATCTGCCCCTAAACCAAGGCAAAATTACCAATTTTAAACAGGAACGTTGGTATCACAACACATCAATTTCCGGACGATTCGGGTGATCGAAATTATGACAGCTATTTGCAGTAACATCTAGAGATGGTCAATCAGATTCATTTCGATCAGGTCACGCAGCAAATGGGAATAGTTCGCTCCTATTAGACATGCCATTGTCGCTTGATAGGTTCCATCAACTCATTGTATTATTATTATTATTATTATTATTATTAATAATAATAATATCATCATCTTCAGAAAGCGCGAATACATTTTATCGTTAAGAAAGCAACGACAACTCATAACAGAAGTAATTTTAACACATTTTGAACAGCCTGCTCTTCCCACGATAGCGGGATCGAATCCTGGCGCTTTCAGCTGGCATTTGAGGGTGTGCAAATGCGAGAGAGCCTAGTCAGTAGATTTATTGGCATGTTAAAGATCCCTTTCAGGGCAAAATTCAGATACCTCAGTGTCTATAACGCCTTAATAGTTAAATGGGACGTAAATCCAATATTATTATTATTATTATAACACCCTATTTGTGCTCGAGCCCTGAGACCAGATACCCCCCTCCCTCCTTGCGTGAAAGACACTGTTACCGAATAAGATGACGTGTAACCGTGCGATAGTGATCTCTAACACATGTCGGTTGGACAATGGCCATATGCTTAACATTTATATAAGTGCCGCAAATATCTGTCAGAGCTTGAGGGCGAGGAAGTGCCTTGTAAACAAGAGGAAACCTAAACTGGGCTATTATAAGCCATGTTTACGAACCTGCCGGCGACGCGTTGGGGAACTGCGTAAAGTCGGTGACATTTACATCCAACTGGTTTTTAACGTCACTCAAAATTCAATCGGGCATATTTTCCCTCTTTTGTTGTAAGCTTGTAGTTGACATATCTCAACCTCGCAATACGAAGCAAAGGGACCTGTTAGGTAGATTTCATTAGAAAGCTACCTATTGCAATGGGTACCAACCTCCGGAAAATGTCGATATACTGTATATTCGCGTTTCACATCCTCCAGACCCCGAAACCACCGTCAGTTCAAAACGTTTATGTATACTTTATATACATACAGTATTTATCGTGTTGGATTACTAACCCCAAGCTCCTGTCCGTGGTAAGTGATTTTTGAAAGGCGGCAAAAATGACGATACGCATGTCATACGATGTTGTCATGTTAAAGAACCCATTTGGATTCAGTAGGCCGTGTTCATAATGGCAAAATTAATCTCGAGATTTACCGCCAACACAAAGTTCCTCATTTCTCTACTAGAAAGCGCTATAGCGGCTGCACCATCGAGCCCCTTTTCAATTGTCAATGTGCATTTGCTTAATCAATTGCTTACGATACTGTCATCATCATCCCCGTCAACTTAGGTGTGTTACAGTGGAATCTGTTTGATAACCTATGTTATTATGATGTCTTTACTTGTGTGTTAGAGGTGCAAAAATACAGGTGCGATCCTGTCATCCGGGAGGTCTCATGTTCAAACCCATCTCCTAGCGAAGTTTATTTTCTTTGATTGGCGCTCTCAAGCCAGTCGTCAGCCACGTGCAGAGTTAGCAGCATCGCCCCGCAAAGCCAATTGGAATTTGCCCGCGAAGAGATCCGATTGGCTAATTTCAACAGCTCATAAAAATGGCACCGGCGCGAGATATCGACTTTTTTCTTTCAAATTAATAATCAGTATGACCAATCCTCTAACGCTTAAATACCCTGTTCACGTTGTTCCGACAATCATGTGAATAAACTCGGGAAAGAAGAGGGTTCGAAACCTTGAAATTGTTTCCCAGTTTCAACTTGTGGTGAATGTTAGATAAAGGCTTCAGAAGTCAGTCTAGTCCAGTCCAGCATGGCTGGTTAGGTAGCTGCCCTCTGTTTGATTAGCCCCAGTGTCCTGTTCAAACAGTAGTGCAGTTTCTGCGCTGTTTGTGTTAGTGGAGCGCCCAGCCTGTCTGCTGTGCCACTCGGAGCGAGAACGTGACTTCGCTGAACTATCAGACACAGCTACACTCTGAATTAAAGAACGTCACGAATATGGCGGGAGCTTGGAACAACTGACCTGCGTTGTCGATGTTTTAACCAATTTATTCGAACAATACCGTACATTTCGTACATTCAGTCTGTACAATAGTACAACCCCTGTAATCCGTCACCTTTGGTACTGAGGATATGGTCGGAACGCAAAATACGTCGGATTATTAGAAAGTGCAGAAAAATACGGATTTACATTAAAATAAACATTCTCTGGATTCAAGATATCGGTGTTCGTTTCCTTATTTCTTGGTAGAACCACTTCCACAATGCGTTGCCAAGCCGTTAGGCATTTTCAATGTTTTGCGATTGTTAAGAGCGTTTTCACAATATATCGTCACTGTGCATGATTCAATATCTTTCCGATTTCTTCTCCAATCTGTTATTGTAGTATTGCCTGCATTGAGTTCCTTGGCAGTTTTTGGGGAGTGATCAGGGCTTCCAGCGACTCACTTTTCTCACTATTATTCACTATTTTCAAAGCAGCCTCACTTTTCTCACTATTTGATACAATTATTATTCACTATTCTCACTTTAAAAAACTGGTCACATTCTGCGTTAAAAATGGTGTCGTGCACAATCAGATTGCTAGAAACGACCCAAAATATACCCATGAATGGGTAGTTTATATTTCTGCCAGTAGTGCAAAGCTTCCATACCACAGCCGGAGCCGTGCAGGGAACTCCGAAAATTTTAACAAAGCGTTTTTTAACAAAAGTTCACATTTATATTTTTGTTTTACGATTTAAATTTCTTCAGTGTTGCAGTGATTTTCCTACCCATTATTTCCTAGTGTTCTCTCTAACTACATGAAAAATCACAAACAGTACTCAGAGATATACGCGCAATTTGGTTGACATTTTGGGGAGGGGGGGGGGTTAATTTGTTTTTCAGATACACATTCTGAAAAATTTTGTCTATTTCAATACAGTCTTGTCACATTTTTGGGGGGCTATGGTTGTTTTTGTGGAGCTTAGCCACCCAAGCCCCCCCCCCCTTAATTGCACCTACAGATATCAACAAAAGTTAAAATTATGAACCAGATATACGGCCATAAATGCGAATAATGATATGAATTTACTCACTATTTACTCACTTTTTCATACAAAAACTCACATTTTTCACCTTTTTTGAAAGAAATACACTCACTATTTCACTATTTTCGGACGAATGAGTGGATGGAAGCCCTGGGAGTGACTTCCCATTGTCCGGTATTCGTAGCTCTGCTAATTTTTCATTTAATGAAAGAGTAACGAGTTAACGTTTCACTTCTGACATGTTGAAGAAACACGCACAAGTGTGCAGAACATACAACGTATAGTAAACAAATTACTGTACGGTATTGTAACGAACACAGCCGTAAAACCAACGAACAGAAGTACCAAAAACTTCACAGAGAAGTACGTACTGTACAAAACACGGATAAGGACAGAAATGATACGAGAGATGACGAAGCACTAAAACGGACATGCTATAACAAGGACGTGTAAACAACAATGGCGCGAAGGGTAATCGCCACGGACAAGTTCGGCTCGAGCATGGTCGGATCAACCGGAGTGGCGGACCAGCCGAGGGTGGACGAGAGGGGTTCTACTGTATACGTAATATATTTTATCATTGGATCTTGAGCCAACGCTGAGTACAGTCAAATACAGAAATAAATAAATCGAAGCCGTCGGATTTTTTAAGAGCTTTAAAAATCGCTCAATATGCCTTCCTACGGAGGGGAAGTAAAGCCGGCGGTCCCATGTCATAGATTTATGGCATGTTAAAGAACCTTCCACTAATTGCACCTGTGTAAAGCTAAATTGGATAGGTTAAGAATCTAAACAACGCTCTTAGGTTTCTACGGTCGTTGCTAAGAGCCGACTGCGGTGGCGTCTAGTAGCTAAGTTATGAACTTGGCCTAGTAGTCGTTGACGGTGGCGCTTGGCGGCAAAAGTAGAAACTATTTGAAAAATTCTAAGTTGCAGTCTGTACTTAAATTTAAAAAAAAACAGATAACACACACTAATACAGTCATCACAACTAACACCGGTTATCAGACAGATTCTACACACACCCAAAGTACACGGGGCTACATGACCGCGTTGTCGCAGCCCCTAAACCAACCAAGAAATAAATAAATTACAGGAAGAAGCTATGTCACCTTTGACACCGGTATTCAATTCAATAAATAGGAGGGTGCTCTACAATCTATACAGAAACAAGACAGCAAGACCGAAGGACATGAGAGAGAAGCTGGCATTTAGAAAGGTGTAAGGCAAGGCTGCAAAATATCGCCCATACTTTTCCATCTATACATTGAACAAGCTATGAAGGAAATTGGAGAGCAATTCAAAGTAAGAGTAAAGATTCAAGAATAAATAATTTCAACACTGAGATTTGCTGATGGCATCGTCGTCTTAACCGACACACCAGAGAATTTGAATGAATTTCTGAATGGTATGGATCCTGTCTTGAGGAACGAATTCATGATGAAAATTAATAAATGTAAAACAAAAATATTGGAATGCTGTCGAAATAAATCAGAAACCAAGGTGGTCGAATTGGCGGGTGAATAGTTAAAGAAAGTAGGAGACTTCTGTTAATTAGGAAGCAATATAACCAGTATCGTATAACCAGCGATGGACGAAGCAAAGTGGATATAAAAGAAACTTTACGAGCCTTACAGTAGTCGCATATGATGTGTAACATCTGACATAGAAGAAACCTCACATGAAATTGTTGATACACCGGTATTGTATGTCTACCTCTTATTATTCCCGTTTTCCTACGGGGTCGGGGATGAGATGCGATGGAAGTATTTGTGGCGGATGGTTTTTACGGCGGGATGCCCTTCCTGACGCCAACCTCACGGGAGGAGTTAATGAGAGATGAAATGAATGATGATGAATGAAACTGGGTAAGGATGTGGGAGGAAGCGGCCGTGGCCTATAAGAAGGTACCGTCGCAAAATTTGCCTGGAGTTGAAAATGGGAAACCACGGAAATCCATTTCAAGGACGGCAAATTGTTGATACACCGGTATTTTATCCTAATATTATAGGCACAAAGATTAATCTATTGTAAAAGGGAGTGTTTTACAGATATTGCAGTTTATAACACGGAACTCATTTTATTAGAGGGTTTGTAGCTTCCACCAGTACTAGCCTAAATAAAGAATACGATATGGATCAACTAGTTTAAAAGACACGACACCCCTCATAACCTTGAAGTCCCTATAAATAGGCCAACTTGCGAGTAAATGCAATGTGCACAGCAGTAGATCATGAAAGGCTTGCCCAGTTCCCGGACCTCTTGATTCACAGACCAACACGAAATTTCATATGGATTCTGTAAAATGAGTCATGTTGATATGATAAATATAGTTTAAAACGATAATCTGGTAGCAAAAATATCTATACCGTCCGGATTCGAACCCGAGATCTCTAGATTCACAGTACAAGACGCTAACCCCACGGGTATTTAGACCACGCAAATGTCAAGCACAAGATGGTGACTGATTTTCACGTACCAATAATACTGCATCACGGAATTAAGTTTCATTTATATTTTGCTTGTTTCGATAATGTTCCTGCGTGAAATTGAGTTTAAAATGCCTTATGAATAGGCCCTCTTGTGAGCAAAGAGAATGTATTCAGCAATAGTTCATGAAGGCTTGCTCAGTTCTCGTATAAACACAACGATTATTTTATATTGATGACTGCATTACCGTTCTGTGGGTTAACATTTGAATACCGGTAGTCAATTGTGCAGAAACATAATACCGGCATTGCCGACTACTTACATTGTTTCATATTTAAGCATTTTATCATTTAAATACTGATACGAAGACTTCGAACATCTGCCATGTGCTTTGTTTCAATCAGTTGACACCAGAGTTCGCATGAGCGTTTACCGTCAGAATGAAAATGTTCAGCAATGCGATCCAGCTGGCAGTGTGTCTTACACACTTCCGTCCCATTCTTCAAAATCACTCCCACAAAAGTATCCAGCAACCGAGTGGAAAGATGTTACGAATCAAAAGTAGGTTAGCAGAGGCAAAGAAGTATTTCTACAGAAAAAAAGAAACTGTTGACATCGAATATAGCTTTAGGTATTAGGAAGTCATTTCTGAAAGCCGTTGTCTGGAGATGGGTGTGTGATAAACTTGTCTGATAGCGTGTTCCTATGTGATGACTGTAGTAGTGTGTGCAACTGTATTAGGGACAGGGATGCGGGAGGTGCCGCGGGACTTGAAGTAAGGTACTATCCTGGCATTTTCCTGGAGAGAGTGTGGAAAACCCAGTAAAAACCATAGGCTACTCAGTATTGCCGCTGTCAGCGCCGGTATTCGAAACTCCTATGTCCGGATTTGCTGCAACCCTCCACCCCGGTGGTTGTGACTGATTTAACGCGCATGGCTACCCCGCAGGGTGGAATGGTTTCTTCGCATCGTTCCAAAAAGAACTTCCTCAGCAGAGAATACGAATATAGCCCGTGATCTTGAGATTCCACTTGACACTGATGCCTGAGAATCAGAACAATATTCAAAGCCATGCTGTGCTCATTTAAACTTTGTTAAATAATATAGTTTCGGCCGTCCTGTAAATGGTTTTCGTGGTTTCCCATTTTCACCACCAGGCAAATGCCGGGACGGTTCCTTTCAATAGGTCCACGGCCGTTTTCCTTCCTATATCCCTTCCCTGACCTGTCCTGAAAAGAGAAGTACATGGCCATTGCCCATTGGATACATTAATAAAATTATAAATAATATAGTTTGTGTAGAGTGTTCAGGATGGCCGGTGTCGTAGCAGCTGCCGGTGTTGGGTGTGCTTATTTGTCTTGGGCTAGATGCTGCCAAACATTCTCTTTGTGGATGAATGCCTAATTAATTGAGAGGATATGCTCGCGATCTTTGATCTCACCGTGTTATAAAGCTTCATAATTATTTTTCTGGATGGTGCTACTCTGCTAAAGTTGAAATCTTGATCAAAGGAAGTGTCAAATAATCAGGAGGGATTCACAAGCAGTTAGCTTCTATCCTCCCCTACACAGTGTGTCTCTTTGACTTTGAACACCAACATGTAGGCAGGCTATACCTTAGTTAATCATCTAAGCTTAGAGGATGGAGCCGCGTCGTGTATCGGTGATCGGGGAAACAATCATGGCTCCATCCTGTATCTATCCATCCAGCGTATGGCTTTTAGTGCCGGGAGTGTCCGAGGACATGTTCGGCTCGCCAGAGGCTGTAACTGCTTCAAGCGGACACCCGTGGGATGAGCTACAAGTTCCGTACAATTTTAAGTAGTTCCAACTTTCGCAACCAGATGTCACTGACATCTAGTGCTGAACGTCGGTACTTTGACAGAGCGTTTCAACGAAATCTAGAAATTTAGCTTCACACAAGTTTAGTTAGTGGAAGGATCTTTTACATGCTATAAATCTATGACATGAGACCGCTGGCTTTACTTCCCTCCGAAGGAAGGCATACTGAAAGATTTTAACGCTCTTAAGAAAATCCGACGACTTCGGCTGGGTTTGAACCCGCGAGCTTGGGAACAGCGGTTCAGCATGCATCACACTCTGTTGCTCTCTTTCCTACTGTTTTCATCTCCAACTACCCTACTTCTGTCAAATGAATTTTTATGAAGGCCTAGATGATCAACTAGACACCGGCCGCGAAAGCCTACGATCTAAATTTATACCCTAGTTAGCCTATATTCTTCTTGTTGTTGTTTTCTGATTTGAGGGGCTTGGACATCGTAGTCGCCGGCCCCATGGTGTGGGATAGCGCGCCTGCCTCGCATCTGGAGGCCCCAGGTTCCATTCTGTCAGGTATTTTAGAAACTGACGTGAGGGCTGAAACGGGGTATACTCAGCCTCGTGAGGACAGCTACCTGACAGTTTGGCAGTTACAGAGACCAAGATTAACGGCCGAAGGGACCCGACGCGCTGATCATGTGTCACCCCACAATCTGCAGGACAAATGACTGGAGAGCGCTCGCTTGGTAGGCCTAGGTCCATCACGGCCTGTGGCACAACGGTTTTTTTTCTTTTACATCGTGGTCATTTAGACCTATTTGCTTGGGTGTGTGCGGAATTTCGTCTGATAACCTATGTTATTGTTACGTTATCGTGTTGGAAGCCATTTTTCATTGTTACCTAAATAAATGATATGAAAATGCTTTTAATTCGGTCAGCACATTCTACTTAAATTGTTATGGGTGTTTCCCTAAACCTGGAAGAAATCACATGAGATTGATTAGGCCTACTACACTTGGAAGAATCAGTTTCGATCGAAAACCGATCATTATAGGATCCCTTATATTCAGGCTATTAATCGATGTCTACGGATATGTGGATTAAGATATGTAACTTACTATACTGTATGTATGTCTACCCCTTATTATTCCCGTCTTCCAACGGGGTCGGGGATGAGATGCGATGGAAGTCTTTGTGGCGATGGTTTTTACGGCCGGATGCCCTTCCTGACGCCAACCTCATGAGAGGAGGTAATGAGAGATGGAATGAATGATGGTGAATGAAACTGGGCAGGGATGTGGAAGGAAGCGGCCGTGGCCTGTCAGAAGGTACCGTCCCAGCATTTGCCTGGTGTTGAAAATGGGGAAACCACGGAAAACCATTTCAAGGACGGCCGACGGTGGGGCTCGAACCCACGCGTCTACCGAGTCAGCAGAGAGCTTGGCCCCATGACCTAATGCTGCGCTTTTGCCAGCGTAGCCACTACTGCCGGTATGTAACTTACTATACTACTGTGTATATTTGTAGACTGAGTGTAAGAGATCTGATGATGATCGCTTGAAGATAGCTGCCGGATAAGGCTTATTCCTGGGGCAGCCTTGCTCTGTGAGAAATTGTTCTACTAGCGGTTAGTCGCAGAAGCGCTCAGGGTCGCAGTTTGAGAAACTGGACAAACAAGCTGTTAAACCACGAGTCTGTCCCAGTCGCATTTAATCGGATTAGGCTATAACAAGAGACAAGCTTTCAAATGGGGCATCTACATACAGTTCTTCCAGTGGGACCCGTCATTAACGGGTTCATTTATCAAACTTCAACTATTGATTTTGAGGAAGGGAATAAGTCATCCCCACTCAGAGCCGTATATAGCAACAAGCAAGCTATAGGACTTGCTAAGCCAATACCCCTTGCAGAACGTTTGATTTGTTATGTTATTTTTTCTATCTATTGTTTGTTTTTTCTTTCAAGTATCCTTTTCTGTTTACTATGTTGTGTCACACACTCTCAATCTCCAAGCCAGGAGAATTAACCTTATGAGTAAGATTCGGATGTTAAGGAAAAGTCATTGTTTACTCCGAGTTCAATTTACCCGAAATCTTTAAAAAAAAAGTTTGAATGAGGGTCCCTGACCACGTTTAAAGCAATTTGATGTTGCCTATAAATGCATATTTTGGGCATTTTTATTGTTTTGGTCATATTTCAGTAATATAAGGTCATATTTGGTTATAATTTCAGCATTTTTGTTTAAATTGAGGCGTCGTTAACAAGGTACGTGTTATCTGCGTCGAGTTGCAAACACAGGATTTCCGAATAGTGTAGTAGATATATTTTTCTTTCTTTCTTTCTTTCTTTTCCCGGAACAGGCAGATAGCAGGTTTAGAAGATATGATTCCAAGAAGGCGCTCCTCTACGGACGTCTGGGTAGATTATTAGCTTGGGAATAACCTAACCCCCAAGGGAAGATGATGGAAAAAAAAAGGAAGTGGGTTTCGGACCGGAGAAAAAGGATGGAGAAATAGGAAGAGAGTTTGACATAAGTTATGACTAAGAGTTCTTGCTCAAATGCAACAAGTGGTGAAAGCCCTATCAATAGATTTATTTGCATTAAGTGGGAAGAGTGAAGGAAGGCAGGATCTTGCCTAACCGTTATGTTAGAGAAATGATAAATCAAAGAACAAGTATTTAATTTATTTAACAATGTTGGGTAGTAGTTTGGTAACAAATATATAATTTTAATGTTGTTAACAATTGGGGTCGCAGACCTCCGAAAACATCTAAAGCTTGCGCCAGGCAATTAACAATTCTTTTGGTTTCAAACCTTTTATATAGTTTAAAATCTTCGCAAGATTTTGAAATGGCGAAGATAAAATGAAAAATTTAAAGATAATTGAAGTGATTAAAGTTAGACAATAAATCAAGTACAAGGTGTGTACTTTGAGGAATTTCTAAGTTAATATCCTAGAAAGAGTGACAACTTCGGAAATAACAATAACAAAAAACAGGAAGAATAAAATAGAAGTTTCTATAACTTCTTATATTAATGCTGAATTACTTGGTTGGATTATGCAAATAGGGCAGGTCACTTATTGTGAAACCTGAAGAGAAAAATCAAAAGGAAGTTTCTAGACCTCCTATGTTTAAGTAGGAATCACGAGACAAATGGGGCAAGTTTCCCTTTCGTGAAACCTAGAAATAACTCACTTATGAGTTGAAAGAATTGTATTCCCCAATTAGAAGGGAGAAACAAGATAATTTGAGACGTGTACCAGACACGTAGTTATGCAGACATTAATTCGTTTTAAATAAATCAAGAGAGGGAGGGCACTTATTGAGAGTGACACCTCATTGGAAAATACCTAAAATAACAATTTTATTATTATGGTTTGTTAGTAAGAGGTTTGGGAAAGATCAAATGAGATTGAGGATAAGTGTTCATGGCCGTATTTATAATAATCGGACGAACGCGACGCGGATGAAATATTGAACAAACACTGTTTTCCACTATAGTCTGTTGAAATAGATGAACATTTCACTGTAGTAGCACAAAAGGTTTATGGTAAAGAAAGTTATTGCAATTATGGAAAACAACTAGTTACACTAGATTTGTGAGAGTCTATTGCTTGAGAAAGTTGTAGATTACAGTTAAATGCGCCAGAGAAAATCCCAACGGAGGAAGAAAAATTAGCTATTGAGCAGTAATTCATAAGGAAGATTCCTTAGCTAGAAAAGGTATTCCCACATGCGAGTGGAAAATACATGACGGTATAACTGGTAGATAGAGTGCAGATTCTGGAAGGTTCCAGAGCAATCCCGACTGAAGAATAGGGCAAAAGTTATTCCAGCGGTGGAACGAGCTAAGTATTTTATAGACAGTGGGTAATTCAATGGTATCCCACGTTGTGAGAAGATCTCTCATTTAATAAGCATAAGAAATGCTTCTTCCTATTAAGATTGGCTTAGACAAACAAAAGCCCAACATGGAAAATCCCGCGAAGGATGATTATTGCCCCAAATATAGTAATCTCACACTGCCTATAAAATGATCATTAAAAGCATGTAGCTATTTTAAATCCATTAAAATTAGTTTTTTTTGTCGTGTAGCCTCCTGAGAGGCCGAGTGCAGGTCTTTCTAGTCGACGCCCGTGGGCGACCTGTGCGTCGGGATGAGAGATGGAATTGATGAAGATGAATGAAAGTGGGCAAGGATGTGGAAGGAAGCGGCCGTGGCCTGTCAGAAGGTACTGTCCCAGCATTTGCCTGGTGTTGAAAATGGGAAACCACGGAAAACCATTTCAAGGACAGCCGACGGTGGGGCTCGAACCCACGCGTCTACCGAGTCAGCAGAGAGCTTGGCCCCTTGACCTAACGCAGCGCTTTAGCCCGCGCAGCCACTACTGTCGGTATTAAAATTAGTTGAAGAACGTAGAAGTAGTACTTAGCTTGGCTTCATGGCGAAGGTGAAGTTCCCTTTGACGGTTGAGATTAAAGTTCCAACATGGCGTGGAATTAAAAGATTGCCTCTTGAGTTGAGGAGGCGAGCTCTAGTTGAGCTTCAACTGACTGAGTCGACTGCCGGCGTACAAGTGAGGGCTGCTCAGCGAAGCACACAGGGACCAGGGAAGGGAAAAGAGTGGGGGGTAGGAAACATGATGATGATGATGATAATTGTTGTTTTAAGGGGCCTAACATCACGGCTATCGGCCCCTGATGGTTTGGGTGATCGTGAAGATGAAAATGAAATGTAAACTTAAAACTAAAACTAACTACCAACCTACATACTAGAAGAAGAAATGGAAAACTAAAGGAGAATAAGGCAAATAAAAGGACAGAAGGAAAAGAAATGCCCTCAACCCTCGGAGAAGGTGGATTGAGGGACTTGGAAGGAAGGAGAGCCACGAAAGGCATATAGGAAAGTGAAAGAGGAGAGGGTCCGCCCCAAAGGTAAGGGACAAAAGGGGAAAACGGACCCAGCTCAGGAATCCCTCGGGGTGGCCAACTCCCGAACTCACCAGCCGTGAGCCCCTGAGGGTGTAGCATTATCTAGGGTGCACCAGAAGTGGTGGGGCTACATACACCCTGCCTCCTTAAGGGCCTAGAGCACAAGGCAGGAGGTAAAAGGAAGAGAAAAAGAAGGCTGACCCCTCGCAGAAGGAGGGTATCAGAAAAGATGAGACAAGGGCCAATTAAGGCGGGAAAGGAAGAGACTCCCTAGGCCTCGGATACCCTAATACCGTCGGGGTCAGAAGAGAACAAGAGTTGACCAAGTGAGGTCGACAGGAAAGAAGACAGAGAGGAGCCCGGCACAAGTAAGTGGAAGCAATGCCGGACTCAGCTGGGGCCCCGTGGTCGCCAACCCACGCCCACAAGATGTGAGCCCCTGGGGGGGGGGGGTAGGAAACAAAAGGAATACATATCAGAATAGACAACTTAACAAAAATAAATTTTTTCTTGATGAAATGGTCTTCAAAGAGTTGATAGTAGGCGACACTAGAGCAGCCTGGTGGGTGAAAAAGTAGACGAAGTTCTCTTGATCACGGAGACGGTAGCTGGCGATGGCGACGAGATCTGGTGGCCAGATTGATAAGGAAGTCCTCTTGAACAGGGAAGATTTGAGGAACTTCAAAGATTCGCTGCTAGATGACGCTAGGTGGGTCATGGAAGATATATATCTAGAACAGACTCACAAGTAACATGAGAACCATAAACAGCAAGGAGAAATTGGAAGATCACTGTTGGTGTTTGAGAAGAAGGAATGAACTATAGCAAGGAGCAGTAAAAGCTTACTCTATCTTACCGTGTATTCCAAAGAATACACCAACGTCTTTTAGCACATCTTTGTGGACAAGTTGGATTGCGACATTGTACGCATCAGGTCACGGAATATGACGATAGTGTGCTTCCGCCTTTCAACAGGATGTCATATTTCATAGTTTTTTGTTCATATTTTATAGTTTTTAGGTCATATTTAGCTAGTTTTAGGGCATATTTGCTTGCATATTTTGTACTTCTTTGGGTCTTAAACTTCCGAACCCTACTAATGAGACTAATAAAATCCCTATGCCCCGCCCGGTAATGAAACACAAGATGAAGCAATTGGTATCCAGGAATAGACTACGGTATATTTAAATGACGTCAGATTGCCCATTAGTCTCCTCTTATCAAAGATAAGGAAAAGTTATGGACTTGGGGAACCAATATGTTCATATTCGCCTGTTCGAAAAAGTAGTTGGTTGGTTCCTCAGTTTAGGGGCTGCGACATTGGGGTCATATAGCCCCGTGTACTTTGGGTGTGTGTAGAAACTATCTGATAACAGGTGTTAGTTGTGATGGCTGTATTAGTGTGTGTTATCTGTAGTTCAGGTAAGGACTGCAGACGATCAATTTCAAGTAGTTCCTACTTTTCCTACCAAATGCCACCGTCAACGACACCTACCTGTTAACTTGGCTACTAGATGCCACCACAACCTACAAATTTAGCTTCACACAATTGTAGTTAGAGGAAGGTTCTTTTACATGCCATAAATCTAAAACATGGGCCCGCCGGATTTACTGCCCCTCTGAAGGAAGGCACACTGAGGGATTTTAACACTCTTGAAAAATCCGACGACTTCAGCCAGGTTTGAACCCGCGATCTTGGGCATATTAGCTCAGCATGCTGGCGACTACGCCACCGAAGCCGCCATGTTCAAAAGAAAGGAGTAGATTAAGAAAACTATTTTTCTAAGGTTGTGTAACTAACGTCAGCATGTGGCGGGCTGTAGCGTCCAGGCGTTATCAACCTGTTGCTCGCGAGCAATGAAATCTGGTACTCTCGTCATACGAGCCAAAAGGTGCACCAGCTGCCCTGATGTGAGATCCATTCTTTAATTCAAATTGTGTTGTACGAACCGGAATAATTGTGCTTTCATTGCAAGTTTTAACAGTCAGAAATGTTGTCATTTTGTGAAATAGAACACTTTCGTCTACAGCAAAAATAATTGGACATCCCTGTTTTATGAGTAACACATCATTCGACAAATATCTGGTCGTTATGCAACACTGCAACCGTATTACCGGCCCACTGGTAAAGTGCAGGAAATCGTGCACTAGAACAAGACAAAAGTTTCGAGTGAAATTTCCAGGGAGACCCATTCCTATAAATCGGACAATAAAACAACTGGCTAAGAGATTCAAACGTACAGGTTCAGTAAACAATAAAAACAGACGTAAAGGTCATTATTTCGTTACTGAAACAAAATTAACTGGAGTAACCAGAAACTTCATAAGGAGATGCCGATTTTGTTTGGCAGCGGATGGGGAACATTTTCAGCATCTATTGTAAGCACGGTGAGTAAAAACGCGCGGCAGCCGGGAACTGAGCCGTCACTGGCGGAGCGCTTGAGCGAGAATGTCCTTGCCAAGCAAATATAAAGACCCTGTATGAGATTTAATGATGCTCGGGTACTTGGTATGGCATGAAGGTGGTGCCCACAGTCTCAGAAAGGTTGAGAATGCCTGCACTAGAGTGTGCGTGTATCCCCGTTTGAAATCATTCTGCAATCGGAGACAAGTTTGGAAGGAAGGAAGGAAGGAAGGAAGCTTGTAGTTTAACGTGAGACAAGTTTGGGCTGGCTTTGATATTTGTTGTTGTTAATTCATTTAGGGGCTTTGCGACAGTGTGGTCATTTATCCCTGTGCACTTGGGTGTGTGTAGAATTTTTCTGATAACCTGTGTTATTACGATGTCTGTAGTAGTGCATATTTTTGTAATGCAGATGAGGATTGGGAAAGAGGCGGCGGTGGCCTTAACTTACGAGCCATACCGGCATTCACCTGGAATAGAAGTCGGAACCATCAAAAACCACTTCGGGATGGTTGAGACAGTAATCGAACCCGTCTCTTCTCATTTTTTCTTCACGAGGCTGAGTAGACCCCGTTCCAGCCCTCAGACCAGAATTAAATTTCTTGGCAGAGCCGAGAATCGAAGCCGTACCTCCGGGGAGACTCCTCTGTACTACAGCGTAATTAAATGTTTCTAGGAGGAAAGTGGGGCTAATAAATAATAATATTTTTATATTTCCATGATTTATAGTCCACCAGTGCAAAAAAGCATAGGCCTCAAAAGTAGGGAATAACGTTACTTTAAAAAAATCTCCGTGAACGAATGATACCCGAAATATTAACCATTTCCAAATTTTAGCTCCTGCAGTGAACTGATGTCAAGTCTCCTTCCCGCGCAGAGGATGTATAAATAAGAGTTTCGCGCCAAATGCAGCACGAGATATTCACCGTAATTGAGGCGGCATATTCATGACGGATGCGCGGTACTTAACAAGCTGGGAGAGTATGAATGGCCATCATGAGGACTGGTGACGTCTTAAATTTCAATAATCGATTGTTCTTACAAGAATGATTTGTGGTCGAAGCGGCTCTTCAAAAACGTCTGAACGAAGAGAGCATTTGGCAAGGGAACCACAATCGAAGATTATTTAAACACTCATTGAGCTCCGTCTTGGTTAATGTTGTGGTAAACATCTGTAGGTTGGTAAGTTCCAGGACACCAGGAGACAAAATGTACATCATTGCCGAACTTTTGAAGGCGCAAGTTATACTTTCAGTTTTGATCACACTTACTTGTAGTGTTCCTTCAAGGAACGTAGTGCTGTTAACTCATTTTAGGTGACAGGGACACAGGATGTGCGTGGTACAGTAGTAAAATTCTTGCATGCTGTGTCCAAGATTTCAGGATCGAATCCGGGTGCAGTCAGTTGGCATTTGAGGGTGCTTAAATGGGAGCGAGCTGTGTCACTAGATTAACTGGCATGCTAAATATCCCCTTCAGGTTAAAATTTCTGCACCCCGCTATCCCTAAAGGCCGCAGTAGTTATAAGGACGTAACACCAATAACATTATTAGACCTATAATATAATATAATACTAATAAAAATTAGCTTATTATTATTATTATTATTATTATTATTATAGGGATACGAACATCTTGGCGTCAGCCACGTGAACTCGGACGTTTGTTGGCTTTGCCTCATAACCTGTGATTATCACACCAACTCCTTCTTGCAGAATACTGTAGTCGGCAACTGAGAACTCACTGGATTAGCTCTTCTATAACTCGACTCTATCACTTTCACTATAGCCTACTACCATCCTGAGAGAAAACATGCTTAAACGGGGGTTGAAAGATTCCTAACGATGCGTGTATCTCTGACACTACACTAGAAGCGGGATATGTGAAACTTAGGGAAACTTAGTAAATATGCGATATTTCTCAAACCCTTCTTAAGTGCCAAATATCTCCGTAAATATTTCTCAAACCCTTCTTAAGTGCCAAATATCTCCGTAAATATTAGTTGTAGGCAACAATGTGTTTGATTCTTCATGTATCTTGGTATTTTATCATACGACGATAATGAGGGAGATATTTATGACGTTAGAATTTTATCATTTTTCTTTCTAACTTTTATAGTCCTTAGTTCTTTAGAGGAACTACTTGGAGCAGGTGGACCATTTCAGTTCTTAGTTCCTCCTTCTATTCTCTTGTGTTACTTCCCTGCCAAATTCACCTTAGTTTTTGAAATGCTAGTTTTGTTCATTATTTAACTACTGGTATCGTAAAAGCTTTGGCCAGAGTCTGTCCACACAACCAGTTCCTCGATATAAACCAGACTGCCTATCTGGTTTCTACCTAATTTAATCGCATCCAACCAGTTTATGCCCTTCAGCAAATGGTCCGTATATAAACAGTAATGGCGAAAGATAACAGTCCTATCTCACTCCTGTAACAACATGACAGATTTTAAGACAAATCTAATTTTCATCTATAGGGAAACACTTAATTTGTTTAGATGCTAGGCTAATGTTTAATGAATTTTCAAATCCCAGGCGGATGCACGTGTCCGCTACTGTCTCATTAGTCATTCTCATTACCTTCTGGATGCCCACGCGCTAGAAATTCCTCAAATTCCGCTGGACTCCAATCGCATATCATCGCATGAAAATACATTTCCAAACTCACAATTATACATCATACATTCAGCGAAACTCACAAAGATAGTTGCTGTTCAACTCAGCAGCCTCTTCGAGAGACGCTCCACGGCTGGATTAAATGGTGACATTGACCATGGATTTCAACTCTCACCCATTAGGCTACATTGATTGAAATCCCTGGACACCTAACCCAATTCTCAAATCCCATGACACCTAGCCCAATTCTCAAATCCCATAACATCTAACCCAATTCTCAAATCCTATGACACCTAACCCAATTCTCAAATCCCGGGACGCCTAACCCAATTCTCAAATCCCATGACACCTAACTCAATTCTCAAATCCCAGGACATTTAACCCAATTCTCAAATCCCGGGAAATATAACCCAATTCTCAATTCCCGGGACACCTAACCCAATTCTCAAATCCCGGGATACCTAACCCAATTCTCAAATCCCGGGACACCTAACCCAATTCTCAAATCCCGGGACAACTAACCCAATTTTCAAATCCCGGGACACCTAACCCAATTCTCAAATCCTAGGACACCTAACCCAATTCTCACATCCCATGACACCTAACCCAATTCTCACATCCCATGACACCTAACCCAATTCTCAAATCCCATGACACCTAACCCAATTCTCAAATCCCATGACACCTAACCCAATTCTCAAATCCCGGGAAATATAACCCAATTCTCAATTCCCGGGACACCTAACCTAATTCTCAAATCCCGGGACACCTAACCCAATTCTCAAATCCTAGGACACCTAACCCAATTCTCACATCCCAAGACACCTAACCCAATGCTCACATCCCATGACACCTAACCCAATTCTCAAATCCCATAACACATAACCCAACTCTCAAATCCCGTGACACCTAACCCAATTCTCAAATCCCAGGACACCTAACCCCATTCTACAATCCCGGGTCATAGGCTTATAACCCCATTCTTAAATCCCAGGACATATAACCCAATTCTCAAATCCCAGTACATATAACCCCATTCTACAATCCCGGGACATAGGCTTATAACCCCATTCTTAAATCCTAGGACACCTAACCCAATTCTCAAATCCCGGGACCCCTAACTCAATTCTCAAATCCCATGACACCTAACCCAATTCCCAAATCCCATAACATCTAACCCAATTCTCAAATCCTATGACACCTAACCCAATTCTCAAATCCCGGGACACCTAACCCAATTCTCAAATCCTTGGACAACTAATCCAATTCTCAACACCCAGGACATATAACCCAAGTCTCAAATCCTAGGACACCTAACCCAATTTTCAAATCCCGGGACACCTATCTGAATTCTCAAATCCCGGGACACCTAACCCAAATTCTCAAATCCCGGGACATCTAACCCAATTCTCAACACCCAGGACATATAACCCATTTCTCAAATCCCGGGACACCTAACCCAATTCGCAATACCCGGGACATATAAGCCACTTCTCAAACCCAGGACACCTAACCCAATTCTCAAATCCCGGGACACCTAACCCAATTCCCAAATCCCAGGTCACCTAATCCAATTCTCAAATCCCGGGATACCTAACCCAATTCTCAAATCCCAGGACACCTAACCCAATTCTCAAATCCCAGGACATATAACAAAATTCTCAAATCCCAGGACATATAACCCAGTTCTCTATACCCGTGACATTTAACCCAATTCAGAATTCCCGGGACATATAACCCAATTCTCAAATCCCGGGACACCTAACCCTATTCTCAATTCCCGGGACATATAACCCAATTCTCAAATCCCAGGACATTTAACCCAATTCTCAAATCCCAGGACACCTAACCCAATTCTCAAATCCCAGGACATATAACCCAAATCTCAAATCCTAAGACATCAAACCCAATTCTCAATACCCGGTACATATAACCCAATTCTCAAATCCCAGGACATTTAACCCTATTCTCAAATCCCAGGACACCTAACCCAATTCTCAAATCCCAGGACACCTAACCCAATTCTCAAATCTCAGGACATGGAACCCAATTCTCAAATCCCGGGACATATAACCCAATTCTCAAATCCGGGACATATAACCCAATTCTCAAATCAGGATACCTAACCCAATTCTCAATTCCCAGGACATATAACCCAATTCTCAATACCTGGACATATAACCAAATTCTTAAATCCCAGGACACTTAACCCAATTCTCAATACCTGGGACATATAACCCAATTCTCAAATCCCAGTACACCTAACCCAATTCTCAAATTCCAGGACACCTAACCCAATTCTCAAATCCCAGGACATCTAACCCAATTCTCAAATCCCGGGACATATAACCCAATTCTCAAATCCCGGGACATATAACCCAATTTTAAATCCCGGGACACCTAACCCAATTCTCAAATCCCAGGACACCTAACTCAATTCCCAAATCTCGGGACAACTAACCCAATTCTCAAATCCAGGGACACCTAAACCAATTCGCAAATCTCAGAACACCTAACCCAATTATCAAATCCCAGGACATATAACCCAATTCTCAAATCCCAGGACATATAGCCTAACCCAATTCTCAAATCCCAGGGCATACAAC
The DNA here is from genome assembly GCA_946902985.2 of Meconema thalassinum. Taxonomy (NCBI): domain Eukaryota; kingdom Metazoa; phylum Arthropoda; class Insecta; order Orthoptera; family Tettigoniidae; genus Meconema; species Meconema thalassinum. The sequence continues at coordinate 628,089,889 of OX336390.1, read as the reverse complement.
CCAATTCTCAGATCCCAGAACATGTAACCCAATTCCCAAATTCCAGGACATATAACCCAATTCTCAATTCCCAGGACATATAACCAACCCAATTCTCAAATCCCGGGACACCTAACCCAATTCTCAAATCCCAGGACACCTAACCCAATTCTCAAATCCCAGGACACCTAACCCAATTCTCAAATCCTGGGACACCTAACCCAATTCTCAAATCTTCAGGAATGGGAAAATTAATATTGAAAAGTAACTTATCATTACCTTTACGATTGACCGACTGCGGCTGCTACGCTCGCTAACGCGCAGCGCTAGGCTCTGGGACTGCGGACTCAGTGGACGCGAGTTGGAGCTCCACCGTCGGCCGTCCTTGAAATGGTTTTCCGTGGTTTCCCATGTTCAAATCCAGGCAAATGCTTGGACGGTACATTCTGACAGGGCCCGGCCGCTTCCTTCCTCATCCTTGCCCAGTTTCATTCACCAACATTAATTTCATCTCTCATAAGTTTGGAGTCAAGAAGGGCATCCGGCCGTGAAACCATCCGCTAAAAATACTTCCATCGCATCTCATCCCCGACCCTGTTGGAAAACGGAAATAATAAGGGGTAGACATACTTTACCTTGACGATTGCTGCCAGTTTGACATTGGAATTCCGTGGAATGATTTTCCAAAGCTTTCCATTTCAATAAAATAAAATTGCGGTGTTGTTTTTAACTTAACTACTTTCGCAATCCTAGTCACAAACGGCTGCTATATTAACTGAGGGCGTGGCCTAGTTACGGGATCGAATCCCGGCGCAGTTGATTGACATGGTTAAAGCATCTCTGAAGCTGCCTTTAAAATCCTGAACATGTTTTCGGACAGTCTGCTTTCCACGGTGGGTGAGTGGTTATCGTGTCGGTCTACCAACCCCCAAGTTTGCAGGTTCGCTCCTGGCCGTGGTAAGTGATTTTTGAAAGGCGGCAAAAACCACGACACGCATGTGATACGTTGTTGGCTTGTTAAAGAACCCATTTGAATTCAGTAGGCCGTGTTCATAATGGCAAAATTAATCTCGGGATTTTCCGCCAACACAAAAGTTCCTCCTTTCTCTACTAGAGCTTAGATATCTAACCTCCTTGACTTTCATAGCGCTCCAAGGAACAACAAAATTTGACATGCAAGCTGCCCTCTGGGTGAAAATAACAAAGCTTGCACCCAGGCCATGTGATATTATTTATTATTATCGAACAGCCTCATAACATGCATTAAGCTCACGATGCGAATGATCCAAACCACTGAATGCTACAAAAAGGACGAGTTGTTGGCAAGCAGCTGTCCACCTTGTGGGACGTCCTGCTACCGGAAGGAAACGAGGTCACTCTGGGTCTGGGGTGGCACTCCCACCCCTTCAGGCTGCAGACAGCAACTCAAGTACCAGTTGACAGTTTAAACTTATTCATATTTTAAGAGTACAGTACTCCTTCGACAGTGTCTCCAACGACCACCGTTTGACTGTCACCCCTGAGGTTCGGGTTCGATATCCGGCTCTGCCGAGAAATTAAATTCTGGTTTTAGGGCTATAACGGGAGTAAACTTAGCCTCTTTAGGTAGAATTGAGAAATGGTGGCTTTGAATGTCATCCTAGTCATCTTATAAGGGGTTTACCGTGGTTTCGCACTTCTAATCCAGCCAGATGCCCGGCTGGTTCCTAACTTAAATCTACGACCCTTTCCTTCCCTATCCTAGACTCAATTACAAATATGCACACCTCTGCAGACATCACAATAACACAGTATATATCTCTTACACACAAGTACATGAGGCTAAATGAATCAACAAGAACGACAGTGTTTCAAATTAAATTTAATAATACGTACGAATATACTGTATTTAGTACATATTTGTACCGACACGATGGGTAGTTCAGTGGGGTTAAATATGACCCTAAGCCGCCCGTGTAATGGTTTTCCCGTCTCGTCCCATTCTGTACTCAAACCAAACACTAGGATTGGTGCCCTCTCATCGATAACGACCGCTTCCTCCAACTCCATGCCCAATATCATTCATCATTCGTCTCATCTGTGATCAACCCCTCCAATACCGGGTGAGTTAGCCGTGGGCGTTACGGCATGACTGTTGGCAGTCGCTCACATCCGGGAGGCGAGGAGGTTCGAATCCCCCCGCCGGCAACCTTGAAGATGGTCTTCTGTGGTTTCCCATCTTCCTTCCAGGCAAATGCCAGGGGTTGGTCCCTAACTATAGGCCACAGCCGATACCTTCCAACTCCTCGTCCTTACCTTCCAACTTCCCTCCCCTACGGTACTTGTAGCTCACCCATTGGGTGTCCGTCTCGAAGCAGCTACAACACTGGCGAGCCGAACATGTCCTCGGACACTCCCGGCACTAAAAGCCATACGCTAAAAAAAAACCTCCAATGGGAGGAGTATCAGACCTTATCCCCCACCCCGTTTGCTACGTTACGCTGGTGGGTTCTAAATGTGGTTTAGCTTACTGTGCCATCATTTTCCAATTATTTTCCCAGATCAAAATAATTTCATCCAAACTTAAATTAACTTAAAACTCAGCAATTTTTCTAGTTTCGTGCCGTGTCTTATGTGGGGTATCGCCTAGGAACACTAAGCTAGCTCATCAGCGGGCTCTTGGTGTCCGCGCCGTGAAAGCCAGATTACCATCTTTTTAAATTAACTTGTTCGCTTGTTAGGCCTACTATGTGGGTTTAAGGAAGCACAACACTCTTTTATCATTTCAAATGATCTTGTCGACTTCATCGTTATGCTTTGGTCTACCATTATGCGTTCGGTTACGGCGTGTATGACGTCATTATGTTGTTCAGTGCATATGCACCGAGTCTGAGTTTACTCCTGGGGTCTGGCGTTATGCGATACGGATACGGTGAGTGCGAGACGTCATGCAGCTGAGTGCACCTCCCGCTCTCCGTTCCCCGCGCGGGAAGCCTAAGTTAAAGGGTAATGGAGTCTGTTGAGTCTGAGTTTACTCCTGGGGTCTGGCGTTATGCGAGACGGCGAGACGGCGAGTGGGTGACGTCATCTAGCAGGGTACACCTCCCGCTCTCCGTTCCCCGCGCGGGAAGCCTAAGTTAATGGGTAATGGAGTCTGTTGAAAGAGTCCTGGGGCTTCGATCGAAGCGAGAAGCCCTCCTGAGCCTTTCTAACATGTGTAGCATTTGTAGCATGCGTCATTTGAAGTGATGTAAAGTTTAGTCTCTCAGAATGACAATCTTTTTTTTTTTTTTCTTTCATAATTATGATGCGTCAATGAGTTGCCCCATTTTGTCCGAGCTAAACAACGGACTATTATTTATTTATTTATTTATTTATTTATTTATTTTTGTTCTTGTCTGAAACATGCATGCAATTGCGTTTAATAGTCTGTTTTCTACAATCATACATCTTGCCTACTCCTGATCTTAACGTATTCAGAGACTTCTATGTTAGCCAACCCATGTCGTAGCATCAGTTATGCTTATCCACCCAGTTGGAAGGGAGGGGCTTTAACTTTCCACGATTGTAACCTTGCATGTCCATCGGTGACTGTAAGTGCCTTTGATGTTCTTAGAAAACTATTAACGGACTTCAATCTTTGCTCGTGTGGATCAAGCCCATATAACGAACGGATGAGCTCTTTATTGATCACCTTTCTTCCTTTCCTTGTCCACTACTCTCTCTCTCTTCAAACTGGAGGTGGTGTTATTCCTGTGAGGTGGTAAAGTCATTTACTTGCTACTATGTAGGTTTAAGGAAGCACCTACAGACAAATTCATAACACTGTGTTTCATATCATGCATCAATGATTTGCCCCATTTTTTTATAACTGGCTGTTTAAAATCCACTCCAGTCGAATTCTGTAGGTGTCGTTGAGAGCTAAATCCAGCTGTTTGGCAGGACTGACATAACTTATTCCGCAGGAGTATATCACGATGACTCTTATTGGTCTATATTTGAGATTTAAAACTTCATGTTTCTCCAAGTGTATGGTGCAATACATTGTGTTAATGGGTTGAATCTCCCTCGAACATACACTTTAAAATAAATAAATAAATAAATAAATAAATAGGCCTAAATAAATAAATAAACAAACAGATAAATGAATTAATACATGTTATTGAGAAATGCTACGATACCTCAAATCTAAAATCAATCGTACTGTCATCCGACCTGTCGCACTGTATGGTAGCGAATGTTGGCCTTCTACGACTGAGACGAAGCGACGACTGGGAGTCATGGAGACCAGGATGCTGCGGTGGACAGGTGGTGTTACTAAACTGGATCGCATCCCCAATGAATGCATCAGGAAGAGATTTGGCATTGCACCCATTCCTGAAAAAATGCGCGAGAATCGTTTAAGATGATTTGGACATGTGCTAAGGACAGGGGCTGACACTATAGCAAAGACGGGTTACATGTTGGAAGTCGTCGGTAATAGACCAAAAGGATGACCAAAATAGCGATGGGCCGATACCCTTCACAAAGATCTGAGGAGCATCAATCTCCACCCTGACATGGCCCAGGACAGAACTAAATGGAGACATCGAGTCCATGTAGAGGTGCCTGCCACCAGGCGGGACAAACGCTGAAGAAAAAGAAGAAGAATATTGAGAAATGATACGAGAGAAATGGAAAGTTGTGTTTGTGGTTTTTTTAGATCTAGAGAAGGCATACGATAGGGTACCCAAGGAGAATATGTTGAACATCCTGATAAATTAATTAATTAATAAATGAATAGCTAAAATAAATAAATACATAAATAAATGAAATAAATAATAGTCCATTGTTTAGCTCTGTCTACGACCCTGACACGTGTGCCCTAGAATAACTTGTCAAATGCGCCATGCTTGATTATGAGCCCGTAATCTGGATGCCATTCCGCCTACTGCCATCCAGCTATGAAGAAGACCATAAAAATGACATTAAACCAGCATAAAGTTGGCCCTAATGATGTTGGTGGAGGAAATCAAAATATTATAATTCGAAGAGGGGGATTATCGAGTTATATGAGCCAGACTGGAGCAAAGAAGTAACGCTTAATTAGGCGTGTGCAAAAACTGCCGTGAGTTAATGTCCATAATCATTGGTTGAATACACATATTTTTCGAACCGTTAATAACGTTTAATAATATCGTTACTTTTTTTACAGGTCACGTGGCTTTTGTGTCACTGATATGCACGATGTTAATGTCTTTATATTGGCAATTTTTACGACTTTGCCAAACATAAACTATATTTTACGAAATGTGATCTTCAAGTTTGAAGAGGAAACGCAACAAAGCATGAGATTGTGTCGTGGGAGGTAAGATCTCAGCCTCTCCTCTCCCCCGCTTGCCAGGGATTGGGTTGCGTTTATTTTAGGCCGTCTCCAGTTGTTCCTGGTGGCTCGCCTGGCGCGGCGCGATGCGATGCTGCACTGTTTTTGTATGTGACGTCACCCAGGCGACATCTGCTGGCGAGTTCATCTTCACTGCCTCTTGATGCATGCATTATCTCCTTGTAAAATAACATTCAGTATTTAAGAGCAAGCCTACCGTTGTAATGGCACAAGTTGACAGATAAGTATCTGGCATCTTCTCGATGCAGACATTCTGAATTTGTTGATGCCGTATTGCACGGTGTTATGATTCAGCAGTGAGAAACCCATCTTTTGACACGTGACAGTGAATTAGAATCCATATCTCAGTGCGACAAACGAAAGTTCGGTAACTGCCGACATATTGTCTAATTAGGCCTATATAAGTCGTAGATGAGCTTTAGAAAAGACCATAACTTAATTGTTTTTATAATTTTAAATGATCTTGTGAACTTCGTCGTTACGCTGAGGTGACGTTACGGTGACGGGACGAAATCTACCGAGAATGCATAACGATGTAGCAGCAGTGCGAGAACAATCAAGTAGGCAGTGAAGAAACAAAATAGAATCTTGAAACTCTGTTCTCGCACTGCCTTCTTGGTACTGAGCTGCTAGCATTTAATAGTTCATTATGCAACGAACCTATAATGGCTATAATTAAGACACGAGTATGTTTATAAATCGAGCGTAAGCGAGTTTTATAATTTCCATACGAGTGTCTTAATTACCATTATAGGCGAGTTGCATACGACTGTTTATGTTCAACGATAATTATAACTTTATTATATGTTTTAACATAAATATTCATAAATATCTGTTCAGTAGCTAGAATTTTGTGGATCGGGTGCTGCGCTGGGTAGGATATATCTGTGTTCCAAGCTCTCTGGCCGACCGACGCATGCGCTCTGTGTGCTTCAATGCCATATGTGCAGATTGTGAACCAGTATTCAGTAAAACTGTCACCGTAGTCGTTTGAAAACAACGCGCTGTGCAGAAATTGGATTTGGGGATATTAAGGTACACTGCTATGTCTTGTCTCATATTCACCAGTTCATTTACGCGAACATATGGACGGTGCACTTTCGGTAATTTATATAGACATGTTGGATTTTGAGCGCATGTGCGAAGGTATCCTTATCCAATTGGTCAAACAACTGTTTCTTGAGCTGTGATTGGTGGGAGAAACTGTTTCATAATGAAAAATAGTGTTATAATGACCATCATTATGATACAGTTTTCAGACATATAATAGTCAGGGTCGAACATAAAATGATATAAAGTCCAGTCTTTCAGACTGACTATCAGTCTCTTTTTGTATAATGTTTTATTTTGTATATTGCTTTGTTTCGTATTGACCTACAATTAGTTATAAATTGATCTATATAGTTCCAACTAGCCAATACTTAAGAATTCAAATTTATTTTAAAACCGTGTACTTAAGTTATGTTTCGAGTCAATTAGAAGTCATCCTCAGCACTTCACACAATGATGTAAAACATTTCTAAGACATTCCCACTTTAAAAAGACTTCTTGAATTAAACCACATTAAAAGTTAAAAATATTCTTTCTCTTCTGTCCAGACAAATGAGAGGTCCACGTAAAAAATGCGCAGTACTGCATTTGAATGATTTGACGTATCCTTTTTCCACGTTTAAATGAAGTTGTCAATACAACACAAGATAAAAGATAACACTGGTCAACAGTGATTTTGGTGCCGGGGTTTTTAAGCTGATTTTATATGAATTTCATGCCCTGAATTCAAATATGCCATTAGTTTTTGCCTAGCAGCTCTAGTTACTGAGATATTATATTTTTGTGAAATATACATTACACTATCGTATGGTAATAAAAAAACTCTAAAAAAACACGGAATTTCCATTATTATATTATACAAATATTATTATATACAAACAAAGTGATGAATGAAACCAACCAGTCACTGAACACTTCGGAAGCTTCTTTTTCGTGACATTCCTGAATGTATTTTGGAACAGTCCCTCTTTAAATCGAGCTCAGTAATCTGCCATCATGTGTATGTCCTATCTTCCTTGGTGGCGAACCTCCACAGTTTTAATATCCTGGTGAAATCGTTCACCTTGTTCCTCACTGGGGTCAGCTAAATTTTCAGGAAAACGGTCTAAGTGGCTGTGTAAATAGTGCACCTTAATACTCATTTTGCACCCAATGGATTTGAAACTGTTAAGCATCTCGTTTACCAGTTCAACAGAGTTTTCAGCTTAGCGTTTGCCTAGAGAATGTTTTACAACTGATACAAATGAAGTCCAGGCTTTTAGCTCAGATTCATTCATCGAATTTACGAAGTCAGGATCCTTAATGAGTTGTCTTATTTGTGGGCCATCAAATATCCCTGTTTTAAGTTTTTCCATACTCAAGTGAGGCATTTTATTTCCTATAAATAGAAAGCATGATCCGTTCTTATCAAGAGCCTTCACAAACTGCTTCATACGGCTCAGCTTGATAAGTAGTGGAGGAAAGTATGATTTTCTCTCGTTCAACTAAGGGGAGGTTAATAACATTCCCCCCCCCCCCCAACATCCATGGTGTATATTCTTCTTCTTCTTCTTCTGTGCGAATGGGTCTCCTAGGACCACGCGGAATCAACACTTATTGGCCTTGATGTATATTATGATTGAGAATTGCACAAAATGGACTTAGAACTGCACATTTCATGTAAAATTACACATAAAAACAACACAGATCTAAAAAAATAGAGCTGTTAGAGGAAAATTGATTTCATATTTAGATTCAGCGACCAAAGTATACCTAAAATCAGTTACAAAATCCCCGGCACCAAAAAAAATCTTTTTTTGTAGGCCTGTGAATTATTCTACTTCATGCAGTACCACGCATTTTTAACGAGGACCTCTAATTTGTCCGAACAGAAGAGAAGGAATATTTTTAATATTTAATGTGGTTTAATTGAAGAAAAGTCTTATTAAAGTGGGCATGTCTTACATCATTGTGTGAAGAGCTGAAGATGAGTTTTAATTGACTCGAAACATATGTACTGTACACGGTTTTAAAATAAATTGCCATTCTTAAGTATTTACTAGGTGGAACTTTATACCTTAGATCAATTTCAAACATATATGTCGTAGTCAGATAGTGAAATCGGTATTTTTATGAAAATCGTAGGCACTTCATGAAAAGCCGACATATGATGTTGCACTATCTGACGCGTTTCTTCATGAAGTCACGGACAGATTTAGGCAGATGGCGTAAGAGATGATTTTACATTATTAGCCGAGGCACTTCATAATGATACGGTGTTATTTGATTCGACTTTCATGAAATGTCTGACGCAATGGAGTCGTACATTTAACTTTTCGACGGCATACACGAACTATTCCATGAAATAAATTAATGCTTGTTTATTACGGTCTAAAATGAATTTAGAACAATAATTGAACAACAAAACTATATTCAAATGTGCAGCTTGAACTAAAATTAATTACAGAAATCGTTAATTGGCAAAAACTACTCCTAAAAAGCCAACAGCCTTTGAAAGTCCACGGTGACTTCCATGCCGTATATTGCCACAATTAATGTATCTTGAAAAGCACCGCTACCGATACTTTACCGGGTGAGTTAGCCGTGGTCGTTACGGCATGACTATTGGCAGTCGCTCACATCCGGGAGGCGAGGAGGTTCGAATCCCCCCGCCGGCAACCTTGAAGATGGTCTTCTGTGGTTTCCCATCTTCCTTCCAGGCAAATGCCGGGGTTGGTCCCTAACTATAGGCCACAGCCGCTACCTTCCAACTCCTTGTCTTTACATTCCAACTTCCCTCCCCAACGGTACTTGTAGCTCACCCACTGGGTGTCCGTCTCGAAGCAGCTACAACACTGGCGAGCCGAACATGTCCTCGGACACTCCCGGCACTAAAAGCCATACGCTAAAAAAAACTATACTTTATGAGGTGACGGCCTGGACTTGCCGTCAGATAATGTACAAGAAGAATAATTACACTATGCGATGGCGAAATTTAGTGATATCATGAAACCACGCATCGAATAGTGCAACTATCCCTTTTTACATCATATGCCGGCTCTTCATGAAGTGCCTAGGATTTTCATGATATGACGGATTTCACTATCTGACTAGGATATGTACATTCCTTTCTGGTTTTGGAGAGAAACCATGGTTAAGGTGTAACGGGTTGCTTGTAACGCTGTTATCAGCAACAGTTACTTTGTGGTAACCAGGGAGGAACGACGTTACTAATCAAATTAAGGGGGTCGGTACTGCTTAACACCTTGAAAAGTGAACATTTTTAAACAATGTTTATCTCTGATTCTACCAAATATAAACTAATGAAACGTTTTACATGATAACTCCCTCATATGCAGAGTAGGCCTACATGTGCAAGTTTAAAAACTGTCATCAGTACAGTTAAACTTACAAACAAAAGTCAAAATGGCGACTGTTAAGTTGTCGGGTTTCACCGTTTCCCTGAAAAGTCAAACGTTACTAGAGTATGTAGCCTAGGTCATTAAACAATCACCTGATGTCCCATATCCCCTGCAGGTTGTATCCCCTACCTTCTTCCACGAAATCTCACGGGTGTCCGCGCGCGTACTTGGTATTCTTTGGAGACGTACTGCATGAGTTCTTAGACGATGTGCCATTACGTAGCCTATGCGTCGAAACATGAGGTGTCAGCACGATGGGGCACCACTTCATTTTTCACTTGCGGTCCGAGATCATCTGCACCACCGATTTGGGCAACAGTGGATAGGTCGTGGTGTCCCGATTGCTTGGCCCGCACGTTCACCCGACTTGACACCACTAGACTAATACCTGTGGGGTCTTATAAAAACCCTGATTTAATAGACCCCTGTAGAATCCGAGGAAGACCTAATGGCGCGGGTTATGGCTGCGGCGTATGTTGGAGGACCAGGGATTGGTGATCGAGTGTACCTGAATATGGTACGGAGCTACCGTGTCTGTGTTGACGTCAGTGGTCATCACATCGAGCCCCACCTGTAATTGGACCCAGACGACAAGCAGCAGGAGTCGGACAGAGCGCCGAAAATGCGTGAGCTACGAACGTGCGCTGTGGTGTTTCTTTGTGGGTAGCGGAAAGACGGTACGTTACCGGACACAAGTTCCTATGCTAAACTTAACCGTGTTGGTCCCCACTACAAACCCTCAAGGTGTGTAATGGGAATTCAGAAACATCCTCTATATCTTGTACAATAATTAGGCTAACGTATATACATTTCCAAGGAGACTCACACATCTTGTTATTACAAGGAAAGTTTTTAATTTTCATAATTCAAATCGTAACAATTTATTTTTTCCAAATTTAGTCCTTGCTTTGTGCTGATCGTCGCCGTTTTCCTCGAATCTCCCATGTTTATAGGAATGCTAGGACAGTTTTTTTTAAGTGAATCTCGCTCAAACTTTAAAATAGTCTTTCCATGAAAGATTAACACTATTTGTTGTGTTTGCTCAGAGTAGACATGAAATAAGAATGCTTAATTATTCAATAGTGTGGAAATGAGTGAGTTTTGCTTTGTAACTATACGTTTAACCTCAACTTAAAAAAGAAAAGTCTAAAAATTCCTATTAATATAGGAGATATGACGAAAAAGGTGAACATCGGCACAAAGTAAGAACCAAATTTTGAAAAATGGATAAGAATACCATGATTAGAATATTTTAAAAAAATTAAAAAATATGCTTTTAATAGAAAGATGTGTGTTTCCTTGGAAATGTATGAAATTGTACTATCGCAGGCACGATTACAAGAATGTAGGGTGTTTGATTGTAGAGATCCATAAATATATATATTGAAACACGAATAACAGCTTTTGCTTAGAAGAATATTAGAATAATCAACTAGAGGCAAAGACAAAAATGGATGGAGCTTCACTATAGCAAATTGAAACATCCAAAGAGTTTTAAGTTTATCCCTACAGTAATATTGAGTTCGTACACTAGGGTACACCTCAGTAAGCTATATTAACTGATTAAAATTATTATTATTTTCGGCTTTTTGAGCTGTATGTACCGCCTTAAACAGCCTGTGCAATTCCTAGCTTTTAAAATCATAACTCCTAAGCTAATACATATATTTGTAAAATTCTTTCACCAAAATAAAATAGAAGAGTAGAGATATACAGTATTTGAAAACAAGATGTTCAGTAAAGAGCATCATATAGCCTACTTTCTCCTAAATGCATGGGTATAGTTATAACTCTTTGTCCTTTTCAAGGAGTATAGCCGAATTGAATGTTGGTTGTAGTAGCTTGTTGAAATACAACGTACTATACGGATATTAAACATAAATATGAGGTGCCCTTTCCTAGTGCTACCTCTGTAAAAAAAAAATCATTCAATTCGGTTTCACCATGTTTGAATTGATATGGGGAATCGATTTGCACACATACATGGTCGCTGTCTGCAAACTATTGGGCTGATGTCCTTGTAGTTCAGTCAAAAGATGCTTCCCACAAAAAGGTATGTTGTTGCAAAATTTGGTAGAGATCAGATGATTAGGTTGGGGAAATTTGATTCAAGCTTTTAACATTCGGGTGGCCGCCATTACGTTTTCGTCCAGACGGCCGCGATGTAAAACATGACACTGGAGTGCCCTTTGCTAGTGCTACCTCTGTACCAAATGTCGTTCAATTCGGTTTCATCGTGTTTGAATTGATAGGGGAAATCGATTTGCACACATACATGGCCGCCATCTGCAAACTATTGGGCTGATGATCTTGTAGTTTGGTCAAAATATGCTTCCCACATAAAGGTATGTTGATGCAAAATTTGGTAGAGATCAGATTATTAAATTGGTCGTAATTTGATTTAAGCTTTTAACATTTGGGTGGCCGCCATTACGTTTCCGACAAGATAGCCGCAATATAAGACATGGCACTGAGGTGTCCTTTGCTAGTTCTACCTCTGTACCAAATTTCGTTCAATTTGGTTTCACCGTGTTCGAATTGATAGGGCGGAACAGTCATTCAGAGTACACACACACAGACTCTCTCTCTCTCTCACACACACACACACACACACACACACACACACACACACACACACACACACAGGCACACAATTTTTGGCCCTGTGTAGATCTCATAAGTCTACTTTTTTTTTTTTTGCAAAAATCGAAAGTAGGCTAAAAATAAGAAAAATTGTTAGCTATATCGACCCCCTTAATAACTGTAACTTCGCTTTTTTTTTTAAACAGCAACGAAGCAACAAAAATCCTCGTTACATTTTCAAGATTGAACAATTTGGGAATTATCCTCGATGAATGAAACGTGCAAGGAATGGCAGAACAGTAGCAAGCAACCTTTGAACAAAGCCGGCCCGAGTTATTTACTGTTATTTCATTTAGAGTTTATGACTTCATGGTCATCAGCCCGTGCACTTGAATGTGTGTGTGGATCTACGCTATTATAGTCACTTTATAATTGCGTGTGCTTATAACTAGGAGGCAGTCGCGATCGGAATTAACTTCGAAAACCACGGAGAATCATCTCTACAACGGCCGAGGGTAGGATACCAACCCACTTCTGTACCGTCTTCTAGAGGCTCGTACTGAATTAAAGGCATCTAGGGGTGGTGAATTTCATCATTTTGAAATCAGAAATTTAGCATTTTGTTGCTTTTATGCATTTGCAATTTAGCATTTTATAGCATTTTGAAAAAGAACATGTAATTTGAGTTGAATCTGAAAAATGAGCAATGCTCTTTGAAATGATATTAATTTGAAATTAGAATCACATTTTTAAAAAGTTAATAGTGTGATAAAATTGCATGAAGTAAAGTGTGTATTAATTTTAAATTAATTAGGTTAAAATAACACAGAATAAATTGTTACAGGCTAAAGCGTTACACAGAAAATATCAATTTATTATAGAGGAAAGTCGCCATATATGGGGAAGTTTCCTTATATGGGGAAGTAGTTTTTTGTCATTTAGTAGATGCTGTAACTTTGCGGTGAATACGTTAAATTGTTGTCCATGTGCTGTTCGGGTAACGCACGAAGTTGCCGTTAGTTGCCCATCATAGCCATTTTGTTATTGAAGTTTGTTGTTCTACATCGTTCTGAAATATTTCTCAGTTTTCTGAATTCGTACGAATTGATAAGGAAAGGTAAGTGAATATTAATTTTCTAAATGTGCTTGTATAAACAGTAAGGGGTATCGGTTCAACGTACTATTGTAGTGTTTTGTCTTAGCCTGTAAATTTCTTGGGAGTAAAATGTTAAAGCTTGGACACTGAGATAGCCTAATATGGGGAGTTCATTGTCCCCTAATATGGGGAACCCCATATTACGTTCTATTGAATGCAATGAAATAGCTCAGCTCTTACTAAGTGGCATATCACTTATTCTTAGATGCTGGGAAGGAAGAAATGGGTTGGTGAGCTGTTTGGTCGTGCGTATATGAAGGCAGCAACTGTTGAAAATGTAGGAGGGTTCCCTAAATCTGGGCTTTATCCGTGCAATAAGAACATCTTCCAGGACCATGATTTTCTGAATCTCTCAGTAGAGGTACAACATGGAAATGTAGATCTTCTCCTCCAAACAAAAGTGGTGACATTTCACCAGAGGCCTCAACATCTGATTGGGTGGTGGGTGGGGGGGGGCAATCCACTAGTTCGAGCTGTTGACATCCTTCCAATCCCAAATTGGCTGCTAACAGGGGAAATGGATTGCGTGCTGGAGCAGCAGAGTTAATAAACAAATAGTTCTCCCTGAGTGTTCATGCCTTCCCTTGTGCCCCACACTCGCCCTGAAGAGGTGACGGACAGATGTAAACAGGACTGTTATTAACTTACAATGTTCATTTTTGTATTATTTATGTTCATGATTCTATTACATTGTCATAATTAATGCTTTAATTAGAAGGGTATATTATTCAGTGTAGGCTATCTATTATATATAAAAACCGTGAGGTTTCTCACCTCCCCATATTACGAACCCGGTTGCCTAATATGGGGAAAGTGCACGTTTAAAGTTAGCAATAATATCAGAGGGTATTAGAACATCAAACGTGCCCATATTTGTAATATACATAGTATATCCCCTGAGGTTTACATTGGTGATAAAATCAAAATTATTCCGTGCCTTCTTATGACTATAAAAAACTCCCTATATTTGGCGACTTTTACTGATGCAAAATCAGAATAATACAGAGAAAATACACAAAATAAACTCGTTTTGCTTCAATATCCTCACCAGTGAGTGAGGTCATGAATCATTGTTATATGAAATCTTTCAGCTGTTTTATAGACATTTTTGCTCTTGCCGTCTTAGCACTTGTTGACTTGACCTACGTGAAGGGAATGAATGCGACGGGCTGGCAACGAGGAGCAGGATAGATTACTATCCGCATTATTTACTATAACTTCGTTACAATTCTTGGTAACATTTCAAGGGTGTACAAACTTCCCACTTGAAGTTTCCATAAGTAAAGAAAGAATTAAAAGCATTATATTTGAAAACAAAATCGTGGATTTCGCATTTATGTAGCATTTTGGTATAATTTTCTCATGTTGAGTCAATTTCGCATTTTGTCGCTTTCTCAAAACACATTAAAAATGGTTTACAGGTCGTGAAAAGTGACAATACAAGAGCACAAGCCATGATGAGCATTTTGCGCTCTATCACATTTGCAAAAACAACATCACTCCTAGGCATTGTCAATTCATTCTCTTTCTCCACATCACTCGAATCACTACTGTGTTCAAATCAAGCAAACTACAGTATTCAGTTTAAACTAACTTGTGGGCCACCTCCTGGTGTAGTGGCTACCATTCTTGGCTGTCACCCTGGTGGTCCGCGTTCGATTCCTGGCTCTGCCAAAAGTTCAATTCTCGTTTGAGGGTTGGAACGGGACGAGGCAAAACTGAGAAGAGGAGAGTTCGATTCCCACCCCAGTCATTCTGAAAGTGGTTTTCCATGGTTCCCCCTTATACTCCAGGGAAATACCGGGACGCTTCCTAATTTAAGGCCATGTTCACCTCCTTCCCAATACTATCCTCCCAATTTCAAAAACACAGGCTATCAGACAAATGACCACTATGTTGTAAAGCCCCTAAAATAAGCACCAACATTACTTGTGGCCTGTCCTGTGTCCTTTCTTCTTCTTCTTCTTCTTCTTCTTCTTAAGACGTCGTCTCCGAACGGAGGTAGACGATCCACATAGCTAGCTGTGTTCTTGACGTTGCAGCATGAAAGGCCTCTTCTGATGTGCAACAATACCATCTTCGGATATCCTTCAGCCACGAGTTTCTTCGTCTTCCAATAGACCTTTTTCCATAAAATTTCCCTTCAATAATAATTAGTTGTAGTATTCTTCACCTCTCATATCATGTCCCAAGTATCTTGTTTTTCGTTGCTTTATTATAAGCAATAGTTGGTTGATTGGTTGCCCAGTTTAGGGGCTGCGATAAAGCGATCATATAGCCCCGTGTACTTTGGGTGTGTGTAGAATCTGTCTGATAACCGGTGTTAATTGTGATGACTGTATTAGTGTGTGTTATCTGTTTTCAATTCAAGTGAGGACTGCAGACATTGAAGTTTTTCAAGTAGTTTCTACTTTTGCCGCCAAACGCAACCGTCAACGACTACTATTTCAGAACTTGATTACCATATGCCACCGCAGTCGGCTCCTGGCGACGAACGTCGGAACCTAAGAGCGTTTGTCGAATGTTTAACCTATATATAATTTAGCTTCACACAGGTGTAATTAGTGGAAGGTTTTTAACATGCCATATAAATCTATGACATGGAACCGCCGGCTTTACTTCCCCTCCGAAGGAATGCATACTGGGGGATTTTTAACGCTCTTAAAAATTCAGACGACTTTGGCCGGGGTTGAACCCACGATCTTGAGCATAGAAGCTCAGCATGCTACCGACTACGCCACCGAAGCCGCTATAAGCAGTAGTTCTCTTTGCTTTTCCATCCGACGAAGGACCTCGTTATTCGAAACTTTCAATATCCATGATATACGTAGGATACATTTCAAATGCCTCAATTCGTTTCTCAGTATTTGGGTCCAGAGGACAGAGACAATGTAGCAAAGGATCATTCTGATTTTCAGTGCCCTTTGGTGAACACAAATTGATATCAGATTGTAAAATTTTAGAAATAGGCAACTACTTCTCTTCTACTTAAGCCCCCTCTAGCCCCTATGAAGTTACTGTGGAAGGAAAAGGATATACTAGTTGTGTGATAGTGGCAGCTTATTTTAATCCTGACCACACTGCAACAGATATAATATATTGCCTAGGAGCAGCTTTAAATACTTTTCCAGACACAAGAAAGGCCATCATAGCCGGAGATCTAAATTGCAGATTAGATATGCAGAATGCGAAAAGCGATGAAGTAATAAACTACCTACGAATGGAAGGCTTCGAAATCCGTAACTGCAGTCAAGACTGGACGTACATAGGCCCAAATGGGTCTAGTACAATAGACCTCATATGCACGAGAAGAATATTCGGAAACAGGAACGCTAATCCAATAACCTCGGAAGATGCTATTATTCGCAAACATATTCCAGTCAATATAGAAATAGATGGTGAAGCTAATGATAATATACCCAAATTAACGAATATAACAAATAAGAAACTAAACATGGACAAGTATAACGAAAATCTGGAAGACATACACAAGGTAATGGCATGCATTCATATAGGAGACATAAACGACGCTGCAAAACGTATTGAAAACTGCATCACTAATGCAACGACTCCATCTATGCAAGGGAGGAAAGCGAAACCCTGGTTTGATGAATCGTGTTATATTCAGAGGAAAAAGACTTTAATGAAACTTCACAGAGTGAGGGCACAAAAAGACGACGAAACACTGGAGATATATAGACAGCAAAGAAAAACCTGCAAAGAAATGCTCACGGAGAAGAAAAGGGAATACATGAGACACAAAAAAAGATCATTGCAGAAGCCGAATCAGATCCATATCGGGCTTTAAGACCAACATTCCAACACTTTCAACCCAGTATCCCAATGGAATTATGGGAAGAGCACATAAAGAAAGTCACATGTGCTAAGGAAACTCGACCACAACTTAGATCCACGGATGACCTGGACTCAAACGAAATCATAACAGAAGGAGAGATCTTAACGGCTATCAAAAGAATGGGAAATAATAGATCCCCTGGCCCCGATGGAGTGCGAAATGAACATCTAAAACAAACAGCAGAAGTATTGTTGCCAGTATGGGTAGCACTACTGAACAAATGCTTGGAACTTGGACAAATTCCACTTGAATGGAGGAAGTCCACGATCAAGCTACTGTATACGGGAAAAGGAAGTCCTGACAGCCCTGACTCGTACCGAGGCATAGCACTGGAATCAGTGATTCTAAAACTATTAACAGGGATACTGACTACAAGGATAAATGTAATTGTAGATCCGTTGTTGCCAGATGAGCAATGTGGCTTTCGTAAAAAACGGTCAACGATTATGGCTGCAGAAAACCTCCTACAACACATAACAACGACGCTAGAAACGCCGAAAGGTAAACTCTATGTAGTTTTCGTTGATTACTCGAAGGCTTTTGATTTAGTGAACAGAAAGTTGTTAATAAATAAGTTGGAAACACTAACTGGCAGAACAAGGGTAACAACGCTCATATCAAACATATTAGCGGAAAACTATATACAAATCTATGATGGAGTTGGACAGTCAACCTGGATAATGCAAACAAATGGGGTATTGCAAGGGGACCCCCTCAGTCCTACATTATTCAATGTGCTTACATATGATGATGGTGACAGAATTCGGGAAACAACAGAAGCTAAATTATACATATATGCAGACGATATGGCAATTGCTTCAGAGCAGATACATGATAATCAAACGGCTATAGACATACTAAGCGACTGGGCACAGGCAAATGAAGTTACAATTAATGCGGACAAGACAGAAATGATAATTTTTCGAAACGGTGGTAGGCCATCAAGTTCTGATGAAGTGATATGCAACGGGAAAAAACTAAAAGTCGTCACAAACTTCAAATACATAGGCTTCACCCTACAGGTTACAGGAAAAAGTTTTCAACTGCATATAAGATCAAAAACAGCAGCTGCAATGAAAGCTATAAATGCCATCAGATATATTACCCTAATATCACTTGAGACAGCAATGGCACGTTTTAGAACAAATGTACTGCCCGTTTTGACATACGGACTTGAGGTAATATGGGAATTTCTTACCTACAGACAGTTAGATGAAATAGAAAAAGTAAAATCTCGATTTCTCAAAAGAGTCCTTGGAGTAGCAAAGACAACCAAGTCTAGACTTGTATACGAGCTTGCTAGAGAAACATTTTTAATAGAAGACCTACGAATGTTACTACTACTGCCAATTACAGACAATTACAGAAAACTGCTGCAAGATCTACACAATAAACAAGTAGTTCCGTGAAGAACTATGCAACCTATTTTCATATATCCTACTCATGTTAATTGCCTCTACCAACATACAAAATTTCAGTTTAATTGCTGTAACAGATTCGTAGATATTGAGAACCGTCTAAATATTTCAGATGGTCGCCAGGTTGGATTTTTATTTTTGTACTGTTACATTAAGATTATTGTGTACGTGAGGTATTCAAACTTCAATCGCATGATTAGAACACAAGAAGTAAAAACGAGATTTTAAAATTACGCACAGCAGCCATCTTGTGATTATGCAAACAATTGAAGTAAATTAGATGCCAGTGGATCAACACTTGTATAAGCATTTAACGTGCAACGTTTCACGGCACTCGGTTAGTTAATTCGCGAGAAACGTCCATTAAAATATTTATACTTCGCGTCGCCGCCATGTTGGATTTGTGCTCACCTGGTTACTGAAAGTCCTTTAGGTGAACATATGTTCATAGTCTCTATGAACATAAACAAATTCAGTTTGGTTGCTGTAAAAGATTCATAGTTATTGAGAACAGTCTAAATATTTCGGAAGCTCGCCATTTAGGATTGTTATATGTATAGGCCATAGAGTTATGTACCATTCAAGGACAATTATTGCCTAGGTTCAATATTCAAACTTTCACCTCGATCGCATGATTACGACACAAGAAATAAAAACTTAATTTTAAAATTTCGCACAGCCGCCATCTTGAGGTTATGTAAACAATTGAATTAAATTAGATGGCAGTGCATTACAATCTGCAAAATCATTTACTGTACCTCATTTCACTGCGCTCAGAGAGTTAAATCACGAGAAAAGTCTATTAAAACATTTCAAATTCGCTTGGTCGCCATGTTCGTTTTGTACTTTACAGGTTTATGAAATATACATAGGTAAACCTGTATCAGTACCCTTTATCACCGTACAAAATTGCAGGGTGATATCAGTAATAGTTTCGGAGATATAGAATGTCAGTGAAATGTTTCGCACAGCCGCCATTTTGAGGTTACGTAAACAATTGAACTAAATTAGACTCCAGTGCATTACAATGTGTATAAACATTTGCTGTACCAAGTTTCATTACGTTTGGAAAGTTAAATCGCGAGAAAAGTCTATTTAAAAGTCTCAACTTCGCTTGACCGCCATGTTGGTTTTGTAGTCACCAGGTTTTTGAAAGTCTCATAGGTGAACTTCTAGTAGTGCCCTTTATCACCGTACATAATTTCAGGGCGATATCGGTATTAGCTTCAGAGATATTGAATGCTAGTGAAATATTTCGCACAGCCGCCATGTTGGATTGGTGAAACGTAACAAAATTTGAAGGGCACGGTCGAGGTCGCCGGGAATAGTGCTATGAGCTTACCGAGTTTCATTGAAATCGCTCCAGCCGTTTAGATTTTATTTGACACACACACACACACACACACACACACCTCTCTCACACACACACACACACACACGCACACGCACACACACACAGACAAAAGGTGATCTCATAAGCCTATTTTTTTCAAAATTGAAAATAGGCTGAAAACAGGACATAACCAGGGAATTCTACACGTCAAATGCGATGTTGGACCGAAGATGGATGCACCCATTCTGTGAAATGCGACATGTTGTGACCAGACTTGCGGTACATGGGTTTCACCACAAGATCTGTTCAAGGAAGGTGTTCCATAATCCAGATGGAAATTGCATTTGTGAACTATGTGGGGAGGTATGTGAAATGTACCATATCGTTTCTTGCCCAAAACGAACCATGTCGATAGTGGCATACAGCACAGACTAGTGTACGTCAACAACATGGCCACAGGCTGCAATAAAGATTATTATTATTATAAAAGTAACGGAAGTAACGATGGACCATTGTAGCCGTAAAGCCGTTACATTTCACATAATATTTCTCTATAACCTCCTTACTATTTTTGGAAAATAGCTCATTCTACAAGGAAGAAGATCAATTCTTGGCTCTGGATATAAAATTCCATATAATTAGCATTTTTAGCCTACTTTCGATTTTTGCAAAAAATGAAAATAGACTTATGAGATCAACACAGGGCGAAAAAAGTGTGTCTGTCTGTGTGTGTATGTGTGTGTGTGAGTCTGTGTGTGTGTCTGTGTGTGTGTGTGTGTGTGTGTGTCTGTGTGTGTGTGAGTGTGTGTACTCTGAATGTCTGTCCCCCCCTATCAATTCGAACACGGTGAATGCGAATTGAACGAAATTTGGTACAAAGGTAGCACTAGCAAAGGACACCTCAGTGTCATGTTTTATATCGCCGCCATCTTGACGGAAACGTAATGGCGGCCTCACAAATGTTCAAAGCTTAAATCAAATTACGACTAACCTAATCATCCGATCTCTACCAAATTTTGCAACAACATACCTTTATGAGGGGAGCATCCTTTGACCAAACCAATAGGTCATCAGCGTAATAGTTTACGGATGGCGGCCATCTTTGAGTGAAAATCGATTCCCCCTATTAATTCGAACACGGTGCAACCGAATGGAACGAAATTTGGTACGGAAGTAGTACTAACGAAAGGCACCTCAGTGACATGTTTTATATCGCCGCCATCTTGACGGAAACGTAATGGCGGCCACACAAATGTGCAAAGCTTAAATCAAATTACGACTAACCTAATCATCCGATCTCTACCAAATTTTGCAACAACATACCTTTATGGGGGGAGCATCCTTTGACCAAACTAATAGGTCATCAGAGTAATAGTTTGCGGATGGCGGCCATCTTTGTGTGAAAATCGATTCCCCCTATTAATTCAAACACGGCGAAACCGAATTGAACGAAATTTGGTACAGAGGTAGCACTAGCAAAGGGCACCTCATATTCATGTTTAATATCCCTATAGCACGTTGTATTTCAACAAGCTACTACAACCAACATTCAATCATACTCCTTGAAAAGGACAAAGAGTTATAACAATACCCATGCATTTAGGAGAAAGTAGGCTATATGTTCTTTACTGAACATCTTGTTTGTATTTGATATGTAGAATTTTACTCAGCAAATTAACCGTGCTGTCTGACACTCTTAAATTGAATATTTGTTTTCTCTAATCTTACATTGTTTGCGGGAAGTGCGAAGCAGCTAAGATTGTGTGCATAGCGGACGCTCTTGCCAACTAAATGTGCAGATGACAGTCTCAAGGGCTCTTCACTCTTGAGGAGCCGCCAGCCTAACGATGACAACATGACTGTCATATCCCCCTCCCACATTTTAATCGCGAGACATTTGTTTTGACGCACGGAGAATTTTGGAACATCACACTACTTACTGAGGAGGTCGTGGTAGCAATCAATTATCACTGGATCCAAACACTGAGCGACATAGCACGAACTCGAAAATATAAGTTATTACAATTAATAACCCATCATTTAATGATGTAGGAGGATTCTGGAGAAGGCACATGAACAATGACTCCATATATTCAAAATGGAGTGTGGGCGTAATATTGGAATGTTGGAATCAATAACTCAGGATTCAGTAAAAGAATTGCAATGAAACTTAATAAAGGAGGAGTCATGTATAAAAAAGAACTTGAGCGGTAGTCAAAGGAATATCAAACTGTATTCGTGCAAGCGCCATCTTGAAAATACTGTGTGAAAGGTTTGCGCTGTATAAGGCAAAAAAATCAGTGAATTCACATGCTCACTTTAATATTGTTGGTCTTAAATTCTAGAAGGAACCCAACCTGACTATTTCACCATGTTTATGAGCAGCCTAAAGTTCAAGAAGGAAAAGTCCAGCTGATGGTCTCACCATATTTATGAGCAGTCAACTGTAGGAATACTGTTTGATGGGTTCGCGGAGTGATGCCGGCGCTGCATGAATACGACCACGACGTCTAGGTGGGCGCAAGATTAATAGCTTCCTTACTACTGACATCATATCTCAGTCCTGTTGGCTTGGAGGAGGAATAAGAAAATGCGCAACGAAAAGAATGTGATCATCGTAGATATTTGAAAAGTCTGTTAGGTTATCTGGTTGGAACCTGGGTAGAAACCCAGAAAAACCGAAGATAGCGTTACAATGAGGCGTATTATGCAAGATGAGGAGTGAGGTAGTTTGGCATTGCTATCCTCTCAGTATAACAGTACTCACCGTATGAGAAGAACCTACAGTATTTACACGTTCCATTGTGCCTAGAACACCATTTATAGGCACCGTCTATACCTCAGTAGCTTCCATATAATCATAACTAGGGCCCGGAGATTGATGACATGTCATCTTTTTACTGAGCTGTCTAAAACAATGCTGAACAACACAGACACTCCGGACAGGCCACCCCGTCTTCAAATATGTCATTTTTATTTTGCATGTTTTTGCATTTTTTGCTATTTTTCCATTTTAAGAGCATTTTTTTAAAGTTTGGTAGATTTTTTTGGTCTTATTTTAGAGAAATCGGCTTTATAAGGTCATTTTCTCCCAATTTAGTCATGTCACTGCTTTATATGAGGGAGTTACGCCTCTCAGAGTTAAGAAGAAGCTAGTAGCTGGTACAAGATAATTTAAAATATTGAAATATTGATATCATTTCTTTAATCAATCGGGTGGAAACTAATATTAGCAACAATTGTGGCGAAATTGCTGCGATATTGGATCAAAACTGAAAAAAGTGCTGGACAAAAACACCTGGTATAAAACATTATGCAAAATCTCAGACATTCTTTCTGGTGAAAACTACTGCATGGATGGGATTGAGGAGGATTTAGCAGAAAACGGCCTTCCTCACTTCAAGTACGCTCCGATCACATCAGTTGATGTTGAACGCAGCTTTTCGAGATATAAAAACTTGTTGGCTGATAACGGCAGATCATTTACATTTGACAACATCAGAATGTCATTCGTAGTGCAGTGCAACATAGACTAAAGCGAACATAAACCTTTTGTTAAATGCCAGAAATCAATTTTGATTGACTTTTCAGTTTGAGCTTAAGATGTCTGAACAACATAATATCATTTTCTCCATTTTACAGTGCATTTTCCTAATTTTTAGGTCATTTTTTACAGTCATTTTTGAAAATTTAAAGTGCATTTTTTTAAACTATTTATGGCATCTACATCCGGGCCCTAATCATAATTTAATTTATTTATCGTATGATGAAAGGAGGAATATGTACAAAAATATATACAACAAGATACACATGATCTCATGTTTGTAAAATTAGAGTTCAATTTTAAGTTGTTGAATCCAATCGATGGCTTCTTGATTAAGCTGGTGGAGTTCTTGTATTGCCCCTTTGAATGCTCTGAGAGGACATTCAAAAGCTACGTGGTCCATAGTTTGCCGATCTTCTCCACAGTCACATTCAGGGGAGGACTTCCAGCCCCATTGATTCAGTATCGCTGCACACCTGCCTTGGCCCGTTCTTATCCGGTTCAGTGTGCACCATTCACGTCGAGGTAAACGAAAACCTGCAGGTCGTTCCCAAGGAGTCACAAGTAGATGATATTCATAATGATATTCCGATATTAGAGTTACTAGGGAACCTGTGCGAGAAATCACGCATGTTCAGTTACCACCCGCCCGGCTTTACTGTTATGCGGGCTTCTATAAATATTTGCGTTATTTGTTTAAACGCACCTTTTAAACAAATTGCCGATATGTATGATATCAGAGTGCGAGTAATTCTGTTTGCATATTATTTTCAATGCACAATGGGTTGTGTGCGCCTCATGTGTACAGACTACCCACCCGGCTCTATTGTTATGCGGGCTGGACGCGACACAGTTCCGTCAGGGGCTATCGTCTTGTTTATTTGTTTAAACACACTAATTATTCAAATAAATATATTTCCGTTGGCTTTTCCTGTACTATTAAGACGATTTGGAAGATTTTGGCACAAAACGCACCTTGTAATTCTTTCTGGTTCAGGAGCTTGAGTTTTTTGTTGGATGAACTTAGCGTATTATATTATAATACTGTAGATTTTTCTCTAGCTATTGGCAACAGACAACTGCAAATATAGTCTACATATATATTATCCTTCATTCATCGAGATGTGATAACCGTTCATAGAAAGGGTTATTCACCCTTTCTCCGTCACTTTAAACCATACCATTCACTGGAGAATATCCAATAGTCCATGACTATTTTAAGATGAAGTACAAAGAAACATAGTGATCTGACTAAATGTGTCAGCCAGCGGTGGCAAACCCATTTCACTTCATTATCAACTTAAGACCGTTTAATATTATAGTAATAATAATAATAATAATAATAATAATAATCGTATTTAGAAGGCGAAATTAAAAGACACTGTGTAGACAATAGAATACTATTACCGTCGGAATGTTCACCTCGGAGGTCATGTCAGGAGAACATGTCCTCGCGCTCATCAGCCAAGAGTGACCATCTCGTGGTGTAGCGGCTAGCATTCTTTGATATCAACCCCGAGGTTCCGGGTTCGATTCTCAGCTTTGCCAACAAATAAAATTCAGATCTAAGTGTTGGAACGGGGTGCACTCAGCCTCGTGAGGCAAAACTGAGAAGTGGTGTGTTCGATTCCCCTCGATTTTCCGTGGTTACCCATTTCTACTACAGGCAAATGCCCGGTTGGTTCGTAACTTGAATCCACGGCCACCTCCTCCTCAATCCTCACCTGAATTACAAACACACCATCACTATAACACAGGTTATCAGACACAAATTCTACTTACACCCAAGTACACGGGGATAAATGATTACTAGAGCTGGGATTTTTAGCCTACTTTTCACATTTTGCAAAAATGAGGAAAAAGTAGACTTAAGAGATCGATCCGCGAAAATGTGTGTCTGTCTGTCTGTCTGGCTGGCTGTGTGTGTGTCCCTCCCCCCCCCCCTATCAACTCCTAAACGGCTGCAGCAATCAAAACCAAATTTAGTATGAGTAAAGATGTGCACCGGAATAGCTCACGTCCATATTTGAAAATGATGTCGGTGCTACCAACTGCTAAAAAAACGCACTAGAAATTTGAGCTCCATGTTGGATATCTTGCAAGGTATGCATGGGAGCTATTCCAAAATTCGCACACATGTAGATAAGACTATTAAGTTTAATTTCCTGGAGGCCAACCATGACAGTGTTGCCAAAATAATTTTATGCCTTCTGATAGGTCCAATGTTTAAATGCAAATGACTTCTACACTATCAATTGGATTTCAACCAAATTTTGTATGTAATATCTGTACATAAACAGATATGACTGAGCGTATTCTTAAGAGCCACCAGGGCTGCCAACTGTTAATAATTGCTCTTTCTATTTTTCTTATCCAAATACCAATATATCAGAAAGTATGCAAGCCAACAGCTTTGAACTATGCACACGTATATTCTGACATTTTAGATTAATTTGGAGTAACTTATATACGTCAGTTCTACCAACATGATTATAAGCCTGCTGATAGTACCAATTTTTAAATACATGTAACTTCTATACTATCAGTTGGATTTCAACCAAATTTCGTATGTGCTATGTGTACCATAACAGATATGACTATAAGTATTGTTAAGAGCAATCAGGGCTGCCAACTGTTAATAAATGCTGTCTATATCTTTTTACCCTAATATCTATATATCAGAAAGTATGCAAGCCAACAGCTCTATACTTTGCACACGTATAGCACCTGACATTCTATATTAATTTGGAGTAATTAATACAAGGCAGTGCTGCCAACATGATTCTATGCCTGCTGAAATGTCCAATTTTAAAATACATGTAACTTCTATACTAACAAATGGATTTCATCCAAAATTGGCACAAGATATCATAATATTTCAGATTATTTCTGTCCAGCACACGCATGGTGTTGTTGGCAACATGCTTTTACGCGTGCTGATAGATCCAGTGTCTAACTGCATGTAACGTCCATTGGACTTCAACCAAATTTTGTATTCTGTACCTTAAGAGATGGAACTAAGAATATATTCAGTCACCAGGGCTGCCAACTGTGGTGCTCTATTAGGCTACATTATACCAGGTGTATTTTGAACTAATTAGGTATTTCGATATTACCAACTTAATTTCGTCATTATTCTAGATAGGTTCATATTCTGTAGAATAATCATTGGCATGAAAAGTAGGCTTTATAGTTCTTCACGGAACTTCTTGTTATCAAGTGGCATAATATGTACATAAATATGTAACAAAAAGCACCAAAATATGTAGCAAAATATGTAGATTGGGCAAAATATGTAATATCATATAATTAATATAAACTTACCATTTTGTCAGTTACAACACACTAAACACGCTTTATATTACATTTTGTAGCACAGTGAACAATTAAGTAATTTTCAATGTTCTTTGGAGTCCTTATATGAATATATCACACACATATTCAATAGAAACTTATTATTTTCATAACTCAAAGCACGCTTATTCATTAAATTTTGTAGCACAGTGAACTATTAAGTATATTTGGATGTTCTCTGGGGTCATAGAAAGGCGTTTGTCACTTAGGATGTTCTTATATGCAGAGAAAGATCTTTCAACATCACATGACGTAACTGGGGCAAATTTTAGGAGAGGAATTTTCGCTGGAGAAATGACCTCGGGAGGATCAACGTCATCTCCATTTAGAATTCGGCACACACTGTGAAATGTTGAATAACCAGGATTTCTCTTCAACACTTTTGCAATTTACTCAATACACTTGCGCCAGTTTCCCCATCCTACCATCCTCTCAAATACCTGTCACTCATAATTACCTTAATCCCCCTGTTGAGAGGACAGACAACAGACCCAAATTAAGTGAGAAACTTCAATTCAGCAATTTATTTCATATAAAAACTGGAAAACTCTGAAATATGTAATTTTATGTAATACTAGCTGAAGTACCCGTCATAAATAAATAAAATGTGAAAGTGACAGTTAAAACAGGGGATAGGCGAGGTGCTGCGCAGAGGGAGATTAAGGATGGAACATTTTGTCCAACTACACCGTTCGGCGTTGACCGTGTTTTATAGCACAAATTTAGGTTTTACTCGCTAACCGTTGGAGATACCTTTCGGATAGAAAATGTAATTTTAAACCTCGTATATGCCATCAAAAGTTTGCTATTTCTTAGCGTTCACTTTTTATTTGAAATGGAAATATGAAAGTTTGAAACCAAAGGGTGTAGTGACGTCACTAAAATGGTTGCAATCTTTAAATAGTGCAAAGTATTGAAATCAAAAGTAGCTTATATGTTAACCAGGTAAATCAGCTACTTCCATGTGAAATTCATGTAAGTCGGACCAGTGGTTCCTGCGTGATTGAGTAATACACAGATACACACCATCTCATTTTTAGCCTCGCTTCGCTCGCGTCATAGTCGTGTCATATTGTTATTCAATGACATGCAGGTCTAACCCCGTTAACACCTTTTTAGAACCTGAATATCCAAAAATCCCTCCTTAGTAGACTTTTTCGACACACAACAAACATATCCCCTTCTTCTAACTTTAATAGTTTTGATTGGTCGATGAGAGTGAACATCCAAAAACCCTTCCTTAGTGGACGTTTTTCTTCCAGAATTTCACCCCCTCCCCATAGGCCCCTTAAATTGGATTTATGAAAAAAAAAACGGTCGAACACCTACTTATTTTAATTATTTATTCATTTATTTATTTTTAAGCTGATTGAAACTCGGAGAAAATCAAACTCATCGCCTATGTCGTTTAAGAGATACACGCTCCGTTAGGAATCTTTCAACCCCCACTTTTCATCCCTTTCACCTCATAATATAAACCATTAGACATGTGTCAGCTTATTTTTAATGATTAGTATATATGCCAAGTATCCCTTCCCCTAATGAAACCACTCATGAGATATTTTTATTCAATGAAATGCACGTTTACCCCCCCTTAACACCTGTTTAGAACCTGAATATCCAAAACTCTTTCCTTAGTGGACGTTTTCGACATACAACGAACTTATCCCCAAAATTTCATGTTTCTAACTTCAATAATTTTGGCTGGGCAATGATGAGTGAGTGAGTCAGTCAGGACATTTTCTTTCATTTATTTTTGAGAATTTCACCCCTCGCCATGAACCCCTTAAATTGGATTTATGAAAAACACGGTCGAACACCTATTTACTTATTTAAAGCTGTTTTACCCCTGAGTTTGATGAGTGAGTAAGTGAGTCAATCAGTTAGGACACTTTTTTTTCCTGTTCCCCCCCCCCCCCCCAAATTTCACTCCTCCCCATGGGCCCCTTAAATTGGATTTTTGAAGAAATGGTCGAACACTTATTTACTTATTTTAAGCTGCTTTTTCCGCTGAATTTCAAACTTATCGCCTATGTTGAATAAGAGATACAGTACACGCTCCGTTAAGAATCCTTCAACCCCCAATTCTCTCCCCTTTCACCTCATAATATACACCATATCGATAAACCCTTAGACATATGTCTGCTTATTTTGAATGCTTAGTTTATATGCCGAATATCACATCCCAAAATGAAACAACTCGTGAGATATTGTTATTCAATGAAATGCAAGTTTAACCCCCTTAACACCCCTTCAGAACATGAATATCCAAAAATCCATCCTTAGTGGACTTTTTCTACATACAACGAACATATCCCCAAAATTTCAAGTTTATAACTGCAATAGGTTTGCTGGGGGATGTTGAGTGAATATCCAAAAATCCTTCCTTAGTGGACTTCTTTCCCCAGAATTTCATCCCTCCCCCATGAGCCCCTTAAATTGGATTTATGATAAAACGATCGAACACCAATTTACTACTTTTTCAATCTGATTTTTCTCCCTGAGATTCTTACTTTATATGCCTAGTATCCCATCCCAAAGGAAACCAATCGGGAGATATTGTTATTCAATTAAATGCAAGTCTACCCCCTTAACACCCCTTTAGAACCTGAATATCCAAAATTCCTTCCTTAGTGGACGTTTTCGACATACAACGAACATAGCCCCAAAATGTCATGTTTCTAACTTCAATATTTTTAGCTGGGGAATGATGAGTGAGTGAGTAAGTCAGGACATTTTCTTTCAATTATTTTTCAGAATTTCACCCCTCTCATGAACCCCTTAAATTGGATTTATGAAAAAAAAAGAAAACACAGTCGAACACCTATTTACTTATTTTTGAGCTGTTCTTCCCCCCTGAGTTTGATGAGTCAGTGAGTTAGGACACTTTCTTTCCTGTTTTTCCCCCCAGAATTTCACCCCTCTCCAAGGGCCCCTTTAATTGGATTTATGCAAAAACAGCCGAACACCTATTTACTTATATTTTAAGCTGTTTTTCCCGCCGAATTTAAAACTTCTCGCCTATGTCGTTTAAGAGATACACGCTCCGTTAAGAATCCCTCAACCCCCAATTTTCACCCCTTTCACCTCATAATGTACACCACATCGATAAACCTTTAGACATATGTCTGATTATTTTAATGATTAGCTTATATACCGAATATCACATCCCCAAAGAAACAACTCATGAGATATCGTTATTCAATGAAATGCACGTTTACCCCCGTAACACCTCTTTAAAACCCGAATAACAAAAATCATTCATTAGTTGACGTTTTCGACATACAGCGAACATATTCCCAAAATTTCAAGTTTCTAACTTTAATAGTTTTCGCTGGACGTGATGAGTGAGTGAGTCAGACAGGACATTTTCTTTCAATTATTTTTACCAGAATCTCACCCCTCCCCATGGGCCCCTTAAATTGGATTGATGAAAAAACGCTTGAACACCTATTAACTTATTTTTTAAGCTGCCTTTTCCCCCTGAGTTTGATGAGTTAGTGAGTTAGTCAGTCCGTTAGGACACTTTCTCTCCTTTCCCCCCCCAGAATTTCACCCCACCCCATTGGCTCCTTAAATTAATTTATGATAAAACGGTGGAACACCGAATTACTTATTTTTTAAGCTGATATTTTTTCGCTGAGTTTCAAATTTCTCGCCTATGTCGTTTAGGAGATAGGCCTACACCCTTCGTTAGGAATCCTTCAACCCGCAATTTTCACCCCTCCCTTAGTGTATGGTTTTGACATACAACGAACATATCCCGAAAATGACATGTTTCCAACTTCAATATTTTTGGCCGGGCGATGATGAGTGAGTGAGTGAGTCAGGACATTTTCTTTCAATTTTTCTTCATCAGAATTTCACCCCTCCGGATGAACCCCTTAAATTTTATTTATCAAAAAAACTGTCGAACACATATATACTTATTTTTAAGCAGTTTTTCCCCCTGAGTTTGAAGAGCGAGTGAGTCAATCGATTAGGACACTTTCTTTCCTGTTTTTTTTACCCAGAATTTCACCCCTCCCCATGGGCCCCTTAAATTGGATTTATGAAAAAACGGTCAAACACCTATTTACTTATTTTTTATGCTGATTTTATCCGCTGAGTTTCAAACTCCTCGCCTATGTCGTTTAAGAAATACAGGCTCCGTTAGGAATCTTTCAACCCCCACTTTTCACCCCTTTCACCTCATAATATACACCACATCGAAAAACCCTCAGACACGTGTCTTCTTATTTTAATGATGAGTTTATATGCCGAGTATCACATCCCCCAATGAAACCAAACGGGAGATATTGCTATTCAATGAAATGCAGGTCTACCCCCTTAACACCCCTTTAGAACCTGAATATCCAAAAATCCTTTCTTAGTGGGCGTTTGCTGCCCTTGAGGAAGCTGCACACTAAATTTCATCCCAATCCGTTAGGTGGTTTATGAGATTTCGTGATGAATGTGTGAGTGAGTGAATGAGTGGTATTTGACAAATATCTAGTAGATAGTGTCAAGTCTTTGTTATGCTATACTCGGTAGACAGTGCTGTGTGAGCAGTTGAGTAACTAACGGGATTTCAAGTAAAGATCCTCATTTTCTACACCGGTAGTGCAGAGCGCAACTCGAATCCAGTCGGCCGTGTCTCGACTTGAGCTATGTTGCCATGGAAACTATCTGCCTTGCCATTCCTTCATGAGTATATTTTATGATTTGATTAGCCTGTGCTTGAGTGCAAAAGGGCCGAAATCAGAAGAATGAGAAAGACGATCGAAAATGCATGTAGCCAGCGGTTCCTTCCGGGTCCTAAACTATGTGTATGCAAAATTTGGTTGAGATTGGTGGAACGGCTTGGATTTGTATACGGAACCAACCCACCCACATACATACAGACTTTCACTTTTATATATAAGAAGAAGATAGCTCTTCTTGCGCGTATCAATGCGAGGAGCAATGTTCGTGGTTTCCTCTTCAAAGAAGTGGGAACCGAACCCCATGTTTTAAGGCCCTAAAACGAACGGTTTTCGAGATATTGACAGAAAAATATCCCCGGTCTGGGAAATTTCAGCGGTTGCCATAGTAACGTTGATCTGTTTCTCAGAGGGAACACAGTTATTTGGGAATATCTCCGAAACCGTTCATTTTAGGAACTTAAAAAAGTGTCTTTCGGGGTCCTTACAGGACCTCCGAGTATTGTTTCTCGTATCTGGCGGCTTAAAATGAGCTAAATCCGACCTTTGTACCGACTGTCCTTGCTCAGTGCCAAGGGGCCGAAAAAAGTCACTTACTCATTGAATTTTCAAAAACAGTTTCTTAGTGGCCCTCTATATACTCGGATCAACCAACATGCACAATTTCAGCTTTCTAGGTCTAGTGGTTTGAGCCCTGCGTCGATGAGTCAATTTTGGATGGTCAATGCCAAAGGGCCGAAAAAAGTCACTTACAAATTGAATTTTCAAAAACCGTTTCTTAGTGAGCCTCTACATACTTGGATCAACCAACATGCAAAATTTCAGCTTTCTAGGTCTAGTGGTTTGAGCCCTGCGGTGATGAGTCAATTTTGGATTATATATATTAGATGAAACTTTCCAAGTCGATTTGCTCGTAGAAATATGGAATATAGCTCTTCTTGCGCATATCAATGCGAGGAGCAATGTTCGTGGTTTCCACTTCAAAGAAGTGGGAACCGAACCCCGCGTTTTAAGGCCCTAAAACGAACGGTTTTCGAGATATTGCCAGAAAACTATCCCCGGTCTGGAAAATTTCAGCGGTTGCCATAGTAACGTTGATCTGTTTCTCAGAGGGAACACAGTTATTTGGGAATATCTCCGAAACCGTTCATTTTAGGAACTTAAAAAGTGTGTTTCGGGGTCCTTACAGGACCTCCGAGTATTGTTTCTCGTATCTGGCGGCTTAAAATGAGCTAAATCCGACCTTTGTACCGACTGTCCTTGCTCAGTGCGAAAGGGCCGAAAAAAGTCACTTACAAATGGAATTTTCAAAAACTGTTTCTTAGTGGGCCACTATATACTCGGATCAACCAACATGCAAAATTTCAGCTTTCTAGGTCTAGTGGTTTGAGCCCTGCGTCGATGAGTCAATTTTGGATGGTCAATGCCAAAAGGGCCGAAAAAAGTCACTTACAAATTGAATTTTCAAAAACCGTTTCTCAGTGAGCCTCTACATACTCGGATCAACCAACATGCAAAATTTCAGCTTTCTAGGTGTAGTGGTTTGAGCCCTGCGGTGATGAGTCAATTTTGGATTATATATAATAGATTACTAAGAATATGTAGAATACCCACAAATAAGAAAAAATGTGTAAAATATGTAATTACATAGAAATTCCAGCTCTAATGATTACGATGTCCAAGCCCCTCAAATGAAATAACAAGAGTACTTTGTCTTCAGTTGATCGTTATGTCTCTCTATAAGCTAGTCGAGTTCGATTTCACAGAACAAATGGAAGTACAACTCGATATTTAAATATACAATATCTGAATATCGATTGCATTGAATCGAGATGACAAGCAAGACAGCAATAACCAAGAAATTAGGCTATTTGCTCCCTTAAGCACTTGTCTAATATTAATTTCGTCCACAGGTTAGTGTAAAACTGAATTATCGTCGGCATATTGTAAGCATGACGTCACACTATTATTTCAACTGGAGAATGAGTCTCATTAAACACACCCGGATGCTGTAAAACCTCCATGGAAAATCAATCCACTGGTCTTGGCACTCTTGTGTTACCGATCCACGATCTGTTCAAAGGCACGTCTCTTTGTGACAGGACGTCGATCAAGGTGAAGAGGTGATGTCAAATAAACCAATGGGCCGTAAAAAAAAAACAAATAGGTTTATGAGATCGCCAAAGTAGCCTATGTCAAGTTCGTGTGTGGTCAGGCATTAAAACAAGGCAGGGAATGTGTCCACCGGAATCAAACAGAATAGTCCCTCGTGAATACAAATTCATTACCCAATTTCTAGTAGGCGACATTCTGTGCGCACAATAAAGCAATGGAGTTATTGGAGTTGAAGTGTTTTACCTCCTGGGTGGCATGGTTAAAATGGCCTCCGCTAGGTGTTAATGTTCGTACTGGATATCGTGTGAGGAGAAATACACTTTCATTGATAGGCTGTTACTTCATTGCGTTTGGCCTCACATTATATGACTAATAACCTATTAACTGTGATGTAGTTAATTTTCTAATATTACTAATTACACGGAGTGTTCTGAAAATATGAGTATCCTATGACAGAAGGAGCCAAACATGGTAATATGACGGTTTTCCTTGGCTGGGGATCTACATCAGTGGTTCTGAACCCGTAGAAGACTGAGAACCACTCAGCCTGAAATGTATTCATGTACAGACTCTCCCCACCACACCCCATATCAGTTGTCACCCCTTCTCAGTGCCGTCCCCATAATACAATTCTAAGGTGATTATGTAAAACAGATTGTAGATAACATTATTACTAGTAATTAGTGTACAGTACAACTTAATTACATATTTTGTATAAATCTAAATATTATATTTAATAAGTATGCAGGCATTCTCAACCTTTTTGAGACTGTTAGCACCACTCTCATGCCGTACCAAGTACACGAGCACCATTAAATCAGATATAACAATAATAATAATAATAATAAGGTTAAAGATTGACGAACAAAATCTTAACTTACTTTCTGGGTAAGATAACCAAGGGAGCGTGGTTCACAGAGGTAGAAAAGGATTTAAGAGAAGTAGGGATTATATACAACGATATTCAGATGCGTACGCCCCTTAGGATGAAACTAAAGGAGCACCCGAGTTTCCAGGAAAAGCCTACACTAACAACAGGCTAGATGAGGACTGAAGCAGCAGCATCGAGAACTGATCAGGAGGCAATGGCACAAGTCAGGACAGCTTTTTCTCCGGGTACTCCGGTTTTCCCTGTCAAACTTTAATTCCAGCAACACTCTTCACTATCAATTCATTTCATCTGTCATTCATTTAATCATTGCCCCAGAGGAGTGCGTCAGGCCTCTGCAGCCGGCACAGTTCATATCCGCGCCGCAAGATGGGATTTTTCATGATAACAAGTGTCATATAGCAGTGATGTGAACTTAATACAGTGTGTCCGCAAAGTCTCTCCGCAATGCGTGTCTCGCCTTGTGGGACGTGTTGGGTTGGCAGTACATTCATTTTATGTTGTCACAAGGAAAACAATTACATTAATTTATGTAATGCAATTATATATACGGTCTCCCAACTATCACACTGTGCTCCGTTAAGTTTCCACCAGCACGGAAAACGTCTTCCACTAAAAACACACGCTCTTCAGTAGTAGACTAAGCATTCCCACTAGACTCAGCTTACACAAGAACTTGACAAGAACACAACTTACAGTGTCAACACTGTCACGCACAGGCGCTCACTGTCGGTAATAATGAACTGGTATTCCCACCCTACCACTCCAGTTGAAGGTCAACACGGAACAAGTGCATGCTTATGCCATCCGCTGCGGCAGACTTTGCGTATACATCGACAAGAATGTGCTGCCAACCTAACACGTTCCGCAAGGCAAGACCCGCGTACCTCGCCGCTGCGGAGAGACTTTGTGGACGCTCCGTATAATCATATATAATAGCTTCCTTATTGTCGATTTAATCTAAACAAATGCCAATTAGTATTTAATAATAATAATTAAATAATATACATTAATTTATAAATTGTAGCAGTACATCTTCCGCGATGTTGTTATAAGGAACTAAAGTAATTACGAGCAAAGCTTTATTGTTAACCCTCCGTCAGGCGCAACCTAAATAATAACACAACTAATCTGTCAGATTAACCATTGAAATGTATGTTTATTTGCATTATATCGCCTAATAACAGTACACTACTAGAATTTGGCATCTCATTTAACTGATGTATTTTTTAGCCTATTTTCAATTTTGAAAAAATAGGCTTATGAGATCACCTTTTGTCCGTGTGTGTGTGCGCGTGTGTGTATGTGTGCCCCCCCCCCCTAATAACTTTTGAACGGCTGGAGCGATTTCAATGGAACTCTGTAAGTTTATAGCACTATTCCGGACGACCCCGACCGTGCCCTTCAAATTTTGTTACGTCTCACCAATCCAACATGGCGGCTGTGCGAAATATCTCACCAGCATTCAATATCTCCGAAACCACTCCCGATATCACCCTGGAATTTTTTACAGTGATAAAGGGAACTACTAGAAGTTCACCTATGTGACTTTTGAAAAACTGGTAACTACAAAACCAACATGGCGGCCACGCGAATTTGCGACTTTTAAATAGACGTTTCTCGCGATTTAACCAACCAAACGCAATAAAACTTGGTACAGTATATGTCTATGTACATTGTAATGCACCGACATCTATCTTCGTTCAATTGTTTACATAACCACAAGATGGCAGCTGTGCGAAATTTTAAAATCTCCTAATCATGCGATTGAAGTTTGAATGCTACACGTACACAATAATCTTCATGTAACAGTACATAACTCTAGGACCTACCTATATAAAATCCAACATGGCGACCATCCGAAATATTTAGTCGGTTCTTAATATCTACGAATCTATTACAGCAATCAAACTGAAATTTTGTATGTTTATTTATTTATTTGTTGACGGTACACAACAGGGCTCAGTGTGCGCCCCAATAACAGTGCACCTACACAGTAAAATTCACTTTCTGATATTTCTACATTAAGTATTAATATCTAAATATAATTATTAAAACTAGATGTTGATAATGGCAATTAACATGAGTAGAATATATGAAAATAGGCTGTATAGTTCTTCACGGAACTACTTGTTTAGCTTGAAGAAAGGAAAATATCCAGTTAAAATTATAAAAATTATAAAATTCTCATTTTTTACTAAAATCAAAAAACTAAATACTGTAGGCTACATGTAATGAACAGACTCAAATTCTGCAATCATATTACATTTAACTTTTCTACTGAATTATAAACAAGCTACAGATTGAATTAACTAAAAAAAAGGAATACATTTTTTAAACAAGTTTAGTGAAGGAAAATTAGAGAAACATTGAAATCAAGAATACTTACGCGATTGGGCGCATGTAATCTCCTGAATGAATCGGCTCACCACTGAGTCCTGCAACAATGACGACCTGATCCTCACGTAACTGGCGCGGAGAGCGGAAGCTATTGTGACGCGCACACCGTTCATGAAAAAACCCAAGCCTAGGAGGGAAAACGTACTTCCTCTTAATCTCACAGATTAGGAGCGCCCGACGGAGGGTTAATATTATTTCACTTGAGTTTTTAAATAAAAACCTGGAAGAAATTAATTATAATTATAAGTACAATATGATAAAATTATTATGCTAGAAAATAGAATTTTCAATGATGAGAGAAATTTCATTCTGGTCTGAGGGATGGAACAAGCCACTTAGCCTCGTAGGGCAAACATGAGAAGAGGCGGGTTTGATTCCCACCTCAGCCATCCTGGAAGTGGTTTTCCCTGATTTCCCATTTCTACTCCAGGACAATGGTTCCAAAATTATGGTCACGGCTGCCTCCTTCCCAATCCTCATCTGAATTACAACTACAGTACGCATACCAATACAGCTATCTCAATAACACAGTTTTATCAGACAAATTCACACACACCCAAGTACACGTGGCTACGTGAAGACGTTGTCGCAAAGCTTTAAGAACAACAACTAATTTTGTCTTGAATAGTTGATATCACTACCCATGAATTTCCGGACTTTTCGGGTGGTTGAAATCAGCAACAACTTGTACATACAGTAGGGATGTCACTCAGGGGCCACACCTTTGCACGAGACGATGATGGGAATAGTTCCACATATCATTGTCGCTTGATCGGTTCCACCAACTCACTGCACTAGATCATTTTCTCGACGTGCTCCTCTTTTCACATTTATTTATTTATTTGGTTGGAAATTGCAATATCGATCAAGGTTACATGGTTGGACTCCACCACTTGGGACATGAGCCCGAACTTTCAGAACTGTTGAAGAGGGAGTTCTCTCACTCGAGGGATGAGCCTTTAGGGCGGGCCAAACGACCAAGTCTTATAATAATTGGGTGCACGACACAGGCTCCCGATAAACCAGAGTCATTGCCTGTGGGCATTTTGATATCCCTCTCCCCTATGATCAATTAATGGGCGGAAACCCAACTTCTAACTAATAATGATACTTAACTTGCCATATGATTACGAAGAAAATGGTCCTAAACAGCCTCAGAAATGACATTTCAACGAATCCTTTACCTCTTATTTCTGTAATTCATGGTTTCGAAAACGTTTTACAGCTGTAAAAAAGCAGGCAGACTTCGAGTAACGTTAACATATCAAAATCTTACATTCATAAGGTAATATAATTATGAGCAATAGCCCGTACTTTTTAAGTGACTTAGAGAGATTCTTTTTGATATATTTAGCACCTCGTAAACACGCTTTCAATTTCCGTTGCATTCATTTATTCATTAATACATTAGTTGTTGTATGGTAGCGAGAGCTTGGTAGATTCACGATATCTGATACGTAAGCTAGAGGTAACTGATATGAGGGTAGCACGAATAATTGCTGGGACAAATAGATGGGAGCAATGGCAGGAAGGTACTCGTAATAAAGATAAAGGCTAAGTTAGACATGAACACGCTAGATGAAGCTGTTCGTAGGAGTCGACTAAGTTGGCGCGTCATGTGAAGAGAATGGGGGAGGAGAGATTACCTAAAAGAGGTTAATGAGTTCGGTTGTAGAGGGTAAGAGAAGCAGAGGTAGACCTAGAAGGATACATTCAGGTTTGAATGATTTCAAAGTGAGAGGTGTTGAAGCAGAGGAGACCGCGGTGCTAATTGCTAATAGGGGATCTTGGAGGCAATTTGTTAAAAAACAGAGGTTTGTAGACTGGACTGGACGCAAAAAGGCAAATCAGTCTCAATGAAAATGTATGTATTTCATGCATTCATTCTTCATTCATTAGGTCGTTAGTTCATTCAGTGGTTCATTAGTTTATTCATTCATTCATTAGATTATGCATTCATTAGTTCATTGGTTTATTTGTTTATTAGTTCGTTAGTTCATTCACTATTTTTTTCATTAGATTATTCATTCATTAGTTTATTCATTCATCCATTAGTTCATTCAATCATTAGTTAGGCTAATTAATTAATTAATTCATTCATTCATTAGTTCATTCAATCATGAGTTAGACTAATTAATTCATTCATTAGTTCAATCATTAATTCATTCATTCATTAGTTCATTCAAACATTAGTTAGGCTAATTCATTCATTCATTAGTTTATTCAATCATTCATTAATTCGTGCATTCATTAATTCATTCATTTTTAATTAATTACTTCATTTATCGTTCGTTTGTTCATAAGTTGCTTCATTCAATCATTAATTCATTCTTTCGTTTGTTCAATATATCATTTGTTTTCTTTATTGACTGGTAGGCCTATCTTCAGCAAGCCTCTGAGTTAAAGAGACACCTTCATGCTCCGCTATTAGTATTATAAGTATGGCCACACCTCTCAACATGGAACATTGAGTCTACATCTGATCCTCTCATTGCCCTTCACCTCCATTCGCGTCACGTGAACCTCCGTGCAATCCGGCTCGGACGAAGAGTCTCATCAAACATAAACGTCATTGCGTGTACTATCCTGCCATATTCTCAGCAAACATTCCCTCTGTCTCGGGGTGCGTACTGTAAATCTGGTTTGATTTCAGGCTGAGCCAAGAAATTTCATTCAGGTCTGAGGGCTGGATCGAGGTATATTCAACTTCGTTGGTCGTTAGGGCGTGCAAGTGAAAAGTAATTTCGGTTTTGAAATCACTTTTCCTACTTTTGCCGATGATATGTTTCTTCAAGTGGGCGGAAATATTCTTTTATTTATTTATTTATTTATTTATTTATTTATTTATTTATTTATTTATTTATTTATTTTCGTCTTGGCATTCTATGGACCACACTTGACAGTATTTACATTATGTTTTACCTTCTCTGCCAGTATCTTCTCATCCTTTCTCCTACTTCCCTCTTCTGTTCTTCTGTGTAGGTTCTTTTCTTCGTCACTGACTTCTCCCCCGTCTCCTGGAAACCTCTGTACTCCTTAATTAGTCTTCTACATTTCTCCCTATCTGCTATGGCGTCTTCTTGTACCCATTATTCCTTTATTAATATTATTACTAGCGTACCCGTGCGAGAACTATGGTATAATGGGTTGTGTGGGTCCCATGTGTACAGAATACCCGCCTGGCCTTAGTGTTATGCGGGCTGTACGGAATGCCAGGGGCTATCGTCTTGTTTATTTGTTTAAAAGCACTCGATAGACAAATAAATATATTTCCGTTGACTTTTCAAGAAGTGCAAGATTTTTCCTTTACTATTGAGACGATTTGGAAGATTTTGGTATAAACCACACCTTCTAACTCCCTCTGGTTTAGGAGCTTGAGTTTTCTGAAACATACACCTTAGCGTATTATACAATAAGATTATTATTAATATTATTAATAATGATAATAAAGTAGTAGTAGTCGTAGCAGTAGCTGTTACTCTAATGATTGCATTTGCTGTTTATATCAAATGTTA
The DNA here is from genome assembly GCA_946902985.2 of Meconema thalassinum. Lineage (NCBI taxonomy): Eukaryota > Metazoa > Arthropoda > Insecta > Orthoptera > Tettigoniidae > Meconema > Meconema thalassinum. Next base: position 628,049,252 of record OX336390.1, on the reverse strand, counting down.
GGTGAATGGCACCAGAAACAAACAATGCAGAAGACACTACCGTACAAATGGTCTGCCTCGTGGGGAAGTGTCTAGCAATCTTGGCTGTCAGCCCTGAAGACCAGGTTCAGCTCCAGGATTTACCGAAAAAATATAATTATACATATAGTCTCATGTAGGCAAGAATGACGATAGAGTTGAATCGATTTAATCAATCGATAAAGAATATTTTCAAGCACTAAAACTGAAAAAGTACAGATTTCTACTGTACTGCAGTTAGCCCATGCCACTGTTGCAGCAACCGAGTGACATTATCTCTTATAGTATTCAAAAGTAGTCTGAACGACTACTTGTAGTGCAGACTAAAGGGGAATACGTAATCTAGTTGTTAATTCATTTTAGGGATTTGGGGTATCTTGATCAGCAGCCCCGTACACTTCCATGTGCGTTTAATTTGTCTGATAAGCTGTACAGTATTTCTGTGATGACTGTATTACTGTAGTGTAACTGTAACTATTAAGGTCGTGAATCGGGTAGGTGCCCCGGGACTTGAAATAAGGTTTTATACTGGCATTAGTCTGGAGTGAGTGTGAGAAACCCAGGAAACAACCACACTCAGGATAGCAACTATAGGCGGCGGGATTCGAAACTTCGTTCTTTGGAAATGCTTCAGCCACCCATTGTGGTCACGGTGAGCGATTTAAAGCATACGGCTACGCCGCAGGGTGATAATATAGTGTTTGGGGCTGAAAGGCGACCGTATGGTTGCGTTACTTCTTGGCTGGGGAACTAAAAACTGTGATCATGATGGTTAATAATTATAATAATAGTAATACGCCTATTTAAAAATATATAAAAACTAATAATTATAAACAAAAGTAGTCTACGTACATAATTAGTTGCACAGTCAAAGATTGAGATTGTTCGATTGTAACAGCAGGGCCAGCAGCTTATTTAGCAATAACGTTTAGTGGGTTGCCTACTTGCTGGGCTGTGTAATGACGACTTTGTCGCCCTGTTGCGTTGTACGAGTATTTTACATTTCTGACTGTGAATATCCCAAATGCTTGTTCGTCGTTCTCTACAATTATTGTTTTGTATTTAGATAGCTTAAGGCAACTCGAAGGGGTACGCACTGACAAATCTTGTGACACTCCTTAATCACTCTCAAATGTTTAAAACTGCACGCAACGTGATCCGGGTTTCAGTAAGTGAACTCGTTTCGTCAGACATCTGGTCCAATGAGTATATTATTTCAATTAACAAGTCCAGCTTCCTTGTCTCGGAGCACATATTGGGACTTCTAACTATAAGGCTAAGGATTCAATTCTAGATTCTGCCTAGAATTTAAAATCTGGAACGGGATCCACTCAAACTTGTAAGAACAATTGTAGAGAACGACGAACAAGCATTTGGGATATTCACAGTCAGAAATGAAAAATACTCGTACAACGCAACAGGGCGACAAAGTCGTCATTACACAGCCCAGCAAGTAGGCAACCCACTAATCGTCTTGGAATTAATTCCTCTCCAAGTTCATCTCGTGGTGTAGTGGCTAGTATTCTTGGCTGTCACCCTGAGAGGCAAGTTCGATTCTTGGCTCCGCCAACAAATTGAAATCTGGTCAGAAGGCTGGAAGGGGTACGCTTAGCCTCGTGAGGCAGAACTAAGGAAGGTGTGTTCGATTCTCACCTCAGTCATTCTAGAAGTGATTTTCCATGGTTTTCCAATAATTCACCAGACAACTTTTGGGGTGGTTCCTAACTTAAGATCACTTCTTCCAAACCCCAGCCTCAATTGCAATTACACACACTATTACAGCCATAACACTGACACAGGTTATCAGAACCGCCTCGTGGTGTAGTGGCTGGTATTCTTGGCTGTCGTCCAAGAGGCCAAGGTTCGATTCGTGGCTATGCCAAGAAATTTAATTCTGGTCTGACGGCTCAGCCCCGTGAGGCATACGTGAGAAACATTGGATTTGATTCCTGCTTCACCCATCCTGGAAGTTGTTTTCCGTAGTTTCCCCACATCTATTACAAGAGAATGCCGGGATGGTTTCTAACTTAAGGCCACGGTCGCCTCCTTCCCAATCCTCACCTGAATTACAAATACATACACTAATATAGCCATCACAATAACTCAGTTTATCAGACAAAATTGCACACACCCAAGTATATGGGGCTAAATAACCGTAATGTCCAAGCCCCTCAAAAGAAACAACAACAACAACAACAGGTTATCAGACTGATTCCACACACACGCAATTACTCGGCACTCCATAACCATGTTGACGCAAAGCACCTATACGAATCAACAACAACAAATTCCAGCATATATATTTCAGAAGTGGCTTTTTTTGGTGGTGGGAAATGAAAACAACTGTACACCTTAACTCTTACTGTTTTTATTTCTATCTGGTTGGCCAAACTGCAGTAAGAGCAGCCTTCCACGGCACGGTCCGCGCTCCCAAAGATCAAGAAAATGTGCTCATATACTCATAGTTAGGGCCCTGCACGGATAAACAAAACGTTATCCGCATCCGCCCCGCATCCGCACAACTAGTATCCGCACAACTAGTATCCGCACAACTAGTATCCGCACAACTAGTATCCGCACAACTAGTATCCGCACGACTAGTAACCGCACAACTAGTATCCGCACAACTAGTATCCGCACAACTAGTATCCGCACGACTAGTAACCGCACAACTAGTATCCGCACAACTAGTATCCGCACGACTAGTAACCGCACAACTAGTATCCGCACAACTAGTATCCGCACAACTAGTATCCGCACGACTAGTATCCGCACAACTAGTATCCGCACAACTAGTATCCGCACGACTAGTATCCGCACAACTAGTATCCACACAACTAGTATCCGCACGACTAGTATCCGCACAACTAGTATCCGCACGACTAGTATCTGCACGACTAGTATCCGCACAACTAGTATCCGCACGACTAGTATCCGCACAACTAGTATCCACACAACTAGTATCCGCACAACTAGTATCCGCACAACTAGTATCCGCACGACTAGTATCTGCACGACTAGTATCCGCACAACTAGTATCCGCACGACTAGTATCCGCACAACTAGTATCCGCACGACTAGTATCCGCACGACTAGTATCCGCACAACTAGTATCCGCACAACTAGTATCCGCACGACTAGTATCCACACAACTAGTATCCGCACGACTAGTATCCGCACGACTAGTATCCGCACGACTAGTATCCGCACAACTAGTATCCGCACAACTAGTATCCGCACGACTAGTATCCGCACGACTAGTATCTGCACGACTAGTATCCGCACAACTAGTATCCGCACGACTAGTATCCGCACAACTAGTATCCGCACGACTAGTATCCGCACGACTAGTATCCGCACAACTAGTATCCGCACAACTAGTATCCGCACGACTAGTATCCGCACCTGCATGTTTGTTATTCGAATCTTCTGGCATTACAATAATATGTTTAATTAGATAAAGCATTAAAGCAACACATTTAAACATTTGAGAAGAAAGTCGTTCCCTTAGGCTTTGTATGTCATGTGCTATGTTTAAAATGAATGTTATACAGCCAGAATTGCAACTCCTTTCAGTTCGGAGTGATAATTGTGCTTCATCATCATTTATTGTACATATCAGGCCATTAAGGCTCATGATCTCAAGATTAACGGTCACGTTAAACTACAAGCTTCCTTTTCCATTAAGGCCCATGAGAGAAAACAAAGGAACATAACAAACACATCACATACGGTATACAACATTACAAACCAAACATTCCCTTAATCAATCCATTGTCGTCAACCATATTTGATCCGTCCGATATTTTCTTTTGCCTTTTTCTTTGATCATGTAATTTAAGACTGGTAGGTTATCAGCCTTCCGAGCCCGAGCTCAGTGATGGAGCTGCCATCTAAGGTGCTGAGCCACCCGGTTTGTTATCAAAGTGACCTTCTTCTAGGCGAGTTGCCTTCTCCACGGCTCATAGAGTCTCACCTACCCTTACCCATACCTATTGGTCCGCGTATATATATATAAAATTGATATTAATTCAAAAGGTAGGGATTGTGCTTAATGACATAATTAGAATCAGATGCGTAAATCACCATCTTACATTTGTCATGAGAAAAACATAACGGAAAAGTGCCTAACATCCGGGTCCTAATAATGATATTCAACAAGTTCGGATTGTATTCTAAAAACTATCCGCAAATTTACTCCAAACATTGTCCGCATGCGGAAAATGTTTGCGGATATCCGCGGGTTATCTGCGTATATCCGCATCCGCACATAGCTCTACATATAGTACACACACACCCAAGTACGAGGACCTGACAATCACGATGTTCTAAGCATCTTGTAGACAGCATGTAGGGGTGGAGAGGAGATCACGTGCCATTACGCTGGAGGAAGCAATTGGTCCGCAACAAGCGCTAGGCTTTTTTATGTTGTTTATTTATGAACCACGGCTGCTGTGTAAATGATCCTTTGTACTGGTACAGCTGCTGAGAGAGGGTTGCATGCACTTGTTCCTTGCTCTGGTCTTCTTTAAACATTCCCATTTGTGGCTTCCATCGTGTTGTCTACATTGAGAATTAGAATGCCATGACGCGTGCAATTGAGCTAATTCACACGACATTCAACCCTTTAGGCAAGGGTTAACATGATCGCACTGTATTGTAGCCACCGTTAGGCTGAATTCCACAAACTGGAGTTATTTCACGATCGCTGTCATGGATAGGCTTACACATATTACGCCGTGTGGGAGCTTATACGGATATAACATTATCAATGCACACAGCCGAAAGCCACTATGCTCATCATTGCGGTCGTGACAATATTAAATTAATGGATCTCGAATTGCATTGGCAATCTGGGCGACTGAAGAGTAAGTCTTCTTACACTGACTGTTTAAAAAAAACACTTGCCCTTATTTCATCATTATTATTAACAAATAATTCTGTGTAGAACCAAATATCTTATTTTCATAAATCCTACAGGTCTTTTCAATTAAAAACTCCCTGGCTATTAAACGGATTTTCCATGTAATAATAATAATGTAATATCGTATGGCTCGGGTGCCGGGTGCAAGCTTTGTTATTTGACACCCAGAGGGTAGCTTGCATGTCGAAATTAGTTGTTCCTTGAAGAACTATAAAAGTCAAGGAGGTTAGATATCTAAGCTCCTTCAACACTATAGCGCTTTCTAGTAGAGAAATAAGGAACTTTGTGTTGTTTGCCACTATGAACACGGCCTACTCAATTCAAATGTGTTATTTGACATGCCAACATCGAATGACATACTTGTCGTAATTTTTGCCGCCTTTCAAAAATCACTTACCACGGCCAGGAGTGAACCTGTAAGCTTGGGGTTAGTAGACCGATACGTTAACCACTCACCCACCGTGGTAAGCATTTTCCATGTTATAGCTTTTGATACACGACCTATGTCTCCACCAACACCATTACATTGAGAAAGTATGTGCTAGAGTAGTCTAAACGAATCTATGAAGTGGGGAGGAAGACTGTTTTTGGTTGATAGGATCATCATTTCTAAGGTTTTGCAACATTAAAATAAATAGTTATTTTCGGTACCTTAATATTTATCAGTAATAATTACCACAGTTACTAAGTTTCTGACAGCTTTTCTAGCATTTTGTTTGTTGGAGGGCAGGGACTGTCTGTGGGTGTCACTGCAGGTTTGGTAGTGTTTTGTAGAGCTATTTGTCTTGCTTATTTGGATCTGATGATGGTCACTTGACGAGAAAAACATGTTCACCTTTAGTTTTCTTCTTCTTCAACAATATATATGAATCTTAATCACATGTAATTTATTTCCGGTTAATTTCACTTATTCCAGTATTTGGAATAATGTTTGTATTGACCGACTGAAAGTTACAATATTAATAATTAATTCATTGGTACAGTGCGTAGATAATGAGAATTTGCTGATACTCCCACATTTCAAACCTCTCCATAGCTATTTCTTCTATCAGTCTGTTTGGTGGTCCAATTCTCAGTGGCCTATTTGATGTAAGGGAAGATGAAGTAATTAACCGGTCGAAGATTCGTACTTTATGAAACAGTCTGCTAGTCTTTCCATATTCGAGTTAGTTTTGTGGTGACTGATTTTTCCAGAGCCTTTCTTCTGACTTGATAGGAGCATCCAACGACTTGGAAGCCTGCCACAATCCTCCACACATTTGGCTGATCCTTCACCCGTATGTATATTATCAAGACTGTTTTCATATCCATTGAAACTTCCCTATTCATTTTAACTAGTTCCTGCATGATGTCACCAAAGATGGTTGTATCATCCGCGTAACTCAGATTATATAGTCTTCCTCCCTCAATAAAGATTCCTGTCTCTCCGATCCCTCAAAGTATTAGGTTTAAATTTTTCCTCACTCATTCTAGATTACTTACTCGACTTATTTCCATTCTCTCCTTGCGGAGCGTAGGTCATCCCAGAATGATTTCCATCGGGCTCTGTTCGCTGCCAAGTACTTCACTTCTCTCCAAGTCTTTCCAGCTTTCCTGACCTCCTCTTCAATGGTGCGTTTCCAGCTGTTCCTTTTTCTTCCTCGTTTCCAAGCCCCTTGAGGATTCCAGTTCAGAGCTCCCTTTTCTACTGAATCATTCTGTTTCCGCAGAGTATGCCCAATCCATCCCCATTTCCTCCGTTTAATTTGGACTTCTATAGCCCTTTGCCACAGCTCTTCGTTTGGGATTATATCTGGCCGTCGTATACCCAGGATTTGATGCAGAGAACGATTGATGAATACTTGAAGTTGGTGTCTAATAGGATTGGTAACTTTCCATGTTTCACACACATACAATAGGACAGCTATTAAAAAGTCTGATTTTCGTCTTCCTGGATATGTTATGGTTTCTCCAGACTGGATAGATCTGTACAAAACCACAATTTGCTTTTCTTATTCTGCTCTTGAAGTTTTCCTCAGCCCCTCCACTTCTCGTTATCACACTTCCCAAGTAAAGAAATGTATCCACCTGTTCTACATCTACTCCTCCCACAGCGCGACAACTTGTACTGCCGAATTCACTCTCAGCTCTTTTGTCTTCTTTGAATTTATCTTAAGTCCAATCTTAGCAGCTTCAAGTTCTAAGTCTGCCAGTTTTCCCTCTATGTCTCTAAAGCGCTGTGCTAGCATACACTCTTCCTAGATACCCTTTCATTATTTGTACGCAGTCACAAACTATAGAACCATCATTAGACCAGTGACGTCACTGTATGCAACGAAAGTTGGCCAGTCACAGGGAAACACGAACAACAGCTGTATGTCATGGCAACGAAAATGCTTCGCTGGCCAATGGGATTCACTAGACTGGACCACGTAAGAAATAAGAGGATATTCGGATGACATTTGGTGTGGCTTCAATACCTGAGAAAATGCGTGAGAACAGTTTTTGACGGTATGGCCACGCACTACGAAGAAACGGTCGTTCAGTGCAAGAACGGCACTGAACTTGCGTCGAGAAATTCGGAGACCATGAGGGCGACCTAAGAAGCGCTGGATCGACATCCTGAGGAAGGATATGTATTAAGCGATAGTTTCCCCTGAAGACGCACAAGACCGCAATAAATGGAAAGGAAAGTGCAGAAAAGCAGACCCTGCAATTAGGCGGGATGTATGCTGGGAAGAACAAACCTTCATATTGGGAGTTACAAAATTACAGATTTCTGTCTGCCGTATTTCAGAAGTGGGAGAGTTAGTTTACTTTTGTTGTTCCTTATTTTAGGGGCTGTGACATCGTGGTCATATAGCCCCGTATATTTGTATGTGTGGAATTTGTGTGATAATCTGTGTTATTGTGATGGGTGTGCGTTAATTCTTATAGAAACAAAAAAAAAGTCCTCTGCCTATAAATTCTTATAAGCAAAATTCTGACACTAATTCAGACTCACTTTCAGCAAAATCAAAAGGAGTTCGATTAGTTTCTGCTAAGGCAGATGACCTCGTAGTTGCGCCCCTTAAAACAACAATAACATAACATAGTTTCTGTCAAACATGATGCAAATCAAGCTAATATTAATGAAAAAGACAAAAATAAAAATATCTCTGAAATTCATAAAAGTTCTCGTCATCCATTCCTATTTGAACCTTTTAACACAATATTTCAATTCGACTTCTTACACCCAGACAGTTAATATTTTGTCAAACCATTCATTCTAGTATTAAATAAATAAAACTAATGATTATGCTACCTCTGCACAGTCAAAATACTGCGACCCTTCAACTTATTTGCAAATTGAGGGATAGTATTGGGAAGGATGTGGCCGGGACCTTACGTTGCCTGGGGTAGAAGAGGGGAAACCACGGAAAACCACTTCCAGGATGTCTGAGGTGGAAATCTAACCCTCCTCTTCTCAGTTTTGCCTCATGGGGCTGAGTGTACCCCATTTCAGCCCTCGGACCACAATTAAAATTTCGTGGCAGAGCCGGAAATCGAACCCGTACCTCCGGGGCGAACAGCCAAGATCGCTAGCCGCTACATCATGAGTTGGTCTGGTTCTTTGCCTTGTAAATAGTGGTATTTGTTGGTTTAACGGATAGAAAAGCGAGGTCATCCACTCCTCCGCTCCCCTCGGGATACATCATACAGTAGTTACTATAGTTTTAAATGACGCGGTCCACTTGAATTAATGAAGTTGGCCGATAAGAGCCGTGTATGTTGGAGCTTCTCATCCAGTTGAATAGACTCGGGAATCTTCGAGACTTGACCTTTCCTGCTGACGTATTTCAGAGAAGCGTTTTACAGCAAGTAAATGTACCCCGCAAGGATTTATTGCGCACTATCCTGTTACTTCCGGTGGCCATTCCATCTATAATTAGCAGTCTGTAAGACCGTAAGTGCATGAGTTTGTTCTGACGGAGGGTGGCTGGCAAGTCGCCAGTTCAATGTGCTGTGATATCTACATTAACACTTCACCAGCATTCTTCATGGAAGTGAAGTAGCTCGATAGCGTTAAATTGAAAATATACAGCATCACCATTCCAACCAATATTTTCCGAGTAAGTTAATTACAATTATTTATTTCATTGCACCTCATGACAATAAAATTAACCAACCTTGTTATAGGAACTGCACAGGACGTGCATATGAATGTTAATTGTTGTTGTTGTTGTTGTTGATGATTATTTTAGGGACTTTGCGACATCGTGGTCTTGAGTGTGTGTAGAAGTTGTCTGAACCTGTGCACTTTGATGTCTGTACTAGCGTGTACTTGTAATCGAAGTAGGATTTTGGAAGAAGCGCCCGTGGCCTTACGTTAGCTGCCATCCTGGCGTTTGCCTGGAATAGAAGTGTGAAACCAGGGAAATTGAAGTGATAGAAGCAATGTTTTCAGTGTTGCCTAATTCTATGAAATGATGCATTCCAGTCGGTCAACACAAATGTCCATGAGATTAATAAATACATTCTCCATACATTCTACATTATTTATTAAATCTCATAGGTTTTTTTTTTAGGGATTAGGGAACCACCCATTACAACTGGGTACAATCGTGTCGACCGATTTAAAAACATTACACTTTAATTCAAAATTATGTTCACGTATTCGTTACTTTTAAAACTAAAATACTTTTGACATTTGAAACTATCGCCAGTAATTGGTACAGTTCCTTGGAAGTTACTTTGGAGTTAGTTGGCAGTGGAGAGTTTGGTAGACTTTGGCTAGATGTAATCAAACATACTGTACGGTATATCTACTGTCACTTAAATTCAGTGTTAACTTTAAAAAAATTACTGAAAACTGTTGCCGCTTTTTTAGCCTATTTTCAATTTTGAAAAAATAGGCTGATGAGATCACCTTTTGTCCGTGTGTGTGTGTGTGTGTGTGCGTGTGTGTGTGTGTGTGTGTGTGTGTGTGTGTGTGTGTGTGTGTGTCTAATAACTTATAAACGGCTGGAGCGATTTCAATGAAACTCGGTAAGTTCATAGCACTATTCCGGACGTCCCCGACCGTGCCCTTCAAATTTTGTTACGTCTCACCAATCCAACATGGCGGCTTCCAACATGGCGGCTGTGCGAAATATTTCACCAGCATTCAATATCTCCGAAACTATTCCAGATATCACACTTGAATTTTTAACGGTGATAAAGGAATCTACTATAAGGTCACCTATGTGACTTTTGAAAAACTGGTAACTACAAAACCAACATGGCGGCCACGCGAATTTGCGACTTTTAAATAGACGTTTCTCGCGATTTAACCAACCAAACGCAATAAAACTTGGTACAGTATATGTTTATACACATTATAATGCACCGACATCTAACTTGCTTCAATTGTTTATATAACCACAAGATGGCGGACGTGCAAAATATTTCACCGGCATTCTATATCTCTGAAACTATTAGCGGTATCACCCTGAAATTTTGTACGGAGATAAAGAGCACTACTGGAAGTTCATCTATAAGACTTTCAAAAACCGGTCAACTACAAAACGAACATGGTGGCCAAGCGAATTTGAAAATTTTAATAGACCTTTCTCGCGATTTAATGTTCCAAACGCAATGAAATCTGGTACAGGAAATATTTATACATATTGTAATGCACTGGTATCTAATTTAGTTCAATTGTTTACATAACCTCAAGATGGCGGCTTTGCGAATTTCGAAAATTAAGTTTTTATTTATTGTGTCGTAATCATTCGATCGAAGTGAAAGTTTGAATTATGAACCTACGCAATAATTTTACTTTAATGGTACATGACTCTATGGACTATACATTTAACAATCCAACATGGCGACCATCCGAAATATTTAGACGGCTCTGAATATCTACGAATCTAATCTAGCAATCAAACTGATTCTTTTAATGTTCATAGGGGCTATGAACATAGGTTCACCTATAGGACTTTAAATAACCTGGTGATCACAAATCCAACATGGCGGCGACGCGAAGTATAAATATTCACATGGACATTTCTCGCAATTTAACCATTCGAGTGCAGTGAAACTTGGTCCAGTAAATCTTTATACGAATGTTAATCCACTGGCATCTAATTTATTTCAATTGTTTCCAAAACTACAAGATGGCAGCTGTGCGAAATTTTAAAACCTCCTTGTTACTTCTTGTGTCCTAATCATGCGATTGAAGTTTGAATGCTACACGTACACAATAATCTTCATGTAACAGTACATAACTCGAGGACCTACATATATAAAATCCAACATGGCGACCATCCGAAATATTTAGTCGGTTCTCAATATCTACGAATCTATTACAGCAATCAAACTGAAATTTTGTATGTTGATAGTGGCAATTAACATAAGTGGATATATGAAAATAGGCTGTATAGTTCTTCACGGAACTACTTGTTTTTAAATATTTTAACTTCGTCGGGTAATTATGTTACACCGTTAACATCAAGCTATCGATCCTGCTTTAACTTTATTCAATTAAACAACTTTAACTTTAAACACTCAACTCTGTTTATTTTTAATCTGTCAATTCTGTTCAATTTTAATCAGTCAATTCTGTTTACCTCTAATTTTAATCAGAATATTCTGTTTAACGTTAATCGTTGTAAGTACAGTAGAAACAAAGATGAAATTCGGGGTATTCTTTTACTCGGTAAAGAAAATATTTCAAGGTGTTCATCACATGAATATGAGCCTTTCAGAACCCAACTCCTCTCGGAATCGCAGGTTAGACATACATTCTATAGTTCTGAAATTCTCTTCGATGTGAGTGTTGTAATAACTTGAAACTAATATTAAGAGAATTATTTACAAATTGCCCATTATTCAATAGTGATTATAACTAATACATGCAAATCTTTTCAGGAGTATTTATTTACTTTATATAGGCTTACATTATACCTAACCCCACCCAGTCAATTGAGCAAATTTGTGTACACCGACTGAAGAGTTACAACTGACATTTTTGACCTTCCACGAAACCCCCAGTCCGTTGAATGATTCTCAAATCGCATTTACCTTAAAACATGCTATCGACCACTGTATCTAAGTGAGATAATGTACGAGGCTATGGGATCAGACCATCTCCTGACTTGGTTGACGAATGCCACATTGAAATAATGGTTTCCTGATGTTTTCCATTTTCAACTCCAGGCAAGTGTGGGGATGGATAGGCTTAGTAGGCCACGGCAGCTTCCTTCCAACTCCTTGCCAAGTCTCATTCATCTTCATTCATTTCGTCCTTTGGTAACTCGTCTTATGAGGTTCGTAATGGAAAAGGCATCCAGCTGTAAAACCATCCACTAGATAGATTTTTACCTCACACCTTAGCCCCAACACCATACAAACGGTACTTTGTAAGAAGTAGAAATAGGCTCTATGTATGTACAGCAAATACCTGCTCCTGTATGGCTAGACACTAAATATGAGGCTTGCTCGAAACATACTCAGCCACATCCCCGTGGTGCTGCTGCAAACAGACACTTAAGGTACCGTATATCGGTGGCGTAGTCAGTAGCATGCTATGCCCAAGATCACGGATTCAAACCCGGCCGACGTCGCCGGATTTTTAAGAGCGTTAAAATCCTTCAGTGTGCCTTCCTTCGGAGGGGAAGTAAAGCCGGCGGACCCATGTCATATATTTATGGCATGTAAAAGAACCGACCACTACAATTGGTAGTGTGTAGCTAAATCTGTAGGTTATTTGGTTATAAACGTTCCAACGTTCGCCGCTAGGTATCAGTGACAGTGGCATCTCTGGTAGGCAGAAGTTGGAACTACTTGAAATTGAACGGTCGTTCAATTAAAATACCCTGCTATGGCCATTGGCTGCAATTCAAATATAATATAATATATAGTATATATATATATAGAGAGAGAGCCTATTGTTGTGACCATATACCTGAGACGGATATATAATTCATGGTGTCCACAGGCAAAAAAAATAAGAAATTTTGTTTTCGGTCAGGAAAAGTCAGGAAAAAGTGTGAATAAATGGCGTGAGTCAAGAAAAAATGGTGGAAAGTATTAGAAAGTCAGGAATTTTATATTAACCATACAGTATTTTGTGTTTTACAGCCATATTTTGATGTTATTAGTTCAACTAATCTCTGACACTCGTATCACAAAGAAAGGTTTATGATGCAATCCTTAACTGTGGAGGTGTACATAATGTACCCATTTCTCAAAAAATGATTTTGTCAGTGAGGGGGGCTAGAAAGCGCTATGAAAATGGTTTACAAGTTAAGAGAGAGAGTATGAAAGAACATGAAAAGGCAATTGCAGCTAAGTGAAAACTGACATCGGAGATTAAAAAACTAGAAGATGAGAGGAAAAAAATAAGATTAATGTCTCAATATGAAGAAGAGGACATTAAATGAAAAATTCACCTGTTAGAAAAACACACGAAAAAAATGTGAGAGCCAAAGTCAAGTGATAGTTTAAGATTAGAAAGTTTTTTTTAAGACTGAAAGAAACTTATTTTATAGTATTAAGGTTGTGTGAATTCACTATAGTTTAGGTTATTAAGTACTTTGATTTATGTATTATTGCATTATAATTTACTTATTTTGTATTTTAAGTGAATAAAGAGGCGAGTGTTGGGCAGCTATGGGGACGGTGGAGGCTGCTAATTAAAAAAGAAATATATAGGCCTATTTGTTTGCTCAATAAACCTTTTTTTTCCAATGTTATGATGACTTCACGAGTCAGGAATTTTGTTGAAAAATGGTCAGGAAAAGTCAAGAAAATTGATATTGAAAATTCCGTGGACACCATGTAATTATATTCCTTTGAATAAACAGAAAAAGAAACGAATGCACATGCAGCGGATTCCATATAATTTTATTTACATAAATAAAACAGTAGTAGGTAGTTAGTTCTTTCATTTACGCTTGTGTTTCTTGATCTTCTGAACCCTCTTCAAAACGCAATAGAGGAATAGAGTCATTCATTCTCACAGATGTTTTCACCGCCTTGTCCCGTTTGATTTACCTGCTGGGTTTCAACTCTTAGAGAATAGCAAAACACATAAATTTGTGTGGAAGTGGGTCAGCCATTAGTAGGTACTATTTACATGTGTTGGGTTATCGCCGACAAGCCAGACTCACACTTGTTGCAAGACTGTCATATAAAAGTGATACATGCACTTGAGTGCAGAAACTCATCATCACTATTTACTTTTAATTGCAGGAGAGAATGTAAAATGAAAATGAAAATCCACAGCCTGCTTCCAGTCTCCGACCGGGTCAGGAATTGAATGAATGAAGCCCCCATCTAGCGGCGAGGAAATGAACTGTGCCGGCTGCCGAGGCCTGACGCACTCCTCTGGGGACAATGATTAAATGAATGACAGATGAAATGAAATGATAGTGGAGAGTGTTGCTGGAATGAAATTTTGACAGGGAAAACCGGAGTACCCGGAGAAAAACCTGTCAGCCTCCACTTTGTCCAGCACAGATCTCACATGGAGTGACCGGGATTTGAACCATGGACCAAGCGGTGAGAGGCCGGCGTACTGCCGCTTAAGCCACGGAGGCTAGAATGTAAAATATATATATCAATTTGGACGAAAGGATAAAGGCATGAAAGAAACATGTATGACTAACCAAGACGCACAGTGTCCTTAGTATGGACAGAATGACGTCTAGATGGAGTTTGTTACAGGGCAAGTTAGCCGTGGTCGTTACGGCGTGGCTGCAGGAGGCGAGGAGGTTTGAATCCCCCCGTCGGCAACCTTGAAGATGGTCTTCTGTGGTTCCCCATCTTCCTTCCAAGCAGGGGCGTATATACAATTTTTTCGGGGGGGGGGGGGGGGCTGGCTCTCCTGAAAAAATGTGAGTATTCTCAGGTGATTGTCACCGCACAATACCCTGAAATATCAACCAATAGCATAGAGCATATAACTTTGTGTAATTATTTTAGATAAGAATCAAAGTTTATATAGCCTACAATTACTGGCAATACAAAAAGTTGTAAAATACAACACAACACACAAATAACATTTTATAGTTAATGAATTTTCTATTATGAACTATGGAGTATGAATGGCAAATATCTAAATATTTGTAAATTTATAAGCAGAAAGGTAAAAAGTTTTTTTTTTTTTCCTTTCCAAGTTGATAATTTGTTTCTCTAAAGTACCTTACTGTGAAATTCACAGTTTTGCCTCACAAGGCTGAGTGTACCCCGTTCCAGCCCTCAGACTAGAATTAAAATTTCTTGGCAGAGCCGGGAATTCGGACCTCCAGAGTGGCAGCCAAGAATGCTAGCCACTACACCAGGAGTTAGTATAATTTCAATCTTAATATTGTTAATAAGTTAAGATTGGGGTACATCCAAATTCACAATTATTTTATGCTCTTACCAAAGCAACACTTTGTTAATTTTTATTGACTGTTTTCGGGGGTGGGGGGGCTGGAGTCCCCTCAGCACCCCCCCCCCTTATATACGCCCCTGCTTCCAGGCAAGTGCCGGGGTTGGTCCCTAACTATAGGCCACAGCCGCTACAATCCGATTCCTCGTCCTTACATTCAAACTCTCCTCCCAAGACAACACTCCACGCGACGGTACTTGTAGCTCATCCCATGGGTGTCCGCATAGAAGCAGCTACTAACTCGGGCAAGCTGAACATGTCCTCGGACACTCCCGGCACTAAAAGCCATACGCTAAAATAAACAAATCGAACAGTCAGCGAAATTGACAACAGTAAAGAAAGTTGGTCAATGCCTTATTTCGTCAATCTGAAGGACAATCATTCAGTCGACTGGCAGCGTGGCACAGCGGCAACGTTCTCGCCTGATGTTGTTCCCAAGGTTGCAGGATCGAATCCTATCACAGTCAGTTGACATTTGAGGGTGCTCAAATGCGAGTGAGACATGTCAGTATATTTACTGGCACGTTAGAGGTCCCCTTCAAGGCAAAATTCTAGCACCCTGGCGTCTCTATAAAAGCCACAGTACTAAAAAGGGACGTAAAATAATAACATTATTATTAATAATCTTTCAGTCAATGTTTCTTACTCGGACAGTGTTTTCCATTCAGTTAATCAAACGCATAACCATTTGGCCAGTCAGTCAGGGATGGACTCGCCAAGTTCACGCTGGATGTCAAATAAATCAGTTTTTCTCTGGTGATTTAGTAGATAGAAATTCTTCATCAATCCAACTACTTTTTGTTCACAGTGTTAGTCTGCTGTCTGTGACTGCCTTTGTTAACGTCAAGTTTATGTACTCAAGACTCCCCTCCCCCATAAGAGGAAGAAGAAGAAGTTTGCAGTAAAATTGTTCGCAAGTCTCAGTGCCGTGCGAATTTTACTTGTTAGGAACTTCAAACAAAAGGTATACAGAAACAATCCACGTACTCTGGAAGTTCGCGAGAACGAAATAACTGTGTTGATATGAAATATCAGTGTGGAAGAATTACGAGTGTTTCAAAACTTCCTACGTTGGTGCAATGTGTGTGTAGAAAATGAAGGACAGCATTTCCAGCTACTACTCTGAAATTCATGTAAGTAATTTTTTCTTTTCACTATCGTTTTACACTCCAGGGTTGGCTTTTCTCACGGACTAAGCGAGGGGTCCCACCTCTACCGCCACTGAGGGCAGTTTCCTGGAGCTTGAGAATCTGAGTCAGGGATGCAACTGGGGGGTGTGACCAACTCTACGCCCAGGGGGTCTCACCTGCAAAGTGAACAGGGGGCCTGATGAAGGGATGGGAAGAGTGGGACGGTTAGGCAAGGAAATGGGAAGGAGGCGGCCGTGGCCTTACAGTAGAAACCATCCCGGCATTTGCCCGAAGACGAAGTTGGAAACCACGGAAAACCACTTCGAGGATGGCTGACGTGGGAATCGAACCCCCTCTACTCATTTTGGCCACCCGAGGCTGAGTAGACCCCGTTCCAGTCCTCATACCACTTTTCAAATTTCATGGCAGAGCCGGGAATCGAACCCAGGACCTCCGGGGCGGCAGCTAACCATGCTGACCACTACGCTACGGAGGCGTAAGTAATTAAGATTATTAAATACGTTAAATATGTGAATGTGTTAAACTAGTTGGGCACTACGCTGCTGCTAGCGACAGTGCCTTGCTCGACACGCGGCTAGACACAGTGTCCCAGCCGCCAGATAGCATATGCAAGCCTCGGTTCTATAGGGAGGGTCCTCACTGCAGCTGGCTTAGGGACTGTTGGTAACTATGCTGATGTTCACGGAATTGCGAAATAATATTGAAATAAATAATGTAGTGTGGCCTCATCAGGTCCTTCTAGTTAACGTCCCCAGGCGACCTACGCGTCCTTATGATGATAATAATGTTATTGGTTTAACGTCCCTTTTAACTACTGCAGCTTTAAGAGACGCAGGAGAGCCGGAATTTTGCCCCGAATGGGATCTTTAACGTGCCAGTAAATCTACTATCACGCCTCCCTCACATTTAAGCACTCTCACATGCCAACTGACTGTGCCGGGATTCGATCCAACTATCTTGGGGTCAGCAGGCGAGAACAT
Organism: Meconema thalassinum; assembly: GCA_946902985.2. Taxonomy (NCBI): domain Eukaryota; kingdom Metazoa; phylum Arthropoda; class Insecta; order Orthoptera; family Tettigoniidae; genus Meconema; species Meconema thalassinum. The sequence continues at coordinate 628,031,801 of OX336390.1, read as the reverse complement.
TACCGCTGAGCCACGCAGCCAGTCACACGTCCTTATGAGGATGAGGTGATGATGAAGATGGCACATACACCCAGTGCTTGGTTGAGGGGAATTAACCACAGGAGATGAAACTCTCCGATAGCCCGACCAGGAATCGAATCTCAAGCCTAGCGTGCTAACCAATTCGCCACAGGGCTTATTGATACAATATATTTTATTTTCAGGAAGGGTCAAGGAAGGGATTCTGGAAGGAAATTGGCCGTGGACCTATTGAGAGGAATCGTCCCGGCATTTGCCTGTTGGTGAAAATGGGAAACTACGAAAACCATTTTCAGGTTGGTGAAGTGGGATTCGAAGGCACGCGTTAGGACTCTTGTCCCCTGTGGCTGGTCTTGATCAAATCAACGTATAATACAGTCTACTAGCTGGCTACTAGTGTGTGTATCTTACACTGCGAACACTTTTATTGTTATAACCTGAGTACATAAATACTGAATTGAAGGCGAAAACTTGGTTAGCTGTAAAATGCATGGGGAGGGGTGAAAATATGCAACCTGCCTTGATACCTGTACGCCGGGCGAGACGCTGCTGCGCCTGCTACCTGAACTGTCAGTAGGAACGTTTTCTTTCATTCTAATGAATAATAATAATGTCGTATGGCCTCGGATGCCTGGTGCAAGCTTTGTTAATTGGCACCCAGAGGGTAGCTTGCATGTCGAATTTCGTCGTTCCTTTGAACGCTATGATAGTCAAGGAGGTTAGATATCTCAACTCCTTGACACTACAGCACTTTCAAGTAGAGAATGGAGGAACTTTGTGTTGGCGGAAAATCCCGAGATTAATTTGACATTGAACACGGCCTACTGAATTCAAATGGGTTCTTTAACATGCCAACAACGTATGACATGAGTATCGTGATTTTTGTCGCCTTCAAAAATCACTTACCATGGCCAAGGGCGAACCTGCAATCTTGGGGTTAGTAGTCCGACACTATAACCACTCACCCACCGTGGCAAGCATTCTAATGAATGAAGGCCATTGTACCTACAGCTTATGGAGCCAAAACAATTACGATTATTCTGTGCCTGTCATAGATCGTGTACAACAATTATTTACGTTTTCAAGGAAACACACATCTTGCTATTGGGAGCAAAGCTTACATTTTTTTTCAAAATTCGAATCGTAACCATTTTTATCCATTTTTAGCCTCTTTTTATTTTATGGAAAAGAAATAGGATTATGAGATCACCTTTTGTCCGCGTGTCTGTCTGTGTGTGTGATGGTGTCTGTGTGCCCCCACCCTATAAAAAAAAATTCTGACCGGCTGGAGCGATTTCAATGAAACTCGGTAAGATCATAGCACCATTCCGGCCGACCCCGACCGTGCCCTTAAAATTTTATTGTGTCTCACCAATCCAAAATGGCGGCTGTGCGAATTATTTCACCAGTATTCAGTATCTCCGAAACTATTACCGATATTACCCTGAAATTTTGTACGATGATAAAGGGAACTACAAGATTTTCACCTATGAGACTTTCAAAAACCTGGTAACTACAAAACCAACATGGCGGCCAAGCGAAGTTGAGACTTTTAAATAGACTTTTCTCGCGATTTAACCATCGAAACGTAATGAAACATGGTACAGCAAATGTTTATACACATTGTAATGCACTGGCGTCTAATTTAGTTGAATTGTTTAAAAAACCTCAAGATGGCGGCTGTGCTAAATTTTAAAATTAAGTTTTTATTTCTTGTATCGTAACCATGCGAACGAAGTGAAAATTTGAATAATGAAGCTACGTAATATTTTTCCTTTAATGGTACATAACTCTGTGGCCTATACATATAACAATCCAAAATGGCGAGCATCCGAAATATTTTGACGGTTCTGAATATCTACGAATCGTTTACAGCAATCAAACTGAAATTTTATATGTTGATATAGGCAATTAACATGAGTAGGATATTTGAAAATAGTCTGTATAGTTCTTCACGGAACTACTTGTTCAAAATGTGGTCCTTGCTTTGTGCTTTGTTTGCCTCATATCTCTCATGTGTATGGGAATTTGTGGACGTTTCAGTTTTTAAAGTGGGTGTAAAACCTTCAGCTACAAAATGAATCGCACACATTTCCGCGTTATTAATTAAGCATTTTTATTTCATTTTTATTCCATTTTTATTCTGAGCAAAATCAAAAATATATTTTTAACGTTTTCTAGAAAGATTAATTAAAGTCACAAAGGTTTGAGAGCGAGTTTCATTTTGTAACGGAAGTTTTAACACACACTTAAAAGAAAAGAGAAATCCAAACATTCCCATAAACATGGGGGATATGAGGGAAACGGTGGAGGTCAGCACAAACTAAGGACCAAAATTTGTAAAATGGATAAAAATAGTTACGATTTAAATTTTGAACATTTAGAACTTTGCTTCTGATAGCAATATGTGTGTGTTTCCTTGTTGTACAATATTTATGGCAGACACGGTTATAATTTATTTTTATGTTCGACCCTCGGTATTATGTGTCAGAAAACTGTATCATAATGATGGTCATTATAACACCGTTTTTCATTATGATACAGTTTCTCCAGCCAATCAGAGCTCGTTCATTGACCAATTAGGTAACGATACCTTCGCGCATGCACTCAAAATCCAACATGTCGGACGTAAACACAACATCGAACTATAATAAATTACCGACATGGAATACGCACCGTCCATATGTTCGCGTAAATAAACTGGCGAATATGAGACAAGAAATAGCACTGTACCGGTACCTTAATATCCCCAAAACCAATTTCTACACAGCGCGTGGTTTTGACACGACTTCAGTGACAGTTTTACTGAATACTGGAGCGCAATCTGAACTTATGGTATTGAAGCACACAGAGCGCATGCGTCGGTTGTCCAGAGAGCTTGGACAAGAGAGATATACTGCCCACCGCAGCACCCGATCACAACTTTCTACTGTATTGACTGAACAGATATTTATGAATATTTATGTTAAAACATATAATAAAGTTATAATTATCGTCGAACATAAACAGTCGTATGCAACTCGCCTATAATGGTAATTAAGACACTCGTATGGAAATTATACAACTCGCATACGCTCGTTTTATAAAAAATACTCGTGTCTTAATTATAGCCATTATAGGCTCGTTGCATAATGTACTATTATAACGTTATTGTTTTGCCTCCTTACTACTGTATGCTCCCCCTGAAGTTATAGGACGTGTAATGCTCGAAAAGTGAAAGTGATTGGAATCTAGAAGTAAATCCCAGCGCGGATACGGATATCCGCGGATAAAACTCGCGGATATCGGCAAAATTTTTGCCATGCGGATATACTTGGCATGGCTGTGCGGATATGCTACGAATAATGTTTGGAGTAAATTTGCGGATTTTTTTTTAGAAAACAACCCGAACTTGTTGAACATCATTACTGGGACCCGGATGTTTCTGTTTTTTCATTACAATAATGTAAGATGATAAGTTACTCTAATCTAATCTACGCTATAACATTGATTTTAAACATTGCACATGATATAGGCCTGCATAACCTAGGGGAGCGACTGTCTCCTCAAATGTCTAAATGTGTTGCTTTAATGAAAATGAAAATCCACAGCCTGCTTCCAGTCTCCGACCGGGTCAGAAATGGTGTGAATGAAGCCCCCATCTAGCGGCGAGGATATGAACTGTGCCGGCTGCCGAGGCCTGACGCACTCCTCTGGGGCAATGATTAAATGGATGACAAATGAAATGATAGTGGAGAGTGTTGCTGGAATGAAATTTTGACAGGGAAAACCGGAGTACCCGGAGAGAAAACCTGTCTGCCTCCGTTTTGACCAGCACAGATCTCACATGGAGTGACCGGGATTTGAACCACGGACCCAGCGGTGAGAGGCCGGCGTGCTGCCGCCTAAGCCACGGAGTCTTTGTTGCTTTAATATTTTATTTTATTAATACTAGTATTGTAATACCAGTAGATTCGGATTACAAACGTGTGAATAAAAGTCGTGCGGATGTGGGGCGGATGTGGATAACAGTCGTGCGGATGTGGGGCGGATGTGGATAACAGTCGTGCGGATGAGGGTCGGATGCGAATAACGTTTTGTTTATCAGCGAGGGCTCTATCTATAGGTAGTCTGCAGCTATGATAGACTGTACCACTGCCAAGTGGCAATTAACACCAAAAGCTTCGGTGAACAAAGCTAGAGGTTGCGAGTTCAAATCCCAGATGAGGCAGACACCTTCTATCTTCTTTTACTATTTGCGCAACACACGACCTGATCAGAGCGGCAGTGTCCCGGTCAAGATAGCCAAGGTTAACGGCCAAGTGGCCCCGTTGCGCTAACCACGCGTCTCCTCGCCATATGTAGGCCAAATGGCTGAACAGCTGCTCCAAGGGCCATAATGAACTGTACTACCACGGGGTTATTATTTACTGGTCTTGCTACTGTGGCGGGCGTCTCTTCCTGACCTCAGGTTCATGTGGTTGGTATATCGAAGAGTTGATGGTCGCAGCTGAATGAGCTAGTTCTTGCTACCTGCACTAAGGAATCTGGCGCTGTTCTCTGCCAGTAAGCTCCTGCTGGTCGATGGAAACGAAAGAAGGCTCCGTCTATTTTTAAAGCTCATTTTATCTACGGATTTGGCTCCGGGAGTAGTGTTGGTTGCCAGGATCGCTTTCCGCCCGCTCGGATGACACCACCTTCACCTCCGGCTAATTATCGCAGCTCTTACACTGTAAACATAACCTGATGTCTCGTGAGGGTTACCTGTGCTCTTACACACACGGACTCTCCACATTCGTGGCGATTTCCAAACAGACTTGCACTAAGAACAATCAAAAAAAAGTCAATCACTGGCACTATACAGCCCACGACGGGCTAAGGCCGACCAAGCGACCGCTGCCCAGCCATTTGGCCTGCAGATATTGGGGTGACGCGTGATCAGCGTGTCGGGTCCCCTCGGTCGTTAATCTTGGTTTTCGTGACCGGGGCGCTGTCTCACTGTCAGACAGCTACTCAATTGTCCTCACGAGGCTGAGTGCACCCCGTTCCAACCCTCACGTCCGTTTTAAAATCCCTGACGGAGCCGGGGATCGAACCCGGGGCCTCCGGGTGAGAGGCAGGCGCGCCACCCCAACACCACGGGGCCGGCCACTAAGAACAATCAAGTTAATCTATTGTGTCTGAAATGGAACTATATCGCAGTCTGGTGAAAAACAGTCATGTCAAACAAGTAGTTCCGTGAAGAACTATACAGCCTATTTTCATATATTCTACTTATGTTAATTGCCTCTATCAACATAAAAAAAATCTGTTTGATTGCTGTAATAGATTCGTAGATATTGTGAACCGTCTAAATATTTCGGATGGTCGCCATGTTGGATTTTGACATATGTAGGTCTGAGAGTTATGTACTAATACATGAAGATTTTTGTGTAGGTGTAGGATTCAAATTTTCAATCGATGATTAGGGCACCAGAAATTAAAATCAGATATTTACATTTCGCACAGCTGCCATCTTGTAATTATGAAAACAATTGAAATAAATTAGATGCCACTGGATTAAAATTTGTATAAGCATTTATCGTGTCAAGTTTTACTGCGCTCGGGTGGTTAAATCGCGAGAAACGACCATTTAAATATTTATATTTCGCGTCACCGCCATGTTGGATTTGTGCTCACCAAGTTATTGAAAGTCCCATACGAAAACCAAGATTAACTTCCGAGGGGACTCGATGCGCTGACCACGCGTCACTCCAATTTCTGCAGGTCAAATGGCTGGGCAGTGGTTGCTTGGTAGGCCCAGGCCCTTCATGGGCTGTAGTGCCAGGGGTATACTGTATTATTATATTACTAACTAAACCTGTGTGAAGCAAAATTGCTAGGTTAGATTTTGTTGAAACGCTCTATCAAAGTTCCAACGTTCACCACTAGGTGTCAGTGACATCTGACAGCGAAAGTTGGAACTACTTGAAATTGAACGAAACTTGTAGCTCACCCCATGGGTGTCCGCTTGATGCATCTACAGCCTCTGGCGAGCCGAACATGTCCTTGGACACTCCCGGCACTAAAAGCCATACGCTAAATAAATAAATAAATAAATAAATAAATAAATAAATAAATAGCATACTAGCGGACCCGTGCGAGAAATCTCGCATGTTCATAAACCACACTTTCCCCAATAGGTTTATAATAAGTAGGGCCAGACATTTGATGATTTTGCATCTATTTTGTATGAAGGGCGAAACATAGCTCGAGTATATATACATGTGTTTCATGAATTGAGTGATTAAATAATAGCAATTTGTTAGGGCATTATTATTTTTATTATTTTTGCTTTTTTGCCGTTTACAAGAGATAGGGCATTTTTGGAGCATTTTTAGGTCATTTTTTGGTATTTTAAATTATTTTCTGGTAGCCTAAGTGTTATATTTCGTTATATTTCATAATTTAATTTATATTAGTCTATTTATGTTTACAATAGGCCTACTTGTATATTATGTTTAACTTAGGCAAATAACTTGCTCAAGAAAGAAAGTAGACTTGCAACATAACCTGCTGCCACTAGTTTTAAAGGAAAGAGTATTTTTAACTCGATTATACTTCCAAGAAAACATACAAGGTACTATAAGCAGTACCTGCTTCCCCTAAATGTAAGACACATAATGTACTCGCCCAAGCAGAGCATTGCTCCTTATCTTCAGCTAGATAAGAAGAACGTCAGTCGCCCACGCGCTGAGAGTCGAGTGAGTTCTTTGTTGACAAGTACTGTAAGATGCCCAAAGTTAAAGGAAGTGCAATAGTTAAATTAAAACAATTTGTTACACAATATGGAGAAAATATGTTTCCACTGATGTGTGCGTTTCAGCAGAAAATAAGTTTATAGTCGAGCAACATGTGTCGGGAGAAAAACATAAACGTGGTGTGCAGCGACTTGAAAATAAAAGAAACCGTGGCTTACACCAGACACTACTGGGTGAATCTTCAACATTTTCTCCGTTTTGTGAGAAACTGTGTACAGCATTTTTATGCGCCGATATTCCACTGAACGAATTAAACCATCCAAAGCTGCGTACATTCTTAGAAGAGGAGACTGGAAAATCTATACCAGATCCCAGAACGTTACGAAGAACCTACGTTGGAAGGCGCTATGACAAAACGTTACAAGAAATAAGGATAAGGGTAGGAGACGGAAACATATGGGTATGCATAGATGAAACAACAGACAGTATGGGACGCGATATATAGCCAACATTGTGAGCAATTGGACAAAGCTAACTGGTCAACAATTAGCAAACTTTTTGACAAGTCTTTGAGGCTATTGTGGCCCGATGACATTCGGAATGACAACGTGCTGCTTTTAATAACAGATGCAGCACCCTACATGGTGAAGGCTGCAAATTCGTTACGTGCGCTCTTCTCGAAAATGGTGCGTCACATGCCTAGCCCATGCGTTACATCGGACCGCCGAGGAGGTACGACAGAATTTTCCTATAGTTGACAAGTTAATTGGGTGCATAAAGAAAGTGTTTTTAAACGCCCCATTTAGAGTTCTAGCATTCAAAACAGAAGCTCCCGAAATTCCCTTGCCCTTTTCATCTGTGTTGACTAGATGGGGAACGTGGATTGAGGCTTGTTGTTATTACTGCGAGAACTTTGAAGTTGTAAAGAAAGTGGTCGATTCCTTCGACAAAACTGAGGCTGGATCAATAAAAACAACGCAGGAACAAATTCCAGGTAAACATTCCTACATAAAAAAAATTCCGATCCCTCCCTAATACAATACGTGCTCTAGAAAAATCCCAAGTGCCACTAGTGGAGCAGCTGCAAATCTAATATATAAAAGTGAAAGTCTGTATGTATGTATGTATGTATGTATGTATGCATGCATGTATGTATGTGCGTTGGTTCCGTATACAAATCTACACCGTTCCACCAATCTCAACCACATTTTGCATACACATAGTTTAGGACCGAGAAGGAACCGCTGGCTACATGAATTTTCGATAGTCTTTCCCATTCTTCTGATTTCGGCCCTTTTGCACTCAAGCACAGGCTAATCAAATCATAAAATATACTCATGAAGGAATGGCAACGCAGATAGTTTCCATGACAACATAGCTCAAGTCGAGACACGGCCGACTGGATGCCAATTGCGCTCTGCAATACCGGTATAGAAAATGAGGATCTTTACTTGAAATCCCGTTAGTTACTCAACTGCTCACACAGCACTGTCAACCGAGTTTAGCATAACAAAGACTTGACACTATCTTCTTTCTACTATCTAATATATAAAAGTGAAAGTCTGTATGTATGTATGTATGTATGTATGTATGTATGTATGTATGTATGTATATATGTTGGTTCCGTATACAAATCTACACCGTTCCACCAATCTCAACCATATTTTGCATACACATAGTTTAGGACCCAGAAGGAACCGCTGGCTACATGAATTTTCGATAGTCTTTCTCATTCTTCTGATTTCGGCCCTTTTTCACTCAAAAACAGGCTAATCAAATCATAAAATATACTCATGAAGGAATGGCAAGGCAGATAGTTTCCATGGCAACATAGCTCAAGTCCAGACACGGCCGACTTGATGCCAATTGCGCTCAGCACTACCGGTATAGAAAATGAGGATCTTTACTTGAAATCCCGTTAGTTACTCAACTGCTCACACAGCTCTGTCAACCGAGTTTAGCATAACCAAGACTTGACACTATCTTCTTTCTACTATATATTTTTCAAATACCACTCACTCACTCACTCACTCATTCATTCATTTATTCATCACGAAATCTCAGAAACCACCGAACGGAATGGAATGAAATCTGGTATGCAGCTTCCTAAAGGGCCGCAAATGCCCACTAAGAGAGAAATTTTGGCTATTCAGGTTCAAAAGGGGTGTTAAGGGGGTAGACCTGCATTTAATTGAATAGCAATATCTCCCGATTGGTTTCATGGGGGGGATGTGATACTCGGCATATAAACTCATCATTAAAAATAAGAAGACATGTGTCTGAGGGTTTTTCGATGTGGTGTATATTATGAGGTGAAAGGGGTGAAAAGTGGGGATTAAAAGATTCTTAACGGAGCGTGTGTCTCTTAAACGACATAGGCGAGGAGTTTGAAACACAGCGAGAAAAAAAATCAACATAAAAAAGAAGTAAATATGTGTTTGACAGTTTTTTCATAAATCCAATTTAAGGGGCCCATGGGGAGAGATGAAATTCTGGGGGGGGGGGGGGGAACAGGAAAGAAAGTGTCCTAACTGAATGACTGACTGGCTCACTCATCAAACTCAGGGGGAAAAAACTGCTTTAAAGTAAGTAAATAGCTGTTCGACAGTTTTTTTTTTTCATAAATCAAATTTAAGGGGTTCATGGGGAGGGGTGAAATTCTGAAAAAAGAAAATTGAAAGAAAATGTCCAGACTCACTCACTTACTCACACACTCATCATCGTCTAGCCAAAATTATTGAAGTTAGAAACATGACAGTTTGGGGATATGTTCATTGTATGTCAAAACCGTCTACTAAGGGAGGATTTTCGGATGTTCAGGTTCTAAAGGGGTCTTAAGGGGATTAAACCTGCATTTCATTGAATAACAATATCTCCCGATTGGTTTCATTGGGGGATGTGATACACGGCATATAAACTAATCATTAAAAAGTAACAAGACACGTGTCTGAGGGTTTTTCGATGTGTTTATGAGGTTAAAGGGGTGAAAAATGGGGATTGAAAGATTCCTAACGGAGCGTGTATCTCTTAAACGACATAGGCGAGGAGTTTGAAACTCAGCGGGGAAAAAAAATCAGCATAAAAATAAGTAAATATGTATTTGACCGCTTTTCCATAAATCCAATTTAAGGGGCCCATGGGGAGGGGTAAAATTCGGGGGGGGGGGACAGGAAAGAAAGTGTCCTAACTGATTGACTGACTGACTGACTGACTCACTCATCAAACTCAGGGGGAAAAATACTGCTTTAAAGTAAGTAAATAGCTTTTCGACAGTTTGTTTTTCAATCAAATTGAAGGGGTTCATCGGGAGGGGTGAAATTCTGAAGAAAAAAAAATTGAAAGGAAATGTCCTGACTCATTCACTCACTCATCATCGCCCAGCCAAAAATATTGAAGTTGGAAACATGACATTTCGGGGATATGTTCGTTGTATGTCAAAACCGTACACTAAGGGAGGTTTTTTGGATATTCGTGTTCTAAAGGGGTCTTAAGGGGGTTAAACCTGCATTTCATTGAATATCAATATCTCACGAGTGGTTTCATTTGTGGATGTGATACTCGGCATATAAACTAATCATTAAAAATACGCTGACATGTGTTAAGCGTTTTTCGATGTGGTGTATTATTATGAGGTGAAAGGGCTGAAAAGTGGGGGTTGAAGGATTCCTAATGGAGCGTGTAGGCCTATCTCTTAAACGACATAGGCGAGAAATTTGAAACTCAGCGGAAAAAAAACAGCTTAAAAAGTAAGTAAATCGGTTTTCGACTGTTTTTTTCATAAATTAATTTAAGGGGCCAATGGGGTGGGGTGAAATTCTGGGGGGGAAAATGAGAGAAAGTGTCCTAACCGACTGACTCAGGGGAAAAAGACAGCTTAAGAAATAAGTTAATAGGTGTTCTAGCGTTTTTTAATCAATCCAATTTAAGGGGCCCATGGGGAGGGGTGAAATTCTGGTAAAATAAATGAAAGAAAATGACCTGTCTGACTCACTCACTCATCACGCCCAGCGAAAACTATTAAAGTTGGAAACATGAAATTTTGGGAATATGTTCGCTGTATGTCGAAAATGTTAACTAAGGAATGATTTTTGTTTATTCGGGTTTTAGAGACGTGTCAAGGGGGTAAACGTGTATTTCATTGAATAACGATATCTCATGAGTTGTTTGTTTGGGGATGTGATATTCGGTATATAAACTAATCATTAAAAATAATCAGACATATGTCTAAGGGTTTATCGATGTGGTGTATATTATAAGGTGAAAGGGGTGAAAATTGGGGGTTGAGGGATTCTTGACAGAGCGTATATCTCTGAAACAACATAGGCGTGAAGTTTGAAATTTGGTGGGAAAAAAACAGCTTAAAATACAAGTAAATAGGTGTTCGAACGTTTTTTCATAAATCCAATTTAAGGGGCCCTTGGAGAGGGGTGAAATTATGGGGAAAAAACAGGAAAGAAAGTGTCCTAACTGATTGACTCACTTACTCACTCATCAAACTCAGGGGGAAAACAGCTTTAAATAAGTAAATTGTTGTTTGACCGTTTGTTTCATAAATCCAATTTAAGGGGTTCATGGGGACGGGTGAAATTATCAAAAATAAATGAAAGAAAATATCCTGACTGACTCACTCACTCATCATCGCCCAGCCAAAATTATTGAAGTTAGAAACATGACATTTTGGGGATATGTTCGTTGTATGTCGAAAACGTCCACTAAGGAAAGAGTTTTGGATATTCAGGTTCTAAAGAGGTGTTAAGGGGGTAAACGTGCTTTCCATTGAATAACAATATCTCACGAGTGGTTTCATTTGGGGATGTGATACTTGGCACATATACTAATCATTAAAAATAAGCTGACACACGTCTAATGGTTTTTCGATGTAGTGTATATTATGAGGTGAAAGGGATGAACAGTGGGGGTTGAAAGATTCCTAACTGAGCGTGTATCTCTTAAACGACATAGGGAGGAGTCTGAAACTCGGAGGAAATCTATCAGCTTAAAAATAAATAAATAAATAAATAAATAAATGAATAAATAAACAAAATAAATAGGTGTTCGACCGTGTTTTCATAAATGCAATTTAAGGGACATATGGGGAGGGGTGAACTTCTGGAAGAAAAACGTCCACTAAGGAAGGATTTTTGTATGTTTGCTCTCATCGACCAACCAAAACTATTAAAGTTAGAAGAATGATATTTTGGGGATGTGTTTGTTGTGTGTCGAAAACGTCTACTAAGGAGGGATTTTTGGGTATTCAGGTTCTAAAGGGGTGTTAACGGGGTTAAACCTGCATTTCATTGAAAAACAATATGATACGACTATGACGCGAGCGAAGCGAGGCTAAAATTGAGAAGGTGTGTGTCTGTGTATTACTCAATCTCGCAAGTACCACTGGTCCGATTTACGTGAATTTTACATGGAAGTAGCTGATTTACCTGGTTAACATATAGGTTACCTTTGATTTCAATACTTTGCACTATTTAAAATGGCGACCATTTTAGTGACGTCACTACACCCTTTGGTTTCAAACTTTCATATTTCCATTTCAAATAAAAAGAGAACGCTAAGAAATAGCAAACTTTTGATGGCATATGCGAGGTTTAAAATTACATTTTCTATCCGAAAGGTATCTGCAACTGTTAGCGAGTAAAACCTAAATTTGTGCTATAAAACACGGTCAACGCCGAGCGGTGTAGTTGGACAAAATGTTCCATCCTTAATCTCCCTCTGCGCAGCACCTCGCCTATCCCCTGTTTTAACTGTCACCTTCACATTTTAATTTATTTATGACGCGTAGCGAAGCACGGGTATTTCAGCTAGTAGCCTATATTTGTCAAATACCACTCACTCACTCATTCATTTATTCATCACGAAATCTCAGAAACCACCGAAAGGATTGGAATGAAATCTGGTATGCAGCTTCCTCAAGGGCCGCAAATGCCCACTAAGAGAGGATTTTTAGATATTCAGGTTCTAAAGAGGTGTTAAGGGGGTAAACGTGCATTTCATTGAATAACAATATCTCACGAGTGGTTTCATTTGGGGATGTGATACTTGGCACATACAGTATATTAATCATTAAAAATAAGCTGACACATGTCTAATGGTTTTTCGATGTAGTGTATATTATGAGGTGAAAGGGATGAAAAGTGGGAGTTGAAAGATTAGTAACGGAGCGTGTATCTCTTAAACGACATAGGCGAGGAGTCTAAAACTCGGAGGAAATCAAACAGCTTAAAAATAAATAAATAAATAAATAAATAAATAAAATAAATAGGTGTTCGTCCGATTTTTCATAAATGCAATTTAAGGGGCTATGGGGAGGGGTGAAAATCTGGAAGAAAAACGTCCACTAAGGAAGGATTTTTGGATGTTCACTCTCATCGACCAACCAAAACTATTAAAGTTAAAAGAATGATATTTTGGGGATATGTTTGTTGTGTGTCGAAAACGTCTACTAAGGAGGGATTTTTGGATATTCAGGTTCTAAAGGGGTGTTAACGGGGTTAAACCTGCACCTCATTGAATAACAATATGGCACGACTATGACGCGAGCGAAGCGAGGCTAAAATGAGATGGTGTGTGTCTGTGTATTACTCAATCACGCAAGTACCACTGGTCCGAGTTACATGAATTTTACATGGAAGTAGCTGATTTATCTGGTTAGCATATAGGTTACTTTTGATTTCAATACTTTGCAGTATTTAAAAATGGCGACCATTTTAGTGACGTCACTACACCCTTTGGTTTCAAACTTTCATATTTCCATTTCAAATAAAAGAGAACGCTAAGAAATAGCAAACTTTTGATAGCATATACGAGGTTTAAAATTACATTTTCTATCCGAAAGGTATCTCCAACGGTTAGCGAGTAAAACCTAAATTTGTGCTATAAAACACGGTCAAGGCCGAGCGGTGTAGTTGGACAAAATGTTCCATCCTTAATCTCCCTCTGCGCAGCACCTCGCCTATCCCCTGTTTTAACTGTCACCTTCACATTTTATTTTATGACGCGTAGCGAAGCACGGGTACTTCAGCTAGTTGTGTATAAAGTTGTGAATGATCTAAATCATGTGTGTGGTAAAGTGGGTGAAGTTGTATCCGTGAAATTGAATAAGGTGTTGCAAAAGAACAGTGGGTATAAAACTTTGTGTTCTATTGGCAAAATATTATCGGGTGAAAATTTTTCTCTTACCGACTATGAATTGAATCCGGGAGATATTGCTTGTTTTCAGTATGCACCAATTATTTCAGTTGAGGTAGAGAGAAGCTTCTCCATGTACAAATCGTTACTTGCAGACAATAGGCAATCGTTTTCATTTGAGAACCTACGCAAAGTTTTGATTGTGCATTTCAATAGGAATATATTGTAAACAGCCACTGACGTTAGTTTTCTTAAATATTCTTTGTTAATTAAATGACACCTATTTGCTAGGAGAGTATTTTGAAGAATATGCCAGTTCAAAACTATTTCATTTTTCACGAGGGGTGGCAAAGTGGTTTTTACTTTGTTAGTAACAAAAACAATTTAAACTTAATGCATTGTCATCCATTAAAATTATCTGTCAAATCAGCTAATTGTTTCTTGAAGAATTAATAAATAAGTGATTTACGAATAATTTATTGTTCATTTTTTTCTTCAAATTTTGTGTCATTAGCCTATTTTCAATTTTGAAAAAATAGGCTTATGAGATCACCTTTTGTCCGTGTGTGTGTGCGTGTGTGTGTGTGTGTGATTCGTGTGTGTGTCCCCCCCTAATAAAATCTAAACGGCAGGAGCGATTTCAATGAAACTCGGAAAGTTCATAGCACTATTCCCGGCGACCTCGACCGTGCCCTTCAAATTTTGTTACGTCACACCAATCCAACATGGCGGCTGTGCGAAATATTTCACCAGCATTCAATATCTCAGAAACTATTACCGATATTACCCTGACATTTTGTATGGTGATAGAGGGAACTACTATAAGTTCACTTATGTGACTTTTGAAAACCTGGTAACTACAAAACGAACATAGCAGCCAAGCGAATTTGCGACTTTTAAATAGACGTTTCTCGCGATTTGACCAACCAAACACAATGAAACCTGGTACAGTATATGTTTATATACATTGTAATGCACCGACATCTAACTTCGTTCAATTGTTTACATAATCACAAGATGGCGGATGTGCGAAATATTTCACCGGCATTCTATATCTCTGAAACTATTAGCGGTATCTCCCTAAAATTTTGTACTGAGATAAAGGGCACTACTGGAAGTCCATCTGTAAGATTTTCAAAAACCGGTTAACTACAAAACGAACATGGCGGCCAAGCGAATTTGAACATTTTAAATAGACCTTTCTCGCGATTTAATGTTCCAAGCGCACTGAAACCTGGTACAGGAAATATTTATACACATTGTAATCCACTGGTATCTAATTTAGTTCAATTGTTTACATAACCTCAAGATGGCGGTAGTGCGAATTTTAAAATTAAGTTTTTATTTCTTGTGATGTAGTCATGCGATCGAAGTGAAAGTTTGAATAATGAACCTACGCAATAATTTTCCTTTAATGGTACATGACTCTATGGCCTATACATTTAACAATCCAACATGGCGACCATCCGAAATATTTAGACGATACTGAATATCTACGAATCTATTTTAGCAATCAAACTGCATTTTTTAATGTTCATAGGGGCTATGAACTTAAGTTCACCTATAGGACTTTAAATAACCTGGTGATCACAAATCCAACATGGCGGTGACGCGAATTATAAATATTCACATGGACGTTTCTCGCAATTTAACCATCCGCGTGCAGTGAAACTTGGTACAGTAAATCTTTATCCGAATGTTAATCCACTGGCATCTAATTTATTTCAATTGTTTCCATAACCTCAAGATGGCAGCTGTGAAAATTTTTTAAATCTCCTTGTTTTTTCTTGTGTCCTAATTATGCGATTGAAGTTTGAATACTACACGTTCACAATAATCTGCATGTAACACTACATAACTCTAGGACCTACATATATAAAATCCAACATGGCGACCATCCGAAATATTTAGTCGGTTCTCAATATCTACGAATCTATTACAGCAATCAAACTGAAATTGTGTATGTTAAATAGTGGCAATTAACATAAGCAGGATATATGAAAATAGGCTGTATAGTTCTTCACGGAACTACTTGTTTTTTAACCATTTTTAGGTCATAAATGCATTTTTATTTTGCATTTTCTTGCTATTTTTGGGTCATTAAATGCCTTGCCCTAATAATAAGAGACTTAAGGAGAAAGGTTGTTAAGTTTTTATTTGAACCAAATTATTATAGAACACTATTTACGTTTTAGGCATCCCTACGGCCAAAATGCGAACTGAACAGCATTGATGTCACATATTTTCCTACAGCAACAGTATTTGCTTATCGCACACTTTTTACAAAAATTGATATTTATGAAATTAGTATGCAATTCGTCACTGATAATGTCATTTGTGTGCTAAGTCAATTGATTGACAGCTTAGCCGTAACACTCGCCGGTTATTTGATATTTATGAAATTATACGATTTGAGTACTCATTCCATTAAATTACTATTCTGAAATCCATGTAAAATGAGAAAGGAAAGGACCCAGAATATTAAAATGACATGAAACAGGCATCACAGCGGCCAAAATGTGAAGTGGAGAGCAATTTTGGAGCGTATCTTCTTGCAGCAACAGTATCTGCGAATCGCACACTTCGTACAGTTTTTTAAAAGTCATTTTTAAAGAAATTATAGATATTTATGAAATTAGAGTGCAATGCGTCACTGGTAATGTATATTCTCTTTCATTTGAATTATCATTTTTCACGATCGGTCGCTTGTGAGCGCCGCTGGAGGGAACTATACTACTTAGGGACACTAATCTGATATTCAGAGAGGGTCAGCATAAACAGTTGTTGTTGATTCTTTAGGGACTTTACGACATTGTGGTCATATATCCCCGTAGCCTATATTTGAGTGTGTGTGTGTGTGGAATTTACATGATAACATGTGATATTGTGATGGCTGTATTAGTGTGTGTATTTGTGATTCAGATGGGGATTGGAAAGAAGGTGACCGTGGCCTTAAGTTAGTAACCATACTGACATTTGCCTGGAGTAGAAGTGGGAAACCATAGAAAACCAATTCCAGATTGGCTGCGGTAGGGATCGATCTGCCTATCCTCAGTTTTGCGTCACGAGGCAGAGTGTACCACGTTCGAGCCCTCAGACCAGAAATACATTTCTTGGCAGAGACGGAAATCGAACACGGGCCTCCACGGTGACAGCCAAGAATGCTATACACTACGCATCGCGGCAAATTAAAGAAGGGAATAAATATATGTGGAGAGTAAACGGTGAAAGTAAAAAGAAACAATATTCCTGGAGATGGAGCATTGGAAGTGAAATAAACTATTATTTTTCTTTCTTTTATGTGGGAACAAACGTCTATGTTACATTTTGTGTAATTCGAGATATACACGGAACAAACATCTACGATGCTTTCTGAATACGAATTTGCAAGTAGTTTGAGCATATCTCAACAGATGACTTTAGTATTCGGGAAATTTAGAAGCGAAATGCACTTTAAAAATAATTGAACAACAGTCTATGTTACATCGCTCCCCGTTCGAACGCGGCAATAATATTTTGAAGTGAATGGATATGATGAACACATTCTAGTCAAGAGGCTATTCTGGTGTTATAAGCTATGTATTACGGAGCTTGTTAGTGCACATTGTTGTGTTGAAACCGGAAGGAAAAGCATCATAGTTGTATTTTAAACTTAATAAAAATACCTTGACCACGGCGAAGAAACGAGTTCATTCGCGTTTTGCATTTAAAGGAAAATTTTAATTCACGGACTAATACATTCCAAGTACAGTAGGTTAAAATAATAACATTGGACTTTAAATAACTCTATTCTATTCTGTCCGCTTCCATTATGGGCGAGAGAGTGAGCGAGCGCGCGCACTGTACTGTAGTGTGTTGGTTTACGGAACAAAAGTCTTATGTTAAGAAATGTAACTTGTTCCCACATACCCTTCCATTATTGGGATTTTCAATAAAATTGTCATTGAAATTCATAGATAACAAACGCTCCTAGCGCACGATTAGATCGCTCTTTCAAATACAGTAACACGGGTAACTTACAGTTCACAATGAAGGTGGACAGTATTGTGTGCGCGCTAGGAGAAGTAAGCTGGGTTTGCTTTGAACCTTAGATGTCTTCACGAGTACTGAGCATTCCAAAAACATCCAAGTCGGTCACCATCTGCATCATTCACTCACTGACTACTTTCTTTCTTTCTTTCTTTTTACTCATTGTCAGTGATTTTTAATAAACAATCACAATGCCTTGTGTGAATGTCGACAGTAGTAAGGGAACAATACATAGGCTAAGTCGGATGAACAATAAGCACCATGCTGGAGGTGGCAAGAACTATCTGCCAAATATTTCGGTAGGGTATAGACTGTTTGCGCATGCGTACTCCCCCGTCACTGACTTCTCCTGGCGCGCAGACAATACTGGTCTAGCTAGAGTCGGTGAGTACCAATAATCATATTTGGATGTTCTGAATTATTTTGTGTCTTATTTCCATTTTATCAAACATTTTTATGGCAAAATATTTTGTGTGTTCTTCTGTCATCTCGCAAGTCATTGTGTTCCTAAATGGCTTAAATTACCAGTGTTGAGAGTAGGCCATCCAGTAAAAGAAGAAAAGTTAAGCGACATTAAGTTACTGTTCGAGTGAGATATTTCTGAGCTGAATCCTGCAATGCAATGCCATTTTAGCAGGATGCATTGTTTTCAAGTGCAAGCAATGAACAAGTCGGTGACTCTTCTTCTGAATGTTGCACTGAATTGCCCTCGCATAAACATCATTAGTCTATTGAAAAATAATAAAACAAATCAATTTTTATCATCTACCATACTTAATTTTCCCCTCACTAAAACCTCCCTTAAATGTTTTTTCCCTCCAAAATGTCTTAACTCCACATCATATGGTCTCGTTACTAGAGCTCGGACGGTATGTGGTGGTTCTTCAATGTTGCTGTACAGTCGAAGCGCTGGAGGAGACACCCCTCACAAATCTGCGCCGAGTTGACTTGTGAATATTTGGCATTAACACGCGATGTCGACAGCACGGTGGACGACGAGTAACTGCTGTTGCTGTTCTCCCCATCCCTGAAACCAGTCTGGAAATCTGTCTGCTCAGAGCGGACAGCTTAGCCTTGAAGCTTCACCACATACAGTCCGAGCTCTACCGCTTCTAATGGACAGGAATTTTTGTCAGTTAGTGCGAATGTTGCCAATAAAGTAGTAAATCTTAATCATTTATAATATTAACTTTATTTAAGATCGTTTATCTGAAAATTTAAAAAAACGCTATTTCTGGAGTTGACTATTTCATGAATTTCAAGACACTTTGGTGATACTCCCTACACTTACTAGCGTCACAAGAAGAAATGGAAGAGCTAACAAATCGCTGCAGAATGTCGATATCATGTTTAGAAGTCAAATAAAACACAAAGCCATCATGTTGGATGTAATAGCGTTGGAGAACATTTATATCGCGGATATGGTATGAACAGTAAAACATGTTTATTATCTTTTAGAATGGACGATTAAGTGTTTAATGAAGTGTTCCGTTATTCATAGAACCGTAGATTGCCTTACTTAACGCTTGTTTCTGCTCAATGATTCACTTCTATAATTAGACTGCAGTGATTGGTCCCCTAATAATGAGCAGCCATACGCTACATTTCCTCGTCTTTTCGGCTAATATGTCGACCCTTACAACTTATAGTAGAGGTGTAAGTAGAGATGAGCCTAACATCGCAAGCGCACAAACAGATTCGTAAAGAAGTCTGCTCGGGTCCAAGCTCTGTGAACTTGCGGGGAAAGGGGAAGGGCCATGCGAGAAGGGAAGGGCCTGTCAACAGCCCGCCGTGATATCTGGTAATCTTGTCTATTCCAATACTGCTAACATAGGGCCGTTGCTCAAACCACTGTGGTGTTGCGAATGAGTGAGTGAGTCACCGACCAATGTATTTGGTTCTGTTACTACACACGGACTGGGAACCCAGCACGTCTGTCATCATATAAGGTGCGTTCAAAAAGTAACGAGCCGGAGGCTGTAATGCGCAAACCGGTGTCGACATCGGCTAATCGTGGCGTGTGTAACGAGGTGTGATTCCGACCCGAGCGTGGAAGGTCACAACCCGTCGCTAGAGGCCACGCGTGCACGTCACGTGACGATACAAAGCGAGCAGCAGCATGCATCAATCGTCAAACGCTGCCAGTCGCATTGCGAACAGTGACATGGAGGCGTCAACCGAAGAGCAAAGAGGTGTTGTTCGGTTTCTGACAGCGAAATGAGTTGGGGGAACGGACATTTATCGCCGAATGTCACAAGTGTACGGCGAACACTGCATGTCCCTTGCAAGGGTCAAGGCGTGGTACAAGCGCTCCAGGGAAGGACGGGTGTCGTTAGCCGATGATGCCCGGTCTGGGGCACCCCCCTGCATTACCGATGACAACGTCCAGCTGGTTGATGCGCTCATTACCGAGGACCGCCGAGTGACAGTGAACGCCATAGCCGCCGTGGTCAGATTGAGCGTCTGAAGTGTGCACACCATCATGAGGGAACGACTGCACTTGCGGAAAGTGTGTGACGAATGGGTGCCCCACAGTCTTCAACCACACCAGGAAGCATGACGAATGGCCTACTGTCTTGGTCTTGGTTGGACGATTGATGCATGCTGCTGCTCGCTTTGTATCGTCACGTGACGTGCACGCGTGCCCTCTAGCGACGGGCTGTGACCTTCCACGCTCTGGTTGGAACCACACCTCGTTACACACGCCACGATTAGCCGATGTCGTCACCGGTTTACGCATTCCAGCCTCCGGCTCGTTACGTTTTGAACGCACCTTATATATAGTCCGCTATCCCCATTCCTCTCAGGTTCACGGAGCTTGGACCCGAGCAGTACCTTACCTCACGTGGGGTCTATATTAGCACTGCCTTCGTAATGTAACAGGCCGTACTGTAGGAAGCGCGCGAAGGCAATCAGCTGATCGATTGAGGCGAATGTTACGAGTTGTTTTGTGAGTGTAATGCGAAGTTATTGGAAGCTTTTTTGAGAATAATTGGGGTTGTTGAGTCTCAGTTATTTATTTTTAAATTATCGTAATTTATCACATCAAGATGCACATAAATAACTGTAATTGAAATAGTGAGGCTATGCCGTTTAGGTTAGGTATGCTATCTCCACGTGGAGAGTTGAGTAAATTCAGAGGATATATTGCTCCTTGTTGTATATAATAATTGAATATTTACTGTATGGCACTGTTTTGTGTAAATACAATGTGTTGTGTGTAGAAGTGTGTGTGAAAACAAGCAAGTGTCACTGCCAAGAAGTTGTTGTGTGCCAGGATGCAAATCCAACTACACGGTTACACAAATATTTTCATTTCCTTCCGACGAGGAAAGAGTTAATCTATGGAAGAGGAAATACCAAGGGAAATTTATCAGTTACTAGGAATACGGGAGTATGCATCATTCATTTTCCTAAAGATCAAATTGAGAGAGAAATCAGAGCAACTCGTGCTGATTGTGAGTCCTGCATTTGTCTTTCTTGTTGTTCAGATTTATAGTAGTGAGTTTTACGTGATACAGAACAAGCTTACAAGTAATTAAAAGGATAGTAACTGAGCCTGAATTTGTAGTGTTCCATGGGTAGGGAATATTGAGAATAAGCTGCCTTTTTTCCCCTGAAGCTAAGTAAGATTAAAAGACAGCTTAAAATGTAGAACTAATTTGGGCGAACATATTCCTAAATAACTATAGTAAAATTCAAACAAATGTTTGTGCGGAAGAAAGTGGCTCAAAACTATCTTGAAAGGATAATGCCGGAAGTTCCAAGAAGAAAAACAGGAAAGCTGCCGTATTTATGGACATCTAAATGTATGGAGGTAATGCTTTATATTATTATACATTTTATTTTTTGTACGTTCGTTGTTTCCATGCTTTTATTAATTCATAATAAGATTTGTTAGGTGGGCTCACACGTAATACAGTCGTTATGCTTTGACTGTTTTTATCACGTTTTAAACCTACTTCTCCTGAAATTATGTCGGCCTTATTTACTATATTTCGAAAGATCACAGTGTTAAGGTTTTCATTTGTTATATTAATGCAACATTCGTCAATATTTCTTAACTGAAATACAAATTGTATCGCATAACTACGATGTTTGCTTGCATTGTGCGGGTCTAACGGAGCTAGCTGATCGCCTCTTTGGGTGACGTCACCGGAGCTACAATACGGCCTGTACATTACGAAGGCAGTGATATTAGTGATGCTGGCTGGCGTTTCTAACAGTGGATAATGAAAGTGGGCACAGGAACTCGGGTAATATGAGCCAATGCATGTGCAAACAGCAGCGAGGTGGCACAATGCATGACAACAGTTGGTCAATGCGCCCTGTTATTTTATCCTATAGAAACGGATACAATATTTACGGTTTATTCAAATATGTGCTCCATTGCGATGCGCGAGTTGACAGTTACTTATTGTACTGTGTATTTAATATCGTGAATTTTAATTATTTATTTGGTGGTATCTTACTTTTATTTGCACTGTAGTGTGTGCTATTTTTATGACGAATTTGTAAATTTGTAAATGGGTTGGTTGGTTCCTCAGTTTAGGGGCTGCAACAACGCGGTTATGTAGCCCTGTGTACTTCGGGTGTGTGTAGAATCTGTCTGATAACCTGTGTTAATTGTATTGACTGTATTAGTGTGTGTATCGGTTTTAATTCAAGTGAGGACTGCTGACGATCAGTTTTCAAATAGTTCCTACTTTTGCCGCCAAACGCCATCGTCAACGACCAACTAGTTCAGAAATTAGTTACTAGATACCACCGCAGTCGGCTCTTGACGACAAACGTAGGAACTTATGAACGTTAGTCAAATGTATAGCTTCACACAGGTGCAATTAGTGGAAGGTTCTTTAACATGCCATAAATCTATGACATGGGACCGCCGGCTTTACTTCCCCTCCGAAGGAAGACATACTGAGGGATTTTTAACGTTCTTAAAAAATCCGACGACTTCGGCTGGGTTTGAACCCGCGATCTTGGGCATAGAAGTTCAGCATGCTACCAACTACGCCACCGAAGCCGCTTTTTAAATGGGTATCTTAATGAAAAATAATTATTCTGTTATTATTATTATTATTATTATTATTATTATTATTATTATTATATATATTATATTATTATTATTACTATATGACGAATTCGTTTTGAAAATGGATATCTTTATGAAAAATAATTACTGTATTAATTTTTATATAACTTATATACTGTATATAGTACTTATTTTTTTCACATTTGAATTGAGCCTCTACTGACTGCATATTAACAATCAATTTCAATTATATCTAGATCTAGTTCTTCTACCAGACTTGACATCCTCCCAGTATTTATTGTGTCCATTGATCAGTGTCTTCTTTCGTGCTTCTGGTAGAGTCCCTCTCCGTCTCCTGGGCACAGATTACACTTTAAAATTTTGTTATTTTTTAACAATTTGTCGAAATTTAAATCCGTCGTGGATTTTTGTTTCCGGAATACCAATTTGCATCAGATCTTTCTCACTTTCTTGGAACCATTTCCATTTCGTTGCCTTTGGCTTTGTGAAATTCCAGATTCAATTATTTGAACCCGTCGCAAAACTGGAATAATAAGGGGTAAGCATACATACTATTATTTTTAAATTAGGGTATTTCTGTATAGTCAGGTAGCAAGAGATTGCATAGCTCCTTTTGAGAAAATATGCCAATGACTCGCTCATGGCCACGCAAAACAGTCGGCGGGCAGCACCTTAATTTGAAGTGTAAACGCTCTTCCCGGCACAGAATAAACGGAATGCCGGTGGTTTCATTTTCAACTCATACGCTTCAAAACTGTTTCTTTCTGTTCGCATTCCGACACCTATTTAACCCGTAGGCAACAATGTTCTAATATGTAATGCCTTGTAGACGATTATCCTCTTAAAACCAAGGGTATGCTGGCATACTGTTCTCCAACCAAGGCGAACTGTGTTCGATTCCCGGTTAATGCGTGTGGGATTTTCAAGGTGAGATGTCACGTCCAGGGGTTCAGATTCCACATTAATAAGAGGTCCTGTGGCTAATGATCGCTTGGTCTACGGTCACGTAAAACTACAAATTTGCTTGTTTGTTTTTTCTAAAAAGCAAACACGATCAGTCGAAGTCAGTTAAATAAAATGTATTAGGCATAGCAAGCCCGCTGTTGACATCCGGCATAATTCCAATGCGCTGTGACCAAGCAGCCTCTAAAGCTACTCCTCCCTCTCCTCGTTTTTGCTTCTGTCCAGGATTCTATTTACTCTTTTCTGTCCTTTCCAACTGATATCTTGTGTCATTGGGATGGCTGTACTAGTGTGTGTGTAATTGGGGATAGGAATGGACAGAAGGCGGCCGTGGCCTTAAGTTAGGAATCTTGGCACAGCCGGGAATCATAACCGTATATGTTTTTAAGATTGATTATTTTGTAGTTTTAATTATCTTGTCTTGTCTTGTCTTGTCTTGTCTTGTCTTGTCTTGTCTTGTCTTGTCTTGTCTTTTCTTATCTCTTCTTATCTTTTCTTTTCTTGTCTTGTCTTGTCTTGTCTTGTCTTTTCTTATCTCTTCTTATCTTTTCTTGTCTTTTCTTATCTTTTCTTGTCTTTTCTTATCTCTTCTTATCTCTTCTTGTCTTTTCTTATTTCTTCTTATCTCTTCTTATCTTTTCTTGTCTTTTCTTATCTCTTCTTATCTTTTCTTGTCTTTTCTTATCTCTTCTTGTCTCTTCTTGTCTTTTCTTATCTTTTCTTACCGCTTCTTATCTTTTCTTGTCTTTTCTTGTCTTGTCTTGTCTTTTATTTTATTTTATTTTATTTTATTGTATTTTCCTAAAAAATATGTTTTTGTTTTGTATTAAGTTTAGTTCGTTTTATTCATAACTAAGCATTAGCTATATGGGTGACTAATTATGTTTTTTTTTTAATGCGAATTGACCACTTAGGATCATACAACAATTTTATTTTATTTTCCTTTGCCTGGAGTTTCCTCAGTCTCCAACATTCCTTAATGCGGTCAATGGCGTGTGTCCTTTGATCTTCTGTCCAAGTTCGTCCACTTCGCTTAGGTTTTCCTTCATCTTGAAACCCTCCAGATTTTTCACTTTTCCCTTAAATTCACTTCTTTCTAGCATCTGAGACTCTGTGATGTTCAACTTTTCTAATTCTTCTTCTTCTTCCAGAGATAGTCGAATACTTGTTTTGTTAATCTATGTTTGTGCATTCTGTATAGATGTCCGAGGAATGACAGCCTCCTCTTCCGCATAGTCTCTGAGATTATTGCCATGTTCGGGTAGACTTCTATGTTGCTTCGCAGTTTCCATCCATCTTCAGTCCGAACTGCAGCCATGATTTTTCTTAGAATTTTTCCTTTCCAGGACTTCTAGTTTTCCTAAAATTATTATTTAGATTTACAATTATTTGTGTCAAGAAGGTACTGAATTGGGTTTATGATCTGTGTACTTTCATAAATAAATTAATTAATAAATCACCCTGGAATTCGCCTGGATTGGAAATTCGCTGACGTAGGAATCGAAACACCCCTCTTCATAGTTTTGCTTCATGAAGCTGAGTGTGGCCCGTTCAACCCTCTGACCACATAACATTTCTTCGCACAGCCGGGAATCATAACTGGGCTTCAGGGGTAACAGCCCGTCATAAGCCACGGGACCTCCATCTTTCGTGGAATCTGACCCACCAGAAGTAACATTTCACATACATTAACCAGGAGTCGAACCCGGTCCACCTTGGTGAGAGGCAAGCACGTACTGTACTACAAAGAATGTGGACGTGTCGCTCACAATTTGTCCAGAGGAAATATTTGTGCCAATGGCCTCTCCTCTCGCCAGCCGCCTTAAAAACATAGATTATTGGATATCAAGATCACCAGCGACATGCTCATTGGTATGGGTAGAATTTTTCTGACAACCTGTGTATTAGTTTTTAATAAGAATTATATAACCGTCCGAATCAATACTTTAATGAAAATAATTATTAATAAAGTTGTTCTTGGTACATGTTTCAGGGATTAATTATCAATTTTTATCCACTTCATCAGTTAATTGTAGAGCATTAACATAATGAAATTATGATAAAGCGTAGCACTGAAATATACACACATCAAAAAAAGTTTTGCATCACCTCGGTTCCCAGATCTCCGGCATATAGACGTTGACTGTGTATATTGTATCCAAGATACAGTCCCTTTGACTGTTCATAGATGTCACTAAAACTGCTCAAAGATGTAAACAACCATGCATGAGCAGGGCCTATTAGACGGAGGGGGTACGACAGCCGATCAGTTCCAGCCATTCCACCAGGACGAAGGTACGCTGCTCATGTTGTCTGTAGTTCTACCATGCCTAGAAGGTCAATACCGCAGTTCGATCGCGTCCGCATTGTTACTTTGTGTCAAGAAGGGCTCTCAACAAGGGAAGTTTCCAGGCGTCTCAGAGTGAACCAAAGCGATGTTGTTCGGACATGGAGGAGGTACAGAGATACAGGAACTGTCGATGACAGGCCTCGCTCAGGCCGCCCAAGGGCTACTACTGTAGTGGATGACCGCTACTTACGGATTGCCGCTCGGAGGAACCCTGACAGCAATGCCACCATGTTGAATAATGCGTTTCGTTCAGCCACAGGACGTCGTGTTTCAACTCAAACTGTGCGCAATAGGCTGCATGATGCGCAACTTCACTCCCGACGTCCATGGCGAGGTCTAGCTTTGCAACCCCGACACCATGCAGCGCGGTACAGATGGGCCCAACAACATGCTGAATGGACCCCACGGAATTGGCATCACGTTCTCTTCACCGATGAGTGTCGCATATGCCTTCAACCAGACAATCGTCGGAGACGTGTTTGGAGGCACCCTGGTCAGGCTGAACGTCTTAGACACACTGTCCAGCGAGTGCAGCAAGGTGGTGGTTCCCTGATGTTTTGGGGTGGCATTATGTGGGGCCGACGTACGCCACTGGTGGTCATGGAAGGCTCCGAAACGGCTTTACGATACCTGAATGACATCCTCCGACCCATAGTGCAACCATATCGGCAGAATATTGGAGAGGCATTTGTCTTCATGGACGACAATTCTCGACCTCATCGTGCACATCTTGTGAATGCGTTCCTTCAAGATAACGACATCGCTCGACTACAGTGGCCAGCATGTTCGCCAGACATGAACCCTATCGAACATGCCTGGGATATGTTGAAAAGGGCTGTTTATGGACGTCTTGACCCACCAACCACTCTGAGAGATTTACGCCGAATTGTCGTTGAGGAGTGGGACAATTTGGACCAACAGTGTCTTGATGAACTTGTGGATAGTATGCCACGGCGAATACAGGCATGCATCAATGCAAGAGGACGTGCTATTGGGTATTAGAGGTAGTGGTGTGTACTGCAATCTGGACCACAAATGCTGAAAGTCTAGCTGTATGATGGTACAACATGCAATGTGTGGGTCTCATGAGCAATAAAACGAGCTGAAATGTTGTTTGTGTTGATCTCTATTCCCTTTGTATTTAACGGTTCCGGAACTCTTGGAACCGAGGTGATGCAAAACTTTTTTTGATGTGTGTAAATGGTTATTTAACCTAATATGGTGCACCATATATACAGGTTGTAGAAAAATTAAGGTATAACTTAGATCTAATTAATCCCTGAAACATGTATCAAGCACAACTTTATTAATAATTCTTTTTATTAAAGTATTGATTCAGGCGGTTATATAATTCGTATTAAAACTATTTTAGCACATCAATATGGAACCATCATGAGTGATTTAAATAATAGAACCTGTGTAAGAGTTGTCTATGTAGTCTATTTGTAATTGGGATTTGGGTTGGAAAAGAAGCAGCCATGGCCCTAAGTTAGGAACCATCATGGTATTTGCTGGAGTGGAAATCAGAAACAAGGAAAATTCACTTTTAGGAAGGCTGGGGTAGGAATCGAACGTGGACGTCGTGGGTAACAACCAAGGATGCTAACCACTACGCTACGAAGTGGGGAGCCATTAAGAAGCAACAACAATGAGAACATGTCTGTTGTGATACTGGGACACCTGGGAAGTGATCACTAGTGGAAGATAAAGCCTTATTTGGAAAGATTATATAATCCAGCCAGTTTGTGATTCATGGCGAACCTGATTGCATACCTGTGCCAGGTCATGTTAGGCCACGTTGTCCACGTGAAGGAGCCAGATGACTCACGGCCAGTCCTGTTCTTATTTATCACCTGTCTCTCTTGTGCCCCCCTCCAGTAGTCTCAAAACACACAAATGTGCTGTTGCTGTTGGTAGTGTTTGTAGTATTGTACGGTGCAAATTCAAGTTCACCTCCTCAATCAAAAATGTGTTTCTGGTGATTTTTTCTGTCAGTTCCCCTGAAAGTAACTGTCATAACGCGTTGAGGGATTATACTATATCAAACAAGATGTTCAGTAAAGACCATATAGCCGACTTTCTCGTAAATGCATGGGTATTGTTATAACTCTTTGTCCTTTTCAAGGAGTATAATTGAATGTTGGTTGTAGTAGCGTGTTGAAACACAACGTGCTATACGGATATTAAACATGAATATGAGGTGCCCTCAGCTAGTGCTACCTCTGTAAAAAAAAAATCATTCAATTCGGTTTCACCGCGTTTGAATTGATCCGGGGAATGGATTTGCACACATACATGGCCGCTATTTGCAAACTATTGGGCTGATGACCTTGTAGTCAGTCATAAGATGCTTTCCACAAAAAGGCATGTTGTTGCAAAATCCGGTAGAGATCAAATTATTAGGATGGTAGAAATTTGATTTAAGCTTTTAACATTTGGGTGGCCGTCATTCCGTTTCCGTCAAGATGGCAGCGATATAAAACATGACACTGAGGTGCCTTTTGCTAGTGCTACCTCTGTACCAAATTTCGTTCAATTCGGTTTCACCGTGTTTGAATTGATAGGGGGAATCGATTTGCACACATACTTGGCCACCATCTGCAAACTATTGGGCTGATGATCTAGCAGTTTGGTCAGAATATGCTTCTCACATAAAGATTTGTTGTTGCAAAATTTGGTAGAGACTAGATTATTAGGTTGGTCGTAATTACATTTTAGCCTTTAACATTTGGGTGGCCGCGATTACGTTTCCGTCAAGATGGCGGTGATATAAAACATGACACTGAGGTGGCCTTTTCTAGTGTTACCTCTGTACCAAATTTCGTTCCATTCGATTTCACCGTGTTCGAATTAATAGGGGGAATCGATTTTCACACAAAGATGGCCGCCATCCGCAAAATATTAGGCTAATGACCTATTAGTTTGGTCAAAGGATGCTCCCTCCATAATGGTATGTTGATGCAAAATTTGGTAGAGATCGGATGATTAGGTTAATCGTAATTTGATTTAAGCTTTGAATATTTGTGTGGCCGCCATTACGTTACCGTCAAGATGGCGGCGATATAAAACATGACACTGAGGTGCCCTTTGCTAGTGCTACCTCTGTACCAAATTTCATTCCGTTCTGTTTCACCGTGTTTGAATTAATAGGGGTAATCGATTTTGACACAAAGATGGCCGCCATCCGCAAACTATTAGGCTAATGACCTATTAGATTTGTCAAAGGATGCTTCCTCCATAAAAGTATGTTGTTGCAAAATTTGGTAGAGATCTGATGATTAGGTTAGTCGTAATTTGATTTAAGCTTTGAACATTTGGGTGGCCGCCATTACGCTTCCGTCAAGACGGCGGCGATATAAAACATGACACTGAGGTGCCCTTTGCTAGTGCTACCTCTGTACCAAATTTCATTCCATTCGGTTTCACCGTGTTCGAATTAATAGGGGTAATCAATTTTGACACAAAGATGGCCGCCATCCGCAAACTATTAGGCTAATGACCTATTAGATTTGTCAAAGGATGCTCCCTCCATAAAGGTATGTTGTTTCAAAATTTGGTAGAGATCGGATGATTAGGTTAGTCGTAATTTGATTTAAGCTTTGAACATTTGTGTGGCCGCCATTACGTTTCCGTCAATATGGCGGCGATATAAAACATGACACTGGGGTGCCCTTTGCTAGTACTACCTCTGTACCAAATTTCGTTCCATTCGGTTTCACCGTGTTCGAATTAATAGGGGCAATCGAATTTCACAGAAAGATGGCCGCCATCCGCAAACTATTAGGCTGATGACCTATTAGTTTGGTCAAAGGATGCTGCCCCCATAAAGGTATGTTGTTGCAAAATTTGGTAGAGATCGGATGATTAGGTTAGTCGTAATTTGATTTAAGCTTTGAACATTTGTGTGGCCGCCATTACGTTTCCGTCAAGATGGCGGCGATATAAAACATGACACTGAGGTGTCCTTTGCTAGTGCTACCTTTGTACCAAATTTCGTTCAATTTTCGCTCACCGTGTTCGAATTGATAGGGGGGGTCAGACATTCAGAGTACATACACTCTCTCACACACACACAGACTCACACACATACACACACACACACAGACAGACACACTTTTTTTCGCCCTGTAGTGATCTCATAAGTCTACTTTCATTTTTTGCAAAAATCGAAAGTAGGCTAAAAATGGGTATAATGAACCTATAGGTCTATTATAACTTAAATATTCTTGTTCTTAATTTTATATTGAGTCTCTCATAAATCATAGATGTCAACGAGTATATTTTTAAATACACGGAATGCACGATAATGAAAGTTTTTAAATTATCCAATGCGATTTTAAACACGATTACTTAGAGATGAACGGAGTACGGTACTTGACGGAGGAGGTATTCTCTTTCCCTCTATCACCATGCACGTAAACAAATTATCCCACCGGCGATTTAAAATGTAACTTATATGCATTATGAGATTCCATCCAACTCACAACCAAGCGTTTACTCGCACCATTACCAGAAGAAATGAGACTCAGTCCTACGACTGGGCAAGGGCAGAAGCCACTGTATAGTTCCTGTGTTTGACATGACTGAACTGAATTACCACTACTAGAAGGTTATAAGGCTTTGTTGTATTGTCACTTTGATCCTTATTTCCCTTTTTGTGGACATCCATTCCCCAAACATCCTCCTTGTAATTTGGCTGAAACTTTAAAATCATCAAAGAGAAAGCATAGTTTAGAATAAATATTAAAGGCACAGATGTGGATTGTATTTTTGGTCATAGGAAAATCATCATTTCTTGTACCAACCTCAAAAGTATGACTTCTGAATTTCTTATGATGTTCGTGTTTCAAGACCTGGTCAATGGTGCAGTTCCCACGCACTTACAGTATTTCTTATCGTCCTGTTCTCAACATCCTGTATGACTCACCTAAAAACGTGAAACGAAGTCAAATATGTTACAAGAGGTTATCTTTGTACTGGATGGGATATAGGGTATTTGTCTTTATTGTAGTGACATCTTATTGCAGGCATTCTTACTCAAGCGGTGCTGCCAGGTAGTTTTTGAGGGTGCGCAGCCGTGTCAGTAGATTTACTGGCACGATCAATATCCCCTTCAGGGCAAATTTCCGGCACCCCGGTGTCTCTAAAAGCCGCAGTAGTTAAAAGGGACATAAAACCAATAACATTGTTATTATTATTATTATTATTATCCCTAGTAGTCTTAATACCTCTTCATTTGTTACCCTATCTACACATCTGATCTTCATCATTCTCCTGTAACACCACATTTCAAATGCTTCTATTCTCCTCCTTTCTGCTGCAACAATAGTCCAAATTTGACTTCCATAGAATGCCACGCTCCAGACAAAGGCTTTCGAAGATGACTTCCTCATACCGAAATCTTTATTCGATGCCAACAGATTACTTTTCTGTAAAAATGCCTTCCTTGCCTGAGCCAACATACTTTTTATATCCTCTTTGTTTCGTCCGTCACTGGTTATTTTGCCTCCAAAGTAGCAGAAGTCCCCTACTTCCTTTAGCATTTCAGCTGATGATTTGATGTCGATAGGGGTTTCTGATTTATTTCGGCTGCATTCCTTTACTTTTGTTTTACATTTATTGATTTTCATCATGAATTCTATCCTCAAGTTGGAGATACCATTTAAAAATCATTCAAATCATCTGCTGTGTCGGCTAAGATAACAATGTCATCAGCAAATCCCAGAATTAGAATTATTTCTCCTTGAATCTTTACTCCTGCTTCAATTTTTTCTCTAATTTCTTTCATTGTTTGTTCAATGTATGGATTGAAAATTATGGGTGATAAGTTGCAGCCTTGCCTTATACCTTTCTGAAAAACAGCTTCTCTCTCACGACCTTCGGCTCGAATACCTGCTGTCTGGTCTCTGTTGATACCCTCCTAACCCTGTACTTTATTCCCATCCTCTTCAAAATGTCAAACAACTTACTGCCATCAACATTATCAACGTCACCAACCCACTAATACATCCCTGTATCGTCAGCATTTTGTTCTTGTATTCCTGACTGGAAAGTGGTATACATCTGGTTTGTGTTTCCAGACACTTTTAAAACAAGTCACCGTGGAGAGTTATTACCGAGTAAAATCTGGAGATGTCGCAGCGCGCATCCCGTGGCAATAGTTATAACCATTTCCGAGACAGCTTGACTGCTATATTGTTTCCTACGGCCTGTCATAAGAAGTCTTTACGATCCCAGCATATTAACTGAGACTCCACTTGGTATTCCCTCTTGCTATCATTTGGGACCTGAAGACAGATGTTCACCACTTTCCGATTGGTAGATAAATTACGAATTAGAGACACGGCACCATACATTTTACTTTCCAAAGTAAGTACAAGTCAAGCTTGTGAGTCAGTCACGGGAAACACATCCCCACGTAGCTTACCCGAGATGAATAGTAGCCGTAGGAGATTCCCGGTTCGAGACAGGGCTGTTGTACAATACAACCTGCAGTTGTCTCATTTCGGAGATTAGGACATCTCTTGTGTCACATTTGCTGACGGGTGTGTTTGAGTCTTCAGTCTTTTGACTGGTTTGAAGCAGATCTCCATGTCTCCCTGTCCTGAGCTAATCGTTTCATCTCTACATAGCTACCTCACTCTACATACGAGGCAATCTGTTTAACATATTACAACCTTGGTCTACCCCTACAGTTCTTGTCCTCGACCCTTCCCTCCATAACTAAGTTTGCTATTCCTGGGTGTATTAATATGTGTCCTACCAACCTAACTCTTATCTTCATTAGCACTCACCAGAAACATCTCTCCTCTCCCACTCGTCTTAATACCTCTTCATTTGTTACCCTATCTACCCATCTAATCTTCATCATTCTCCTGTAACACCACATTTCAAACGCTTCAATTCTCCTCTTTTCTGCTTCCCCAACAGTCCAAGTTTCCCTTTCATGGAGTGCAACACTCCCAGCAAATGTTTTCAAAAAATGAATTTCTACTGCCTAAATCTATATTGCCGGCCCCGTGGTGTTGGGGTAGCGCACCTGCCTCTCACCCGAAGGCTCCGGGTTCGATCCCCGGCTCCGTCAGGGGTTTTAAAACTGACCTGAGGGTTGGAACGGGGTGCACTCAGCCTCGTGAGGACAATTGAGTAGCTGTCTGACAGTGAGACAGTGCCCCGATCACGAATACCAAGATTAACGGCCGAGGGGATCCGACGCGCTGATCATGCGTCACCCCAATATCTGCAGGCCGAATGGCTGGGCAGCAGTCGCTTGGTCGGCCTTAGCCCGTCATGGGCTGTATAGTGCCAGGGGTTGTTTTTTTTTGTTTTGTTTTTTAGCCTATTTTCAATTTTGAAAAATAGGCTTATGAGATCACCTTTTGTCCGTGTGTGTGCGCGCGCTGTGTGTGTGTGTGTGTGTGTGTGTGTGTGTGTGTGTGTCCTAATAAAATCTAAACGACTGGAGCGATTTCAATGAAACTCGGTAAGTTCATAGCACTATTCCCGGCGACCTCGACCGTGCCCTTCAAATTTTGTTACGTTTCACCAATCCAACATGGCGGCTGTGCGAAATATTTCACTAGCATTCAATATCTCCGAAACTATTACCGATATCGCCCTGAAATTGTGTACGGTGATAAAGGGCACTACTAGAAGTTCACCGATGAGACTTTCAAAAACCTGGTGACTACAAAACCAACATGGCGGCCAAGCGAATTTGAGAGATTTAAATAGACTTTTCTCGCGATTTAACAATCCAAATGTAATGAAACTTGGTACAGCAAATGTATATAAATATTGCAATGCACTGGAGTCTAATTTAGTCCAATTGTTTACATAACCTCAAAATGGCGGCTGTGCGAAATATTTCACTGACATTCTATATCTCCGAAACTATTACAGATATCACCCTGCAATTTTGTACGGTGATAAAGGGTACTGATACAAGTTTACCTATGTATATTTCATAAACCTATAAAGTACAAAACGAACATGGCGACCAAGCGAATTTAAAATATTTTAATAGACTTTTCTCGTGATTTAACTCTCTGAGCGCAGTGAAATGTGGTACAGTAAATGATTTTGCAGATTGTAATGCACTGCCATCTAATTTAATTCAATTGTTTACATAACCTCAAGATGGCGGCTGTGCGAAATTTTAAAATTAAGTTTTAATTTCTTGTGTCGTAATCATGCGATCGAAGTGAAAGTTTGAATAATGAACCTAGGCAATAATTGTCCTTGAATGGTACATAACTCTATGGCCTATACATATAACAATCCTAAATGGCGAGCTTCCGAAATATTTAGACGATTCTCAATATCTATGAATCTTTTACAGCAACCAAACTGATTTTTTTAAATGTTCATAGAGACTATGAACATATGTTCACCTATAGGACTTTCAGTAACCTGGTGAGCACAAATCCAACATGGCGGCGACGCGAAGTATAAATATTTAAATGGACGTTTCTCGCGAATTAACTATCCGAGTGCCGTGAAACGTTGCACGTTAAATGCTTATACAAATGTTGATCCACTGGCATCTAATTTATTTCAATTGTTTGCATAATCACAAGATGGCTGCTGTGCGTAATTTTAAAATCTCGTTTTTACTTCTGTGTTCTAATCATGCGATTGAAGTTTGAATACCACACGAACACAATAATCTTAATGTAATAGTACAAAAATAAAAATCCAACCTGGCGACCATCTGAAATATTTAGACGGTTCTCAATATCTACGAATCTGTTACAGCAATTAAACTGAAATTTTGTATGTTTATAGAGGCAATTAACATGAGCAGGATATATGAAAATAGGCTGTATAGTTCTTCACGGAACTACTTGTTTTTAATCTATATTTGATGTCAACAGATTTCTTTTCCTGTATGAATGCCTTCCTTGCCAGTGCCAACCTACTTTTAGGTAGATTTCATTAGAAAGCTAACTATTGCAATGGGTACCATGTTTCGACTTCCGGAAAATTTCGACATATCTTCGCGTTTCACATCCCCCAGACCCCAAAACCACTGTCAGTTCAAAAGTTTATATATAATTTATGTATGTATGTATATATATATGTATATCAGTTTCTTGTGGACACGATAACTGCCGTAATTTTGCACCAATCACTTTGAATTTTTTACCGAATATATATACCTATAAAATCTCGGCCGAGTTCGTTACTGGGCTAAATCGGTCGAAGGGGGTGAAAATGGGGGGCTTTTTTCGAAAAAGTGAAATATTGCTATAACTCTCTTAATATGTGAAATATTGAATCCGTTCAACGTTCATACTATGTGTCGGATAAAGCCCAAAAATTTATGTTTGAAGAGTTTTTTTTATAGCACCAACCATTGACCAAAGGGGTGGGAAAAAGTGGGTTTTTCGGGAATCATTAATCATATCTCTCTTAATAGGCACAATATCAAAAACGTACAAAATGGACAATATTTCCCTAATAATTACCTAAAACTTGTGTCTGAAAGAATTTTTGATATGACCCACCATTACGCCAAGGGATGAGTGATGAGCCATCGGACGTTGCCATGACAACGCACTTGCACGAGATCAGATTCAGATTTCCATCTGACTAAGTGTGAAGCGGCTTCGGTGACGTATCTGGTAGCATGCTGAACTTCTATGCCCAAGGTCGCGGGTTTAAAGCCGTCCGAAGTCGTCGGATTTTCTAAGAGCACTAAAAATCCCTCAGTATGCTTTCCTTTGGAGGGGAAGTTCCAACGTTCGTTGCGAGTTGCTGGTTGCGGTGGCATCTAGTAGCCAAATTCACAGCTAGGTGTCGTTGACGGTAGTATCTGTTAGCAACATTAGGAACTACTGCTTGAAATTGACCGTCTGCAGTCCTTACCTGAATTACAGACTAATACAGCCATCACAATTCACACCGTTTATCAGACAGATTCTACACTCACCCAAAGTACACGGGGTTACATGACCGCGTTGTCGCAGCCCCTAAACTGAGGAACCAACCAAAATCTCTGCGGGAGATATAATTTTGCGTGAAGAAGTAACAGATCGTTACATAGTTACACATCAGTGTCGAAACCATGCATAAGGACAGTGTGACCACAAGTATAAAAATGGACCCCAAATGACAAGAAGGTTACCGTCCCCATAGGACAATAAAATGTTTATAATATGCATAAAATGACGAAAAACAAAGTTAATTAAGCTCCAATTATAAAATACTTTCTCGCAATAAATGAGGTCTGATCCTTCTACGAAAACCTGCATATTCTGCCTATTTTCGCCTCTCCCCAAGTTTGTCCGGTGAAATCTACCTCCGCCTTCCGGCGTGCCGAGAGGACTTTTTATATCCTCTTCGCTTCGTCCATCACTGGTTATTTTGCTTCTCAAGGTACAGAAGTCTCCTACTTCCTTTAGCTTTTCACTCACCAATTTGACGTCCATAGGGGGTTCTGATATATTACGACTGAATTCAATTATTTTTGGTTTACAATTGTTGATTTTCATCATGAATACTTTTCTCGAGACGGAGAACATTCCATTTAAAAAAGCATTCCAATACTCTGGTGTGTCGGCTAACATAATAATGTAAATAGCAAATCTCGAGTTGAAACGATTTCTTCTTGAATCTTTACTCCTACTTTAAATATCAGCTTCCCAACTAAATGGCTACTTGCTGCCACTTTACAATTATCTGGGATCTCCGCGAGCCACACATGGACATACATCTGGTGGGGGGGGATTACGAGCTTCCTGTAGATTTGTTGTTGTTGGGTATGTGTAGTATTTGTATGATAACCTGTGTTATTGTGATGGCTGTATTCGTAAGCGAATTTTTAATTCAGGCGAGGATTGGGAAGGACGCGGCCGTGGCCTTAAGTTGAGGACCCATCCCGACATTTGTCTGGAGTAGAAGTGAGAAATCACGGAAAACCACTTCCAGGAGGGCTTAGGTGGGAATCAAACCTACCTCTTCTCGATTTTGCCTCATGAAGCTTAATGTACCCCATTCCAGCCCTCAGACCAGAATTAAATTTCTTGGCTGAGCCGGGAATCGAAACCTTACCTCATGTCTCTTTTCTCTGTTTCTGGCAACAGCCATGCTATTTTAATTGCCTTATCCTCACTACTTGGCGATAACATGTCCGCACCATTTTATTCTTCTTCCCGCATAGCCTACCTGTGAACCTGTGCATACACTAGCTCTGACTTCAGTAATGCTCTCCTCC
The DNA here is from genome assembly GCA_946902985.2 of Meconema thalassinum. Taxonomy (NCBI): domain Eukaryota; kingdom Metazoa; phylum Arthropoda; class Insecta; order Orthoptera; family Tettigoniidae; genus Meconema; species Meconema thalassinum. The sequence goes on along the minus strand of OX336390.1, from coordinate 627,994,305 downwards.
TTATGTCTTAATTCCTTCAGAGAAATGTCAAAAATCCTGCTGAGTATTGTTTCCAACGATTGATGCTAATTTACTAATGTATTGTCTTTTTTATTGCAGGTAAGTTGGCCACAACGGAATTACGCTGGGCTGAGGTGTCCAAAGCACGGGGAGGCGTTCCTTCAATCAATAACCTTTCAGGCAAGAGTAACAAAAGTTTCACTTTTCAAGTTCAGCGTGTTCTATTTCATATCACTGGAATGGTAATGTTGCTTCAACTGGGAATTTTGAACATTACTGGCCATCGGGCCCCTGTGCATGTACATAATATTTATCTGATAACCTGTGATATTTCATGATGTTAGTAGTGCGAGTAACTGTAATTTTTAGGGTCTGGAGCGTGGCACTATATGGAAGTGAAAATTGGACTATTGGTTCAGCAAGAAAGAGGAGAACTGAAGCGTTTGAAATGTGGTGTTACAGGAGAAGGATGAACATCAGATGGGTAGATAGGGTTACAAACGAAGAGGTATTAAGACGAGTGGGAGAGGAGAAATGTTTCTGGCGACTGCTAAAGAGAAGAGATAGGTTGGTAGGACATGACTATGACACCCAAGAATAGCAAAGTTAGTTATAGAAGGAAGGGCCAAGGATAAGAACTGTAGGGGTAGACCAAGGTTTAGAATATGTTAAACAGATTGCCTTGGATGTAGGGTGTGGTAGCTATGTAGAGATGAAACGATTAGCTCAGGACAAGGAGCATGGATAGCTGCATCAAACCAGTCAAAAGACTGAAGACTCAAATAACAACAGGATTAGAGTAGATCGAGATTTGAAATGCATTACCATCATAGCATTGGCTAGGAGGAAGTATTAAACACGATGGCCAATGTCAATGCCCGGGTTCAAATCTCCGAACTTGCTGCAGCTCGACATTGCGTAACACTCACGCTTGACTGCGTGGAAACTGCAAATCATGCGCTTTGCCAGACGTTTTACGGCAGTTGTCAAGCATCACCTGAATCCTGCATTACTTAATTACTGTATTGCAATAAACATTGGGTTATGTTCCTCGAAGTACATTTTTCATCTGCTGTCACATTTCCTTGGTGAGCGTTTTCCCTAAAACATTGATTTATATCACCGCGATCAATTGCAAGCGGCACTATAAGATTCCTGGAAATTATCTGCGGTCTGAAATCTGCTTGTTTTATGCTTTCGAGTTAATTGTTGTATTTGAAAAAAAAAACGTGTTGCACAACATTTGCTGACTGAACAGTGAGAGCCCACTTTTGGTTAGCACACGTAGGCTACTTAAGGGCCAGGGATATCTTGATTATCAATCTCGTGCTTGCGAGAAACCGGACTGATGGTACTGTGCAGCTTGATAGTCAGGCGTGATGGCGCAGTGGGTAGGCTACTTGCCTTTCACCAACACGGACCAGGTTCGATTTCTCGCTAATGCTTCTGAAGAATGGTACAATCTTGGGTCATGATCTCATTTTCCACAATGCACTTATTTTCGAGATGAATTGCCACGTCCGTTGGTTTGGACTCCACGTAAAAAGTAGGAGGTCCCATGGCGTATGATCGCAAGTTTCAAGTTTCACATCTTCAAATTAATGTCACACGAATCTATTGTTTGCTAGTTCAATATCTAACAAAACGGAACTGGCTGTATCGTCGCAAGGACATTAATCATCTTAAATACACAGAGTACAACCTGGGCGCAAGATTGACATTCTATGGATTGAATGTGATACCCAGAGCGAATATTCGCGGAACTCTATTAACTTAACAAGGGGTTCACAGTCTAAATTCCGCGTCTGCGATTTGGTCCGCCGCAGTGAACCCACAGACGATTGGTTACCATCGCTCTTACTGCGATCCATTCCAAATGTCAAGCAGGTTGTACCCGCTCTTCTCTGAACACAGCTTTCTACGAACCAGAGATGGTCGGCGATAAGGTCGCCATGTTGCACAAAGTAAATATTACTAAATATTATGCAGTTTACTTAGTTTTACACCTTATGTGCTCAAGAATTGATAGCTTTGCTCTTTGATAACCAATGAAATCCAGGTCTACTGTGCAAAAGCGAAGCGCGCCAAGGTCTCATTGCATGGCTCGAGCACCACCCAGACGGGTACAGTTGTTAGACAAACTTCGCTGGTCATTCCATTGCGGATGCAACACGGCTCCAAATGGCGTGAGAGCGAGCGAATCCTCCACTGCCACGCAATGTTAAAACAACAGCGTGAGAAAGAACAGGATATAGAAGGTATTTTATATTTCCTATTTTTTCACACACTGCTGTTTTGTTTGACTGATATGCATTTATTTATTTATTTATTTATTTATTTATTTACTTATACAGGTATAGTCCATCGTGGCAAATTACTATAACATTACCGTTCGATTTAGAACAAATACGCCATATAAGCTAATGACCACAGTTTTACTTTTCAGGGAAATGAAAATGAAAATCCACAGCCTGCTTCCAGTCTCCGACCGGGTCAGGAATGGAATGAATGAAGCACCCATCTAGCGGCGAGGATATGAACTGTGCCGGCTGCCGAGGCCTGACGCACTCCTCTGGGGCAATGATTAAATGAATGACAGATGAAATGAAATGATAGTGGAGAGTGTTGCTGGAATGAAATTTTGACAGGGAAAACCGGAGTACCCGGAGAAAAACCTGTCTGCCTCCGTTTTGTTCAGCACAGATCTCACATGGAGTGACCGGGATTTGAACCACGGACCCAGCGGTGAGAGGCCGGCGTGCTGCCGCCTAAGCCACGGAGGCTTCTTTCAGGGAAATAAGTAGGCCTAATAATATTGATAATAATTATAATAATGATAATAATTGTACCAATAGCCATGTCAAGCATTGGTGTGGTTCCTAAACATATTCTGCAAGGGCTATAAGGGCCTGGACACTAATTTGTACCAATTAATACAGAATGCAATGCTATTGGCTACAACTAGAATAGTTTGTCAATTCATTGGCAGTGTTCTAAAAATGTGCGCATTATGTTTTGATTCAATGTAGTATTTTTTTTTTTTTTAGCGTATGGCTTTTAGTGCCGGGAGTGTCCGAGGACATGTTCGGCTCGCCAGTTTTGTAGCTGCTTCGAGACGGACACCCAATGGGTGAGCTACAAGTACCGTTGGGGAGGGAAGGAGGGAAGTTGGATTGTAAGGACGAGGAGTTGGAAGGTAGCGGCTGTGGCCTATAGTTAGGGACCAACCCCGGCATTTGCCTGGAAGGAAGATGGGAAACCACAGAAGACCATCTTCAAGGTTGCTGGCGGGGGGATTCGAACCTCCTCGCCTCCCGGATGTGAGCGACTGCCATCAGTCATGCCGTAACCACCACGGCTAACTCACCCGGTAATGTAGTAATAATAATAATGTTATTGGTTTTACGTTCATTTTAACTACTTCGGCTTTTAGAAACGTCGGGGTGCCGGAATTTCGTGCCAAAGGGGATCTTTAACGTGCCAGTAAATCTACTGACACGGCTACCTTGCACCTTCAAATACCAACTGACTGCGCCGGGATTTGATTCAATGTAGTCTGCATTATTGCTTTGTATTTTACCAGACAATGATCTGGGAATAACGGTGATATAATAATATTAATAATAATAGTCTGTTGTTGTTTGAGTCTTCAGTCTTTTGACTGGTTTGATGCAGCCTTCCATACCTCCCTGTCCTGTGCTAATCGTTTCATCTCTACATAGCTACCACACCCTACATCCGAGGCAATCTGTTTAACAAAATCTAACCTTGGTCTACCCCTACAGTTCTTGTCCTCAACCCTTCCTTCCATCACTAAGCTTGCTATTCCTGGGTGTCTTAGTATGTGTCCTACTAACATATCTCTTCTCCTCATTAGCAATCGCCAGAAACATCTCTCCTCTCCCACTCGTCTTAATACCTCTTCGTTTGTAACCCTATTTACCCATCTGATCTTCATCATTCTCCTGTAACACCACATTTCAAATGCTTCAATTCTCCTCTTTTCTGCTGCACCAATAGTCCAAGTTTCACTTCCATAGAGCGCCACGCTCCAGACAAAGTTCTTCAAAAATGACTTCCTAATACCTAAATCTATATTCGATGTCAACAGATTCCTTTTTTGTAGAAATGCTTTCCTTGCCTGAGCCAGCCTACTTTTTATATCCTCTTTGCTTCGTCCATCACTGGTTATTTTGCTTCCTAAGTAACAGAAGTCTCCTACTTCCTTCAGCTTTTCACCTGCCAACTTGATGTCCATAGAGGTTTCTGAATTATTTTGGCTGCATTCCAGTATTTTTGTTTTACATTTATTAATTTTCATCATGAATTCTTTCCTTAGGACGGAGTCCATACCATTCAAATAATAGTCTAATTGTATGTATTATTCCCGTTTTCAACGGGATTGGGGATGAGATGCGATGAAAGGCTATAATAAAAATAATAACTTGCTATTTTCGAACGTAGTGCAACACCCCACAGCATTGGTGCGAACTGCGTTGTTCTGGAATGGAGGCCACACATCCCAGGAGCGATGCTGATTCACGCGAGTGGGAATGTTATCATCTCGTTGCTGGCGTACTGATTGTTCTATCTCCACGTGACAGTACCGCCACTCACCGTCCCAGATAACACAAGTGTTGCGTTTCTGCTTAGTTTCAGCGACATGCTCTCATCTTTGTTAATGGCATGCGTGTAGAGTAATTTCATGTTTTAGGTATTGGCTTTTCACAGTATGTTTAGTGCGAACATTGGCCAACCCCGCTTTGGACATTATTCACGTTGGAACTATTGAAATATTAAAAGCCATTTATTCAGTATTGCCTATGGGAACTATTATTCGAAGCTTTTCAGACGGTCAGCACGAGTGTGTCCAAATTAGATTGGGCGGGAAATTACAATTAATGTCTTAGTGCCCGAAATAATTTTATGTTCAACCCTCACTATTATGTGTCAGATAACTGTATCATAATGATGGTCATTATAACACTGTTTTCCATTATGATACAGTTTCTCCAGCCAATCAGAGCTCGTTCATTGACCAATTAGGTAACGATAACTTCGCGCATGCGCTCAAAATCCAACATGTCGGACATAAACACAACATCGAACTATAATAAATTACCGACATGGAATGCCCACCGTCCATATGTTCGCGTAAATAAACTGGCGAATATGAGACAAGAAATAGCACTGTACCTTAAAATCACCAAAACTAATTTCTACACAGCGCATTGTCTTCAACTGACACCGGTGACAATATTACTGAGGGACGGCAGATGTAAACATATGGTTTGCATATGGCATTGCCAACACACAGAGCGCATGCGTCGGTCGTTCAAAGCTCTTGAAAGGCAGAGATATAACACCCAACGCTCGCTCTGCGATCACAAAATTCCAGTAGCTGACTCTCAACAGATATTTATGAATATTTATGTTAAAACATATAATAAAGTTATAATTATCGTCGAACATAAACAGTCGTATGCAACTTGCCTATAATGGTAATTAAGACACTCGTATGGAAATTATAAAACTCGCATACGCTCGTTTTATAAAAAATACTCGTGTCTTAATTATAGCCATTATAGGCTCGTTGCATAATGTACTATAACATGAATTTTATACACTTAATAAAACACTTCTCACAAAATGCGGGGCTAAATTGTAACATTTTCTATGCCCAAGGTCGTGGGTTAAACCCGACCGGAGTCGTCGGATTTTTTAAGAGCGTTAAAAATCCCTCAGTATGCCTTCCTTCGGATGAGAAGTAAGGCCGGCGTTCCCATGTCATAGATTTATGACATGATAATGAACCTTCCACTAATTACACTTATGTGAAGCTAAATTATAGGTTATATTTGACTAACGCTCTTAGTTTCCAAAGTTCATCGCCAGGAGCCGACTGCTGTTGCATCAAGTAACAAAGTTCAGAACTAGTTGGTCGTTGACGGTGGCATTTGGTAGCAAAAGTTGGAACTACTTGAAATCGAATGTCTGCAGTCCTTACTTGAATTAAAAACAGACTAGCGGACCCGTGCGAGAAATCTCCCATGTTCATAAACCACACTTTCCCCAATAGGTTTATAATCAAATTATACGTTTCCGAAATCCGTGCAAAATTATAAAGGAAAGACCTCAGAATGTTAAAATGACGAAACGGGCGTCACAGCGGCCAAAATGTGAAGTGGACAGCAATTGTGGAGCGTATTTTCCTACAGCAACAGTATATGCATATCGCACACTTTGTACATTCTTTTAAAAGTCATTTTTAAAAGAAATTATATATATTTATGAAATTAGAGTGCAACTCGTCACTGCTAATGTCTATTCTCTTTCATTTGTATGCTCGTTTATCATGAGCGGTCGCTTGTGAGTGGCGCCGGAGGGATCTATACTACTGAAATAATATGCATGTATATGATAACACACACTAATACAGCCATCACAATTAACACAGGTTATCAGATAGATTCTACACACACCCAAAGTACACGGGGCTACATGACCGCGTTGTCGCAGCCACTAAACTGAGGAACCAACCAACCAAACTTTGTAACGAGTCGGATTTTTTAACCAATTATATATTTTTTATTCCGTTGTTGTAGTACACGTCTAGAGTGTTGCAATATTGTTAGTACCTTTTAATAACGTATTTGCTAGAAGAAGGATAGTAAATAAGAAAGAGAAGAGATTTAAAAAAATGCCCTCTGCCCACAAAGAGTGAGGCCAACGAAAGGCAGAACGGAGACCAAACGAGGAGAGGAATACTCTCAGGAATCGCTCAGGATTGCCAATTCCTGTATTCCCCTGAGGTTGTAGGTCGCTCAGTAACACCCATATTGAAGAGCAACGCATACACACACTGGCAGGGAGGCGGCTTCGGTGGCGTAGTTGGTAGCATGCTGAACTGCTGTGCCCAAGATAGCAGGTTCAAACCCGGCCGAAGTCGTCGGAGTTTTTTAAGAGCGTTAAAAATCCTTCTGTATGCTTTCCTTCGGAGGTGAAGTAACGCCGGCGGTCCCATGTCATAGATTTATGGCACGTAAAAGATCCTTCCACAGACTAAACTTGTGTGAAGCTAAATTTCTAGGTTAGATTTCGTTGGAATGCTCTATCAAAGTTCCAATGTACACCACTAGATATCGACATCTGGTAGCGAAAGTTGAAACTACTTGAAATTGAACGGAACTTGTAGATCACCCCATGGGTGTCCGCTTGAAGCAGCTACAGCCTCTGGCGAGCCGAACATGTCCTCGGACACTCCCGGCACTAAAAGCCATACGTTAAATAAATAAAATAAAACAGGCAGGGGATATCGGGGTGGACCAGTGGCGACATGAAGGAGACTGTGTCTGTAGGACAGCTGAGGAAAAGGAGATCCATATGGGGGGTTTGAACCCTTAATAGGCCATTTTTCAGAACTGTGAGCTAAAGGAGCTAGTATGGTACCTTTTATATTCAATAATGAACTCTGTAACACACTTCGTGTGTGGCGTATGCCAGTAACATTGCCACGTAGATATTCAGTGCCTGTTTGTTTATTAGCCCAGCAAGTAGTGGACTGGGAGGTGACGTGACGTCATATTGTTCGCTGTCCGTGCTGGTTGATTCAAACCAGCTGGAGAGCTGGCCAAGTTTTCTTCTACAAACTGTTTCAATAATGAGTGACTCAGTCCGTGAAACTTACCCCACCGTCATAGCCATGCGAGAACACACTAATCTGGGACTCAGATCAACTCCGTCTGCCATCCTAAATATTATTTTCTTCGGCTATTATCCTTACTCATTTTAATCCCCCGGAGCGTAGCTATGTGCGTAAAATTTTGCATTACGACTGCAACGGAGACCTCTAGTCCGGAGGTCGGAGGTTGGGATTCCGCGCAGTAATTGTGCCCATTTTGAGTGTGGTCTCCCTCCCACCGATTTCCCCACAATGTCTCCAGGCAAATGCCAGGATGGTAACTTATTTAAAGACCGGGGGACCTATCCAAGTCCTAGACTCTATTAATGCATGTTTCAAACACAGCTACAGTCACCCCAGAAATGCAGACAAATTCAATACACACCCAAATACATGAAGTTGATGACCGAGATATCTCAAAATAAATTAACGGTGACAACAAAATATAAACAGAATTAGCTGTTCGTTGAATGGCTGCGTCTCTAAAAGCCGCAGTAGTTAAAATGGACGTAAAACAAATAACATTAAGCCTATTATTACTTTATAGTGGCAGTCGTACCCTTCGCTTCGGGTTAATTCATGACATTTGTGCAATCTATTATATTGCATCAGTGGTCACTGAAGATACCCTCTATCTCAGCAAGCAATCTGGGTACGTTCGGAGTGTGTGTGTCAAAAGTTGGTAGTCAACGAATTAAATTTTTTAGCGTTTCAACAAAATTGAGGGAAATAGAGCTGAAATTTTAAAATTGTCAATACCTCCCGACATCATTATAGTAATGGAAACATGTAGATGGCATCAAAGTTTAGGTAAATATGCTGAATAAATGTCCCAATAGGACTCGGAAGATATACACGAGATTTTAAGGGGTTCCGGAATCGCAAAAGTAAACAAAAAAAAAAGCTTTCTTACGGTACATTATTTTTTTCATGTCTCACTCCTGAGGCTACTTTCGTTATACTTTCCCAAAATCGTGCTTCCTATTAGCGCTTTTTTATTTTTACTTCTATTAAACAATAGATCCAAAAATGTTTTAAGAAAGAGTCTGTGCTAGAAGCTAGGCCAATGGGACATGGAACAACAAAAACAAAATGGTTGCTAGTTCTTCTATATAGAAGAGGAGGAATCCTATGGTAATGGCATCTTCCAAAATCCGGAAATATGTTGGATTCCAATTTCTCGCGTAAATGTTTTTCTAGATGTAAAATGTCCCTTTTTCTTCGCAACTTTTGAACAAACAAAGCTTAGCCCTAAAATAAGCCGAATCCGGATTAAGGGAAGACACATTTAAACATGTAAACATTTTTTCTGACATCCCTATTTTCTTCCAGTCTCTCTGTTGGTTTTGCTTCTTGCATGTTTGAAGGCTGCATCATATGCACGCCGAATTCCTTTGCTTGATGAAGCTCATTCTTGCGTTAAACAGGCTTTCTTACTGATCTTATACAGCCTATTTTCATATATACTACTAATGTTAATTGACTCTATCAACATACAAAATTTCAGATTGCTGTAATAGATCCATAGATATTGATGATTGTCTAAATAATTCGGATGGTCGCCATGTTGGATTTTTATAAATGTAGGTCATAGAGTTATATACTATTAAATGAAGATTATAGTGTAGGTGTAGTATTTAAACTTCAATCGCATGATTAGGACACAATAACTGAAAATCAGATTTAAAATTTCCCATAGCTGCCATCTTGTGGTTATGAAATCAATTGAAAAAATTAGATGCCAGTAGTTTACAATTTGTATAAGCATTTACCGTACAAAATTTTACTGCGCTCAGATGGTTAAATTGCGAGAAACGTCCTTTTAAATATGTATATTTCGCGTCGCCGCCATGTTTGATTTCTGCTCACCAGGTTTTTGAAAGTCCCAAAGGTGAACTTATGTTCATAGCCTCTATCAACACACAAAATTTCAGTTTGATTGCTATCATAGATTAGAATTACTTTTTTTAGCGTATGGCTTTTAGTGCCGGGAGTGTCCGAGGACATGTTCGGCTCGCCAGTTTTGTAGCTGCTTCGAGACGGACACCCAATGGGTGAGCTACATGTACCGTTGGGGAGGGAAGGAGGGAAGTTGGATTGTAAGGACGAGGAGTTAGAAGGTAGCGGCTGTGGCCTATAGTTAGGGACCAACACCGGCATTTGCCTGGAAGGAAGATGGGAAACCACAGAAGACCATCTTCAAGGTTGCCGGCGGGGGGATTCGAACCTCCTCTCCTTCCGGATGTGAGCGACTGCCATCAGTCATGCCGTAACCACCACGGCTAACTCACCCGGTATAGATTAGAATAATAGATATTGAGAACCGTCTAAATATTTCGGTTGGTTGCCGTGTTGGATTTTTATGCATGTAGGCCACAGAGTTATGTACTATTAGATAACGATTTAGGCGCAGGTTCATTATTCAAACGTTCACTTCGATCACAATCATGATTAATACACAAGAACTTTTTAAAATTGTCCACAGCCGCACTCTTGAGGTTATGTGAACAATTAAACTAAATTAGATGCCGTGCATTACAATGTGTATAAACATTTCACTGCACTCAGATGGTTGAATCGCGAGAAAAGTCTATTAAAAGTTGTAACTTCGCTTGGCCGCCATGTTCGTTTTGTCATTTGTATTGCCCGCGGAACGATCGATTAGATGTGTTCTATTTCAAAAATGACTATGTTGTTCTTGCATTCACAATTATGACCGATAAAACGATGTTTTTGAGAAAATTATTTCGTAGTTTTATTTGGTTGCGCTAATAGACAGGAATGTTCTACTTGGTCTTATTTATTCCTTTTGCAGTAAGAGCAGTGAGGTTATGTTTATATTGGTTTATATCGAGTTTTTAGGGTGATTGGTATTCACTGTACTTTTTTTAAAAATAAGATGAATTTGGAACGAATGTGTAATAGATAACACTTCCGTTTCGTTGTAAGCGTGCGTACGTAGGTTCGAAACTTTAATTTAATAAAAATCTCGATTGGTCTAATTATGTCCGTTCAATTGAAGTTCGCTAAATCGACGATTTAATATATGTTTGAAATTAGCATGGGCGGTATAGAAGTCCGTAACATATGAATAGTATTGATCAGGTTGAGAAAAAAGGACGTTTCCGTAAGACTAAAAGTCAAAAATATATTTATTTTAAACCTGGCCCTTGAGAATGAAGCACTTCACAAACTTTATGGAACAGTTCACCTGAGATTTGCATTGTTTTGGAATGACTTTGTACTCCACTTAAATGCAGATTATACCGACACTATAACAAAAGCCAATAAACTAGTTTTGTTCAACACTCGAGTGTCAACTCCTTATTTCATGTTGAATTATACAGTATTTAATAAATCTCAAGAGTACCTTGACGGTACTGTTTATGACCAGAGAAACCTCCGCTTTTTTTATTGTAATCGAACAGAGATTTGGCAGGCGGCCAATCTCTCCCCACCTCTTGTGTATTTATGCTAATGGCCATGCAATATGTTGATGGTAACAAGTGTTGATATTCATGGAGTTGAGAAATATGCTTCATGGTTAGCTTTAGTCACAGCCCTTGGCAAACTATCTCTGTTCATATTCATGGAGCGTTCAGAAATACATTCGGGCCATAATAACTTAGGATTGTAAGCCAATTTCGCCAATCAGAATGTATTTACGTATTATTTGATATACTGTACGTCTATGTTAAATCATTAAAAGCATTTTAAAGTTCTCTTTTTTATGTTTAAGAGTATGTATGATGATGATAATTGTTGTTTGTAGGTTATCGGCCCCTGATGGTGTGGGTGATCATGAAGATGAAAATGAAATGCAAACTTAAAACTAAAACTAACTACTGACCTACATACTAGAAGAAGAAATGGAAAACTAAAGGAGAATAAGGCAAATAAAGGACAGGAGGAAAAGAAATGCCCTCAACCCTCGAAGAATGCGGATTGAGGGACTTGGAAGGAAGGAGAGCCATGAAAGGCAGATAGGAAAGTGAAAGAGGAGAGGGTCCGCCCCAAAGGTAGGGACAAAAGGGGAAAAAGGACCCAGCTCAGGAATCCTTCGGGGTCGCCAACTCCCGAACTCACCAGCCGTGAGCCCCTGAGGGTGTAGCACTATCTAGGGTGCACCAGAAGTGGTGGGGCTACATACACCCTACCTCATTGGGGGCCTTGAGCAGAAGGCAGGAGATAACAGGAAAAGAAAAAGAAAGCTGACCCCTCCCAGAAGGAGGGTATCAGGAAAGATGAGACAAGAGCCAATTAAGGCGGGAAAGGAAGAGACTCCCTAGGCCTCGGATACCCTAATACCGTCGGGGTCGGAAGAGAACAAGAGTTGACCAAGTGAGGTCGACAGGAAAGAAGACGGAGAGGAGCCCGGCCTAAGTAAGTGGAAGCAATGCCGGACTCGGCTGGGGTCCCGTGGTCGCCAACCCACGTCCCACTAGATGTGAGCCCCTGGGGGGTAAGAGTATGTAAAATATGCCAATATGGTGTAGTTGTAAGATGTGCGCGTGTTTACTCGGCGTTCCATATTTCTATATGTTCCATGGTAAATAATATTAACATTATTATGCTTCACCCACGGACACTGCGAGGGACTATTCCTTTACCGTCGCTAGGAGGTGTCTGGGAGCTGAACACACTTTGCCAGTAGATACAACTGGGGATGGTGACAGGCGACCGCTAACTTTGGTCTAATTAAGGAAGGGATTTTGGAAGTAAGTCGCCTTTGGACCTGCTGAAAGAAACCATCCCGATATTTGCCTGGTAGTCAAAATAGGTAACTATGAAAACCATTTTCAGGACGGCTGAGGTGGGATTCGAACCCCCGATGCCAGCGAGGCACGAGCAAGCGCGTTAGCGGTTCAGGCCACCGTGCTCAGTTAATAGTAATAATAATAATATTAATAATAATTCCAAAAACTGGATAGGCTGGCGCAGGTCCCCGTCATTGCTAAGTGAGAATTAGAGTGTCTCCTACACCTCACTGACCAGAGAACCAGTGTACAAAGCCGAAGCTCATGGGTTTGAGTCTCGCTGGGGTCAGGCATTTTAATTCTCTAACTTGTATCTACACGACCTAATAGCTTAAAGCATCAATTTTTCAATCATAATAATAATATGCATTTCTAGCACACATTGTTTCAGCTTCAACAGACTCCGCGATATGGTGAGGGGATTCTCTATGTTGTAATGGTTGTTACGGCAGGATGCCCTATCTGACACCAACCTCATGAAAGGAGTTAATGAGAAATGAAACGAATGAAGATGAATGCAAGACGGTGCCGTCTCAGAATTTGTTTGGAGGTGAAAATGGGAAACCACTTCAAGGACAACTGAAGGTGGTGTTAGAATTCATTCTTCCAAGTCCAGACACTCCAGATTATGTTGGTTACCACTGATTTACAGTCACACCTAACCTAGCCTGAACTAAGGAAGACGTTTCGGTGATGATTAAATGAATTTGTGGGTGGAAAATGCTCTAGCGATTTTACGCTTTCCACCCCTCAAAGTTATATTCACCACCATTCTGTGTACGTTGGGAGGGAGAAGGCCTCTGGCCAAACAGAGTGTTGTTAATACGGCAAGCTAAGCACATGGTGCGACTATCTGTAGCCTCACATCTCTTCCACGTCCGATGTAATGACGGGGTATTGACATACTCGAGTGGTAGCCGCTCAACCAATTACACGGCGTGTTTTAATTCAGCTACACCGTCACGAGGCCGCAGGACAAATATCAGATTCATTGATAAATATCAAATAAGTGAACAGCAGCAGTTCACCTTCGGACTATCTTAAACACCTCACTGTAGCCCTTCCCTTCTTCCTTCCTTCCTTCCTACAGTCCTTTCTATTATATCTTCCATCCTCCTTTCCTTTCTTTGTGCCTTCTATCCTCTCTTCCTTCCCTTCTTCTTTCGCACTCTTTTTCTTCTGTTACTTCTTCTTCTTCTTTCCTTCCACACTTTCTTTCTTTCTCTGGGGCAGATGACTTCGGAGTTCTGCCCCTTAACAACAATAACTACTAACTGACTTTCTTTCTTTCTTTCTTTCTTTCTTTCTTTCTTTCTTCATATTTATTTATTTATTTCCTCCTCACACACTCCCTTCTTTACTTCCTACTGCCCTTCCTCCTTCGTCTATTTTCCTTAATCGAACTCCATGGCCGTACGTGCTCCTATACATGAAGGATTCTACTGTGGAATGAAAAGATGGGCCATCATGTGCTCAACTGGTTGATGAGCAATGATGAGTAATTGAGCGCCTGGCGGTTTAGGCTTTCTTCAAAGCACGTATGTCTTGCGGAAGTCAGCTTCGGTGGCGTAGTCGGTAGCATGCTGAACTGCTACGCCTAAGATCGCGGGTTCAACCCAGGATTTGTGAGAGAGTTAAAATCCTTCAGTATGCTTTCCTTCGGATGGGAAGTACAGCCGCTGGGTCCATGTCATAGATTTATGGCATGTAAAAGAACCTACCACTACATTGGTAGTGTTTAGCCAAAATTTTGATTAGAAACGCTGTATCAAGTTCCAAAGTTCGCCGATGGGTGTCAGTGACAGTGGCGTCTGATAGCCAACGTTGGGGCTACTTGAAATTGAACTTGTTGCGGGAGCCTACGGGCGTTCGACTGAAATGCCCTGCTATGGCCTTTGGTTGCAATTCAAATAATTATAATTTGTCTTTCAGAATGCGGACCTGATCGGCTATTTAAGTTCCTTCTAGTTTTTTTTTTGTTTTTTTTTTTTCGTAGCCTCCGGAGAGGCCGAGTGCAGGTCTTTCTAGTCGACGCCCGTGGGCGACCTGCGCGTCAGGATGAGAGATGGAATGGATGAAGATGAATGAAACTGGGCAAGGATGTGGAAGGAAGCGGCCGTGGCCTGTCAGAAGGTACTGTCCCAGCATTTGCCTGGTGTTGAAAATGGGAAACCACGGAAAACCATTTCAAAGGACAGCCGACGGTGGGGCTCGAACCCACGCGTCTCCCGAGTCAGCAGAGAGCTTGGCCCCTTGACCTAACGTAGCGCTTTAGCCCGCGTAGCCACTACTGTCGGTAGTTCCTTCTAGTCCTAAAGTGGACTATTCTGGACTGTAATAGGCAGATCACATCGAGCTGTCCTGTGTAATTAGAAACTAGAAACGTTTGCTACTAGGCCACACGGTCAGCGTGATGTCACTGCAACCTCTCAGCGAAGACTTACGGGACACACTTCCAATCCACTGGCGCATATATTGTAAATGCTGCTTTATTGTTAATACGAATTTAATTATGCTTCATTGATAAGCCTATGAAACACTAACATTTTTGATCGTCGTTACTTGACTTGAACAGAGACGGCCTTTAATGATACTCCACTTCGTATGACATCAAGGCACCAAAAATCCTAGTTTTAGACCTTTAAAATTATTCATCCATTAATGTTGTGACCAATACTTTAAACGTGAACATAGCATCTTTCCCGTGGTTTTCCAAGTACAAGCAATACTAAAACAATTTCTTGTAGCACTGTAAATTCTGGTCTGAGGGCTGGAGCGGGGTGCACTCACCCTCGTCAGGCAAAATTGAGAAGAGGAGGGTTGCATTCCGTCCTCATCCATCCTGGAAGTGGTTTTCCGTGGTTTCCCACTTCTACTCCAGGCAAATGCTGGGTTGGTTCCTAACTTAAAGCCACGACCGCCTCCATACCAATCCTCGTCTCAATTACAAATAAACACAATTACACGGGCTGAAATTATCACAATATCAAAGCGGCTAAATGGAATAATAACAACAAATGCATAAGTAGAGGGAGATATTCTTCATACAGTACATCCTCGTCTATACAGACACCACAGTAACACAGGTTATCAGACTCTCTCTCTCTCTCTCTCTCTCTCTCTCTGTTTGAGTCTTCAGTCTTTTGACTGGTTTGATGCAGCTCT
Source organism: Meconema thalassinum (assembly GCA_946902985.2). Classification (NCBI taxonomy): domain Eukaryota; kingdom Metazoa; phylum Arthropoda; class Insecta; order Orthoptera; family Tettigoniidae; genus Meconema; species Meconema thalassinum. The sequence continues at coordinate 627,978,702 of OX336390.1, read as the reverse complement.
CTCTATCAATTTATATATACTATATCATCACACACACCTAAGTAAACGGGATTAAATGACCACGATGTCTGAGCCTCGCAAATAAAACAATATCAAAAGTTCGTCAATACACACACTACTACAGACAGCACAGTAACATAGATTATCAGCCTCTCTCTCCCTCTATATACCATATATATATATATACCGTATTGGCCCGAAAATAAGCTGTTCCCGCATATAAGCCGCACCCTTAATATTCCATGAGTAAAAAGGAAAAAAGTTTATGCCCGAAAATAATCCTCATCCGGATTAAAGGAAGACAGATTTATTTTCTTGTACTTATACTCTGTGAGCTGCCAGAATAGGATTGACAGTTCTCGCCTCGCCATGTGGTCTGAGAACGAGGTTGTCAAACTGTACAAGCCACAGATACAGCTGACCAGGCACTGAAGCACGTGGGCTGTAATATTGCAACGTAGAGTATTATGACATCAACTATGCGAACATGGATTGGTCAAGAGGCAGAGTACCACCATGTAGCCTAAACATTTTTTTCTGACATCCATATTTTCTTCCAGGCTCTCTGTTGTTTGTACCTTTGGCACAACGCACAACTGCAAGTTTGAAGGCTGCATAATAAGCACGCCGAATTCCTTTGCTTGATGAAGCTTTTCGCTCTACCGGTAAATGATCGCTCATTTTTGCGTTAAACAGCTTTCTTACAGATCTTACTGAGACTGAGCTACTGTAGATTATACCGTGTTAAGGAATAACAATGTCACCGCCAAAACAAAAGTTCGCATTGTTGTCATTAATTGCCGCTAGTTTCTCTTACAGCCCGTATTGTTGCTTTCTTGCTGTGTTCTTGCTAATGAGCATTCCTTTTTAAACAGCACATGTCATATAAAAGTGTAGGTAGCGAATATAAGTCGCACCCAGAATTTTTACCCAAATAATTTTAATAAAAGCTGTGGTTTATTTTCTGGCCAATACAAATATATATGTGTGTACACTCGCGCACACCTAAGTACACGGGGATAAATGACCACGATGCCTAAGCCCCTCAAATGAAACAACATGCGAATTACGTTACAATTCTGTAAATTGAGACGTGTGGTTTGTTCAGAGATTGTCTTGTTTTGTTGCCGACTCGCGTGAGACCTCGCCTTAGTTCGCCTGCCGACTATGTCAGGACACTGGCACTTGATTGTTAAGACGATAGCGAACATTCTTGTCTGGCGTGCGTCTTAATAATTCTGGTTTCCTCTCGGCTCTTTTTTGTGTTGTTTGCAGAAAGAAGTTCACATGGCAGGTGTTTCACGTTAAGGATCAGCTGATTCAGAATGAAGGAGGACATTTGACACGGTACAATTTCTTATCGGGATCTTTATATGGGTTTCCTGCACAATTCACTTTTTTCTTACGCCTTCCCCCTCCCTAGGCGTTCACAATTTGTGAGACGTGGGTTGGCGACCACGAGACCCCAGCTGAGTCCGGCATTGCTTCCACTTACTTGTTCCGGGGTCGTCTTTCCTGTAGACCTTCCTTGGTCAACTCTTGTTCTCTTCCGACCACGAGGGTATTACTGTATCCGAGGCCTAGAGTGTCTTTCAAATTCCAGTCTTAATTGGCCCTTGTCTCATTTTTCCTGATCCCTCATTATTTGAGGGGTCAGACCTCATCTTTTTCTCACTTATGGTGCATCATGGATAGTGCTACACCCTCGCATGGGCGCCCGCAGAATTTTTCCAGTGGGAAGGGGGGCAAGTACCTACCTACCTGTCACTAGGTGATGATGAGACGTACCCCCCCCCCCCCCCCACACACACACACAATTTTCGTTTTATTCCGTCATCATTTGGCTGCTCTGAAAACTCTGAACTAAAAAAACTATTCCTCCCTTCATGCCATAAAGATAAAATGGTAATTTACTTATATTTATTATTTTTTCTATGTCTTCAGTAGTGGTGAAGTTGGGGCCCATGGCCCTCTCTTAGACTTAACCACGCAATATGGTACCAGTACATAGGCTATGTTAATCCAGTTCGCAGATTTTCTAAATAACTGGAGATATTTTCAAATAATCCCAAATTACTAAGTGAAATAAAACTGTGGAATTATCCCAACTTCAATTTATAAAATAAACTAGTGTGACAATGAACAATCGAAATATTCTACGGTTTCCAGGGGGTGGCCACGGCTCATCCTTGCCCCCCCCCCCCTCCTTCCCTACCCCCCCCCCCCCCTTCCCATGCGGGCGTCCTGCCACTACTGGGCAAAGCACATTTAAATATTAGACTTTTTGGCCTTTATTAGGCTCTTATTTATAGATAAATGCCTGTGCATAACTGAAGTGTTGCTTTGGTTTCTATTCATATTTTCATTTACATTCTTATCTCTGCATATTAACTTGTGACACGAATAAGGAAACACCAAGTAAAACAAACAGCAAGGACGTTCTTACGGGGTACAGTATTTTAAAGTGTTTTCTGTGTCACTATGACGTGGTGTGTTCCGTTAGTGTGAAACTCTATCCTCCTGTCCTCGAGCAGACAACAAACTCGTTCCGTCAGGTCTGCTCGCTGGGCTGATCACTAGCCTTGTCCTCGTGCACCACACTCTCCAACCTAGTCCGCCTTTTTTCTACTTATAAAATGATTGATTTTAAAAGAAAACATTGTCATCGTGTTTAGTTCCCGATTCCCTCTTCACTTTACATCAAACAATTCCTTCCTTACTTCACATCAAGCGGTTGTTTTTTCTTTGCATCAAGTGATCGCTTCCTTGCTTTACATCAAGTGATTTTAGTTTTTGCTTCATATCAAGCTATTTCTCCTTTGTTTTACATTAAAAAATTCCTTCTTTTCTTTACATCAAGCGATTCATTTTATTTCTTTGTATCAAGTTATTCGACTTTGCTTTACTTTAAGCAATTCATTCTTTTCTTCACATCAAGCAATTCCTTCTTTGCTTCATATCAAGCGATCCTTTTATTCAACCCTCTATTTCCCTGTATTGTGAAAACCTCAAAGTACTCCATGATAGAATCTCATCTCTTGTTTTTCATTTTCCTGGGTACAATAAGTCCACCAGGAAGTTCAATAAGTCTACGACTCAGATCTTGAAACTGCCTGCAAACCACTTGTTCCTGGCTTCGAAAACATTTTACTTGTTATAATTTTACTGCTCAACTGACTAGCAGTCTTGACTGTCACCATGAAGGTTCGAATTCGATTCCTGTCTCTGCCAAGAAATGTAATTCTTGTCTGAGGGGTGAAAGGTAGTTCACTCAGTCCCGTGAGGCAGAACTGAGAACAGTAACACCTCGGCCAACCTGGAAGTGGTTTTCCATGGGTTCCCCCACTTCTAATCCAGGCAAATGCTTGGATGGCTCCTAACCTAAGGCCACAGCCACCTCATACGTGAATCCTAGCCTCAAAATGCAAGTAAGTTACACACACCTGTACAGTTATCACAATGGCTCAGGTTATCAGACAGATTCCAAACACACCCAGGTACACGGGCTACGGTATTAGCCTAAATCAACAACAACAACAAAACAACTTATTAATGTGTATCTATGCGTCCAGTTTTACATTGCTGGCTTCTGGCTATTTAATTTTCTTGTATTTTCCTTTCTATACCGCCTCTTGTGTAAACAGATAAAACTTGGTGCACAAGCTCATACAAATTCGGTAAATTTAAACAAGGTAGTTCCGTGAAGAACTAAATAGCCTATTTTCATATATTCCACTGTCTTTCCCATTAAAATTTTCCTGCCTAATCCAAGGATTTTCCAAGAAACATGTATATAAATATTTAAATTTCACATCGCCGCCATGTTGTATTTGTGTTCATCAGGTTATTGAAAAGACCATAGTGGACTTATGCTAATAGCCTCTATCAGCATACAAAATTGCAGTTTGATTGCTGTAATAGATTCGTAGATAGGCTATTGAGAATTGAGGATGATTGCCATGTTGGACTGTTCTATATGTAGGCCATAGAGTTATGAGCCATTAGATGAAAAAATATTACATAAGTTTATTATTCGAACGTTCACTTCAATCACATGATTAGGAAGAAATACAAAAATAATTTTAAAATTTCGCACAGCCGCCATCTTGTTCTTATGAGAAAAATTTAATTGGATCAGATGCCAGTAGATTAAATCTTCTATAAACATTTATCGTACTAAGTTTCACGGTGCTCGGTTGATTAAATCTTGAGGAAATACCATTTAAATATTTTAACTTCGCTTGGCCGCCATGTTGGTTTTGTACTTACCATGTGTTTAGGCATCACATAGCTGAACTTAGCTGAGTATTCTCTATCACCCTACACAATTTTAGAGTGATTTCAGTAGTAGTTTCGGAGATAAAGAATGCTGGTGAAATATTTCACACAGCCGCCATGTTGGATTAGTGAGAAGTATTAAAATTTGAAGGACACGGTCGAGGTCGGACTAAATAGTACTATGTCCTTACTTAACTTCATTGAAATAGCTCTAGCCTTTTAGGTTTTATTACGGAGGGACACACACACACATACACATACCACACGCACGGACAAAAGGTGATCTCATAAGCTTATTTTTTCATAAATGAAAATAGGCTAAAAACGTTCTGGAGTTTGTTAGTATAATTTGTTTAACTAAGAATACAGGTTCTATTGTAGGAAGATTATACCTAGGAATCAGAGCATGAGCACATTAAAACCGGGAGTCTTAGGGAACACGACATTCGCACGAGTTAAAAGTAAATATTTTGTGTAAGCAATGAACAACAGTCATTTGTTCCAACCTGCAGCGAGTTGCCAAAGAAATGAGCCTATAGCTAATAATTATTTATCGCCGTCAGTCATTTATGAATAAATATTTCTTACCAGCACACTGTGTGGTAATTCTTAACAGCTAACAAAGAACTAAATGTGTATTCATACAGTGTCTCTAAACCCCATCATTATACTTCGTTTATCCACGTAAATAAACAGTCAAAACATTCAAACAGTCCAGAATAATAATAAAAACAATAATTATTAAATTAAGAAATTTCGTTTAATCCAGGTGAAATTCTGTGGAGTGAATCGAGGAGAACACGACACTGTTGAGAGCTCACTTGAATGCTTGGCAGAGGCATGTATCCGCCGAGAACAGGGGGCGTTGGAGTAGGTGGAAGAGAAGCGCTGAAGGCCTTATCTTGCGAGCATGACGAACGAATTTAAATAATAATAATAATAGTAATTATTATTATTATTATTATTTAGCGTATGATGCTATACAGACAATCAAATAAATAGCATACTAGCGGACCTTTGCGAGAAATCTCGCATGTTCATAAACCACACTTTTCCCAATAGGTTTATTACATTTCAGGATAAAGGAAAGACCTCAGAATGTTAATATGACATGAAACAGGCGTCACACTGGCCCGTGGACAGCAATTATGGGGCGTATTCTCCTACAGCAACGGTGTTTGGAAATCGCACACTTCGTACATTTTTGAAGTCATTTTCTAAAAAAATATAGGTATTTATGCAATTAGAGTGCAATAAGTCACTGCTAATGTCTATTCTCTTTCATTTGAATGCTCATTTTTCACGATCGCTCGCTTGTGAGCGCCGCAGGAGGGATCTATACTACTGAAATAATATATATGATGATGATATTATGCAGTACAAATGATACTAACTGTACAATATTAAAGTTTTCCAACCACACACAGCTCTTCCAGAGATCCAGAGAAAGCACGAAGTGGACAGTCTTGCACAACATGCTGGATTGTTCGCTGCAGTCGCAGTGAGGAGAATCTTGCCATCCCCATTCGTCAAGAGTATTGGCAGTTCTTCCTGTCCCACAACGTATACGATACCATGTGGCGCGAGGTAGGTTGGAACCCGCCGGTTTTAGAGTTTGGTTGTCAATTCGTAGGAAGCTTCGTTGGGGTGACGATGTCCATTCTGCTTTCCACGTAGCCATAGAATCGAATACACCGGATACCAGGTTTAAAGCGGTTCTCCATGCAGGTTGACGAGACTTAAGTCGGGGTGTGGCACTCTGCTGGATGACATTGGAAATAGGGTGAACTTCATTATTCAGCATTCTAGACCATATTTTATCTCTTATTTTCACTGAAATATCTCCTCCTTAAACCCGCACTTCTTTGTACGGTAATACCGGAATAGTACCTTACTTCAAGTCCCGGAGCAATAACCCATCCCCGATCCTAATAATTAGAGCTACGCAAAAACACAGGTTATAGGATAAATCGAAGTTTTGGGACTGATGACCAAGATGTCTCATGCCTCTAAATGGAATCAACAACACCTTTGTTATTATTAATTTTGCCATTCACGCACGATCTACGTGCTGCAATTAGGATACAGAATACACACACTACCGTTAACACCTGACAGCCTAATTATGAAGTAAGATGGCAAGCAACACTTACCCAACCTGAGATTACTGGCTCATGATCCGCACGACAAGTGAAGTTATTAACTTGAATTAGGTCAGTTCCATCAACACCTGGGATATCGGACGTTAAATACACGATTTGGTTTTAGCCTATTATACAAATGTGATTTATTATGTCACGCAATAACAATTGTTAAATCCAAAGGCTGCTCTTGTATGTGTAGACCGTCATTCGCCAGTCGTCACTCAACAGTTCAGCCACTTTCTATGGTGCGTATTGAGACTGGGTTCAAATCCCGGCTATGCCAGGAAATGTAATTAATTGACCAGCTGCGTGGCGCAGTAGTCAAGTTCTCACCTGCTGTACCTGAGGTTGTGGGATTAAATCCCGGCGAAGGCCGTTAGTAGGCTATGTATGGTGCTTAGGGTAAAGTTAAGTAACTCCGTGATACTAAGCTTTTTTTTTGTTACTATTTCTGAAATTTTAGATTTCGGTTATTTCGATTCATTTCATGTTAAAGAGGAATACCCTACGGAACATTTCTGGCATATATCTTACAAATATCCATAAGTTATTTCAAGGTATTAACTAACAAAATTCGGTAGTAGAAGTAGGTAACGCAGTGATATTCAAGTTACTGCGTGATAATGTTCAAGTTACTCCATGATAGCATGGTGTTCACCATTCAGTGTACTATTTAATCGTGAAAACTAATGTTTAATGTAATAAAAGTGTTCAAATCGTATGTAGACTATAATTTTCTATTACCCCATATTGCCCATATTGAAACATTTCACTTCACTTTTTATATAGAAAAAACATTCTATTAAAAATATTCCATTAAACATATTGTAAGTCTTCTTAGTCACTATCAGATTCCTCACACCTATCACACATAAAATAGACATTATAGGTACCAGACATTACAAAACTGATAATCAATCCATTCGGCTCCATTCTTCCTCTTTGTGTCATCCGCCAGGGGAGCCACCTCACGCACGACAACCATCATCGTCGTTGTTCTGAGATCTGGAATTAGGCAAAGACCGATCTATTGTGTCTATCTTGACACACTATCTTCACTTCAAATTCAGGTGACATAACGAGTGGCTTTCCAATTTTTGCAAGGGTTGTTCTTCCTGGATCGGCTGAATATTTTGTGCAATAATCCTTTAGTGTAGGCTACTCCTCGGGTTATTAAAACGTCTAATGGCCTTTTATACTGACCATTCTTCTTTCTTCATCGACCTCAATGCTTCTTTAAGTGTTTCAGCTGTTTGGAGTGAGCCTCTTTATTCCGTTTTGGTGCCATTTCAGCGTCCAACCTAAGAAAAACGTACTTATTGCTAAGCTCACACACCTTGCATGCGTAACACTACATGCATGTAAGTTTTGTATGCGAATGGTCTGCATCTTACCTCTGACTGGTGTTAAAATGAAACTTATACAATGAAACAGCTGTTTATAAGAAATTAAAATCTTCACCACAGATTTCACGGGATGTGGATCACCTGTTGAAATGTCAACTCTCTGTTAATATATTTTTTAAACCTCATTGAGTTGGTCAAGGATAGAACGCAAGGGATTCCTGGTTTCTACCGCCATCTGTTGGTAAAAAATTAGAACTTTCGGAATTGAACCTACGTGGTGATAGAGGAAATACGCTTTATCACGGTGTTACTTGATATCACGGAGTAACTTGACTCTACCCTACATGCTTGTCAATAGATTTACTGACACGTTAAAAATCTACTTCTGGGCAAAGTTCCAGCAACCCTAACTAACTAGAATGCCATATCCCCACCAGGGACGTAGGCGACCTGAATTAGAGCCCCTGGCTTCGTCAAGGGATCACTAACCAGGCATCCCGAGCCGGAGTTTGCGTGTGGTAGGGTGGCCAGTTCCTTTCCACTCCTCCTCCTGCCATAGCATCCGGCAGGTTCCCATTTCGAATCACGAGGCTGGGAATCCCCGTATCAGACCATATCAAGACTTTTAAATTCTTGGTAGAGCCGGGGATCGAACCTGGAACCTCGGGGATGACAGCCAACAATGCTAGCCACTGCACCACGAGGTGGTCTTCCAGAAACCTGGCGTCCCTAAAACTGCAGTAGGTAAAAGGGTGGGCTCAAAGAGGCTACAAACAGCTTTGTGAGGCAGGATTGAGAAGAGATGGGTAAGAGTTCCACTATCACCATCTTAGAAGTGGTTTTTGGTGATTTCCCACAGGCAAATGACGGGATGGAGCCAAGACCACAGCCGCCTCCTCCCCAGTCCTAGATTCAATTACAAACACATGTACTACTACTGACACCATTAAGCTAATATTAGCAGTCAAATTCTACACACACTAACGTGCACGGGGCTTATGACCACGATATCCAAGCCCCTTAATGAAGCAACAACACCACTCAATAGTTCGCTTGGGGAGGTTTTCCTGCCATTTTTTTTTTAAGGCGATCATAGTCTCCTACTTCCGACCATCCAAGGCGTTACCACTCAGAATAGCACTTAGGACCTACCTGGATGGGATTACGTATTTCAACAACAGTGTATTTTACCAATGTCATGGAAAGAATTAGTTATTGTTGTATTAAGAAGCAGAGCAGCAAGGTCATCTGCCCCGGCATAGAAAGACTGTACAATTTACAGTCTTTAAATGTACTCTCCGAATATTATCGAACCTTCCTGACCACTTCATGTTATGCTTCTTGTCGCGCTCTGCTATGACTGGTTTGTTTTGTTGTTTTTAATTCATTTTAGGGGCTTAAATAATAATTTTATTAACACAGCAAATGACCATGTACTTTTATTTTCAGGACGGGTCAGGGGAGGGATATTGGAAGGAAATCGACCGTGGACCTATTGAAAGGAACCGTCCCGGCATTTGCCTGGTGATGAAAATGGGAAATAACGAAAACCATTTTCAGGACGGCCGAGGTGGGATTCGAACCCACGCTCTACCGATGCCAGCGGGGCATGAGGTAGCGCGTTAGCACCGTGTACTTGGATGTGTTTTGAATTTGTCTGAATAACCTAAGGTAACTGTGTAGTTTGTTCTTCAATAGTAATCGCAAGGTATAGGATTGGGTAGGTACTCCGGGGATGATCTTCGAACCTGACACCACTTCGGTGATTTGTATGTTAACGATACCGTTCCAGTACCTCAAATCAAAATTACAATTTTTGGCAGAGTCGAGAATCGAACACGGACTATAGATTGGGTAGTCAATTCCGCTGACCACTACACCTGCTAGACAAGAAGCTAGACTACTTTTCTATCATGCCTCCCAATGCGAAGATGCTTGTCCTGATATTCGTATGACGGGTAGCAGCCTAATTTCGAATCAAGTCTTCTTTCTGAAATGTATGTGGGAGACCACGGAAAGCCGTTTCATTAATGACTTAATTTAGATTCCATCCCACTGGTCTCTCGACCTTAGGATATTGTTGTTGCTTTATAGTTGTATATACCTTCATTTTCATTCCATATTGACTGTCAAATTTGTTAGAAAAAGTTCTATTCATGTTAGTGGTCCACCATGTTAGTACGTAAACATGTTGCCTTATTGTATTTGGTTTAACGGTAGACATATACGCTTACAGGCTGTGTTGTGCTACTTCATCAGCGTACAAATGTATGTCAAACAAAGAGATCGCCTTGAATACCTACTTGTGTTAATAGTATTCTGATGTGTATATAGCTGGACCAATTTTCATGAAATTTTTGTATGTATTTTAGAGTGGGTCCCTGTATGGTTTAGATTCACAATTTGACCTTGTAGGTGAAATGAACACAATTTTAGAACCTCAATTTACACACAATTTTAGAACCACAATATACAGTAAAAAACAGTCGTCAAGGAAACCGCTAGCCATAGTGACAGCTGAAGTCTTTGGACTGTTTGTCTTTGCACGTTAGAGCCACTTGGTAGCAACCTGTGCAACTACCGCCATACCTTGCACTTCGCCCGTGGCGGAAAATTATGTTTTGTAGCATAGGTAGCGCTGATGTCGAATTTTTCTGTTTGTCTCTGCACATTAGAGCGTTTCAACAAAGTCCCGTATGCGTTCATATACCATTCATCCGATTGCGATGAAACTTGGGTGAGATGTTGAGGGCACTCCAGGGAAGGTTTCCGGCTTAGTAAATCAATTTCACAATAGGTAGCGCACAAGTAGATTCAACAAATGAGCGACGACGCTCGAAGCGTTTCAACAAAATCCCGTATGCGTTCTAATATCATTCGTCCGATAGCGATGAAACTTGAGTGAGATGTTGTGTACACTCCAAGGAAGGTTTCTGGCTTAGTACATCCATTTTACAATAGGTATCGCACGAGTAGATTCAACGAATGAGCAACGACACGCGAAAGGTTTCAAAAAAGTCCCGAATGCGTTAATATACCTTTCGTCCGATTACGATGAAAATTGGGTGAGATGTTGCGTACACCCTAAGTAAAGTTCTGGCTTAATAAATCCATTTTGCAATAGGTAGCGCACGAGTAGATTCAACAAATGAAAGACGGCACGCGAATCGTTTCAACAAAGTACAGTATGTGTTCATATACCATTCATCCGATTGCGATGAAACTTGGGTGAATTGTTGTGTACACACCATGAAAGGTTTCTGGCTTAGTAAATCCATTTTACAAGGTTGGGAACCCCTGCTTTAGACTATTAGTATGTTTAGTAATTACTTTGATAACAATATTTAATAAGGAATATTTTTGTATGTAAGTCTTGATTCTTTACGTATTTTATAATATAGCGCTGAAGAAGGTCTCAATGTGGCCGAAACCGGTACTGTGATTAAAGTACAACTTGTTATTGACTTAAGGTTTTAATTTACTCCATATTTTAACATTGAACTTCCATGGAAGAAAGAAAAGTGTTACCAAAGCTATAAGGAAGAAGATTTGAGAAGAATAAGTTGAGTTGTCTTTTGTAAATATTAATGGAATATTTAATACGTTTGATTGGATGAACACGCCAAATATTGGAGACCCCGACGACGTGTGTTAGTTAACAGTAAGTGGAATGCCGAACTATTTTAAGACACATGTTGTTCATCAGCAAGTGCAGCGTTGGAGCTAACACGTGTTTCCAGGTGAGCTAAGCACAGATAATGTGGCAGTACTGTATTTTAAAGAATCGGTGCCATTGGGAAAACACAATAATATTCCATTCATATAGACACTACATAAATGTACAGCCTGTAATGAAAAATCCCTCTCGCCGGAAGTAGATTTCACCGGGCAAAGAAAAATATTTTAATTCACTAATTTTGCCGATTGATGTATGCCTACAAAGTTACACATGTTCAGCTTACGAGAACTTCCATCTCCTTATAATTCCGAAAATGTTTTAATTCACTAATTTTGCCGATTGATGTATGCCTACAAAGTTACACATGTTCAGCTTACGAGAACTTCCACCTCCTTATAATTCCGAAAATATTTTGAATTCACTCATTTTGCCGATTGTTGTATACCTACAAAGTTCCACATGTTCAACATACGGGAACTTCCATCTCCTTATAATTCCGAAAGTATTTTGTTCATCCCTTGGCGTAAGGGTGGTTCATATCAAAAATTATTTCAGATAAAAGTTTTTTAATGATTCGAGGAGTATTGACTGTTTTAAACGAAATTGATTCTGTGCCTTTATAAGGTGGTGTGATTTTTTTAAAGTGATTGGTGCAAAATGACGGCAGTTAGTCTATCGTGTCCACGCGAAAGTGATATATATATATAAATTATATATAAACTTTTGAACTGATGGTGGTTTTGTGGTCTGGGAGATGTGAAACGCGAATATATACCAACATTTTCCCTAAGTCGCAACATTGTACCCTTTGTAATATGTAGCTTTCTACCAAAAACACACCATATTAGGACTATATAAATTACATACAATAATAATAATAATAATATCGTATGGCCTTGGGTGCCAGGTGCAAACTTTGTTATGTGATACCCAGAGGGTAGCTTGCATGTCGAATTTCGTTGTTCCTTGAAGAGCTATGAAAGTCAAGGAGATTAGATATCTAAGCTCCTTGAACACTATAACGCTTTCTAGTAGAGGAATGAGGAACTTGGTGTTGGCGGAAAGTCCCGAGATTAATTTTGCCATTATGAACACGGCCTACTGAATTCAAATGGGTTCTTTGACATGCCAACATCGTATGACATGCGTGTCGTAATTATACAAATATTATAGAAGTAATAACTCTATACAAGCGTAACTTAGTTACTGGCAGGTGAATAATGTAGAGTGAAAAGTCGGCAGCATTGAACGTTCATAGAAAAAGAAAAAGACTTCAAAGGAAAAAGACGGATATAAATTCCATGAGTGAATAAGTTTGCAGAGGAATACGTTGAGTTCATATTTTGTAAATATTAATGGAATTATTTATATTTAATGTGATTGGATTAACACGTTTACTAAAAGATGATCTAAAATCACTACTGAAGTACAATATTTACTCTGATGATTATTGATTCTATGGTTGGTTGGTTGGTTGGTTGGTTGGTTGGTTCTTAAGCTTAGGGGCTGCGACAACGCGGTCATGTATCCCCGTGTACTTTAGGTGTGTGTAGAATCTGTCTGATAACCGGTGTTAATTGTAATGACTGTATTAGTGTGTGTTATCTGTTTTTTAATTTAAGTACAGACTGCAACTTAGAATTTTTCAAATAGTTCCTACTTTTGCCGCCAAGCGCCACCGTCAACGACTACTAGGCCAAGTTCAGAACTTAGCTACTAGACGCCACCGAAGTCAGCTCTTGGCAACGAACGTAGAAACCTAAGAGCGTTGTTTACATTCTTAACCTATCCAATTTAGCTTCATACAAGTGTAATTAGTGGAAGGTTCTTTAACATGCCATAAATCTATGACATGGGACCGCCGGTTTTACTTCCCCTCCGAAGGAAGGCATACTGAGGAATTTTAACGCTCTTAAAAAATCCGACGGCTTCGGCCGGGTTTGAACCCGTTATCTTGGGCATAGAAGCTCAGCATGCTACCGACTACGCCACCGAAGCCGCTGTATTGATTCTCTAGTTTACATGAATTTCCAAAGATAGGTAAAGGGGATCTTTTCCTATGGCAACCCCAGCTGTCTTAATGTATGTATGATCGCCCCTTTTAATTGGATCAGAGCTGTTAGAAGCTGCTATGAAATGGTGTAGTAGACAAGGAGAGAGATCGGAAAAAGAGTGGTGATGTAGATACCAGTTGTTGTTAATTCATTTTGGGAATAGAGCTTGGCCATCAGGCCCGTGTACTCGAATTGGGGTAGGAGCCCCGGGACTTGAAATGAGGTATCATCCCAGTAATTTCCTGGAGTTAGTGTTGGAAACCCAGGAGGAAACCCTTACTCAGAATAGCCTCTATTAGTGCCGGGATTCTAGAAACCTATATCCATCGCAGTCTCGCGTGGTTATGCCGCTGAGTCGACTTCAAGAAATTTGGAAGCACTCGCACTTGTTTGTCGCTCGTGAACAGTTATTGTTTATTGGTGGCCATGTTGGATTTAGCTCTCCCCTCTCCCCCCACCCACTCGAACACGCCCACTACTGTTTTAATTACATACACCTTGAGTCCCCCTTTCCTTCCTAAGCAGATAAAGATTTTAACGGAATAAAATGCAATTTAAGCTTTACGTGTTCTAGATACACATCCAGACCACAAGAAGCTCTTTTTTCCAGCGTACAGTCTCCGTCAAGTAAATGTTGACAGCTGGCGAACACCTCAATAGCCGTGAGGGGCGAGTGACTAATGGAAGATTTGAGCTAGTAGGCTACAGTCTAGTTAGATGGAAAGTTGAGTATTTAAATGTCTGACCCAAGCGGGGCTCGAATATTTCAATTCTCTTATTGTTGATTCATTTAGGGACTTAGCGACATATAGCCCCGAGTTCTTGTGTATGTTCAATAACCTGTAATATTATGATGTCTGTGTTAGTGTGTGTAATTGTAATTCAGGTGAGGGTTGGATTGGTGTAGAAGCGGTAAACTACGGAGAATCACGCCTAGGACAGCTGTGGCTTCTTTTCTCTTAGTTTTTAGGGGATGGCACATTTTTGACATCAGCTACATGTAGGAAGACTTTGTACGACCAACTCCACAGTAGCCTACCGTATTTTTTCTGCGCAGAGATACCCCAGTCCAAGAGCCGAGTTCATCTCGGTTCGTTGGTTGTTGGTTCCTCAGTTTAGGGGCTGCGACAACGCGGTCATGTAGCCCCGTGTACTTTGGGTGTGTGTAGAATCTATCTGATAACCGGTGTTAATTGTGATGGCTGTATTAGTGTGTGTGATATGTAATTCAGGTAAGGACTGCAGACGATCAATTTCAAGTAGTTCCTACTTTTGCTACGAATTGACCCCATCTCTTCTCAGATTCACGCCACGAGCCTGAGTCCTGGCCGCAGAACAGAATTAAATTCCTTAGCAGAACCGGGAATTGAACCCAGAACCTCTGGGTCTGAGTCTGAACATGTACCTCGAGCCCTCAGAAAGCGGCTTTTAATTCTGCACCTTCCATCTACATTGCTTGTACTTTCTATACAATACACGACCCAATAGCTGCAGGGTCGTGAAAATCCTATTCTGGAAACAAATTTGTGCTTCGATCGTTGACCAGGTCAGATTTTGAACAGTGCTATTAGGATTGTACAAACTCTACAGTACTTCTTGCAGCAGAACTATTTTCTCAATGCCACCCTTTGACATGGAAAAATATGATTAGGCCTATCAGCTGCGGGTGAACAGTACAACAACAGATAACCTGAAACCTCTCGTATTGAATTCGAAGTCGGTAGGCAAAAGATATCTAAATGTTTCAGCTCACAGATGGAATACAGTAGGACATCATTGTTCTCCACCTTCTGTATCAATAAGCGCGTGGGTGTGAAGAATAACAAGTACACGTCCCTCAAATGAGCTTCAGAGTACCGCACCCATGCAAGACCGACCTACGACTAGCTCATAGCTCTTCTTGGGGGATGTGTGTATGGCGCGATGACATCCTCGACCGCATTACGTTGGTTTTACTCCATGGAACGCAACTCCTCATGACATATCACGGGCCTCTGCCAGACCTCAAGTGAAATTTTAAATGAACCCCTGTACTACTGAACTGACTGTATGTGACATTGTGGAATGTTATAATAATTAGAACTGCTAGTCGATTGTCCTGTGTATATTATCCTGGGTCTTATGATGTGCGGCTATTCTCAGTGTTGTCTAATTTACAACTAATTGCTAACTCCTCAATCAATCAACACGTGTTTATGCCCAATCACATTAGGCTCGTGTGACGTTAGTGCCCCAACGTTGTTATAGTTTCCATCTCTTGCCGCTCATAGAGTAAGACTATAAAAGGTTTTGGCCCATAACATTACATTATTCCAAAAATTTTAACCTTGGATTAATTTGAAATTATTCCTTCAATAAAATTATAGGAAAGTGTTACTTCATATAATGTCTACAAAACATCTACACTTATTCACAATGCCAATGCGTGACCTAGCTTTTGTGTGCATTAAGAATAGACTCATACCACTGAAAGACAGCTAGAACTAGGAGCGAATACAGCTGATAAGTCAGGTTATTATTATTTATTTTGTGCATGCGCTTAGACTACACATACTAAGAATATTTATTGGAAAGAAAAAAATTACAATCCCAGATATACATCATAAGGAGCAAACTCTTGAATCTCTCGGTGACTGCAATCTGTAGTAGCTTTACTCTTCTCCCTCACTCCTTCAGGCTTGATTACCTTAGAACAACCTCACTATGCGATACGTCAAAAGCATGACTGTATTCTGCATAAGCTTAAAAAGACCTGGTTCCAACTTATTATTATTGTTATTATTATTGATGTTGTTAGAGCCTCCGTGGCTTAGGCGGCAGCACGCCGGCCTCTCATCGCTGAGTCCGTGGTTCAAATCCCGGTCACTCCATGTGAGATCTGTGCTGGACAAAACGGAGGCAGACAGGTTTTTCTCCGGGTACTCCGGTTTTCCCTGTCAAAATTTCATTCCAGCAACACTCTCCACTATCATTTCATTTCATATGTCATTCATTTAATCATTGCCCCAGAGGAGTGCGACAGGCTTCGGCACCCGGCAAATTTCATATCCTCGCCGCTAGATGGGGGCTTCATTCATTCCATTCCTGACCCGGTCGGAGACTGGAAGCAGGTTGTGGATTTTCATTATTGATGTTGTTCTTAATGCTGCTTTAACGTTCCATTTAACTCGTGCGATTTTGGAAATCACGGAGTCCCAAACTCTGCCCTGGAGGGGTCCTTTATTGATCCGCTAGTGATTCTGATGCGAGTCTCTCGCAATAAACACAGACAACTGCCAACCAAGTGTGATAATATTATTGATCTCGCACCTTAGATACTGGAATCGAGAGTCTTGTGAACTATGGTAGACATTGAAGTAAGGTGTTCGGGATTAATATTTTTTCGATCACAGGTCACAAACAGTTTTGTATGTTATTCTTTTGTTTTGAGGTACCAGGGATGCAAGTTACATTGTATGGTTCGATTTTTGTTTATTCCGTAGTAATGTTTAAAAGAATGAAATAATTACCTGGCTAAAACAGTTACGATATTTTGAACCGCAGGTTAAAGATGCCTAATTTGGGAGGTTGCCTCAAAGTCACTACTAATAGAGTAAACGAACCCAGCTCAGGTAAGCCTGGGATTCACAAATTCCCTAAATTACAAGACGCACAAGTTAGAGGCTAAGTCCTGGAGTTTGAGGAAGGCTAACCATACCAAAGTTGTAGCAAGTGGAACAATAATATGATTATTACATAACATCTGAGACTCTCATAAATCTTTGTGTTAAATCATGTGTTTACATCTGTATTTCGGGACATTGCCTGCAGACATGTTGAGCGGCTGACAGGTAACAGGAGAGATTCCATTAAGAGATCCAGCGCAGATCAAAGAGTTTCAAGTATAACCATTATTCCGACTCATTGATTGAGCCTTGGCGCCATTCTGCTATCTATAGCGAAACGTTGGCGCCACAAATATAATTAACTTCATGTACGGCTGTCGCTTTGTTAGTCGACGACAGCTCTCATACTTTGAGACATTTCATTGGCAAACGTTTTGACAAGACTTTGGGTTGTTTGTTGTTATCTATTGTCTACTCTGTGTCCGTACTGACCTTTGGTCTGGGTCGAGGGCCATATTTAGACATTCTGCCACCTGGTTATTTTATCATATAAGTGTCGTTGTTGTTTCTGTAAATTCATTTTATGGGCTTGGGGCATCTTGTCCATCAAACCCATGTACTAGTGTGTGTACTAGGGTCTAAACGCAGGTAGGTATTCCGGGGTACTTGAAATCAGGCCCGCCGAGAGGGAGGGGTAAGCCCCAGGGCCCGGCCATGGTGAGGAGCCCAGGGAGGTAAAAGGGATGAGTGTGGGCAACTTCACTTCCATTTTGAAATGTTCTTGTATGACTTTAAACAGTGTAAATGAACCAATGAATAGTAAACGAAACATCACAAAGAGAATAGGAACATTACGAATTTTATAAATACCGTATCCATTGTGATTTGCCTCTCTGCCGGGGAATTGCCAGAATTCTACATTTAATTTTTAAAATACGCAAGTTCTGTACAGGGCGTTAAGGTTCCAATTCAAAGGTTCCAATGCAATCTCTATAAAAAACCGACTATTTACTCCATGCATTTCTGAAAGAGTAGGCTATGGCTTATTCTTGTGGTGACCAAACACGGTCATATGCATTGAAAATGAAATATAAAATGCATGACGGTCAAATTCTGGAAGTAAAAGAATCATTGCGAGACATAAAGAAGAGTGTTTAAATAACAGAAAACCAAGTAAACTGGTATTCAATATAAACATGCTAAATTACATGGAGTATGTTATGGGTTTTACGTCCCTTTTAACTACTCTGGCTTTTAGAGACGCCAGGGTGCCGGAATTCTGCCCCGAAGGGGATCTTTAACCTGCCAGTAAATCTACTGACACGGCTCCCTCGCATTTGCGCACCCTCAAATGCCAGCTGACTACAACCTTGGGCCCAGCAAGCGAGAACGTTACCGCTGAGCCACGCAGCCAGCCTGGTTAAAAGAAAGCTGGCTTACTACTTCCTAAATAATGTCTCAGGCTGAACAAAAATGGAGGGGCCAGGATTACTCTGTCCTAGGGCCCGTGATCGCTCTCCATGGCCCTGCTTGAAATAAGGTAATATTTTCAGGGTGCGAGTGTGGAAAGAAAACAGTTGTGAAACCAAACTCACTGTGGTCACTGTCAGCGCTGAGAATTGAACCTTCGATCTGTGGGCTTCCAGCTCCCCCTAGAAATCCTGGAGTGCTTACGGCTACGTTGAGGGGTAATAGTACCATACCTGCTTCAAAATGAGTATAGCCTATGTTGAATGTATATTTTCCTTTTATAAATAAACACTTATGATATCGACGTTGCAATACCATTCCAGTCCGTTCAATTCTGTATGTCTGGTTAGCTGTCGAATCCCGCTTGAGCTATCCTACAAGTTCTCCACTTCAACTCCAGAAAGGCTCATAACGTAAGGCCATGTTAACCTCTCTCCTAATTCTAGCCGTAATGGCATGTACATCGTTGATATGGACACCACAATAACATAGATTTTCATACAAATTCCACATACAGTCGTACTGTATACCACGCATTCAAAAAACATCAATTCATTGATTAAGCAACAAAATAGCGCGGCAGCAAAATGCTTGCGCAGCTGGGTGACTCATTGCTGAGATATATTGCTGCGCTGCTACGTTGCTATACCTACAAAAAAGACCCTGTAAATGGAACATGCCTAATAATATTAATGGAACATCAGCAATCTTCCTGTCACCCGGCTGGTTCTAATGGAAAACTTCTCTCTAGGAACTTAACATGATCGGGAACCTCCCGATCTTGCTGAAGTATTGCATACAGCATGTTCAGAACACAAGGGAAACATCTGTGATGTGGATTATTCCTTCCCTAAATTCATTTCGACCATCCCTATAGAGAGGACGAAATTGTGCACATTAAAGCGAATACTCATCCTTTAAGACCAATCGCACTACTGTTGTTGTTGATTCTTTTAGGTGATTTGCGATATCGTATTCATGTAGCCCCGTGTACTTTGGTGAGGGTAGAATTTGTCTGATAATCTGTGGCATTGTGAAGTCTGTACTAGTGTGCGTATTTGTAATTGAGCTAGTATTTGGGTAGGAAGCGACCGTGGCCTTAAGTTGGGTACCATCCGGCATTTGCTTAAAGTAGAAGTGGGAAACCACGGAAAATCACTTCCAGGATGGTTGAGGTTGGATTCGAACCCGCCTCTTCTCAGTTCTGCCTCACGAGTCTGAGTGTACCCCGTTACATCCTTCAGACCAGATTTAATTTCTTGGTAGAGCCAAGAATTGAACCCGGACTTTCGTGGTGACAGCCTAGAAAGCTATTCACTACGCAACGAGGTGGACAATCACACTACTACAGTCCATCTAGGGACGAAATACTTTCCTTGTTGTTTGTTCAAAATGTTTACTAAATTTAAATTTGATCACGATGGGGAAGCACGCACTCTCGAGCTTCATTTGTAGGTGCAATTCCCAGGTCACTATACCACCACGCTCTACCCCTCCCCCTCCCCCTACTCCCGATGAGCAAGCATGAGCGAAGACCACATCATGGTGTTGTAGGCTACCATCTCTGACGTCCTGAATTCGACTCGCGACTTTTCCAAGAATGTAATAGCCTAATCTGGTATGGGCTGGTATTGTCCGCGTGCCAGATAAAGCCAGCTGAGTTTGAACTGCAGATGCCTTCCCGCGTACTGCATGCCACGCATTCAAAAAAAAAAAAGAACATCAAGTCATCCACGCCTTTCTTTACTTGCACTCTGTACTCCGCAAATGGGGAAAGTGGAAAGGAGCCTTCATTGACAGACTACATCAGTGTTGGTTCACGAGTGAATCGGATGGTGACGTGCAGATATACGCGAAAACATTTAAAGAGAATAATTTATATGCCTCCACGAACACATCATCAATACTGTTTTCTTTTAGCGTATTTCAGTGATATTTCAATACTCATATTTTTGTATTTCTAATCTTGGAATATCAACACGAACTGCACATGCAGCGAGCACAGCAACTGTTACAATACACGATTGCTTGATATGAGTGCAATGTGGATGAACAATCACTGGTGAGATACGACTCGCTTGCTGGCTGAATTCGCATCACGGAGCTCCTGTTGCCATGGTTACCGCTGACTTCCATTCCTCCTCCGACTTGACTCAATCACCAAAGCTGAGACGTTCTTGCCAGCACATTCCTGTCGCATCAGGGTAGTTGAGCAACGCGGCAGTAGATTCGCCACCGTGCCGTGTCGAGGTCAGTATTCATGCCTTAACTGGTAACATCTAATGCAGTAAAAATCATATTTAATAATCCTAATAAATGTCAAAATATTTCTGTTTAAATCATTACTTATTTTTATCATTTTAAATTATCTTGTCGACTTCGGCGTTACGCTGGAGTCTGGCGTTACGTTACGGAGACGGGACGAAATGTACCCGGGTGCACTGAGGTGTGTGACGTCATAGTACCGATTGGTGCATGTGTTCCTCGACAATCTCTACTTCGTTAGTATAAGACAAAAATCCCCGATTTTTGGATGTCACGGGTAATCTCGAGAACCATTGGATGGATTTTGATGCGGTTTTCACCATTCTGTAAAGGATATCTCGAGGAAAGATTCTGTAGAAAATAATGTATGTATGATCGAAGGAAGCCAAGCAGTAACGATTTCAGTGAATAAGTCGAGAACAAACTTGGCGTCCGTGCGCTTCTTAAGCTTACGCTTGGCAAACCGTTAAAAATATCAATATACTATGAGCGGAAGAATTGGTCAGCATGAAAAGTTCTGCAAGAAAGTCCGTGAGAGCATATCTCTATCTTGAATACATCGCCCACTATATGTGTTTTTAGACTGGATGGAAGGGGCACGTCCCCACGCGCTCTGGTGAGCGTGCGGCATCCCTCGCGCTTGACCTTGCTTTGCCCTTGGTTTGCACTTGCCGTTCGCGAGTAATTTGAAACAAGATAAGCAAGATAAGTATTATGCTGATAATTTTCTAACATGTCAAGAGCCTTTCAAGCATTTTTCAGCATTTGTAGCATTTAAAATGATACAAAGTCTAGTCTTTCAGACTGACTGTCACTTTTTTAATAAAGCAGGTGACGCGGCGGTTCAAACGCTTCAATGGAGAACCGCCACTGGACTACATACTTCTAGCTGCAACACAATAAGCATAATGCGGAAGGTTGCAATAACTGACTGTCGATGCATTTAGGTCAGATATAAACTGACCGCGCATGCGTACAGCTGAACCTCCGCTCCCCGATTCAGTGTGTTGAACTGACTTTTTCTGGCTCACAAATAATACGGGGACTCCCAGCATTATGATCCTAAATAGGAATCTCTCGTATGTTGTGGTATGAGGAGGAGCGAAAAGAGACACAGCACCCTACCGCACTATACTGTAACTCCAGCTCAAGAGATCCCTTGTCTATAATCGTGTGGACTACGTCCCTGGTAGACGTTGCATTAGCTTATGGAGAAACATTTGGTTGAATCAAGCTGTGGTCTCTCGGTCAGGTTTCACTTACAGTGTAGCCTACATTTTTCTCGCTTTCAATCGTAATATCGTGCATTTATTAACTACCAGCACGGCTTTGATGTGCCTTCCCTTGTGCCGAACCAATGACATTAATTGCAGCAGACTAGGGAGAATGTTCTATTGATGCTCACCGCAGCAGTTAGAACAGTGTGAGAGCTTCTCATTGTGTCCACGTGGAGTGCTGAGCAACGAACACCGGAGACTTGATTTACTCATATCCAGTCATATCTAACAAACTCTGTAGTGGCGGCTTCTGTGGCGTAGTCGGTAGCATGCTGAGCTTCTATGCCCAAGATCGCGGGTTCAAATCCGGCCGAAGCCGTCGGATTTTTTAAGAGCGTTAAAAATCCCTCAGTATGCCTTCCTTCGGAGGGGAAGTAAAGCCGGCGGTCCCATGTCATAGATTTATGGCATGTTAAAGAACCTTCCACTAATTACAACTGTGTGAAGCTAAATTTGATAGGGTAAGAATGTAAACAACGCTCTTAGGTTTCTACGTTCGTTGCCAAGAGCCGACTGCGGTGGCGTCTAGTAGTTAAGTTCTGAACTTCTCCTAGTAGTCGTTGACGGTGGCGCTTGGCGGCAAAAGTAGGAACTATTTGAAAAATTCTAAGTTGCAGTACTTACATTAGAAAACAGATACACACACTAATACAGCCATCACAATTAACACCGGTTATCAGACAGATTCTACACACACCCAAAGTACACGGGGCTACATGACCGCGTTGTCGCAGCCCCTAAACTTAAGAACCAACCAACCAAACTCTGGAGTACTCATCCTACTCACTTCTAATGAGATGCTGGTTGTTAACGCATTGGAAATTTTGGTAATACATCATATTTGACGCCCCCTTGAAAACAGTCTAAAAATGAAGTTCCATTGCTTTTATTTTTCTTGGGTATTTAGTACCGTAAGGTATTCTAACTACCTGTTATTATCCTTCATTATGGAAATTGCCGCCTTGATAGAGTGAAGTAGAAATGATAAATGTGTCCGTTGACATGTGTCACTTGTTTTGACACTTGCCGTGAGGAAATATTTATCGGTTTCGCCACACCTCATTGGTAGCTACATTTGCATATCATGTCGAGATACGGTGTGGCCAACTTAAGCGACAAATTTTTGCATAATTTGTATTGCTTAATATTAGAAATTTACTATTTTTAAACAACGGTTTAGTGACTTTTAAAGTCTCTTTAGCGACAGAAATATGTTTCCTGCTGATAAAATAAGATTCTGGCAACTTTCGAAACCAAACAGCGAGTGAAATTTGGTAACACTGCCTGAATCGCATTAATTGGACTTTTTTTTTTTTCAGAAAACGAAGTTATTTTTTAAACCTTTATCAACCGTTTATGCTGATACTAAAGTAATATTAAGGAAATGGCCATTGTTATAATTATGTCTGTAGAAGCTTTTAAGAGGAGAACCTCGTCGTTACCAGTCCCAGACTATCCGAATAATTGAATATAACTGAGATACAAATATGGGTTCAAATTCCTTCTGAACCATTCTGGAAGTGTTTTCCAGTGATTTCCCACTTCAGTTAGAGGCAAAGGTTACAACCGTCTAACCCGCAACCTTAACCACAATTACCAGTCACCACAATAATAGCCTACAAGTTGTCAGCCAGTGTCCACATTTATACCCAAGTACTCGGGGCTAATAACCACGATGTCCCGAAGGGATACATTAAAACTGAATGTCTGCTTATCTTTACAACATTGAAATTCGATTCAAGTGCGCCGCTCTGTGACTAAACTGGGTCTCTAGCGTTTAGAGATCCGAGTTTCAAATTCCGGCATTAGATGTGGTTCTTCCCCGGGATTTTCCTCACTTACCCTTGGCAAATACTGGGATGATAGCCTATCTTATGTCAAGTCCTGGGGCAACTACTTCAACCCTACACCCTGAGTCATATACAACACAACAGTCATCACAATAATACAGGTTATCAGATAAACTCCATCCCGGCGTCTAGCTGCGGACTTAACCTTGAGAGCTCAGTGGTAGGAGAGGGGCGAGGAGCGGTGAGGGGATCGTGCCGAATACTACCCTGCCTGAGAACATTGACGCACGCGACAGTGCCATGTTCCCTCGGACATTACTAGTGCCGCTCAGCGTGGCAAATGTTTTACGCTGCAGTAGTATACAGGAGGAGGAGGAGGATGGGCAAGTGCAGAGCTAGCTGCCGGTAGTTGTATAGTTCCCTCACTTTCCTGGTTAACGAGCGGCGACTCAAGCGTAAGGCAGCAGCACGCGCCGACAATAAATTTGTTCACTACTGACCAATAGCTGACGGTTGTTGACCAATAGAATGCTTCCTCTATCACTCCATATGGACACCAAAGTACCGCCCTGAAGGCTAGTTCGTATCTCACGCAGGTATCAGGTGTCCAATGTTGCACATCTGCACGTAGTTCTGTCCAGTCTCGCTGCTTGCTCTTAGTCGCTACGGTGGAAGGTTGACAACACTGTGCCTCACGCTGGGAAAGCCTTGGCTCCAGGCAGCCATGGAATGTAAACATATCCGCCCAGCTAGATTTCAAAGACGAACCGCACGTTAACCAGGAAAGTGAGGCAACTATACACGAGGATGATGACCGCGATGCCTCAGGTCCCTAATAATATAACATCACAACTTAATAGTTGGAGGCTCAGAGACGACAACTTGGTTTTTTGTGTTCCAATGGCGAAGCGGTCAAGCTGCTTACCTCCCATCCAGATGGACTGGTCCGATTCCTGAGATTCTCGAGGTGAAATTCACGTCCAGTGGTTTGGATATTACGAGAAAAAGAGACCCTGTGCTTTAAGACCCCGTTAAGTCCCTTATCATGATTGCAAGAGGAATTTGAACAGCAGCATTCTAAGTGAGGTTGCTTACCACAGTCTCTATAGGAAAATGTCTGGATGGTATAAGACACTTACCACAATCCTAGAGTAATATTTCAGTTGTAGACTTCCAAGGTTTTCAGATAAATTCAACTCACGGACAGGTTCACAAAACTGACGTCCAAGATGTCGTAAGCCCCTAATAAACGCAGTCCGCCTCATTGCGTAGTGGCTAGCATGCTTGGAAGCCCGGGCTCGATTCCCGGCTATGCCAAGAAATTTAATTCTGGTCTGAGGGCTTTAACGGGGAACACTCAACCTCGTGAGGCAAAACTGAGGGGAGGTAGGTTCGATTCCTATCTCAGCTATCCTGGAGGTGTTTTTGAGTTGTTTCCCACTTCTACTCCAAGAAAATGCCGGGATGGTTCCTAACTTAAGGGCACGGCTGCCTCCTTCCCAATCCTCATCAGAATTACAAACACACACACTAATACAGCCATCAAAATACCTCAGGTTATTAGACAAATTATATATACACACACAACAACAGCAGCAACAGCCTAATCAACGCAAGGTCGAGTCGAGAGCCAAGTAAAATTGCAAGTTAGGTTTGTTTTTATGTTGCGCTTTCAGTATCCCACGCCCCCTTGTTTGTAGGGGTACCACTCTTAATCTATTCTGAGAATTTGTACGGAATTAGCACAATGTGTTAAACGATTGTTTCCTATCGTACGCTGCAGTGGGTCGCTCTCACGCCTGTCATTACACACCCAATACGCCAATCAGCAGGCTGACGCTAGTGATTACAATAAAGCTGGAACATCTCTGTCTAGTTGGTCGATAGCTTCATGTCGGTTGTTTGTTATAATATTGGCGTTTATGCAAATTACAAACTAGTGTTCACTTGTCTTTCTTTTGTGTGTGTGTGTTGTTTGTTTGCTTTTTTTCTTCTAATTTCCTGTAACTTAAAATGTGGCTTGCAGCTAGGTAATAAGTCAAAGTTGACGATCAAAATTTTAATCCTCAAAAATTATTTTTCAATAATTTCAATTACGAGGATATTTGCTATTGTTGGTCATATTAAAAATACGGTGATGACACGATAATGACTGAAGCCAGATTAATGGAAGCTGATGGGGTCCGGTCGGTATTGCAAAATGCTCTGGAAGATTTGTTCTTTTATTTTAAGAAATTATCCGCTAATTCAAAAGTATTGTGTTGTTGTTGTTTGAGTCTTCAGTCTTCTGACTGGTTTGATGCAGCTCTCCATGCGTCCCTGTCCTGAGCTAATCGTTTCATCTCTACATAGCTACCACACCCTACATCCGAGGCAATCTGTTTAACATATTCTAACCTTGGTCTACCCCTACAGTTCTTGTCCTCGACCCTTCCTTCCATAACTAAGCTTGCTATTCCTGGGTGTCTTAGTATGTGTCCTACCAACCTATCTCTTCTCTTCATTAGCAGTCGCCAGAAACATCTCTCCTCTCCCACTCGCCTTAATACCTCTTCGTTTGTAACCCTATCTACCCATCTGATCTTCATCATTCTCCTGTAACACCACATTTCAAATGCCTCAATTCTCCTCTTTTCTGCTGCACCAATAGTCCAAGTTTCACTTCCATAGAGCGCCACGCTCCAGACAAAGGCTTTCAAAAATGACTTCCTAATACCTAAATCTATATTCGATGTCAACAGATTCCTTTTTTGTAGAAAGGCTTTCCTTGCCTGAGCCAACCTACTTTTTATATCCTCTTTGCTTCGTCCATCACTGGTTATTCTGCTTCCTAAGTAACAGAAGTCTCCTACTTCCTTCAGCTTTTCACCTGCCAATTTGATCTCCATAGAGGTTTCTGATTTATTTCGGCTGCATTCCAGTATTTTTGTTTTACATTTATTAATTTTCATCATGAGGTCCTTCCGTAAGACGGAATCCATACCATTCAAAAACTCATTCAAATCCTCAGGCTTGTCGGCCAAGATGACGATGTCATGTGTATTTGTTGTTGTTATTATTATTATTATTAGTAGTAGTAGTAGTAATAGCATAGCCATTTGACTTTCACGTAGATGGCCAGTGTTTGAATTTTGGTGGCCGTCAGGAGTAATTCTCTCCGGAAAAATCACGTGGCATCAGTGAAGGCATTCGACCTAAATCCCCGACCGAAATCAACACGAGGCTTCAGTCAATTCCAATGACTCCAAATAATTAGGATAAGCTGAAAAAAATATTAGCAGTATTATATTCCTTTATTGGCTTATGTGCCCTTCTGTATTCTACAGAAGGCGAAAACCAATCGAATATAATACTAATAATAATAATAATAATAATGCAATAAGAATGCGCCTCTTTCCCTTTCCTATCTATCTCTCTCTCTCTCTCAGAGCTGAAATAGCTACGGATTCACCGCTCGCAAGGCATGCTGCAACTGCATACATGTTTCATGCAGATAAGACACATTTTACGTGTGGACAGTCGAGTCAAATCAGGATATTTCGTTTTACTCCTAAAACAGGGATGTCCAATCAGGGGCGTATATAAGGGGGGGGGTTCTGAGGGGGCTCCAGCCCCCCCCCCCCCCCCGAAAATAGCCAATGAGGATAAGAAAGTGTTGCTTTGGTATGAGCATAAAATAATTGTAAATTTGGTTGTACCCTAATCTTAACTTATCGGCTAAGTTATAAACAATATTGAAATTTAAATTATACTAAATCGTGGTGTAGTGGGTAACATTCTTCGCTGCCGCCCCGGAGATCCGAATTCGATTCCCGGCTCTGCCAAGAAATTTTAATTCTAGTCTGAGGGCTGGAACTCAGCCTTGTGAGGTAAAGCTGTGAATTCCACAGTATGTTTTTTGAGAAATACATGTAAAAAACTGTTTACCTTTCTGCTTAATAAATTGACAACTATTTAGATATTTGTCATTCATACTCCATAGATCATAATAGAAAGTTCATTAAGTTCAAAAATTTGTTTGTGTGTTGTGTTGTATTTTACAACGTTTTTTGTATTACCAGTAATAATTGTAGGCTATATAAACTTTGAATCTTATCTAAAACAATTACACAAAGTTATATGCTCTAAGGTATTGGTTGGTTTTTTTTTCGGTGACAATCCCCTGAGAATACTCACAATTTTCCATGATAGTCAACCCCCCCCCCCCCCCTCCAATTTTTTTTTTTAGGTCCGTATGGTCCTATATCTGACAATAGCATTATTGGACCCCATTTTCCGCACAGGATATAGATTTCCATTCCTTCTGATGCGCGCGAAGAACGCTCGGCTTAGGTGTTTGCAGGCAGACGCGATACAATTCTGGCATTAAATCCCTCTGGCCCCAGACCCCCTCGTTTAAAACAATTATGCTTTTTCATGGACTAAGCAGACGATTTTTAAATATTTTGGAGCAAACCGTACCTCGTAACCTCGTCTGAGTTAGGAATTTGTGTCTTGTGAGAGATACGTCTTACTTTAGCGTTTTATTTACGGAGATAATATTTCTCTACTCATTCTTTTGAGAATTGGCTCTGTGCTCAAGAACTAAAGAATAAAGAGAGAGAAAGAAATATGCAAACAAGCGAACAAAGAATATCCTGTTATACCAAGAGTGCTCTCATTCCTTGTTT
Source organism: Meconema thalassinum (assembly GCA_946902985.2). Classification (NCBI taxonomy): domain Eukaryota; kingdom Metazoa; phylum Arthropoda; class Insecta; order Orthoptera; family Tettigoniidae; genus Meconema; species Meconema thalassinum. Next base: position 627,950,124 of record OX336390.1, on the reverse strand, counting down.
GAACGACTGTACATTCTTATTGATCACACAGCATATTAGATTCATACTGTGCATATACAGAGTACTGCAAGCCGGCAACATTCCTCAAGGCACAGGTCTGACAAGGTGGCTACTGAAACTCATTGTCCTGTCGATTGATGCCTGCCGATTAAGACCAATCCAAGGCTTCCATTTGTAGCGACTGCATCATAATTGCAACGCATGTAGATATCTGCTGAATCGCAATGCTTCGAATATTCCAAAGGCTTTTTTCACACGATCTACTTGGCCCCGTGAGACAGTCCACGGCTGCAGGTCTCATTGAAATCAGGCGAAGAGCTGTCATCAAGCCCGTGCTGTCGATTGAGATTGGAGTGACTAAATTAATTTGTGGATACGTGGACACGTGAGCTCTTGAATGCGATAACACGGAGGCCGACAGTCCGGCGACAAAAACAACGTCAGCTGTCTTCACAGCCCGGACACATTTCTGTCTCATCCTTTTTATGTTGGTAATGTGCGCATCCCAATGCAGTGTTATCCCTTGACCTTGTGACTACTGTCGACCAAAATATTATGTGCACTCGAGTTTGAAGGTTGTTTGTGAAATAGCCAATAGACCTACATAAAATCCAATAACATCATCATTTTCGCCGTTCTACTTTCCGTTAGTTCAAGTAGGTTTGGAATTTTTAATTTATATTTTAATATTTTTTATCGCAGTTGGAACACAAAAAGTGCCCGTTTTTTAAGCGTGTTTCAACCATGCGTCACATTTATGAATTATTATCTCACAAACCCGTCATCAAAACGAATTCGCGTCATGGTGCGCCTCGCTCGGAAGTGATGGGTTCCATCTCGGCAACGCTGTACAGCTTTTCCCGGAGCAGCTAGCTGGTGAACCATGTCTTATTTCCCCGTACAAATACAAACCTATATAAAATAAGTGAATTAATTTACGTATTTCACAGTCATACAGCATAACTTTTGGATGTATAAGGATTACAACGCGACCAAGAACTACGATTTCCAACCACCCCGAGCCGAGAAAACGTTACCTTATAAAAATGATAACACCTTGGTTTCTTGGACACATGAAATTTTGAAATAAAATAAAAACAGTTATACATCATTCCAATGTATATTGTGTTAACATTTGGATTCGATTTGATGACGGGTTTTTGAGATAATAATTCTTAAATGTGACGCATGGTTGAAACACGCTTAAGAACGGGCACTTTTTGTGTTCCAACTGCGATAAAAAATATTAAAATATAAATTAAAAATTCCAAACCTAAATGAACTAACGTAAAATAGAACGACGCAAATGATGGTGTTACTGGATTTTATGTAGGTCTATTGGTTATTTCACAAAGAACCTTCAAACTCGAGTGCACATAATACATTGGTCGACAGTAAATGTCCCCTGAGTGCTGGAGCTCCAAATTGGAGTGTCTTGCTTTCGCGACCGTGGGACGGCCTTGCAGCGGCCCGTTGCATTTTATTCCACGTGTATTTAATATATTTTACTGTATAATGTGCGTGAAATTCAGATATCGAGTTTATGAGGTATTCCGGTTGAAACTGGAAACTGACATAAACTCTTCTGACCCTCAGAGAAATGGAGCTAAAAACCAAACACTGTTGACATCTTCGTTCCTAACAGTTGAATATTGAAAAATGTTGAAAGTTTAAAATTGCCCATCAGAAACAATTTTTCGTGCAACCAAGTATTTAACGACATTAATGACATATTATTATTACTATTATTATTATTATTATTATCATTATTATTTTATTTTTATTTTGGGTCTGTGAACTGCATGTTAACAACGAACTTCATTTGTGTCTACTAGATATTGTTCGTCTACCCGCTTTGACATCCCCCGAGTATTTCTTGAGTCCGCCTCGTTGCGTAGTGGCTAGCATTCTTGGCTGTCACCGCGGAGGCCCAGGTTCGATTCCCGGCTCTGCCAAAAAAAATAATTATGAACTGAGGGCTGGAACGGGGTACACTCAGCCTCGTGAGGCAAAACTGAGAAGAGGAGGGTTCGATTCCTATCTCAGCCATCCTGGAAGTGGTTTTACGAGGTTTCCCACTCCTACCCTAGGCAAATGCCAGGATGGTACCTAGCTTAAGGCCACGGCCGCTTCCTACCCAAATCCTACCTCAATTACAAATACCGGCATTAGTACAGTCATCACAGTGGCACAGGTTATCAGACAAATGCTACACACAACCATGTATACGGGACTGCATGACCAAGATATTGCAAAGTCCTTAAAAAGAATCAACATCATCAATGTATTTCTTGAGCCCAGGTTGAGTGTTGGGCCAATTGCATTTCTGGAGTGGTAGTTTTGTTACTACAGTACGTGGGTGTGAAACAACCACGCTCCCTTCCAGTTAAAAGCACAGTACCTCTACCGACTGAGCTACGCAGTCCCCGGGAAAGTAATGATTAATAATAATAATAATAATAATGATTTAATATCCTTGTAATTAGTGTGGTTCAGGAGACACATGTGATTATGTCTTACGTGCCTGTAAACATACTGGCTGGAGTCTTCTCTCGTTTAAGCAACGGTGAATGCCAAGTGACGAGATTGGATCCCTGAACGTTTGACAGAGGAGGCGAGAGCCACAACTTGTCTTGTTAAGTCAGCCCGTATAATGACGCGAGAAGTTGTTGTCAGTTCCTTGAAGATGTTATCGACGGCAAACACCCGCACTGTGTTTGCTGACAAACATTGGGCAGGTGGGATAACCAATATTAATGATCATCACACTCAGCAATTATCGCCCCCTCACAGTTAAGTGGGGTTTAATGTCAAGTCGGGGCGTGGCTGTTCACACCAGTTATTAGAATATCACTAATTAATGACAGCTTTCACTCGTAGCACAAGGACAGGATTTTAGATCACTTCCACACGTGAACTTACTGTCATTTAATTCACCGCAACAGAACAGCAGGATTGTACATCACTGCGAACCACTCATATAACAACAACACTAATAATAATAATAATAATAATAATAAAGCTCCCAAAAGAGTTACATCATTACTAGAGACAGTCAAAATTGTTGAATGAAAGGGGCTAAAATTCTTGGTTAATAAAAGTAAAAATTCTTGAGTGAATTTGAAAAATTGAATTTTTCACACTGCTTTATTAAGTTATTATGTCAGTAAGAAAATCATTTCAACTCATACCATCTAGCGACAACATTCCAAACCTTGTGAATTTTTTCAGAGTATGACAAGGCAGGAAACAGTTCTATTTTGGAACTTGGTCAATTAATATTATGAAAAAACAAACTAAAATTTTCAAATTTGTTGATTTATTTATTAATTGCCGAAAATTACGTTTTTTTTCGCGAATAATGACAAATAATATGCTAAATTCTTGAGTCATAGATGTTTTGCGATTTTTCGCGAGTGTTACGCGTGTTGAAACGTGTAATATATGATGTTTGTTATGTAAAACATGTTCTAAACCAACGTTTATTTGTTTTAATTTTTTTCGTGATTTCGCGAGTCGCGAATTTTGACTGTCTCGAATCATTACATAGGCAGGAGGTTACATTTTACAATCCCGAGAACGTGGATAAAAATGTTTGAAACTCAATGGTAATCATTAGGAGCTACAAATATAAGGCAAGAATGGTTGTTAGGAGAAATTATGATGTTTTTTTTACTTATAAATTGGCAGTAACACCTTTTCAAATCCCGCTCAAACTCTGCTATAGAGGGTAAGAAACGCAGAGGTAGACCTAGGAGGCGATGGTTAGATTAACTTTTTAAACGTTTTCACGGTGAGGGGTGTAGAAGCAGAGGAAGCCGCAGTGTTAACTGCTAATAGGGGAGTTGTTCGCAAACAGAGGCCTACAGACTACTGTAGACTGGACGCTGAAAGGCAAAACAGTCTCGAATGAAAATTAATGATTATACGGTATTTCTTCGCCATAAGGTGGAACGGATTTCTATACCTCCGAGCAACGTTTTACGACGTCTCAACAACATCCAAAGAGGGAGAGAATATTGAAGAATTACCATCCTTTCGCATTTAAGCAATGTCCAGTTGAATAGAAATTTGTTCCAGGTTATGACGAAGAAGAGCAACACATGTTAAGTCATTAAGTCACTAAACGTTCATCAACGAGGGTGTGAAGTGTCAGCGCACAGATAAGAAGATAACATAAACAACAGATTCCTGCAAGATTTCATTAAAGAAGCACATATGTTTCTTTTATTTCTTGGGAATCTGGATGACCTCACAACACCAGTTAAAGGTTAGAACTTACCTTTTCACAGAAGGTGCTGAAAATGTTCTCCTTCAGCTGACAGGCAGTAAATTTGGAAGTTACATCGTTACATTATGTAGCTAATTTATTTACACGGTATAGCGCCTGTCTGTCAGCTGAAGGAGAACATCCGAGGCGCTTTTGTAGTCGGCACATGCTATAAATGTGATGGTGAGTTATTGCGACGTGTCGGCACGGCTATTGGAAAGTCCCGTTGTATAGAGATGATCCTCACTGTAGAAGAGCACTGAGCTCTGACCGGGTCACCCGCCCGATGGTAAGGCATGACCTAGCGGAGCAGTATGCTCAGTTGGTTGATCTAAGATACAATCTCGCCAACTAAAGTTAATAGCTCATGCAGTATTACTCATATACTTGCTATTTTAATTACCACTTGTGTAGTGTTTCACTAATGAAATAATCGTATAATTAAAGCATGTGAGAAGTGAAGACAATACGCCATGGGTTCAAAGTTGGCCGCTCAAGCTTGGCTCTGTGTAATTGGCGGAACGGTGTTTATGCCACCCAATCACAGACAGATGCTCTCATTCCTTGGCAAGGCGCTACAAAGTAACTCATTTTCAAAACACACAGTCCGCAGTTTACACCCACCGGAATTATATTGGTTGATTAGTAAAACGTTGTTAACGGTCACAAGATTACCGGCTTAAGGCTCGGCCACACAGAAAGCGGTCTGTCGCGGCGGGAAGCGATCCAGCGGTCGTCTCGGCGGTTTGCGATTTGGGGACGTCTCATAGGACGCGATACCTTTGTGTGAGCGGTCGAGCCTGGTCGCTTCCTTCTAGAGAATATGTAGTGTGTATTATTTGTTCTCAAAGTTCCAACGTTCACCACTAGGTGTCTGACATCTGGTAGCGAAAGTTGGAACTACTTGAAATTGAACGGAACTTGTAGCTCAGTCCATTTGTGTCCGCATTGAAGCAGCTATGGCCTCTTGAGTCTGGCGAGCCGAACATGTCCTCAGACACTCCCGGCTCAAAAAGCCATCATCCTCATTTCCCCTTTGCCAGCTGACACTGGGTGGGGGCACATAATTATGGTTCCTCTCCACTTTGTTCTGTCGTTCTACTATTCCTCGGTGTTCCAATCGAGGTTCCGTTTACTAATGCTATTCTTCACCGAGTTCATACAACGCATTCTTGGTCTTCCTCGTCCTCTCTTCTCTGTCATCCGTCGTTCCAGTGCTCGTCTTGGTAGCCTTACTTCATTCATCCGTTTGACATGTCCAAACCATCTCAATCTGTTTTGCTCCAGTGTGTAATTTAGTTTCTGTACTCCCAGTTCTTTCCGTATATCTTCATTTCTCCCTCTAAATAAATACATAAATAAATAAATAAATAGAGTATGAGCTCGGACGAAGAACAGCTCCTTCTCCTATTTGTTTTGCAAAACACAAAGAAGAAAAGACAATGTTGGGTGCATGACATCAATAAGAAGAGAGAGCAATTAGGAGAATACCACTGCTTATGTATCGAACTGGAGTCACATGAAGATAGGTTTTTCAAGTATTTTCGTATGCCGCGAGAATGTTTCGAGGAATTGCACGATTTATACAATTCAGCATTGGAAAGTGCACAACGAACTGGAGAAAACCAATTGAAACAAGGCAAAGACTAGCCATTAGTTTAAGGTAAGTTATGAAACATAGCCTACTGATTGCAGAGGCAAAATACATTTTCTATCTGGCTGGATATTCTAAAGAATCAAATTGATATACATAAGTTTCCGTGCATTTGGAGACAGTAGAGCCAGTTTTTATTTTTCATTTTTGGCTTCCGTTGCCTATTTTAAGTTTTAAAGCCTTTTGTGTGTGTGTGTGCCAGGTTTCGATCGTTACGCATTTTTCTGCGGGTTAAACATTTTAAAGAGCAAATAATTAATTTCCATATATCGAAGATAAAAAAGATTACATAAATTAAATTGAGTTCTTGAGCTGTCTCATCCATGCTTCAGTCTTCTTTAAAACGTTTTTATAATGTTCGCGTGAACTGTCGAACAAATATGTGTATTTACGCACAGTTTCAATAAATACTTCAGTTTGGTCACTCATCACAATCGAAGGCGGCATGGCGGTCAGGTGGGCAATCTGTAAATTTGTACAACCAGATCGCTCGTCGTCGCGACAAAGACTAGCGGGTGACGGTAGACCGCGTTCTGTGTGCCAGGGTTGATGCAACTTTGAGTAATACAACCGGACCACCTGACCGCCTCGGTCTGATATCGCTTCCCGCCGCGACAGACCGCTTTCTGTGTGGCCGAGCCCTTACTGTTGATAACCTATACCAGAATCCCTTAGATTAGGGGTCTTCGTCGAACATAGAGAGACATCGGTGGGTGGTGATCTTATACCAGCGGCTCTCAGAACAATCTTTTGAATCCTGCAAGGAAAGTTCAAAATCTACATAAAATTCACAATGTGCAAATGCAAATGTATTCATTTTCTATCCCAAGTACATTACCGTACATCGAAATGTCTTGAACTACTTGATCTAAACCGTACAGAATGATGTACTTCCTCTCTTAAGAACTTATTCCAGCTTTTCATAATCGTCAAAAAATAAGTACGATATTAAATCTAAAAAACGAAAACAAAACACACCATAAATAGCTATTTACAAATATTTGGTCTGACATTTACTACGGTAGTTCGAGAAAAAATTTGACATGCTTTTCACTAAAAATGGACAGAACGTAACGTCGTTCTAATCAAATGCTAACAAGAAGTTCCGTTAAGAACTATACAGCCTACTTTTCATGCCAATGATTATTCTACAGAATATGAACCTATCTAGAATAATGACGAAATTAAGTTGGTAATATCGAAATATCTAATTAGTTCAAAATATACCTGGTATAATGTAGCCTAATAGAGCACTACAGTTGGCAGCCCTGGTGACTGAATATATTCTTAGTTCCATCTCTTAAGGTACAGAATACAAAATTTGGTTGAAGTCCAATGGACGTTACTTGCAGTTAGACACTGGATCTATCAGCACGCGTAAAAGCATGTTGCCAACAATACCATGCGTGTGCTGGTCAGAAATAATCTGAAATATTATGATATCTTGTTGTGCCAATTTTGGATGAAATCCATTTGTTAGTATAGAAGTTACATGTATTTTAAAATTGGACATATCAGCAGGCATAGAATCATGTTGTCAGCACTGCCTTGTATTAATTACTCCAAATTAATCTAGAATGTCAGGTGCTATACGTGTGCAAAGTATAGAGCTGTTGGCTTGCATACTTTCTGATATATTGATATTAGGGTAAAAAAAATATAGACAGCATTTATTAACAGTTGGCAGCCCTGATTGCACTGAAGAATACTTATAGTCATATCTGATATGTTACACATAGCACATGCGAAATTTGGATGAAATCCTACTGATAGTATAGAAGTTACATGTATTTAAAAATTGGCCCTATCAGCAGGCTTAGAATCATGTTGGTAGAACTGACGTATATAAGTTACTCCAAAATTAATCAAACATGTCAGGTACTATACGTGTGCATAGTTTAAAGCTGTCGGCTTGCACACATTCTGATATATTGGTATTTGGATAAAAAATAATAATAATAGAGAGAGCAATTATTAACAGTTGGCAGCCCTGGTGGCTCTTACGAATACGCTCAGTCATATCTGTTTATGTACAGATATTACATATAAAATTTGGTTGAAATCCAGTTGATAGTGTAGAAGTTATATGCATTTAAACATTGGACCTATCAGAAGGCTTAAAATTATTTTGGCAACACTGTCATGGTTGGCCTCCTGGAAATTAAACTGAAATAATATTATCTACATGTGTGCCAATTTTGGAATAGCTCCTATGCATACCTTGCAGGATATCCAACATGGAGCTCAAATTTCTAGTGCGTTTTTTCAGCAGTTGGTAGCACTGACATCATTTTCAAATATGGACGTGAGCTATTCCGGTGCACATCTTTACTCATACTAAATTTGGTTTTGATTGCTGCAGCCGTTTAGGAGTTGATAGGGGGACACACACACACAGCCAGACAGACAGACAGAAGGACAGACATACAGACAGACAGACAGACAGACACACATTTGCCCGATCTCATAAGACTACTTTTTCCTCATTTTTGCAAAATGTGAAAAGTAGGCTAATTAGGTACATTTCCTACATTAAAGAAAGAAAGAAAGAAAGAAAGAAAGAAAGAAATATAGAAAGATAGAAAGAAAGAAAGAAAGAAAGAGAAAGGAAGAAAGAAAGAAATATAGAAAGAAAGAAAGAAAGAAATACTTAATTAAATAAATTAATAATTATATTAAAGAGTATTATATTAAATGCTGCGAAATGCCTTGCAATGCATAGGAAAGGACTTGTGGAGAAACTGGAAGTAAAAGAAAGAAAGAAAGAAAGAAAGAAAGAAAGATCCTAAGAAAAATCTTGGGCCCAGTAAAAGAAAATGGTGAATACAGGAGACGGCACAACCACGATCTCTACGCACGTGTGGAAAAAATAACTGATGTGATGAGGAAAAGAAGAATTTCATTTTATGGCCACATGACACGAATGAGCTCTGTGAGATTGACAAACAGGTTCTTTACCTACTTTCTAGAGAAGAAAACCAAGGGGGCTTGGTTCATTGAGGTGGGCAGAGATTTACAAGAATTTGGGATTTCATCTGACTATGTGCAGGAGCGTTTGTCACTTAAGATGAAACCCAAGCTTAAAACAGGCATGAAGTGGACGGGAGAAAGGAAGCAACAACATCAAGAATTCATGCGACAGTACTGGGCGAATATTAAAGCTCGACGCAGAAACCAGTTGAAATAACTTGGTTCTTTGTAGGCCGAAACGCAACAAGATGAAGAATTATATATAAATAGGTAAATTTGGAGCAGTACACAGAGATGGGATATGGATGAAAAGACCTACCAAAGAGCTATATGAACACACAGACAGACTCACAGATATCATTAGAAAACGCAGACTAACTTTCTACGGGCACATACAGAGAATGAACAATAAACGACTTACAAAGAAAATCTTTGATGTAGTAAACAGTTCAAAAAGGAAAACAAATTGGTATCATGAAATAGAAGACGATTTAAAGCAATTAGGGATCAACAAGCAAATGATAGAAGACAGAGAAAATTTCAGAAACAAAATTAAGAACGCCAAATTTTTAGTAAGTGAAAGGAAGAAGATAGGAACATTGTGGACGGAACAAAGGAAACAGGAGCACAGTCAAAGGATGAAGAGATTTTGGGAAGAGAAGAAGGGAAAGAAGTGAAAATTGTGACATGATGAGATACTTAAGTTCAAACACTGTCCATAAGGGCAACAATGATGTAATAATAATAAATAGGTAAATAAGTTAATAACCAAGTACTTTGAGAGTCGTCATTACGCGAATGCCCCTTTAATAACTGCATATGGAATAATTGGGAATGTGGATCGCTTCCGTTATCTCGGCGAATGGCAGAGATGGCACTTTAATCTCGGAGAGGTGCAGTAAACTCAATGCAGCCTACTATCTAACACGTAACAACTACAACAAAAGGTGTATTTCAAAAAATGCAACGATCTGTCATTACAAAATCGTTATTAGACCACAGTTTTTATTTGCAGCAGAGACACTCTTGATGAACAAGATAGGCAACATGGATGATTTGGAGAAAGTCGAGAGACGTATTTTTCGAAACATTCATGGACCAAGATTGCTCCCAGATGGCTCTTATTGACGTAAAGCAATCACCGAACTATACCGTCAGTTGGAACCAGCAACCACTATAATGTGACGGAGACGACTGAAATTCTACGGGCACCTCTTCCGGATGGTGAACGATAGAATCACCAAGGAGATCTTCAACTTGATTACTGGCTACAAGACTTGAATAACGCTGGGATTTTAGACTGTGATATTCTCGACCGTTCCAAATTTTGTGTTAGTGTTAACTCTTGGTCCCCACCACCCAAAGTGATTAAGACCCGACCACCCCTCACACAGGAGAGGAAGGACAAGTTATTGGCTGGACTGAGGAGATATTGTAAAACAAAGAAAGCGTCGTAGAAGCATTAGTCATAAGCGCTCCTCAGTGGGCTTAAATCACTAATAATTTGGCCCGAAGTGCCCCGGGTTCGATTCCCGGCCGAGCATCGGGGATTTTAATCTCCTGGGATTAATTCCCGCGGTTCGGGGACTGGGCGTGTGTGACGTCTTCATCATCACTTCATCCTCATTACGACGCGCAGGTCGCCCACGGGCGTCAACTAGAAAGACCTGCACTCGGCCTCTCCGGAGGCCACACCATCATTCATTCATTCACTAATAATAATAGGTAAATAAATAGGCAAATAAACAAATATATTAAATGAAAATCCACAGCCTGCTTCCAGTCGGCCGTCCGGGTCAGGAATGGAATGAATGAAGCCCCCATCTAGCGGCGAGGATATGAACTGTACCGGCTGCCGAAGCCTGTCGTACTCCCCTGGGGCAATGATTAAATGAATGGCAGATGAAATGAAATGATAGTGGAGAGTGTTGCTGGAATTAAATTGTGACAGGGAAAACCCGTAGTACCCGGAGAAAAACCTGTGTGCCTCAGCTGTGTCCAGCACAAATCTCACATGGAGTGACCGGGATTTGAACCACGGACCCAGCGGCGAGGGGCCGGCGTGCTGCCGCCTAAGCCATGGAGGCTTTAAACAAATATATTAAATAAATAGGTTAATTAATATATTAACAATCCAAAACGCATTTGTGCTCTGTGTAACTCTTCTCTGCGTAAATGTACCCTTAGAGTACAGTAAGATGAGATTTAGAAATGATCATCGAATATAGTTATAATAATGATAATGTTATGGGTTTAGGTAGGCGATGTTTAATGTGCTATAGGATGATCGAGAGACGAGTTGTATCATCAGTCACATCCCCTGTTGAATGAGGAGTGTCGGAGCAGGCTCAGGTTGCCAGCAAATGAGGGCACAATAAAAGCAGAACAAACCCGCAAACAGCGGCCAGATACAGCAAGCAATTCGATACTGCTGTGAAATTCACCCGAGTGAGACCTGTGTATCGAGTATGCTCCAAATAATGACTCCTTATTCTGAAGCAAGAGGGGGGACTTTTCACGCCCTGTGCATTGAAGGGTGGGTGGAGAGTCTTGATCCGAGATTACAGCTGTAATGAATAGTCTCCCTGCAGTGCTACCGAAAAGTTGTTAAATACAGCGCTTTTGGCAAGGTATTATATGGATTTAGTACAGTATTGAGTAAATGGGGATTTTAGTGAAGGCCCTGTAGTGACAAAAATTTGTTTCTCTCTTGGTAACGTAGGAAACCAGCGACATTTGACTGCTACCTGACAACCGAAAGCATTTTTCAGTATTTACTTTCCATAATGTAGGGACGGATTTATGAAGTAAAGTGAAAACGTTCAACACCTTCCCTAAAATGGGGCATTTTATTTTTATTTGTCTAATTCAAAGCATAAGTTACCTCAATTTCAGGAAATATCGTTCAGTGAAATGTTTTTCTTCGCTGTGAAAGTGTAATATTTTGTGCCAGGTTTGCAAATCCTGTCAAGAAAGTGCGAGAATTTTGAATTCAATGTATAGTAACTTACAGGAGGAATGAACTTCATTCTCAAATTGCAGTGGTATACAGCAGTATATACAGCGAAGGATTTCTGAGGTGCTACGGCCACTGCAGAAAATAATTGTGTTGATGTTTAACTTACTATATTGCTTAAGTACAGTACATGGCATTGTGTTTATTTAGAATTAATCATATTGTGTATTTTTTCACTACTTGAAGCCAGAATGTAGGGACGTTTCAGGTGTTCTGTAGGGACGTGCTAGCAACATTAGCGGAGCGACTAGGTTTACTTGGTGTTGTATTCTCACTTATTGCAAGATTGAGATCAATGTAGCAAGAGATGGGTTTAATTATTCCCTGTACCGTCCCCCCAAATCTATATACCTATACTGTAACCTGAGTTCAGCATTGCTTCCACTTACTTGTGCCGGGCTCCTCTCCGTCTTCTTTGCTGTCGACAGGCGCGGATCTAGAGTTTGGTTTTGGGGGGGGGGGGGGGTCAGAGAATCGATCTAGAGTTTGGCTTGGGGGCGGGCGGGGGGGTCAGAGAATCGAAATTGTTAAGAAAAATGTTATCACTAAAAACGCAATTACAAAATAACCAAACGTACAAAACCAGACCAATTTTTTTGCAAGCTACATGGATAGAAATTTGATGCGTTTAGCGCACCAAAAATATTCGTACAAATTGCAACGGCGTGTTTTGCGACTTTTACATCAAGCTTCGAGAAAAGGATCAAGGTACGTTACAGTTTCGGCAAGTCGAGTTGGTACCAACAAAGGGAGAAAGTCACAGCTTATATTGCCAACCAAGCTTGCGGTTTGGAAGTCGGCAAACATTTTTGGTGCGAAAAAAGCTCCAGTTTCCTATCCGTGCATTGCTGCACATTCATCGTGACATCACTATAGACATCGATTCGGTAATCACAAGGTTTGCTAAACAAAATAGACGAGTTGATTTTGTTGTATAACTAATAGTTTTTATACAAGAGGTTTGAAGTTGTAAATATGTACAGTTGTAACAGAACATAATAATTCCAATAAAGATAATTCAGTATTGAATAAAATGAAAGAAAAAAAACTGTTTTTCAGTTAAAATTCGTTAAGTTTTATTTGTCTGGTAATTGTGTTTTCGTTTTTTGAGTTTGCAAAAAAAAATTGGTCTCCGTTTGGGGGGGGGGGTCATGACCCCCGTGACCCCCCCCTTGAATCCGCGCCTGGCTGTCGATGTCTCTTGGTCAACTCTTGTTCTCTTCCGACCCCGACGGTATTAGGCCGAGGCCTAGGGAGTCTCTTCCCTTCCCGTCTTAATTGGCCCTTCTCTCATTTTTCGTGATCCCTTATTCTTTTAGGGATCCGGCTTCTATTTCTTTTCATTATATTTCCTTTTCTATTTACTGTAAGATTCCCGCTCTGGTTTTGTGAATTGGCTCCCCATGTATCTAAATTACATTTTGTACATTTCTTGATTTCTTGTCTACACTACATTGTGTAGGTATTTTCAATCTCAATTGCACTTTGCGAGTATTTTCAACCTCAGTTGTATTTTGTAAGGATTGACAATCTATATTGCTTTTTAGTAAGTCTTTGAATGTGTGGGTACCCTTTTTGTGAGTTTTCTGAATTTCAATTGCATTTTGTATTTTCAACCTAAACCTCATTTTGCAAGTATTTTCAATCTAAATTGCATTGTGTAGGATGGGCATTTGGTAAGTACAGTATTTTGATTCTCAATTGCATTTTGTGAGTATTTCGAATCTAAATTAGCCTACATTTGGTATTTTCAATTTCAATTGCATTTTGTAAGTATTTTGAATTTCAATTGCATTTTGTACGTATTTCCAATTTCAATTGCATTTTGTAAGTATTTTGAATTTCAATTGCATTTTGTGAGTATTTCGAATCTACCTTGCATTTTGTAAGTATTTTGAACCTAAAGTACATTATGTGCGTATATTTCAATCTATTCCTTTTGTGAGAACAGTGGAACGTAGGCTACCTAATTCGAACTTCTATAATACGAAATCTTCTTTAGTTCGAATTTTTCTCTTGGTCCCTAACATTTTATATACAATCAAGGCTAAAAAGTCGTCGTTAATTCGAATTAGGCTATATTTTGAACAATTCGAAGTTTTTACGTATAAAAAGCCGATCGGAAGGTAAACAGTTGGGTCAGGAATTCCTGAAAAACGACGTAATATTGGCAAGCGGCCCCTACTCGATGGTTTTGCCTACATGACTAACTACACGCCTGCGACGCTTCTTCCAAGTCAATGCCCAACCCCTCCACCTCCCCCCATTGTTTTGCATTTGGTTTTGCCTGTGTTTTAAAGTGTGTGTACAGAACTAAGATACCGTCATCAAAGCCTCGGGTTCCATACTAAACTTTGACTTCGGCGGAGAAAATAGCGGTGATTAAAGAGGTGGAAAAGGGAATGAAGGAAAAAATCTGAAATTGCAAAGACTTTCGGGATTCCTCCAAACACGTTGTCAATATACCATAAAAATAAAGACAAAATTCTCGGTTGTGAAAATGAGAGTGGCAAAGGCCGAAAAAGGTTAAGGGAACCGGAAAATATTTGAATATTTACTCTACCCTTTTCAAAGAACTTTCATAATTCGAATTTTTGGATAATTCGATTTTTTTTTACTGGTCCCTTGAGGTTCGAATTATCCAAGTTTCACTGTATTTTCCTTCTAAATTCCCTTTTGTAAGTGTTTCCACTCTCAGAGTCGTTTCAATCTGAGTTCCATTTTGTAAGTATTTTTAGTCTCACTTAATTTTCGTTACGGTTTCCGTTTCATTGTCACTTTCGCTATCACCCAGACCATTAGGGGCCGATAACCTAGATGTTAGGCCCCTTAAAATAACAACTATCATCATCATCATCATCATCATCATCATCACCACCTACATGGGAAATGACTAATAGGCCTACACTCCAGGACAACCCAAAAAGTCTCGAACGATTTCCCTGTGGCCGATTGTTAACGAGCTACGCCTGTTGTAGTTATTAGCTGGAATGGAGGGGATAGCTCGTATAATTGAGGATGAAGTTTGGAGTCTGGCATTCCGTCCATGGTCTTGTAGCATGCCTAACAACTATTCTTATAAGCTCCATGGAGTCAGTTCTCCCATAGTCAGTGTTCGAACTTGTCCGATGGGTGGCGTGTTTTGAGCACCGTACTTGCTAGTAGAATACAGAATACACGGCAACAGCTACTCATTGTGGAATGTGTCAGGTAAAGTTATTGCCAATACTCCCGTACAAAGTTAGAAAATACGAGTAACTCATAAACCATGGACCGCAGTTGTATTATGTTGTTTGTTTGCCACATGTTCGGGAACACACTGCATCAGAAAGTCTGGTCCTTAAACAATTCTACACCGTTTCACCGATCTGAGCCAAAGTTTGTAGACTTAGTTTTAGGTCCCCTGTGGGCCACTGTTAAACTTGAAATTATGATGGTTCACTCCCCAAGATATAGGTTCTTTGACACACACGCATAAGCCAACACAGATGACATATCCATTCCTACAATCTTCCTTTTCTTACTACATGCACGCACAATGCCTACCTACTATTTTAAAGGTGTAAATGAACTCCATGCAGGTTAAATGTGTGTGTGAAACTGATAGGAGAATGGAGTTTTACATGAGAATGACTGAAAATGCCTTCATTATCGTTCTACCACGCAAAGCCGGGTACTATTGCCAGTATAAAATAAAATATATTTTTACCTCGAGCTATCGTAATAAAATTTCAGCAGTCAGGAAAAGACAATGGGACGATGAACTACAGCTGGAACTCACCCTTTCCTCGTTGCTGCTTTTATCGCTAATCATTGCTTGTGAAGTTTAAGGAAACATGTCGAATACATTAAACCAGGTCCTATCATCATCATATATATATAATTTCAGTAGTATAGATCCCTCCTGCGGCGCTCACAAGCAACCGATCGTGATAAATGAGCATTCAAATGAAAGAGAATAGACATTAGCAATGACTTATTGCACTATAATTTCATAAATATCTATAATTTCTTTAAAAAATGACTTTAAAAAATTGTACGAATTGTGCGATTTGCAAACATCGTTGAAGTAGGAAAATGAAAATGAAAATCCACAGCCTGTCCAGTGTCCGACCGGGTCAGGAATGGAATTAATGAAGCCCCCATCTAGCGGCGAGGATATGAATTGTGCCGGCTGCCGAGGCCTGACGCACTCCTCTGGGCCAATGATTAAATGAATGACAGATGAAATGAGATGATAGTGGAGAGTGTTGCTGGAATGAAATTTTGACAGGGAAAACCGGAGTACCCGGAGAAAAACCTGTCTGCCTCCGTTTTGTCCAGCACAGATCTCACATGGAGTGACCGGGATTTGAACCACAGACCCAGCGGTGAGAGGCCGGCGTGCTGCCGCCTAAGCCACGGAGGCTTCGAAGTTGGAAAATACGCTCCACAATTGCTGTCCACGGGCCGCTGTGACGCCTCTTTCATGTCATATTAACATTCTGAGGTCTTCCATTATCCTGAAACGTAAATAGTGTTCTACAATCATTTGGTTGAAATAAAAACATAACCTTTCTCCTTAAGTGTCTCATTATAAACCTATTGGGTAAGGTGTGGTTTATGAACATGCGAGATTTCTCGCACGGGTCCGCTAATTCACTGAAATGACCGGGATTCGGAACATACTTTCTGTGCTCCGTGTTGGCGGTCGGGCACGCTGGGTTTCGCAACTAGCGTATCTCCTACGTTACTGAGCACATTAAATACTGGTTGTGAATAATTTTCTTATTACGAAGGCAGTTTGTTTCACGAGGTACATCCTTACAGCAAACACATTGTAATGTACAAGCAAGGAATCGGCGAGCACTCTATCAACCGTACTTGTAGCGGGTTTAATCTTCTGGTTAAAGTTAAAGGAGATTATGTTTTCAATTTGTGTATTAGAAAACAACACAATTTCTAAGTAAATGTATTTCGCAATATTATACCCCTCCAGCGGACATGTCTCCTCTATCTAAACCCATGGCATATTATACTGCCAGCCCCGTTGTGTGTGTTGGGGTGGCGCCTGTCTTCCACCCGGAGACCTCTAGTTCGATTCCTGACTCCGTCAGGGATTTTTGAAACTGACGTGAGGGCTAAACGGGGTGCACTCAGTCTCGTGAGGGCCTATCTGACAGTGAGGCAGCGTCCCGGTCAGGAAAACTAAGATTATCGGCTGAGAGAACCCGTCGCTGACCACGCATCACCCTACAATCTGCTGACCGAATGGCTGAGCGGCGCTCGCTTAGTAGGCTTAGGGTCTTCATTTCTGTGATGCCACGAGATTATTATTATTATTATTATAAAAACTCAGTATGTTTTGTTTATGCCGTGTCTTGCGTGGGTTTGTCTAGGAACACCAAACTGACTCATCAGCGGGCTCTGTATGTCCGCGCCCGGACCCCCAGAGGAGTAGCTTCTTATGAAGCGCACCTACGCTTCTTAACTGCGAGAGCTAATAGCTCTAGCAGCCTTTCACCTCCCTATAAAGGCTTCCAAAAATATGGTATATTGGCTTTCACGGCCAAGGAATTAAAACGCTTTCTAGGTTCATGCCGTGTCTTGTGTGGGATTTCGCCTAGGAACACCAAGCTGGCTCATCAGCGGGCTCTTGGTGTCCGCGCCCGGATGTTGTTGATGATGATGCATTGTTGATGTACTCTAAACATTTCATCTAATGAACCATATATTTGAAAAAATAACAGTAATTAAGTCCTTGGTCTTAATTATGTTGATGCTTTACAGCCACAATGTGCGTAATTGTGTGGAAAAATGGTTGCGTGATTTAAGGGGAACTTATCGTAGCTTTGAAGCTCTCTGGATCGATGGTGGGAAAGCCCGCCCACTGAAAACTATACGTACATGCTTTAGTACAGGACTTTAAGGCTCGAATCCAGCTTTTCCTACCATCCTACTTTCAACTTTAGAGTACACCAGTTAATTTGCACGATACCTAAGAAAACTGAATAAGGAATGTTATGTTGGATTATTGTTTGACTCAGATAATACAAATCAGACATTAACAAGATGTACCGTGACGAACTAAAGAGACTACTTTTCTTAAAATTTAAGAATCATGCCAATCTATATAGACCTATCTAGAATAATGACGAAATTAAGTCGGTAATATCGAAATTTTCAATTAGTTCCAAATATACCTGGTAGAGCACTACAGTTGGCAGTCCTGGTGACTGAATATATTCTTAGTTCCATCTCTCAAGGTACAGAATACAAAATTTGGCTGAAGTCCAATGGATAGCATGGACGTTACATGCAGTTAGACATTGGATCTATCAGCGCGCGTAAAATCATATTGGCAACAGTGTAATGCACGTGTTGGTCAGACATAATCTGAAATATTGTGATCTATTGTTGTGCCAATTTTGGATGAAATCCATTTGTTAGTACAGAAGTTACATGTATTTTAAAATTGGACCTATCAGCAGGCTTAGAAACATGTTGGTAGCACTGACGTATATTAGTTACTCCAGATTAATCTAGAATGTCAGGTACTTTACGTGTGCAAAGTTAAAAGCTGTTGGCTTGCATACTTTCTAATACAGTATATTGATAGGCTATTTGGGCAAAAAATAGAGACAGCATTTATTAACAGTTGGCAGCCCTGGTTGCTCTTAAGAATACGCATAGTCATATCTGTTATCGTGCACATACGAAATTTTTGAAATCCAATTGATAGTATAGAAGTTAAATGTAATTTAAAATGGGTCCTATCAGCAGGCCTAGAATCATGTTGGTAGCACTGACCTATATTATTTACTCTAAATTAATCTAGAATGTTAGGTACTATACGTATGCATAGTATAAAGCTGTTGGCTTGCATACTTTCTGATATATTGGTATTTGGATAACAAGATAGGGAGAGCATTTATTAACAGTTAGCAGCCTTGGTGGCTCTTAAGAATACGCTCAGTCATATCTGTTTATGTACACATATTACATACGAAATTTGGTTGAAATCCAATTGATAGCGTAAACATTGGACCTATCAGCAGGCTTAGAATCATTTTGGCAACACTGTCATGTATGGCTTCCTGGAAATTAAACTGAAATATCATTATCTATATGTGTGCCAATTTTGGAAGAGCTCCCATGCATACCTTCCAAGATATCCAACATGGAGCTCAAATTTCAAGTCCGGTTTTTCAGCAGTTGGTAGCACTGACATCTTTTTCAAATATGGGCTTGAGATATTCAGGTATAGATCTTTACTCATACCAAATTTGGTTTTGATTGCTGCAGCCGTTTAGGAGTGATAGGGACACACACACACACACACACACACATTTTCTAGGATCGATCTCATAAGTTTACTTTTTCCTCATTTCTGTAAAATGTGAAAAGTAGGCTAAAAATATTCATAAAATCAAATAAAAAATAGTAGATATAGAGTGCAGTAAGCAATCGATGATACGTTAAATTTTATTGTGTTAAGGTACTTTCGAGTGAAATTACGAGAATGTTTGTTAATTTGCCTAATTTTTACTTCGAAATATTTTGAGCATCACTAAAAAATGTTTACTGATCAATAAAATATTAGTTTTCTTTTTTGCCTGAGTTCTATCAATGTTTTGTGTCGAATTCGGAGTATCTTCTAACTTTGAATCACGTGAATTTGAACTCGGTTTGGTTTTGCTTAAGTTCACCATCGCAAGTGAGCTACCAAAAGCACAAAGCACCTGCTGGGTAGCATCTGTTATTCAATGGTATGATCCGCCTCGTTGTGTAGTGGCTAGCATTCTTGGCTGTCGCCGCGGAGGCCTGGCTTCGATTCCCGGCTCTGTCAAGAAATGTAATTCTGACCTGAGGGCTGGAACGGGTTACACCCAGCCTCGTGAGGCAAAACTGAGAAGAGACGGGTTCGATTGCTACCTCACCCATCCTTGAAGTGATTTTCCGTGTTTTGCACTTCCACTCCTGGCAAATACAGGGATGGTACCTAACTTAAGGCCACGACTGCTTCCTACCTAAATCTTACCTCAATTACAAATACACACACTAGTACAGACATCACAGTGACACAGATTATCAGACAAATTCTACACACACACAAGTACACGGGGCTACAAGATCACGATGTCGCAAAGCCCCTAATAGAATCAACAATCAGTTGTATGTTTGATTCTAGCTTGCTGCGTGGCTCAGCGGTAACGTTCTCGCTTGCTGACCCCAAGGTAGCAGGATCGAATCCTGGCGCAGCCAGTTGGAATTTTAGGATGCGCAAATGCACGGGAGATCCGTGCCAGTAGATTTACTGGTACGTTAAAGATCCCCTTCGGCGCAAAATTCCGGCACCCCTGTGTCTCTAAAAGCCACAGTAGTTAAAAGGGACGTAAAACCAATAACATTATTATTATTATGTTTGATTCAAAAAACAATTATTCTTACAGAGTTTGCTTAGTCGAAAGTAGGTCGGGTAAGTATTAGCAAATATTTTACTTATCGTCAAAATGTCACTTTGCTGTTGGACATAATCATTTCAGTCGGGCAGATAGTCGGTGCGTGTCGTCGTGTGAACACTTTAGGGGTTTATTGCTCGAGCTGTCGCTCATGAGTCTCTGGGGATAAGTTGAAAGCAGGAACACTTGTGCTACCCTCCGCCCTGAGACCTTAACATGTGCAGGGACCTCGAACGAGCCTTTCAAGAACATCGTACCTAAATCAGGCGTTCTCAGTCTGGTACTCTCTAAATGAAATTACGTGCCCCCGTCATATGAGCCAAAAGGTGATCTCGACCACAAGTTCCCCTGAGATCCATTCTTCAAATCAAATTCTGTTGCACGAACCGGAATAATAGTTATTTCATTACAAGTTTCGACAATCATAAATTGTATCATTTTGTGAAATAACATTGTTAGTCTACAGTGAAAATAATGGGACATCTCTATCTTATGAGTAACACGAAAGATGCTGATATGACTTGACTGTCCATACGTATATGTATCTTATCTGTATGAATCATGCAAGCAGTTGCAGCATACCTGGTGAGCGGTCAAACGCTGGCTATTTCAGCACTTCGGAGGGAGAGAGAGATAGGCATTTTTGTTGTATTGTTATTATTATTATTATTATTATTAAGTTATATTCGACATAATGGTGCTCGGGTGCTTGGTATGGTTTGAAGGTGGTGCTCGCAGCCTCAAAAAGGTCGAGAATGCCTGCTCTAAATACTCGTATGCCCCAATATTCGCAAAGAAGTTAACACAATACCTCTTTCGTAGTAAATGACACTTGGGCCTCTCACGTATTCACAACTTACTAACTTGTAACAGGTAGCCTTTGTCTCCCCAAGGGCCCACAACTACTGTAGTGGGTTGGCGACCAGCTGAGTACAATATTGCATGACGACACTCCAGTCACTTAATAACAATTTAATTAATTACCGGAGAAGTGATTGCTGGCATTGTGCGGCCGTCTAGCTTGATTCTATCGTACTGTGATCAAAATTGACGGTAGCCTTGGGCCTAGCGCCTTACTTACGTTTCCGAAAGATAGATTAATTGTTGGTTGGTTCTTAAGTTTAGGGGCTGCGACAACGTGGTCATGTAGCTCCGTGTACTTTGGGTGTGTGTAGAATCTGTCTGATAACCGGTGTTAATTGTGATGACTGTATGTGCTATCTGTTATTTAATTCATGTAAGGACAGCAGACTTTTGAATTTTTCAAATAGTTCCTACTTTTTCTGCCAAACGCCACCGTCAACGACTACTAGTTCAGAACTTAGCTACCAGATGCCACCGCAGTCGGCTCTTGGCAACGAACGTAGGAACCTAAGAGCGTTGTTTACATTCTTAACCTATACAATTTAGCTTCACACAGGTGTAATTAGTGGAAGGTTCTTTAACATGCCATAAATCTATGACATGGGACCGCCGGCTTTACTTCCCCTCCGAAGGAAGGCATACTGAGGGATTTTTAACGCTCTTAAAAAATCCGACGACTTCGGCCGGGTTTGAACCCGCGATCTTGGGCATAGAAGCTCAGCATGCTACCAACTACGCCACCGAAGTCGCCTAGATTAATTGTATAGTTTCAGAATGTTAAGCTATCCGTCCTGACCGTGAGAAAAATCGTAAGCTATATTAAAATGTACGTTTTAGGAATGAGGCTCACCTTCCATCCTACTGTACAGAAAGGCAAACATCCTTGATGTGGAGTAGGCTACGTAGCGAGCAGCTTGATCTATGGAGCGATCAAATCATCCATGGCTTTCCATGCCATAAGAGACGCTGTATTCCAAACTAATTTCTGTGAATCTGAAATTTCCAATATCTGGTTAGCACAATAGTTGCAAGAGTGAGCGATCATCGCCATGGTAAACCATAGAAACTTGGAATGCGGGACATTCAAGTTCGAATCCCGCTAGCGGTCACGTTGTCAAGTCTTGTTACGATTCAGAGGAATAATGCTGAATTTCGCTGCCAGTGTTTAGCCGTAGTGTGCCATTGGGTTCATCAGTTGTCCTAGTACAGCTTGTCACCATGAATGCTATGCACATAATGAAGCCGTCTAGAACGCGGCGCCTTGTAGTTTTGGGCTTAGCGATATGTGCCTTGGCTCATTCACAAAGAAACCTCTTCGGATGTCAAGAGGAGAGAAACCATTCAAAAAAGTGAGTGATAACGACTTAATAAGTGAATAAGAGCGCAGATACGTACACCATGTAAGCCATTCAGACAGTGTCTACTGAGTGTCAGCGCAACGGGCCGATATATTCTACCGAGTAGTAGACTAAGCGGGTTGCCATGGCTACGAAAGGAACGCTGTGTGGAAAGAAGGCTCTTTCTTACCGCTCCCACCTCATCCCGCATCCCCCTACCTCATCCCGCATCCCCAAGCATAAGTACCACGAGCAGTGCCAATGTCCTGCGGAACAGCTGTCTCATACAAACTAGTGAGCCCAACTCAACGGCCTGAAACGCTGACATTAGATTGAGAAATATGAAATCTTAAGGGGGCACATACAGCTTAAGGAGCCACAACAATATCGATTTTAATATTATAACTGTGCCTGTCATAAATCTTGTAAACAATGATATACATTTCCAAGGAAACACACACACCTTGCTATTAGAAGCAAAGTTTAAAATTTTCAAAATTCAAATGGTAATCATTTTTATCAATTTTTTCAAAATTGGTTCTTGTTTTGTGCTGACCTTCGCCGTTTTCCTGATATCTCCGGTGTTTATAGGGATTTTTGGAGTTTTCTTTTTTAATGAGGATGTTAAACATTCTGCTACAAAATGAATCTCACTCAAACCCGTTGTGGCTTTAATTAGTCTTTCTATGAAACGTTAACATTTTTTTTTTTGAGTTTGCTCAGAATAAAAATGGAAGTAATGACGCTTAATTAATTAATTAATTAATTAATTAATCATGTGAAAATATGCGAGATTCATTTTGTAGCAGAATGTTTAACACCCACATTAAAAAAAGAAAACTCCAAAAATTCCTATAAACACGGGAGATATCAGGGAAACGGTGAAGGTCAGCGCAAAACAAGAACCAAATTTTGAAAAAATTGATAAAAATAATTACCATTTGAATTTTGAAAATTTTTAACTTTGCTTCTAATAGCAAGGTGTGTGTGTTTCCTTGAAAATGTGTATCATTGTTGTACAAGATTTGTGGCAGGCGCAGTTATAATATTAAAATAGTTATTGTTGTGGCTCCTTAAACTGTATGTGCCCCCTTAAAAGCATTAATTCCTCTGAATTAATATTTTTAACCAGTGGGGAAATTTTCTCTATTGGCATAAATATTTCACTCTTACGATTCATAGTAAATACCTTTTGTTGAAATATGGGCCATGACCTATTGTATGTTTACATGGCAGACCTGAGAATATCAAAGAGCAGCCCGCACTGGTCGTTGAGAAATTAGTTCAACTGCACTGCGGTAGGTAAGAAAGTCTGGCATGCGCGGGAACAGGTGCGTCTTGCAATTATAAGCTTTGGCACGGAGAACAACTCATGATCGTTTCCCGACACATAGTTGATAATTGAATTCGTTAACGACCTCCTCTTTTCCGTTCTTCTTTAGAATTACGGAAGCCGCAATTAGAACCACTTAGCTGTTAGATCATGCACTGCCCAGTGTAAGTGAGGTTTGGACAAAGCCACTGTTTGTGAATGGATAACAACTTAGGATAAAAACTCGAATACAAACGAAGAAAAAGAACAGTCAGTAAATATCCATCTTGTGTTATGCTATCGTTAATATCTTCTCAATACCAAAAGTCTCATTTATCATTAGTCTGGTCATGAATAAATCCAATTTTGGCCTATTTTCATTTAAGAAAAAAAAAATAGGCTTATGGAATCACCTATTGTCCGTATGTGTGTGTGTTTTATGTGCCCCCTAATAAAATATAAACGGCCAAGGCGCTTTCAATGAAACTCTGGTAAGTGCATACTACTACCTCGTCCAACCTCGGCCATGCCTTCCAAATTTTAATACATATCACCAATCCAACATGGCGGCCGCGCGAAGTATTTCACTGGCATTCTATATATCCCTGAAATTTTGTACGGTGAAAAAGGGCACTACTAGAATGTCATATATATGTGACTTTCAAAAACCTGTTACGTACAAAACGAACATGGCGGCCAAACGAATTTGAAATATTTAAATAGACTTTTCTCACGATTCAACCATCCGAGCGCAGTGAAACATCGTACAGCAAACGTTTATACACATTGTAATGCACTGACATCTAGTTTTGATCAATTGTTTACATAACCTCAAAATGGCGGCTGTGCAAAATTTTAAAATTAAGTTTTTATTTTTTGTGTCCTAATCATGCGATCGAAGTCAACGTTTGAATAATGAACCTTCTCAATAATCGTCATCTAATAGTACATAGCTCTATGACCTATTATATACAAATCCAACATGGCAACCATCCAAAATATTAAGATGGTTCTCAATATCTACGAATCTATTACAGCAATCAAACTGATTGTTTTTAAGTTGATAGAGTCAATTAGCATATGTAGGATAAATGAAAATAGGCTGTTTAGTTCTTCACGGAACTACTTGTTGGATTGAGTTCAACTTAGTCGTTAGTCCTACAATACAGAGTGATTGTGTTAGCATTCGCTAGTTCCATTGATACTTGCTTGTCTGGAGAGTTCATTATGGTGCAACCTTAGCGCAATAGATAGAACACTATTGGTCAAAGCCGAAGGCCTGATTCCTGCAAGCGTCATGTCTCTTAAACTTACATCTGTATGTCTTGTACTGTACTCCAGTTAGGGGCTAAGGGTTAGAACATCCTATGTTCGACTCCTGACTTTGCCAAGAAATTTAGTTATGATGATGATTGTTGTGCAATGGGGTGGAACAGTAAGATCTTCTGTCCTTTAAAATGTACTCACGTCTGAGGGTTGGAACTTAGCCTCGGGAGGCAAAACTGAAAAAGAGGTTATAATTTGCAATATAGTAACAAATTCTGTCACCACATCTGTCGGATCTCTTCAGCCAGAAGCATGTACTGTACTTCGTCACTTTCTCAGCATAAATGTGTTGGATGATATGGGAATTATAGCGATTGTGTAATGTATTAATATCAGGCTTTTGCTGATATAAGGCGATCACTGACCTGTCCCAGAGTAGATTGTGTGTATCGTTCACCAGAACAGCATCAGGAATATATTCATAGTAGAGTACGGACGGTATGTGGTAAGACTTCAAGGTCGCGGTACAAGTATAAGTGGTGGGGAGTAGGAGCGCTGGAGGAGACACCTCTTACTTAACTGCGTCGAGCTCAAGACCGATTGTGGCACAGATTTTAAGCATTAACACGCGATGTTGACAGCACGGCGGATGACGAGTGACTGCTGTCACTGTTCCCCCACCACTAAAGTGGGGCTGGAAATCTATCTGTCCAGAGTGGTAACTCATCCGTAACTCGAATAAGGCAAAACATTTTCCTTAAAGCAGTACTTCTTCTCAGGTTAAAGTGGATTATCGTGGTTACTTCGTCTTGCCTCTTTAAATAATGAGTTGATGAGATGATTATTATTATTATTATTATTATCATCATCATAAAACGCTAAGGTGTATGTTTCTCAAAACTCAAGCTCTTACACCAGAGGGAGTCAGGTGTGGTTTTGGGCCAAAATATTCCAAATCGCCTCAATAAAACAGAAAAAATCTTGCATTTTTGAAAAGTCAACGGAAATATATGTATTTAAAAAGTGCGTTGAAACAAATTAACTAGACGATAGCCTTTGAAGAACTGTGTCGCGTCGAGCCCACTTAACAGTACGGTCGGGTGACCTATACACGAGCAATCGATCGTACATTGAAAAGAAAGAGAATTGCCCGCAGTCGTGACGGATTGCACTCGGATGTAAATATCGACAATTTGTTTGATAAATGCGTTTATACAATTGAACAAGAAGCCCACATAACAGTGAAGTCGGGCGGATGGTTTATGTACTTGCGAAATTTCTCGCACAGGTCCCCTAGTGATTATAATTATCATTATTGTCATTATTATTATTAGATTGCGTAGAGCGAGATCAATGAATGAAGTGCTTCTTGTTATACATTCGAGAGCTGTCAATTGAGTCAGAGCCATGGAGGGGAAATATTAGTGAAGATCATTAATAGCTCGGCGTCTCTCGAGCTGAGATGCTGACCAAGCGTCTAGCGCACGCAGCCCGCCAGCTTGACGACTCTCGTTCCTTCAGAAGGAATGTCTGAGTCACACTTCCTGGTAGCATGGAGGATAATCTTTTTAGCAACAAACAATGCACTATAGTTGAGTGCTTCTCAGCATTATGGATGTCAGCTTTACCCTAGGTTCAAGTGAGAGAGGTCTTGATTTTAACAATAAGTTTAATATAAAGTACGATGCGCAGGTCAACCACATGCGTTATCTTGAGAGACTTGCACTAATTTATTGTGTGGGCCACTGATTATTATTATTATTATTATTATTATTATTATTATTATTATTATTATTAGGCCTCCGTGGCTTAGGCGGCAGCACGCCGGCCTCTCACCGCTGGGTCCGTGGTTCAAATCCCGGGCACTCCATGTGAGATCTGTGCTGGACAAAACGGAGGCAGACAGGTTTTTCTCCGGATACTCCGGTTTTCCCTGTCAAAATTTCATTCCAGCAACACTCTCCACTATCATTTCATTTCATCTGTCATTCATTTAATCATTGCCCCAGAGGAGTGCGTCAGGCCTCGGCAGCCGGCACAGTTCATATCCTCGCCGCTAGTTGGGGGCTTCATTCATTCCATTCCTGACCCGGTCGGAGACTGGAAGCAGGCTGTGGATTTTCATTTTCATTATTATTATTATTATTATTATTGTAATCACATTCATTTCACCACATAAGCGGAACAAATCAAAGTATCGTCGGCTTGTTTGCAAGACGGTATGATAACTTCTTTTAAGGTGGCACATTAAGAAACGAGAGAACAATGGAACAGATCTCCAAGATGACGGCCTTCTGCATGATGATAAGAATTATTATTATTATCATTACTATTATTATTATAAGGTTAAGAAATTCGCCTCCAACAATTCAAGTTTATTCGAATAATAATAATAATAATAATATGCCAGGTTGACAAGTGAGAATAACATAGACCTCAGTACACCAGCACCTGACTTAAGCGCTTGCGTTGCAATTTTTCTCTGTCTTATTGTAATGTACGAATGCGTTTATGAAGTTTAAGTAAAACATGTTTATGTACTGTATATGATGGCTTCGAAGATACAAATGTAAAATAATTTAAGCCTTGCTCTTAGTCTTCTCACCCTTCAGTACTATCGGTATGTGTGTAATTTGCAGCTTTTTCTATATCAATTTTCATGGCAGTCACTCCCAACAGTTTTGAAGTGAGGCCGTAACAAAGAGATGAAAAGGATGGATACAAATTAAGGTTAAGGTAGAAATTATCACTATGCATCGATCGAAATTGAAGAGACCCACATAAATACGAATTATTCCAGATACGTTTTATAGAAATGCTATAGAACCACAAAAGAGGAAACATTATTCACGAGTAGGCTATAACCGTTCGTATTAACCAAGTTCAGCTCAACTAGTAACATTTCAAAACGGACAAATATACTATAAATACTATTTTATGTTTCTGCAGGTTATCAGTAATCAGGTTATCAAATGCAATGCGTTTGTCTATTGGCACAGGCTAGAGTAAAATGTGGCTGTCCACCGATGTCTCAGACTCATTCATGGCTGTGATTATAGGAAGCTACTGAGGTATGGATGGTGCTCAGTAATAGCCTTCAGGACACAACTAGTGTCTGTGTGCACTGTGATAGGTTCTACTCATAGGGTCAGTGCTATTGTTCTGACTCAGTGAGGAAAGCAGTGGAAAAACTACCTCACTTCTCATCTTGCCTAGTACGCCTCATTATAGCGCTGCTTAGAGGTTTTGTGAGGATCTATCAACCTAACCTATGGCGGTGCTTTTTGACGATCAAACCAGCCCCTGGGCTGACTACCTAACAGACAGATAGTAGGTAGAATGTATTTATTACAGTTCCTTCCTCCTTAGAACGTTGAAAATTTCCCGATGTTAATGTTCGCTTCTTTCACTCTATTACGCGCAGAAGCACAGGAAGAAAGGTTGCTTTTTACGCCAGGCTACTCACGTTTTGCGAGGCTCGTGTCCTCGTCGGCCCAGACACTACGATCAAGGGGTCACTGTCAACTGATAGTGTACGGTCTGAGCGTTCTCCATCCTCAAACAGGCCACGCGTTTCCTTCCCTTCTTTCACGATCTCAAAACCAGTAAACAGCAGACTCCACGCGTATCAAATATCATTATATTAATATTATTGATATTTGGGGTTTGAGACAATGTACGTCATCAGCCTCAAAAACTGGACGTGATCCATCTCTTGTGCCGCTAGCACAGATACAACAATACCACAGGTTATGTAACGTAATCTTGATTACGGTACAAATTATTATTATTATTATTATTATTTTTAAAGTCATTGTGTAATTATTATTATTATTATTGAAATATCAAAGTTATATAGTTTTATTCACCCATTAATATCAAGGGTGAAGCAACATATTGCAAGAAAATGTATTTCTGGAACGAAGCCAAGCTGACAGGAGACAAGGGTTTGGAGAAAGATTTGGGTGGAAAATATACATGCGCAACGAGAGGAATAGCGGGTTCTGAGTGGAATATTTGAAGTACGCGGGCCTGTATTCCCGCTCGGAGAAGTTACAGCGTCGCTTGAAGACTGAGAAATGCTTTGCTATAATTGGTCTGATGGGTCGCGGGCAAATTTATGCCGCGAAACATCGGGACCATTCAGAGTGTATAAAAGCCCAGCGCGACTTCAGCACTGGCTATTCTATAGATTCTATTCTGTCATTCACATATTCGATCACGCACTCACTCATTGACTTTGTGAGTCGTAGACTCCGTCAGTCGCTCAGTAAGATGGGACTTAGTGAATTCAATTAGCCTGGTTTGTTCAAATTTGCTTACCATGGTGATCAAACTCAGAAACAAGCAGCAACAACAACAACAACAACAACAAGAAAACATATGTTTTCAAAGGTCAATAAACGTGTGTTGGCGTAAGATCTCAAATTAGACTGCAAGCAGACCAACGAGATGGACTTTGAACCACAAGGCACCAGGTATGTGGACCGAGTTATTATCAACACAGAAGATCAGCGCTAGCGAGAAGACAGTCAATATTGCCCCGCAATTAGGGAATATTAATGCACATATTGTACACAGCTCGAAACCTCAGATCAAATGTTAATAATTTTGTTGTAAATAAACCAGTATTAGTTAAAATGTCTTGTTCATTGGGAGTTGAATATATAGGATAGTTGGAATGCAAAGAGTATCTCATAGAGCAAGTTTATTGCCCTACGCTCCGATGATAGATCTTGGCTCAAGGAAGGGAGCGGCCGTGGCTAAATAAAATTTTAATGTGTTATCTTTACGATAACTGGCGCCCAGTAAATCTAAATTAATGAAGTGTATGTCGTCTGTCTAGACAGGCCAATGCTAAATAAGAACGATGAGGTGGTTTTAAGGAGTCTTGAGTGTAATATCTGTAGAAACGTTATAAATGATCGCCCAACTTGTAGAGCGATATCCAACGACGAAGGTAGCCGTTACAAATGGCACAACCAATGTGGGGCTACGAAATATCTTACTGAAGTGAATGGATATTATGTATAAATCCAGTTTATTTCAAGTATGTTAAAGTTTAAAGTTGTTTTCATGTACGATATAAACGAGTACTCTTTGCATTCATTCCGAGTTTTTCAATAAAGAGGCATATATCAAGTTAGGGAACTACGGTTATAAATTAGTAGTGTTCTTTTGATGAGTTGTTTTTTTGGGTAATGAGTAACAGGGATAATTTGGGGAACATAAATTTGAGAAACCGTAGTATTATAAGATCAGTTAAAATGTCGAAATTAGATGTGCAGGGTACCAATGATGAGATGTCAAAAGTAAGCGAAAATCAGGAAACTGAGGAAAATAAACAAGACGGGGCTACAACCATCCAGAGTAATGAGGGGGAGAATCCTTCCTGGCTTCGAAACCTGACGATGCTCATAACTGAACAGAGTAAGAAGTTAGAGGAACAAAGTAAGAAATTTGACGTGCGTAGCGATCAACTAGAAAAAGCAATAGATCTTAAGTTCTCTGAGCAGAGTAAGAAGCTAGATGAACAAGGTAAGAGGTTTGATGAAGCCACAGAGAACTTCAATAGACAAATTAAAGAAGTAGGCCGAGAATTTCACAATAAGTTAGAAAACAGGATTAGTGAGGTGGAGGAATCATGGTCACTTAAGGTTGATGCCAGAATGCAACAAGTGTCGGAGCGAGTTGACAAAATTGACGAGGAAGTGAAAATTAAATGTAGTAAGGTTAGGGTTGACTTAGAAGGAGAAGTCAACAGTATGAAGGTCAAGTGTGATAATAATATTGCTAAAATAGGTAATTTAGAAAATAAACTAGAGAGCGATAATCAAGAAATTAGGGAAGAGGTTAACAGTAAATTTAACAGTATCAGTGAAGAAGTAGCGAGTAAAACAGATAAAATGGAGGAGAAATTGCAGAGATGTCAGAAGCAAATAGCAACAAATAGCGGTAATGTACAAATAGGAAATTTAAGTAGATTTCTAACTAAAGAGGCAGATTTGCCAGTATTCACAGGCAAGGCATATAACCCAATGGAATTCTTAAAAACAGTAGAAAAGAAGTTCGCTAAAGATTTAGAAGAGGGGATCGTTCAATGGGAACAAGTACTTGAGATGCTAGATAAATCTTTTGTTAGGGATTCAAGGTCATGGTTCAGTGTGTATAAATACCAGATGACTAGTTTTAGAAAATTTAAAGAGAAGTTCATAGCCAAGTACTGGAATGAAAATGTGCAAGAAAGAGAAAGATGTAACATTATTTTTGGAAAGTACCAAAGGAGAGATGGTGTTTCGTACACAGAGTATTTCTTAGCGCATGTACTTATATGCCAGAATTTAGAAGGTTTAGAGACTGAATCACAGGTAATTAAAACATTATTAAGGCATTTTCCTGATATAATTAAAGAAGCATTCTTCATGCAGAATATTACTACTATTGACGGGTTCGAGAATCTATTGGAAAACTTTGACTCTCTTGAAAATAGTAGGACCGAACACAAGCCAATAAGTAGAGGAGATAATTTCGGGCAGGGTGAGAGAGAGAGGGGAAGAGAACAAGGCAGGAATGCGAATTACGAAAGACGACTTGACAATGGGGGACGCACAGCAAATACGAGGAACGAGAATTTGAACAGAGTAGGGGAAGGTACTAGGCCAGACAGACGTACAGGTCAACAACAACAACAACAATCTACATCAGGGGCAGGTAGGCCTAATTTAAACGAATAACGGGTTGCAGTGAGGTCAACAGACAGCCCGAAGTGATTGCAGTTCAATGTCCTAGGAATATTGAGTATTTAGGAGATTTTAATATAGATGTTAGAGAAGAACTGCTTTATGACCTAAATGGTGGAAATTTAGACAATATTGAGAATGAGATTATGTCACCAGTAATTAAACTTAATGTGTGGGGTAAAGAAGTTGATGTTTTATTGGACAGTGGAAGCGAAAACTCTTGTATAAATTTAAGATTTTTGGAAGATGTAATGAGAGAAGGTATTCATGTTGATATAATTCCAGTTAAGTCCACTTTCATTGTCACAGCTGTAGGTAGTAGGTCTCAGAAAATATCTAAGCAAGTCGCAGTTCCAATTAACATTAGTGAGTTAGTTAAATTTCAGCCCTGTTTGGCAGTTCCAAATTTAGTATATCCGGTGATTCTCGGTGCGGAATGGTTATCATTATATCAAGTTAAATTAGATTTTCATTTTGGCAGGATATGTTTATTTTGGCAGGATAAAGAAGTTCAGGTTACGTATAAGGTGTCTAAGACTGACAAACAGATGAAAGTGTGTATGTTTGAGGAAGAAAGCAACGTGGTTGTGAGTGATGAGTTTCCTGAAGTAAATGAGGTAGACCGCGGAGATGCTAGTGAGAGCAAAGTTTTTAAGGTGTGTCAGGTTGCAATGGAGTCTGAACTTGAGAGTAGGATCCATGATGCATTGTCACAGTGTAAGCTGGATGATGAGCAAGGTCATCAGTTACATGAGGTATTAATAAAATATAAGGAAATTTTCAGCTCAAAACCCGGAGCAACACACTTATATGAGCATAGTTTTGTCGTTAAAGACACATGTAGTTTTGTAGTGCCTAGGTATCCTGTCGCAACTAAATATATGAAAGCCGTCGAAGAACAGATAGAATTAATGTTGGAAAACGACATAATTGAGCCTTCAGCTAGCCATTGTTTAAATCCATTAGTTGTAGTAGCCAAGAAAGACAATTCAGTGAGACTGTGCATAGACGCCAGAATGTTAAATACTAGGGTCGAAAGCGACCAGCTGAGAACTGAAGCAGTGGAGGTATTAGTTCAACGTTTTCAGGGGTGGAAGTGGTTCTCAACAGTAGATTTTAGTAGTAGTTGCTCAACGTTAGTGAGGAAATTAGGTAGGACACTAGGTAGTTATTTCAGGTATGTATTGTTGACTCATGTGACGTTATTCAGGCTAGCCAGTGTTTTGTTGAGAGGTAGGAAGTACATGGAAGTTTGTAGCGAAGTTTTGTTACGTAAGCCGTTGCCATCTTGTGCATTGGAAGGGAAAATGTCAAAGCTGTTTTTATTGTTTACTGGACCTTATGTCGTTTCGAAGAGGATAGGAAAGAATGCCTACTTATTGAAAGATCAGGAAAATTGTGTCATTGGTACATATAACATTTTCAATCTGAGGAAATATCATAGAAAAGAGCAAGTGATGCAAGAAGGGCAGACTGCCGTGTGTTTATAATTAGAGTCGTGTCGTGGCTCTAAGGAATTGATGGAAGTGAGATAAATCACTTGTGTTGCGTGAAACAAGAAGCAATATATTGCGTTCTGTTATTGTAAGGGACTACAAGAACAAATGTAGCATGTAAATCCTGTATGACTGCACAGGACAATCAGAATGTTTATGTAACATTGCAAGAAGAGTGCAGATCAATCAAGGAAAATGAAAAGGGTATAATCATTATGTTTGTAATTTGAAGGGTCATATATGTATATTCAGTGTATTTCCTGTTAAGTTTTAAAGGGAAGATTTGTGATTTCATCATTCATTACATTCTTTATGAAACCATGGGGACGTTTTGTAACGTAATCTTGATTACGGTACAAATTATTATTATTATTATTATTATTTTTAAAGTCATTGTGTAATTATTATTATTATTATTGAAATATCAAAGTTATATAGTTTTATTCACCCATTAATATCAAGGGAGGGGCCATACCATATTCACGTCATTACCATAATCATATATAATATTGTTAAGTGTTTAGATTAAGAAACAGGGTTTTTATAGAGGTCTAGGGCTGTTTTATTAGTTAAATTGTAAAGACAGGACGGGCATGGTTGGAAGAAGTTATGGACGGTGAAGCAACATATTGCAAGAAAATGTATTTCTGGAACGAAGCCAAGCTGACAGGAGACAAGGGTTTGGAGAAAGATTTGGGTGGAAAATATACATGCGCAACGAGAGGAATAGCGGGTTCTGAGTGGAATATTTGAAGTACGCGGGCCTGTATTCCCGCTCGGAGAAGTTACAGCGTCGCTTGAAGACTGAGAAATGCTTTGCTATAATTGGTCTGATGGGTCGCGGGCAAATTTATGCCGCGAAACATCGGGACCATTCAGAGTGTATAAAAGCCCAGCGCGACTTCAGCACTGGCTATTCTATAGATTCTATTCTGTCATTCACATATTCGATCACGCACTCACTCATTGACTTTGTGAGTCGTAGACTCCGTCAGTCGCTCAGTAAGATGGGACTTAGTGAATTCAATTAGCCTGGTTTGTTCAAATTTGCTTACCATGGTGATCAAACTCAGAAACAAGCAGCAACAACAACAACAACAACAACAACAACAACAAGAAAACATATGTTTTCAAAGGTCAATAAACGTGTGTTGGCGTAAGATCTCAAATTAGACTGCAAGCAGACCAACGAGATGGACTTTGAACCACAAGGCACCAGGTATGTGGACCGAGTTATTATCAACACAGAAGATCAGCGCTAGCGAGAAGACAGTCAATATTGCCCCGCAATTAGGGAATATTAATGCACATATTGTACACAGCTCGAAACCTCAGATCAAATGTTAATAATTTTGTTGTAAATAAACCAGTATTAGTTAAAATGTCTTGTTCATTGGGAGTTGAATATATAGGATAGTTGGAATGCAAAGAGTATCTCATAGAGCAAGTTTATTGCCCTACGCTCCGATGATAGATCTTGGCTCAAGGAAGGGAGCGGCCGTGGCTAAATAAAATTTTAATGTGTTATCTTTACGATAACTGGCGCCCAGTAAATCTAAATTAATGAAGTGTATGTCGTCTGTCTAGACAGGCCAATGCTAAATAAGAACGATGAGGTGGTTTTAAGGAGTCTTGAGTGTAATATCTGTAGAAACGTTATAAATGATCGCCCAACTTGTAGAGCGATATCCAACGACGAAGGTAGCCGTTACAGTTATTAGCCAGGTTTTTTAAGGAAAAAGACACTGAGAGTCATACACACCCAAATACACGGGTCAGTCTAAAGCCCCTAAATTAGTCTTGCCCAGGTAACTTTGGCGGTCTCTTGTAGCACATGTAAGGGGGCGTCCACTAATTACGTGAGGCGTTTAGGGAGGTGGGGGGTCAAGCCGAACCTCGCCCAATCTCACGTGGGAGAGAGAGAGAGAGAGAGGGGGGGGGGGGGTAGGTCTCGGCAAATATCACGTAATTTGTTTTTCCGCGGGAAACAGTGTAAAATTGTGAGAAAACTGTTTTTTTTTTCGTGTAGCCTCCTGAGAGGCCGAGTGCAGGTCTTTCTAGTCGACGCCCGTGGGCGACCTGCGCGTCGGGATGAGAGATGGAAAGGATGAAGATGAATGAAACTGGGCAAGGATGTGGAAGGAAGCGGCCGTGGCCTGTCAGAAGGTACTGTCCCAGCATTTGCCTGGTGTTGAAAATGGGAAACCACGGAAAACCATTTCAAGGACAGCCGACGGTGGGGCTCGAACCCACGCGTCTACCGAGTCAGCAGAGAGCTTGGCCCCTTGACCTAACGCGGAGCTTTAGCCCGCGTAGCCACTACTGTCGGCGGTTAAATTACATGGACATGTTGGTTCCAGTAGTCACTCTTGAGATCATACATGAGTCTTCGTAGACTGAATTAGAATAAATATTCTTTTACGAATTTTGGTAGTTCCTGGAGAATGTGTGAAAACCACGGGGAAAACCAGATTGATGCAGCCCCTCAGCCCCATCACGGTCGTGGTGCGAGGATCTGACGCACATGGCTACATCATTGTAGCGTTGAGTGAGACCCAGACCTACGACAAGATTTTTCTCTTCGTTCTGAAAACTGAACATACTGGTACATACATTTTCATTTGAGACTGTCGCCTTCATTATCCGCTGTTAGCAGTTAGCAATTCGTCCTTCTCTGCTTCTACATCTCTCACTTCCTATCGTTCAACACTGAACCTAACCATCCTCTCCTAGGTCTACCTCTGCTTCTCTTACCCTCTACAGCCAAACTCATTAACCTCTCCTCCCCCAATCTCTTCTCATGACCGCACCATGTGAGTCGCCTCATACGAGAAACTTCATCTTGCGTGTTCATTTCTAACTTAGCCTTTATCTCTTCATTACGAGTACCTTCCTGCCATTGCTCACATCTACTTGTCCCAGCAATCATTCGTGCTACCCTCATATCAGTTACCTCTAGCTTATGTATCAGATATCTTGAATCTACCCAGTTCTCACTTCCATACAGCAAGGTCCGTCTGAATACTGAGAGTATAGGGAGAGTTTCGCAAATATTTTCTTTATTATTTTGAACGCAGTTTCACAATCGGCACATCACTAGTGTCAATGGCACTTGCGTATTGGTGACACCTACTTTACGAGTAAATGGGGCCAAGAACAAGCGTTGCAAGGGTCAGGTCTGTACGTCAAACTAGCGGGGCTTATCAAGAGGGACTTTGACCGTCTCTCAACATTTCATTGACTACATTCTGCGCCTCGGCTTACTTGTTTACGTGACCTTCATTCTGGGGGGCGGGGCTCGTGGCGTCATACAACACGCCATGTGTGGGGCCTACAAGCACTTCCCAACCCTGCAGATCCGTTGCTGCAGATCTCCGTCTGCCTTCAAGCATGCTATACAGAGTGTCCCGCCGACAAGGCTTAGTATGATGTGCGGGAAGGCAGACTGATCGGTTTTTAAGGAGCCCTGCCCGGAAATGCACGGTGTGAGCACTGGAGAGCGTCAAAGTCTGGGAACGGTTGTGACACTTTGGGCGGACGAGAATCCGCGTGCGCACGTGATTCGCAACCACGAACACAGGTTTGGTGTTAACATCTGGGCTGGGATCATTGGTGGCTATCTCATTTGGCCATATCTACTGCCCAACAGACTGGCAGGACAGATCTACCTCACATATTCGAGATGTTTTGCCTACCCAATTGGAGGAAGTAGCCTACCACTAAATGTTCGGCAGGTAATGTGGCTGCAACACGACGGAGCTCCAGCACACTTTGCTGTAAAGGTGCGGAATCACCTCAACGTCGCATATCCCAATCGATGGATTGGTCGAGGTGGACCGGTTCCATGGCCCGCACGGTCGCCATATTTGACCCCTCTCGACTAGTTTCTGTGGGGTAGTAAGAAGCATATGGTGTATGGTACTCCTGTTACGTCAGTGGAGGACCTTATTACTCGAGTCTACGGAGCGATCTCCATCCTTCAATGACAACGGCCCGTATTGGGTCATATTCGTGTGGGTCAGCACCGCCGACGTAGGCTCTGCAATGACGTTGGAGGTACACAGTTCGAACCCCATTTGTAAGGAGCTCCATGTGCTACTCATGATCAGTTTATTGACGACTCCTCCCACACTTCGATGCGCTACAGCGTCCAAGCCGTGCGTTTCTGGATATTGGTTCCTTCTTGAAAACCGATCAGTTTGCCTTCCCGCACATCATACTAAGCCTTGTCGGTGGTGTCTTTTTGGGTCACCCACCTAAAAGTAAAATTAACAGTTGTGAAATAAATCAACAATGGGACGTAACAACAGAACATTTCTTACTCCATTTATACCAATGTCGGCTAAATTTCCCCACACTTCTGCTCGACCTTCGAACAAAGATGTTACTGCTTGTACTGCAAGGCGCAAGACCCAGGTATTGTAAGGTTTGTTTTTGTGTGTTCAGCCGTATTAACACGGAACATTCTATGTTCAACCACAAGGTGACCACTCCTCGCCTAAGATCCAGGAGGAGTTTTATTAAGAGAACAGTACCCCTCCATACCAAGCCAGACGTCCGGCGTGTGTCACTCTGGAAACACATAGTACCAGAGGGGTTTACCCCTAAAGAAGAACTGAGCAGTGGTAGGCATTTGCCTTATACCACCTGGA
This sequence comes from Meconema thalassinum, assembly GCA_946902985.2. Taxonomy (NCBI): domain Eukaryota; kingdom Metazoa; phylum Arthropoda; class Insecta; order Orthoptera; family Tettigoniidae; genus Meconema; species Meconema thalassinum. Next base: position 627,912,106 of record OX336390.1, on the reverse strand, counting down.
GGTCCTTGGCTTAAACCGGATGAGAACAGGAGTGCCTAAGTGTCGTAGCAATAGCAACCTTGTGAAGTGGGGTTATGCAGAAGATCCACGATGTGCCTGTGGAGAAATCCAGACTCCACAACACCTGCTCACGTGCAAAGATCTTAATGAAACCTGCAGCCAGGAAGACCTTATGTTGGCCACAGACCGAGGGATAAGAGCTGCAGAGTTCTGGAAAGGAAGAATTTAGTGTGTCTCCCGGACACGGAAAGTAAATTAAGTAAGTAAGTAAGTAACACGGAATTCGATGTTGCATCGTTTAAACCTTAAGTGTCGTCGATTACGTCATGGATGCCGCCATTTTGTGTAGTATGTGGAATCGCGATCTATAGCAGTGGTTTCCGAATGGCGGCCCGCGGGCCGTATGCCACCCGAGAAAGCTTTTAGAAAATCAAGAATTTTTTTAAAAGTCATGAAAGAATATATTTCATTGCTCGTTTTAAAGTTCTATGTATTTCTATTCGTCAAAAATGAACAAGTAATTTGATAAAGAATTGATGACGAGCTGTTATACAACGCGCCGCATCACACAGCAAGTCGATAACCTCCCTTCCCTTTACTCACGGAATAATGAACCCATTTTTAATATTTATTCAAAGCAAACGTATTGTTACCCGCCGGCCTCTCACCGCTGGGTCCGTGGTTCAAATCCCGGTCACTCCATGTGAGATCTGTGCTGGACAGAACGGAGGCAGACAGGTTTTTCTCCGGGTACTCCGGTTTTCCCTGTTTCCAAAATTTCATTCCAGCAACACTCTCCACTATCATTTCATTTCATCTGTCATTCATTTAATCATTGCCCCAGAGGAGTGCGTCAGGCCTCGGCAGCCGGCACAGTTCACATCCTCGCCGCTAGATGGGGGCTTCATTCATTCCATTCCTGACCCGGTCGGAGACTGGAAGCAGGCTGTGGATTTTCATTTTTTCAAACGTATTGTTACCAAATTGTCCTTTTGTAAGTATTGTTTTGATTACATTATTTATTTCAGCGTGTCTTTACATTTTTGGTTCTGTTTGCCATTTTTATAGTCTACTAGCAGAAGTACCCATTCTTCGAACGGTGTTGGGTGTTAACACCAGACATTATCAATTGAGCTACTGTTGCAATGGTTAGCTATTTGTCATTCTTTCATAAGTTTATCAGAACGAAGTTAGTTTTCTGGGAATATCACACACACTGTTAATTTAAGGGCCTTAAAATGTGGTTTTCGGAGACCCTTTATAGACTCCCGAATTTTGTGTCTCACACTGAGAAGCGCAACATATGCTTTGGTTGTCCTTCTAGGATAATGATTATATTTCGCCTATTCTACTGTATGAAAAGTACGGTGAAGAGTTTTATAAATGTTTGGTGTATTGACTCTCATGGATACCATACCTAATTTTACGATGCACCAAGCATCCGAACACGAGTTATAGGCGTACATAAAGATACACAGAAAGACAGACAGACAATTCAATTGTTCACAACGTATCACCCAGATATCCAAATATGGGTATATCTACCACACAGTATCAAACAAAATCATCCTTACGATGAAACCGTATGTTGACAAAAAAAAAACAAAAAACGTGTACTTGCTGACGTGAAATAGAATTGAAAGCCTTGTAGACAAAACCCAATACACGTCACATAAAAACTGACCCTCTACGATGTGTTAGGTCCCCATACACAGGAAGACCCCTTTCATCATACTAATATATAAAAATGAGATGGTGTGTGTCTGTCTGTCTATCTGTCTGGTACTCAATAACGCAAGAACCACTGGTCCGATTTAAATGACATTTTGCATGGATGTAGCTGAAATACCAGGTTTACATATAGGATACTTTTAATTTCGATATTTTGCAATATTAAGAAATGGCGACCTTTTTAGTGACGTCACTACACCCTTAGATTTAAAAATTTCATATTTCCATATCAAATAAAAAGAGAACGCTAAGAAATAGCAAACTTTTGATGGCACATATGAGCTAGGAAATTTAATTTCCTTTCCGAAGGGTCCTTATCACTTTTCGTGTATCTCCAACGGTTAGCGAGTAAAACCTACTTTTGTGACGTCACTACACCCTTTGGTTTCAAAATTTCATATTTCCATTTCAAATAAAAAGAGCACGCTAAGAAATATCAAACTTTTGATGCATACACAAGATTTACCATTTAATTTTCTATCCAAAAGGTCCTTATCACTTTTCGTGTATCTCCAACGGTTAGCGAGTAAAACCTAAATTTGTGCAATAAAACACGGTCAACACCGAGCGGTGCAGTATATCTCTACATGTTTAAAAAAGAAAATTTGTCTGTTTTTTTCTGAATTTCTACGGAAATTTTAGTTATTTACACGTTTTAGTCTGTTTTATGATAGATGCGCGCGAAAATAATGTTTTGGTCTGTCTGTTTGATTGTCTCTGGACAACTTTGTTCCCTTATAACTCGAGAACGGCTGGGTGTATCAACGTACAATTCGGTACACTTATCCATCATAGGCACGACACTAATCATTGATGTAACTCTTCTCCGTACCTCTCATGAAAGGGGGCCTACCCCCTTAAAATACATGCTGAAATAGGCGTAGAAGGACGAGACAAAGCTCATTTTCAGCCCCTCAATGTGAGAGACAAAACTCGGGGGCCCTAAACAGTCCCCGAAAACCACATTTTAAGGCCCTAAAACCAACCGTTTTTGAGATATTCCCAGAAAACTAATTTCATTTAATAAACTAATGAACGAATACAAGCCGGTAACCATGGCAACAGATTCTCAGAGGTCCTATTGCTGTAAGACGCAATGCAATTCCATTAATTACATTAGTGCGAAAGTTTGCAAACGGCTAGAAGGTTATCACGGAACCAAATTAAGCTGTAAAATTAATCAATACGTATAATGCGCTTAAGGGGGTCAGGGATACTCTAGAATTTTTTCACGCTATTTACACCTGCGGGTGTGGTACGGCAGGTCTATTATATTCCTATCCCTATATTTTATTATTAGTATTATTTTATGGCGTACAACGACGGGACAAAGCCCCTCTGTGCCAGAAACAAAACTCGGGGGCCCTAAAAGGTCCTTGGAAACTACATTATAAGGCTCTAAAACCAACAGTTTCTGATATATTCCCAGAAAACTGATTTAATTTAATTTAACAAACCAATGAAGTAATGCAAATCGGTAACCATGACAACATTATCTCAAGGGATCGCATCCAACTTTCCATCTATTTCTGTAAGAAGCAATGCCACTCCATTTATTACATTTCTGTGAAAGTTTGCAAATGGCTATAAGGTTATCACGGAACCAACATAGACTGTATAATTCATCAATGCAATTAAGGGGGTCAAGGGGAAACCTAGATTTTTTTCATGCAATTTTCGCGTGCGACATATAGTACAGAAGGTCTATTATATCTCCAACAGCAACATTATTATCAAAAATTCCTGAATTGAATCAGCTTTTTTTGCGACTTTTAGGAATTTGGGCCATTTGAGGCTAAAGAACCTGAACTTTCATACACCTCAAGTCTTTATAATTTATGAAAGAGGTCTTCCTGTGTATGGGGACCTAACACAAGGTAGAGGGTCAGTTTGTATGTGACGTGTATTGCGTTTCGTCTACAAGGCTATCAATTCTATTTCACGTCAGGAAGTACACGTTAGGTGAATTGAGTTTGAGAGCACATTTTAACTATTCTTTTTTTTTTGTCGACATAAGGGTTCATCGTAAGGATGATTTTTTGATACTGCGTGGTAGATATATCCATATTTGGGTATCTGGGTGATATGTTGTAGACAATAGAATTGTCTGTCTGTCTGTCTTTCTGTGTATCTTTATGTACGTCTATAACTCGTGTTCGGATGCTTGGTGCATCGTAAAATTAGGTATGGTAAACATGAGTCAATACACCAAACATTTATAAAACACTTCACCGTACATTTCATACAGTAGAAGGGTGGATATAGGGAAAAACTTCTCAAAATACATGCTAAAATAGGCGAAATATAAAAATTATCCTAGAAGGACGACCAAAGCATATGCTGCGCTTCTCAATGTGAGACACAAAATTCGCGAGTCTATAAAGGGTCTCCGAAAACCACCATTTAAGGCCCTTAAATTAACAGTGTGTGTGATATTCCCAGAAAACTAACTTCGTTCTGATAAACTTATGGAAGAATGACAAACCGCTAACCATTGCAACAGTAGCTCAATTGATAATATCTGGTGTTAACACCGAACACCGTTCGAAGAACGAGTACTTCTGCTAGTAAATTATAAAGGCTTGTGGTGATGAAAATTCAGGTTCTTTAGACTCAAATGGCCCAAATCCCTAAAAGCCGCAAAAAAAGCTGTTTCAATTCAGGAATTTTTGAAAATAATGTTGCCGTTTGGAGATATAATAGACCTTCTGTACTATATGTCGCACGTGAAAATTGCGTGAAACTATTCTAGGTTACCTCTAGACCACCTTAATTGCATTGATGAATTATACAGTCTACGTTGGTTCCGTGATAACCTTATAGCCATTTGCAAACTTTCACAGAAATGTTATATATGGAGTGACATTGCTTCTTACAGAAATAGATGGAAAGTTGGATGTCACCCCTTGAGATAATGTTGCCATGGTTACCGACTTGCATTCCTTCATTAGTTTGTTAAATTAAATTAGTTTTCTGGGAATATCTCAGTAACTGTTGGTTTTAGAGCCTTATAATGTAGTTTTCGAGGACCCTTTAGGGACCCCGAGTTTTGTTTCTGGCACCGAGGGGCGTTGTCTCGTCGTTGTACGCCATAATATAATACTACTACAAATTATAATATATAGGGATTGGAATATAATAGACCTGCCGTACCACACCCGCAGGTGTAAATCGCGTGAAAAAATTCTAGAGTACCCCTTGACCCCCTTAAGCGCATTATACGTATTGATGAATTTTACAGCTTAATTTGGTTCCGTGATAACCTTCTAGCCATTTGCAAACTTTCGCACTAATGTAATTAATGGAATTGCATTGCGTCTTACAGCAATAGGACCTCTGAGAATCTGTTGCCATGGTTACCGGCTTGTATTCGTTCATTAGTTTATTAAATGAAATTAGTTTTCTGGGAATATCTCAAAAACGGTTGGTTTTAGGGCCTTAAAATGTGGTTTTCGGGGACCGTTTAGGGCCCCCGAGTTTTGTCTCTCACATTGAGGGGCTGAAAATGAGCTTTGTCTCGTCCTTCTACGCCTATTTCAGCATGTATTTTAAGGGGGTAGGCCCCCTTTTATGAGCGGTACGGAGAAGAGTTACATCAATGATTAGTGTCGTGCCTCTGATGGATATCTGTACCAAATTTTAGGTTGATACACCTAGCCGTTCTCGAGTTATAATGGAACAAAGTAGTCCACAGACAAACAAACAAACAGACCGACAGACAAAAAATATTTTCGCGCGCATCCATCATAAAAGAGTCTGAAACGCGTAAATAACTGAATTTTCCGTAGAAATTCAGAAAAAAAACAGACAAACTTTCATTTTTATATACCGTACAAGCTGACCCGGCAGACGTTGTCCTGCCAATCAAAGAAAGTGTTGTAACTTTGTTTCTTGAAGTGCTTTTGGATGCACAATATTTTTTTCAATTTCTGTTAACTGCCTCTAAACTATCGTGAATTGAATTAACTAATTTAGAAACATTCGTTGGAGCGTGCACAACAACTCTCCAAAGTTTCATCGCAAACGGATAAATGGCATTTAACGCATACTCGATTTGTTTTAAATGATTCGTGCGCTATCACTCATTTGTTGAATCTACTCGCGCTCTTCCAACTGCGAAATAGATTTACTAAGTTAGAAAGCTTCACGTAAGTGTACACAACAACTCATCAATGTTTCATCGCAATCGATGAATAGTATATGAACGCATACAGGATTTTGTTGGAACGCTTCGCGCGTCGTCGCTCATTTGTTACATCTACTCGTGCGCTACCAATATTGTAATATGGATTTACCAAGTTGAACACCTTCCCTGGCGTGTATACAACAACTCATCAAAGTTTCATCGAAATCGGATGAATGAACGCATAAGTGATTTTCTTTAAATGATTCGCGTGCCGTCACTCATTTGTTGAATCTACTCATGCGCTACCTATTGTAAAATAGATTTACTAAGCCTGAAACCTTCTCAGACGTGTAATCAATGATTCACCAAGGTTTGATCGCAATCGGATGAATGATATATGACCGCATACGGGACATTGTGGAAACGATTCGCGCGCCGTCGATCATTTGTTGAATCTACTCGTGCGCTACTTATTAAAAACTGGATTTACTAAGACAGAAACATTTCCTGGAGTGTACACAACAATTCACCAAAGTTTCATCGCAATCGGATAAATGGTATATGGACGCATACGGTACTTTGTTGAAATGATTCGCGTGCTGTCACACATTTGTTGAATCTACTCGTGGGCTACCAATTGTAAAATGGATTTATTAAGCCAGAAACCTTCCGTTGGGTGTACACAACATCTCACCCAAGTTTCATCGTAATGGGACGAATGGTATTTGAACGCATACGGGACCTTATTGAAACGCTTCGCGCGTCGTCGCTTATTTGTCGAATCTACTCGTGCGAAACCTCCTGTGAAATGGATTTACTAAGTTAGAAACCATCACGTAAGTGTACACAACATCTCACCCAAGTTTCATTGCAATCGGATGAATGGTATATGAACGCATACGGGACTTCGAAACGCTCTAACGTGCAGAGACAAACAGTAGAATTCGACATCACTGCCACCTTTGGTATAAAACACAACTTTTCGCCACGGGCGGAGTGTGAGTAATGGCGGTTGTTGGACAGATTGCGACCAGGTGGCTCTAACATGCAGAGACAAACCGTCTAAAGACATCAGCTTTCACGAAGGCCAAGGCTAGAGGTTTCCATGACGACAGTTTTTGACTGTATATTGTGGTTCTAAAATTGTGTGTAAATTGTGGTTCTAAAATAGTGTTCATTCCACCTACCGGGTCGGATTGTGAATCTAAACCATACATGGACCCACGCTAATATACATACCAAATTCCATCGAAATCGGTTCAGTCGTTTAGGAGGAGTTCAGTCACATACACACGTGTCGAAGAATTATATATAATACTAGCTGACCCGGCAGACGTTGTACTGCCAATCAAAGAAAGTGTTGTTACTTTGTATCTTGAAGTGCTTTTGGATATACAATATTTTTTCAGTTTTTGTTAACTTCCTCTAAACTATCGTGGATTGAATTAACTTATTTAGAAACATTCGTTGGAGCGTGCACAACAACTCTCCAAAGTTTCATCGCAAACGGATAAATGGCATTTAACGCATACGGGATTTGGTTTAAATGATTCGTGCGCTGTCACTCATTTGTTGAATCTACTCGTGCTCTACCAACTGTGAAATGGATTTACTAAGTTAGAAAGCTTCACGTAAGTGTACACAACAACTCATCAATGTTTCATCGCAATCGATGAATAGTATATGAACGCATACAGGATTTTGTTGGAACGCTTCGTTGTCGTCACTCATTTGTTACACCTACTCGTGCGCTACCAATTTTGTAAAATGGATTTACCAAGTTGAACACCTTCCCTGGCGTGTACACAACAACTCATCAAAGTTTCATCGGAATCGGATGAATGACATATTTTCGCATAAGTGATTTTCTTTAAACGATTCGCGTGCCGTCACTCATATGTTGAATCTACTCATGCGCTACATATTGTAAAATAGATTTACCAAGCCTGAAACATTCTCTGGCGAGTACTCAATGATTCACCAAGGTTTGATCGCAATCGGATGAATGATATATGACCGCATACGGGACATTGTGGAAACGATTCGCGCGCCGTCGCTCATTTGTTGAATCTACTTGTGCGCTACTTATTAAAAACTGGATTTACTAAGACAGAAACATTTCCTGGAGTGTACACAACAATTCACCAAAGTTTCATCACAATCGGATAAATGGTATATGGACGCATACGGTACTTTGTTGAAATGATTCACGTGCCGTCACACATTTGTTGAATCTACTCGAGCGCTACCTATTGTAAAATTGAGTTATTAAGCCAGAAACCTTCCGTAGGGTGTACACAACATCTCACCCAAGTTTCATCGTAATCGGACGAATGGTATTTGAACGCATACGGGACTTTGTTGAAACGCTTCGCACGTCGCCGCTCATTTGTTGAATCTACTCGTGCGCAACCTCCTGTGAAATGGATTAGGCCTACTAAGTTAGAAGCCTTCACTTAAGTGTACACAACAACTCATCAAAGTTTCATCTCAATCTATGAATGGAATATAAACTTATACGGGATTTTGTTGAAACGCTTCGGCGTCGTAACTCATTTGTTCAATCTAGTCATGCGCTACCTAATGTGAAATTGATTTACTAAGCCAGAAGCCTTCCCTGGAGTGTACACAACATCTCACCCAAGTTTCATCGCTATCGGACGAATGGTATTTGAACGCATACGGGACCTTTTTGAAACCCTTCGTGCGTCTTCGCTCATTTGTTGAATCTATTCGTGCGCTATCTATTGTAAAATGAATTTACTAAGCCAAACACCTTCCCTGGAGCTCACTCAACATATCACCCAAGATTCATGGCAATGGGATGAATGCTATATGAACGCATACGGAACTTTGAAACGCTCTAACGTGCAGAGACAAACAGTAGAAATCGACATCACTGCCACCTTTGGTATAAAACACAACTTTCCACCACGGGCGGAGTGTAAGTCATGGCCTTAGTTGCACAGGTTGCGACCAGGTGGCTCTAACGTGCAGAGACAAACCATCCAAAGACATCAGCTTTCACGAAGGCCAAGGCTAGTGGTTTCCATGACGACTGTTTTTGACTGTATATTGTGGTTCTAAAATTGTGTGTAAATTGAGGTTCTAAAATGGTGTTCATTCCACCTACCGGATCAGATTGTGAATCTAAACCATACATGGATCCACCCTAATATACATACCAAATTCCATCAAAATCGGTTCAGTCGTTTAGGAGGAGTTCAGTCACATACACACGTGTCGAAGAATTATATATATAAAGATAAAGAAAAGATAGAGATATACTGCACCGCTCGTCGTTGACCGTGTTTTATAGGTTTTACTCGCTAACCGTTGGAGATACACGAAAAATGATAAGGACCTTTCGGATAGAAAATTAAATTTTAAAGCCCGTATATGCCATCAAAAGTTTGCTATTTCTTACCGTTCTCTTTTTATTTGAAATTGAAATATGAAATTTTGAAACCATAGGGTGTAGTGACGTCACTAAAATGGTCGCCATTTTTAAATAGTACAAAATATCGAAATCAAAAGTAGCCTATATGTAAGCCTGGTAAATCAGCTACATCCATGCAAAATTTCATTTAAATCGGACCAGTGGTTCTTGCGTGATTGAGTAACAGACAGACACACTCCATCTCATTTTTAGCCTACTTTTCACATTTTGCAAAAATGAGGAAAAAGTAGACTTATGAGATCGGGCAAATGTGTGTCTGTCTGTCTGTCTGTCTGTCTGGCTGGCTGTGTGTCCCCCCCCCCTATCAACTCCTAAACGGCTGGAGCAATCGAATCACAATTTGGTAGGAGTAAAGACCTATACCTGAATATCTCACGGCCATATTTGAAAATGATGTCAGTGCGACCAACTGCTAAAAAATCGAAATTTAAATTTGAGCTCCATGTTGGATATCTTGGATGGGAGCTATTTCAAAATTGGCACACGTATAGATAATAATATTGCAGTTTAATTTCCAGGAGGCCATACATGGCAGTGTTGCCAAAATAATTATAAGCCTGCTGATAGGTCCAATTTTAAATGCATATAACTTCTACACTATCAATTGGAATTCAACCAAATTTCGTATGTTGTATGTGTTCATGACCAGATATGACTGAGCGTATTCTTAAGACCCACCAGGGCTGCCAACTGTTAATAAATGCTCTTAATTTATTTTATCCAAATACCAATATATCAGAAAGTATGCAAGCCGACAGCTTTAAACTATGCACACGTATAGTACCTGACATTCTATATTAATTTGGAGAAACTTATGTACGTCAGTGCTACCAACATGATTCTAAGCCTGCTGGGAGGTCCAAACTTAAATACATGTAACTTCCACACTATCATTTGGATTTCAACCAAATTTCGTGTGTGCTATGTGTACCATAACAGATATGACTATGCGTATTCTTAAGAGCAACCAGGGCTGCCAACTGTTAATATGTGCTGTCTCTATTTTTGTTACCCTAATATCAATATATCGTAAAGTATGCAAGCCAATAGTTCTAAACTTTGCACACGTATAGTACCTGGCATTCTAGATGAATTTGGAGTTACTAATATACGTCAGTGCTGCCAACATGATTCTAAGCCTGCTGATAGGTCCAATTTTAAAATGCATGTAACTTCTATACTAACTAATGGATTTTATTCAAAATTGGCACAACAATAGATCAACATGATTTTGCGCGCGCTGTTAGATCCAATGTTTAACTGCATGTAACGTCCATGCTATTCATTGTACTTCAACCAAATTTTGTATTCTGTACCTTAAGAGATGGAGCTAAGAGTATATTCAGCAGGGGCGGTCCCAAGGGGGGGGGGGGCAGGGGGACCATGCCCCCCCCCCCAACGGTCTTCCAAAATGGAAAAAAAATAAAATGAGAAAGAGAAAGGCAGAAGAGAGAGAGGGAAGAGAGCAAAGGTTTGACTTGACAGTTCCAATTTTGACATCACAGGACCTGCCTGTGAGAGTGGAACCAGCCCTCCAGACCCCTTAGAAAATGAAGGAAACTTCCGTGAACTCCTTCGGTTTCGAGTCGAAAGCGGCGACGAAACTCTTCGTAGCCATCTTGAAAATGCATCAGCACGGGCTACGTATATTAGTAATAGAACACAAAATGAACTGATTAAGTGCTGTCGTGAGGAAATCCAAGAAGACATTGTTCGGAAGGTGAAAGTAGCAGGCATGTTTTCCGTCATGTCCGATGAGACATCAGACATTTCCCTAAAAGAACAGCTTGCATTGCCACTTCGCTACGTCCACGAAGAGAAGGTGCACGAAGATTTTTTGACATTTGCGTACGCCTACGAGTCTATTAGGGAGGACGATATTCAAGGCGGGGAACCAAAATTGTCAGGCTTTGCTCTTGGTCACGTTGTACAAGATCTCACTACAAAGCTCTCACTCGATCTTAAGCTTTGTGTTGGGGTAGGTACGGATAACTGTTCGGTGATGTCATCGGAAACGAAAGGTGCAGTACAGGAACTTTTGAAAGTGGCACCTTGCGGTTCTAGGTGTCCATGCTACAATCACGCCCTTAACAGCAGTTTAGCGAAAACTTCAAAAGTAGTGCCCACTCGTAATGGTACAGCATTGATGAAAATTACAATTAACTTTGCTAGATCATCTCCTAAAAGATACAAAGTTTTTTTGTCAGTTTTGGGCGAAGACTTTGGCAAACTGTGTGAAACGAGGTGGAGTGAAAAACATGATGGCCATTTACAGTGCGAGAGACTCTTAGTTAAGATAATTCGAGCTTTAGAAATCATAGCAGAATGGGAGGACAGCGACACATCGAGTGCAGCCGAATCCCTCATTCAATCATTGTGTGATACGCAATTTGTGGTTTCAATGTTGTGTCTGTGCGACGTCCTAGGTAAAACCCGGCCTTTGAGCCTTCTTCTTCAGGACGACTCATTGGACTCGGTGGTGGCTTCCGCGGGTGTCATGGACACCATCGAGGCGCTTTCGATTGCACGTGAGAATGCTGAACCGTACTTCGAGATAATATTTTGCCGAAGAACTGGAGTTTGAGGTGGTGTTGCCCCGAAGAGCAGGCAGGAGGAAGCGGTCCAACGTTCCAGCTGACACTGACGCACCGGAAAGATTCTACCGCCGAACTGTCTTCATTCCGCTGATCTAGCATGTGGTGCATTATCTCAAGGAACAATTTCCAAAAGAATCTTTGGCCGCATTCGACTTAAATTTGTTGATGCCAGGAATCTGCGTGGACAAACCGGCTGAAGACCCAACAGTGGTGCAAAGTTTGGAGGCTCTTCGTATCAAGTATCAGCCTTTGCTCATTTCCGACGGGCGCCACTTGCAGGGAGAGTATGCTGTTTGGAGACAGCGATGGTTGAGATTGAAGTCAGCAGGGAAGAAATTGCCATCAACTGCAATTGAGTCAGTGGTAGCTGCTTCTCAAAGCTTGGCACCTACAGTCAAAACTCTCCTGCAGATTTTGGCGACGTTGCCGGTGAGTAACGCCACTCCCGACATTGCCACGGCTGAAGGACTGGCTACGGTCCCGAATGTCGGAAGAAAGGCTAACCGGACTGGCTCTTTTACATTGCCATCGGTCAACGAAAGTCAGTGTGGAGAAAGTAATTGATCGGTTTGCCAAAATAAAGACAAGGCGATTGGATTTTGTCCTTTGATCAGATACCTACAATAAAGAGATTTAAATTTTATTATGTGTGTTCTCTTTCTAGAGTCTATTCGACCCTCGCCTCGATTTTTATAAAACTAATAGGTTATTATAAGAATTTCAGTTCTTATGATATTATGCGACATGTTACCAGTAAAATTAAATACAGTAGCCTCTCACAAATCCGGACCTCAAAAATCCGGACTCCGGCAAATCCGGACCGCTCAAAAAATATTTTTTGTAATACAAAATCAGTAAAATGTAGGTAACGTGATGCTTAAGCGCCTTCAATTTCTCCGCGACCATTCCGCATTACAAGAATGACGTCTTTTCTATTCTACTGGCTGTGCGGCACGGCGGGAGGTCATTGACTCTTAAGTCTTATTAAAGTTGTTCAATACTATTAACCATCTATTTTTTCTACCCCTGTGTTCAGTTAATTGCAGTTCAGAACTGTTTTATGCGAGTAACAATAAAGTACACATATCGGCACGGAGTGGCGGCGATCGCGGCACGCAAACCACTGCCGCGACCGACGTCACTCTGTCTCCGGGAAATCCGGATTTTTCGGAATCCGGATCGGCCGTCCGCCACATTGGTCCGGATTTTCGAGAGTCTACTGTATGTATAAAAATAGGACGGATCCCCCCCTCCTTATAGGCTTAGGCCCCCCCCCCCCAAAGTAATAATAATAATAATGTTATTGGTTTTACGTCCCTTTTAACTACCCTGGCTTTTAGAGACGCCGGGGTGCCGGAATTTTGCCCCGAAGGGGATCTTTAACGTGCCAGTAAATGTACTGACACGGCTCCCTCGCATTTGCGCACCCTCAAATGCCAGCTGACTGCGCCAGGTTTCGAACCTGCAACCTTGGGCTCAGCAAGCGAGAACGTTACCCCTGAGCCACGCAGCCAGACATCCCCCCCCCCCCAAAGTTCTGGCTGCGACCGCCCCTGATATTCAGTCACCAGGGCTGCCAACTGTAGTGCTCTATTAGGTTACATTATGCCAGGTATACAGTATTTCGAACTAATTAGAAATTTCGATATTAGCAACTTAATTTCGTCATTATTCTAGATAGATCCATATAGATTAATCATTGGCATGAATCTTAAATTTTAAGAAAAGTAGGCTCTTTAGTTCGTCACGGAACTTCTTGTTATATATTAGTATGATTAATTTAAATAAACTTGCATTCTTGAGTGTTCTTCATCAAACTAAATTTTTCTTGGTAGCTTGGTATCTTGGTATCTTTAATTTCACTCCTTTATGAAATTGTAGAATAATTTTTGAGCAATAAAATCGAATCCCGCTGATTGCTGGGGTAGCATTTTCAGTTGAATAATTATTTGGTATCAGGAAGGGCATCCAGCCTTAAGTTTTATAACAATTAGCCTATTATTAAAGTAAGATAAGCAACCATAGCCGAAGTCCCCATTTTGGCACTCAAGCACTTGTAAGTTGGGAACCACTGATCTATAGGTTATTACTCCCTGTCCTTCTTTGTCATATGAGCTGTTTTTTTTCTTTTTGGAATTTTTGAAACAGTGAACAATTTTTTAGTGAGCCTGACGTCGCTCATTCTCGAGATGTGTCTGAAGAATTTAATTCTTCGTTTTTGTATGACGTCTGATATCCTGTCGCGTGTTTCGTACAGTTCTTTTTTGCTGCGCAATCGGCAAATATCAGCACACTTTCTGGGTCCGTGTACCTTTCTTTCTTTCTTTCTTTCTTCCTTTCTTCTCGATTTTTTCGATGTCTTTTCTGCTTGTTAAACCTGGGTATTCTGATGGATATAGGCACTCTGATTGGATCACTGTCTGATGCTGTCTGAGCTTAGACTTATTATTGAACGGCGTGGTGGCACAGCGGCGGAGCTGTTGGCCTCTCTCCAAGATGGACTGGGTTTGATTCTCGGTCAATGTGAGATTTTCAATGTGAAATGCCATGTCCTGTGGTTCGGATTCCACGTAAAAAGGAGGCCCCGTGGCTCATAATCACAAGATTCGTGGTCACGTAAAACTACAATCTTCCTTTTCCTTATTATTCCTGTTTCCGATCATAGCAGGATTATTTTAGGGAGGTCCAGTACCACTTGTGTTTCTGTTAACATATAACAATTGATTACACTAGACAACAAATTTTAACTTTTTGTGTTTTATAAAGGCAAAACTAGTTGATTTATATGGATTTGAATGTGCTGAAGTTGAAAATGACAGTTACAAATCTAGATTAGCTCAGGTTTGGAAGTTATTGAAACTTTTATGTCCTTCACATATTATAATGGTCCGAAAATTGTTGGGGTTATTCTCACATATGCGGGGCATTATAACTGAAGTTTTGATTCCCCACAGTAACTCAGAAACTCACGTAAAAGTCACAATCCAAAAAGGAGCAGCTTTGATTCCACACAGCAACGCAGAAACTTGTGTCAGAATACACAATGGATCACTACGGAAGACAAGCAATCTTAGACTGTGTAAGCTAGAAACAAAACACAGCATTCATTGACATTCTTGAAATAAGAAAAAACCGGGAGCTAAATCAGAAAAAAAAGGACGTAACAAACTTCATAGAGCACGACAACGGGAGCTATAAAACGAAAATCATTATCATTTTTGAATTCAGCGCACCAAAATCTATAAAGATTGGGTCTTTTTGTTTATGTAAAAATTTCATTGTTGAATAGTGTTTTATGAATTGATACTTGAAAGTGCTTTGACTTCTTGACTTATCTTATCTGTTTAACTTCGCTGGAGTTGGGAAATATTTGCAGATCTTTTGTTTCCTATGACTAAGGTTCTTGAACTACTGTATGTTTCTACTCCTAACAACTTCTAAAGACTCTAGATGACGTACAATGAAAGGGAGAATTGACAATAAATAACCAATGCCGTAACTGGAATCCCTGTATTGCAGAAACTATAGTAGCTTAAGTTGTGAACGGAAATCCATCAAACAGGAAAATCATTGGTACAAAGTGGTGTACTTTATATGCGATCAAAATACCAAACGCAGAATACGTACAGAAGACGGAAGAAAATGAATTGCAATGTGCGCTGTGAATAGAACAACAGTTTCGTTCCAGATATGTATTGTAAATTGGTTTAAACATTATATCATGTGGACATTTGATTGGATTACTGTATTGCATTTATTTCCTCAATTTTTGTTGTGTGCCGTAAATACTTCGTATGTCGTTTAGTAGTTTAACTTGGTGCTATAATTGTCGGGATCATTTAAGTCAGCGCAAGTAGTGTTAGTTATTGTTGATTTAAGGAGCGGAACAGCGAGGTCATCCGCCCCTAACGTAAGTGCTATTTTTCTTGGAATTTGTATTGTTGTTTTTACACTTGCCAATCCTTATTTTATTTCTGTTTTTGTCCAATGATTATATATATATATATAATATATAGTCTATATTTTTTTCCTTTTTTTTAGCGTATGGCTTTTTAGTGCCGGGAGTGTTCGGCTCGCCAGAGTTTGTAGCTGCTTCAATGCGGACTCCCATGGGTGAGATACAAGTACCGTCGCGTGTGGAGTGTTGTCTGGGGAGGAAAGTGTGAATGTAAGGGCGAGGATTTGGAAGGTAGCGGCTGTGGCCTATAGTTAGGGACCGACCCCGGCATTTGCCTGGAAGGAAGATAGGAAACCACAGAAGACCATCTTCAAGGTTGCCGGCGGGGAGATTCAAACCTCCTGGCCTCCCGGATGTGAGTGGCTGCCTGCAGCCACGCCGTAACGACCACGGCTAACTCACCCGGTATATTATATATGAAATGCAGCCAATGGTCATTTTTGATTGAACGGTCGAGGGTTGCCAACAAGTTCAATTTCAAGTAGTTACAACATTGGCTACCAGTTGCTACTGTCACTAACACCTAGCGGTGAGCGTTGGAACTTGATATAGTGTTTCTAACGAGCCAAATATAATCAACAAGATTTAGCTACACACTACCAATTGTAGTGGTTGGTTCTTTTGGATGCCATAAATCTATGACATGGGCCCGCCGGCTTTACTTCCCCCGAAGGAAGGCACACTGAAGGATTTTAACGCTCTTAAAAATCCGATGAGTTCGGCCGGGTTTGAACGCGCGATCTTGGGCATAGCAGTTCAGCATGCTACCAACTACGCCACTATGATTATAGAACCACCATAAACGATAGATGGCCTTTTTGCCATCTCTTGATGAATGCAGTACATTAGCATTTGTCTGTTGGCACAGGCTAGAGTAAAATGTGGCTTTTCACCGATGTCTCAGTCTCACTCATGGCTGTGATTATATGGAAACTACTGAGGTATGGGTGGTGCTTAGTAATGCTATTCAGGGCACAGTCAGTGCCTGTGGATGCTGTGAAAGGTTCTACACATAGGGTTAGTACTGCTGCTCTGACTCAGTGAGGAAAGCAAAGGCAAACTTCCTCACTCCTCATCTTGCCTAGTACGCCTCAATATAGCGCTGCCTTGGGTTTTTGTGGGTATCTACCCACATAACCTAACGGTGGTGTTTTTTGAGGATCCAACCAGCCTTCGGGCTGACTACCTAACAGATAAACGATAGGTCATAACATTATCTTATTACATTTGGGGTTTTACTCTGATTTACTTTGTGTGCTGTGAAACTATTGTATTTAGGTGCAGTTCATAGCTCACTCAAATGTAATATTCCAGCCTGTAAGTGAAGTGAAGCCATGCTATTGCCCTCAGGACATGACCGTGACGATAGCCAACTAGGCTAACGTAAGCCCACATCTTTCTGAACGTGAATTCCACCGCTATATACGATCGCTTACGCTCTGAGTGATAGCTTTATGGGAGTGCCAATAAATTACGCTCATTACGAGATGTCGGGTCCCGCTTTGGTCTCAAACCCCCTGTCCATCACAGTAATTGATTCCACCACGTTCAATCCCTAGGGTAAAAATACGAGAGTAAGAACGGGTGCGAACTGTGGCACGTGTCGCAGTGGCTGGTCGAATCCCTTCAACTGATGAGAGTTAACTAAACGTCTGGTTAGTTAAACAGAAGGATTTTTTTAAAATGCAAGGAATACCTTTATTCTGTAAGAGATTATGGAGTTACTTTCTGTTACTCAATCCAGCTCGTCGGGGAGTTTCTTTCCCAAGGCTAAATCTGCCGCGCTCATGGTTACTCGGAGATTGTGAGGTAAGGTAATTTTGATTGCATACAGTGAGGTTGGTTCCTTAGTTTAGGAGCTGTGACAACGCGGTCGTAGCCCCGTGTACTTTGGGTGTGTGTAGAATTTGTCTGATAACCGGTGTTAATTGTGATAGCTGTATTAGTGGGTGTTATCTGTGATTCAGGTAGAAGGACTGCAGACGATTAATTTTTTCAAGTAGTTTCTACTAATGATACCAAATGCTACGGTCCACGACACCTAGCTGCGGACGTGGCTACTAAATGCCATCGCAGTCAGCATCTGGCGGCGACGGTTGGAACTAATATAGCGTTATCAAACTAACCTACAAATTTTAGCTTCCACAATTGTAGTTACCGGAAAGTTCTTTTTCTTGCCATGGGACCGCCGCGCCGGCTTTACTTCCCCTCCGAATGATAGCATACATATAGTGAGGGCCTTCTCTATGGAATGTAATCCGTAGGGGCCGTGTGGCTGTCGGGGCACTGTGTGTAGCAAGGCATTGGCTCTAGCAGCAGCGTAGGGCCCAATTAGTTTAACACATTTACACTTTTTAACGTATAATTACTTACATGAATTTTCAGTGTAATTGCTGGAAATGCTGTCCTTCATTTTCTAAACACACATTGCACCGACGTAGGAAGTTTTGGTACACTCCCTGTAATTCATCCCCACTGATATTTCGTATCAGTGCAGTTATTTCGTTCTCAAGAGCTTCCAGAGTACGTGGATTGTCTCTGTATACCTTTTGTTTGAGTTTCCCCCGCAAGTAAAAATCGCACGGCGCTGAAACTTATGAACAAATTTACTGCATACTTCTTCTTGAGAAGATAAGTTTCCACTAGGAAAAATTGTAGTTGTGTTCTATACCTAACAATGTTCATAGGATACGAGATAGACTACAGTAGGTACTTCACAGCAAGTCTTAACTCTGTCAACTAAGGTGTCTTGCCAGCTGCGTATGTAGTAAATGCTATGACAGTATTCAGGGCTTCCCGACACGCTGTCGTAATCCGTACATTCTATAAATCTGGCGGTGACACGTTCCGAAATGTCCGCCGCACGGCCTCTGCGAGTTTGCGTTCTATAGAGAAGGCCCTCGCTGTAGAAACGATACTTACACAGCTGAGCATGATAATTATTTATTGACAGATAACAACTCTCATTTGGCAATATAATACATAGTGATCAAATTTGAATTTTGTAGCCATGCGCGTTAAATCGCACATCAAGACTGCGATAGCGGCTTCGGTGGCGTAGTTGGTAGCATGCTGAACTGCTGTGCCCAAGATTGCGGGTTCAAACATGGCCGAAGTCGTCGGATTTTTTAAGAGCGTTAGAATCATTCAGTATGCCTTCCTTCGGAGGGGAAGTAAAGCCGGCGGTACCATGTCATAGATTTATGGCATGTAAAATATCCTTCAAGAGACTAAACTTGTTTGAAGCTAAATTTCTAGGTTAGATTTCGTTGAAACGCTCTATAAAAATTCTAACGTTCACCACTAAGGCATATTTGGCATCTGGTAGCGAAAGTTGGAACTACTTGAAATTGAACGGAACTTGTAGCTCACCCTATGGGTGTCCTCTAGAAGCAGCTACAGCCTCTGGCGAGCTGAACATGTCCTCGGACACTCCCGGCACTAAAAGCCATACGATAAATAAATAAATAAATAAATAAATAAATAAATAACTGCGATGGGAAACTGCAAAACGTTTCGTGATCGCTGGTTCTGATCACGGTGCTGACAGCAGCCATGCTGGGTATGGTTTCCTCCTGACTATTTCCCACACTTTCTGCAGGCAGATACTGGCATAGTATCTTATTCAAGTCTCGAGGCACCTACACCAATCCGTGACCTTTAATAACTACAGATATAGTTCTCCCACTTTCCTCGTTCACGAGCGGCGCGGCGACTCTAACGTTAGGCAGTAGCACGCGCCGGCAATGGCCATTGTCGCTGCTGATGGTTCTTGACTGAGAATAGATCTTAAGCCATTCCTCAGTGTTGCCTTAGTGATATTGTAACTTCAGTAGGCCAACACAAAAATATCCCAATTACTGGAATATTCGAATAAATAACGTGAAATAAATTACATGTGATTAAGATATTGTTATAAACTTTTGGCTAGCTGCGTGGCTCAGCGGTAACGTTCTCGCTTGTTAGACCCAAGATTGCAGGTTCGTATCCTAGCGCAGTCAGCTGGCATTTGAGGATGCGCAAATGCGAGGGAGCCGTGACAGTAGATTTACTGGCACGTTAAAGATCCCCTTCAGGGCAAAATTCCAGCACCTCGGCGTCTCTAAAAGTTAGAGTTTTTCAAAGGGATGTAAAACCAATAACATTATTATTATTGTTATAAACTTTCGAAGAAGGAGAAGGAGAAAATATCAATTGGTGGTTCTTGAACAATAGCATGATTACTCTATCACTTCACGTAGAGTCTACAGCCCGTCCCTTGCTGCCGGCTCTCTTGTCGGGTCTCCAGTTGCACACAGTTCTGTACAGTCTCACTGCTTGCTCTCAGCGGCTAAGGTGGAAAGTTGACAACGCTGTGCCTCGAGCTGGGAAAGCCCTAGAAGACATGGAATGTAAACAAGGTCGTCCAACTACGATTAAAAGGCGAGCCGGCCGTTAATGAGGAAAGAGAGAATTACACACACATCACTACAGCCACCACAGAAATACAGATTATATCAGACAAATACAACGGCACTCAAGTGCACGGAGCTGATGAGGATGATGTCTCAAGCCCCTAAAATGAATTAACAGCAACAACAGTTCAAATTGTGAACGCCTTGGTGGCTCTTGAGATGAATCGGATTCGTCTTCTTCTTCTGCTTTTACGGCCTCATTGGACCACTTCAGTCAATCATTTCTTGGTCCTCTTCTTCAGTAAGTTTCCTTTCCGAGTCGCCCAGTAGCTCTTCATTCGCTCTGATCTTCTCAGGCGTTCCTCATCTGTAAATACCCTTTTTACTGTATTACGTTTGTCTATTTTAGCCTGAAATCTTATTTTTATATCTCTCCGTTTTTTTAATTGTGTTGTTTTGTTTTGCATGTCATCCAAGGTTATTTCCAATTCTTTCATATCTTCTCTAATTTCCTTAATCCATCCTACTTGTTGTTTCATATTCCAAAGTTTCACTAATTTTTTTCTAGATAACCTGGTTTCTGGTGTCCTCATGATGTGACCAAAGAAAGAAAGCCGTTTCTTCCGAATAGTATCAGTGATGGGCTCCAGTTCTCTGTATACCACTTCATTTGGTACTATCCGCCACTGTCCATCTTTCTGATATTTCTTATTTATGCATGTTCTAGCTATTCTTCTTTCTACTTTTAAAATTTTGTCGATTCTGTTTTTCTGAGTAACTTTAAAAAGAGTTTCACTTCCATAGGTCACCTCTGGTTGAACCACCGTCTTGTAATGTTTTAATTTTGTTGCGATTGATAGACATTTTCTTTTATATGTAGACCATGTTAATTTTTGGGCTTTTATCATTTTATTAGTTCTTTCTTGCCATGCAGGTTTCTCATCCAAGTTGTAAGTTATAATTTCTCCTAAGTATTTAAATTGCTTCACTATTTTAACTTTCTTGTTATTTACTGTTATGTGATTGATTACCATTATCTCTGTCTTTTCAAATGATATCTGAAGTCCAATTTTTTGTGCTATATTTTGTAAGCTTATTATTTGATTTCTGGCTTCTTGAATATTATTAGCCAGTAACGCTAAGTCATCTGCGAATCCCAAGCAATTTAAGTCTATTTGATCTTTCTTGGTTCCAATTCTTATGTTCCTAGGATCTTCCCTGTACCATTCCCTCATTACATATTCCAAAGCTCAATTGAAAAGTAGAGGCGATAAACCATCTCCTTGTCTTAATCCTGTTTTAATCGTAAACTGTTCAGATATTTCTCCTCTGAATTTTACTTTAGATTTGGTGTTTGTTAGAGTTAGTTTTATAATTTTTATTAATTTGGGATGAAGTCCGAAATTCCTTAGTATTTTCAGCAATGAAGATCTATGTATACAATCATAAGCTTTTTTGAAGTCTACGAAGGTTATGACTTGCTGTTTTTGTCTACGTTTGTAGTAGTCCATTACTAATTTTAAGGTGATTATCTGTTCAGGGCAGCTTCGCCATGGCCGAAATCCACCTTGATATTCTCATATTTCCAGTTCTAATTGATCTTTACAACGATTATATAGAATTCGTGACATGATTTTATATGTGATATCCAAAAGGGAAATTCCTCGATAGTTGTCAGGATTTGATTTTTCTCCTTTCTTGTGTAATGGATGTATTATAGCAGTAGTCCAATGGTCTGGCAGTTCTTCTTTGATCCAAATGTTCACTATGCATTGGTGTAATGAAATCTTTACTGGTTCTGCTGCATATTTCCACAATTCTGCAAATGTTTGATCTTCTCCACTCGCTTTGTAGTTTTTGAGCTCTCTCAGTGCTTTGTAGACTTCTTGGATTGTGGGTGGATTTATGTTTTCTGATGGTGTTTTAACAGTGGTGTCTGTATTTATTTGAAGCAGTTCTGGTGTATCTTCGCAATTTAGCAACTTGTTGAATGTTTCTGCTAACATTTCTGTATTTATTTTATTACTATGAGCTAACTCGCCATTTTTGTCTTTTAACATTAATGTTGGAGGTTCATATCTTTGTAGTTGTTTGCTAAAAATTTTGTAGTAATCTCTTGAGTTTGTTTTCGCGCTATTTGTTTCGATCATCAGAAGTATATCCTTTTGGTATAGCCGTTTAACCCCTCGTATTATTTTTTGAGTTATCTTCCTTTGTTTTATGAGATCCAAGTGTGATTCATCTGTTTTTTTACTCTGATACCGTAACCAGGCTTGATGTCTATCTTCCACTGTATTATCACACTCATCGTTCCACCATTGGTGTTTCTTCCTTGGATTTATTGGGGCTACTTGTTCAGCTGTTTGTTTCAATTCGGGAACTATTTATTATAATTATTTTATTTTATTTTCCACGTTACAGGCCTATTAGACCACGTGAAGCAATCATAACTACTTGATCTCCCTATTTTTAGCCTACTTTCGATTTTTGCAAAAAATGAAAGTAGACTTATGAGATCAACACAGGGCACAGGGTGAGTTAGCCGTGGTGGTTACGGCATGACTGATGGCAGTCGCTCACATCCGGGAGGCGAGGAGGTTCGAATCCCCCCGCCGGCAACCTTGAAGATGGTCTTCTGTGGTTTCCCATCTTCCTTCCAGGCAAAAGCCGGGGTTGGTCCCTAACTATAGGCCACAGCCGCTACCTTCCAACTCCTCGTCCTTAGATTCCAACTTCCCTCCTTCCCTCCCCAACGGTACTTGTAGCTCACCCATTGGGTGTCCGTCTCGAAGCAGCTACAAAAACTGGCGAGCCGAACATGTCCTCGGACACTCCCGGCACTAAAAGCCATACGCTAAAAAAAAACACAGGGCGAAAAAAAGTGTGTCTGTCTGTGTGTGTGTATGTGTGTGTGTGAGTCTCTGTGTGTGTGTGTGTGTGTGTGTGAGTATTCTGAATGTCTGCCCCCCCCCCATCAATTCGAACACGGTGAACGCGAATTGAACGAAATTTGGTACAAGGTAGCACTAGCAAAGGACACCTCAGTGTCATGTTTTATATCGCCGCCATCTTGACGGAAACGTAATGGCGGCCACACAAATGTTCAAAGCTAAAATCAAATTACGACTAACCTAATCATCCGATCTCTACCAAGTTTTGCAACAACATACCTTTATGGAGGAAGCATTCTTTGACCAAATTAATAGGCCATTAGCCTATTAGTTTGCGGATGGTGGCCATCTTTGTGTCAAAACCGATTCCCCCTATTAATTCAAACACGGTGAAACCGAATGGAACGAAATTTGGTACAGAGGTAGCACTAGCAAAGGGAACCTCAGTGTCATGTTTTATATCGCCGCCATCTTGACGGAAACGTAATGGCGGCCACACAAATGTTCAAAGCTAAAATCAAATTACGACTAACCTAATCATCCGATCTCTACCAAGTTTTGCTACAACATACATTTATGGAGGAAGCATCCTTTGACCAAATTAATAGGTCATTAGCCTAATAGTTTGCGGATGGCGACCATCTTTGTGTGAAAATCGATTCCCCCTATTAATTCGAACACGGTGAAACAGAATGGAACGAAATTTGGTACAGAGGTAGCACTAGTAAAGGGCACCTCAGTGTCATGTTTTATATCGCCGACATCTTGACGGAAACGGAATGACGGCCACCCAAATGTTAAAAGCTTAAATCAAATTACGACCATCCTAATAATTTGATCTCTACCAGGTTTTGCAACAACATGCCTTTTTGTGGAAAGCATCTTATGACTGACTACAAGGTCATCAGCCCAATAGTTTGCAAATAGCGGCCATGTAGCCTATGTGTGCAAATCCATTCCCCATATCAATTCGAACACGGTGAAACCGAATTGAATGAATTTGTTTACAGAGGTAGCACTAGCAAAGGGCACCTCATATTCATGTTTAATATCCCTATAGCACGTTGTATTTCAACAAGCTACTACAACCAACATTCAATTATACTCCTTGAAAAGGATAAAGAGTTATAACAA
Organism: Meconema thalassinum; assembly: GCA_946902985.2. Classification (NCBI taxonomy): domain Eukaryota; kingdom Metazoa; phylum Arthropoda; class Insecta; order Orthoptera; family Tettigoniidae; genus Meconema; species Meconema thalassinum. Next base: position 627,887,815 of record OX336390.1, on the reverse strand, counting down.
TACCCATGCATTTAGGAGAAAGTAGGCTATATGTTCTTTACTGAACATCTTGTTTCAGTACTCTTTCATTCGTGCACCAAAGGCCCTCTTCCTTTCTTCGGTCCACTTTGGTCTTTGGGCTGTATGTAGAGCCCTGCGCGGATAAACAAAACGTTATCCGCCCCGCATCCGCACGACTTTTATCATTTTAAATGATCTAGTCGAAATGTACCGAGAATGCACTGAGGTGTGTGACGTCATAGTACCGCTTGGTGCATGTGTACTGAGTTCACTGGTGAGCTCTGGAGTTACGAGACGGCAACGACACGGCGAGCGTGACGTCATCCAGCCAGCTCCCTCCTTTCACCGCGCGCTCCAGCTCCCTCGTGACTTGTAACTTTCTAGCGTTCTGATTGTTTCTTGATCATGTAACATGTCAAGAGTCTTTGGCTTCGAGCGAAGCGAGAAGACCCCAGCCTTTCTAGCATTTTTCAGCATTTGTAGCATTTAAAATGATATAAAGTCCAGTCTTTCAGACTGTCTCTTTTATCCGAATCTCCTGGCATTACAATAATATTTTCAATTAGATAAAATATTAAAGCAACACGTTTAGACATTTGAGGAAGTAGTCGTTCCTCTGGGCTATGTGTATGTCATGTGCTATGTTTAAAATGAATGTTATACAGCCGGAATTGCAACCCTGTACAGTTCGGAGTTTTAATTGTGCTTAATGACATAATTTGAATGAGATTAGCGTAAATCATCAACTTATATTTTTCATGAAAAAGAAAACATAACGGTGAAATATGATACGTCATAAATATCCGGGTCCTAGTAATGATATTCAACATGTTCGTATTGTAATCTAAAAACTATCCGCAAATTTACTCCAAACATTATCCGCTATCCCCACAGCCATGCAAACTATATCCGCATGGCGAAAAACTTTGCGGATATCCGCGCAGGGCTTTAGCTGTAGGTGCTGCTTTCTCTGATATCACTTCCCACTTGTATAGGCTTACCTTGTGTCGAAAGACGCTTTTGTCTATGAAGTCTTTTGGGTCGACCTGTGCTTTTTCCAGATCAATTTTGACTTGCATCATCCAGGGTGTAATAGTCTTGAGCCGCTGTATCTACTGTATCTAAGAATTTTGTTGGTGGGAGTCGGCTGATGTGGCCGTAAAATTTTAGTCCCCTCTTTCCGATGTCTGCTGCGAGGTTGGACAATTTATCTGTGGTGTCTCTGGAGTGAAGCCTGTTTCCTTCGTCTGGTCCTTATTATATTTCTTTCCTACATAAGGATTTTTTCCAAGTCGCCCTTAGTGTGTAACGTCAAAGTCCACTGGCATAAAGCACCTCAGGTTTAATAACCGTGTTGTAATGACGAAGTTTGGTGAATGTGGACAGACATTTTTTGTTGTAGACACCCTGTGTCTTGTAGGCTATAAGGCTGTCTTCAGTTTCATTAACCAAGTATTATTATTATTATTACTATTTTAGCCTATTTTCATTTATGAATAATAGGCTTATGATATAACCTTTTCTCCGCGCGCGTGTGTGTGTGTGTGTGTGTGCGTCCGTGTGTGTGTCCCCACTAATAACTTCTAAACGGCTGGAGCGATTTCAATGACACTCGTTAAGGTCATAGTACTATTTTGATCAACACCGACCGTGCCCTTCAAATTTTATTACGTCTCACCAATCCAACATGGCGGCTGTGCGAAATATCTCACCGGCGTTCTATATCTCCGAAACTATTACTCATGTCACCCTGAAATTTTGTACGGTGATAAGGGGCACTACTGGACGTTCACCTATGTGACTTTTGAAAACCTGTTAACTACAAAACGAACATGTCGGCCAAGCAAATTTGAAACATTTAAATAGATTTTTTTGTCGCGATTTAACCATCCGAACGCAGTGAAACGTGCTACAGCAAATGACTGTACACATAACAATGCACTGACATATAATTTAGTTCAATGTTTTATATAACCTCAAGATGGCGTCTGTGCGAAATTTTAAATTAATGTTTTTATTGATGTGTAACATCTTTCCACTCGATATCTGTATATTTTTGTGGCAATCGGTAGCTGGACATTTTTGTGAGAGTGAATTTGGAAAAGGGACGGAAGTGGATGGGACGGAAGTGCATGGGACGGAAACAATGAGCGCGCGCGGTGGCGGAGATCGGTACAACGACGTACTGTAGGCCATGTGACTATGTGGAATGTAAATCGCATACGGTTTACCTCAAGGTTTGGAGGCCCCATTAAAGAAATTCCTACAATAAATCATCTTCAAGTTGTCGTTCTTTGGTGTGAAAATATTCATTATATCATATTCTCTGAAAACAATTACGATTTATTAAATATTCATACTTTTGCTGTATTCTTTTTAATGTAAGCACTCGATACCTCGAGTGCTATATCACATCAACCAACACTCCAAACAACGAAGGAATTCAGTATATTAACACCGACTGCTAACAATAATTGAAACTTCGTTGGTCTTAACGTATCACTGGGAGAAACGCATTTAATATACCTACTGCACACCTATTTTTTAATCGCGCCTATACTTGACACTGCGCTATATCGGCAAAAAGAGGCAATTTTCAATAACACCGCTGGCATGGGTTCACTAACTGGCCGGTATAAAGCGCAGCTCGCATCAAGTAGGCAGTGGATTGCTCCAGCATACAGTTGCAGGTATATGGCACTACAGCAGATGCATTGGAGAACTTTGTTTTAAATAAATATATATTTTCCATTGCAAAAATCCACATTATAACGCTCAATTTTATAACGCCTCAGCACTCAAAATATTATTTAATGTAAGCATTCGAGGTACTGTCGCCGGCCCCGTTGTGTTGGGGAAGCGCACCTGCCTCTCACCCGGACGAACCGGGTTCGATTCCCGGCTCCGCCAGGGATTTAAAACTGACGTGAGAGTTGGAACGGGGTCCACTCAGCCTCGTGAGGACAATTGAGTAGCAGTCTGACAATGGGGCAGCGCCCGGTCACGAAAACCATGATTAACGGCCGAGGGGACCCGATGCGCTGATCACGCGTCACCCCAATATCTGCAGGCCAAATAAATGGCTGGGCAGCGGTCGCTTGGTCGGCCTAGGCCCTTCATGGGCTGTATAGTGCCAGGAGTTGACTTTTTGTTGTTGTTGTTGACTCGAGGTACTGTCGGCCAAAATACAGCATTGTGTGTAATGTATATAGCATACGGTTTAATTCAAGGTTTGGAGGCCCCATTAAAGAAATTACTACAATAAATCATCCTCAAGTTGTCGTTCTTTGGTGTGAAAATATTCATTAGATCATATTTGTTGAAAGGATTTGGCACAGGAGGTTTAAAAGTAGCGCGCGGTGGCAGAGATTGGTACAACGACGTACGGTTGGCCATGTGGCTATGTGGAATGTAAATCGCCTACGGCTTACCTCAAGGTTTGGAGGCCCCATTACAGATATTCCTACAATAAATCGTCTTCAAACTGTCGTTCTTTGGTGTGAAAATATTCATTATTTCATATTTGCTGAAAACAATTATAATATATTAAATCTTACAACTATTGCTGTATTCTTATTTAATGTAAGCACTCGAGGTACTGTCGGCCAAAATACAGCACTAGACTATTATATCATATTTGCTGAAAGGATTTGTCACTGGAGTGTTACATGTAGTTATTGCAGAAATAATAGTAATGAGAACTTACCGATGGTAATAACACGATGGAATCCTTCATGTTTGCTGGCGCAAGGTAGCACTAGGAGTTCATTCTTTAAAAAATGCGAGTAATATGGAATTATTCGAATAACATGTCAGATGTTACACATCATATGCGACTACTGTAAGGCTAGTAATTTTTTTCTTGTGTGCTAATCATGCGATTGAAATTTGAATAAAACACCTTCACAATAATCGTCATGTAATAGTACATAACTCTAAGGCCTATATTATAAGAATCCAGCATGGTGACCATCCGAAATACTTAGGAGGTTCTCAATATCTACGAATCTATTACAGCATTGAAACTGAAAATTTGAATGTTGTTATAGGCAATTAATATACGTAGGATATAAGAAAATAGGCTATTTAGTTCTTCACGGAACTACTTTTTATTATTATTATTAGTAGAAGTAGTACTAGTAGTATTAGCATGGCAAATGCTAATGTCCTATTCTAGCTCCTGCTTCGTGCAGTATAATATTCCCAGAGATCCGTATCTTCATTCTTGTGTTGAATGTTGTAGAAACACTGTGTGTCGTCCATTTAGAGGCCAGTAAACGAGTTCTCACCGTGCAAGGGAATTGATCCGGGAAAATGAATTGGGCAACAACATACAGTACGATGGCGAGGGTAAGTTAGTTATGGTTAACTGCACTCTATTGAGCTCGCGAGCTGGGTGGAGCTGCATTTGATGATTTGATAGAAGTAAATAAATTAGAGGGAGCATTGTGGCCAATACGTGACGTGGCTGTTGGGGTGGCTGGCAGGCAAGCAGGCAGCACGGCCGGCTGGATCGTTGCTGTTTGGCGTGTAACTGGATACCTCCTCCCATTACCCATCCAGTCTACTTTTGGCTCGGTGCTTGCTCAAGCCAGAGCACTCGGCTCGTAAAGAGATGCCAGTCGACAGGCCTTCCGAGGAGAATAAATGAATTCTGTGGCAAATATTGAAGACAGGAGGGAAAATGTAATGATAACCTTGCCAACGGAAATTTTACACAGGTTGTCTACCCTGCTTGTCTCAGTTATCTTCCGGAAACATTTTAAAACTCAGGAAATGAATAATAATATGAATATGCCCATGTACTTTGCTTCAGGAACTGAGAGAAATGGATCTGGATAACTAAATGCAGAAGGCAGTAGTTACCTCACCTGCCTGAATCTTGTCGCAATCAGTTGGCATTAGAGAGTACGCAAATACGAGGGAGCCGTATTAGTAGATTTACTGGCACGTTAAAGATCCCCTTCGGGTCTAAATTATGCCCAATGGCACGAGTTCAAACCCGGCCGAAGTCGTCATATTTTTAAGAGCGTTCAAAATCCCTCAGTATGCCTTCCTTCGGAGGGGAAGTAAAGCTGGCGGTCCCATGTCATAGATTTATGACATGAAAAAGAACATTCCACTAACTACACTTGTGTGAAGCCAAAATTTGTAGGTTAAGTTTGATTAATGCTCTTAAGTCCCAACGTTCGTCACCGGGCGCTGGTTGCGATGGCATCGAGTAGCAGCGAGGTTCACAGCTAGGTGTCGTGGACGATAGATTGGGTAGCGCAAGTAGGAACTACTTGAAATTACCGTCTACAGTCCTTACATGAGTTTAATACAGATAACACACACTAATACAGTCATAAAAATTAACACCGGTTATCAAACAGATTCTACGCACACCCAAACTACACGGGGCTACATGACCGCGTTGCCGCAGCCCCTAGACAAAGGAACCAACCAACCGGCATCCTGGCGTCTTGAAAAACCTCAGTAGTTAAAGAGGACGTAAAACCAATAGCATTACTATTATACGGTACATCTGGAAGTTCATGGGTAGTGATTTCGGTTTTCCAAAGAACTATACAGTTGTTGGTTCCTTGGAACCCATATACTTGCGTTGTGATGTGCCAGCATTGTGTTGTTTATAATAATAATATTATGGGCTACTGTCGGGATGGAGGAGGGGATCTTAAACGTGTCGGTATATCAATTGACATGACCCAGCCATACACCTTTACATTGCCAGCGGACTGAGACGGGATTGAATTCATTATCGTGGGGTTTGAAGGCAAATGTTTAACCCTTTCAATGCTAGTTCTTTTTTATATAAACCTACTCCCTCGGTGCTCTTTTTTCTTTAATGGATATACGATTATTGAAAAGTAGCTTTAAAAGTTATTTAACTGACTTTTTAAGACAATAACTTGAACTTAAACATAGATTTAAAGATAATAAATTGAAAGTGGCTGGAAGCATGGAAGGTCTATATTTCATTATTGCTATGAAGCAAAATCCTTACGTAAAAGCTCGGAAAATATTAACTATCACTACTGTAGGATTTCCTTGAAGCCTCCGTGGTTTAGGTGGCAGCACGCCGGCCTCTCACCGCTGGATCCGTGGTTCAAATCCCGGTCACTCCATGTGAGATCTGTGCTGGACTAAACGGAGGCAGACAGGTTTTTCTCGGGGTACTCCGGTTTTCCCTGTCAAAATTTAATTCCAGCAACACTCTCCACTATCATTTCATTTCATCTGTCATTCATTTAATCACTGCCCCAGAGGAGTGCGTCAGGCCTCGGCAGCCGGCACAGTCCATCTCCTCGCCGCTAGATGGGGGCTTCATTCATTCCATTCCTGACCCGGTCGGAGACTGGAAGCAGGCTGTGGATTTTCATTTTCACTTGAACGATTGGCGCGCCATTTGAACTGATCGGACGCTGCACGTATTTTTATGGGCTTAGCAAAGTGAGTACTGCACGAAAACGTATATTTACGGGTTTAGCATTGAAAGGGTTAAGTAACTGCGCCACTTATTGACTGAATTAGAAGTGGAAATCAACCTCGAGGATGGCTGAGGGAGGAATCGAACCCTCACACCAGAATTAAACGTATTGATAAATAAGAGTACTTCGTTTAGATACCCAACATTAGGATATAAACTGTTGTTTTAATTAAATAGTAGCCTATGTAACACTTTAAGAGAGCATTTAATGTGAAGGATGAGGTTGCAATTTATTAATGTCTGGCTCAGCTCCTGTCGCTGGAATTGAGGTGGCAGCGTGCCACTTTGTATTTGAAATAATTTTTTTTTTTTTTTTAGTGCTCATGTTATGTTCAAGCATTATTCATAGTCATTTCATTTATTCATGGTACTGCACACCGCCAAATAATACACTGAGCACAACGGTGATATCTGGGCTCACCCTTCAAGCTTTACTGCTAAAACCCTCATTAGTAACCCCCTGAAGCCATCAGCTGTTGGTGGACATGGAAACGCAAACGCTGATGGGAACTATGTGTTCTGGGAGCTATCAAATGCGTTATCAGCGGCTCTCGACTCATAGAAAGAAATATTGCAAGTTTCAAATGTCTATTCTGCAAAGTAAAATTGTGCCTGTGGAATAGAAAAAGCAAATTAAATTGGAGAGGAAGGAAGCTAGTTTACGACTCGTTTCCATATTTATTGTAACTTTATGAATGCTATCTTCTTACAGCGTAGGCCTATTAGGTCATCTGGACGAGAATATCGAAACTCTTTAGTTGGAATCACTTGAGTTGGTAGATTAAATATAAAAAACAAGATGTTCAGTAAAGAACATATAGCCTACTTTCTCCAAAATGTATGAGTATAGTTATAACTCGTTATTATCAAAGAGTATAATAGAACTATTCTTTGTTGAAGACCTTAGAAACGATTTACCTCTACCAAACGCCACAACCTAGATAAAAACTGCTACCATCATTGAAGAAAGAAAGAAAGAAAGAAAGAAAGAAAGAAAGAAAGAAAGATAAGAAGTATATCAAGAATGTTATGGATCTGGAGACATAATCGACCGGACTGGCTGCGTGGCTCAGCAGTAACGTTCTCGCTTGCTGGGCCCTAGGTTGCAGGTTCGTATCCTGGCGCAGTCAGCTGGCATTTGAGGGTGCACAAATGCGAGGGAGCCGTGTCAGTACATTTACTGGCACATTAAAGATCCCCTTCGGGCCAAAATTCCGGCACCCCGGTGTCTCTAAAAGCAGCAGTAGTTAAAAGGGATGTAAAACCAATAACATTATTATTATTATTATTACATATACGACCTGCCGTGGGCAACATCCAACTTTGAGTTGAGGCATGTCTTTACACGTCTGGTTGTGCATGGCTTTCACAACCCTAATTGAAAAAAAAGAAGGAAGATTGTAGTTTTACGTGACCGTGAATCTTGTGATTATGAGCCACGGGACCTCCTTTTTACGTGGAATCCGAACCACAGGACATGGCATTTCACTTCGAAAATCTCACATGCTTTGACCGGGAATCGAAAACCCTAATTGAATTAACAAATCTTTCCATGACCCTACAGAGACGTGTGTATACAAACTACTATGTGAAATCGTTTTGTTCTTTACTTCAAATAACATTTTCAAGTAACGCAAAATAGGCTGTTACAAACCCTTTAAAATAAAAAGTAAAAATGAATCGTAGTATCATCTTGTCATTCTTCAAATTCGATGCGCATAGAATGGCAATGGTATAGTAATCAATGGAGCCCCACGTAGACTAGTCGTGATATCTAGTGGTGAAATATCGAACAATATAATCCTAACAGAGCGAGTGCATTCTAGCGGCCAGAAGAAGAAACTTTTCAATAAAATCTGGAATTTAATAAGTAGGTCGACGTGCAGTTACCTTTTTGGCAGCTAGATGTCTCGAGTAAATCTGCTGGCGAATTATGTTTTAATTAAATATATATTTTACACCATAATATGCACAATATAACGCTTAATTTTAAAACATCTGAGTCATTACAAAACAATAAACATATAACATTTCAAGCAAAAAACCTAGCTCTGATCGGGTTTGAACCATAGGCATTTGAGCGATAGGCTAACGCTCTACCACTGAGCTAATTGTGTCAACGAATATCGTTCTATATAAAATGACTTACATAGAACTTGTTAGCAAATAATGATTTACACTAAACGATTTCATCACTGGAGTATATTATTTATATATAAAGCATTTCATACAAAGTTTATTTATTTTGTATCAGTACGCTATATTGCATGCAATACTCAAATTAGTGAAATATAAGTCAGGCACAAGATATCCGCTGCCATCTTGTCTTATTACTGAATCAGCTCAGATTTTTAAAATCACGTCTGCACTATAGTATTACAAAATAAACTTTTAATTCCGAACGTGCCTCTTCCTTTAGAACAGTTAAAACGATTCTCGGCTCGATAATCGGAACTGGTGGGTCCCATGATATGGATTATAAAGTTTGCATAATTCGCACGGCCGCCATCCTGAAATGGTATGGCGGACGACCTTGTAGTTTGCTCACAAGACGCATCCTATACGAAGGCATGTTGTTACCAAAATTGGTAGAGATCGGATGATTTGGTTAGTCGTTATTTGATTTTACGTTTTAACGTTTGAGTGGCCGCCATTCAGTTTTAGTAAAGATGGCGGTTATATAAAACATGACACTGAGGTGTCCTTTGCTAGTGCTACCTTTGTACCAAATTTCGTTCAATTCGCATTCACCGTGTTCGAATTGATAGGGGGGGACAGACATTCAGAGTACACACACTCACACACACACAGACACACACACACACACACACCACACACACCACACACACACAGACTCACACACACACATACACACACACACACACACAGACTCACACACACACATACACACACACAGACATACACACTTTTTTCGCCCTGTGTTGATCTCATAAGTCTACTTTCATTTTTTGCAAAAATCGAAAGTAGGCTAATACGCTCTCAAGTTCAGCAAACTCCAATCTTCCCTATGCTAGGCTTTTGCGATCGACACGCTGTCAGGGCAACCACAACTTGAAAGTACATAATTCTTTCCTCCTGGTTGCTAGTTTTGGGTTTGTTGTAGTCGAAACTATGTCAGTTACTGGGCTCCCGTTAACGTGTTGACTGACTGAAGAACAACCTACACACTGGATTTAGTTAGCTATCACTTTAAGACTTTTCTACGTTGATCTTTTATGATCGTATTTAAACAGTTGTTGTTGTTGATTCAATTAGGAATTTTGTGACATCGTGGTCATGTCACCCCGTGTAGTTACGCGTGTGTTTAGAATCTGTCTGATAACTTATGTCATTGTGATTAGTGCGTGTATTTGTAACTGGTGCTAAGTTTTGGAAGAAAATGGCAGTGGCCTTAATTTAGGTACTATCCCAGCATTCTCCTGGAAAGAGAAGAGGGAGGAAACCACGGAAACACACTTTTAGGATGGCTGAGGTGGGAATCGAACCCATGAGGCTGAGTGTACCCCGTTCCAGCCCTCTAACCAGAATTACATTTCTTGGCAGAGCCGGACCTCTGCAGTGACAGCCAATAATGCTAGCCACTGCGCTTCGAGGTGGACATTACTGTAAGCAGTACACTGCATGTATTGATATCGCGCCAGGAGATGGCAGTTGGGTTTGAACTGCAGCTCTTCCCACTCACTGCGTATCGCCCATTCCAAAAACATTAGGTTGGTCACTACTTGTTTCACTCACTCAGCACATTCCGTCTATCTGCTCGTTCTTCTCGTTTCTTTGTGACTGGCTGCGTGTTGTCTGCTGTGCCTAAGGTTGTGGAATCAAATCCCGGCGCAGTTAGTTGGCATCTGAGGATGCTTAAGTGCGAGGGAGTCACGTTAAAGATCCCTTTCAGGACAAAATTGCGGCACCCCGCAGTCTCTAAAAGGCGCGTAAAACCAATGACATGATTACTACAGTATATTTCTTTGTATTCTGTACTCTGCAAATGATAAAAGTGGAAAGGGGGCTTCAGTGACATTTTGACTGACAGCTCAATGACAGGTTTATGACAAACGGAAGTAAGCAGAATAGCATTAGTTATTGGGGCGGAAAAGTGAGGTCATATGCCCCAGGAAGGAAGGTAACAATACACACACGTGAAACCCGATAACAACCATTACCATGTGAGAAGCCCATATATTTAGGTTTGGAATAGGTGGACGGTGCACGCGTACTGCAAGAATCCCCACACCCCGTCGCAGCGTGTTTAAATGCAATCTCCTGGCGCGATGACAATAGTTTAATATGCTATGGATTTTCAATAGTTTATAAGTTGTTCGAACATGAATCAAGTATAAATTTCTACGTTGGTGTAAATAATCTTATTTACAACGCCGAGTAAATTAACGTAGAATATATTTTCTAGAATATAACCCGTGCTGGAGGTTAATGCCTTTTCACGCGGTCACACGTTCAATTACTTATCTCATCCAATGTTAGTTAATTTTAAAGATGTAATGTTAAATGGAGTTGCAATATGGTTATTGCGTTTCGCATAATAATTGCACGTCCCAAACATCGTTAATTTTGATAATTGTAACACTGGTGAACTTTAAGATGGTTGTGACCCCAATGCCATAACGAGTAACTTTTGATGAAGACGGGAAAACATGTTCAAGACATGGCCATCGATCACTCGGCTGGCGTCAGTCGATTGAGTAGCTGGAACATAGGACCTAGCTACTCAAACAAACTACTCACATAACCAAACTCGTAATTTGATACGTTTCCATTTACCTTTCACTAGACTTGTTTGGATAATAAACATTCATTCGTCTATTCATTCAGGAGTGTGGTGGTCAAGCTGCTACCACATTATCAAGGTGGCCTGCGTTCGATTCCTCGTTAATTCATGTGCGAGTTTCGTGGTGTAATGTCACATCCACTGGTTCGGGTTCCATGTCATGTGAGGTCTCGTCGCTTATGATCGCGAAGTTACAGTACACACGCGTTCATTCGCTCAGTAATTAATCGTTATTTAATTATTTAATTCATTCATTCATGCCTTGTAGCATAACCTACAACTAGCTAATTGTTGTGCTGCCCATTCCGTTCCCACGCGGTACTTCAATGTCACCACCCTTTGGAGACATTCCAAATGTCTCCATCGGTTGCCCATGTGCTACCTTCCTTGCTCGTTTATTCATCAAGTCTCTTCAACAGTACGTAGACAAGCTACATTTGCACTTGTACCAGGACTGTTTACACAGAATCGTGAAATGTTTCAAAAACTATTCAAATTTTCAACACTGTGTGTATTTTTAAGTGTGTATCAAAACGAATCTTATGCGTAGGTTGCTCTTCTGTTTGTCAACACGTTCAAGAGAACCCAATCAAATTACGCGATCGATATTATTATCGAATGAACCCATAATATGAATACAAATATACTCGGACAACGACACTTAACTTATACAACACAGAATAAATATTAAATATTTTAAGTTTATATCCTTCCGTATCCACGCCTTCATCAAAATAGGACCGTACAAAATGTTACACTCGACCGAGCAAGAATTGAAAACATTCTTGTTTGATTGAAGCTGAGTTCAGAGATGAGCTGGTGCTTTGTGACGATAACATGTGACGAGTTCAGTTCAGTTCCGCTGAGTCTGGCAGCCTAGTCTCTGCTAAACTCTTCTCACCAGTCCCGCGAGCGTTCAGGTCAGATGCGTAGATATGTTTGTTTCCCTTACAGTATGTACCCGTCAGCAGTGGGTACACAAAGTTTTTATTATTATTATTATTATTATTATTATTATTATTATTATTATTATTATCATTAATATTCATAAACCAAAGCTTTTGTGGCCTTTGCCAAAACTTGGTGGGTTAACTCAAGAACTTTGCTGTATCAAAGAGTAGCCTATTCAATAAATTCTTGACTATGTGACAACTGTCCAATATCGATTGCCTTCTGAATTTTTAGCCTACTTTCGATTTTTGCAAAAGATGAAAGTAGACTTATGAGATCTACACAGGGCCAAAAAACTGTGTGTATGTCTACCCCCACCCCCATCCCCTCCCCTATCAATTGAAACATGACGAAACCAAATTGAACGAAATTTGGTACAGAGATAGCACTAGCAAAGTCACCTTAGTAACATGTTTTATATTGCACACATCTTTACCAAAAGGCGACTACTCAAATGGTCAAAACTTAAAATTAAATTACAGCCAAACTAATCATCGGATCTTTACCAAATTTAATAAAAAAATATACCTTCATATGGGACGCGTGCAGTGCCCAAACTACAAGGTCATCAGTCGTACCATTTTTAGGGGGAATATTATTATTATTTGCCGTCAGATTCGTGAGACGTGTCACATTAATGTAATATCAATAGTATTTAATAAATAAATTAAATTATCATTATTATTCTTTCTGTCGTTACGGCCATTTACGGACCACGCTATTTCAACTGCCATTTTCCATGTATTTGCACCTGGGCCTTAACGTTCACCCAGTATTCCCGCATTCGTTTCCTATGCTGTTCTTTCCTCGCTCCAATCCATGTCTTGCCAGTTTTTAGTTTTGGCTTTTCTTGGACACGTTTCGACTTTAGTTGAACACGTTTCTGGATATCCTCCTGGATTATCCCCACTTCACGCAGGTCTTTTTCTAGGGTTGTATGGAACTGCGCCCAATCTTCACTAATGACCCTGGTCATCTGAATCAGCCTTCAAAAATTGGCTGTGGAACTGCGCCCATTGAGTGCGGTCAGGTAGCTTCCCTCCCTCCACCCCTCTACCGAATGATGTTGTGTCGAGTGGTGTGAATTTGAAATGACTCATTTCAAATCGGTTGTGTCTTGATTGCGAACAACTCAAAAACCGTCCAGATCGCGAACAACTAAATACACCCTGTCCAGATTGCGGACAAGAGATTAGTGTTGGCCTGGGATACATAAAACAGGTACAGTTTTCAAAAAACACTAATATTTAATTTTTGTTCTAGCAATATTAGCATTAACTGGTACATTGGGATGTTTTCGACAACCTAACCATATTTTAAAAATAGTTTTGTTATTGCAAATGTTTAATAATCTAGTTTGAGGTAATCTTACCATTTTGAAGATTATTATATTGTTTTATTGTATAACAAAACTAGAGGGGTAGTTATTTATGGTGAATTAGAGAGAGTTGTATTATTATTATTATTATTATTATTAGGCTTAGGCAGCAGCGCGCCGGCCCCTCACCGCTGGGTTCCGTGCTTCAAATCCTTGTCACTACATGTGAGATTTGTGCTGGGCAAAGCGGAGGCGAGACAGGTTTTTCTCCGGGTACTCTGGTTTTTCCTGTCATCTTTCATTCCAGCAACACTCTCCATTATCATTTCATTTCATTTAATCTGTCATTCATTAATCATTGTCCCAGAGGAGTGCGACAAGCTTCGGAAGCCGGCACAATGCCTATCCTCGCCGCTAGATGGGGGCTTCATTCATTCTAACCCTGACCCGGTCCAATGACTGGAAGACTGCTGTGGATTTTCATTATTATTATTATTCGCCTCTGTGGTGTAGTGGTTAGTGTGATTAGCTGCCACCCCCGGAGGCCCGTAGTACAGCTGCTTATCGGGACGGAGGACTACTTCATATTCCCAGCAGTGCAGAAGTTAGTGGTGGAAGACAGTCCGTCACTGCCCCTTAAACCGACCTTGGGCTAACAGCCGACTTGACTATGGGCGCAGTTCAATCGGCCTAATTAAAAGGATCTGGAAATACCACTGATTATGGGCGCAGTTCCATATCTCCCTTTTTCTACCTCGATGAACCAAACCTCCTTGGTTTTCTTATTAAAAAAAACTGAAGATCCTATTGCTATTATTATTATTATTATTACTATTATTATTATTATTATTATTATTATTATTATTATTGAAGAGCTAGGGATCTTGTTCATCAGCCCCGTGTAATTAAAAGTAATGCAGTTTGTGGCCTTGCAATACTGTAGGTCTAGAGTACAAAATAATGAGGAATGCTCTGAACATCGTCTCAAGAATAATAGGGATTCGAGCCCAGCTACTGTATATGACCGCACTTCGTGGTTGGAGCAATTACTTTAATCTTCTTCGAGGGTCTGACTAAGGAACCAGTGTCCACATTAAATGTATTGAATTGATTAATAGTTATTCTTTAGTTGCATGAAAGCGACGAATAAACTTTCCTTTTTCCTAATTACATGTTTACATTATTAGTAACACTGCTATGGTATTTATATCTATTTTCATTGGAGGTTTTGACTGCTGGCCAGAGACTGCAAGTTGGCACACTGTCACTGACACGTGAGGCATATGTCTCGTATTCTTTGAAGCCGCCCCGCCATTGCCAGAACATGCAGCCATAGACCTACCTCGGAGCAATTTATTAAGTGGTGTCCATTGTCCCAATATTATTCATTTCTACGAGGGAACGTCGCTGTAGCCAAATCGTGTGGCTAGATTAGCTGTACTGAGTAGCTGATGCTTAACTTGCCAGAGCAGACTAGCGGCTTCCGTGGTGTAGTTAGTAGTATGCTGAGCTTCTATGCCCAAGATTGCGGGTTCAAACCCTGCCAAAGTCGTCGGATTTTTTAAGAACATTAAAAATCCCTCAGTATGCCTTCATTTGGAGGGGAAGTAAAGCCGGCGGGCCCATGTAATAGATTTATGGCATGTAAAAGAACCTTCCACTAATTACACCTGTGTGAAGCTAAAATTTGTCAGTTAGATTTGATTAAGGCTCTATTAAGTTCTAACGTTCGCTGCCAGGTGCTGTTTGCTGTGGTATCTAGTAGCCAAGTTCACACCTAGGTGTCGTTGACGTTAGCATTTGGTAGCAAAAGTAGGAACTACTTGAAACTGATCGTCTGCAGTCTTTACCTGAATTACAGATAACACACACTAATACAGCCATCACAATTAACACCAGTTATCAGACAGATTCTATACACACCCAAAGTACACGGGGCTACATGACCGCATTGTCGCAGCCCCTAAACTGAGGAACCAACCACCAACCAACCAGAACAGACTAATTATGTACAAAACTCACTAAGCACAATTACATTAAATTCCTACAAATCTTCTGGGGGTTTGCCGTGCCTGTTGCGGGGTTTCGCCTAAGTGCACCAAGTCAGGGTCATCAGCAGGTTCTTGGTGACTGTGCCCGGACCACCACAGGGGTAACCTGACTTGGTGCACCTAGGCGAGACATGCTATAAACCTAGAAGAATCGCTACATTTGGATTACTTGGCCTGGAAAGCTAATATGTGAAATATATTAAAACTTATAAACACAGGTCACTAAAATGCTGTACGTAATTTACGTACAGGTGTATGATTGTTGACTGCACGGCAATAACGTAACCAATCAGAGAAGACTGGCAGCATCCCAAGTGTTCTACGCATGCGCTGAGTATAGACGAAGACTGTGTTGTTCGCCGTATGCCAAGCACTCTCCAGCTGAGCACTCTAACTCTTAGTTAGCAAACCCTACAAAGAGATTTGTTACGAAGCATACGTCATTCTCAAGTCGTGATCAGGGGATTGGTGCTCAGTTTAAAAAGGCGGGGAGTATACACTAACAAACTTTATTGAGAGCAGACAGTTTGCAAACATTCTGTAGACAAAATAAGCTTTGTACAGTGGAACGTGGCTAATTCGAACTTCTATAATTCGAAATCTTCTTTAATTTGAATTTTATATACAATCAATGCTAAAAAAAATCGTGGTTAATTCGAATTATATTTTGGATAATTCGAAGTTTTTAGTGTAAAAAGCCGATCGGAGGCCAAACAGTTGGGTCAGTTCCCGATTTTACTGTTCCGAGTGCAGCCCAAGCAACAAACCACATCACAGAACTTAGGCGTTTTTTTTAAGTAGAAATGACGTAAGTGATTCAGTTTTCCATTCCTTAAATTTGTTAGATTCTTTTGTGATGGCCGAGAGACTTCATTGCGGAAAACAGGTAAAAATCGCAAACATTTTTGAAAAACAGTAGATTTCTCTAAGACTTAACTTGATTTCTGTATTACTACTGTCGTTAAATAGTTGAATAGTACATTTTGGTTTTATGTTTCATTTCAAACTTTTGAGGTTATTCACGACACAGTCATTATAAAGTACCGTTTTATGTTAATCCGCTTTGTTGAACGAAAATCATTATGTAAACGTAATACAATATACTGTATTTTCTCTACCCTTTTCAAAGAACTTTCTTAATTCGAATTTTTGGATAATTCGAATTTTTTACTGGTCCCTTGAGGTTCGAATTATCCAAGTTCCACTGTAATACGTTGTTTTTTGGATTAAATATAATTATAAGGAGGGTTTGCTATCTCTAAAAGTCCAAGTAGGCTGAGCCGCGCCTGGCTGGTCAGAGTTGCCAGTCACAGCCTTCGAGGGTGGAGGAGTTATAGGGTATGTTTGGTTTTATGGCACTGCACTGGTGGCCTTCCTGTTCCACAGTTTCCCCAATCCGAAGTACTGATATCTGCAGCCGGCCTCTTAGTGTATGGGTAGCACATTTTTCTCTTTGGTAAGATGACCCGGGTTGGATACCCGGCCCTGCAAGTGATTTTAGAACCAACTTGGTGACTGAAACGGCTTCAACTCAGCCTCTTGAGGACAAATGAGTAGCTATCTGAACCGAAAGAAGGCGACTGTGGTCAAGAAAGCAAAGATTAGCGGCCGACTGCCGCCACATCTGATCCCCGTATGGCTGAACACCGGCCGTTTGGGCCTTCATAAGGCTGTAAAGCTGCAGGGATGTCTCTCTTCTTTTTTCTTTTTACCATGCGCATAGGCGGCGCTAGGATTTGGGATGCCCTAGGCAAAAATTATTTTTGAGATCCCTTCTTGAATAGATTTTAGTAGTGGTCTACTGTGGCAGGCTAGAAATGGAATCATTAGCGTTCGATAACTTAGATGTTATGCCCCCTTAATACAACAATTATCTTCATCATCATCATCTAAATGATCATCAGTTTCACCATATCACTAGGGGTCGATAACCTAGATGTTATGCCCCTTAATACAACAATTATCATGATGATCATCATCATCATCATCATCTAAATCTAAATGATCATCAGTTTCACCATATCACTAGGGGCCGATAACCTAGATGTTATGCCCCTTAATACAACAATTATCATGATGATCATCATCATCATCTAAATCTAAATGTTCATCAGTTTCACCATATCATTAGGGGTCGATAACCTAGATGTTATGCCCCCTTAATACAACAATTATCATCATCATCATCTAAATGATCATCAGTTTCACCATATCACTAGGGGTCGATAACCTAGATGTTATGCCCCTTAATACAACAATTATCATGATGATCATCATCATCATCATCATCTAAATCTAAATGATCATCAGTTTCACCATATCACTAGGGGCCGATAACCTAGATGTTATGCCCCTTAATACAACAATTATCATGATGATGATCATCATCATCTAAATCTAAATGATCATCAGTTTCACCATATCACTAGGGGCCGATAACCTAGATGTTATGCCCCTTAAAACAACAATTATCTTCATCACCATCAAAAAGCACTAACAAAAGCGTAACACTTGTAGAAGTGTAAAAAAAATCATTAATACGATTCGTTGCAAAGTTTAATTAAAAACCTTTGTAGCTTAACAATTAAAGACTCCGCGGGAAAAGGGGGTAAGTCACATTTCGTATTTTTTTCAGGAGAGCGAACTTAAACTTTCAACACTAGAAAGAAATACTTAAAATACCCAAATTGAGGGTAAGCAAAATAGTTTCTTTGCCAAATGTATTTCTTATAAAGGAAATACATGTCAAACAAATAACAACTAAAGCTAAATTATGAAAAGAGTGAGAGGATATGGAACGTTCTTTCCGTTTCCACTAAAAAGTAATTACCTCTGTATCTCGGTTACATTCCACTTTATTTGAAATTAATTTCAACTGATCTATAGTGACGATGACTGGCCACCAGAATGCACCATAAACTCATTTCTGAAAGAAATGGACTTACCTCGTTCTTTCCGTAGGGTAAATACTAAATACATAAGTGTTTAATATATATCCGTACATCGTTCCAGTTCTAATTCACTTCCAAATGTTTCATCGGTACTGTACCGAGTTGTGGGAATACACAGTACTGTAATTAATTTCAGAGTGGGGAATCTATGCTTTGTGTCCTGTGTCACAGCAACCAATCTATCTCTTTAAACGCAGCTCGCGCTGTTAAGTCTTACCATCACCCCACCTTCTTTTCTCGCCTTTTGAGGAAACGGCTCAGGTTACTCTACGGTCGGCCATCATCTCACCGCACTATCGATTGGTTTGCGAGTTATCGCAATGCCATGTCATTTCCGGAAGCTGTTGAGACCGAGTGCCATTACGAAGCAATACATCACGCCTTTGAGGAAGAAGTTGCCAGCATGTCTACTCTCGCCGACTCCACCCTTTGGCACGCATCACTTTCCACCTCGGTCAGATGGAAATGAATACTGATTTCTCGTTTCCTTGACTCTAAGAAGTATCCAGAATACAATAAAATGGACATGAATACTTTCTTCTCCCAGCTCCATGACTTAGAGAGTTTACCCGTGTTCTTCTATGCAGTCTATTAGGGAGCCTGCGCGAGAAATCTCGTATGTGCATAGACCACCCGTCCGGCTTTACTGCTATGCGGACTTCTTATTTATTTGTTAAAAAGCACTTTTATAAAAGAATGTCGATGTTTATGAAGTCAGAGTGAAATTCATCACTGTTGCGGGTAATTCTGTTTCTTTTGAATCCACAATCGGTTACTTGTGGGCGCTCCATGTGTATAGACCACCCGTCCGACTACTGAGTTATGCGGGCTGGACGCTACACAGTTCTGCCAGGTACTATCTTCAAACAAATTTGTTTAATACCACTTTTTAAACAAATAAATATATTTCCGTTGACTTTTCAAGAAATGCAAGATTTTTCCTGTACTACTGAGACAATTTGGAAGATTTCGGTACAAACTGCACCTTCTAACTCCCTCTGGTTTAAGAGCTGTTCTTATGTTTTAAGTACGGTAGCTGATTTATCAATGGCGTCGTTTGCGTCATTAAATACGTACAGTAAACGAATTGAAAAAAACTAACATATTTTGAAAAATCTGCTGAATTTTCTTTGACGTAATTAATTTGACACACCGTAAATTCCCATCTCAGCTGTTCTAGGAAACGTTTTCCGTTGATTCCCCACTTCTACTCCATGTATAGGCTATATCAGGATTGTTCCTGTTGCCTCCTTCCTATTCCTGGACTCAGGACAAATACACTCACTACTAAAGCCATCACAATGGCACAGGTTGTCTGACAGATATCACATACAGCCTAGTGCACAGGGCTACATGACTACGATGTCGCAAAGCCCATAAATAAATCAGCAACATATTTATTTTCTCAAAAGCAGCAACAAACCAATTTATGAACGGCAGATGAGCCCCACATACTTCTTGTATGGATATGTTGTTGTTGTTGTTGTTGTTTCATTTTTGAGGGGATTGGACATCGTGGCCATTTAGCCCCGCGTTCTTGGGTGTGTGTAGAATTTATCTGATAATAATAAGTTATTGTAGTGTCTGTAGTAGAGTGTGTGTATTTGTAATTCAGGTGAGGATTGGGATGGAGGCGGCCGTTGCCTTAAGTAAGGAACCATCCCGGCATTTGCCTGGAGTACACGTAGGAAACCACGGAAAATTACTTCCAGGATGGTTGTGGTGGGAATCTAACCCACCTTTTCTCAGTTTTGCCTCATGAGACTGACTGTACTCCGTTTCAGCTCTCATAATTGAATTAAATTTCTTGTCAGAGCCGGGAATCGAACTCGGTCATCCGGGGTGACAGCCAAGAATGCTAACCGCTACATCTCAAGGTGGACTCAATGAATATGAAACGTTCTCTTCTTTATTTCGTGAAAACGAGTGGTAATTCGCGCACTGCGACTGGAATGGGCAGTTGTAGCAAGTCCTAAGATCAAAGGAGCCTTATCCCCGGCTACCTCCACACGCTCTCCAGGCAAATGTCGAGATGGTCAAGTCACGGGGCACTAGTTCTAAATAATTACAATTACACACGCTGCTATGGTCGCCACACTAACGCAGCTTATCAGACACCCCCAAGTAGAAGGCACCGACGACCATGATGCGTCTAGTTCCTAAAAATGAATCAACAGCAAGTATCATAAAGTTACTGTTATTACCTTTCAATATACGAGTGCCGGCGGTCGAGGTGGGAATTACTCTTTGTTTACCTGTGTTTTATGCTGCTGCCTGCTTGGTTGACAGGTACAGTTGCGCGAGTAAGATATGGCTCAGCTCAAGAAGTCTGAGACATTGTTCTCCTCTCCGTGGTGACATGGGCTCCTATTAAGTTTAGGTGTGCTGTAGCGAAAGAAGTAGAAACAAGCCATTCTTTAGTTCTCCCATTATTAGCCTACTTTTCACATTTTGCAAAAATGAGGAAACAGTAGACTTATGAGATCGATCCGGGCAAATGTCTGTCTGTCGGTCCTTCTGTCTGTCTGGCTGTCTGTCTGTCTGGCTGTGTGTGTGTCTTTTCCCCCCCATCAACTCCTAAACGGCTGCAGAAATCGAATCCAAATTTGGTATGAGTAAAGATCTATACCTGAATATCTCAAGCCCATATTTGAAAATGATGTCAGTGCTACCAACTGCTGAAAAACCGCTGACTCTAAGCCTGCTGATGGGTCCAATTTTAAAACACATGTAACTTCTATACTAACAAATGGATTTCATCCAAAATTGACACAACAAGAGATCATAATATTTCAGATTATTTCTGATCAACACATGCATGACATTGTTGCCAACATGATTTTACGCGCGCTGATAGATCCAATGTCTAACTGCATGTAACGTCCATGCTATCCATTGGACTTCAACAAAATTTTGTATTCTGTACCTTAAGATATGGAACTAACAATATATTCAGTCACCAGGGCTGCCAACTGTAGTGCTCTATTAGGCTACATTATGCCAGGTATACAGTATTTCGAACTAATTAGAAATTTCGATATTACCAACTTAATTTCGTCATTATTCTAGATAGGTCTATATATAGATTGGCATGAATATTAAATTTTAAGAAAAGTAGGCTCTTAAGTTCGTCACGGAACTTCTTGTTTTTAATTTTGTCATCGACAATTTACAATATAGCTTTTGTCTAACACACGTAGCGCACGCAATGCTGCTTGACTTATATGCAAACTGTATTCCGTAATCTCCGTGTCCCCTGCTCGTCCTTTTAAGGCTCCAGCTGCTATTATCAACAAACGCCAGCACAGCCAAATTCAGCGGCACTCGTAAATTGAAAGGCTAATAGGCTACTACAGTGTCAGAGCAGCACACCATCAAAATACATGCGTTGCCGTGTGACTCACTGCCGAGAGATATATTCTATTGCTGCGCTTCTATTAAACAGGTGTCTCTTATTAACACTTAAACCTCTCTGTAGCGACGTACATGGCATTGAGACAAGTAACTTTATATAGGACACTTACAGTAGTGTCGCAAGTGTCCGGAAATACCTTAAAAGTGAACCACAACTGTTAAACATATGACGTCATCAGGTGACGGCTCAGCTCGAGCGGTCAGGCCCGTGCTCTTTTACGAACACCAAAGCAAACGTTGAATATCATATCACTCTGGCTCCGAGTCCGCGTGTGCGACTCGGGCGCGTGGGGCTCGAGGTTCAAATCCGGGGCCTATCCATCAGCTTTCTTTGTTCTCCCTCTTCTCCTTTTAAGTGGAAACAGATTGTTTGTTGACATTAAGACACGGAACCAAAGTGATGTGATATTCAACGTTTGCTTTGGTGTGCGTAAGAGAGTACGGGCCTGACCGCTCGAGCTGAACCGTCACCTGATGACGTCATATGTTTAACAGTTGTGTTTCACTTTTAAGGTATTTCCGTGCACTTGCGACCCTAAGTGTCCTGTATCAAATTACTTGTCTCAATGCCATCTATGTCGCTATAGAGAGTTTTAAACGTTAATAAGAGACACCCTGTATATACGTGGGCCGTTCCTTCTTGACCGGTACATATTACGTGCCCAGTGGTATCTGCACGCACAGTGAGCCTTCATACCTTTGTGAGCAATGCAAATAAAGTGCACAATATGTCCTCGGCAGAGCATGTGCATATTCAGTGGTCCCAGTGTTCTACTCGGGCTTTAAGAAGAATTCTCACGTGCTTACGACCGGCCACGAATGACCAGCCCATCTATACCAGCCGCTCAACCTTTTTGAGACTGTGAGCACCTCCCTCATGCCATACCAAGTGCCCGAGCACCATTAAATACACTATAATAATAATAATAATAATAACAATAATATAACACGTGTGGTCATCTCTTTCCTATTCTTTGTGTCTCTCCCTCAGAAGTGCTGAAATACCTAACGATTCACCGCTCACCAGGCATGCTGCAACTGATTGCATGACTCATACAGATAAGATACATTTACGTGTGGACAGTCGGGTAGATTCAGCAATTTCGTGCTACACATAAAATAGGAATGTCCAATTATTTTTAATTTAGATTAAAAAATAATATTTCACAAAATGATAACATTTCTGACTGTCAAAACTTGTAATGAAAACACTATATTTCCGGTTCCGGGGGAGCTGGTGCTCGCGAGAATGTTTTGGCTCGTGTGACGGGAGAACCAAATTTCATGTAAAGAGCATCTTGGTGCTCGCGAGCACCAGGCTGAGAACCTTGATAATGTTTGTGATTGAGGGTGGGATGTGCTGTTTTAAAAACACGCGCACTATGCTCTTGGCTGGTGGTCCACCCACACTACGGCGCCTGAGCACACGGCCGCCTTGTCAGTGATCGAAGCTAGAAACTTCGTCGGCGTCGGAGGGAGAGGGTCGTTAAATCAATGGTCTCCATAGCAAATTCCATCAAAACTTGATACAATACAATGCCATTGTTTCATGAAAGAAATCGATATAAAATAACAAACAATATTCTTCATCAAAACAAAGAACTAGGCTACTTTATAATGTTGGCAGCCAATTTGCAGAGTTGCCTTGGCAGACGAAATAATTTCCAGTCGGTCAACATTACAATTGGGTACAATCAAATTTCAAAGTACTACTGTTCAATTGCGGAAATTTCCCATACGGCACGTAAGTTTTAGCAACTTTCCATACAAGTAAATTAGCCATATTATCGCGCACAGAATTCGTCGTAGGTGAGAGAGCGAGAAAGAACACTACCGGTACTCTATACTCATAAACCACGCAGGACAAGCGTGAATAATGTAAACTTACCAAGTCGGCATCTAATTTATTCGTCTACATTCTTGCTCTTTCCCACAAACTCGTATGTCAAAATGTGAAAGAGATTGTTTGAGCTTCTTTGTTTATGGTATGGGACATCGTGATCATAGGCAAATGTGGTTGATGTTGGAGGGCTTACTGGTCATATTATGATAATGCAGTAGATCCTGTCATCGACGGAATCGAAAATGACTCATATATGTTTCCGTCAAACATACAGGTTGCATTCCGGTTAACGAAGGTAGGTCCATGCTAAAATAATTATACCATGAACATGCATATAATGGACATACTGAGAAAAAAATAAAATTGTGTACTGTACATACCTCATTCAGTGTTGTATCTTATTATACAATACGTTAAGGTGTATGTTTCACAAAACTCAAGATTCTAAACCAGAGGGAGTGAGGAGGTGTGGTTTTCTAGCAAAATCTTCCAAATCGTCTCAATAGTAGACTAGTCTACAGGAAAAATCTTGCATTTCTTGATAATTCAACGGAAATATTTATTTGTTTATAAAGTGCTTTTAAACAAATAAACAAGACAATGGCCCCTACAGAACTGTGTCGCGTACAGCCCACATAACACTAGAGCTGGGCGGGTAATCTACACATGAGGCGCACACAACCCATTATGCGAGAGTTCTCGCACGGGTCCGCTAGGTTACATAATTCTGCTACGAATTAATACAGTGCTGTATTATTTTACTCACGTGTTAAGATCAAACACAACTCTTCCTTTCGAAGCCATAATTACTACTATAAAAATATGTCAATTTAAGAGTGCTGAGTTGAAAGCTGATTGACAAGGACCGAGACAAATACAGGCAGTTCGTTAAAGCGAGCATTGGTAAAGGCTTGGCGAACAGGAAACAGGCAATTAGCCGTACACTTTGACGTGTAGAAGGAAGACCTATTTGCACATTTCTTGTCAGCTACAGAATCAACTGTTGCAGCAGACCAGGTAGACTTTCAAAAAGTGCCTGAAAAAATCCTAAATACTTCATTCCGGAACTTGAAAATTTTTCGTTAAAATGCATATTTTAATTTCCGTTGTCCGCGTAACACAGTTTCCGTTTAATGAAGGGAATTTATCATGTTTTTCACGGGACCGTCAAATATTTCCGTTTAAGACAAGTTTCCTTTTATCAAAGGGTTCATTGAAGGCAGGTATAACTGTATTTGAGGTGTACGCATATGCTAGTAATGCTACAGTTCCTTTGTACCATTACATTCAAGTTTGAACAGTCCTTACTTGGACTGATGTGGAGAATTGTTGGAATGTGCGGAAGCAAAGCTCCATTTCCATGCACGCCGTACGCGGCACATGGAGAGAAACCTTCAACGCGGCGATGTTTCCATTGACGAGGTGCGGAAGTTGACAGCGGAATATGCGGGAACTCTCTTTCTGTTTCTTCTTGTTTTCAGGTTTCATCCTTGCCAATCAAAGAATATATCGTATTCCACTAATGTGAAACTAAAAAGAAAACACAGTCTGTCTGAAAGACTGGACTTTATATATCATTTTAAATGCTACACATGCACCAAGCGGTACTATGACGTCACACACCTCAGTGCATTCTCAGTACATTTCGTGACGTTGCCGTAACGTAACGCCAGAGCTCACCAGTGAACTCAGTACACATGCACCAAGCGAGTGCATTCGCGGTACATTTCGTGACGTTGCCGTAACGTAACGCCAGAGCTCACCAGTGAACTCAGTACACATGCACCAAGCGAGTGCATTCGCGGTACATTTCGTGACGTTGCCGTAACGTAACGCCAGAGCTCACCAGTGAACTCAGTACACATGCACCAAGCGAGTGCATTCGCGGTACATTTCGTGACGTTGCCGTAACGTAACGCCAGAGCTCACCAGTGAACTCAGTACACATGCACCAAGCGAGTGCATTCGCGGTACATTTCGTGACGTTGCCGTAACGTATCGCCAGAGCTCACCAGTGAACTCAGTACACATGCACCAAGCGAGTGCATTCGCGGTACATTTCGTGACGTTGCCGTAACGTAACGCCAGAGCTCACCAGTGAACTCAGTACACATGCACCAAGCGAGTGCATTCGCGGTACATTTCGTGACGTTGCCGTAACGTAACGCCAGAGCTCACCAGTGAACTCAGTACACATGCACCAAGCGAGTGCATTCGCGGTACATTTCGTGACGTTGCCGTAACGTAACGCCAGAGCTCACCAGTGAACTCAGTACACATGCACCAAGCGAGTGCATTCGCGGTACATTTCGTGACGTTGCCGTAACGTAACGCCAGAGCTCACCAGTGAACTCAGTACACATGCACCAAGCGAGTGCATTCGCGGTACATTTCGTGACGTTGCCGTAACGTAACGCCAGAGCTCACCAGTGAACTCAGTACACATGCACCAAGCGAGTGCATTCGCGGTACATTTCGTGACGTTGCCGTAACGTATCGCCAGAGCTCACCAGTGAACTCAGTACACATGCACCAAGCGAGTGCATTCGCGGTACATTTCGTGACGTTGCCGTAACGTAACGCCAGAGCTCACCAGTGAACTCAGTACACATGCACCAAGCGAGTGCATTCGCGGTACATTTCGTGACGTTGCCGTAACGTAACGCCAGAGCTCACCAGTGAACTCAGTACACATGCACCAAGCGAGTGCATTCGCGGTACATTTCGTGACGTTGCCGTAACGTAACGCCAGAGCTCACCAGTGAACTCAGTACACATGCACCAAGCGAGTGCATTCGCGGTACATTTCGTGACGTTGCCGTAACGTAACGACCAAGTCGACTAAATCGTTTAAAATGAAAAAAAATATATTATCTGGGGTGTAGTGATATCACAGCCTTCTATAACCACCTTGAATAAGTCTGCAAAACCTGATCAAAGAGTACATAAATATCATACAGTCTTGGTATTCAATGTAGCCGTTATCGTCGCGGTAGATGTGGGCAAATTCACTGGTTTGCACTTCTCCGTTGCTTCCGCACGGTAATGGTGCGGGAGCTACCGACGACTTTTGATTGGTCCTTTACGCATTATGCTTATTGCAGGGCTCTTCCGATCGCGGAACCGCGTGCATGGAAATGAGGCTTAACAGATTGTGTGTGAGGGGTATCTGTTCTTCAGAGAATGTACACCAAATATAGTGATAAATAAGGTTAGGATGTTAAGGAAAAGTCATATTTTATTCCTGAACTCATTTTAACCGAAATCTGAAAAATAAGTTTGAATGAAGGGTCTCTGACCACGTTTAAAGCAATTTTATGTTGCCTATAAATGCATATTTCGGCCATTTTTGTTGTTTTGGTCATGTTTGGTCGTATTTCAGTAATATAAGGTCATATTTGGTTATAATTTCAGCATTTTTGTTTAAATTGAGGCGTCGTTAACAAGGTAACTTACGTGTTATCTGTGTCGAGTTTCAATCACAGGGTTTCCAAATAGTGTAGTAAATAAACCGAGCAAGAACTGCATCTCAAGGCTATAATACCGAATGAATGTTGAAAATTGTAATGTACTGTAGCTTTCTGTCAGTTTGTATGAATAAATGTGTCTGGTGTATTATCGCTGATCATGTTTTGGCACTTAAGACGTTTACTGTACGTTAGTGATACTCTACCAATCCCAAAAATTCATGTCATATTTCATAGTTCTTTAGGACATATTTTATAGTTTTTAGGTCATTTTTAGCTAGTTTTTAGGGCATATTTGCTTGCATATTCTGTACCCTAGTGATAAATATGGCTCCTGTTAAAGTGTAAATTTCAGTAGAAATAGCCTTTGTATCAAATTAGGATCTTATTTCCAGTGTACAGTATATGTGATCCGTTTTAGGATCTTATTTTAAGGTCAAATATGATAAATTTTAGGTTATTACTTTGGAAGTAAATGCGATTTTTTTCCGAATCTTGTTATTATAGTACATTGCTCATGCCCATGCTCAGAGCCGTATGCAAGAGTGAACGCTCCTATTTTGAGAGTAAATGTTGCTCATGTTACAGGACTGGTCGCAGCTCCTCTGCCGGTGATGGAGAGAAGGGCAATGCCGCTGGCCCCAGCTCTGCCCTGGACTCCAGCTCCGAGAGTGTTGATGGCGATCAGAAGCCCCCCTCTGGACTCGACCACCCCAGCGCGCAGGTCATGTTGGCGCAGGTGAGCTGATCATTTACTCTTAAGAAGTGTTTCTCAAGCTGAGATGAATCGCTAAAGTGACTACTTACTTTGAGAGACGCTGTGTTCTATTAGGGGCAGATGACCTTGATGTTCCACCCCTTTAATACAGTGATCATCACATTGTGGTTACATTAGAAGAGCTTAGACATCGTGGGCATTTAGTCCCGTATAATTGAGTGTATGTCTGTAGGCCTATGTACTGCTCGTAGTACAGTACAGCTGGAAAGGTTTTGTTCCAAAAATCGTGCTATGGTTGGCTTTTTGTAAATCGTTAGAAAAGCACAAAAAAAGCTTATCTCTAAATTTCGGAATAATTTGTAGTATCATGTTGTCGGAAAACTCAAACAAAATTTGAAAAGCGTTTTTCTCTGAATCTACGTATTTTAAAGATTTTTTTTTAAACGAAAAAAGTCACCTACAGTTTCTCATTGAGGTCATGTCATACGAGTAGTCCTACGTATTGAAATGCAGAAGCTAGGTGGCGCCAAAGTTTCCAAAAAAGTGTTGGTTTTTTTTTCACTTTTTGTCCTAGACATTTTTTTTTCTTCACAAAAGAGTGAATCAGAAATTTGTTCCTCTAAAAATTGTCTGCTGCATTTATTTAAACGTTTGTTTCCTCCGACTTACCGTTCCAAAGTTATAGCGCAGCAAATGCAACGCTGCGTAAGGCTACTATTGTTACTGCGGAGAGAGCGGTGGGCATAGTTTAGACCGGGACCGGTGTCGGACAATTTTCACACTTCGGCAGACTATAACTTTGGAACGGTAAGTCGGAGGGAAAATAATGCTTCAATAAATGTTGTAGACAATTTTGAGAGGAACAAATTTCTGGTTCGCTCTTTTGTGAACAAACCATTTTTTCTAGCACAAAAAGTGAAAAAACACTTTTTTTTGGAAACTTTGGCACCACCTACCTTCTGAATTTCAAAACGTATGACATGACCTGAATCAGACAAATTGTAGGCGACAATGTCCTCTACATTTTTTGTTTAAAAAACTTTCCTTTAAAATACGTCGATTCAGAGAAAAACGCTTTTCAATTTTTTTTTTTTTTTTTAGTTTTCCGACAAAATTATCGTGCAAATTATTCTGAAATGTAGAGTTAACCTGTTCTTGTGCTTTTCTAACGATTAACTAAAAGCCAACCATAGGACGGTTTTTGGAACAAAAGGGGTTTCCTCTGTGCAGCTGTACTGTAGTCTACTATCGGGTCCAAGCTCCATGAACCTGAGAGGAATGTGGATCGCGGACTATGAGGAGTGAGGGTGACGAGTGATGTGGGTTCCCGGTCCGTGCGTAGTAACAGAACCAAATACGGTATATTGGTCGGTGATGATTTTGAGAACCCGTGAAGGTCGCAACTTGTGGAGGCCACCTGCTGAACTGCTAAGGTAGTATAGGTTACCTAATTTAGAAGGGAAAGGACAGGAGCTCTAGCCTGCTCATAAGCAGCACACGGCTCTTTGTGTCAGAATTTTCTGACAATTTCGACCGTTTCCGTATACAAGAAATCCTTTGTGAAGACGTGATATAGTATTTATTAGTTCTCCGAGGGAAGGGGGTTTAGCAATATTGAGTGGAGAGTTCGTACGCGCAAACTTGAACAGCACACTGTTGGCCAGTACTTCACGACCATCACCGTTTAATACAGAATTGTAATGTTCCCCGAGTTAATTTAAGTCTCCAAAGTGATCCTACTCAATTATCTTCAAATTAATTCTAGATAACAAAAGTATATTCTGTTTCCATCCTGAATATTTGTGATAAAGGACTATCAAAATAAGGTTTAACGTTATTCCAAGGCATTAATAAGTACGGAGATCATATTAACTCTGTTTTTTTAAATCAAAATATGTTTATTTCGCCACTAGTATAATAGTTTATAAGTCGACAATTTTGTGATATAATTTCTTTGAAAGTGCTTTTGAGGATAAATCGTATTAAATCTTACAATATTTTGTGAATGTCTGTGTCTATTTGAATGGCACACCACCTGCAAGGTCATAAGAGTCGGCAGAAAGTAAAACTATTCTGCTTAGTAATTGTAAGCCACTAAAAGTACTTGTCTAATTCTTTAAATAATCACAATGCAGAATTTATCGAATTAAAAGGTAACATGATAGCGGCTAAAATAAGTATAATTCTGTTCAAAAGATAGAACAATAAGCTTCTATCGTTATCAATAATGTTGTAGGAAAACGATGTATGCTAGTTTATCAGCACCTATTTATTAGAATGCAAGAAGAATACGGATGTACCAGTTGAATCAGCTACCCCTAATAATATTGTTTTATGCAGCCCAACCAGCGTAGTTGTCAGGAAGGTCAATATTTCTTTGCTTGCATCCTGTATGTAACTAACACACTGCAAGCATATCCCGTAAACGATACTGAACACTATTGTCTTTCCCCCGTATTAGTCTGTTGTTACATCGAGGGAAAAATAATAGTGTTCAGTATACAACAGAGCAGACGGTGTTTGAAGGCATCTCAAGTGTCTAACATTGTACTGTACAATGGCCACAGGAATGCCAAATACCAACTAACACGGAAGATACGCATGGCACGTTGCCAACAATTGGAAGAGTCAAGAAGACTGTTGAGTGTCCATGAATCGCTCAAGTGTTGCACCTCAAGCCGCAACGCTGCACTAAATGCCATAACTGTTGGTAGAAAGTTTCCCCACACAACTGCTTCTTTACTTTGATTGCGAAGTTAAACTCACATGGATTGAGATCTGGAGAATACGGAGGGTGTTCCAAAAATGTTTGCACCTCCATGGAGTTGACTGTCATTAGAACGGTACCGTCAGCACTCAATCCCTGTCCATATGTTCCATCTAGTGGAGGTAATCAGAGGCACATCCAACGTGTGTCCAGTAGTTAGCTGTTAGGTAGGAAGAATTGACAATGTCAACATAATGAAGGGAAGGAGTTGCGAGCAAAACTGGCCTAATGATTCAACAGTGACTGTCGTGACATTAGTTTTGTTGTTTTATCCAGAGGTTTTGCGATGTTGTGCTCATTTTAGTCCCATATAATTGAGTATGAATCTGCCTGATGACCTGTGTCATTGTGATGGCCGTTCAAGTGTGTGTATTTGTTTGGAGTAGATGTAGGGAAACCACAAGAAGCCACTCGAACCCACCCACCGCCACCTTGGATGATCAAACGAATGAACTTCATCACAGCTCGCAAGAGGAAAATACAGTCGAACTTCCATGTGTCGAATCGTTAGAGGATGCGTAGTAAAAATGTTAAATTTGCGATATACTGGTCGCAAAATACAATGTGCTGCATCTAGATAAACTGATATGACGTTAAAACTCGACAATGTGCTGTCTGTAACTAAACTGCCGCGACGTTAAAAGGCGACAATGTGCTGTCTGTAAATAAACCGATGCTTCGTTTAAACGTGACAATGTGCTGCCATTAACTAAGCTGATGCAACGTTTAAACGTGACAATGTGCTGTCTGTAACTAAAGTGATGCGACGTTTAAACGCGACAATGTGCCGTCTGTAACTTAAGTGATGCGACGTTTAAACGCGACAATGTGCTGTCTGTAACTAAACTGATGCGTTGTTAAACTACGACAATGTACTCTGTAATGAAACTGGCGGTTAGAACATCAAGTGGAAACAATTGAAAAGAGTGCTGTGAACTCAACTATAGCCTAGACCAGGGGTGCCCAACCTTTTTTTAAACTAAGGGCCACATTGTAAATATTTGGGGGACCTTGCGGGCCAATGACACTCCGAGGAGTTTGAGGGGTATGTTTTTTTTATCATTTTAAATGATCTTGTCGACTTCGTCGTTACGCTGAGGTCTGGCGTTACGTTACGGTGACGGGACGAAATGTACCGAGAATGCACTGAAGTGTGTGACGTCATAGTACGATGTAGCAGCCGAGTACCAAGAAGGCAGTGGGAGAACAGAGTTTCAAGAAGGCAGTGCGAGAACAGAGTTTCAAGAAGGCAGTGCGAGAACAGAGTTTCAAGAAGGCAGTGCGAGAACAATCAAGTAGGCAGTGAGGAAACAAAATAGAATCTTGAAACTCTGTTCTCGCACTGCCTTCTTGGTACTCGGCAGCTAGCATTTAAAATGATATAAAGTCCTAACACTAAAAATAAATGTAAATATTTTTAATAAATCCCTTTAAAATAGATGTACCGAACGCTGATATTCAATATGAATGACAAAGAGTGAGTATTTATGTTCATTTGACACAATTAATAATCAATTTATGAAATAAAGTGATAATTTAGTTTAGTGCGACGACTGTTTCAAAATTTTGGCGACACGGCGCTGGCCAGACAAAATAGTCTCGTGAGCCGTAGGTTGGACAGTCCTCGCCTAGACTATGTAACTTCTCGTTTTGAAGTGATGCGAATACTTTATCAGCCAAATGGAGGATACTCCGCGCTGAACATAGGGAAATATAACCTACATTTCCGCCATGTGAAAGAAATAAAAGAGAAACTACGGTACTAAATACTGAAGGAGAGGGAAAAAACTAATAGATAGAGCAATAAAATAAGACTCAACAGTACTTACGAAAGCAGGTAGCCTATATTAAATACGGAGACTATCAGCATCTCCAGCGGTTTGGGTCGATATCAGATTCGATCGAGATCATAGTTCAGTAAAGAAGTTGCATACGGTTGACTCAACTACAGTAACCGGGGGAAAATTCGAATTAGAACCTTCGCATGAGACAAGTTGCACTGCATAAATACGTAAATGTTCGAGTTAAAGGGCAAGTTTAAGTGCATGGGATATAATTTAAGCTTCGAAATATCGTAAAATTCGGGTTAAAGAAATCCGACTTAAACAGAAATAAATATTGTTATTGTTTTTGCGTGCCTTTTAACTATTATGGCTTTTAGAGACACCGAAGTGCCAGATTTTTGACCCAAAGGGGATCTTTAACGTGTCAGTAAATCTATTTATACGGCTTCCTCATATTTGTGTACCCTCAAATGCCAGCTGACTGCGCCAGGATTCGATCCTGCAACCTTGGGTACAGTAGACGAGAACATTACCGTTAAAGAGAAAAATATATAATTAAATTATAAAAATTTTGTTTGAGACTACGAGTTGTCGAACATTCCAGGGATAGACGTTCGAAATATGGAGATTTGACTGTAATACGTAACGATTAAGTCCTCCAAAATGGTTGTACAGTTTTATTGCTATGAGTCCCGGAAACGGGTGTTATCCGATCCACTCGTAGTGTTGGGAACTCACTTGTTTACGAGTGCGAGGTGAGGTGGAGAACAAGGGGAAGGGGCTTCGTACGCTCGTTGCCATGGCAACCTGCGCACTATTCAGCAGAATATATCGGTCCGTTGCACACTGAGCAGGACGAGTCGACACTGTTCGGAAGTTATGGCGCAATGCTTTTGGGAAGGCAGATATCGCTGACGCTCAGCCAGACAACGTGGCGCCACTGATCTCGGCCGCTTCATTCAAGTAGGTTCCCATCAGTACATCTCCAAAATTCACCCAGTTGGTAAAGAAATAACGAGTGTCATGATTCTACTCGCTCTTAAACAATTCGGCAAATGTGTGTTTTTTAATCCTTTACTAGCAACCCGCCCTGGCTTCGTCCAGTATCTTCAACGGTTTAAGCTTAAAAGGCGCACGGAGAGCAGGTCCCAGACGTAATTCAGAAACGCCGAGATGAACAGCGAAACTCCAAACACATTATACTCTTCTCTCAAGTCTTAACTCGACATGACTCGACAGTTTGATGCTGGCCGAAGGTGAGATGGTAGGCTCGCTCGCTAGCTCGTAAACTTGCTCCGACGCTAGTAATTTAAATTTCCACTGAATGGAGATTGTTGGAAGATATGAAAACGTAGAAACACTTAAAGTGGGCGATTAATTAAAGATAGAGATATGCTGTCGCGGACTCTTTTGTAGTAATTTTCATGCTGAACAATTCATACCCTGATAGTATATAGCTATTTTTAACGGTTTACCCAGCGTAAGCTTAGAAGGCGCACGGACTGCAGGTTTTTCTTCGATTCGATCCACTAAAATCGTTACTGTTCTGCTTCATTTGGTCATAAATGAATGATTTTCTACAGAAATATTTTTCGAGAAATCCTTTACAGAATGGTGAAAACCGCATCAAAATCCATCCAGTGGTTCTCGAGATTCCCCGTTATATTCAAGATTCGGGGACTTTGTGGAAGGAAGCAAGACACGACTCGATACTATTGTGTAAATTTATCACTTGGATTCATTTGGATTTATTGGAGTTTCGAGATTAGGCCCTCGAACACAGTCAAGACATTTCAAACTTACCTTTACTTTGGTTACAACACCAGCTATGAACTCTGCGCTACTCGTTGCGTAGTGGCTAGCATTCTTGGCTGTCACCGTGGAGGCCCCGCTCTGCCAAGAAATTTAATTCAGGTCTGAGGGCTGGAACAGGGTATACACAGCTTCGGGAGGTAAAACTGAGAATAGGCGGATTCGATTCCTACCTCAGCCATCCTGAAGTGTTTCCCACTTCTACTCCAGGCAAATACTGGGATCATTACTAACTTACGGCAATGGCTGCCAATACTAGCCTCAATTAAAAATACACACTGATACCACAATAACAGATAGATATCGTAGGTCCCTAAACAGGTCTGGATTACCCATTAGGCCCGACTAGGCCCAGGCCTAGGGCCCCCAATTATCTGGGGCCCCCAAGCAATTTCTAATTTAGTTCAATTTTATTCCGAAGATTTAGAAAATTTGTATCCAGAACTGAGACAGTTTCAGCTTTATATTAAATTGCAATGTCCTTTAAAAACTGAGTCCACTCATTCTGAACTTTACCAATTTCTTATTCGAGAAAAGCTTGAGTCTGTTTTTCCGAACGTTGAAATTGCTTTTCACATTTTCCTGACCCTCATGATAACGAATTGTTCTGCGGAGCACACGTTTTCAAAATTGAAACGGATCAAAAGTGCGCAAGTATCATGTTACAAGAACGATTAGACATGCTAAGTTTAATGTATATCGAGTCAGATTTTCTGCGGGAAATTGATTTTGATGACATTATAGAAGATTTCATTGACCGAAAAAAAAAACAGAAGAAAAAATAATTTTTGGTTACATTTTACAGAAGTAAAAAATAGTATGATTTGTTAAATTGTTCATCAAATCATCTGAAATGTTTTCAAATAACGATGATCGTTTCAATTGAAATGTAGGCCTATGTATGATTTAATAAAAAGTGTATTATTCATCTTGGGAAAAAGAACTCTTGTATATACTTTATTAAATGTACACGTGCTAAAAAATAAAAATTATTTGAAAAATATAAAGGGGCCCCAAAATTCTGAGGGACTTGAGCCTCATTTTACCTTAATCCGGCAGTGTCCCTAAATGAATCAGCAAGTGCACAAACGTTCTGATATATCCCGTTATAGTGAAAAATTGGCATCCTCAATCAACATAATCTTCAGAGTCTGTGTTGACAGCTGTGCCTCAGCAGTGTGTGCTAATTGACGGGTCTTGATAATTAGTAAAATACGAGGAGTAGATGAACGTGGAAGACGTAATCTGAGACTGCCTTGCATAGCATAATGGGTTGTAATTGTCTTCCAAGGATATTCTGACAGCGAGGAAAGAAGGAAGCTCAAGTCGCTCTTCGCCAGCATTGGGTTAGGCACTTTCTAAAAGTAAATAAGTTACAGTCACCGTTACTTGCCAAAATAGTAACGAAGTTACCGTTACTTGGTGTGAAACATAATTGCGTTACAGTTACAATGGTCAAAGTAACGCATCGTTAATTTTCCGTTACTTTTGTTTAACAAGTAGCTTATTTTGAACCTATCTTTTGTCCGTATGTGTGTGTATCTCTGTCCCTAATAAAATCTAAACAGCTGAAACGATTTCAGTGGAACTACTGTAAGGACTTACTACCATCTTGTCCGACCTTGACAGTGCTGTTCACATTTTAATAAGTATCACGAATCCAACATGACGGCCACGCGAATTCTTTTACTCGCATTCAGTATTTCCGAAACTATTACCATCATCAACCTGAAATTGTGTATAGTCATAGAGAATACTGTACTAAGTTCACCTATATTACTGTACTTTCAAGAACCTGATAATTACATAACCAACATGGCGTCCATGCAAAGTTCAAATATTAAGATGGTTTTTTTCATACAATTTATTCATCCGAGTGCAATGAAACCTTGCACCATAAATCTTTATGCTACTGTACTGTCATCTAATTAAATTAATTTTTTTTGAAAAAAAATCAACATGTTGGCAGCGGGAACTTTTAAAAATATGTTTTAATAACTTGTGTCTTAATTAAGCGATCGAAAAGAAAGTTCCTATAATGAACCACCTTAATAATCTTCATAATTATAATGATACATAAATCCATGGCTTGCATACAAAATCAATAGGCCTACAACATGGCACCCAGAAATATTTCACCAGTTCTCAATATCTACCAATCGATTGCAGCAATGAAACTGAAATGTTGTATAGCGATAGAGGTCATTAAAATAAAATCTTCTATACAACGTTTGATAATCTGATGAGTACAAAACCAACATGGCGGCACGCGAAGTTTAAATATTTTAATGCGCTTTCTTCGCTACTTAACCATCCAACCGCAATAAAACTTATTAGCACGGCAAATCTTATACAAATCTTAATATACTGGTGAATAATTTAATTCAATTTTTAAAGGAAATGCAAGATGGCGGCTGTCCGAAATTTAATTTGTTTTGTTTATTTTTAATGCAGCCAATGGCTATTTATTGTACTCGTATTTTCACGACGGGTTAGGGAAGGGATTTTGGAAGGAAATCTGCCGTGGACCTATTGAAAGGAAAGGTCCCGACATTTGTCTGGTGTTGAAAACTATTTTCAGGACGGCCGAGATGGGATTAGATGACTCTTCCGATGCCAGCGAGGCATGAGTTAGCGCTTTCATTCTTTGAGCCCTATTCAAGCGATCGAATTGGAAGATGAACTACAATAAGAAACTTCATCTGCTGGTATATAATTCGATGGCCTGTATATAATACAATCGAAAAATTTCCCCAGGTCTCAGTATCTCCGAAACTACTACAGGAAAGTGAAATATGGCATGGTGATAACTTAGAGGCCTCACATAACTTTCATAAACCTGATAAACACAAAAATAACATGGTGGCCATGTGATATTCAAATATTTAAAATGTCTATCTTTCTTTCTTTCCTTCTTTCTTTCTTTCTTTCTTGAACGTAGGCCTATCGCATTTTAGCGATCGTTTCCTATAATAAACCACTACAATAATATTATTATTAATAATAATAACGTCATTGAGTTATGAACTTAACTTTCTTAAATTATAAACCATATATTTGGCTTTTCTTAAAATTAAAATTAACAGACGTGTCTCGTTACAGGAAGTTGCGTTCTTGCGGAAGGAATCATAATTACCTGATAGGCTACTGCAAAATATATTTTCTTTGTAGCACATAATTTTTATCATTTTAAATGATTATGTCGACTTTGCTGGGGTCTGGCGTTACGTTACGGTGACGGGACGAAATGTACCGAGAATGCACTGAGGTGTATAACGTCATAGTACTGCTCGAGCTTCCTCCTTTCCCCACGCGCTCCGGTGAGTGTGACGTCATCCAGCCAGCTACCTCCTTTGACCTTGGTTTGCACTTGCTTTTTTTTTCTAACGGACTTTGAGTTTACGCAGCATTTGTAGCATTTAAAATGATATAAAGTCTAGTCTTTCAGACTGACTATCAGTGTTTTTTCATTGTAGTGGAGGTGGTTGTGATTGTTGTAAGGGGCGAGGTCATGTGGGTATCGTAAACTATAGGTTATACACATATTATGCATTTCTGAAAAGAAACGCATTCTACTGATGTTCTATTGAAATGGTCTCTCGGTAAATTGTTAAACCAGTACCAAGAACTGGTACACAATACTTTAGTGATGTATTCATGTAATATAGTTAGTTATTGTTGTTTTAAAGGGCGGAACTACAAGGTCATCTGCTTCCAAGTAATGTGGATAAACCTCATGTGATGACGGTGTGTTGGTGTGACTTATACTACACACATCAAAAAAAGTTTTGCATCACCTCGGTTCCCAGATCTTCGGCATATAGACGTTGACTGTGTATATTGTATCCAAGATACAGTCCCTTTGACTGTTCATAGATGTCACTAAAACTGCTCAAAGATGTAAACAACCATGCATGAGCAGGGCCTATTAGACGGAGGGGGTACGACAGCCGATCAGTTCCAGTCATTCCACCAGGACGAAGGTACGCTGCTCATGTTGTCTGTAGTTCTACCATGCCTAGAAGGTCAATACCGCAGTTCGATCGCGTCCGCATTGTTACTTTGTGTCAAGAAGGGCTCTCAACAAGGGAAGTTTCCAGGCGTCTCAGAGTGAACCAAAGCGATGTTGTTCGGACATGGAGGAGGTACAGAGATACAGGAACTGTCGATGACAGGCCTCGCTCAGGCCGCCCAAGGGCTACTACTGTAGTGGATGACCGCTACTTACGGATTGCCGCTCGGAGGAACCCTGACAGCAATGCCACCATGTTGAATAATGCGTTTCGTTCAGCCACAGGACGTCGTGTTTCAACTCAAACTGTGCGCAATAGGCTGCATGATGCGCAACTTCACTCCCGACGTCCATGGCGAGGTCCAGATTTGCAACCCCGACACCATGCAGCGCGGTACAGATGGGCCCAACAACATGCTGAATGGACCCCACGGAATTGGCATCACGTTCTCTTCACCGATGAGTGTCGCATATGCCTTCAACCAGACAATCGTCGGAGACGTGTTTGGAGGCACCCTGGTCAGGCTGAACGTCTTAGACACACTGTCCAGCGAGTGCAGCAAGGTGGTGGTTCCCTGATGTTTTGGGGTGGCATTATGTGGGGCCGACGTACGCCACTGGTGGTCATGGAAGGCTCCGAAACGGCTTTACGATACCTGAATGACATCCTCCGACCCATAGTGCAACCATATCGGCAGAATATTGGAGAGGCATTTGTCTTCATGGACGACAATTCTCGACCTCATCGTGCACATCTTGTGAATGCGTTCCTTCAAGATAACGACATCGCTCGACTACAGTGGCCAGCATGTTCGCCAGACATGAACCCTATCGAACATGCCTGGGATATGTTGAAAAGGGCTGTTTATGGACGTCTTGACCCACCAACCACTCTGAGAGATTTACGCCGAATTGTCGTTGAGGAGTGGGACAATTTGGACCAACAGTGTCTTGATGAACTTGTGGATAGTATGCCACGGCGAATACAGGCATGCATCAATGCAAGAGGACGTGCTACTGGGTATTAGAGGTAGTGGTGTGTACTGCAATCTGGACCACAAATGCTGAAAGTCTAGCTGTATGATGGTACAACATGCAATATGTGGGTCTCATGAGCAATAAAACGAGCTGAAATGTTGTTTGTGTTGATCTCTATTCCCTTTGTATTTAACGGTTCCGGAACTCTTGGAACCGAGGTGATGCAAAACTTTTTTTGATGTGTGTAGTTTAATATAAGACAGAGCAACTAGACTCAGGATTTATATTTAGACTTTCTTTATCCATTTCCGGCCCCGTGGCATAAGGATACCGGTACCACGCTTGTCTCTTATTTTGAGGCTGGCTGCATAGCTCAGCGGTAACGTTCAAGCGTACTGTGCCGAAAGTTGCACAATCGAATCCTGGCGCAGTCGGTTGACATTTGAGGGTGCACAAATGTAAGGGAGCCGTGTCAGTAGATTTACTGGCACGTTAAAGATCCCCTTTGGGGCGAAATTCCGTCACGCTGGCGTCTCTAAAAGCGGCAGTTGTTAAAAGGGACGTAAAGCCAATATCATTAGTATTATATTACTTATTTTAAAATCTGATGTAAGGGCTGGAATGGGTTGTACTCAGCCTCGTGAAGACAATTAGGTAGCTTTTTGATGTTTATTTATTTATTTATTTATTATTTCATTCATTTACTGTATCTATTCATTTATTTTTCATTTATTTATGTATTTATTTATTTATTTATTTATCCTGACGCTTGCACTTAGTCTCTCTCAGCATGTTTCCTGGAAATGTACCAACATTACAATAGTAAGCTATATCACAAGGATTAGGTTCAATGAATGTTGAAATTCAGTCTTCAATTCATTTGTGACAGCATCACATTGATGTAGCAGGCCTACGTC
Organism: Meconema thalassinum; assembly: GCA_946902985.2. Classification (NCBI taxonomy): domain Eukaryota; kingdom Metazoa; phylum Arthropoda; class Insecta; order Orthoptera; family Tettigoniidae; genus Meconema; species Meconema thalassinum. Next base: position 627,847,538 of record OX336390.1, on the reverse strand, counting down.
TGTATATGTCATGTTGACATCATTATTATTATTATTATTAGACTATTATCCTTATTATTATTATTTATTTAAGCGAAAATTCCCCTACAGGAGGGCGATAAAACTTGACAAAATGATGTCATTTGGAGGTGTGTCTCCTCCCCTCCCCAAAATCTCTTCATTCGCGCGGAATGCTCCCTCTTCCCCTCATCCATCCAATTTTCTCCAGGTTGTCGTAATGATCTTGGTTCGAACTTAACATTCGCGATTTTCGTCTGGCACTCAGTTCGGTCACCGAAATTGTGTATACTGATTACTTGTTAGTCTCTCTGTACCTCTTTAAGCCAATCTGTCCCGCATTTACTCTGTGTTATCATACCAAGTAGTTTCTTTGGCAATCTGGAGGTGTCCATCCTGTGGATGTGAGTGTAAAATTTGGCTCTGCGTTTTCTAATTTCGTCTGTTATCGTATTGGTCTTTTGATAGAGTTCTGTACTAGGTCTCTTCATCCAAATGCCGTTTCTGTTGATTGCTCCGTAGTTCTTCCGTAGAATTTTTCGCTCCTGCTTTTCCAGTTCCCTAATCTTGGAATGACCATCGATTACTATTGTTTCAGCGGCATATGTTGCTTCTGGAAGAATAACTGTTTTATAATGTCGTTAATTTGGCGTAATTATTATTACTATTATTGTGTGTTTGTGTTGCAGGACCCGCTGCCACACCACCCCGTGGAGCTGTTTGGCGGAGGAGTGGGCAGCAGTGAGCTGAAGCCTAGTGTGGCCAGTCTTCAGGCGACAGTTATGTCGAACGCTACCTTGGCGGCGGCGGCTGCCTACCAGTCACAGTTGGGGCTAGCGCCGAGGGTGCCGCCCATGGAACAACCCACCGCCCCCGGTCTTGCTCATCACCACGGAGACTCAGCTCTGCTGCACGACTACCACTCCTTGTGACAGTGGGTCGCTGGCTACGGGTATAGCCAGTGATCTGCAACACATTCGAGCCACCCACTCACTACACACTGAGTGTCTCTAGTCTCGTTCAAATAAGAATTCAAATTAAAATCTACTAGGAAGTCTCAATTTCAAGATGAAGCTAACAGTGATTCTTCCACTCATACGTCACTCTTTCTACAGAACAGTTCAATTAAACATAGTGTTTCAATAAGAAACATCACGCCTACAGGTGGGTAAATACCCGGGAACTTTCCCATCGGGAATATTTCCGGGAATATTTGCACAAAAATTCCCGGCAGTCAAAACTGTCAAATTTTGTGGAAATAGGCTATAGGTATTATTCTATAAACCGAGATACTTGTATCTCGCGCCTCTTCCTTACACATCTCTAGTAGTTTGTAATAACATAGGCTAATGCACAGCTAAAGTAAAGAACATATTGACAACATTTAAAATTCCCAGTCTGGGACATTCCCGTGAACTAGCACTAATCATGGTGTAACCCCTGAGCTCATAATACATCTTCCTTTTTACGGATCACTAATAAAGGATTTGTGTTTCTCTGATTACTTTATCAGCTTATGTTGACAACGCATTTCGACATTCTTAACAATGAACAGTAGTCTAGACCGTATGTTTCTGAATACATACAATAAAACACGTTAATGGTGTTAATTGAAATTTAGGCTAACATACTCACTTACTCCCGTTTGCTCGTGAAATAATCACTATAAATGCCGCCTGTCAGTGATAAGGATTGCAATTCACATCTAGCACGTATTTTATGATGTCTGGCTCTGGACAGATCCCTTCTAGGCGATATTGTTTCGTTCAAAAACTGGTTACGCGCAGCATTAATATTCAAGTTCAATTCTACAGAGCATACCTGAGCCAATTTCTTTCGTGGGGCATAGTTTTAAAAAGAGACATGTTCTTTACCATCCAACAATTATTGTAAATGAAACGCTATTTTTAACTACAATCATTTTAAAATTTACGGTCGCACATCAATACACAAGCATTGCCTTAGTTTTTGGCCGCTCCTTCAGACAAATTGTTATAAAATACAATATAGCTTCGGTCTTTTATTATTGTATACTATATTAGGTTACAAGAACTGTTTAATCACAAATTAATGCCACAAATTAACAAATGCACAATCGTATTTCGTAACGCATAGTTTTACAGCATTCAGAAGTTCACTGCATGAAAATATGGAATAAGCAAAGTTCTCTGTTTTTGAGTGTATTTGTTTTTTATTTGCTCAACCGTTGGGGTAAAACGTAGTCTATAGCGGTAACTATAGTAATCGCACTCGGTACGGAATAATAAATGTTAATTTCTTGTACAAGTGCATTTTGTATAATGTACTGTATTTTACTGTATACAATAAATTGATAAAGCATAAAAACGTTTTGCAGCACACGTGTTGATGTGTTAGAGTAGTAGTAATTCTTGGATACAACATTGCTGGCACCGCTTAATTCATAGGATTATAATAAAACTGAATGGTAACAGTTTTACTATACTTGTCAAAAATTAGATTTTGCGTAATTTGTATTTGTCTCGAGAAAGAACTTGACGACTATTTTCTAGTTCAATATTTTACAGAGCTCTCCTTTATTTTATACGGTAAATTATTAGCTTCTTTGCTAAAAAGATAAAGTCCTTTTTCTATGAATGTTGATAGTTTGAATAGTGCGTTTCTGAAATTTTCAGTTTAGTTCAGCTTCTTTTCGAGAAAGCCACTGTATATTAGCCATGTTAAGTGGAAGGATTGAGAAACATTTATCTATATGCACGTACTATACTTACTCGTATTTAAGAATTAAAAAAAAAGGAAATTCCAGTAATTTAAGCTATGACGATATCAAAGCTCTAATTGAAGTTAAAAAACCATCCATACAATGCGAGAGTGCACATAATAATATGACTTCAGTCACAAAGCACATTGTATATTGAGAAAACTTTCTATTCGTGGTAATAAAACAAATATCGTCGCTGCGATGACGTGTACGACATTGTATTTCCTTTCCATTATTTTATTCTTGTCCGATCACATTTCCCATACAAACAGAGTTAAGTTGGATTCATTTGCCTATGTGCCTTCACAAAGGAAAATGAACCTTAAATACATTGTACTGTACGCCGGTATTTCTACACACTACTTGGGACTGGTAACCAAACATCAGGAAACGTATGGAAACAAAAACCACAGGTATTGCAGTCGGAATGTCAATATTTACTTGTAAATCTCACAGGGTTTTGAAATGTAACAGAATTAACAGATACTTAAATTCAGTTGGCAGCACTGCAAGGAGTTTTACCACGAAAATGAATTGCACCCTGGGTCACCGTATTTTCAAAGCCCCTATGGTACTAACGCGTGCGTACTTGATTTGCAGTCTAAAAGCTTTGCATAGGCTACTGAAGACGTGGAAGAGGTGAATCATAATTCTGTCAGAGTGCCAGCTGACCATCAAATAGAATAATAGACTATAATACGTGCGTAAACTTATCAAACGCGCGCCTGAACACGTGGCTCCAGAGAACTTCTGGGAGGAATGCCAAATCCTTCCAGGATTCACAAGAACATCACTGTTAAATTTACTAATAATAGAATTAGAATGTGTCTCCCCCTTCATCACAGGGGAAATTAGGCGCGCCACTCCATCTTTTGTGATATTTACCGCAGCGTGGAAAAATCGTCTTCACGGATTAACTTGTCTCCTGTGTATTGTCTTCGACTCGAGTATTGTGATAGTGTTTGGAGTTTAACATAGCGTGAATAGGCAGAGATCTGGGCTCGTAAAACTAAATTGTGGATCAAATACGAAAGCGTTGTTGACAAAAGTGGTCTATTCAGGGCAGTTAAAATTAGATGACCAAGATGAATGCAGAAAATGTGTGGAAATATTGTGACAAAGAGTTTTCAGACGGGGATTTCTAAATAAAATCAATACTGTGTGAGAAGCTTCATCCTGAAATTGTTAATTCACATATAATAGGCCTTACAGTACTCTAATTAGTTATTATGTGAAAAATATGAGACTTGGAGGCCGTAATAAAATCAAAATCAGTTGTTAATATGTGAAAATGTACGCTTGGAATTGGTTTTTGTTTTCTTGAGATGAGCCTTTAAAAACCGGTTATATTTCCTACTCCATTTGATACAGGCTTGCAGAGTAGTCCATGAACACCATACCAGAATAAGCTGCTATTCATACGCAAGGACTAGTCTTCTAGCTGAATCTTCTGCTTTCAGAGCTATTCGGTCCGTTGGAGTACGTCCTGTGCACACGTCTCAGACGATACTATCATTCCAGGCTCAGAATAAAATTCCGCTTTTAATAGCAGTGCATTCATTAAGAACAAATGTGGAAAGAATTCACAACTGTATTCCTTCTTCTTCATGAAAGAGTGTAAAATGAAATAAAAGAGGCTCAAATGTTCTTGTTTTTGACTTGAAGTGTGGAATGTGAGTGTGGTTGGACCTAGGCCAGTGGCTTCAAAGACATGATTCCAATCGCAAATATGAACTAAAAGTGTTTTCGTGTGATAATCGCTTGTACGTTTCTCAAAGCAATAGCCTTGTTGTGTGCTTCTACAGTCAGCGGGGGTGGGATAACTGCTGCTCAACTATTCAGTGCTTTCGATGTGGTTGTGCCTGTCACTGTATGGTGTGGTTTCATACTCAAACATCATTATTCTGTGTGGAATATTATAGTTTGTATCGTATAATTGTTTGAAGGAGCATATTAAAATTCATCCCACTCCCCTCCCAACGCTTTACTTTTTAGTCGGAACGTTTGCATCTCCCGCGAGTTTCAAAGTCGCCGTAACATATTTTGTGGTGCAGGGGAGACAAGTCACTTTATTGTTACAAATTATTTGAGAATCAACATAATTTTGATAAATATTCGGGACTTAAGAGTAAGTTATATTTTTAATTTCCAGGCATGCATTAAAAGGTCTCTTTAGACTCATTTTAGAAAACTGAGGCGAAGGATTGCTACTTTCTTGAGGTAATTTGTTCCATACTAAACTGGATGAAATCTTAGATTGTTAAAATAAAACTTATCTATTTACTCACTAGCATTGTAAAGTCCTTTGCCAATGATTTAAACTGAAATTATTTAGAGATACCTAATGAAACCACATCATACCAGCGAAGGGTTTATAGCCTATCGTTTGTTTATTAAATATGTGTGTCCTTTTGAAATAATTCACAATGAAAGTAGTACAAAAGTGTTCGCCCTGCTAAGCAAGACTCAAGCTGAGAAAATTAACTTTGGTTGTTCTTATTTTTTTTTGTATTCAAAGAACAAACATTACTTGTACCCTTTGAAAACAATACACCCAAAACGTTGTTGGAACAAATGAGATAGATTTGTTAAAACCGAAACTCTAACATGTTACAATAATTAGGAAATTTAACTCTTACCTCTTCCTTCTTGTGGACAACCACTGTAAAACTTCCAAATGAGGAAAACTGTACCTGCACATTACAATCTTACATCGTAGATTTTGTTCAATATATTCTTCAAATAATATTACAGGCATTAAGAAGTGAAATCCTTCTTAATCTTAACTCACGGTCAAATGAAATCGGTACAGTATGTGTAGGAATGGTCCTATGCTGCTCTAAAGAACACGGTAATTACACGATTTAAATCAAGAACGTGACATCTGCCTGCCAGATGCGGCATTCTTATATAATATCATAAAGCGTCTTTTTAAATAGTTAATAACCAATTTCATGTGCAGATAGGACGATGGCCATTTTTGTTGCAGATACGACTTTTTGGGTGCAACAGTATAGTTCGATATACTGTATAGCTTGCTTAGTAGGGTAGAAGAATCATGCTAATTTCATCCATAAGTTATCGTTGGTTACGGTGAGTGTTCATTACACGAATCCATTTAGTTTTGACAATTCATCATTGTATGTGAAACTTGCACAAATGATGACGCTCATCGCAACCAATGCTGCCACAAATGAAGCTTTCACTAGGTTCTGAATTATGCACGTTATGGTATAAAACAGCACTGAAATAAATCTGTTCGCTATATGACATAATATGTTTCCATGTTAAGTAGCCTACTTAATGAAAGAAATAGATGTTCATGTTCATGGGAAGACTCCATCTCTGTCCTGCCCCTGTGTGACTGCAACCCTTTCTGCCTTCAAAGCACACTAGTGCAACGAACTAAGTAAGAACACTCACTTGATTAGTGGAATAAGAATAGTCTTCGGCACTGTCGTATACGTACTTAAAAAAGAGCAGTGACTTTATTTTCTCAGTTTTGGTTTTCCCCTTATATATATACGATCCTGTGTGTAAATAAATGTGTTTATCAATGTACATATAAATTATGAACGCGTAGTATATTTTGTCTTGTGTATGGTTGGTTGCCAGTAAATGAATATTACTCTTTTTTCAAATGTCTAACCACAAACAACGATATTCACGTTGTAGGCGTATCGCCTGTTTTTTTGTCTCTAGCTATATCTAGGCAGTGCCGCCAACTTACACTTGCTGAAAATCACTATGTAGTAGTAAAAAATTGCTATATGTCACTGAATTTTCTTCAATAAGTTACTAATTCTCTATTTAAACAGTACAAAATTCATAATATTTTATCGCCAAAATGTATGTAAATTTTGCTAGATGTAGCGATTTGTCGCTCAAGTTGGCAGCACTGTCGATATGACTCTTCTACACTGCTTTGCTTGTTACTGAGCCTAATCTCAGTCTGGACAGACATGACGGACGATGACGCATGAGTATTGAGGACACAAAGAAGGCCTCTTTTAGAATAAACTCAATTTGTTTTGCTATGTGGATCGGTACATTAGCTGTAATGACAATTAACGCCACGCATTGGAACTTTTAAAAGGCGTGTCATGTCCCTTAATAATGGGTCTATTAACAAACTCTTTAACGAAGAAAAAGTGTACCAGATGCCATCTCGTAATTCCGACTAAACCACGCAGGCTTCCCAGAATAACTGCAGTATTTCTCGGACCCGTGTAAAATTACTTAAGATAAGACATCACTCATTAAAATATCCGTCAATTAATGAAGTTTATTTTTTGTTCCGTCTCCCCACCCCAGTACGCTCATTAACATCCATTGCCTCATCTCCAGTTTACGCATGCGCGTCACAGCGACCAGCAAGACGTCTTGACGTGCTACTTCGTTGATTTGACATTGACATGGAAATAACCGTATAAAGTAGACATGTTTTTTGTTTTTACAGTAAACATATAAAACAATTAATGAAAATTCTCATGAAATGCCTAAATATTACAGAATAGATAACCTGTCAAAATCCCGGATACCATGGAAATGAATGAAACTTGCCCAATCAGTTATTCCGTATGCTCACGCGTTATCCGTAATCGACAGGCTTAAAGAGTGACCAAAACGTGCACATACTGAACTTCCAATCATTCCTAAACAGTTTTCCCCAAATCCTCCCTACCCCGAAGATGTTCTATATGAGACACTTAAAAGCATACAGAAGTTTCGGGAAAGGCGGAAGGGAGTTGAACCCAAGCCCTGTAAGTACGGTCTTTTCTTGCATTACCAGCTTGCACAGTAACACACAATTATTATCAGCGTTTACCCATCTCCATAGCTAACTGGTTATGTTTTTTTTCCCGAAGGGCCTTGGGTTGTATTCCTGACTGGGACGTGGGATTCATATTATTTTTTTCATTTGAGAGTGTTTTGCCTTTCAGCGTCCAGTCTAGTCTGCAAACCTCTGTTAGCGAGCAAGTTGTCTCCTATTAAGAGTTAGCACTGCAGTCTCCCCCACTTCGACATCTCTTACTTTGAAATCATTCAACACTGAATCTAACCATCGCCTCCTAGGTCTACCCTTGCTTTTCTTACCCTCTACAGCCAAACTCAATAACCTCTTAGGTAATCTCTCCTCCCCCACTCTCGTCACATGACCCCATCATCTGAGTCGGCTCATACGAACAGCACTATCTAGCGTAATCATATATAACTTAGACTTTATCTCTTCATTACGAGTACCTTCCTGCCATTGCTCACATCTATTTGTCTCAGCAATCATTCTTGTTATCCTCATATTGATTACCGCTAGCTTATCCTGAATCTAAGCAGCCCTCCCTTCCATACAGCTAGGTTAGATGTACGGAGAGATTCGTCGCTACACTAACTTCTTTCTTGCAGAATACACCCGCAACTGGGTGTTTTTGAACCCTCCGTCATTTGTACTTTATCACTATGAGAAGGTTGCAGTAGTCAATAGCGAAAGGCCTGTACCTGGAGGCCACATGCCATTATTATTTAGGCCTGTCTCCTCAATCTTGATGGAGAATGCTGATCATCCTATGATTGTATTAGTTGATGTTTATTTTCTAAAAGAAACGTATCATGTCCAGTATTCTGAGCTCCAGTGGCATAGCCATGGGGGTGATACTGGGGGTTAGACTCCCACCACCCTTTGGAATTTTTACAAAAAAAAGAAACCAGGAACTGATAATAAAAAATAAGCTAAAACATTTTTTAAATTAATTATATGATACTTTCTGATGTACTGTTGTCGCCTTTCGGCCCGGTCCCCCAATTGAGGCTCCACACGTCTTCATGGCAACGTATAACTCAGTCCTCCCAGGGTTGCCAATCTAGCTTCTTCCCTGCTAAACAGCCTAGTGACAAATAATTTTAAATCTTACCTAGCAGGACATTAATCTTTTGTTTCTTTCTTTAGCGAAAGGGATATTGTTAAAAAAAATCTAGTTTTTTATTAAAAATAAATCGTTTCAATAAATATCTGGAAAATTCTAATTTGGGTGATTAATTGTGTTGTTTTTAAGGAGTGGAACAGCGAGTTCATCTGTCCGTACTAATTCGGAGATCGTTGTAAACTTGTTGAATGTGAGATAGTCGAGTTCCTTCATGTTATATATCTCAGGCAATTCCCCGAATTACGGTTATGCGGCAGTTATTCCTATAACCCCTCACATTAGTCAATCTTGGCTACGCTACTGCTGGGCTCCCATACCTTCAATGAGCAATTCAAATAACAAATAATGGTCCACACGTTTTCTTACTAGTTAATTGTTCATTTTCCGTGAGATTAAACAAATCTTTCACATGGGGAAATCTATGATTCATACTTTGTTTTCTATCAAGTAATATTTCTCAAATACAGCATCTACCAGTTAAGGAGATTGTTTCAAGCCTTCATATCTTGCCAGTTGTGGAGCTTATTCAACACTTTTGTGCATATAATTGTTACAATATGTAACAAAACTGTTGATTGCCAGAATCTACGTTCATAGTTCGTCCAAAACTTCTCATAATTATTACGTTTAATATTGATGTTAGATCATAATAAACTACCGTATATGATAAGTCAAGTTCCTATAATAATTACGTAATAATAAATGTAAAGCTTATTTTCTCAGGACAAGGGAAAGCAGTTTTAAGGCTGGTAGAATCAAACGCCTGTTGTAGCTCTGTCATGGCGAGTAATTTCCAAATATTATCGTGTGTTATTGGTTATGCACAATAGTGAAACTGTACGAAATAAGCACATGCGTAAAGTAATAATTATTCTGTATGACGCACAAGGGTATCCAAATATTTCACATGCAATGTTGATTGTTATTATTAAGTGAAAAGTAATAAAGGTGTGTATGTGATGACAAATTTGTATTTTATGTTGATTATTGATCCCTAGTGACATACAATTGTTGCCTCCCTGTCCTGAGCTCATCGTATCATGTCTACATCCAGTAGGTATAGTTCCCTCACTTTCCTGGTTAACGAGTAGCAGCTCAAAGGTACCAACAATAACCATTGTTCGCTACTGACCAATAGCTGATGGTTGTTGACCAATAGAATGCTTCCTCTATCACTCCAGGTGGACTACAAAGTCCCGTCCTGGCGGTTAGCTCGTGTCTCCGGCAGGTATCAGGTGTTCAGTGTTGCACATCTGCACGTAGTTCTGTCCAGTCTCACTGCTTGCTCTCAGTGGCTACGGTGGAGAGTTGACAACGCTGTGCCTCGCGCTGGGAAAGCCTTGGCTTCAGGCAGCCATGGAATATCCGCCCAGCTAGATTTCAAAGGCGAGCCGCACGTTAACGAGGAAAGTGCAAGAAGAATACCGCACCTTGCATCCGAGGCAATCTGTTTAACATGTTCCCTTGGTCCACCCCTTCAGTTCTTGTCCTCGACTCTTCTTTCCATAACTAAGTTTGATATTTTCCTTGTGGCCTTGGTATATGTCCTACCAACCTATCTCTTCTCTTCATTAACAGTGGCCAGAAATACAGTGCGCCCAGGAATGTTGTCCGCAGTGCCTACAAGCCGCTGTGAGAGATAGCGTCACCAGTTACGTTGGCAGCACGTCTGTCGCTTGTATCATAGCAAACAAACAGTAAACTTTAAACTCTCCACAGCCATTCATAACTGATGCTAGAAGTGCTGATGACACACATGATGGCTTATTGCAATACGCACTGACGATTTCGACAGCCCATTGCCCACACATGTGGCCTTCACCCTATCAAGGACACTGTGCTGCCAACTAAACTGATGACGCAACCACTCGCAGATGCACGAGAACATTCCCGGGCGCCCTGTATCTCTCCGCTCACACACGTCGTAACACCTTTTTACAGTATTTGTTACTCTATCTACCCATCCTTATTATGGGGTTTGAAGCCATTTTTAGTGTTGCCTTAGTAAACGAAAGTTTGGTGCTTTTCAGTCGGTCAACACGATTGTACCCAAATGAGATGGGTTATTCCCTGATCCAGAAAAACAAATACATGATATTAATAAATACACTTGGATGACCAGTTTCGAGCGTCAAGCAATCATCCTCAGATCCATTACACTGGCTCTAAAATTTATGTCTGACGAGTTGAATTACCTCAACTAATACTGCAATTAAATTGTACATATTGTAAATATTTTCACCCATACTTTCAGACATAAATTTTAGTTCTTGTTTGAGTCTTCAGTCTTTCGACTGGTTTGATGCAGCCTCCATGCTTCCCTGTCCTGAGCTAATCGTTTCATCTCTATATAGCTACCACACCCAACATCCGAGGCAATCTAACCTTGGTCTACCCCTACAGTTCTTATCCTCGACCCTTCCTTCTATAACTAAGTTTGCTATTCCTGGGTGTCTTAGAGCCTAAGTGTAATGGATCTGATGATGATCGCTAATATTTATCCTCCTGTAACACCACATTTCAAATGCTTCTTTTCTCCTCTTTTTTGCAATGCTGACAGTCCACGTTTTTCGACTGGCTGCATGGCTCAGCGGTAACGTTCTCGCTTGCTGTGCCCAAGGTTGCAGGATCGAATAATGACCACAGTTGGCATTTGAGGGTGCGCAAATGCGAGATAGCCGTGTCAGGAGATTTACTGACACGTTAAAGATCCCCTTCGGGGCAAAATTCCGGCACCCTGGCGTCTCTAAAAGCTGCAGTAGTTAAAAGGGACCTAAAACCAATAACATTGTTATTATTATGTTAGATCAAGTTTTACTTCCAAAGAGCACCACGCAGACAGAGGCTTTCAAAAATGACTTTATAATACCTAAATCTATATTTGATGCAAACATGTTTTTCCTATGAAAATTATTATTATTATGTTTCTTGGTCCTAGTTCGTGAATCATGTGGACAACGACTGAGTAACCTAGTGAGTGATCCTAACAGTCGGGATACCAGTTACTATGGAATAGGAGTGGTGGCCCTCATTGTACTCAGGTAGCTAAAACTACCCAACTCACCGGTTTGCTCGCTGAGGTGGCATTCATGGGGCCCTGCGTAAGAAAGTCTAGCAACCTGCTTCACTTTTACTTTCTGGAAACCTCGGACTTATTGTAAGGGAGGTTTCTCTATTACAGAGAGTGTTGAGGTGACGCAAGCATACCTTAGCATTCCTGTGTGTACGTCCATGAATCAGATTTTCCTTCCGTCCTCGCGTAACGAAAAGTGAGACAGAAGGGAATGATCGACTGTCGAGTGTTGCAAAACGGTGCAGGTTTGATTTCCCCTCCAGCCATCCTAGAGGTGATTTCCCGTGGTTGACCAATTCTACTCCAGGCAAATGTCGTGATGATTCCTAACTGAGGGCACGGCTGCCTCAATCCCAATCCCAGCATCAATTACAACCATAGACGTCACATAAACACAAGTTATCAGGCAGATTCTACGCACACCCAAGGACACGGGGCTAAATGGCTACAATGTCTCAAGTGCCCAAATTAAACAACGACATGAAATAAAAGTGAAAAAGGAAACATGAAACAAAAGAAAGGAAAAAGAAATAGTCTCGAAGAATGAGGATTGAGAGACGTAAAAGGAAGTCCAGCCATGAAAGGCAGATAGGGTTTCGGGAGAAGAGAGGGTCTATCCTCAAGTCGAGGGAAAAGGTGGACCCATCCCTCATGGTTTCGCCATGTGTGGTGGGCTACAGACACACTGCTCCTTTAGGGCGCATAATAAAAGGTAAAGAATACCGTGGAGGAAGAGGAGGAGAAGTCTGACCACTAGAAGAAAAAGAGTATCAGGAAAGAAAACAGTTGTTTGTTGTTGTTTCATTCACATATACTTGTGTGTGTGAATCTAATATGTAGCTGATCACCTGTTTTATTGTGGTGTCTGTAGTAGTGTTTATATTCGTAATTCTGGTAAGCATTGGGAAGGAGGGGACTGTGGTCTTGAGTTAAGAACCAGGCATATGCCTGCAATAGAAGTGGGATACCATTTCCAGGATGGTTGAGCCCACCTCTTCTCAGTTTTGCCTCACGAGGCTGCGTGTTCCAACCCACAGACCAGAATTAAATTTCTTGTCAGAGCCGGGAATCGAACCCAGACCTACTGGGTGATAACCAAGAGTGCTAGTCATTTATGTATTTATTTATTTATTCATGGTCGACAGTGGGGCTCAGTGTGTGCCCCAATAACAGTGCACATACACAGTAAAGTACAGTTTCAGGTATTTCTACAGTAGCCTATTAAGTAGTAGCCTGATATCTAAGTGCAATTCTTATCGCTAGGAAGTTCACACAGATGTCTAAATGCTTCGTAGTAAAACGCTAAATATAATACAAATTCTAAATTTGATCAAATGTAAAAAAAACGCATGTTTCGAAATTAATTATTATATAGATACTAAAAATATCTAAGCGTAGTCTACCTTTTATAACAAAGGAACATAATATATACTGTACATTGTTGGTTCTGTTTTGTGTGATAGTAGATCATTTATTTCAAATATGAATTCAGCGACTGGATTATAATGTCCAACAAAAAGTTCCGAGAAGAACTATACAGCCTATTTTCATGTATCCTACTTATGTTAATTGCCTATATCTACATACAAGATTTCAGCTTGATTGCTGTAATAGATTCATAGATATTGAGAACCGACTAAATATTTCGGATGGTCGCCATGTTGGATTTTATATATGTAGGTCCTAGAGTTATGTACTGTTACATGAAGATTATTGTGTACGTGTAGCATTCAAACGTCAATCGCATGATTAGGACACAAGAAGTAACAAGGGATTTTAAAATTTCGCACAGATGCCATCTTGTGGTTATGGAAACAATTGAAATAAATTAGATGCCAGTGGATTAACATTCGAATAAGGATTTACTGTACCAAGTTTCACTGCACTCGGATGGTTAAATTGCGAGTAACGTCCATGTGAATATTTATATTTCGCGTTGCCGCCATATTGGATTTGTGATCACCAGGTTATTTAAAGTCCTATAGCTGAACTTAAGTTCATAGCCCCTATGAACTTTAAAAAAAATCGGTTTGATTGCTATAACAGATTCTTAGATATTCAGAGCCGTCTAAATATTTCAGATGGTCGCCATGTTGGATTGTTAAATGTATAGGCCATAGAGGCATTTACCATTAAAGGAAAATTATTGCGTAGGTTCATTATTCAAACTTTCACATCGATCGCATGATTACGACACAAGAAATAAAAACTTAGTTTTAAAATTTGCGAAGCCGCCATCTTGAGGTTATGTAAACAATTGAACTAAATTAGATACCAGTGTATTACAATGTGTATAAACATTTCCTGTACCAGATTTCATTGCGTTTGGAACATTAAATCGCGAGAAAGGTCTATTTAAAATTTTCAAATTCGCTTGGCCGCCATGTTCGTTTTGTAGTTAACCGGTTTTTGAAAGTCTTATAGATGAACTTCCAGTAGTGCCCTTTATCTCCGTACAAAATTTCAGGGTGATACCGCTAATAGTTTCAGAGATATAGAATGCCGGTGAAATATTTCGCACATCTGTCATCTTGTGGTTATGTAAACAATTGAACCAAGTTACATGTCGGTGCATTACAATGTGTATAAACATATACTGTACCAAGTTTTATTGCGTTTGGTTGGTTAAATCGCGAGAAACGTCTATTTAAAATTCGCAACTTCGCATGGTCGCCATGTTGGTTTTGTAGTTACCAGTTTTTCAAAAGTCACATAGGTGAACTTCTAGTAGTTCCTTTTATCACCGTAAAAAATTCCAGGGTGATATCGGGAATAGTTTCGGAGATATAGAATGCTGTGAAATATTTCGCACAGCCGCCTTGTTGGATTGGTGAGACGTAACAAAATTTGAAGGCCCGGTCGGGGTCGTCCGGAACAATGCTATGAACTTCCCGAGTTTCATTAAAATTGCTCCAGCCGTTTAGAAGTTATTAGGAGGGACACACACTCCTCACTCACACACACACACACACATACGGACAAAAGGTGATCTCATAAGCCTATTTTTTTCAAAATTGAAAATAGGCGAAAAATGGTCTAATTGAGAGACAGAAATCTAGTTTCCAGTTTACACAAACTGCATCGTTGTAAATAATGCAAAATGTTGTATGGGAAAGGGTTGAACGCCATGTGTCCTCCAGGAAATTGGGAAGAATCACTATTTGAGACTTCGGCTGGGGACAACTGTGAGTGGTTCAGAGGGTCCAAGACCAATTTATTTATTTATTTATTTATTGAGCAATATGAAGGAACACAGGCATAAGCCCAAATGCATTCCTTCTTGACATAGCTAGTTAAAACATACAACGTAAAACAATGAGAAGTGAGAGAAAAAGGAGTACACAATTGAAGAACAAAAGAATAATTACGGTACTACAAAAGAAATTGTGAAAATACTATTCTATAGAATGGGATAAACTGTACAAAATAGAAAAAAGGGTATACAAAAATAAAGGAGAAAAGTGTACCCAGCATTCAAGGAACAGCTGCTTTTACTTGTTTATTGAATGTGTTAGTGCCAGCGAATATACAGTATCTACTTGAACATCGATTGAGTTATAAAGTGGTACTATTTTAACTAAAGACGAATTAGACTGGTGAACACTTCTAGATCTTGGGATGTGAAAGAGTAACGTCATAGTTGTCGCACCTCACCTCTTCCCAACCTTGATATGATCAAAATTAGCATAATTAAAAGAAGTAATTAATTCGGTGACACTAAGGCAACCGGGAGGGAGCTTAGAAACGCCCTCAATAATTTAGATCAAGGCAGGAAATAGGCGATGTCAGGACAAGCCTGTTGAGTGGAAGGGCTGGACTTACCCTGAGACCGAATGCGAACATTTCCCATCCAAAAGCCGAGGAAGGAATAAGGTAACCATTTCCGCTGAGCTTCATGCACAAATAATAATAACAATCTCAAGATGACTCCTCATTGTATTAACATAAGTATTACAAACAACTAAACTAGACAACACCTTAAATATAAAAATGTTACACAATAAACACATGGTCCCAGTAGGTTATGATTAGGCCGACGCGAAATTAAAAACCCCGTGAATTTAAAACGCGTTTCAACCAACACATCCCTTGTCCAAGTGATGGGTTGTATTCCCGCATTATAATTCACAACTAAAAATACTAAAGTAATTCTCCCAAATAGTATGAAGGAAATAACGATATGAAGTTAGGTAAAGCTACTCCAGAAAACAAAGTTGTTTGACACAACTAAACAAGTCGCTTATTGCGACCAGACCGTCTGAAGGACACCTGTCAACTCAGTTGGCGAGGAGCCGTTCTAACAAAGTTAAAGCCAACACCCACCCCTTAAGAGCAAAACGGAAACTAAACAATGCAGAAATCCCCACCCTGAAATAATGCAACGCAAAATGAGGAGGACCACATCCCCTTCCAAAATGCCTTAACCTAAAACATGTCTTAAATTTATATCTGAATTGCCACACGACACGTGGCTAGCAAATGCACTACGAGAGTCAAATTGAAAAGTTTTTAGAATTAAAAAAAAAGGTCTTAGCAAATTCAAAGTTTTGTCAGATCCCTGTTAGATAAGGTTTTAGCAATACTATACTGTTTAATGCCTCTCCCCAGAGGAAAAGAAAATTTCCTCCGGGAAGGGGTCTTCGACACTCCCCAGTTCTGCGTGTGAGATTCAAGAAGGCTGGATACTGACTGGTTATTGTTCGCTGAGGGCTTGCTTTCCAGGGAGAGACCTGACCACCCCCACTCCACTGCACAGTTCGGTCGTGCCAACCTAACATGGGGGTGCAGACCACCATGACAACGACACAGTCCAAGAAAATGTTGGTACCACAAAGTGGTGCCATGACCTAAATCTTTGAGAGTTTACTCAGAAGTGTTACGACGAAATGTTCCCAGGGAGAAACTCATCCCACTAATAGGGCTTAAAGGGTTTTCTAAGAACTTGTGCGCAGTAGTTTACTTCACAACAGCAGTGTAGAAATGTCAATCTTCCAGGGTATTAACGTCAGCTCCTTTCTCAGGCAACAAATGTAGGTTCAAGAGTTCTGGAAACCAATTAGCAGTGCTTGCGAAATACACCAGCTCCAGGATGTTGCGAAATAGTAGCAATCTTCATGTAACGATGTTAAAAGTCGTTACATCCTCGCCCTCCCAAAGAAGACGATGGGGAGAGAACAGCAGGAATGGTGGTGAGTAGCTGGACATCTGGCAGTTGAAAGGTCACCTCCGAACTCCGCCAGCAGATCTCGAAGTATAACCCCTCAGGTAGGAGGATGCCATCGAACTTGGTATGGTATGGTACTGTCAACCTGGGCCCAGGTTGAGAGTACACGTCCCACATGAAATTTCCCAACTGAAACACACCATTACTACAGCAGAATAAATTCAATTTAGGTTCCCTTAGCGGGAACGGGTGGCTCCAGACTAGCATGCTAGCCTTAAGCAAGGTTATGTCATCTGAGGACAGATGAGGAAACTCACACCACATTTGTACGTCACTGAAACTCAGTAAGCCGTTGTTTAAGTTGTATCCGGGGTGCTTGAGGCCTTAATCAAAAGTTCCTCACAAGTGAGTGGATCTTCAGGGCATCACTAAAATGTTCACTGAAGGGGGTGGGAGTATCACACGATAGGGCATCTGACCACACGAGAAGACTGATTTTGAGTTAAGAAATTTTAAAAAAAATTAACCACCATTACCAAATGTATAACTAAACTAAAATTATGAATACTCATAGAGGTTATCAGGAATACACAAGCAAAATTTCACAGAATTCTCAAAAATATCCTACCAAACCCCTTAAAATGAAAGAGAAAACCCCTCCTTGAGACGGGAAATCAAGGGGACCCCCACTGGTACCCTGCCAAAACAGCGAAACAATATAATAAGGAATTTACATTTACTCGGATGGGCTAACGCAGCACCGCACGAATACAGAACATTTTGAGTACAGAGAAAACATTTAAATATACACAACATACCAAAATCAAAACCAAGGATCGTCATAGGTTTGTGATACATAAAATACATGATTAAATTTAAAGTCTCTGCCTCATTTCACCAGTCACTGCCCCTAACCATCCACGGTGGCCATCCGACGAACGGCAGAAAACAGCAACTACTTTCCACGAGACTAGAAACTAATGGGGACCACGTTAAACAGCCTGACACACACATGGTCAACCGATTTGCATACCATCATTTAACCAAATCTCACAAAATGACCTCATCGCAACTTGTCAACGCACCCTACCAGTCCACAGTTCTTAATGAACTTCTGGAGGATGACCCCTCGAACTCAGAACACCAAGGTGATCACACCCATATTGAGAACGACCTCACATAACGTTACGCATGGATAACTCCAAATCTAAAAAAAAAATCTTCCCAAAAATGAAGAACAGGTCGACCGCCTCTTCTAGGCACGGAACCTAACTAATATTAAACCAACAACAACTACCAGCCCTGTACACAGGCTACACTCCAATTCTACTCCCAAAGCACATAGCTCAGCAGAACCAGACACAAACATAAGTTGGTACCAACCGATTTTCAAAACACACCAAAATGAACGTGGCCCACCATTAAAAAAAACACAAATTACCAATAATTTCATGCCCTACACAACTCACGGACACCAAACGACTCCCATAGTCCGATACAGGGTTTCGCATAATACTACAAACACCGACAGGTGTCATCTGACACATTTCAATAAGCACGAGGCAATTAATATCCTCAAAATTACAATTGCTTCAACCTTACGGTCCCTAACATGCCGCAGCATTTCCAAAATACAGAACTACACGGTCACAGATGCGACAAGATGATAAATTCTCAAAAGCACGGGGCGATTACTGTCCCCAAAGGAAAATGCACCTTGCACAGAACAAGAACGAGTTCGCCAAATGATAATTAGCTCAAAATTTCTCCAAAATAGGGACGACGACTTCAAGGTGACACAAATTCAAAGCAGAGAACAACTGACTGACGCCTCAGCTTGGCCATCAGCTCGAAACTGACGTTCCACAATTTTAAAATATTCACACCCGAGTACACGGGGAAGGCAAGAATTACATATCCGAACTACAATCAGGTGCAAGTTGTAACAATATTAGCAAGTCAGCAGTCTAACAGATCAAGCTGCAGATTACGAATAACCCACTGACCAACCTGAACTAGATACATTTTCAACTGACAAGAGATGGTAGCCCGAAGGTTTCCCAGATCACAAATACAATTTCTATAGCCCTCACGTCAGCAACTGAACAACACACCGAAATGAGCATCACTCTGAAGCATCATACCTTATTTTCACATAAAATCAAAATTTCACTACCAACCTAACAAAATTATCACTAAATCATCCAAAAAAAATTTTTTTTTTTTTTTTAAATACCAACCACGAATACGATGAACAAAACTCAGCTAACAGAAGCAGATCACAGCCTTTCTTGAGGATTACAAAAGATGACATAAGAGATTTGACTTCAGCGGAACAACTAGACCATCTCCCATCGCCCTGAACTTCATACCATCGCACTCACAGGAAATAGAACATCATAATTTCACCTTTTACACACCTCGAGTTTCTCGTTCACTAGCAGGTTTACAATTCGATATATGAGTCCTAAAAACACGTTTCCTAGACAGATCCTCTAATAACACGGTTACTTCAGAAGGAAAGGACAGAATCTCATAGGGGCCCTCATATTTTGGTTGCAGTTTACCTGATACCTGACGACCTGGGGCCTTAGCCCAGAAGTTTTTTGCATACACAAAATCTCCGACAGAATATCCACCCTGTTTTCGGCCCAAATTATATCTCTTAGCCAGCTTATCATGCGAGATCTTTATAGCAGCTTTGGCCTCCTTCCAGATTTCTCTGACACGATCAGGAGAGGGTTGGTCAGGAAGCAGATCATGAAGTGACCACAGATTTGTTAGAGGGGAATTTGGGACGAACGCATACATAAGTGAGAATGGAGTTTTCCCATGGGATTCATGCTCAGCAGTATTGAAGGCATAGGGTAACCAATGTAATGACGAATCCCACTTGGCATGATTATCACGATGATATGCGATAAGCGCAGCTCTCAAATTTCGGTTAACTCTCTCTGCCAAACTAGGGTTGGGGTAATAAGGTGTCGTGGTGACATGGGAAATAGAATAATCAAAACAAAATTTTCTGAACTGATGAGAAACAAAAGCCTTGGCATTATCTGACACCAGGTATTGACTAGGACCGAAGGAAGAAAAAACCGACTTTAAACATCTTATGACAGTAGCAGAGTCACAATTTCTAGTGGGAAAAATCCACGAAAAGCGAGAGAAACCATCAACACAAACAAAAGCAAAACGATTACCTAGTTTAGACCGCGGCAGGGGCCCAACGAAATCCACATACAAGCGTTCCATGGGCCTGGACGCAGATTCAGAAGCTAACTTACCAACTTTACCACTGACGGTAGGCTTACTTACCTTACAATCATGACACCCCAGCACGAACTTTCTCACATCCTTATCGAGACCCTTCCAAACAAAAGACTGCCTTATTTTCTGTCGAGTTTTGAATATTCCTAGGTGGCCTCCAGCGGGTGACTCGTGAAAATACATTAGCATGCCATTTATCAGCTGAGTAGGCAAAACAACTTTAGGCTTTCTATCACGCCTAGTTACACAACACAGAACACCCGACTTTAAAATATAAGGTTTTATCTCTTCTCCTGAAACTAATCGAGCAATTAAATCACACAAGACGGGATCTTCCTTCTGATGGTCAGTAATATCTCCAAACAATAACGGTGAATTTACTAACATGTGTTGAGCTGAATTAGCCCCAACAACAACAGGTTCCTCTAAAGAGGGAGTTTCACACCCGTCAGGAATTTCTCCATAGAGACGCTTAAGTGACACAGCACAAATATTTTCATGATTTTCCTCGGGAACGAGATTTTTACATTTATTAGGTACTTCTTCATACATGCGGCTAAGGGAGTCAGCTATGACATTTTCACAACCCTTTATATGACGAACGGTGAACTGAAATGATGAAATACGGGTTGCCCACCTGGCGATTCGCCCAGTGGTTCGAGGTCTAGCCAGGACCCAGCTCAGGGCCTGGTTATCGGTTTCAAGTTCGAAAGGAACATGTTCGACATACATTCGGAATTTCTCCAGTCCAAACATCACTGCGAGCCCCTCAAGCTCGTATACGGAATAATTTACTTCAGCAGGGGACAGAGTTCGAGAAGCAAAACCAATAGGTCGTCTACCTAACTCACTTTCTTGTAACAACACAGCAGCTACAGCACCGAGCGATGCATCAGTCTGGATTATAAACTTCTTACTGAAATCGGGGACAGCGAGGACAGGAGCCCTACACAGTGCCTCCTTCAAATCATCAAAAGCTGCTTGCTGCGACGGACCCCATTCGAATTTCACATCAGACCTTCGCAGAAGATTAAGTGGCAACGCGCGCTGTGCGAAATTGGGTATAAATTTGCGCAGAAAGCCAACCATTCCCACGAATCGGGCTACTCCTTTCACATTTTTAGGCGGTGCAAAATCTCTAATTCCCTGGGTTCGGGAGTCATCGACCGAAACACCTTCAGCAGATGACCAAGAAAGGCAATTTTAGGTTTAGCAAGGGACACTTTAGACAACTTTACGGTTAGACCAGCAGATTTTAACCTCTCAAATACTTCACGAAGATGGCGCACGTGGTCTTCGAACGTCTCGCTGTAAACAACAACATCGTCCAGGTAGTGATACAAATAATCAAATTTGATGCCAGAAAACACGTGATCAAGAAGCCTACTAAGCACAGCGCCCCCTGTAGAGAGGCCAAAAGGTAATCGGCAATACTCAAAGAGATTCCAATCGGTGGCGAATGCAGTCAGATGCTTAGATTCTTCAGCCAACGGAATTTGGAAATATGCCTGCGTCAGGTCAATGAGGCTATAATAGGAGGCGTTTTTGAACCAGGAAAAACAGCTATGTAAATCAGGAAGAGGGATGGATTCTAAAACAATCTTCTTGTTTAACCTGCGATAATCTACGACTGGCCGAAAACCACCATTTGGCTTAGGTACTAAGAACACAGGTGAGGAATATGCTGATGTGGAGGGTCGAATTACTCCATCCAGTAACATCTGATCGATTAATTTCTTTAATTCCATCATTTTGGGTGGACTCAAACGGTAGGGAGGATGTCTGACGGGTATAGTATCCGTTACTTCAATTTTATACTCCAGGATCTTAGTCATTCCTAATTCGTCAGTGAACACCTCGGGAAAATACCCACACAAATCTCGAATCTCTTTAGCTTGAGCGTCAGATAAATTACTTAAATCCAAGGATTCAACTCCGGTGGACAAGACGGGTTCTGCATCACGGCTGACAACATGAGCACTCGCGCTAGGGACAGCAGTAGCAAGAAATTTAAATTTTACCTCTGAACAAAACCTGAACCAGAATGATTTGTGTTGCATATCTAGCAGTAAGCCAGTATAAGCAAAAAAATTAGCGCCCAGAATAATAGGACATGACAAATTCTTAATGACCCAAAAGGAAAATTTCCAACAAAATTTATGAATCCGAACTTTAAACTTCACAGAACCAAGAACGTCCAATTGAGCACCGTTGGCAGAAACCAACTTAACATCTACATTTGACAGGTTACTGAATTTACAAATGAGTTTCATAGACAAATACCAATTCTCGCTAACCAATGAAGCGGCACTTCCTGAGTCTAACAAGGCAATAATACATGCATCATTTATCGAAACTTCAACCCTAGGAGAGGGCAAGACCCCATCAGAAACCTTCGAACACACGCCACTTGCTCCGATAACTTTGGCGCGGTCCTTCGTTAATTCATTGCCTAAGGCACACAACTGATTTTGGGCGGAACGAATACCTTGAGGCCTGCCCCTGGATTGTCAATCCCTTTTTACTGGACAATTCCGCTGCATATGACCGGTTTCCTTGCACTTATAACACGTCACAGGACGGTTATTAAAATTTTGGGGAGAACGACCCTGCCCAGGCGGGGTTCGAACCAAGGGAGGTCGAATGAAAGGAACAGAATTTCCTCGGTGAAAAGGCTGGCTATTAGCATACCTGGCAATGTCAACTGAACGTACTGACTCGGCTTGAATACCGTCTTCACAGAGACCCTTAATAGTAGTAGCGGTGGTTCCGATACACAAACAATTTCTGAATTCCGGAGTTGCTCCAGCCAAAATGAGTTTTACCACTTCAGTTTCGGGCATGATTACCCCGAACACCTTCACAAACTTGGAAATATCAACTATATAAGAATTTATTGGCTCGTTCATACCTTGAGCACGATACAAATACCGCCCCTTCATAGTGTCCAAGGATCTGATTGGTACAAAAATTCTTAACACCTCGGTCATAAAATATTTAACGCTCCACCCCTCGCTCATGGCACTAGTCACATACGTTCTCAATGTGTCTGACATATGAGGAGATATCAGCTGGAATACTACTTGGTCACTCACATTAAACTGTTCTGCACACTCGTGAATATCGACCAAAATCCTTAAGAAAATCACAATTTCTTCCGCCGTGTCCATTCTTCGCCCAGACAGCCTAGACACAAAACTCACAATAGGGTGGTTGACCGTACCAAAACTGGCCTTAGAAAATATAGAGTAATTAGAATCACCCTCGCTTGAAGCACCACGGCCTGACATCTCTACACACAAATCCTCTTGAACAGAACTACGATTTCTGGGACTAACAGTAGGAATGGTGTTTCGCCCCGAGCTTGAATTACTTCTTAAACACCCCTGAGACTCGGCAATAAAATTTCCGGCACCTTCGAAGAAGGAATTTGGTTTCACTGAAGGTGGCTGATGACCTGCATTACCCATAGCATTAACTGACCGAAAGGACCCAATACCATTAGAAATCATTTCACTACTGATTGTCCTATTAGAATTTTGGTTAGGCAATGGAACATTCCCGACAGATCGGGGTTCAAACATAGGCTCTCCCGCATGAGATGAGACTATGGTACCAGACACAGAATTGCACGTTACGCAGTTGCAAGTAGAATTTTCACGTCCGGAACGCCCTGAGACCAAGCCACCAGAATTGCTTCTGCTTAGATATGAACTCGGCTCTCCAGCGGCCAATGTCACTCCAGTACTTACTGAGGAAAATATAGGAAAATCAAAGGACACATGGTTATTATTTGGTGCAGAAACCATAACAGCATTTGGAATATTTGATTCTGGGTGCGAGGTACCAGTTTCTAATGCAACGACCTTAGACCCGGAGTTACTCGTCATTATCTCAGAGATAACGGCATTGTGTTCGCGAGACGGGAATAGCCTCGGGCCTTCGTGGCGAGAGGGGGTGAGACCCGGCTCGTTCACAGCTGGCTCGCCAGTGCCACCAACCTCGGGACACAAACTTTCAGAAACACAGGCAGAACTATTCACAGGGTTTTGATCACTAATTTGGGTAGTATTAAGCAAATTACCATCTTTATCACAGGAATTGACACTATCCAAAGACTGTGCGCACTCAACTAACTTTATCTCAGCATCCAACAAACCCTTCAATTCGGACATAGGTCGTGTTTCATCGGATTCCATTAGATCAACGCAGCGCAGATAAAGATATTCAATACGAGCTCGTAATTTAGTAAAATTGGCAGGACCGCATTCAACCTCTGAGAAACAAAATCTTACAACATTTGATATTTCTTGAACAAGACCACAAATCTTTGACTCACCTAGTCTGAATTCAGCCAGTGACATTTTAGGTGGCGTTGCTGGAAATTCTACTGCATACTCTAAGCTCGTCCTCGCCTGTTCTGTTTCGGCAGGTACTTGGAGATTACGTATTAGCAGTTCATATGTAATCTCCTCCTCAGTGAGATATTTCACCTTCAGGTTGCGTCTAGCCATCTCACAGATGTTTCATGTAACAGAATCAAAATCAAGCATTACACAGAATACAATTAATATCCTAGCTGTGTGGAGAGAAAAAAATTAATTGGGGATGGTACAATTATTTTCTAAATTTTCATGTTGGATTAATAAATTGCATTAGTCAGCGGAAAAGATGGTTATCACCGGCAATGGAGAGAGAATCAACCACGCTCTGCTACCACTGTCGCACCTCACCTCTTCCCAACCTTGATATGATCAAAATTAGCATAATTAAAAGAAGTAATTAATTCGGTGACACTAAGGCAACCGGGAGGGAGCTTAGAAACGCCCTCAATAATTTAGATCAAGGCAGGAAATAGGCGATGTCAGGACAAGCCTGTTGAGTGGAAGGGCTGGACTTACCCTGAGACCGAATGCGAACATTTCCCATCCAAAAGCCGAGGAAGGAATAAGGTAACCATTTCCGCTGAGCTTCATGCACAAATAATAATAACAATCTCAAGATGACTCCTCATTGTATTAACATAAGTATTACAAACAACTAAACTAGACAACACCTTAAATATAAAAATGTTACACAATAAACACATGGTCCCAGTAGGTTATGATTAGGCCGACGCGAAATTAAAAACCCCGTGAATTTAAAACGCGTTTCAACCAACACATCCCTTGTCCAAGTGATGGGTTGTATTCCCGCATTATAATTCACAACTAAAAATACTAAAGTAATTCTCCCAAATAGTATGAAGGAAATAACGATATGAAGTTAGGTAAAGCTACTCCAGAAAACAAAGTTGTTTGACACAACTAAACAAGTCGCTTATTGCGACCAGACCGTCTGAAGGACACCTGTCAACTCAGTTGGCGAGGAGCCGTTCTAACAAAGTTAAAGCCAACACCCACCCCTTAAGAGCAAAACGGAAACTAAACAATGCAGAAATCCCCACCCTGAAATAATGCAACGCAAAATGAGGAGGACCACATCCCCTTCCAAAATGCCTTAACCTAAAACATGTCTTAAATTTATATCTGAATTGCCACACGACACGTGGCTAGCAAATGCACTACGAGAGTCAAATTGAAAAGTTTTTAGAATTAAAAAAAAAGGTCTTAGCAAATTCAAAGTTTTGTCAGATCCCTGTTAGATAAGGTTTTAGCAATACTATACTGTTTAATGCCTCTCCCCAGAGGAAAAGAAAATTTCCTCCGGGAAGGGGTCTTCGACACTCCCCAGTTCTGCGTGTGAGATTCAAGAAGGCTGGATACTGACTGGTTATTGTTCGCTGAGGGCTTGCTTTCCAGGGAGAGACCTGACCACCCCCACTCCACTGCACAGTTCGGTCGTGCCAACCTAACATGGGAGTGCAGACCACCATGACAACGACACAGTCCAAGAAAATGTTGGTACCACAAAGTGGTGCCATGACCTAAATCTTTGAGAGTTTACTCAGAAGTGTTACGACGAAATGTTCCCAGGGAGAAACTCATCCCACTAATAGGGCTTAAAGGGTTTTCTAAGAACTTGTGCGCAGTAGTTTACTTCACAACAGCAGTGTAGAAATGTCAATCTTCCAGGGTATTAACGTCAGCTCCTTTCTCAGGCAACAAATGTAGGTTCAAGAGTTCTGGAAACCAATTAGCAGTGCTTGCGAAATACACCAGCTCCAGGATGTTGCGAAATAGTAGCAATCTTCATGTAACGATGTTAAAAGTCGTTACAATAGTGGCTCGCGCTGGCTGGCTGCCAGTGATGAAGCCTAGATTCATGAATGATGAAAGTGGATGTGTTATCACCAACATGTAAATAACAAGTTAGTTGAGAAAGGCTCGATCACTATCAGTGCTGTGCTTGACGTAGGCTGCGTCCAGTGACACTAAGTAGCTCACACTTCACACATGCCATCCCGAGTCTCTAATGCAGGTGTTCTCAACCTGATTCTCTCGTCATACGAGCCAAAATGTGCTCGCGAGCATAAACTCCCGTGAGATCCATTCTTGAATTCAAATTTTATTGCACGAACCGGAACAATAGTGTTACTATTACAAGTATTGGCATTCACAAGTGTTATAATTTTGTTAAATAGTACTTTTAATCTACAGTAAAAATAATTGGACATCCCTGTTTTGTGAGTGACACAAAAGATGCTGATTCGACTCTACTGTCCACACGTAAATTTATCATATCTGCATGAGTCATGCAAGCAATTGCAGCAGGCCAGGTGAGCGGTGAATCCCTAGAGAGAGCTCAGCAACTAGAAATGCAACCCTGTGTGAGTGCTATATAGCTGCGTCAGCGAGTGTGACAGAGAGGACAGCGAGCTTGTAGTTCGCATTCTTTCCGGGGTTTCAGTTGGAGTTACTGAGCTCTATTTCAGCACTACTGAGGGAGAAAGAAAAAGGAAAGAGAGGCACATACTTGTTGCATTATTATTATTATTATTATTATTACTATTATCTCTACTTAGTAAGTTATAAAACAAAGTCCCCGATTCTTGGATGCCACGGGTAATCTCGAGAACCATTGGATGGATTTTGATGCGGTTTTCACAATTCTGTAAAGGATATCTCAAGGAAGGTTTCTATAGAAAATTATTTATTTATGATCAAAGAAAGCCAAGCAGTAACGATTTCAGTGAAAAGGTCGAAAAAGAACTGGCGTCCGTTCGCTTTTTTAAGCTTACGATGGGCAAACCGTTAAAAATATCTATATACTGTACTATGAGTGTGAGAATTGATCAGCATGTAAAGTTCTACAAAAAGGTCCGTGAGAGCATATCTCTATCTTCAATACATCGCCCACTATAAATGTTTTTACGTTTTCATATCTTCCAACAATCTCCATTCAATTACTGAAGTGACAGTTTACGAGCTAACTAGAGGTGAGCCTATCACTCCAGTTACAGCCTAGCTAGCGGGCGAACAAATCACCCCAGATACAGCCAGCAGCTGTCCCGTCGTGTTGAGTTAAGACTTCAGAGAAGAGTGGCTGTGTTTTGAGTTTCCCTGGAAGTGCAACTCGACTTTTCTTCATTTCGCCTGTGAACTTTTCGTTCCGCAAAATACACAGTCAAGTTAATATTGGACGGAAGGGAGACTTGTGTTCTCATGGACAGCTTTACGTGGCTCTATCACGTGTTACATTAAAACGAAATCTTTTCGTGTTCACTGCTGGAGGGAAAACGACTAATGTCGTATACAAGCAAATCTTACAAGACCTCGGTTAAAAGTAGCCTATCACCTTGCATTCATAACTGTTCCCGGGTGAAGCCGGAGCGGGTTGCTAGTAATATTATATTTAACAGTGCTCGGGTACCTGGTATGGTATGAGGTTGTGCTCACAGTCTCAAAAAGCTAGAGAACGCTTGCCCTAATGTGACTATACTGAGTAAAGCACGAGGGAAAGGGGCACACTTAGCTAGAATTTGCCTTGCACAGGCTGGCCAATGTTTTTTTTTTTTTACTCAAACGTGAACCTCTCGGCTAAGCTCCCGATCTCGATGAAACTTGGCGCAAATAAACACATGTGATGTCACTCACATGGAGCTGCTGTAGAGACAGGAAGATTATACTACAGTAGTTCAAATCGCGCGGAAACAAATTGCTTTAAAATAATGCACGTGCTAAGCTCTTCCCTTTAAGTCGGACCAATCACAGTATAAGTATTACACTCACTATGGGAAGTTCTGCTGGACTCACGTGACTTTCAAAATGGTGAATAATTACCTCTACGAAGAAAAGTTTCTGAACATACGGGAAATGGATTTTTTTTTGTCGTGTGGCCTCCTGAGAGGCCGAGTGCAGGTCTTTCTATTCGACGCCCGTGGGCGACCTGCGCGTCGGGATGAGAGATGGAATGGATGAAGATGATTGAAACTGGGCAAGGATGTGGAAGGAATCGGCCGTGGCCTGTCAGAAGGTACTGTCCCAGCATTTGCCTGGTGTTGAAAATGGGAAACCACGGAAAATATACATGAAGTACGACGAAAGGCTCTTTCTTGTACGCATATTATTTATTAAATGTATGGTTAAATAATAGAGAGGAGAATGCTGGGTGTAAAAGAATGCTATCGTATGTTTTTTATGCGGTTCTATGTTGAGTGCAACGTACAACATCAATATTTGATTGTGTTGTCGATAATCCAGGAAAAGCATGCACATTAATGTGTGACATCTGCCTGCTTCCACTGAATACAGACACGTTGCGCGTGACGATACGGAACTACGTAAAACCAAAGCAACATGACAGGTTTGCTTACTATTCGGAAGACAAGTGGGCTATTCCTACTACAACGTACAACAACGCTGAGCAAAACAGTCGAGGGCCGTAGAGAGTGAAACGCAAGACAGTCTCAAATGAAAATGGATTATTGTTGATAGTTGAAGTACATCTAGAGTCAATCGCACATCGAGGGAACTGGAAATAAATTTAATAAAATAAATGTAAATATATATTTACCAACAGCGATAGCTACGCTCGCTAACGCACAGCGCTAGGCAGACTAGGTAGACGTGGATTCGAGCCCCACCGTCGGCCGTCGTTGATATGATTTTCTGTCGTTTCCCGTTTTCAACTCCAGGCAAATGCTGGGATGGTACCTTCTGATAGGCCACGGTCACTTACTTCCACATCCTTGCCCATTTTCATTCATTTCATCTCTCTTTTACACCTCTCATATGGTTGGCGTCAGGAAGGGCATCCAGCCGTAACTCCCTCTCTCTGACACACAGACATAACACATTGTTACATCGTATTTCATCCCCGACCCCGTTGAAAACTGGAATGATAAGGGGTAGACAGAAAATGTGTAAATACATATTTAGAAATATATTTCTACAGTAACTTGCTAATAGGAACTGAAAATCTTCAATTTCCATAGCACTTGAGGGCCGTAGAATTACGTTTCTTAACAGACCCGGGAATTGAATCTGGACCTCAGGAGTGGCAGTCAAGAATGATATAGCCACTACTATGAGGCACCTCTTGACCATAATGTATCACAACTTTAGTCGACTCGCCTGCAGTGAATGGAAACAACTGTAGGAAGCCACACACTGTCAGTGCCAGGATTCGAACCTTATTATCTCCAGGCTCCTCAGGCTAACACTCTTATCACCTAAGCCTCGCTATAGGGCTGAAAGCGTAGACAATCGCAACATTACATCTGAATGGACTCGGAAAATTCTTTGAAGAACCGACCACGCATTTAAACTATTCAGAATAGGCTACTGAACATTACGATAATCGATCATTTAAGTCTGTCGGAATGCATAATGAATCACAATGAGAGTCTGATTTTGAAGTCCATATAAGAACACTGTTAATTCACGAAGCGAACAACTGCTATGATGAGTCGCTTGTTTGGCATCACTAGGTGGCACATGCAGCGCTCTACTGACAGCTTGTGTCATTTGTTTCCCGAGCGGCGGGATCAGACAGCTCGGGACGAGAGAAGGGCGAATATGACGGATCTTAAAGGGTTGAAGTGTAAACAAAGCAAAGAGCAGTGCTTAAGGAAATAGCACGTCACAGTGGATCAGGGTTGGCTCACCATAGAATTATTATTTTGGTACCAATTATGTTCATTTATCTGTGCCATTAACTTGTCACCTGTCTACCACCTGACGCAGTGACTATCCCCGTGGAGGTCCGGATTTGATTCCCGGATCCTCACCTGAATAACAAATTCACACACTACAAGACACCACAATAACACAGGTTATTGGACAAATTCTTCATACACTCAAACTCCCAAATACACGGGGCTAAATTACCACGATGTCCAAGTCCCTCAAATGAAACAACAACAACAAAGCATACAGTATAAATAAACTGTTGTTACGAGAGAAATATAAATTGTGTTGTTGTTTGAGTCTTCAGTCTTTTGACCGGTTTTATGCAGCACTCCAATGCTCCCTGTCCTGAGCTAATCGTTTCATCTCTACATAGCTACCACACCCTACATCCGAGGCAATCTGTTTAACATATTCTAACCTTGGTCTACCCCTACAGTTCTTGTCCTTGACGCTTCCTTCCATAAGTAAGCTTGCTATTCCTGGGTGTCTTAGTATGTGTCCTACCAACCTATCTCTCCTCTCCTACTCGTCTTAACACCTCTTCGTTTGTAACCCTATCTACCCATCTGATCTTCATCATTCTCCCGTAACACCACATTTCAAACGCTTCAATTCTCCTCTTTTCTGCTTCACCAATAGTCCAAGATTCACTTCCATAGAGTGCCACGCTCCAGACAAATGCTTTCAAAAATGACTTCCTAATCCCTAAATCTATATTCGATGTCAACAGATTTTTTTGTGTAGAAATGCTTTCCTTGCCTGAGCCAACCTACTTTTTATATCATTGCTTCGTCCATCACTGGTTATTTTTCTTCCTAAGTAACAGAAATCTCCTACTTCCTTCAGCTTTTCACCTGCCAATGTGATGTCCATAGAGGTTTCTGATTTTTTTTCGGCTGCAATCCAATATTTTTGTTTTACATTTATTAATTTTCATCATGAATTCTTTCCTCAAGACGGAGTCCATACCATTCAAAAACTCATTCAAATCCTCAGGCGTGTCGGCCAAGATGATGATGTCATAGGCAAATTTCCGAGTTGAAATTATTTCTCCTTGAATCTTCACTCCCACTTTAAATGTTTCTCCTATTTCCTTCATTGCTTGTTCAATGTAAAGATTGAAAAGTAATTATGGGTGATAAGTTGCTGCCTTGCCTTACACCTTTCTGAATACCAGCTTCTCTCTCATGTCCTTCAGCTCGAATGACTGCTGTCTGGTTTATGTATAGATTGTTGATCACCCTGCTATCCCTGTACTTTATTCCAATCGTTTTCAAAATGTCAAACAATTTAGTCCAATCAACGTTATCAAAAGCCTTTTCTAAGTCTACAAAAGCCATGAACGTTCTCTTATCTTTCCTTATTCTACCTTCCAAAATCAGCCTATGACTTAGTACAGCTTCCCTTGTTCCTACATTTCTCCTGAAACCAAACTGGTCTTCACTCAACTCCGTTACTATCTGGCTTTCCATCCTCTTGTAAATTATTCTTGACAGGATCTTTGAAGCATGAGTAATCAAGCTGATTGTACGGTAATCTTCACATCTGTCAGCTCCCACTTTCTTCGTTATAGGGATGATAACATTCTTCTTGAAATCAGAGGTTACCTCACCTGTCTCATAAATCCTACACACCAAGTGAAATAACCTAATCAGACCTTCATCTCCTATGCAGCGTAGCAACTCAATCGGCATATCATCTATGCCTGGTGCTTTGTTCCTGCTTAAGTCTTCCAATATAAATTGGGCCTCGAATATTTTAGGTTAAATGAAATTAAATAGCGTAAACAAAAATCCATATGGTGATAACAAAATTAGTTTAGAACTAAAAAAGAAACATAAGTTCTTCAGAAATATTTTCATACAATAAAGTTGGTGCTACTGTATGTTTACGGGCGCGGCTTGCATGGACCAAGAGCCGCCACTGGCCTGCTTCTGTTATGAGGGGTGTTGTCAAAAGTGCATAGTTCCACGTGATGCACACATGTAATAAAATTGAGCTTTCATTTGCGAGTATGGTCAACTTTTATATTTTATTTTAATTCAAGAAAATGTTTGGTTGGTTCCTCAGTTTAGGGGCTGCGACAACGCGGTCATGTAGCCCCGTTTACTTTGGGTGTGTGTAGAATCTGTCTGATAACCGGTGTTAATTGTGATGGCTTTATTAGTCTGTAATTCACCTAAGGACTGCAGACGGTCAATTTCAAGTAGTAGTTCCTACTTTTGCTACCGTCAACGACACCTAGCTGTGAACTTGGCTACTAGATGCCACCGCAACCGTCACCTGGCGGCGACTTTGGAACTTAATACAGCGCTAATTAAATCCAACCCACAAATTGAGCTTCATACAATTGAAGTTAGTGGAAGGTTCTTTTACATGCCATAATGACATGGGCCCAACGGATTTACCTCCCCTCCGAAGGAAGGCATACTGAGGGATTTGTGACGCTCTTTAAATATCCGACGACTTCGGCCGGGTTTGAACCCGCGATCTTGGGCATAGAAACTCAGCATGCTACCAACTACGCCACCGAAGCCGCCCATGAAAATATGTAATGATGCTTTCAGAATATCTCGGGGAACACATTGAGACCCCGTCCCATTCGAGTTTTAGTACAGTTTGTATTATCCGATTAATTGATATACTGCAAACAACTCCCTCCTCCCCCTCAGTCCCCCACCATTCCACCTACATCGGCTATTGGAAGCCATTTATCAAAGAGTTATTGACAATTGTGCGTGGCAGTTCAAAGACTCACAGCTCGTGGGTTATAGACCAGGCGTTCTCAACCAGGTGCTCTTTAAATGAAATTTGGTGCTCCCGTCATACGAGCCAAAAAGTTCTCGCGAGGACTAGCTCTCCTGAGAGCCATTCTATTGCACGAACTGGAATAACAGTGTTTATGTTCGACAGTGAAAAATGAAAATCCACAGCCTGCTTCCAGTCGACCGACTGGGTCAGGGAATGGAATGATTGAAGCCCCCATCTAGCGGGGAGGATAAGAACTGTGCCGGCTGCCGAAGCCTGTCGCACTCCCCTGGGGCAATGATTAAATGGATGACAGATGAAATGAAATGATAGGGAAGAGTGTTGCTGGAATGAAATTTGTGACCGGGAAAATTGGAGTGCCCGGAGAAAAACCTGTCTGCCTCCGCTTTGTCCAGCACAAGTCTCACATGGAGTGACCGGGATTTGAACCACGGATCCATCTGTGAGAGGCCGGCGTGCTGCCGCCTAAGCCACGGAGGCTCCTTATGTTCGACGATGTCGAAATGTAAATATTATATGTCAGAAAACTGTACTATAGTGAGGGACGTTATACTACTAGTTTTCAATAGGATACAGTTTCTACTACCAATCAGAGCTCAAGATTTTCATTATGGAACAGTTGTGTGACCAATGAGGTACTTGATAGCTTCGCACATGGACACAAAATCCAACATGTCGGACATGAATTACATGATTTGAAAGTTGGCAATATAAAGGATATCCGATCAATGCATTAACAAACTGGGGAATATGGCAAAGAAAGAGCACTGTACCTTAATATCCGCAACTCTAATTTATACACAGGGCATTTCGTACGATTTCACCGACAATTTTAGTGAATGCTGTTCTTGATATAAACACACCAGAACGTCATGGAGCCAACAAGCATATGACATTAGATCCACGGAAAACAATCAATAACCCAGGTCTCTTCAGTAAAGGGATGACTTATGCGAAACTTTTCCGCCAGGTGTCATGACTGTTCTATTTGGGACTCCATTGATTTGCCTTCTGTTGACATTCTATACGCATCGAATTTGAAGAATAACGGGTTGATAATACGATATATTTTCATTTTAAAGCGTTTGTAACAATCTATTTTGTGTTATCTGACCAAATTAACAAAATTATCTTACATAGTACCTGTGCGCTATCTGTTGGAATTTGTTATTGGGTAGAGGGCAAATGCTCAGCCCAAACAATTCCTAATAAGAAGAAAAACAAAGCTTTGGAAGATCTTTGATCCTTAGTGGGAGCCCAGCGCATGTGTTTTTTTTTTTTTTTTTTTTTTTTTTCACTTAAGTCAACAGATAGAATCTCGACAGATATTTATGTTAGAACATATAATAAAGTTATAATTATCTTCGCACATAAACAGTCTTATGCAACTCGGTCAACAAGAATTGTGCCCAATTACATTAGGCGGGAAACAAGTATTTACATACCCTGCAAACTAACACTCTCTTTATGCACAAATACCTCCTTAAGTAGTAAAGATTTCTTTATTAGAATTAGGCAACACTCAAATATGGCTTTTATCACTACAATATGCAACTTGCCTATAATGGTAACTAAGACACCTGTCTTAATTATTGTCATTATTGGCTCGTTTCATAATGTACGAGTATTTCATTACAAGTATTGGCTGTCAGTAATGTAATTATTTTGTGAAATAATATTTTTAATCTACAGTAAAAATAATTGGACATCCCTGTTTTATAAGTGACATGAAAAAATCGCTGATTTGACTCGACTGCCCACAAGTACATTTATCTTATCTGCATGAGTCATGTAAGTATTGCAGCATGTCTGGTGAGTGGTGTATCCCTAGCTGTTTCAGCACTTTTGAGGGGATAGATAGGAAAAGGAAAGCGAGACGCATAGATCTACTTGTTGCATTATAATTATTATTATATTATATTTAATGGTGCTCGGATACTTGGTATGGCATGAGAGTGGTGCTCTCAGTCTCAAAATGGCTGAGAACACCTGGTATAGATGGTGCGCATGTCAGTTCCTCAGTAAAGAAAACGTAATGTTTGTTGTGGTAACTTACAGTATATCTCAAATTTTCACGGAAATTCGATGTTGTGGTACATATGAAGATATCTAGACTTTACGGACAATTCAATTTCTGCGGAAGACCATGAAACTTTACAAGGATATTGAATTCAAACAGCCGCTACACACTCATCCTGGACAGAAAAGTGAAACGAGTGGAGTAATCAGTCGGCCATCAGAAGGAAGTTCAGCACGAGTTCTAAACAGTGGCGGCCGATTAGAGGAGGTCAGGCCTCCTTTGATCGAATTGATGCTTGTGTTATGTATCTGTTATAACCTGTACATAGGTTTACATATAGCCTACATATCCCTAGAAATGAGGCAACAACTACAACAATACCTCAAGGAGAAGGAACAAGCATGAAGTCGAAGACTTGGCCTCCTCTCATCGACCACAACTGGTTCTAAGTCTCCTGGACTTCATCCTCTTTAGAGACAACACGAGAAGGTTGTTGGAGAGGAATTACCACCAGTGTATTTCTTTGGTTTTAAAAACTACCCCATGAAAATTTCAAAAAAAAAAGTTTTTTACTACAGAAAAGAGGAAAAAAAATTAGTAAGTTCGTTTATTCAATCAAAAGCATGTTGAGAGAGTTGTGACATGCAAATTGTAGTATTCACACTGGTTGTTATTTATAAAGCAATAACTGCGAGCAATACAGACCCAACAATCAACACCACTATCACCAAAGTGAATGGCATTCTTGGTTGTCACAGCGGGGATCCGGCTTCGATTCCCCACTCTGACAAGAAATGTAATTATGGACAGATGGTTGAAACGGGATACAGTTCACTCAGCCTCGTGAGGCAAAACTGAGAAGAGGTGGGTGCGATTCCTACCTCAGCCATTCTCGAATTGGTTTTCAGTGGTTTCCCACTTCTACTCCAGGCAGATGCCAGGATGGTACCTAACTTAAGACCATGGCCGCTTCCTACCCAAATCCTACCTAAATTACAAATACTGACTCTAGTACAGACATCACAGTGACACAGGTTATCAGACAAATTCTACACACACCCAAGTACACTGGGTTACATGATCATGATGTCACAAAGCTCCCTTACCATCAACCAAAGTGAATGTCAGACCGACAGCGGTAGCTACGCTCGCTAACGCGCAGCTCTAGGCCATGGGGCCAAGCTCTCTGCGGACTCGGTAGACGTGGGTTCAAGCCCCACTGTCAGCCGTCCTTGACATAATTTTCCGCGGTTTCCAATTTTCAACTCCAGGCAAATGCTGGGACGGTACCTTCAGACAGGCCACTGCCGCTTCCTTCCTCATCCTTGCCTAGTTTCATTGATCTTCATTCATTGCATCACTCATTTACTCTTCTCCTGAGGAGGTTGGTGTCCGGAAGGGCATCCGGTCGTAAAAACCATCCACCACAGATTATATCGCATCTTATCCCCGACCCCGTTGGAAACGAGAATAACAAGGAGTAGACATACACAACCAAAGTGAATGTCAGCTTGGTAATGTGCTACACAATGTAACTATAAATAGGATTGTCATTGTTTCCAAGACTGGAATATCTGGGTCATCAGCACCCGTTCATAACTCTAGTCCGGTAAATATAACTTCCGACTTGAAAGTTCATCAATCAGCTGGCATCAACGCACTGTTCACAGCAGCTGGAGGAGATTTCCAGTTATCCTCAATTTAAATCGATCTATCGAATCAGTTTCTTTTGGTCGGCAACTTGACACTCCGTTCTTGAACAGCAAGCACGCCGGCTAATGTTTGGAGGCCGGGTAGGTTGATATTTTGTGCGTGTGCTTAGTTTTGAAGGATGAAGAAAATAGCGAACTATTTAAAATCCATCCAGGCATCAAAAAAGCTGAAAGTTAATGACCCGAACACAAACAATGACCGTACTTTGCAAAATTGCCGAAAATTGCGAGATCGTGATGTTTTGTCGACTACAATTAAGAGTAGCCTTTAATTATATTTTTAGAAAAAAGCACTGGTTATTACAATTTTGAAATTCAAAATCACATCTTTAAAGTAACATAGCATCCTCCTAAAGCACCTGAAATGTCTCGACATAAATTTGTGTAGATCATCACATCACCTTCCGTGGTGTTTCCATACAGAAATTCCTTTTGTCTTGGGGTCGAACCAGTGCCCATGTCTACATGAATGTACTCCTATAACATGTGAAAGAAAGCGGGCGACGTGAAGCTTGAAAGCAGCGGATCCCAAATTACGGACGTCCCATTGTCTGGCAGCAGTGATTGTACCTGTCTGTCAAATGGTTAAGCCATCGTCTTTTCAGCACACGCCATCCCAACGAAATTATTAGGGAGCGCTTTATCTGGATTTTCTTCTTTAAAAATCAAGTCTAAAGGTGCATTGGCCGCCATTGAAGAGCTGTGGGGCGGAAACTCGGGCTGATGCCGGGTAGATAGCCTAGGTCCTCAGACAACACGGTGGCGAAATTAATGAATGTTATTCCTGCTGGCTCCAGACTGTTATTCTAAGGCCCGGGTTTGTTTGTCTACGCTTTACGCCGAGGTTGCTGGACTAAGTGATGAAACATGACCAGAATGCAAGCCCTCTTCACAACAGTCGGATACCAGTGTCACAGCGGCTAGTTGAACCCGTCTTTAGACTCATTGAGTCTCTCTGTGAACAGATTATACGGTAGTGTAAACTGAGGAACAGTGGTCAAAATAACCACAGCGGTACGTCAATCACTGCTTGTTGCAGAAGACTTCATACCTACGGTTTGTGATAAAATGTCGTTAGATGTCCATGGAAGCTTATAGATTTTTAATACATGAAATTCTAGGAAGTTACAGTAATTTTGGTGACCACCTTGTGGTGTAGTTCTTGGCTGTCACACCCAGAGGTCCGGGTTCGATTCTCGTCTCTGTCAAGAAATGTAATTTTGGTCTGAGGCTAAACGGGGTATATCCAGCCTCGTGAGGCAAATCTGTGACGAGGTGGGTTCGATTCCCTTTTCAACCTTTCTAGAAGTAGTTTTCCATGGTTCCCCACTTCTACCTCAGGCAAATCTATTCATTAAATGCAATTGAATAGTTTATCTTTATTTCGGGGCAAAATTCCGGCACCCCGGCGTCTCTAAAAGCCACAGTAGTTAAAAGGGACTTAAAACCAATAACATTATTATTATTAGTTTATCTTTATCATTCTGATTTCTTGTCTTGTTCTATGACTTCTACTATAGGTTAGGAGAGTTCTGTAAGCAACTATATGCCGTAGTTAACTGTTGTTGTGCTGTGAATGTAGACAAAAATATCATGTGACTTATCGGGGAGTCAAAGGGTGTGTTCTCCGGAGAAAAATCACCACAAGAAACAATGTGTAAAGCAACAAGCAACCTTCCTTCCTTCTTCCTGTTCGTTATGTTACACACTAAAAGAATGATTTGAATTAGTTTAGTGGATTCTCTGAACCAGTATCACGTCCAATCTGCGTCTTCTGCTGTTCCTTCTTTGGAATGTTTAATTATAGGTCCTTCTAGTGAAACAGCAATCAAATGCACACACATATGTCCCGAGGCGTAGCCGTGCTCGTTAAATCGTGCACCACAGCCATGAGGGCAGCTGCAACAAGCCCAGAGATCGCAGTTTCGAATCACGACGCTGAAGGTGGCTATCCTAAGTGTGATTTTTGCCCGGAATTTTCCACACTTCCTCTAGGCAAATGCCGGGATAGTCCCTTACTTCACATCCCAGGGCGCCTACCTCTTCCCTGTCCCTAATGCAGTTTCACACACTATTACAGTCATCATATAAATACAGGTTATCAGGCAAATTCAACACACCCAACTACACGGGGCTGATGACCAAGATGTCCCAAGCCCATAAAATTGCTTAACAACATCATCACACACATAACTGTAAACAAGAAGAAATAGATTTTGATGCACAATGTGCAAAATGTCTGCTCATATTTAAAGATTAATCATTTGCTATTACAACGGGCCTCCAAAGTCATGTGTTATCAATGATTCTTATTAAATTACGTCATAATAAATCTTCAATTCTTTGGGACAATGTAATATTATAATTATCTGTTGCTTCGGTGGCGTAGTCGGTAGCATGCTGAACTGCTATGCCCAAGATCGCGGGTTCAAACCCGGCCAAAATCGTCGGATTTTTAGGAGCGTTACATTCCTTCGGTACGCCTTCCTTCGGAGGGGAAATAAAGTTAGTGGGCCAATATCATAGATTTATGCCACATAGAAGAACCTACTACTGAAATTGGTAGTGTGTAGCAAAATATGTAGCCTAGGTTATACAGGGTTCGGCAGCATAACTTCCTTTTTTTTAATGTAATAGAGCCCATTGTATGAATAAGAAAACTTTTATTTTTTTAAAATAATGTAGGCGCATACATAAAGTTTAGTTTTACTTAGTTTTGAAGATCAAATCAGGTAGGTGACGTCCCCCATTCTACATACACTGAGTAAACCGCTTTCTGGCGTTTGTCATGACTCTTGCCAGCATATCAGGCGTTATGTTGGCAATTTCTTCCTGGATGTTGGTCTTCAAATCTTGTAGCGTCTTTGGACAGTTCACATAAACAGGGGATTTAAAAAAAAAACACCATAGAAAAAATCACAAGGGGACAAATCAGGAGAGTGGGCCGGCCACTCCAAATCGCCCCTAAAAGAGATGGGGTCGAGGCACTCCAGTTCTTCGTCCTGTCACACTTCCAGTTCTTCTGAACGTAGTGACCCACGTAACAATTGATTTCCGGTCCACGACAGGGGCAAACGTGGCTAAATTAAAGCGCCTCTGAAAGGCGCGCTGGGTTGCGATCACAGAACATCTGCTCGAAACGTAGGCCTCCTCCCTGTTCCAACGCATGATGGCGACTGAACTGTGTCGGGACAAAACTTTATAGTACCATCTCACGAGCGAGACCACTAGCCCTCCGCTACGACATCAACCGACTGAATGGCACACATTTAATTAAAGGAAGTTATGCCGCCGGACCCTGTATTTAAGTACAAGTTTCTCGGGCTTGTAGGCCAACGTTCGCCGCTAGGTGTTAGTGGCAGTAGCATCTGGTAGCCAAAGTTGGAACTACTTGAAATTGAACTTGTTGGAAGCTTTCGGTCGTTCACTTAAAATACCCTGCTATGGCCATTCACTTCAATTCATATGTAATAATATTATAGTTATTTATTCATTAACTCTTCATTACTTGTACCAAATTCAATTGTAATCAGAGTCCCATTACACTGCCTACCTGCTATGTCGAAGGTAAACAATATATGCCACTCCTTGATGTAAAGCAGCACAGACATACATATACATGAGTTGGGAACAGCTGAGATATAACAATTTCAGTTTAAGGTATTTCAATTATGGTATTGGATAGCTTGGGAAAGTTCTGTACTGGTAAGCTAATGGAATCTCATTAACCCGAGGGCTACACTAGCTTATTAACCATGAGATATAGCTGTTTGGTTTGGGGCAGGTTTCTCATTCCTTGTTTATTCAAATTGCATTATCCGCAGCCATAAGATACTTTGATCTCCCGAGCCCTCAATCAGTTGAATATATTTATCTGAAAATGCTAACATACGATGAATAGGGCTCTCAGATCCTACGTTCTTCAAGAAAAGTGATATAGACATTCGGCCAGGGTTTTAATATGGATCACTCGTGAAATTGACGTAAAAATGGCACGCTTTATTCGGCCAGCTTACCACTGGTTTATCACTGCACTTCGAGTTCTTCGTAAACTCTTGGTTTATTGATATACAATAAACAAATTTACATACAAATTAAATTTTTAACGCATAGCCTATACAGTATATTAAGAAATGCATTTGTTATCATGTATAGGGGCTTGTATCATTGTGTCATCAGCTGATCGCCTCCAATGTATAGTTTTCTCACGTTCCTCACTAACGAGCGGCTCGACTTTGAAATCTAGCTAGGCGGATATGTTTACATTTCATGTCTGCGGGGAGGCAAGGCTTTCCCAGCTCGAGGCACAGCGTTGTCAACTCTCCACTGTAGCCACTCAGAGCAAGCAGTGAACTACGTCCAGCTGTGCAACACCGGACATTTGGCACGCGACCTGACCGCCAGGACCGAATTCTGGGGTCCACGTGGTGAGATAGAGCAAGCATGCTATTGGTCATGAATCATCAGCTATTGGTGAGCCGTGAACAATGGTTATTGTCAGCGCGTGCTACTTTCTAACGTTTGAGCCACCGCCCATAAACGAGGAAAGTGAGAGAATTATATGGAATATATATGTAACAAAATTGTTTGTATTAGTGTGTGTACGCATTGACATGATATGGACCATGTTAATCAAGAATTGACTAGGTATAAGTACTATAAGTGTGGGTATTTCCCGCCTTATCAATACAAAAGAAGAAAATTCCGTTCAGCTTTCTGAGGGGGGGGGACCTACACATATAACTTATGAAATTGCAAAAGTATTTCAGTGACAATTGTTATGCACATTCCTATGATAGTTATCAACAAACTGTACATAAATACAGTAGGCTTAGTTGCCATAACGATTATAACTCATTAAAAATAAATGATTTACAGTATTGTGTAAGCCTTAAGTAATTTTTCAAACATTATTCAAAATATCTTGATATATTTCAATAATGCTAGTAGATGTTGTTGCCATGACTTTTAGGACTACATTAAAAAACAATAATTAAAACGTAACAATATTGACATGAGTTGTACAATACAAGGCCGCCATTTTTGTGTGCATAAATAAATAAAATTATGCAAATTTCTAAACCTCTAATAGTTGTTCTGTATCATACTATATATTGACTGCCCACAGTCTCAGTTGGAAATGGTTTCTCACTGCAGATAAAATAATTATTATAAGAAATAACTCTTTTGCTGTTGTCCAAGGTGTAACTCAAACCTCATGAAGAGCACACAAACATGTACCGTACTGGAAACTGTAATGTGTTGTTATTATGTACTGATGAGGCGGGAACACTTACTGTGTCTGTGGCTAGTGGACTCCATCCTGGTTTTGGCATGGGAATTAACATGTGTGCTTTTCAGCACAAACACAAATACCCTACTACATGAAAGAAATGTTACTTGAATTCTTTATACACTCATTAACACACTTCTCTAACAAATGCGGAGGGGGGGGGGGGTGTAATTCATTAAAGTGTTTCTCTCGTTAAGCAAGCATCATCGGATCCAAGTTTACAATTCAACATTGCTCTACAAAACATTACCAAAAACCCCTAATGCAATCCATGCGTGGACGCGGCCTCTAATACCAACCAACTGAATTGCGGCTAGCAATGCTGTGAAATTCTAAAGCACTAATCTCCTGAAAAAGAACAATTTATTTCATTATCTATAAGGTTGCAAGACTGAGAAATCACAATCCCACCCACAAACAGTCTCCCTCCACAAAGGTGTGTCTACTATTGCTATGTTCTAAAGTGATAAGTCCCAGACTGGAATATATTGCAAACGAATGGTCTGCGAGAACTGCGCTGAGCGACAACTGGAAGTACAAATAACCAGGGTTTATCTACTAATACTTACAAGGGAAGTATCAAGTAAGACAGGTCGAGACCTACCTTGAAACTTTGTGGACACAATCGTTGTACTATAAGAGGACAACGTGTGGAAAATCAGCCGCCAGATTGAACTGCAAGGCTCCGAAATCATCTCATATAAATCAAAGGGAGGTAGCGAGTTCAGTAACAGCCCTGACCTTCCACGCACTCAAGGCCGGTGGGAAGCAGCCGTACGCTCCAGTCAGCATACACGCCCCACCTTGCTACAACTCCGAGTGCCACAGGGATGTCCAGCTCCGCCAGCCGTCATGCCTGCGTACCAGGATGTCAGGTACGATTTCGGAGCATTGCAGTTTAATCTGGCGGCTGATTTTCCGCACGTTGTCCTCTTACAGTACAATGATTGTGTCCACAAAGTTTCAAGATAGGTTTCGACCTGTCTTACCAGATACTTTCCTTGCGAGCCGAATGACGTGATATGGTAACTTATCTGACTTGTGTACTAACTTAAAACAGCTCTGATATCAACTGGTCTCATTTAATTATACCATTAGCTAAACACTCATTTATGAATAAAATACAGGGCGCCCGGAAATGTTCTCCGCAGTGGCTACGTGCAGCTGCGAGAAGTTGCGTCACCAGTTTAGTTGGCAGCACAGTGTCCTTGATAGGGTGAAGGTCACATGTGTGGGCTGTGGGCTGTCGAATTCGTCAGTGTATGTTGCAATAAGCCAGCATGTGTGTCATCAGCACTTCTAGTATCAGTTATGAATGTATGTGGTAAGTTTAAAGTTTACTGTTTGATTGTTATGATACAAGCGACAGCCGTGCTGCCAACGTAACTGGTGACGTATTCTCTCGCAGCAGATTGTAGACACTGCGGAGAACATTCCCGAGCGCACTGTACAATTTGGAAAGCTGTTTTACCATGAGAATGGCACCTTTTTGTAAACTGAAGTTCTTTTTAAGTAAATTCATTTGCATTACTTCAATAACTTGCAAAGTGTAAGTTAGAGAATTCAAAGAATGTTTCACAGCTTTCGGATGATAAGATCTCCAGAGAAGTCATTCTTACTATTTGAGATATTGGCCGCCAAGAGGATTTTTCTCTTAATCGGGTTTCGGAAAGCTACGTATAACTTATATACTCACGTAATAGTCCTCTATCACCATACAAAATTTCAGTTTGATTGCTGGAATACACTAGTTTCGGATATATTAAGAACCGGTGAAGTAATTCGAGTGGGCGCTGGGTTGGAATCTTCCATTTGCAGGCAATAGAGTTTTGGTCCAGTAGATATCATGGTGTTTGATTCATTATACAACGTTTCACCTCGATCTCTTGCTTAGGATACATATATAACAACAAGTTTTAAAAAAATCACACTTCCACCATATTGAACTTTTCAAAATTTTGAATTGAATTTGATGTCAATACATTAAGCTCTATACGGATTTACAACCTCAAATTTCATTGAGGTTGGATTATCAAGTCGTCATAGAAGTCCATTTAAATATTTGAAATTCATGTGGCCACCATGTTGGTTTTGTGCTTATGTTTTTGAAGATCACACAGTAAGTGAACTTACTTTATTGTCTTCTATCATCATACGAATGATTGCTGCTATAGTTCCCGATATAAGTTATTGTGTGCCGGTGAGATCTTTCTCACTGCCGCCATGTATCATTCCTTACACTGATGTTTGAGAGGCACGTTTGGGGCCAAACGGGAAGTCCTTACCATGTTACATTGAAATTTCTTCAGCCAATCAGACTTTATTAGGTACACACATACACGGAAACCTATATTTCATATGATTAAAATAGACTACATTTATTAAATATCTGTCCCCGAGGATACTGTGTGCGGTGGTTGAGCAAGGTAGCCTCATGTCCCAGGTGAGGCAGATGTTCTGATGAGCCGACCGACAGCCTCCTCCTGATAGCGATCAAGGGTGCTGCACAATGGCTATGGTAGTTATCTGGGATGCCGACATCTCCTTTACACTCCATACCACGGAAGTGGCTCACAGAGGGCTTCTGACATTTAGGGAGGTACAGTAATTTTACCTAATACCACCGATCACTGCTCGAGAGTAAGTTGTAGGCTTCTTAATGGGCACATCTCTTCCGAAATATTAGGATTAAAATCTAATGACTTTGTCGGGCTGAATAGCGCAATCGGTTAAGGATTGGCCTTCAAAACGCAAAGATTTTGGTTTCATTCCTGACTCAGTCCAATGGCATGTAAGGGCGTTTTTAAAGCGATAGCC
This sequence comes from Meconema thalassinum, assembly GCA_946902985.2. Lineage (NCBI taxonomy): Eukaryota > Metazoa > Arthropoda > Insecta > Orthoptera > Tettigoniidae > Meconema > Meconema thalassinum. The sequence continues at coordinate 627,802,689 of OX336390.1, read as the reverse complement.
TTGTGTCAGAACCAAAAGATTTAGTAGGCTACATGATGAAGATACACTTCCATTACCAAATTACAGCAAACAAGCGTTTTTAAAGTAACAGAAATTAAATGGGATGTAAAAACAATTAATAATAATAATGAAAATGAAAATCCACAGCCTGCTTCCAGTCTCCGACCGGGTCAGGAATGGAATGAATGAAGCCCCCATCTAGCGGCGAGGATATGGACTGTGCCGGCTGCCGAGGCCTGACGCACTCCTCTGGGGCAATGATTGAATGACAGATGAAATGAAATGATAGTGGAGAGTGTTGCTGGAATGAAATTTTGACAGGGAAAACCGGAGTACCCGGAGAAAAACCTGTCTGCCTCCGTTTTGTCCAGCACAGATCTCACATGGAGTGACCGGGATTTGAACCACGGACCCAGCGGTGAGAGGCCGGCGTGCTGCCGCCTAAGCCACGGAGGCTTCAATTAATAATAATAATAATAATAATAAATGGAAGATTTTCATCCACTGGGTAGCTTAGGTAGTGTCCATTTCATTATCCCAAGAATGTGGGTTCGATTCTCGGCCGATGAAGTCGAATTTTTGAAGGGTAGTAAATAAACACGACACTCCCAAATTGTACAATGCTGACGCATAAAAAGTCTTTCGTATTAGATTTGGAGGTTGCAAGATATAATTATCGGTAATTAATTCTCATGGACAGATGACCTAGCTGTTCTCCCCTTCAAACAATATCCACTATCATCATCGTCATCTAGGGCTAGGATTTATAAGCACAATAAAACAGCAAATTAAGCTAGCAAATAAGCAAGAAATATGTAACAAGATGTTCAGTAAAGAACATATAGCCTACTTTCTCCTAAATGTATGAGTATAGTTATAACTCGTTGTTATTATCAAAGAGTATAATAGAATCATTTCTTGGTTGAAGACCTTAGAAACTATTTACCTCTACCAAACGCCACAACCTAGAAAAAACTACTACCATCATTGAAGAAAGATAGATAAGAAGTATCTCAAGAATGTTATGGATCTGGAGACATAATCGACCGGACTGGCTGCGTGGCTCAGCGGTAACGTTCTCGCTTGCTGGGCCCTACGTTGCAGGTTCGTATCCTGGCGCAGTCAGCTGACATTTGAGGGTCCACAAATGCGAGGGAGCCGTGTCAGTAGATTTACTGGCACGTTAAAGATCCCCTTCGGGCCAAAATTCCGGCACCCCGGCGTATCTAAAAGCAGCAGTAGTTAAAAGGGACGTAAAGCAAATAACATTATTATTATTGTTATTATTACATAATCGACCTACCGTGGGCAACATCCAACTTTGAGTTGAGGCATGTCTTTACACGTCTGGTTGTGCATGGCTTTCACAACCCTAATTGAATTAACAAATCTTTCCATGACCCTACAGAGATGTGTGTAGGCTATACAAACTATGTGGATATTTTCGATTGCTATTTGCCTGAAATATAAGTATTAATAACCTGAACTTGCACCAGCGGCTAGAATTCAGTTACTATGTGAAATCGTTTTGTTCTTTACTTCAAATAACATTTTCTAATAACGCACAATAGGCTGTTATAAACCCTTTAAAATAAGAAGTAAAATTGTATCATAGTATCATCTTGTCATTCATCAAATTCGATGCGCATAGAATGCCAATGGTATACTATCAATGGAGTCCCATGTAGACCAGTCGTGAAATCTAGTGGAGAAGTATCGAACAATATAATCCTAACAGGGCGAGTGCATTCTAGCGGCCATAAGAAGAAACTTTTCAATAAAAACTGGAAGTTAATAAGTAGGCCGGCGTGCAGTTACCTTTTTGGCTGCTAGATGTCTCGAGCAAATCTGCTGGCGAATTATGTTTTAATTAAATATATGTTTTGCACCGTAATATGCACAATATAACGCTTAATTTTAAAACGTCTGAGTCATTACAAAGCAACAAATATGTAAAATTTCAAGCAAAAGACCTAACACTGATGGGGTTTGAACCATAGGCATATGAATGATAGACCAACGCTTTACCACGGAGGCATTTATGCCAACGAACATTGATCTATATAAAATGACTTACATAGAACTTGTTAGCAAATAATGATTTAGACCTAACGATTTCATCATTGGAGTATATTATTTAGGCTATATATAAAGCATTTCATACAAAGTTTATTTATTTTGTATCAGTACGCTATATTGCATGCAATACTCAAATTAGTGAAATATAAGTCAGGCACAAGATATCCGCTGCCATCTTGTCTTCTTACCGAGACTGCTCAGCTTTTTAAAATCACTTCTGCACTATAGTATTACAAAATAAACTTTTAATTTCGAACGTGCCTCTTCCTTTAGAACAGTTAAATCGATTCTCGGCTCGATAATCGAAACTGGTGGGTCCCATGATATGGATTATAAAGTTTGCATAATTCGCACGGCCGCCATCCTGAAATGGTACGGCGGATGACCTTGTAGTTTGGTCACAAGACGCGTCCTATATGAAGGTATGTTATTACCAAATTTGGTAGAGATCGGATAATTTGGTTAGTCGCTATTTGATTTTACGTTTTGAACGTTTGAGTGGCCGCCATTCAGTTTTGGTAAAGATGGCGGCGATATAAAACATGACACTGAGGTGCCCTTTGCTTGTTCTACCTCTGTACCAAATTTCGTTCAATTCGGTTTCACCGTGTTCGAATTGATAGGGTGGGACAGACATTCAGAGTACACACACTCACACACACACACAGACTCACTCACACACACACACACATACACACTCAGACAGACACACAATTTTTGGCCCTGTAGTGATCTCATAAGTCTACTTTCATTTTTTGCAAAAATCGAAAGTAGGCTAAAAATAAGCCCCAAAAAGAGCAAAAGTAAATACCGTACTTGAAAATCTAATAAAGTATTCGTTTCATAGAAAATCAGCACAGTATTCAAAATTTAAAATCTTACAATAAAATGATAATAAATGATAGCAATGCTGTTTACAGTGCAACAGTGAATATACAGTAGTAGAACAGATTTCTCAGAATTCGGAAAATACAGAGAAACAAAATATCGTGAATCTGTTTTCCATAAACCTGGACAGTAAATTTATTAGGCCTAAACGGGATAAAAAAAATATAAATACTCACAAGAGCATGGCATTTGTCTGATAACATGTGTTATTATAGCTGTGTGTGTGTGGGTGTAGGACTGGGGTAGGTGCTCCGCAACTACTTTAAACAGGGTTCCTGAAGTGTGAAAAACTCGGGAAATACCACACTTGCGATGGCTGCTGCCAGCGCCAGGATTCGAACCTCCATCAACCCAGCCCAGCCGTGGACCACTTAGCTACGTTAGTGAGTTTACTAATATCTATTTTGAACGCCACAATTTACTATATAGTGTGGTTTAAAGTCTCATTTTTCTAGAATTTTAGGGAGGGAGCTGCAGCCCCATTAGAATCTCATCTGTATACGCCTCTGAGCGGTTATATTCCCTCCTCCTAAATGTCTGCTGCGTACGAAGAATTCCAAATTTCAGACACAATGACATATTTCGAAATTTGCGCATAAAATTCCAGTGACAGCGAGGATATAGTTAATCGGATGGGTTATGGTGTATATACGCACATCGCTACAGTTTGTTGCATTGGGGCCGTGCAGTTCTTATAAATGTCACACTATAACTGAATGTATCTCACGGCCACTCAAGAGTCTTAGAGCGCATTCACGGATAACTAGGACTCGTTTTTTTAGGTAAATAGTCTTTCTTTAAAAGTAAATACAAATTTTAAGCAATTTCTTTTATCATACTAATATATAAAAATGAGATGGTGTGTGTCTGTCTTTCTGTCTGTCTGTCTGTCTGTCTGTGTGTTACTCAATAACGCAAGAACCACAGGTCCGATTTAAATGAAATTTTGCATGGATGTAGCTGATTTACCATGTTTACATATATGATACTTTTAATTTCGATATTTTGCACTATTAAAAAATGGCGACCATTTTAGTGACGTCACTACACCCTTTGGTTTCAAAATTTCATATTTCCATATCAAATAAAAAGAGAACGCTAAGAAATAGCAAACTTTTGATGGCACATATGAGCTTCAAAATTTAATTTCCTATCCGAAAGGTCCTTATCACTTTTCGTGTATCTCCAACGGTTAGCGAGTAAAATCTAAATTTGTGCAATAAAACACGGTCAACACCGAGCGGTGCAGTATATCTCTACATACATAAAAAATAATTTCTACGGAAATTTGAGTTATTTACGCGTTTCAGACTGTTTTATTATGGATGCGCGCGAAAATAATTTTTTGGTCTGTCTGTTTGTTGTCTGTGGACAATTTTGTTCCCTTATAACTCGAGAACGGCTGGGTGTATCAACGTAAAATTTGGTACAGATATCCATCAGAGGCACGACACTAATCATTGATGTAACCCTTCTCCGTACCTCTCATAAAAGAGGGCCTACCCCCTTAAAATACATGCTGAAATAGGAGTAGAAGGACGAGACAAAGATCATTTTCAGCCCCTCAATGTGAGAGACAAAACTCGAAATCCACATTTTAAGGCCCTAAAACCAACCATTTATGAGATATTCCCAGAAAACTAATTTCATTTAATAAACTAATGAACGAATACAAGCCGGTAACCATGGCAACCGATTCTCTATTGCTGTAAGACGCAATGCAATTCCATTAATTACATTGGTGTGAAAGTTTGCAAACGGCAAGAAGATTATCACGGAACCAAATTAAGGTGTACAATTCATCAATACGTATAATGCGCTTAAGGGGGTCAAGGGGTACACTAGAATTTTTTCACGCGATTTACACCTGCGGGTGTGGTACGGCAGGTCTATTATATTCCTATCCCTATATTATATTATTATTATTACCGACAGTAGTGGCTACGCTGGCTAAAGCGCTGCGTTAGGCCATGGGGCCAAGCTCTCTGCTGACTCGGTAGACGCATGGGTTCGAGCCCCACCGTCGTCTGTCCTTGAAATGGTTTTCCGTGGTTTCCCATTTTCAACACCAGGCAAATGCTGGGACAGTACTTTCTGACAGGCCACGGCCGCTTCCTTCCACATCCTTGCCCAGTTGCATTCATCTTCATCCATTCCATCTCTCATCCCGACGCGCAGGTCACCCACGGGCGTCGAATAGAAAGATCTGCACTTGGCCTCTCAGGAGGCCTCACGACCCCCAAAAAATATATATTATTATTAGTATTATATTATGGTGTACAACGAGGAGACAAAGCCCCTCGGTGCCAGAAACAAAACTTGGGGGCCTCGAAAACTACATTACAAGGCTCTAAAACCAACAGTATCTGAAATATTCCCAGAAAAATAATTTAATTTAATTTAATTTAAGAAACTAATGAAGGAATGGAAATCGGTAACCATGACATCATTATCTCAAGGGGTGGCATCCAACTTTCCATCTATTTCTGTAAGAAGCAATGTCACTCCATTTATACCTTGCCACGGTGGGTGAGTGGATAGCGTGTCGGTCTACTAACCCCATGATTGCAGGTTCACTCCTGGCCGTGGTACAGGCCGGACGTTTGTTTTAGACGAGTGAAAAATCTTAATGGAAGCCTGGAGGCGAGTTACTACAGTACCTGTGTTGTTATCAGCTGCCCCAAGCGCTCCGATGATTGATAAAGCTGTTTCACACTATTGCTGAAGTATAGTCGCTGGCAAATATAATGACGTTCTAAATTTAGTGCTCCCTATTACCCGTGTTCCCGTGTACCCGCACAACCGTGTTTTTAAGATCCGTGTGCTAAGAATCCGGTTTCTACTATTTACCCGTGTACCCGTGTATTCGTGTAATTACGACCGGGTACACGGGTCACATCGAATATTGTTAAAGAGTGCCGTGTCTGGTAACCTTGCTCGAACATCTGTTCACGGCAATATCGTGCCATTTATACATGCATTTAGAAATCGTGTTTGCGTGTGCAATTTGTCCGCGCGCGTTTATTCGAATCGAAGCAGTGTGAAATTAATTAATTATTTGATTGATTATAAAGGTTAGTTCCGAGGGTGAGAGAGGAGTAGACACAAAACTATATGTAACGGAATATAATTTATTATTTGCACTATCATTTGACCAGAATGTAACGAAACAACAAAATTAAAATATCAGGCGTAGGAAACGAATACAAAATATTACAGTATAATAAGAACAACAATTTCTAGAATTATGACTCATTGACCAATTTACTTTAAGAAAGCTTTGTTTTGGAACAAGAATACTAAGAGGTTTACATTTTATGGCAGAAGACAATTCCGTTTGGCTGTGACAATGTTTCCAGCAGAGGAAAAGCACCTTTCGGAGCTTGTGGATGTTGCTGGAATACACAAGTATTTTTTCGCTAGAGCAGCAACCGCAGGATATTTGTGTTCCCTTGCTTTCCACCACTCGAACGGGTTCATGTCAAAACGAATCTGTGCCTCCGAAAGAAAATCTTCAAATTGAGATTCAGGGCGGTTCTTTCTCCCACATGGCATTTGATACAAGATCTCCAGGGCACTACTGGTGGAGGGTTGATCGGGATTAACCAAGACTTCAGCTGGTGCATCGCTCTGAAGCTTATGAAGCACTCTGTCGCGAATACATCGTCGAGCCTCTGCTATCTCATCTACCAAATCCTTATACCTCGGGTCGAGAAAAGATGCAATCTGTCTGGCTGTGACAGTACTATCATTTATCCATAGGAGGCCGAACCGATCGTTAAATTCACAGACCAAGGTAGACTGCACGTCCTCTAGGAAGCTGTCGTCCGACAACTCCTGGGTGCTGAGGTGACTTTTAATTAGCGTCTGTATTAGTGGCCGGACCATCGATATGGGAGAATTGTCACCGCAAAAGAGAGTGGTTACCACTTCCACAGGTTTAAGGAGCTCGTTTAAAACCTCCATGTGATGCCACTCCTGTTCAGTTACTTGGAGCTTCTGTGCTGTGGCCATCGGCGTGCATGTCCGGTCACCTAGGACGTTGCTGACGGGGTTCCTGTTTTTCAAAAGGCGCTCGATCATGGCAAAAGTTGAATTCCAGCGGGTGTTGCAGCTCTGAATCAGGGGTTGTTCGGGCATTGAAAGTTGTGCTTGCATTTTTGTCAGCGCACTAGCGGCAACGTTAGAGTGCCGAAAATGGCCAACTAACTTTCTTGCATTCAGGCACACATTAGCAGCCTTTCCATGAGCAAGAGCCTTGTTTGCAGCAAGCTGTACAGAATGTGCAGCACAAATCACTTTATCCTTCTCCAGCACATCAAGAGCGCGCACAGCGTTGACGACGTTGTACGCGTTGTCAGTGACGATGGCAGTGATCTTGTCCTGCACATTCCATTCTTCTGCAACCAATTGCAATTCCGATGCCAGATTTTCTGAGGTGTGGCGGTCTTCCATTTCATGCGTGGTAAGCGTCATCGCCTTTGGAACCCACTGGGAGTCGATGGTGTGAGCCGTTACCGTCAGGAAAGAGGTTAGTGAGTGAGATGTCCAACAGTCAGATGTAAGGGCAACGCTTGATGCCGCTGATAGTTCACACCGCACATTTTCTCTGACACCATCGGCTAGTAGAGCCAGTCTCCGCTTAAGGGCATCCTCTGAAATACACAAGTAATTGGGCTCTACAACTGCCATGAACTGCCTAAACCCATCACTGGCACAAAATGACAAAGGCAGTTGGTTCACAGCAACCATCCTTGCAAGAGCCTGATGTATTTCCTCTGAGCGTATGGTATCGCACGGACGGTGTGCGTTACCTTCCACGCGTCGCCTGCGTCGTCTCTTGGCTCGGGATGACCGTACCTGTTCCTGCTCCTCATCATCAACATGGTCACCATCTTCAGTGTCTTCCTTTGTTGCCTCCGCTTCATGCCTGTAATAATACCATATCATTTTTAATGTCGGTGCGAAATGAAAGCCTTCACAACGAGGAAGGTCCTGTGCATTATAAGCGCAAATCGTGGAAAATTGCATTGGAGATAAACAAGATCACCGCCTTTCCATTTCGCCGGTACGCGCCACCACCGTGAATATTGCACTTGACAACGATTGAAATGCACGCTTGTCCGGCCATTTCTGTTCGGAGAGCAGGATGACTCGACTGATTCGCTAATATCTGTGAAATTGTCTATGTACACGGCACACGCCTCCAGGCACAACCCCACGCCGCGCACGCTCGTCCTGAAGCTCCCGTAGGTCGCCACCGTTGCGTTCCCGATAAGCCCATCTGTCTAATTGTTGGGACCTTTTATAATTTACGGTATGCTATTTCCCTCATTTTAACAATCCACCATCTAAATAGTATACGTCATCGAAGAGTTGTATGACTTAGGCGAAGAACTATCGCTATTTATTGATGTGTAACATCTTTCCACTCGGTAGCTGGACATTTTTGTGGAAGTGATTTTGGAAAAGGGACGGAAGTGGATGGGACGGAAGTGCATGGGACTGAAACAATGAGCGCGCGTGGTGGCGGAGATCGGTACAAAGACATACTGTAGGCCATGTGGCTATGGAGAATGTATATCGCATACAGTTTAGTTCAAGGTTTAGAGACCCCATTTAAGATATTCCTACAATAAATCATTTTCATGCTGAAAACAATTACGATTTATTAAATCTTCATACTTTTGCTGTATTCTTTAATGTAAGCACTCGATGTACTGTCGGCCATGTGGCTATGTGGAATCTATATCGCATCAACAAACACTCCAAACAACATAGGAATTCAGTATATTAACACAGACCACTAACAATAATTGAAACTTCGTTGGTCTAAACGTATCACTGGGGGAAACACATTTAATATACCTTCTGCACACCTAATTTTTAATGACGCCGATACTTAGCAGTGCACTCTATCAGCAAAAAGAGGCCATTTTCAATAACATCGCTGGCATTGGTTTACTAACTGGCCGGTATAGAGCGCAGCTCGCATCAAGTAGGCAGTGGATTGCTTCCGCCACGGCCAACTGGATGCGAGCGCATCCAGTCGGCCGTGCTCCAGCATACCATAATTCAACTAGTTGAAGGTAGATGTCACTACTGCAGATCCATTGGAGAACTTTGTTTTAATTTAATATATATTTTCCATTGTAAACTTCACAATATAACGCTCAATTGTATAACGCCTCAGTACTCAAATAACAATAAATATAAAAAATCAAGCAAAAAAATACAACTCTGTTAGGATTAGAACCCCAGCCGGAAGGTTGGGAGACCAACGCTGTAAACACAGACCTAAATATGTCCTCCCAAAATGAATGTTATCAATGGATTAAGATACAACGTCTTAGCAAATAACAATTATGATCTATTAAGGTCAGGAATTTGCACTGGATTATACAAGTAGTTATTTCAATGACCAACAGAGTTCACTGTTAACAAGGGATTTGCGCTCCCGGGACACACATAGTAGGATAACATGTCACATGTTACACATCATATGCGACTACTGTAAGGCTCGTATATTCCTTTTTAACGTGTGCGCTAAATACAGATGCGCGACGGAGTGAACGGCGGCGTGCTGCCATGGTGGCGCGCGGTAAGTGGATAAGCGAGTGTGACAGTGGCATGAACCGAAAATAATACAGATCGTAGCGAATCAGTCAAGTAGTCTACATTAGACTGAAATGTCTGGGAAAGCGGTAAATTTCAACATATGCCCAGTTCCCTTTGGGGAAGGCAGCGCCGCGGCGCCGTCGCTACACCACTTCGCCTTCGGCGCTGATGACATGGCCTAATGACCAAAGGCGGTGGGAGTGTCGCGGAAGCGCTTGCGTCTAGCCATGAAAGTGTGTTGTTCACAGAAGTTGGTCGTATGTAAACAAAACCAACGTAAACAGTACTGGTACTAGACTATTTATTGTCAAATCGGAAAGACTTTTCTGTAGGAGGTCGTGGTAACCACGGTACGCTTACGCATACGTATGGCGTTACACAATTTGTAGGCTATACATAATTACTTATCCACGTTTGCTTGGCGACGTTTGTTGATTTTCCATCTTCCGGTGTATCGTTTTCAAGTGGCGTCCGATGGCTCCCGTAGACCCACAAGCACAGGAATACTCATTGTTTTCGGTAGGAGAACATAGAGAGCAATAGGCCTTATCTCCTTTCCGTTCCGCTTACTTCCATATCCAACTGCTTCTCCTCTACCACGCAGCGCGTGCTAGCTGTGGTTTGACTACTATGTTCGTACTGAAATGAACGCCCACCAGGGGCGCCCTAACGAATAAGGGATGCGCGGTGCCCGAAAATTTGAATCATTCGGTGCTGTGTTCATAGTATTTCGAAAACATCCTTTCACAAAATACGCAGTGTTGTCGTTTCACTTATTCTTCGTAATAGCAAAAACTTTATATTTTTATGTTTGCTGTGTTCGTCTTCCCGATTCTACATTTTTTTCAATTAAATGGGCCATTAGTGCAACAAAATGTCAAAAACATTCTTCCAAAATCGAGAAAGCCACATGGGCACACGATAAGACATATATACCCGTGAAACCCGTGTACGCGGACCTTCATACACGGGTACACGGGTGGTACTACCCGTGTACCCGTGTACCCGTGTACTTACTGCTACACGGATTCTTAGAGCGTACCTACCCGTGTACACGTGTCACTGGTTACACGGGTACACGTTAATCCGTGTCTCATCGGTAGCCCTAGTTCTAATCGTAACTACGTAACGTGTACTTCCGTGTCACACAATACTTCGACGTGGACTATACTGTCTGCTCAAGTCTGGAATTCTATTACATCAGATCGGTGGTACAAATGTGAAGTGATAGGGTGAGAGTGACTGTGTACAGGCTCACCCGCAGGCTTCAAGGTCAAGGGCAATCGTCTAAAACAAACGTCCGGCCTGTACGTGATTTTTGAAAGGCGGCAAAAATACGACTCGCATGTCATACGACGTTGGCATGTCAAAGAACCGATTTGAATTCAGTAGGCCGTGTTCATATTGGCAAACTTAACCTCAGGAGTTTCCGCCAACCCAAAGTTCCTCATTTCTCTACTAGAAAGCGCTATAGTGTTCAAGGAGCTTAGATATCTACCCTCCTTGACTTTCATAGTGATTCAAGGAACAACGAAATTTCGGCATGCAAGCTACGCTATGGGTGTCAAATTACGAAGCTTGCACCCGGCACCGAGGCCATACGATATTATTATTAGGCTACTCCATTTATTACATTTCTGTGAAAGTTTGCAAATGGCTATAAGGTTATCACGGAACCAACGTACAGTAGACTGTATAATTCGTCAATGCAATTAAGGGGGTCAAGGGGTAACCTAGAATTTTTTCATGCAATTTCACTTGCGACATATAGTACAGAAAGTCTATTATATCTACAAACAGCAACATTATTTTCAAAAATTCCAGAATTGAATCAGCATTTTTTTTTGCGGCTTTTAGGAATTTGGGCCATTTGAGGCTAAATAACCTGAATTTTCATGCACCACAAGCCTTTATAATTTATGAAAGAGGTCTTCCTGTGTATGGGGACCTAACACAACGTAGAGGGTCATTTTTTTATGTGAGGTGTATTGCGTTTCGTCTACAAGGCTTTCAAATCTATTTCACGTCAGGAAGTACACGTTAGGTGAATTTAGTTTGAGAGCACATTTTAACTAATCTTTTTTTTGTCGACATACGGGTTCATCGTAGGGATGATTTTGTTTGATACGTATGGTAGATATTACCCATATTTGGATATCTGGGTGATATGTTGTAGACAATAAAATTGTCTGTCTGTCTTTCTTTATGTACGCCTATATATCGTGTTCGGATGCATGTTGCATCGTAAAATTAGGTATGGTAAACATGAGTCAATACACCAATCATTTATAAAACTCCTCACCGTACTTTTCATACAGTAGAAGGGTGGATATAGGGAAAAACTTCTCAAAATACATGCTAAAATAGGCGAAATATAAAAATTATCCTAGAAGGACGATCAAAGCATATGTTGCGCTTCTCATTGTGAGACACGAAATGCGCGAGTATATAAGGGGTCTCCGAAAACCACATTTTAAGGCCCTTAAATTAACAGTGTGTGTGATATTCCCAGAAAACTAACTTCGTTCTGATAAACTTACGAAGGAATGACAAACCCCTAACCATTGCAACAGTAGCTCAATTGATAATGTCTGGTGTTAATATATAACACCGTTCGAAGAACGGGTACTTCTGCTAGTAAATACATACATTTCTGTTTTTCACTTAGTAGCACATAAAAAGACATAATATTTACATTAAAAAAACAGTATGCTAGAGCTTTCAGTCTATTGCATTTTTGTTCTGTGTTAATTCAACGGGGATGAGCCTGTGAACTATCTAATCTTCATGCTGAACGTATGTCAGCTTGCAACTGTGTTATTCTTAACTTGTCGCCCCGTGCCACTCACTGTGGAAGCTGGGGATTGCCTTGTCCATAGCTATATTGCACCACGTGCTAGACCTCTTCTCCCCCCCCCCCCCCCCCCCCCCTCAGCTACCAGGAACCATTGTCACATACAGTTCATTTCTGGCTCTGTGAAGTGTAAGGCAGTTCTACGTTGCATAAAGTATAAGCAACTACAAGTTATCGTCTGCAGCAGTATGTTGCAGAATTTAAAGATAATTTTACTTCTGATGGGAGCGTTCTGTTCTGCCAACCATGTGGGAAAGCAATCGAGGCTGAACAGCGATCTCAAGTTACACAACACCTCAAGGGCAAGAAATATATTGCCGCAGTATCGCGCCTCAGAAGAAGTGTTTCGCGATAATGTTCGGTCATTTGTGATGGACAACCTGAATATGTATCTTGCTGTGTATTGTAATGCTTCAGCAGTCAGTGAGGCATAGCATAAATTGCATTCGTTAGGACTGCATATTGTTTATATTCACATTAATAAACTAAATTATTATTAAATATTTTTACTTTTTGTCACAATATTTCAGGTATTTTCAATGCATAAATAATAAATATTTTCTCAATTTTTGGCACCTAAAGATCCAAACCCTACTGATAACGTAGCTACAAATTTTGACTTGCACTCAGTATTTAGGCTACTACTTGAACTGATATCTTATCTGAAAGCCTCATTGGTCATCACTGCCCACAGAGGGGCTACAATCATGGACTGATTGTTCTAGCACATGATACCTCCACTACTGCATCCTTGCTATGATACCTGCCACATTAGATCAGGATAGAGCAACGGTGGGCAAAGCCAATGTTCGCGGGTTTAACTCCCTCATCCGTCAGACGTTATACAGTAATTCATATAATAAGACTGTGTATAGCCTACTACACCGTGTGCCCAACTAGGAAGCATCGCGTCCCAGGTATCAGTGGTGATCCGGCCAATCGGTGGAGTCGTCCTTCGCCTGTTATCACAAAGCCTCGCATTTGCTCGGCTTTTCCCTGGATTGTCAGCCAATTACGTCTTATTATTCCATGCCTCACGCCTTAATACACGCTGCTGGTGCAATGTATTAAATCTGAAGTTCCTTAAAGTTATTCGTGCTACTGCTTATCCAGTGACTAACGTTTCTACATTCTGGTGGTGGAATGTAACAATTTAGTTAACGAACTGCCGTGTTTATTGATGTAATGTATGCTACTAATTTGAAAACAACCAACCTGACATATTTGGCGGGAACAGGTAATAATGGCAGGCATGGTAATGACAAGGAACATCTCGCGTTCCATGTTGCGAAGACAATGATCAGTGGGTCACTCATTCATCAGCTCTCGATGTCCGCTTGTGATCTCAGGTATACACGCTGCTACAGATACCATAACATTGCCACACATATTCTGAACGCGCACATGAGTAGGGTGCTGATGACCAAAACATCATTAGCCCCTAAATGGAGCAACAACTAACGCGAATTGTGCATTATATCACTCTTGCTCGTTCACAGATCGCGCGATGACAAGAGCTATGGTCATACGAGGGGGGTTAAGGGCTTGCATTGGCCGGATCACCGCTGATACCTTGGGTACTAGACGCAAGTCTCTCCAATAGGCTGTCTACGGTGAGAGGGGCCCTGGTACGCATACCGTCGCGCAGCTGTTCAGTGGTAGGAGCGGGGTGTGGAGCAGTGCGGAGAGCGGGACAAATACTTCCCTACTGAGAACATTGACGCGCGGAACAGTAGGTTCTCACAATCAGGCACAGACACGCCGAGCGTGACAAATGTTTTACGCTGCAGCAGTATACTGGGTTAGTGGGATGGGGAAGTGCAGAGCTACGTGCCGGTACATGTCATGCTGGAGGAGGGCATGAAATTTCAGAGATTTTCCAAGTCTAGTGTCCGAATTCAAACACGTTACATTTTCGCCCTATCTAGGGATGGGCCAAAAAAATGAGGATAGAATACCTTTACCGAAATGTCTCTTAAGTTTTGACCAATACTTGTGCTAAATTTCAGCGAGATGAGGGAGATCCACACTTGCGGTGTTCCTTTGTAAGACAGGCCTTGATCAACCAGCCCATTTGGAGCACGTGGCACACAACTCTTTTCTGAGCCTGGCGCAGCCAGTTGGCATTTGAGGGACCCGTGTCAGTAGATTTTCTGGCACTTCTCTAAAAGCCGAAGTAGTTAAAAGGCACGTAAGGCCAATAACATTACTGTATTATATTATTCTTTTCTGAGCCAGTAAGTACTGTACCAGCAGCTTTGGGCAATTATGTTATTACTGTAGACCTATATTGTGTAATTTTATTTTTATCTTTGTCCAAACATTCTCATTCCCAGTGCGATCAGATCATAATTATGCTATTAGGTCGCAGTCGCGAGCAAACAAGTGTTTCACCTTGACGGTGTTAGATGACTGACAAGCAGGGTGCGGGGCCTTAGTACGTGTACAATGAAGTTAGAACGCACCGTACTATAGGACACGTGGAAGTTCCTCCAGAGATCTTCGGGTGTACCAATGAACAGATGTGACGTACAGCTGATAAATGGACTGATCGCATGGTTGGTCGTCTGTTGTGGTCGGGCTGGCAGTTCATAGGGTGTGCGTCATCTCAACTCCGTGCCATACTACCAGATAGCACTGTTTACGCACTAAGACCCCGCACCCTGTTGACAAAAGAACATCGCTAACGTGAATGTCTCGATTTCCACAGTCCACATGTTGTTTAGATCGCAAGAAGAACATTCCCGAATCGCTAGGACCATCCCTACCTAAAGAGGATGAAATTGAGCGTGAGTGAATACTGACACGAACACATATGGGTGTGCGCACTGAGTTATCATATCATCTCCAGCCAATGGCACTGCTCCAACTACTGTACTTGGAATCATGTACAGTGGACTCTCTCAACAGCCAGTTGGGGAGTGCGATAGCTCACTCACACCCACCAGGCCGTTTCAAGTCTTGTATTAGTATTCAAACGCGTACAATTTCACCATATCTTGGGATGCCTCATATACATTTGCGTATGAAGGGATTATAATATTTTAATTGTTATCCTTTTTATTTTAGTTGTGAATTTAATTCTTGTTGATGCAGGGTCATAGTCAAAAGGATGCTGAATGTCCTGTGACAAAACCACGGGTGTCTCATCCTTGAGCTCGAGATAGCAAATAGAATGGAGCACCCCACGACATTCTATTCCTTTAGTACATTTTTGGTAACGCTCTTGCCCTCAACAAGAATCAAATCCACAACTAAAATATTATAATATACTTTCAGGAGAAGGAGGCTCTAAAAATTGATGTCTCCTATGTGCCACGCACCTAGGTCCGGGCCTTTTCAACTAAAGCCTAAATCCCGGTCTGAGTAGAACCTTTCCACTAATGTTAGGTACTGTACATTCTTGTTCATATCGATATAATTGCGATCATATTTATTAGAGCTGCTTCGGAGTTGTCGGAGGAATTTACCACATCAATCTCCCCGGTAGGTACAATGGCGCCTACCACAATGCCTGGTCTGGCTGGCAATGGCTCAGCCCATTGAATCGCCCCCAGTCTTCATTATCCAATTGTGTAGGCTCCCTGCTGCCAGTGTCTCGTTGACATTTTTAAAGGCTCCAACCAACCCCCGCCTTGGGCGAGGGGAGAAGCGTTATGATTAGGGTGCTGTGCGATTTTTGCGCTCATTGACTAGCCTTTTCTCCGGGTTCCTCTGGTCCCCCTTCCCGCAGGGTCGTAGGCGTGACGGAACCCTCCTCCTCCACTTGGTGGTCAATTGTACACAGACAACAATAGTAATCGCACCGCCCCCTTAATTGATAATAAACTTAACATTTACATCAAACTGAAGAGCTGGCTCTTTAAATGAATTTTGGTGCTCTCGTCATACGATCCAAAAAGTACTCGCGAGCACAAGATCTCCTGAGACCGATTCTTCAATTTAAATGTTGTTGCACGAACCGGAATAATAGTGTTCTCATTATAAGTTTTGACAGTCAAAATTGTAGTCTATCATTTTGTGAAATGGCATTTTTAGTTTACAGTAAAAATAATTCAACATCCCTGTTTTATAAGTAGAAAGAAAGGTGCTGATTTGACTTGACTGTCCATACGTAAATAATGTGTAATTTATCTACTAGCAGTTGCAGCATGTATGGGGATCGGTAAATCCCTACCTATATATCAGCACTTCTGAGGGAGGGAGAGAGAGATAGGCAAAGGAAAGAAAGGAGCATGTTTTTTGCATTATTCTTATTGTTATTATTACTAGGGCTCGGATTTTTAGGTAAATAAATATTTTTTTATGTAAATACATATTTTAAGTATTTTTTCTATAAATACATAAATTCCTGCTTTTCACTTATTAGTACATAATAGACATAATATTTACATTTTTTTAAAATCAGTATGCTAGATCTTTCAGTTTATTGCATTTTTTTCTGTCTTACTTCAACTGGGAAGAACCTGTGAGCTATCTAATCGTCATGCAGAGCGTATGTCAGCTTGCAACTGTGTTATTCCTAACTTGTCGCGCCGTGCCACTCACTGTGGAAGCCGGGGATTTCCTTGTCCATACCCATATTGCACCACGTGCTAGACCTCCCCTCCCCCAGCTACCTGGAACCAGTGTCACTCACATGCAGTTCATTTCTGGCACTGTGAAGTGTAAGGCAGTTCTACGATGCCTTAAGTAAAAACAACTACATGTTATCGTCTATTGCAGAATTTAAAGATAATTTTACTTCCGATGGGGGCGTTCTGTTCGGCCATGTGGGAAAGCAATCAAGACTGAAGGCTGAACAGCGACCTCAAGTTACACAACACCTCAAGGGCAAGACACATGTTGCCGCAGTTTCGCGCCTTCAGAAGAAGTGTTTCGCGATAATCGTCGGTGATTTGTGATGGACAACCTGAAGATGTAACTCGTTGTGTATTGTAATGTTTCAGCAGTCAGTGAGACATAGAATAAATTGCATTCGTGAGTGCTACATATTGTTTATATTCACATTAATAAATTTAATTATAATTAAATATTTTTACATTTTTGTCACATATTTCAGGTATCATTAATACATAAAAAATAAATATTTTCCCGATTTTTAGCACCTAAACTATCTCTTCTCTTCATTAGCAGTCGCCAGAAACATCTCTCCTCTCCTATTCGTCTTAATACCTCTTCGTTTGTAACCCTATCTACCCATCTGATATTTATCATTCTCCTGTAACACCACATTTCAAACGCTTCAATTCTATTCTTTTCTGCTGTACCAACAGTCCAAGTTTCACTTCCATAGAGTGCCACGCCCCAGACAAAGGTTTTCAAAACTGACTTTCTAATAGCGGTACCTAAATTTATATTTGATGTCAACAAATTTATTTTCTGTAGAAATGCTTTCCTTGCCTGAGCCAACCTACTTTTTATATCCTCTTTGCTTCGTCCATCGCTGGTTATTTTGCTTTCTAAGTAACAGAAAACTATTTCTTTTAGCTTTTCACCTGCCAATTAATATAAGAAGGAGAAATTGATGACATTTTTGATGTGTAACATCTTTCCACTCGGTTGCTGGATAATTTTGTGGGAGGGATTTTGAAAAATGGGACGGAAGTGGATCGGACGGAAGTGTGTAAGACGCACTGCCAGCTGGATCGTATCCCTCCTGTCTGCTGTGGAATGTATATCTCATACGGATTACTTCAAGGTTTGGAGGCGCCATTCCAAATATTCCTACATTTATTTATTTAGCGTATGGCACATTAAAACATTAAATTATCACATACATGAGTTTGACACAAATTCCAGCTGTTACAACTATCTACACAAATCGGTATACAAATATTGGATTTCATTTTGTAATAGGATTTTTTGTAGTACTTGACATTTCGATCTTCTTATGTCTTAGCTGGAAAACCCTGAGAAGGGCAATTTGTATTCACGTTTTGTGACATCAAGCAATATTTTGAGCCAGGAGATCACTGGGATTGTCTGGCTGCCTAAACTCCTTGGTGTAGATGTTTCCTACGGAGTGACCGTTCTTTAGCACCACCCAGGGGACACGTGTAGCTTAAGGAATGCTACGGACGCGAACAGTCTTTGTCCCCCATATTCCTACAATAAATCATCTTCAAGTTGTCGTTCTTTGATGTAAAAATATTCATTATATCATATTTGCTGAAAACAATTATGATTTATTAAGAGTCTGGTTTTCAATCTCTGGATAAAAGTGATCAACACTGTCATTCTGACGGTAAACGCTCATGCGAACTCTGGTGTCAACTGATTGAACACAAAGCACATGGCTTATGGTCGAAGTCTTCGTATCAGTATTTAAATGAGTATATGCTTTAATATGACACATTGTAAGCAGTCGGCAATTCCGGTATTATGTTTCTGCACAATGGCTATTCAAATATTAACCCACATAAAGGTAATGCTGTCATCAGTATAATACAGTATATATCGTTGTCTTTATACGGGAACTAGGCAAGCCATCATGAACTATTGCTGAACACAGTCTCTTTACTCACAAGAGGGCCTATTCATCAGGCATTTTAAACTCAATTTCACGCAGGAACATATCGAAACTAGCAAAATATAAATGAAACTTAATTCCGTAATGCAGAAATATTGGAACGTGAAAATAAGTCACCATCTTGTGCACAATGTCTGAGTGGTCGAAATAGCCGTGGTGTTAGCGCCTTTTGCTGTCAATCTAACTTGGGTTCGAATCCCGGGCGGGGTAGATATTTTTGCTACTAGATTATCATTTTAAACGATATTTGTCGTATCAATATGACTCATTTTAACAGAATCCATATGAAATTACGTGTTGGTCGTGAATCAAGAGGTCCGGAAACTGGGCAAGCCTTTCATGATCTACTGCTGTGCACATTGCATTTACTCGCAAGTTGGCCTATTTATAAGGAATTTAAGGTTATGCGCGAAGTCGCGTCTATTAATCAGGTTGATCCATATCGTATTCTTTATTTAGGCTAGTGCTGGTGAAAGCTACAAATCATCATCTTAAAATGAGTTCCGTATTATAAACTACAATATCTGAAAATCACTCCCTTTTACAATAGATCAATATTTGTGCCAATCATACTAATATATAAAAATGAGGTGGTGTGTGTCTGTCTTTCTGTCTGTCTGTCTGTTACCTAATAACGCAAGAACCACTGGTCAGATTTAAATGAAATTTTGCATGAATGTAGCTGAAATACCAGGTTTACATATAGGATACTTTTAATTTCAATATTTTGCACTATTAAGAAATGGCGACCATTTTAGTGACGTCACTACACCCTTTGGTTTCAAAATTTCATATTTCAATTTCAAATAAAAAGAGAACGCTAAGAAAAAGCAAACTTTTGATGGTATACACGAGCTTAACATTTAATTTTCTATCCAAAAGGTTCTTATCACTTTTCGTGTATCGCCGACGGTTAGCGAGTAAAACCTAAATTTGTGCAATAAAACACGTTCACATCGAGCGGTGCAGTATATCTCTACATATATAAAAAAGAAAATTTGTCTTTTTTTCTGAATTTCTACGGAAATTTGAGTTATTTACACGTTTCAGACAGTTTTATGATAGATGCGCGCGAAAATAATGTTTTGATCTGTCTGTCTGTTTGCTTGATTGTCTGTGGACAACTTTGTTCCCTTATAACTCGAGAACGTCTGGGTGTATCAACGTAAATTTTGGTACAGATATCCATCAGAGGCACGACACTAATCATTGATGTAACTCTTCTCTATACCTCTCATAAAAGGGGGCATACCCCCTTAAAATACATGCTGAAATAGGAGTAGAAGGACGAGACAAAGCTCATTTTCAGCCCCTCAATGTGAGAGACAAAACTCGGGGGGCCCTAAAAGCACATTTTAAGGTCCTACGTCCAACCGTTTTTGACCTATTCCCAGAAAACTAATTTAATTTAATAAACTATGAACGAATGCAAGCCGATAACCATGGCAACAGATTCTCAGAGATCCATCTATTGCTGTAAGACGCAATACAATTCCATTAATTACATTAGTGTGAAAGTTTGCAAACGGTTAGATGGTTATTATGGTACCAAATTAAGCTGTAAATTTCATCAATACGTAAAATGCGCTTAAGGGGGTCAAGGGGTAGTCTAGATTTTTTTCACGCGATTTACTTCTGCGGGTGTGGTATGGCAGGTCTATAATATTCCTATCCCTATGTTATATTATTATTATTAGTATTATATTATGGCGTACAACGACGAGACAAAGCCCCCCGGTGCCAGAAATAAAACTCGAGGGTACTCGAAAACTACATTATAAGGCTCTAAAACCAACAGTTTCTGAAACATTCCCAGAAAACTAATTAAATTTAATTTAACAAACTAATGAAGGAATGCAAATCGGTAACCATGACAACATTATCTCAAGGGGTGGCATCCAACTTTCCATCTATTTCAGTATGAAGCAATTTATTACATTTATTACATTTCTGTGAAAGTTTGCAAATATAAGGTTATCACGGAATCAACGTAGACTGTATAATTCCTCAATGCAATTAAGGGGGTCAAGGGGTAACCTAGGATTTTTCATGCAATTTTCACGTGCGACATATAGTGCAGAAGGTCTATTATATCTCCAAACAACAACATTATTTTCAAAAATTCCTGAATTGAATCAGCATTTTTTGCGGCTTTTAGGAATTTGGGCCATTTGAGACTAAAGAACCTGAATTTTCATGCACCACAAGCTTTTATAATTTATGAAAGAGGTCTTCCTGTGTATGGGGACCCAACACAACGTAGAGGGTCAGTTTTTATGTGACGTGTATTGCGTTTCATCTACAAGGCTTTCAATTCTATTTCATGTCAGGAAGTACACGTCAGGTGAATTTAGTTTGAGAGCACATTTAAACTAATCTTTTTTTTTTTTGTCGACAAACGGGTTCATCGTAAGGATGATTTCCTTTGATACTGTGTGGTAGATATACCCATATTTGGATTTCTGGGTGATATGTTGTAGACAATAGTATTGTCTGTCTGTCTTTCTGTGTATCCTTATGTACGCTTATAACTCACGTTCGGATGCTTGGTGCATCGTAAAATTAGGTATGGTAAACATGAGTCAATACACCAATCATTTATAAAACTCTTCACCGTTCATTTCATACAGTAGAAGGGTGGATATAGGGAAAAACTTCTCAAAATACATGCTAAAATAGGCGAAATATAAAAATTATCCTAGAAGGACGACCAAAGCATATGTTGCACTTCTCAATGTGAGACACAAAATTCGCGAGTCTATAAAGGGTCTCCGAAAACCACATTATAAGGCCCTTAAATTAACAGTGTGTGTGATATTCCCAGAAAACTAACTTCGTTTTGATAAACGTTTGAAGGAATGACAAGCCGCTAACCATTGCAACAGTAGCTCAATTGATAATGTCTGGTGCGTCTCTAAAAGCAACAGTACTTAAAAGGGACGTAACACCAATAACATTACTATTATTATTATTATAATGTCTGGTGTTAACACCGAACACCGTTCGAAGAACGGGTACTTCTGCTAGTAATAGTATAAAATACCGGTGTATAAACAATTTCACGAGAGGTTTCTTCTATGTCAGATGTTACACAGTAACTTTCCCTCCTCTCAATACTTATATATATATATGGGGTACGTGGGGGTTAAACACCTGTCCGATATAGTTAACAGGAATATACATTCACACCTAACAACACTGGTGACCTGATAAATAAAACCCTTGAAATTCTGGTAAAAGCAATCGTGTATTATCATTCTTCTTCTTCTTTTTTCTTAGTCGTTTACCCTCCACGTTGGTGGAACCCACGGACTCAGCGAGGGAACTCACCACTACCGCCTCTACGGGCAGTGTCCTAGAGCTGGGAACATCTAATCGGAGTGGATACAACTGGTGAGGTGTGATTGGCACCTCGCCCAGGCGGCCTCACCTGCAAAGCGAACAGGGGCCTCATGAGGGTAGGTAATGGATGGGCAGGATAGATAGGCAAGGAAGAGGGAAGGACGCGGCCGTGGCCTTGAAGAAGGTACCATCCCGGCATTTGCCCGAAGACGAAGTGGGAAACCACGGAAAACCACTTTGAGGATGGCTGAGGTGGGAATCGAAACCCCTCTACTCATTTGGAACACCCGAGGCTGAGTAGACCCCGTTCCAGTCCTCATACCACTTTTCAAATTTCGTGGCAGAGCCGGGAATCGAACCCAGGACCACCGGGGCGGCAGCTAACCATGCTGACCGCTACGCTACGGAGGCGACATTATCATACCAGACATAAAACAAACACTCGCAGGATCCTCATCGTACAGATTAATTACACTCCCTATCGTAGTTACACAGATACACATATGGCATAATACTGATGACCCTCGGGAATAATGTTGACTGGTACTTACAGATGTTGGTTTCAGCAGGGGCGACCTTACTCTACTAATTCTGGGGCAAGATCTCCCAAAGAATTAGTCCTATATACTCGCAGCACAACTTAAATTTGTTTCACACGCCAGCTTTGTTATTATGAAGAATATGTATGTTACTTTGATGGTCATCATCCAACGAATCAAACTGCTTGGTGGATCTGATTAAATTTACATGCTTGGAATCCGTGTGTTGGATCTTCGCATTTACTCCGCTCATGAATTTAATAATGCCTAGCATATTTGACTAGCATTCGTCAAAGAATAAATTTGCCGCTACCATCTCGGAATATTGGTATACAGATTTTAGATCAAAATACTTTGTGCAATTCGAGACAAGCAACCTTGGCGATATACTTGAACTAGGCTCATCATTCACTAGGGAACTTATAGCCAGCAACTTCAGTAATTGTATCCTTCCTCGACCAACAAAAACACACTATACCAAAAGGACAAGTCCTTCTCCCTCCTGGAGTACCGAAGATTGAGTACCGATCCGCCCGGGATCTTAAGAATAAGTTCCGCTCCACACGCGGTCTGAAAATTGAGTCTACTCCCACCCGGAGTTCTAAATTGAGTGTCTCTCACTTGCCTCCACAGATCTAAGTAACAGGCATCATCCCCCTCCACAACCACTCTTCTACCTGGCTTCAACCTCCGATACAACCAATCACAACAAGAGAATTAAATTATGACCAAATATGGAACACCCTTCCTGGCCTCAAAATACCCTGGATACATCACCAGCACATGATTGTCACGTCTCACCAGAGGTGACTCACCCTCCACTCGGCACTCGCGAATAACCCCGCATCAACAACAAGACTACATCCTTGTCCGTGCACAATTCCAGGTTTCAAAACTTTGCATTATCCCAATGTTAAAATATACAACTATCCCTAGATTCAGATACTGCTAAATTACAATACTTAAAATCTAAACAAATTAATTGGAAATCAATCGCGTCATCATAATTATACACTCGAATAAATAATAAATAAAAAATCGTCAAATAAAAATATACATATGATTAATAAAATTGCACCTCCCGAAAGTAAGGGTTCGATTCCTTTGTAAACTGGGAAGGTTACAAATTCCCCTCCATGGAGTTCCTATGAATATAAGAATGGGGACTCCATCAAAAAACACTGAAATACCGTACATAAATGACCGCAAAATACACAAATACACTATATACAACATACACAAATCACCCTTTAAATATTAAAAAAACATTCACTACATTTTCAATTTCTTGACGTCTTATTTAACTATCATTCTTACAAATGTCTTTGTTAGTGTCCTAAAAAAACTTCCTCACACCGATTCCTCAAGTGTCCTAAAAACTAGCTCACACGGAAATTTCTGACGTGTCCTTTAACTTTGCCATGTCATACCTGATCACGTTGACACATGGCCACGTTGCACTCGCAGAAATGCATGCTAAAATGCATATTAACTTAATTGCTCTGCTTTTGTCACTTGGACAATGGCAGGCTCTTCGTCATTTCTTGAAGTGTATCTGTGTAATACACCACAATGTCGACTAAATCTGCCTCAGAGGATCCTTCCTACCATTACAAACTAACATATTTCCTAAGATTATGTAGATTGTATGACCCTACATTGGTTCCTTGGAGGTCTGCTAAGCTGTACGCACACTCGCCAATACGCTTAGTTACTACAAAGGGTCCCCTGAACAATTGAAAAAACTTGGACTTTTCCTTGTCAACAGCCGAAGAAGGACATGGCACTCTGAGCAAAACATGGTCACCAACATTTAAAAAAATCAAACTTCTCTCTCTTTTGCTGGCGCCTACGTTTATTTCCTGCTTTCTCTAAATTAAACCTAGCCAGCCGGATGCTGATATCCCTGTCTATATCCTCTCCCGTTTCCAATCCTAGCATTCTTGCGATGGCAAATTGCAGCAAATTAGGGGTGCATTTCGTGCTCTCATGCAGCATATTATTAAACCATCGTTGAATATCTCCTAGTTTGGAGAACCATGTATTATGGCGATCGCTCACACAAGTACGGTATACTCTCCCAAGATCTTTCATAATTCTTTCACTCATATTTCCTTGCGGGTATCTTATAGAAGAGAAAATATGCTAGACACCCACTTCACCTAACTTGGTCTTCCAGATTTTTGAGGTGAACTGGCTGCCGTGGTCAGTCAATACTCTGATGGGCTTCCCCAACTCAGTTATGAATTTGTCGACCATTTGTAGGGCGCAATCCTTCCCAGTCGCTTTCCTCAGGGGATACAGTTTGACAAACTTACTAAAAGAGTCAACAATCACAAAGATATACTGATATCCCTGCCGAGATTTGACTAAAGGCCCATACAAATCACAATATAGTAAATCCCGCGGTTTTTCCGTGATTACCGCCTGACGAGGTCCCTGCAAATATCTCGTCGGGGCTTTACAACGTTGACAAGAATCACAACTCGCAAGAACTTTCCTGATATTCCTTCCCATGTTACGCCAAATAAAATGCTGCTGAACAGCGAAGAGAACTTTAGCTGCTCCAAAGTGCCCCAAAGCTTTATAGTGATACCAGATCATAGACTCTTGCAGAGAACTAGGTACACATACCTTCCACTCACCTAGGTGACATAACATCGCCAACAAGCCGCACTCTAGCTTATAAGTGAACTTACCCACATGGAGTCTAGCTCCAGCCTCCTTCTCTCTCAACTCCCCCAAGATCTGAGCCACTCTCTCGTCTTTTTCCTGCTCTGCCAACATATTCCGGAGCTTACCAATCTCCTCCTCACAATCCGTCGTCTTCGTGACACATAAAACAACACCCTGTTGAATGCTCACCACCATCACCTATGTTTCTGCTTAGGAAGTCAGCAACGATATTTTCCTTACCTTTGATGTGTGTAACCTCTAGATCGTACTCACTAATTGCCAAGATCCATCTCGACATCCTGTTCGAGGTCAACTTACAAGAACCCATAAATACCAGAGCATTATGGTCTGTGATCACCTTCAGCTTGCTCCCCAAAACATAGCTCCGAAACTTACCAAGCGAGTACACAATAGCCAACAACTCTATCTCCGTGATAGTATAACGCTTCTCAGCCGTACTCAAACCCCTACTAGGTAATGAGACTATACCTAAATTACCTTCGTCATCATACTGGCACAGCATCCTTGAAATCCCTAACATACTGGCGTCAGTCATAAGGACGTAAGGACAATCTAATCTAGGGTATTTCAGTATAACTGATTCCACGAAACCTCTCATCAACTCAGCGAAAGCTGCCTCTTGCACATGGTTCCACACCCATCTTGCACCCTGCTTCAACAGCTCCCTAAAAGGTTCAACCAGATTGGAATACCTAACGACAAATCTCCTAAAATAGTTAAAGACCCCTAATATGCTTCGAAGTTGCTTGGCGTTACGTGGTGTAGCGGTGTTGTTTATCTTCTCTAAACGCGATTGTTCAGGAAAAATCCCTTGAGTAGGGATTGTGTGCCCTAGAAAAGTAATTTGTTGTGTAGCAAACGAAGACTTACTAAGTTTTACTGTAAAACCCCCCTTCCTTAACTTTCTCAAAACTATGTCCACGTATCTTGTATGATCCTCTTTAGTGTGAGATGCATTAATAAGATCGTCAATGTACATTGTAACGAAATCGTGTGTGTCCCTTCCTAATACTAAATTTAAAGCCCTAATCAATGCTGAACTACTAATTTTGCACCCAAATGGCACAACACAATGCTGAAAAAGACCACTCTTGTAGCTAAAAGCCGTTAACTTCCTATCTTTCATTCTTAAAGGGACTTGCCATAAGCTGGCGCTCAGATCCATGGTTGAAAACCACTTACTATCGGTATACTTCTGAACTAGGTCCTCAATACACTCAGGCCTCTGGGTGTCTCCTGCCAATCTAAAGTTTAATTGACGAGCGTCAATACATAGCCTAACTGAACCATCACTCTTTACAACAACAACAAGTGGGTTCGGATACATACTCGTGGAAGGCTCTATAATACCCTGGTCTAACATACGGTTAATCTCATCCTCCACGGCGGCAGCATACCTGAAAGGAATGGCATATATGGGTCCTGAAAAAGGTGAACTATCAATTAGCTCGAATTGGTGTATACGTGCGTTAATCCCGGCTTATCACTAAATACCTCCTTGTTACTCAACAACACTTCCAATAAATCTTCCTTACTCTCATCACACAACTTACTTTTGTCCACGGCTTCCCAATGTGGATCACCTCGATGTTCCTCTACCGAAATATGGCACACAGCCTCCAGCTGTACCTCCTCGTCAGCCACCTCTGCTGACATCCCCTCCAAACCCTTAGAAATACACGCACCATCCATCTCCTCAACTAACTCACACCTCATCTTAATTCCCTGACCACGAATGCCTTTCTCCAGACATATAACTCTGTTGACAAAATCCAGAACAGCCTTATGCTTATTCAACCAGTCATTACCAAGCACCACCTCATAAATTAAATTGGGAAAGCCCAACCAACATTGATTGCTCACTTTACCTTCTAACTTAATAAGCAACAATATCTGCTTACTGACCTCCTGGCTTTTACTTCCTACAGCAGTAATAATATGTAAGGTCTTAACAGGTATCTCTTCCTACTCATGACCACCCCTAATAATTTCTTCATAAGCCACCTTGCTTATGCACGACCTTTCACTCCCAGAGTCTCCCAGAGCCTTCATCTCTCTCCCTAAAATACCTACTTCAATGACCGATGAAAACCCCTCGCTCTTACCTTCTACTTTAAACTCCTCTTAGTCAGATAACAAATCCTCCTTCGTCATAGGCGTGAAACTCATCTTCTCTTCCTGAATCACTCACTGCCTAACACATTCATCTGCGGGCTGTCTACCTGACCTTTTTACACAGCCCGCTGCGAGTTTAAATCACTCGTACCTTGTATCTGAGCTGGTTCCTGTCCCCACCTAGATTCATTCGTTTCCTGAACTGTCCCCTCCTGTTAGCCCCTCAGGAAATTTTCTCTCCTTTGGAAATTATCTCTCCTCTGATAATTATCCCCCTGTCTATTATGTTCTGCCCTCCAATTATTGTTTTCCTCCCTCATCCTATTGAAATTGTCACCTCTGCCAGCCTGATTAAATCTATTCCTATTATGATTTCCTTGATGCTCATTCTGTCTGTTTTCAGCTTTCATTCCTATTCTGTTGGTTTGCTGAAGGCATAAATTGTCGAAACTAGTTAATAGCTCTTCCAACTCCTCAATACTTTTCACTTTTTGCATGCAGCTAGCCTGCTGTATTCTGCTGGGAAAATGTTAATGCATCAGCCTAACAATGTCTATATCTGAGGTGACCCCATCTAAGTTTTTCCACACTAATACGTGGGCTAGAAAATACTCAGTGAGGGATACCCCGTCGCGCTCCTTACATTTTCCAAACCTGAGGGTTTCCCTCTCCCTGGCTTGAATTGCTTCTCCCCAAAATTTGGCCTTAAATTTCCCTTTAAAATCTTCTATATCCCCCATGTTTGGCCTATAGATCTCGAACCAAGATTTGACATCTCCCTTGAACGAGTGTGACAGTATTTCCATTACCGTTTCCCAATCTATTAACTCATCGTCTATTTTTTTTAAATTTCTCTTCTACTGATTTCAAATATTCCAAGGGATTAAATTGTCGCGAATTAAACTGTGTTAGACCCAGATCAAGTGACATTGCTCCTCTGTGACTCATCGGTCGGTCTCTCACCTCTCTTCTCACTTTTATCAACTCTTCCTTAAGTTTTTCATTATTTTCCGCCAATGTCACCTGTTCTTTCTTAAGTCTCTCGATCTCCCCCAATTTATCTTCTACGATTTCTACTCTGTGTAAATATTCCTTTGAATCATCCCTTACGGTATTGCAAACCTCTGCACACGCTCGGCTCATTCGCTTTTCTATAAGTTCCCCGTTAACAATAATTTATTTCCTGACTTCTCCCAGTTCCCGCTTCTGTTTTTCCTGATGGTCTTCCATTCCTACTAACCTACCTGCTTTGTCGCTATTTCCTCTCTAAGAACATCTTCTCTCTCCTCTATTTTACTACTAAGATCCTTCTCTAAGTTTTCCAACCTACTGCTCATTACTGATTTATGCTCTGTACTTCCTTACTTAATGTTTCTATCTTAGCATTAGTGGCATCTGCCTGTTTCTTCACTGTCTCATCTACATATAATTTCACGGATTCTACCTGCTTACCTATCGACTCTTTCACATCTCATATTTCTTTACTCAAAGACTCCTTCACCTCACCTATCTCCTTACTCACAGACTCTCCTATGTCCTTGCTCACATATTCTATTTTCTGACCCATAGACTCTTCAAGCTGTTTAATAGACTCTCTGACTTCACCCATTTCCTTACTCACAAATTCTACTTTCTGACCCACAGACTCGTCCTGCTGTTTAATAGACTCTCTGACTTCACCCATTTCCTTACTCACAACTTATATTTTCTGACCCATAGACTCTCCCTGCTGTTTAACAGACTCTCTCACAGACTCTTCCACTCCTGACAATTTATCCAGTAGCATTTGGAGCAGACTATTGTTCATATCCCCTCCATTATCATTACTTTCAGTACCCTCCTGTATAGCGACCTGGGTTTGCTCGGAATTAATAGATTCCCCGCATGGTGTCACTATTAAGACTTCACCCTTCCCACTTTTGTCCACGTCCATATCCCCGTTCTTTGCCGACATCTTAACGTTAATAATACTAATAGCTCTATTTCTCAATTCCAAACTTTCCTCTGATAACATCTAATCTGCATAAAAATTTAGCTAAGTTTATTGGCGTATGCGTACACGTGAATGTTATTGTTGTTGCTATATCGTACTTCGAGCTCAACAGTTGGGCGTCAATTGTAACTTTCCCTCCTCTCAATACTTATATATATATATATATATATATATACGGGGTGCATGGGGGTTAAACACCTGTACGATATAGTTAACAGCAATATACATGCACACCTAACTACACTGGTGACTTGATAAATAAAACCCTTGAAATTCTGGTAAAAGCAATCGTGTATTATCATACCAGACATAAAACAAACACTCGCAGGATCCTCATCGTACAGATTAATTACACTCCCTATTGTAGTTACACAGATACACATATGACATAATACAGATGACCCTCGGGAATAATGTTGACTGGTACTTACAGATGTTAGTTTCAGCAGTGGCGACCTTACTCTACTAATTCTGGAGCAAGTTCTCCCAAAGAATTAGTCCTATATACTCGCAGCACAACTTAAATTTGTTTCACACGCCAGCTTTGTAATTATGAAGAATATGTATGTTACTTTGATGGTCATCATCCAACGATTCAAACTGCTTCGTGGATCTGATTAAATTTACAAGCTTGGAATCCGTGTGTTGGATCTTCGCATTTACTCCGCTCATGAATTTAATAATGCCTAGCATATTTGACTAGCATTCGTCAAAGAATAAATTTGCCGCTACCATCTCGGAATATTGGTATACATATCTTAGATCACAATACTTTGTTCAATTCGAGACAAGCAACCTTGGCGATATACTTGAACTAGGCTCATCATTCACTAGGGAACTTATAGCCAGCAACTTCAGTAATTGTATCCTAAACACAACTAGTGTTACTCTGTAATACTTCTTCCTCGACCAACAAAAACACACAATACCAAAAGGACAAGTCCTTTTCCCTCCTGGAGTACCGAAGATTGAGTACCGATCCGCCCGGGATCTTAAGAATAAGTTCCGCTCCACACGCGGTCTGAAAATTGAGTCTACTCCCACCCGGAGTTCTAAATTGAGTGTCTCTCACTTGCCCCCACAGATCTAAGTAACAGTCATCATCCCCCTCCACAACCACTCTTCTACCTGGCTTCAACCTCCGATACAACGAATCACAACAAGAGAATTAAAATATGACCAAATATGGAACACCCTTCCTGGTCTCAAAATACCCTGGATACATCACCAGCACATGATTGTCACGTCTCACCAGAGGTGACTCACCCTCCACTCGGCACTCGCGAATAACCCCGCATCAACAACAAGACTACATCCTTGTTCGTGCACAATTCCAGGATTCAAAACTTTGCATTATCCCAATGTTAAAATATACAACTATCCCTAGATTCCGATACTGCTAAATTGCAATACTTAAAATCTAAA
This sequence comes from Meconema thalassinum, assembly GCA_946902985.2. Taxonomy (NCBI): domain Eukaryota; kingdom Metazoa; phylum Arthropoda; class Insecta; order Orthoptera; family Tettigoniidae; genus Meconema; species Meconema thalassinum. Next base: position 627,771,607 of record OX336390.1, on the reverse strand, counting down.
CAAATTAATTGGAAATCAATCGCGTCATCATATACACTTTAATAAATAATTCTAAGACATAAAAGCATCAAATAAAATATACACATGATTAATAAAATTGCACCTCCCGAAAGTAAGGGTTCGATACCTTTGTAAACTGGGAAGGTTTTTTTTAGGGGCGTGGTGGCGCAGCGGTCAAGCTGTATGCATCTCACCAAGGCGGACCGGGTTCGATTCCCGGTCACTGCATGTGAGATTTTCGATGTGAAATGCCATGTCCTGTGGTTCGGATTCCACGTAAAACGGAGGTCCCGTGGCTTATGATCGCGAGATTAACGGTCACGTTAAACTACAAGCTTCCTTTTCGTTTTTTTTTATTAGAATAAAGCCAATCTCTGGACTGATGACAAACGACTGGATTATTTACTTTAATAGTCTACTAACTAATTGGAGAGCATTTATCTTAACTCGTGTAAAACATTAACTTGTAGGAAGCCATTTTTCAGTGCTGCCTTAGTAATACAAACGTAATGTTTTTCAGTCGGTCGACACGATTGTACTCAATTGTAATGGGCGGTTCTCTATTCCTGAAAAAATTTACATGGGATTAATAAATACACGTATACACTTATTCAAGGGTACTTATTATTCTCATGTACGAGTAATTACTTTTCGGGATAAGGGGAGCACCCATTACAATTGGGTACAATCGTGTTGAACGACTGAAAAACATTAAATTTCGGTCTTGTAAAACGTTTAGTGATACCTAAACTTAACACTGGCTTAAGCAAAGCCGAGCCATTACTCATTGATAGGAGGAAATAAAACGTATCAAATGCTATCGAGATCAAACTCGAAAACGAAAAAATATAGTTTTGATTCAATTGATGTTTCATTTTGCCCTTGCCAATGTAAATTTGACTCCACTCATCTGCCTCCAGAAGCAAATCCTAGTTACGCCACTGCGGTAGGCCCGACGAAAGGGAGGGGCAAGTGGGGCCGCTGCCCCAGGGCCTGGGGCGGATAAAATGTTAAGGCCCATTCTTACAATCTCCAGTAAAGTGACAGTAAACTCCAACTGACAGTTGGCTTTACGGTCCGAGTAAAGTCTCGCTAAATATTCGATCCTTCTTATCATTTTTCGGTTAATGTTTACGGTAGGTTAGTAGATCTGTGCATAATTTTCAACAGTTGGTGCATATTTCTGGTTCGATTTGCAGATTTCTTGATACCTCTCAATAGTTAGCATGAGTGGATCTGCGTCAGGGAGTAAATAATAAATATATATTTTACTAGCTGACCCGGCAGACGTTGTCCTGCCAATCAAAGAAAGTGTTGTAACTTTGTTTTTGAAGTGCTTTTGGATACACAATATTTTTTTCAATTTCTGTTAACTGCCTCTAAACTATCGTGAAAAGAATTAACTAATCTAGAAACATTTGTGGGAGCGTGCACAACATTTCTCCAAAGTTTCAACGCAATCGGATAAATGGCATATAACGCATACGGAATTTTGTTTAAATAATTCGTGCGCTGTCACTCATTTGTTGAATCTACTCGTGCTCTAACAACTGTGAAATGTATTTACTAAGTTAGAAAGGCTCACGTAAGTGTTCACAACAACTCATCAAAGTTTCATCGCAATCGATGAATAGTATATGAACGCATATGGGATTTTGTTTGAATGCTTCGCGCGTCGTAACTCATTTGTTACATCTACTCCTGCGCTACCAATATTGTAAAATAAATTTACCAAGTTGAACACCTTCCCTGGAATGTACACAACAACTCATCAAAGTTTCATCGGAATTGGATGAATGATATATGAACGCATACGGGGTTTTCTTTAAACGATTCGCGTGCCGTCACTCATTTGTTGAATCTATTAATGCGCTACCTATTGTAAAATAGATTTACTACGCCTGAAACCTTCTCTGGAGTGTACTCAATGATTCACCAAGGTTTCATCGCAATCGGATGAATGATATATGACCGCATACGGGACATTTTGCGAACGATTAGCGCGCCGTCTCTCATTTGTTGAATCTACTCGTGCGCTACTTATTAAAAACTGGATTCACTAAGCCAGCAACCTTTCCTGGAGTGTACACAACAATTCACCAAAGTTTCATCGCAATCGGATAAATGGTATATGAACGCATACAGGACTTTGTTGAAACGATTCGCGCGCCATCTCACATTTGTTGAATCTACCCGTGCGCTACCTATTGCAAAATTAATTTACTAAGCCAGAAACCTTTACTGAAGTGTACACAACAATTCACCAAAGTTTTATCGCAATCGGATAAATGGTATATAGACGCATACGGTACAGTGTTGAAATGATTCGCGTGCCGTCACTCATTTGTTGAATCTACTCATGTGCTACCTTTTTTTAAAAATTGATTTATTAAGCCAGAAACCTTCCGTAGAGTGTACACAATATCTCACCCAAGTTTCATCGTAATCGGACGAATGGTATTTGAACACATACGGGACCTTATTGAAACGCTTCGCGCGTCGTCCCTCATTTGTTGAATCTACTCGTGCGCAACCTCCTGTGAAATGGATTTACTAAGTTAGAAACCCTCACGTAAGTGTACACAATATCTCACCCAAGTTTCATTGCCATAGGATGAATGGTATATGAACGCATACGGGACTTTTTTAAACGTTCGCGCGTCGTCGCACATTTGTTGAATCTACTCGTGCGCTACCCACTGTAAAATGGATTTACTAATCCAGAAGCCTCCCCTGGAGTGTACACAACATCTCACCCAAGTTTCATCGCTATCGGACGAATGGTATTTGAACGCATACAGGACCTTGTTGAAACGCTTCGCACGTCGTCGCTCATTTGTTGAATCTAGTCGTGCGTAATCTATTGTAAAATGAATTTACTAAGCCAGAAGCCTTCCCAGGAGTGTACATAACATCTCACCCAAGTTTCATCGCTATCAGACGAATGGTATTTGAACACATACGGAACCTTATTGAAACGCTTCGCGCGTCGTCCCTCATTTGTTGAATCTACTCGTGCGCAACCTCCTGTGAAATGGATTTACTAAGTTAGAAACCCTCACGTAAGTGTACACAACATCTCACCCAAGTTTCATTGCCATAGGATGAATGGTATATGAACGCATACGAGACTTTGTTTAAACGTTCGCGCGTCGTCGCTCATTTGTTGAATCTACTCGTGCGCTACCCACTGTAAAATGGATTTACTAATCCAGAAGCCTCCCCTGGAGTGTACACATCTCACCCAAGTTTCATCGCTATAGGAAGAATGGTATTTGAACGCATATAGGACCTTGTTGAAACGCTTCGCAAGTCGTCGCTCATTTGTTGAATCTAGTCGTGCGCAACCTATTGTAAAATGAATTTACTAAGCCAGAAGCCTTCCCTGGAGTGTACGCAACATCTCACCCAAGTTTCATCGCTATCAGACGAATGGTATTTGAACGCATACGGGACCTTGTTGAAACGCTTCGCACGTCGTCGCTCATTTGTTAAATCTAGTCGTGCGCAATCAATTGTAAAATGGATTTACTAAGCCAAACGCCTTCCCTGGAGTGCACTCAACAGCTCACCCAAGTTTCATCGCAATCGGATGAATGGTATATGAACGCATACTGGACTTTGAAACGCTCTAACGTGCAGAGACAAACAGTAGAATTCTACATCACTGCCACCTTTGGTATAAAACACAACTTTCCGCCACGGGCGGAGTGTATGTTATGGCGGTAGTTGCACAGGTTGCGACCAGGTGGCGCTACGTGCAGAGACAAACAGTCCAAAAGCATCAATTTTCACTAAGGCTAGCGGTTTCCATGACGACTGTTTATGACTGTATTTTGAGGTTCTGAAATTGTGCAAATTGTGGTTCTAAAATTCTAAAATTCCACCTACCTGGTCAAATTGTGAATCTAAACCATACATGAACCCACCTTAACATTCATACAAAATTTCATCAAAATCGGCCGAGGCGTTTAGGAGGAGTTCAGTCACATACACACGTGTCGAAGAATTATATATATAAAGATATTCCTTGATCTTGATCTGTTTTCTTGGCGTAATCTGTTTGTTACGTTACGATTATAAAGAGATATATTAGATGTGGAAAGACAATTATCTCCAAATGAGACAAATAAAGGCCTCAGGAGGAGAAGCCTCGTCAAACGGAATCGTCTAAAATAGTATTGATCAGCTAACTCCTCGTAATAATCACTTCGATTCATATATACTTTTCGTCTCCTTCTTTGAACAGCATCAGCATTTACGAAACCCATGAAATTACGGATAGTTCTAGGCATATTGACGATGTATGTATTCAGCTGACGTTGAGATTATAATAGAAAATCTGGCAGTAAAGCAGTTTACGGTAGGAGAATCCTCCGGTAAAGTTCACTGCCGGTTAAGGCTTATTTTACTGTCAGTTTGTCGCTAACCGGGTATTGTAAGAACAAGTTCCAGTAAACTTGCCGTAAAAGTTCCAGTAAATATTTATCGGAGATTGTAAGAACGGGCCTAAGAGTGGACATCTTAATTTACTAAAAAGCATTGTATGATATTTATCGTATTCATTAATATATAATTCTTAATAATACTACGCCAATCACTGCAAATTAAGAAACAACTAACAAATTTACTGTTTACAATTGATAGTGGTTTCTTAATTTGTAGCGAATAGCGTAGTATTATTAAGAATTAACTTCACTTCCATCTTGGAATACTCTTCTTGACTTTGGTTGGTTGGTTCCTCAGTTTAGGGGCTGCGACAACGCGGTCATGTAGCCCCGTGTAGTGTGTAGAATCTGTCTGATAACCGGTGTTAATTGTGATGGCTGTGTGAGTGTGTGTTATCTCTAATTCAGGTAAGGACTGCAGACGATAATTTAAAGTAGTTCCTTCTTTTGCTACCAAATGCTACTATCCACGACACCTAGCTTGCGTACTTGGCTACTAGATGCCATCGCAGTCAGCACCTGGTGGTGCGAACGTTGAAACTAATATAGTGTTATCAATTCTAACCTTCCAATGACATCATTGGCTTTTAGCTGACCAATCTCTCGAACGGGGAATACCCTTTCTGTATCGGTGTGATACATCATGAATATAGTTCGAGCTTATCTCGACTTTAATGACCATCTTAGATCATTCTTAAACTGCTGTGATATTCCGCGATATTACTGCTCGACTCATGGTGACCTCACCGATGATTTCATTCGTCATAAAATCTATTTAAATAGATCTTGCTCCAGCTCCGTCGTTCTGGCTTATCTTAATGGTTATTTATTTCATCCAGGGCAAGTCGAGTCGTCTACATGTATTGCAGCTCCTTTCATAATCTTGCTCCCATCTGCATATACTGGGTTTCTTGGTTTAAATTCACCACTTTCATATAGGATTATGTTTTCGTATCTCTTGTACCGAATTCAATACGGGCACAGTGAGCTACTTGCTGGGATCACGGAAGATTTACATCAGACTAATATTGTATAATGGTCCATAAATGAATCTTGTAAACCTCAATAATAAATTTTATGTTTTGAAATGTATTTTCGAGGTTGTTGGCACGTATAGTTATTTAATGGATAACTGGATACGCTATTCATTTTTGAGATATGCGCATATAAGACCCTCCTCAACTTTTGAGCATTAAATAGGATAAAAACCATGTCTTTTTATGCAAGTAAATACGGTAATTGGTAGCATGCTGAACTGCTGTGCCCAAGATAGCGGGTTCAAAACCGGCTGAAGTCGTCGGATTTTTTAAGAGCGTTGAAGTCCTTCAGTGTGCCTTCCTTCGGAGGGGAAGTGGAGCCTGCGGTCCCGTGTCATGGATTTATGGCATGTGGAGGATCCTTCCACGGACCGGGCTTGTGTGGAGCTAGATTTCTAGGTTTGATTTCGTTGTAACGCTCTATCCAAGTTCCAATGTTCACCAGTATGTATCATTGATGTCTAGTGGCGAAAGTTGGAACTACTTGAAATTGAACGGAACTTGTAGCTCCCCCTAGTGGTGTCCGCTTGAAGCGGCTACAACCTCTGGCGAGCCGAACATGTCCTCGAACACTCCCGGCACTAAAAGCCTTACGATAAATAAATAAATAAATCTAACCTATAAACTTTGGCTTCGCACAAGTGTAGTTAGTGGAAGGTTCTTTTTCATGCCATAAATCTATGACATGGGATCGTCGCGCCGGCTTTACTTCCCCTCCGAAGGAAGGCATACTGAGGGATTTTTAACGCTCTTAAAAATTCTATGACTTTATTCGGTATAAATGAACCAATGAATAGTAACCGAAACATTACAAAGAGAATAATAACTATTTTTATAAATATCCATAGTGTTTTTCGCTTGTCTGCCGGGGAAAGGGCACTGTTGCCAGAATTCTCCACTTAATTTATAAAGTACGAAAGTTCTGTATAGGGCGGAAAGGTTCTAATTCACTCTCTGAAGCGAGAATAGCTTATTCTTGTGGTAACCGAACACGGGGATGAGATACGACGAAATTCTACATGGCGGATGGTTTTTACGGCCGGATGCCCTTCCTGACACCAACCTCATGAGAGGAGTTAATAAGAGATGAAATGATTGCAGTTGAATGGAACTGGAAAAGGATGTGGAAGGAAGCGGCCGTGGCCTGCTAGAAGGTACCATCCCAGCAGCCCCATGGCCTAGCGCTGCGCGTTGGAGCCTTAGGCAGCACTTATATAGCACTGTTCTAATGTTTGTGCATGTGGAAATTTTACTTAGACCAACTAAGTAAAATATGTTTTTTCCATACTTGGACGTCTCCTCATGATGATGATGTATTTCATTACATGACATTCGATGTTTTCCCTCTAATGCAAGACTATAAGCTCAGAAGCCCCAGCTTGAACAGCAAGTTTCAGTCAACAGCATTGTAAACAACAGGCTATAAATCCCAAGTGAAGTGATTTCCACATGCACAAACATTAGAACAGTGCTATATAAGTGTATTCTCAAGAACCTAGCAATACCAATGGTGTTAATTTTTACTGATGTGCACTCACATTACTTCTCATGAGTAATATGTTCTTTTTCGCCTCATTTCATCCATTCACTCATCATTTTATGTATTTTTTTATTATGATATCTTTAATTATGCTGGATTTTGCAACTTAATTTATGGCTGAAGAAGGGACCAGTACTAGAGGCCCCGAAACATGTACCATATAATAGCAAGTTTATAACTTGTTGTAAATAAATGTATTGACTAGGCGGAACAGTTTCTCCTTTGTTATATAGTGGATCTGTCAATACGGAAAATGAACTTCTTTCAGAGCACAATTCATCAAGATATGGTAAACAGGCATATGAACAAGCTAAATCCCATTTAGTCTTTTATGAGTTAGAAGAAAGCCAGCTTATTATTTCCAAAAAGAAAAAAATGTCTCACGCTGAACAAAAATGGAGAGGCCTGGAATACTTTGTCCTAGGGCCCATGATCACTCTCCACGGCCCTGCACTGTGGAGACCCATTTCAAGGATGGCCAATGCTGGGGATTACCGACACCGAAGGTTGTCTGACCCTATGGCCTTGCGGCTTACAGTAGAGCTAATATCGTCCAGAGCCACGTGTGGATAAACAAAACGTTATCCACATCCACCCCGCATCCGCACGACTTTTATCTGTATCCACATGTTTGTTATCCGAATCCGCTGACATCACAATAATATTTTTTTAAATTTATTAGATAAAGCATGAAGTATTAAAGCAACGCATTTAGACATTTGAGGAGAAATTCGTTCCCTTAGACAAGACAATGTTGACTGAGTTTTGCCCCAGTGAGTAACGACATGTGAAACAGCGGGTGGCTAATTATAGCACTTAATGTACTTAGTCGTCGGATATACCAACGCAGGTAAGCGCAGGTATTGAGGACATTTACGTTTTGCATAAGTCAACACTCATTGAGGTATTTCCATGAGTGGCTTCTCTCATTTCTCTATTATTCTCATACAATGTAAGCGAAAGCAAATAAGGAAATAACAAGAAATGTGAAAGACGTAGATCTTAGCAAACACTGAACTTTAAAAAAAATACAGTTCAAGATTGTATTCTAAAAACTATCCACAAATTTACTCTAACATTATCCGCAGCTTAACCGCTTTTCGCACAGCCATGCGGATATCCTCGCATCCCCGCAGGGCTTTACAGTCTACGTCGTTTAGTATTACCCATACAGGAATATACAGTAGTGCCATTCTCCTTAACGGGAGAAAGCTGGACCGCTCCAGCGGATTTGTTATGCCGGGGGTGTCGAGGTGACACAGGAATGCGGCCTGGGGACAGAGATAACATCTCAAGGGATGAAGGAAGGGCTGCAGGGCACTGGACAGCTTGCTCTCAGCTGTCCCCTACATCACCATGAGCTAGTGCACGAGTCTGTGCACCACTCACCCCCCACCATCGCCCTCAGCGCCTTCCTCATAACAAAAATGAAACGTGATTGAAACCGTTCTTAGAACACATTATTTATTTCAGTAAATTCCCGTTATTACGTTCTTCAAGGGACTGTTGTTTAAACGGGTAATAAACGGGGAAGGGTTTGTGAGGTGGGAAAACAATTTGGAAACAATATTTCAGTAATGTACCGAATTTAACAGTCTACGAGTGGGAACTAAGTGCACTTGCACTTGTTGCCATGGTTAAAGCCATGTGCGGATGCGGATATCCGCGAATATCCGCAAACATTTTCGCCATGTCGATATACTTTGTATGGCTGTGCGGATAGGCGATAAGCTGCAGACAATGTTTGGAGTAAATTTGCGGATAGTTTTTAGAATACAATTGCAACGAATGTTTGATGCTTTTCAGTCGATCTACACGATTTTTCCCAAAAGAGATGGGTTATTCCCTAATCCTGAAAAAAAGAATAACATGAGATGAATAACTAAACTTGGATGACCAGTGACCAAGATAACTGCTCTCAACAGGACAGTGCAAGACACCATCAGATAAGTAGCCGGTACAATGTATGTTGTATGTCTACCCCTTATTATTCCCGTTTTCCAACGGGGTCGGGGATGAGATGCGATGGAAGTCATTGTGGCGATGATTTTTACGGCCGGAGGCCCTTCCTGACGCCAACCTCATGAGAGGAGTTAATTAGAGATGAAATGAATGATGGTGAATGAAACTGGGAAAGGATGTGGAACGAAGCGGCCGTGGCCTGTCAGAAGGTACCGTCCTAGCATTTGCCTGGTGTTGAAAATGGGAAACCACGGAAAACCATTTCAAGGACGGCCGACGGTGGGACTCGAACCCACGCGTCTACCGAGTCAGCAGAGAGCTTGGCCCCATGACCTCATGCTGAGCTTTAGCCAGCGTAGCCACTACTGTCGGTTAAGTAGCCGGTACAATACAACCGGCATTAACCATTTAATTACATATTCACTCCAAACAAGCAAGTTTGGAGATCAATCACCAATTCCAGTATTTTAACAAAACATCGCATAGACCACAACTGTAACGGTTATTAGTGCCCCATGTTGGTAGCGACAAATGTAATGGTTTCGCTAGCCCACACTGTTGGGTGAGAAATGTAACTGTTTACCTTTGCCTAAGCTATGTTGTTTTAATGGGCGCCAAGACCTCAATGCAATGTTGAAATCTAAATTTGTATTTAACAACGTCTAGCTCTGGCAGAACACATTCAAGACTCTATTCACTCAGATCGTGGTATGATTTGATCATTAACCCAACAAACAATTGTATCAGGAGAAGGAATTGGTCTATATCTAATGCTACCTACTGAAAGCAAAGATTGCATTGTAAAAGAAATGAATTTATTATATAAAACAAGTATAGCAAAATTAATAATAATAAGTTTAACATTTAAATTGGAGCGTTGTGATTTGAATATTACCGATAGAAAATTACGTGAAAACGGAGTCTGATAAATTGATTTTACTCTTATTTCCAAGCTATGAAGTTACTGAATTATGAAATATAAAACAAAGAAAAATGAGAGATTGCGTATTTCTGCGTCATTAGCGCTTACCCCTGGAAATTGCCAAAGCATTTCCCTCGTTCTTGATGATGCTGTGTGCTTCCCACCGTCTCCTGGACGTAGTCATCTCCGTCGAAATTTGATGATATTCTGGTAGATTAGATAATTCTATGGTCCGTACATCGGACCCAAACTCTCGTAAAACCGCACTGGTTACGTTTTACAAAAGTTCGTCGCTAACTCCACTGAACATCGGAGCGTCACGCACTTGCGACCGTACACTGCAAGTTCCACACAGATTGTCGCTAACTCCACCGAACATCGGAGCCACTCGCACGCGCACCCATACTCGTCAAGTATTTCACAGATAGTCCTCCTCTCACGGCGCGTCGAACGATATATTCACCTGTCGGTTTCCCCACTCCGGAGCAGTCTCCTAGCTTACGCTGTCTCCGCTGATTGGCTGAGCACGCCGCCACTTCCCCTCCTCCGGTTCATTACACACCGCGGGCGAGAGGGAGAAGTCGTTTTCCGTTTCAACAATTCACCTCTTCTAGACCTTGCGACCCAGGATTGCGTCATGCTTCTCGACAGGAATCAGCTTGTATTTGAAATCCCAGTGAGTCACGTCTCTCGATATACCCTAACTGACAAAACTCCGTAAAATTCCGTAATCAGATAATTTTCTATGATATCGTCGTTCGTAATAATTTGCTTGATAGCGTTTTCTAATACATAGAAAACCTATCTGAATGCTAATAATTTTTATAAAATGCTCCGAAAATATCTAAATAATAATTATAATAAATTAATAATAATAATAAATTAACATGAAAAATTCTCTTGGCTGAACAATTTGCCGCGTAAATAAATATAGAATGGCTTCCTACTGACTTATGCCAGTTGCATAAAACCCCTCGAAAAACACGTTACATATTCGCCTCGGATCATCGGATCATTTACCGTGACGACGGTCCATTATCCGATTATCCCAGACACGTTAATAAACCCCATCCAAAATACATATTACATAAATGAAATCACCCTAAATTACAGATATATACACTCATATTTTTTCTTCACGCACTTTGCGTCAAAGTTTGTTGTCACTATGGATTGCACTTTGCAACCAGTCCAATGTTTTACATATGGAATAGTGTTCCACGGATATTTCCGCCTCTCAAATTTCTCTATGTTGGAGAAATAGACATAATTAATGTGTGAGCACTATGTATTTATGATGTCATATCACACGCATTGAAGGTGTTCTGATATATTTATATCACCATAGAACTTCCTAATTTCACTGGAGGTCCCCTCCTTATGGTGACATTTAATTCCACTTATCACTGAGCACACGATCACACTATTGTGGCAGCGCCTCGTGACCATAATACTTAATCTCTCTTTGAAGTAGATTAAATTAATATTGACTTCTGAAAAAAAAAACAGTAAATGTGCATTACATATAACACCAAATATTTCTGTGCCGTAATCGCCCTGTCTTGTTAAGTTCCCGTACACCATATTCTACTTAATACTAGTTCTCAACACAGACCATTTCTCCTCACACAAATAATACCATTGTACAAATTATCTTAAATTACACACTTACAAATCTTACATGGCGAGGCCGTAAACAGAAATCACGTGTGCTGATATGTATGAGTTTCATGAAGGACTGTCTCGCATTCTGATGGCCCATCTTTTATCTCGTGGACGCCTTAAGCTAACAAGCCCTATACAAGCGCTCCCCCATCTCTTGGAGATAAATGGGAACCCATCAGCGCTGCCAAAATGGCCTTGGTGCATCGAGACAATTTAGTACTCAACAGCATCCGACAATCCCGTCATATTTCCCTGTACCTTAAAAACTCTCATTTACTTACATACTACCCCCCTGTGTGACTTCCGATACGCCTGCCTTAAGACCAGATCCTCCACGCACCAGATACCACACTTACTCATTTGATAGGCTGGCTCGCCAGCTAAACACACTCACTTTATGACACATATTTTCGTAGACTATGTATATTATACGTTCCGTATAATCTGTTTCCCTCACTATTCTCCAGCACATATGCTGTTTTTCCAATACGTTTGGAAACTATAAATGTTTTCTGCGTCACCTGCTTCCAACCTTGCAAGTGGCTCCCTTTAAATGAACGTCATCATGTTGCTCCACTAGCATATTTCTCAGTGTCTGTAACGATGCCCTGTTGCTACTGTCCACACATGCTAACCCTACCTTCCTATGGTGTCACACCTCTACTTGACACTCTATGACCTAAAAATGTCACTTCTGACTGACAGAATGACGACTTAGACAGCTTCAAAATGAACCCTGCCTGATCTAACTTCTGAAAAACTATATTTAAATGATGTAGATGCTCCTCAAAACTGCGTGAACTAATTACCATATCATCTATGTAAATGGTTACAAACTCTCCTGTGTCATCCCCTAATGCGATGTTTAAAGCCCTAATTAAAGCTGCTGAACTACTCTTTAACCCATAAGGTGTTCTACAAAATTGATAAAGGTTATATTTATGACTAAAAGCTGTAAATGGTCTATCTTCGTACATAAGTGGCACTTGCCAAAAACTGGAACTCAAATCTACACAAGTGAAATACTTCTTCCCCTCAAATGTTTGCATTAATTCCTCTATTAACATAGATTTCAGCTGATCTGAACTAATTCTACTGTTAACCAAACGAGCGTCTAAACAAATACGAACAGTGCCGTCGGTCTTGGGTACCGTGATCAAAGAATTAACATATGGACTGTTAGAATGCTCAATAATCCCATCTTCAAGCATCTGGTTAATTTGTGCCTCAACTGCACTCTGATAAGCGAAAGGTACAGGATATCTATGTCCTGTGAATACTGACCTATCAATAACGTTCAATGAATGTGTATAGCAATTGGCCATACCAATGCGATCCTCAAAAACTCTCCTATTACACCATAACACATCATAGAGCCGAACACACTGTTCATCCTCTATATTTCCCTGAAATGCAGCTTCACGTAACGAGTCCTCTAGACTTCCGTTCGTAATCACACTGCCCACAAAACATGGAGAACCCCGCTCTACGGCTGGCGATATCTCATTTAAAGTACAAATCACACCTACAACACTACTTCTCTGAATTTGGTCATTGAACGCTACTTCTACTTCAGAATCTCCCCATTTAAATTTCAAACTCCCTACATCATAACATAAGTTACCAGACACTCTACTTAGCCACTCTGAACCCAAGATAATACTGAATACTAAATTTGGAATTACAAGGCAAATCTGCTTCTCTACATGATTATTAATTTTAATGTCTACTAAAACTTGCTTAGAAATTACTTTAGACCTCTTCCCAACAGCTGTGATAACAAAAGTGCTTTTAATTGGCATCTCCTCAAAATTTACTCCAGTTCCTTTCATTTTATCATAAAATGCACTACTTATGCAACTCTTCATACAACCACTATCAATTAAAACATCTGTGTACGCCTCGGACACGTTAAATTTAACTATGGGGCTCTTACTAACCACTTCCTGAATAATACCTTCATCATTTAGTTCATGTAATAATTCATTTCTTACATTTAGGTCATAGGGTTCCTGTATAATTGTATGGACAGGGCATGCTACAGACTGAGATTCTGACCTTACTTCGCAGCCTGGTTCGCGTTTAAAGAACCGCTACAGCTGGCCGTAGTACTACTAACTACTAAACTGGTCTGGTTGTTCTGGGCTGTGTTGTCATTGTTTGGCTGTATATTACTACCACTAGGCTGTCCTCTTCCTTGACCCCTATTCTGGTTGTAATTATTGTCATTATAATTTCTCCCTTGATTTCCCCTGAAATCATTGTTTCTCCCTTGATTTCCCCTGTAATCATTGTTCCTCCCTTGATTTCCCCTGAAATCATTGTTCCTCCCTTGATACTGATTACCATAGCCATTTCCTCTGTTCTGATATAGCTGATTATTATTATTTCTATTTTGAGCGTTGGCCCCTTCGCCACCGTTCCCTTGAACTTCCTGATGCCTGGCTTCATTAGGTCTATTATTATTATTACCCTGGTTCCGATTGAAATTGTCCTCATAACCCCCTCTCCCTAGTGCATCAAATGTGCTTAACAAATTTTCTACTTGTGATATAGTCTTTACATTCTGGATACAAGCAGCCTCCTTGATCCTATAGGGAAAGTGCCTAAGTAGCAACCTTACCACATCACTTTCCTCCTTCAAGCCATCCAGATATTTACACACTAATACCTGCCCTAAAAAGTATTCGGTCATGGTGGAGCTTCCTTTAGGGTTATATTTACCCCACACTACTCCCTCACGATGCTGCGACTGAATAACCTCATTCCAGAACTTTTCACAGAATTTCATTTTAAAATCATTCATATCAGTAAACTTGTCTCTGTAGACAGCAAACCAATTCCTCGTTTCCCCCACAAACACTTGTTCTAAAATTTCAACTACCTGGCACCACTCAATACTACCATTTTCCAACCTCTCCCCGAATTTATTTTCTATAGTGTTCATGAACTCCATTGGGCACCCCTGTCGATTGCTGAACTTACCCAGTTCTACCTCCCTGTGTGTGCTATTCACAAAAACTGGCCTATTCTGACTATTTTCTTGCCTGATCCTAGCTTTTAATTTTAATTCTAATTCTGCGATTTTCTCCTCAGCCTTCCTCTCAATACTGTTTACTGTTAATTTAATGTTTCCTTCTGATTCTTCTACTTTATCATATAGCTTTGCTTGTTTCTCCTCAATCTTGCTAATGCTCTCTCTATTACTCTCTCTTAAATCATTTACTTCTGCAACTATTTGCGAGTGGACTTTCTCAATTCTACCCCCCAGCTGTTCCTTAACCTCTTTAGTAGCTACCTGAATTTTGTCAATTTCTCCCCCCAATTGCTTTTTGACCTGCTGTGTTTCCAGTTGCACTAGTTCTTTTAAATTTTCAGCCTGTGTACTGATTCTAATTTCCAACTCCTCCTGTACTTTTCCTAATTTTCTGTCTACATCTGCAATAATCTCTTTAGCCTTTTCTTCCATCACCCCCCTGATCTCACCTCTAATCAGTTCGAATTTGTCACTCATTTCCCTACTGTTTTGTTCTAATTTAGCATTTAAAGTTTCAGTACTCTCTCTATTTTCCTTACTGTTTTGTTCTAATCTGGCGTTTAAAGTTTCATTACTCTCTCTATTTTCCCTACTGTTTTGTTCTAATTTAGCGTTGTTTTGTTCCAGTTTTGCGTTGTTTTGTTCTAATTTAGCATTTAAGGCATCTGTACTTTCTTTATTTTCCCTACTGTTTTGTTCTAATTTTGCATTTAAGGCATCACTACTAACTTTGTTCTGATACATGAACTCGAGAAGTAAAGTTTTTAATTCTGGTTGACCCCCTACACTCCCTGTTTCAGTATCGGGATTTACCTCCGCTACCCCGGTACTACCATCACTCGACATACTGCTCGTATCATCATTCTCCCGTTGATGACCACTACGTAACCTCATCTGTCTTTCTTTCTCATCCCCCATAATGATATACACTGATACAGACAAATAACCCCCAAAATACAGGCACAGAAATATATACCCTTCTCCTTCCACAAATGTTATTAGGTTTTCAGCCCCAAGTTGTCGGCGACAAATGTAACGGTTATTAGTGCCCCATGTTGGTAGCGACAAATGTAATGGTTTCGCTAGCCCACACTGTTGGGTGAGAAATGTAACTGTTTACCTTTGCCTAAGCTATGTTGTTTTAATGGGCGCCAAGACCTCAATGCAATGTTGAAATCTAAATTTGTATTTAACAACGTCTAGCTCTGGCAGAACACATTCAAGACTCTATTCACTCAGATCGTGGTATGATTTGATCATTAACCCAACAAACAATTGTATCAGGAGAAGGAATTGGTCTATATCTAATGCTACCTACTGAAAGCAAAGATTGCATTGTAAAAGAAATGAATTTATTATATAAAACAAGTATAGCAAAATTAATAATAATAAGTTTAACATTTAAATTGGAGCGTTGTGATTTGAATATTACCGATAGAAAATTACGTGAAAACGGAGTCTGATAAATTGATTTTACTCTTATTTCCAAGCTATGAAGTTACTGAATTATGAAATATAAAACAAAGAAAAATGAGAGATTGCGTATTTCTGCGTCATTAGCGCTTACCCCTGGAAATTGCCAAAGCATTTCCCTCGTTCTTGATGATGCTGTGTGCTTCCCACCGTCTCCTGGACGTAGTCATCTCCGTCGAAATTTGATGATATTCTGGTAGATTAGATAATTCTATGGTCCGTACATCGGACCCAAACTCTCGTAAAACCGCACTGGTTACGTTTTACAAAAGTTCGTCGCTAACTCCACTGAACATCGGAGCGTCACGCACTTGCGACCGTACACTGCAAGTTCCACACAGATTGTCGCTAACTCCACCGAACATCGGAGCCACTCGCACGCGCACCCATACTCGTCAAGTATTTCACAGATAGTCCTCCTCTCACGGCGCGTCGAACGATATATTCACCTGTCGGTTCCCCCACTCCGGAGCAGTCTCCTAGCTTACGCTGTCTCCGCTGATTGGCTGAGCACGCCGCCACTTCCCCTCCTCCGGTTCATTACACACCGCGGGCGAGAGGGAGAAGTCGTTTTCCGTTTCAACAATTCGCCTCTTCTAGACCTTGCGACCCAGGATTGCGTCATGCTTCTCGACAGGAATCAGCTTGTATTTGAAATCCCAGTGAGTCACGTCTCTCGATATACCCTAACTGACAAAACTCCGTAAAATTCCGTAATCAGATAATTTTCTATGATATCGTCGTTCGTAATAATTTGCTTGATAGCGTTTTCTAATACATAGAAAACCTATCTGAATGCTAATAATTTTTATAAAATGCTCCGAAAATATCTAAATAATAATTATAATAAATTAATAATAATAATAAATTAACATGAAAAATTCTCTTGGCTGAACAATTTGCCGCGTAAATAAATATAGAATGGCTTCCTACTGACTTATGCCAGTTGCATAAAACCCCTCGAAAAACACGTTACACAACTAACAAATATTGACGAGTTGAATTTACTCAACTCATACTGCAACTAAATAAGTGTGCATAACTTATTGTAAATATTTTCACCCATACGTTCTGAAATAAATTTTACGGCCTAAGTGTAATGGATCTGATGATGATCGCTTGACGATCGAAACAGGTCATCCAAGTGTATTTATTAATCTCATGTAATTCTTTTCAGGATTAGGGAATAACCCATCTCTTTTGGGAAAAATCGAAAGTATCAAACTTTCGTTTACTAAGGCAACACCGAAAATGGCTTCAAACACCATAACAAATACAATCCCAACTTGTTGAATATCATTACTAGGACCCGGTTGTTTATGACTTTTTTATGACAAATTTAAGATGATTTAAGCTAATCTCATTCTAATTATGTCATTAAGCATAAATAACACTCCGAATTGAAAAGGGTTGCAATTCTTGCTGTATAACAATCATTTTAAACAAAGCACTTGGCATAAAGCTACATAATCTAAGGGAACGACTTTCTCGTCAAATGTCTAAATGTTTATGTTTATCTAATTAAAAATAATATTATAATGCCAGTCGATTCCGATAACAAACGTGCGGATGTGGGGCGGATGCGGATAACATTTTGTTAATCCGCACAGAGCTCTGGCCATGGTAACTAGGTGTTAGAAATTCCAGACAGCTTCCCAGCCCAAAAGCATATCATGGATAATAGAAGAAATAATAGTGTTTGTCTAGGAATCGATTATGGAATGTCGAGTTAGCTGGATTGCACTCTATTCGTTGCACAGAGGTGCCCACTTTATTATAATAAACATTTCTTACTCCAATTCATTACCTTTTTGCCATCTTGTGGAAGTATTTATCATCATTTAGATGTTCTTTCTATTGTATTGTTGTTTTTGCTGCTGCTGCATATTTTAGGGGCTTCTACATCGCGGTCATATAGCCCCGTGTATTGTTGTGTGTGTGTTTGGAATTTGTGTGATAACCTGTGTTATTGTGAAGACTGTATTAGTGTGTGTATTTGTAAATTGGGGGGGGGGATTTTATGTTTGGGAAGGAGACGGCCGTGGCCTTAAGTTAGAAACCATCCCAGCATTTGCCTGGAGTAGAAGTGGAGGAAACCCACTTCCAGCATTGCTGAGGTGTCAATCGAACCCTTATCTTCTCAGGTTTGACCATTCCAGCCCTCACACCAGAATTACAATTTCTTGACAGAGCCGGGAATCGAACCCGGACCTCCGGATTGACACCCAAGAATGGTAGCCGCTACATCATTTCTAATAGAAGTGCTCTGTGTGCAAACAGAAATCCTGCTGTTAATCTCTCATAACTCGCTAAATGAAGCAAGTCCTTAAATTGCGTCATATTCAATGAGCTGAGCATTCCAGATCCTTATCTCGTCTTAAGCCAGCCAGTCATCTGTCTTGGGCTGATCGTTGAGCCACAAAATTAGGTTACACACTTGTTCCCATTACGTCATGGGGACCTGCTAACAAAAGGGCTGTGACGTCATTGAAATCTTGAGGGCGCACAAAAAACGCCAGTGAGTTCCTGTGTTGTTTGCTGGCCACCACCACAAATTATGACGTTATGGTAATTGGACGTGGACCAATGAGCTCTAATTGACATTAATTCACTCGGCCGCAAGAGGCTTTCAGAAATTGGCACTTCACATTAACATATTACTAAGCGTATTTTTAGACACGTCTTTAACCCTTCGAGAGACCTTTCCATTATTTTAATTAAGAGCAACATATTCCCCTCGTAAGAAGTGCTACGCAGCTCGTGTGTGTGGGTGCGTTGTGCGGGGGAGAGAGAGTTCACAGCTCATAGAGTTGGCAGCAATGACAGACAGACATTCTTAGAATGGTTTGCATCCAGCCACCACCCTTCCTTGGCGGTGATCATCCCTTATGCCCCATCCAAGGAGTCTGCAAAGTAGATTCGGGCGTGACGTCACACAGAGAAAATGAGAAGGGAGAATGCGATGGGCGGAGCACGGCAGCTGGTGGCCTCTTGCTTGCTATGGTTATTACCCGTCCGTGGGACGAATCCTTGCCGACAGTAGATGTATGAACTATACGATGACAGCGGTGTGATGGAATCTGGTTTTACACTGGCTTTTTGGGAACTCCATGGAAGGAGGAGTTAAGTTTCTATACTTTAAAACCAGGGCTGGGTAAAGTATGTACGCTACAGTTACAGTGATCAAAGTAACACCGTTACATTTATATAAAATAGTTAAAACTTAGCAAATGTTCTGGGGTTTCGCCGTGTCTTTTGCGAGGTAACGCCTAGGTTCACCAAGTCAGGTTTATCAGCGAGCTCTTGGTAACCATGCCCGGACCACCGAACGGGTAGTGAACCATGCACTACGTGTACTTCTTTACTCCGAGAGCTGAGAGCTCTTACAGCCTTTTTCCTCCCTATAGAGGTTTCCAATAAAGATGTCATATTGACCCTAGCATTAGAGAAGCGCAAATAAGGGAACGTGCGCAAAACCTCACAAATGACACAGGAAAATCTAGATGATTTGCTGAGTTATAATTATGTAGCCATGAAAGCCAATATACAGTATAACACAGTAGTTGTTTAAAAGAAACGAAATCAGCAACTGCCTTACACCTAAAGTGACCATGGAGGTCCAAGATTACAAAACTAGGATAACATTGCAGCGACACAGAACATAGAAATATAACACAACTCACATATTGTTATACTTCTCTCACATTCCTCGTTAACGAGCGGCGGCTCAAACGTTAGGCAGTAGCACTCACTGACAATAACGATTGTTCGCTGCTGACCAATAACTGTTGACTCTTGACCAATAGCATGCTTGCTCTATCGATCTACGTGGAGTCCAGACTCCGGTTCTGGCGGCCTGTTCGCTTGTCATGTCTCCAGTGTTGCACAGTTGCACATACAGTAGTTCTGTCCAGTCTCGCTGCTTGCTCCCAGTGGCTGCGGTGGAGAGTTAACAACGCTATGCCTCGACTTGGGAAAGCTTTGGCTCCCCGCAGACATGGAATGTAAACATATCTGCCCAGCTAGGTAAGAAATGCGAGCCGCTCGTTAACGATGAAGGTGAGAGAACTACAGTATCTGGCCATGTTATTATGATCATTCTTAGATTTCTTTTATTTATCAGTTATTAGCTCTGTTTCCTTTACATACAAGATTTTAGTTAAAGAAAGATTATTAACTGTCTTCCACGTTTGTTAGCATTTTTGTAGTGCGCTTGGAGTGACTCAGCTGGTTTCGGTGGGCGATTATAGAGAGACCTAATTGTTCCAGTGATTCTTTGGCTTTTGTAGGCTTTTCATTACAGTTGCATTGTAGATAAGATTGAATTTGTGGTTGCTCTTTGCTTAAAAAATCATTTCATTTATACTGCTCTTATTAATTATTTGTGCATTCCACGTAATCTTCATTATGATGAGCAAATTAAGAAATAATTCGCCCTGGAAAAGGGCGTCTTTTCGTGGAACTTGCAAATTACAATCCTTTACAAACAGAAACAATCCACCAAATAGGCAAGTACAGTATCAAATGTCTGTGAGATAGATCAAGAAAATATTATGAAATGGGAAATATTTAGGATATCGAAGTGTAGAGAAACGCGGAACACGAGGAAGAACATCACCATAAACGGACCGCTATCCGAAAAATTACTTTATGGCAACACGTCAAAGGTTATAGTTCAGACCGAGTCATCAATAGTCAGTCCCTTGATTTCGAAAACATCTGCTATCTTTATAACAGGATAAGTGTACCACACCGTACATTGTAATACCTCCAAAATAGGTGATTCTCATGATACAACTAACGTTTGAACAATTCCATTCATTTCAAGTTCGATGCAAATACAACCTGCTGGACACAAGATAGCATAGCTTTAGTTCGAGTGAAACTTCTAATACAGTGCAAGGAATCATTCATATAACAACACGGAATGATTAGGTCCTTATGAAGTACCTATATAATTATTTTGTGTAGCTATCCTAAAAAAAACTAAAAAAAAAACTTTATAACAGCACGTCAAAGGTTATAGCTCAGACCAAGCCGTCAATTATTGCATAAGAGTCAGTCCAAAACACCTGCTGTTTTTCTTCATAGAAGAAAGTACTCCAAATTTAATTTTAGTGAACTATAATTTAGAATATTATTTATTAAAAACACAAGAGATATTGTCAGTTTTATTTTAAATCGACTGTATTTGTAAGGTTATCCATTTATTTATTTGATTACACTTTGATTAACAATTTCAGGTATAAATTAATTATTTATATTCTACTTAAAATACCTACGATTTGCTGAAGATGGTCTCGCCGTAGACCGAAACATGGACAACAATTGAATAGATGTTTCTTAATTTGTATTCATAGGCGTAGTACTGTATTTCTATGAGTTAATTAATGAGAGATAACACATTTTTCGTGACTTCGTTTTGTAACATGAATGTTGACTTTTATAATATCAAGGTGTAGTCACGTCCTAGATCATGAACCATGGGCAACGGCTGATTGTGAGTGGCCGAGTAAGTGGTCCTGATATGGATGGTCATAGAGCCCTGCGCGGATAAACAAAACGTTATCCGCATCCGCTCCACATCCGCACGACTGTTATTCGCATCCACCCCGCATCTGCACGACTTTCATCCGTATCCACACGACTGTTATCCGCATCCACCCCACATTCGCACGATTGTTATTCGCATCCGTCCCGCATCCGCACGATTGTTATTCGCATCCACCCCACATTCGCAAGACTGTTATCCGCATCCACCCGACATTCGCACGATTGTTATTCGCATCCGTCCCGCATCCGCACGACTGTTATCCGCATCCTCATGTTTCTTACCCGAATCTACTGGCATTGCAATAATAGGTTTAATTAGATAAAGCATAGACATTTGAGGAGAAAGTCGTTCCCTTAGTGTATATATGTCATGTGCTATGTTTAAAATGAATGTTATACAGCCAGAATTGCAACCCTTTCCAGTTCAGAGTGTTAATTGTGCTTATTGACATAATTTGAATGAGATAAGCGTAAATCATCATCTTACTTTTTTCATGAAAAGAAACATAACGGAAAAATGATATGTCAGAAACATCCGGGTTCTAGTAATGATATTCAACACGCTCGGATTGTATTCTGAAAACTATCCGCAAATTTACTCCAAACATTATCCGCAGCTTATCCACTATCCGCACATCCATCCAAACTATATCCGCATGGCGAAATATTTTGCAGATATCCTCATCCACACAGGGCTTTAACTATGGAATAGGAGTAGGCATGTTGGGCATATTCTGAGTCGTGGCCCTCCTTGTGCTAGGACTGAGGTGAAATTCATTGGGCCCTGTGTAAGTAGGGCTAGAAACCTGCTTCACTTGAACCCCCTAAACCTGCTAAAAATGTCATGCGCAAGCCTCGGACCTATGGGAGTGATGGAGTCCCACTCCACAGATCTTGGACTCCTTGGAAACGAACAGACAATCCAATTGGTATTCGAAGGGGTGCGATTAGTATCGAGGGTGTTTATGGAAGGAAGAAAGTATTGCTAGCTGAGTCAGCAAGTAGGATGAGATTGCATATTCTAGGGATTAGTGAAGTTCAGATAAAGGGAGATAGAGAGGAGGAAGTAGGAGATTACAAGGTGTACCTGTCCGGTGTAAAAGTGGGGAGTAGGGCTGTGTGTCAAGAGAGCATTACAGCGTAACGTAGTTTCTGTGAGGTACGTAAATGAACGATCAATGTGGATAGATTTGGAAATGTCAGGGTTGCTGAAGGGGCGGATCAGGAGGAAGTAGACCGATTTGTGAGACACTGAACGATGTGGTAGTGAGAGTTAAGGATGGTGTTGGAATAGTAGTGATGGAGGATTTCAATTCTAGAAAAGCAAATAGAATTGAGGGGTATGAGAAGGTGAGTGAGTTGAGGATAGGGAAGCGAACACCAATGGGAAATGATTATTGAACTTCTGTGTGAGCATGGGGTTATGAGTTGCGAACTCATTCATGAAGGAGATTCACAGATAGCATAGAGGATCCAGATCAATAGTAGCCTATATCGTTACTGACTTTGGATTTAGTAAATTGATAAGGAATTGTAAGGTGTTCAGGGGCGTTTTTGATGAAACAGACCAAAAACTGATCTGCTGTAACTTAAGCATAATTAGATCGAAAGTGAAGAAAGTGCGATTTCATTTATAATAATAATAACCCCTGGCACTACTGCCCATGAGGGCCTAGGCCTACCAAAAAACTGCGACCGCTGCCCAGACATTTGGCCTGCAGATATTGCGATAACGCGTGGTCAGCGCATTGAGTCCCCTTGGCCGTTAATCTTGGTTTTCGTGACTGGGGGCACTGCCTCACTGTCAGACATCTACTCAATTGTCCTCACGAGGCTGAGTGCACCCCGTTGCACCCCTCACGTCAGTTTCTAAAATCCCTGACGGAGCCGGATTTCGAACCCGGGGCCTCCGGCAGCCACACTATCCGAACACCGCGGGGCCGGCGCCATGTCATTTACACACTATTTATTTTGTAAAATTTACATTTCTTCGAAATTTCTAATTTTTGTGTTTTATGCAAATGGCCTACTGTCGACCAAAGTATTATGTGTACTCGAGTTTGAAGGTTGTTTGTGAAGTAACCAATAGACCTAAATAAAATCCAATAACATCATCATTTTCGTCGTTCTATTTTACGGTAGTTCATGTAGGTTTGGAATTTTTAATTTGTATTTTAATACTTTTGTCGCAGTTGGAACACAAAAGGTGCACGTTTTTAAGCGTGTTTCAACCATGCGTCACATTTAAGAATTATTATCTCAAAAACCCGTCATCAGATCGAATCCAAATTTTAACACAATATGCAGTGGAATGTTGTATAACTGGTTTATTAATTTCAAAATTTTGCGTGTCCAAGAAAAAAAGTTGTTATCATTTTTGTAAGGTAACTTTTTCTCGGCTCGAGGTGGTTAGAAAATGTAGTTATTGGACGCGATGTAATCCTTATACATCAAAAAGTTATGCTCTATGACTGAGAAATATGTAAATTAACTCACTTATTTTATATCGGTTTGTATTTGTAGGCGGAAATAACACATCGTTCACCAGCTACCCGCTCCAGGAAAAGCGGGTAGCTGGTGAACGATGTGTTATTTCCGCCTACAAATACAAACCGATATAAAATAAGTGAGTTAATTTACGTATTTCACAGTCATACAGCATAACTTTTTGATATATAAGGATTACATCGCGACCAAGAACTACATTTTCCAACCACCCCGAGCCGAGAAAAAGTTACCTTACAAAAATGATAACAACTTTTTTTCTTGGACACGTAAAATTTTTAAATTAATAAATCAGTTATACAACATTCCAATGCATATTGTGTTAAAATTTGGATTCGATCTGATGACGGGTTTTTGAGATAATAATTCTTAAATGTGACGCATGGTTGAAACACGCTTAAAAACGTGCACTTTTTGTGCTCCGACTGCGACAAAAATATTAAAATATAAATTAAAAATTCCAAACCTACATGAGCTAAAGTACAATAGAACGACGAAAATGATGATGTTATTGGATTTTATGTAGGTCTATTGGTTACTTCACAAACAACCTTCAAACTCGAGTGCACATAATACTTTGGTCGACAGTAAGTACCAATTGAGTATTCTTAAGAACAGCTTTAGGCCGTGTGTAACATTAATCTTCTGACGTGTCACCAATAAGTGCAGTTCGCATTTTCTGAACAAATCTTGAAAATGTCAACCACACAACAGAAAACCCGTTCTGAAGACCTAAGTAGCTTTCATTATTTTACGAATTGCTCTATAATTAGAAGGTTAGTGGTACTCCTGACGCTGCTAGAAAGTTGAAATTTGGCACGATGATTGGTAATAAATAAAGTCTGACAATAAAAGTCCCTTTAGAATAATTATCATTTTAAATTCAAATTAAGGGGTATTACCCATGTAAAAAGAATGGGTAAAGAAAGAGTAGCAATAAGGAAATTAGAAAGAGAAGTCAAGGGAAAGGGACCAGTTGGAAGACTGAGAAGAAGGTGGTTGGACCAAATTTTGAAGGACATTGGAGAAGCTGGATTGGATGTGGCAGAAGTGATGGAACAGGAAAAATGGAAGGACCGAAAGGAGTGGAGGAGTTTTGTAAACCACACCCGGGTGACTTGAGTGGGACTTTGATGATGATGATGACCCATATACATGAATTTCAATAGCTTGAATGCTTTTCATTTTCAGCTGATGGAGTTTCTCCTATTTGTAAGTTTCCTCCCCGCGATACTTTATAAAAGTAAATTAATGACAACTAAAGTCAAGGAAATATCAAGTATTCATTTTAAATGTTCATAGTTTCTTCCCTGATTTCCAACATACTATTGTATTTAAAAACCGAAAACAGCGTATGCTGGGTCTACGTTGAATGACTATGGTACTATCAAGACAATCGGCCGATCAGTTTTGAATACAATCCCTGACATAAGAAAACGTTTTACAATATTAAGAGATAAAGATGCTTCCTAATAAGGATGTCTTATGGCACCAATTTTCTTTTTCATCCGGGATAAAGGGACTCATTTTGGTGTTAACTTAATACAAAGGGACTAAATCATTATACTGTATTAAACAAGATTTAGGGGCAGATGACCTCACTGATCCGCACCATCATCTTGATCATCATTAAACAAGATGTTCGTTAAGAACAGGCTATAGGCCTATAGCTTATTTTCTCTTGGATCTTTGGGTGTAGGTACAACTCTTTTTCTTATCATGAGGTGGAAACCAAAATACGAAATAGGCCTAATATTTAAAAAAATGTATAACTAATATCTCAAATAACCGAACAAAATATTAGGAATATACAAATAATAATTTCAAATAAACAAGGAAGAAACGGAAGGAAGCTTGTAGTTTTCTGTGACATTTTTCTCGCGACCATGAGACACTGGACCTCCTTTTTGGCCTACTTTCGATTTTTCAAAAAATGAAAGTAGACTTATGAGATCAACACAGGGCGAAAAATTGTGTGTTTGTCTGTGTGTGTCTGTGAGTCTGTGTGTGAGTGTGTGTACTCTGAATGTCTGTCCCCCCTATCAATTCGAATACGGTGAAACCGAATCGAACGAAATTTCGTTCAGAGGTAGCACTAGCAAAGGGCACCTCAGTGTCATGTTTTTTTTTATCGCCGCCATCTTGACGAAAACGTAATGGCGGTCACCCAAATGTTCAAAGTTTAAATCAAATTACGACTAACCTAATCATCCGATCTCTACCAAATTTTACAACAACATATATTTATATGGCAAGTGTCTTTTGACCAAACTACAAGGTCATCAGCCCAATAGTTTGCAGATGGCGGCCATGTATGTGTGCAAATCGATTCCCCCTATCAATTCAAACACGGTGCAACCGAATTGAACGAGATTTGGTACAGAGGTAGCACTAGCAAAGGGCACCTTAGTTTTATGTTTTATATCGCCAACATCTTGACGAAAACGTATTGGCGGCCACCCAAATGTTAAAAGCTTAAATCAAATTACGACCACTCTAATTATCTGATTTCTACCTAATTTTGCAACATTATACCTTTATGTGTGAAGAATCTTTTGACCAAATTACAAGGTCATCAACCCATTAATTTGCAGATGGCGGCCAAGTATGTGTGCAAATCGATTCCCCCTATGTATTCAAACACGGTGAAACCGAATTGTACGAAAATTGGTGCTGAGGTAGCACTAGCAAAGGGCACCTCATTGTCATGTTTCATATCGCCGCCATCTTGACGAAAACGCAATGGCGGCCACCCAAATGTCAAAAGCTTAAATCAAATTGCCACCAACCTAATCAATTATTTTCTACTACATTTTGCAACAATATACCTTTATGTGGTAGGCATCTTTTGACCAAACTACAAGGTCATCAGGCCAATAGTTTGTAGATAGCGGCCATGTATGTGTGCGAATCGATTCCCCATATCAATTCAAACACAGTGAAACCGAATTGAACGAAATTTGGTACAGAGGTAGCACTCGCAAAAGGCAACTCAGTGTCATGTTTTATATCGTCGCCATATTGACGGAAACGTAAAGGCGGCCACCCAAATGTAAAAAGCTTAAATCAAATTATGACCAACCAAATCATCTGATCTCTACCAAATTTTGCAACAACATACCTTTATGTGAGAAGCGTTCTTTGACCAAGCTACAAGGTCATCAGTCCAATAGTTTGCAGATAGAGGCCATGTGAAAATGAAAATCCACAGCCTGCTTCCAGTCTCCGACCGGGTCAGGAATGGAATGAATGAAGCCCCCATCTAGCGGCGAGGATATGAACTGTGCCGGCTGCCGAGGCCTGACGCACTCCTCTGGGGCAATGATTAAATGAATGACAGATGAAATGAAATGATAGTGGAGAGTGTTGCTGGAATGAAATGTTGACAGGGAAAACCGGAGTACCCGGAGAAAAACCTGTCTGCCTCCGTTTTGTCCAGCACAGATCTCACATGGAGTGACCGGGATTTGAACCACGGACCCAGCGGTGAGAGGCCGGCGTGCTGCCGCCTAAGCCACGGAGGCTTCCAGATAGAGGCCATGTATGTGTGCAAATCGATTCACCATATCATTTCAAACACGGTGAAACCGAATTGATTGAAATTTTGTACAGAGGTAGCACTAGCAAAGGGAGCCTCATATTCATGTTTAATATCCGTATTTCGACAAGCTACTACAACCAACATTCAATTATACCCCTTGAAAAGGACAAAGAGTTATAACAATCTCCATGCATTTAGGAGAAAGTAGGCTTAATGTTCTTTACTGAACATCTAGTTTAAGTGGATTTCGAACCACAGGGCGTGATATTTCACTTCGAAAATGTATGATGCATTGGCAGGGAATCAAACCTGGTCACTGGGAAGCAGCCCGCTAATCAAAAAAGAATAAGATCCTGGAGTAACATAACTTGGAAGTTTAGATCAAATTAGATACCTACCATTCCGACATTTACGTGGTGGAGAATACTAGGGGAAAAACCACACCATGAATGAATGCTGTCAGCGCCGAGATTCCAACCTCTGGTCTCCAGACTAGCTGCAGCCTCCCCATCGCAGTCACGGTGCGTGATTTAACGCACACGGCTACGCCGTGGGATGCCTAGAATCGAACCAGTAATCTTAGATGTCTCAGTTCTTACTACCAAAGCTGCATTGAAGCTGAGTAGACTCACACTATTAGAGTTAATTAGGATAGACGCAGTGGCCCTAAGTAATTGTTTCTGTATCACAACCGTTAGAGGATGTCAAGTGCGGTGATAGATGGCGGTGATGTTTATCGTGGAATAATGAATGAGTGAGGGCGCCCTGCTTTATAGGGGTGTTGATTGCTGAATTGCCGTCACTTAAGAATACCGCCGGGACTTGTTGAGGGGGGGGGGGGGCAGATAACATCTCTCAAAGGACACTGGATTACTGTGTAATATCTAGTGCGAATATCGGGTATCCTCGCTATTACAGTTAAACTGCCATCTTAATGGACCGCCATATCGCTACACCCCATCTCTATAAACGCAAGGGGTGTATGAGTCTATAGAGATCACGAATGCTGATAAGCTTCGTACACAATCTGTAGCAGTGAAAAGGTGAGATTCAAACCCTTTGGGATGAGGTGTACCTTTTCATCGGAGTTGTCGAGAACTGATTCACTTAGCTATAAAGTTAAGTACCGTACGTAGGCTACTCCTCAAAGGCCTGACATCTGCCGACGATGTTGCCAGCTTCTCCCCCGCCTTCGTGACACTCCCAGACAGTGAAGAATGCTACTGTCGCTGTTATTTCGAGACTTGAGGTATCGCGGTCATCAGCTCTGTAACTTCCTTGTTGGGTCTGTGGTAGTGTGTTCAACCCCTCATCACAGGACCGTGGGTTTGATACCCGGCTGAGGTGTTCGGACTTTTGAAAGGTGAAAAATTCCACGGAACTCCTCGTCTTACAATGTCGGCTCATTAAGTACCCCGTATATCACATATTGTGAATACACAACATTAAGGTTGTCCAGTAGAGTTCCAGACCTACAGTAGGGACTGAGAAAATAGAGCGTCGCGCCCAAGCGGCTCAAGCTGAGGGCATATGAGTCATCCAGTTGCAAAACTCGTTTAATCCACTTGTGAATAAGAATCATTTTCATGAGAAACGTTTCTCTGGACTTAGCCTCGCGTATCTTTTGTGTTTCTTGTTTTCAACTCTTTTCTTTTTGCTTTGTGTTTTTGGTTTTGTGTTTGCTTTGTGCTTTTGAATTTTATTTTTAGCTTTTCTTTCTCGGTTTTGGTTTTGTGTTTGTTTTCTGCTTTTGCTTTTTGGAATTTTGCCTTTTGTTTCTTGTTTTTTGTTTTCTTCTTTTGCTTTTGTTTTTGAATTTTGCTTTTTGCTTCGTGCTTTTTTTTTGTGTTTGGTTTTATGTTTATTTTCTGGAAAATCAAAATAAAACATAACAAAATAAAATAAAACAAAATGAACAAAACAACATAAAAACAAAATAAAATAAAACAAAACAAAAAACAAAACAATTTAAAACAAAACAAAACGAAATAAAATAAAATAAAACAAAACACAATCGAAATAAAACAAAATAAAATAAAATAAAATAAAATAAAACAAAATAAAATAAAGTAAAATGAAATAAACTAATTACATAAATAATTTTACGACATGATCCTTATTCACAAGTGGATTAAACGAGTTTTGCAGCTGGACGACTCAGATGATGATGATTGTTATTATTATTATTATTATTGACCCCGTTGGCCGAGAACGCTAACCCACTGCCTCGTGCCTCGCTGGTATTGGGACAGCGTGGTTTCGAATCCCTCCTCGGCCGTCCTTATACTGGTTTTCCGTGGTTTCCTATTTTCACACACAGGCACACAATTCCTTTGAACAGGTCAACGGCCGACTTCCTTCCAAAATCCTTTCCATTACCTTTCCTTAATTAGTCCCAAGTTAGCGGTCTCCTGGACGATCAGCCTGTCAACATCACCCAATTCTATCTGCTGACATAGATTTGAATTTTTCAGCGACATTTTAAAAAAAGAAATCTATGTTGACAGAACAATATTATGTGAATATATATTAAATGTGATGTAAATTGCTGTAATAATGGTATGATATTGTGGAGAAAGGCTGAAGAAGGCATAGTAATATTTTGTATTGAAAAGTGGACAAAGAATGTTACGATTAATATCAATACGGAAAAAATGAATACCATGACGAACGTCAAGGACATACAAAACCCAGTCATAAGTAATACTTGTTTGTGATTAATTTTACTCTACTCAACTAACACGCCATTTAATATCTCTCTGATTTGCACGTAATTGAATCAGTTAGTTTTAAAACCCCATTTGTCACTCTTTTTGACAATTTTGTTTTATGTGACTAAATGAAAATTGAAGGGTAGATAAATAAGTATGTGTAGAAACCCCGTAAATCTGCCGTAGACAATGTCCTTGAGGAGATCATAAATATATGCATTGGTTATGAAACTCCGTAAGTCAGTGACCTGCCTGATGAGGAGGAAATTAGAAGTTTTCATAATATTGTATATAACTGGACCACCACTAACGAGGAGTGAATTGGTGATTTTTATTTTCACTTAAGACGCATGTTTCCTGTAATAATTTTGTTAAAATATTTTTCTTGTGAAAGTTGGGCACAATATATTGGCACTGTAAATGTTTTTTTTTTTTTTTTTACTTTTTACAATCGAATAAAGTACAGTAGATACACACATCAACAAATCATATGAGTATGAATTCTTTTCATTCTTTAAGACGATAGTAAAATGTTATTCATTTTGTTTTGAAATTAAAGGCTAGAGTTTAAAACTTTTCTCTATGCAAATTTAATGAGTTATAAAAGTTCATACCGTACTTTCATGATGTCTTGCCATAAGTATTAAACCTCTCAGGCAAAACATTTAACAAATAGTTGCTGGTTTATTCAGCAATCAGTTTATTTTATTTTCTAACAAGTTTACATATCGTGAGTTACGAGTTTTCAAAAATAACTGATTCAACTCTCCTTTACGTGTATACCCACATATGAGTAAAGCTTACACTGTGCTACATATTCGCAAAATACCTTAAGAACTAATATGTCGATGAAAATACATGAATATAACCATGTCTGCCCAATTCCCAAGTATATTATGAACATTAATACCGTAAGTCAATAAAATGTACTTGTAATTATAGTGTACCAGTTTCGGCCACATTGTGACCTTCGTCAGCAGAAAATATATAATACAAGTCAGATGCAAGTCTTACACTAAAAAAAAAATCATAACAAAGGTTGTTTCCAAAAATATTTCTAAAAATACTATTTATCTAAGAATTATAACAAGAAGTTCCGTGAAGAACTATACAGCCTACTTTTCATGCCAATGATTATTCTACAGTATATGACCCTATCTAGAATAATGACGAAATTAACTTGGTAATATCGAAATAACTAATTAGTTCAAAATATACCTGGTATAATGTAGCCTAATAGAGCACTACAGTTGGCAGCCCTGGTGACTGAATATATTCTTAGTTCCACCTCTTAAGGTACAGAATACAAAATTTGATTGAAGTCCAATGGACGTTACATGCAGTTAGACACTGGATCTATCAGCACGCGTAAAAGCATGTTGCCAACAATACCATGCGTGTGCTGGTCAGAAATAATCTGAATTATTATGATATCTTGTTGTGCCAATTTTGGATGAAATCCATTTGTTAGTATAGAAGTTACATGTATTTTAAAATTGGACATATCAGCAGGCATAGAATCATGTTGGCAGCACCGCCTTGTATTAATTACTCCAAATTAATCTAGAATGTCAGGTGCTATACGTGTGCAAAGTATAGAGCTGTTGGCTTCCATACTTTCTGATATATTGATATTAGGGTAAAAAGAATATAGACAGCATTTATTAACAGTTGGCAGCCCTGATTGCTCTTAACAATACTTATAGTCATATCTCTTATGGTACACATTGCACATACGAAATTTGGTTGAAATCCAACTGATAGTATAGAACTTACATGTATTTAAAAATTGGTACTATCAGCAGGCTTATAATCATGTTGGTAGAACTGACGTATATAACTTACTCCAAATTAATCTAAAATGTCAGACTATACGTGTGCATAGTTTAAAGCTGTTGGCTTGCATACTTTCTGATATATTGGTATTTGGCTTTAAAAAAATAGAGAGAGCAATTATTAACAGTTGGCAGCCCTGGTGGCTCTTAAGAATACGCTCAGTCATATCTGTTTATGTACAGATATTACATGCAAAATTTGGTTGAAATCCAGTTGATAGTGTAGAAGTTATATGCATTTAAACATTGGACCTATCAGAAGGCTTAAAATTATTTTGGCAACACTGTCATGGTTGGCCTCCTGGAAATTAAACTGAAATAGTATTATCTACATGTGTGCCAATTTTGGAATAGCTCCCATGCATACCTTGCAAGATATCCAACATGGAGCTCAAATTTCTAGTGCGTTTTTTCAGCAGTTGGTAGCACTGACATCATTTTCAAATATGGACGTGAGCTATTCCGGTGCACATCTTGACTCATACTAAATTTGGTTTTGATTGCTGCAGCCGTTTAGGAGTTGATAGGGTGGGGGGGGGGGGGACAGACACACAGCCAGACAGACAGACAGAAGGACAGACAGACAGACAGACACACATTTTCCCGGATCGATCTCATAAGACTACTTTTTCCTCATTTTTGCAAAATGTGAAAAGTAGGCTAAAAATACATTAAAAGATCTGGTTTTCTAGTCTCAAGAACAACACTGATAATAGTCTCCTGCACTTTCAATACTCCTCACTACGACTAGCGTGCTAACGCAGCGTCCTCATGACATTCCGCGCCATAACGTTGTGTACCAATTAGGACTAAGCATCACCCTGTCATCATTAATCGGAAGATTCAAGAAGAACTATACATTTGGTGCTCCAAGTCAGCGAACACTCACGGAGACGATTTCGTTTCACTCGAGGCCACATCCTTGAAAGCGTCACTTCCGCCCAGAGAAGATCTGTTTACAAATATTGTCCATCTTTCCTGTTAACTTGAGTGATTATTGCGAACCTACCTTACATGATTACTTGAATAAAATGCTAAATGAATTAATTAACTTTGATATCCAGCTAAAAGAATTGTTATAAAACCCTTGTGTTATGGAATTGAATTGGTGGTGATATGGCTCGAACAAAAGCCAGTGTTAATATAATTCCGCTCGTCAGTATAAACACAACATCGCGGGCTGTTGGGGAGCTTTTTTTTTGTGGGCTTCTCAGAACCTGCGAGCAGCGCGAGACAGCGCGGGACCAGCGACACTTGGTCACTGTAGGTTACTGTATCTGTATGTACGGTAGCTCAACTCAGTTCTATTCCTGCAACCCGTGAGTATTAGGTACCATTTGTGTCCAACTAATAATTCAAACTAGAGAAAACGGTTACGTGCCGAAACTCACGAGCTAAAAATAGTAACAAATACAGTAGTATCAAAACTCACGACAATAAACTAGTAGCTGAATGAACATTATAATAATAGTCTCAAAACTGACGACTCCGGAGAGCATACTGCCCTTCAACCCATGTTTGTCCACCCAGGTTTGTATTGTACAGACGTCACAGTGACGCAGGCTATCAGACAAATTCTATGCCCACCCAAGTACATGACCACGATGTCGCAATTCCCCTAAAAGAATCAACAACAACAACTTGATGAGAGAGGTGCCAATTACAAGAGGGCAAGTTCTGGCTGGCTCTAACAATGGACCTTTTCGGAATGAACCGGCTTGGCCATGGCTACCAATAACCATATAGGTGGCTATGGCTTGGTTCGTGAATTTTGAGACTGGCCCAGGTACAGAAACCGGTTAGAACATACTTTTACTAACCCACATCTTGACATTCGTGAATTTTTAGACGCGTGCGTTTTGAGACGACACGGAGAAAACAGATTCTGTAGTAAGAAAAACCAGCATGTTTGTTGAAGTTTCGACACCAGCTGTTGAAACTGATCCACTACTCAATTCCTTAACTGTCTTTATTCAGAAACCATGTGATTTCTACCAAGACTGAATACACCGATCTATAGGGTAAGGAATGATACCACTGTATTTTACACGGAGAGAGAGAGAGAGAGAGAGAGAGAGAGAGAGAGAGAGAGAGAGAGCTTGAAAATGTCCCATAAGTGATTCTTAAATTTCCAATACACAAGCAAAAAGGCAGACCTGTAAAAAATATTTATTCCAATGGAAGCACAATATAATAGACTTCATAAATTCAAGGTGGTGGCCACGTGTAATATTAAACATTAAAATCAATAGATTAGGATGTAACAGAGCGATTAGGCTACCACGAATGGTAGTGTAAGAGGAGTCCTGAAGTCGAGACGTCAGTGCAGTGGCACGAATCCCAATGAATATTACGCGCATGCGCCATCTTTAATATATAAAAGAGTGTAATCGATTGCTTATTAAACTAGAGTTGTTTTAATAAAGAAAGCTTTTCAGTCGATCAACACAATTTGTGTTGACCGACTATAACTCGGCAACACTGAAAACTGGCTTCTATCACTTCAATTTTAGAATGGTTTTGCATACGACTGTTTATGTTCGACGATAATTATTACAACTATTTTATGTTCGAACATAAATATTTATAAATATCTGTCGAGATTTCGCCAGTTTTAAGTACTGAACAGAGCACATGAAACGCAGAGAATGCCTTGTATTTGACCATGGTCTTCTCGATTACCCTCCTATGACACTAGGCCAGGCAGTGAAATTTAAATTAGAAGGCCGTGGAACTCAGCGCATCTAATTATCTAATTGGTCAAACAACTGTTTCTTGAGCTCTGATTGGTGGGAGAAACTGTTTCATAATGAAACATAGTGTTATAATGAGCCTCATTATACTTTAATACAGTTTTCTGACATATAATAGTCAGGGTCGATCATAAAATTAGCACTGTGACTTAGGATGAAATTAAGCAATTACCATGTACTTTGGTGAAGAAGGAGTTCTTTGTAAGAGTTTTCAGTTGCACAAGCCACAAGGCTATCTGACAAAATACAGTATTACAAATAATCGCAATCTTCAATATAGATAAAAGTTTGACAACGATAACTCAATATTTAATAAATATTGAATTTCGAAACTTGGCAAAAATATAGTCTACTATTGTATATGAAACGTGCACTGCTGAAGGCGCATGTGATTAAGACAGCGGCCATGCGTACTACAGTAAGTTATTATAACATGAAGGTTGGTAGATTGTGATATAATCTATATATATATATAACAAGATGTTCAGTAAAGAACATATAGCCTACTTTCTCCTAAATGTATGAGTATAGTTATAACTCGTTGTT
Source organism: Meconema thalassinum (assembly GCA_946902985.2). Taxonomy (NCBI): domain Eukaryota; kingdom Metazoa; phylum Arthropoda; class Insecta; order Orthoptera; family Tettigoniidae; genus Meconema; species Meconema thalassinum. The sequence goes on along the minus strand of OX336390.1, from coordinate 627,736,079 downwards.
ATTATCAAAGAGTATAATAGAACTATTCTTTGTTGAAGACCTTAGAAACGATTTACCTCTACCAAACGCCACAACCTAGATAAAAACTGCTACCATCATTGAAGAAAGAAAGATAAGAAGTATCTAAAGAATGTTATGGATCTGGAGACATAATCGACCGGACTGGCGGCGTGGCTCAGCGGTAACGTTCTCGCTTGCTGGACCGTATGTTTCAGGTTCGTATCCTGGCGCAGTCAGCTGGCATTTGAGGGTGCACAAATGCGAGGGAGCCGTGTTAGTAGATTTACTGGCACGTTAAAGATCCCCTTCGGGACAAAATTCTGGCACCCCGGCGTCTCTAAAAGCAACAGTAGTTAAAAGGGACGTAAAACCAATAACATAATTATTATTATTATTATTATTATTATTATTATTATTACATAATCGGCCTGACGCGGGCAACATCCAACTTTGAGTTGAGGCATGTCTTTACACGTCTGGCTGCGTATGACTTTCACAACCCTAATTGAATTAACAAATCTTTCCATGACCCTACAGAGACGTGTGTATACCAACTATGTGGATATTTTCGATTGCTATTTGGCTGAAATAGAAGTATTAATTAATATCCTGTACTAGCACCAACGATAGAGTTCAGATACTATGTGATATCGTTTTGTTCTTTACTTCAATTAACATTTTCAAATAACGCACAATAGGCTGTTACAAACCCTTTAAAATAGAAAGTAAAAATGTATCGTAGTATCATCTTGTCATTCTTCAAATTCGATGCGCATAGAATGCAAATGGTATAGTAATCAATGGAGCCCCACGTAGACTAGTCGTGATATCTAGTGGTGAAATATCTAACAATATAATCCTAACAGAGCGAGTGCATTCTAGCGGCCAAAAGAAGAAACTTTTCAATAAAATCTGGAAGTCAATAAGTACCATTTTGGCAGCTAGATGTCTCGAGTAAATCTGCTGGCGAATTATGTTTTAATTAAATATATATTTTACACCATAATATGCACAATATAACGCTTAATTTTAAAACATCTGAGTCATTACAAAACAATAAACATATAAAATTTCAAGCAAAAAAAAACTAGCTCTGATCGGGTTTGAACCATAGGCATTTGAGCGATAGGCTAACGCTCTACCACTGAGCTAATTGTGTCAACGAATATCGTTCTATATAAAATGATTTACATAGAACTTGTTAGCAAATAGTGATTTATACTAAACGATTTCATCACTGGAGTATATTATTTATATATAAAGCATTTCATACAAAGTTTATTTATTTTATATCAGTACGCTATATTGCATGCAATACTCAAATTAGTGAAATATAAGTCAGGCACAAGATATCCGCTGCCATCTTGTCTTATTACTAAATCAGCTCAGCTTTTTAAAATCACGTCTGCACTATAGTATTACAAAATAAACTTTTAATTTCGAACGTGCCTCTTCCTTTAGAACAGTTAAAACGATTCTCGGCTCGATAATCGGAACTGGTGGGTCCCATGATATGGATTATAAAGTTTGCATAATTCGCACGGCCGCCATCCTGAAATGGTATGGCGGACGACCTTGTAGTTTGGTCACAAGACGCATCCTATACGAAGGTATGTTGTTACCAAATTTGGTAGAGATCGGATGATTTGGTTAGTCGTTATTTGATTTTACGTTTTGAACGTTTGAGTGGCCGCCATTCAGTTTTAGTAAAGATGGCGGCGATATAAAACATGACACTGAGGTGTCCTTTGCTAGTGCTACCTTTGTACCAAATTTCGTTCAATTCGCATTGACCGTGTTCGAATTGATAGGGGGGGACAGACATTCAGAGTACACACACTCACACACACACACACACAGACACACAGACACACACAGACTCACACACACACATACACACACACAGACAGACTCACTTTTTTCGCCCTGTGTTGATCTCATAAGTCTACTTTCATTTTTTGCAAAAATCGAAAGTAGGCTAAAAATCAATGTAACGTGATAGTTTGTCTGTCTGTGGGTATGTATGTCTCCTATGCGTTCATATACCATTCGTCCGATTGCGATGAAACTTGGGTGAGATGTTGAGTACACTCCAAGGAAGGTTTCTGACTTAGTAAATCCATTTTACAATAGGTAGCGCACGCGTAGATTCAACAAATGAGCGACGATGCGCGAAGCATTTCAACAAAGTCCCGTATGTGTTCATATACCATTCGTCCGATAGCGATTAAACTTGGGTGAGATGTTGTGTACACTTACGTGAAGGTTTCAAAATTAGTGAATACATTTCACAGTAGATAGCGCACAAGTAGATTCAACAAATGAGCGACGACACGCAATGCGTTTCAACAAAGTCCCGTATGCATTCAAATACCATTCGTCCGATAGCTATGAAACTTGCGTAAAATGTTGTGTACACTGCAGGGAAATTTTCTGGCTTAGTACATCCACTTTACAATAGGCAGCGCACGAGTAGATTCAACAAATGAGCTACGACGCGCGAAGCATTTCAACAAAGTCAGGTTTGGGTTCATATACCATTCGTCCGATAGCGATGAAACTAGGCTGAGATTTTGTGTGCACTCCAGGGAAGGTTTCTAGCTTAGTTAATCCCTTTAAAAATAGGTAGAGCACGAGTAGAATCAACAAATGAGCAACGGCGCGCGAAGCGTTTCAACAAAGTGCCATATAATTTCATATACCATTCATCTGATAGCGATGAAACTTGGGTGAGATGTTGTGTACACTCCAGGGAAGGTTTCTGGCTTAGTACATACATTTTACAATAGGTAGCGCACCGGTAGATTCAACAAATGAGCGATGACACGCGAAGCGTTTCAACAAAGTCCCGTATAAAGTCATATACCAGTCGTCTGATAGTGATAAATGTTTGGTGAATTGTTGTGTACACTCCAGGAAAGGTTTCTGGCTAAGTGAATCCATTTTACAATACGAGGCGCACGTTTATATTCAACAAATGAGTGACTACGCGCGAAGCGTTTCGACAACGTCCCGTATACGTTCACATACCATTCATCCGATTGCGATGAAACTTGGGTGAGATGTTGTGTACACTCCAGGGAAGGTTTCTGGCTGAGTACATCCATATTACAATATGTAGCGCAAGAGTAGAATCAACAAATGAGCGACGACACGCGAAGCGTTTCAACCAAGTCCCGTATGGATTCATGTACCATTCGTCCGTAGCTATGAAACTTGGGTGAGATGTTGTGTACACGTCATGGAAAATTTCTGGCTTAGTAAATCCACTATACAATATGCAGCGCACAAGTTGATTCAACAAATGAGGGACGACGCGCGAAGCGTTTCAACAAAGTCCCGTATTAGGTCATATACCATTCTGCCGTTAGCGGTGAAACTTGGGTGAAATATGGTGGACACTCCAAGGAAGGTTTCTGGCTTAGTAAATACATTTAACAGAAGGTAGCACACGAGTAGATTCGACAAATGAACGACGACACGCGGAGCGTTTCAATACAGTCCCCTATGTCTTCATATTCCATTAGTCCGATAGCGATGAAACTTGGGTGAGATGTTGTGGACACTTACGTGACGGTTTCTAACTTAGTAAATACATTTTACAGTAGGTAGCGCACGAGTAGATTCAACAAATTAGTGACGGAGCGCGAATCGTTTAAACAAAATCAGGTATGCGTTCATATACTATTCATCCGATTGCGATGAAACGTTGATCAGTTATTGTGTACCCACCAGGGAAGGGGACTTAGTAAATCCATTTCACAATAAGTAGCGCAAGAGTAGATGCAACAAATGGGTGACGACGCGCGAAGCGTTTCAACAAAATCCCCTATTGCGTTCATATAACATTCTTCGATTGCGATGAAACCTTGATGAGTTATTGTGTACACGCCAGGGAAGGGCTTCGACTTCGTAATACATTTCTCAATAGGTAGCGCACGAGTAGATTCACAAATGAGTGACAGCGCACGAATCGTTTAAACAAAAACCCCTATACGTGCATATACCATTCATCCGATTGCGATGAATCATTGATGAGTTATTCTGTACACGCCAGGGAAGGGTTTCGACTTAGTAAATCCATTTCACAATAGGTAGCGTACGAGTAGATTCAACAAATGAGTGACAGCGATGAAACTTTTGAAAGTTGTTGTGCACGCTCCCACGAATGATTCTAAATTAGGAAATCCATTTTACGATAGCTTAGAGGCAGTTAACATGTTGTGTATCCAAAAGCACTTCAAGAAACAGAATTTCAACGCCAACACTTTCTTTGATTGGCATTGCAACGCATGCCGGGTACAGCTTTTTTAATATAAAACTCCTCTGTTTTATATTAAATACTACAGATGCTAAGTCAAAGTCACACTGAATATTATACTAAATTACATCTTGAATATATATTTTCTTCTTTTTCCTCAGCGTTTGTCCCGCCTGGTGGAAGGGTCCTCTACGTGGATTCGATGTCTCCATTTAGTTCTGTCCTAGGCCATGTCAGGATGGAGATTGACGCTCCTCAGATCTTTGTGAAGGGCATCGGCCCATCGCTATTTTGGTCGTCCTTTTGGTCTATTACCGGTGACTACCAACACGTAACCCGTCTTTGCTATAGTGTCAGCCCCTGTCCTCAGCATATGTCCAAACCATCTTAAACGACTCTCGCGCTTTTTTTTTTTCAGGAATGGGCGCAATGCCAAATCTCTCCCTGATGCATTCATTGGGGATGCGATCCAGTTTAGTAACACCACTTGTCCACCGCAGCATCCTGGTCTCCATCAGAGGCGGCCGGTGATATTGGACTCAAGGACGCCGCCCTCCTCCCTCCTCATCAGCCATGATGTTCTCTCTCCTCGCAACTAATGTTTTGCCATCATGACAAAATGTGTGTAGTTCCTCTCCTTGTCGGTAGAGCAGCGCACTGGATGCTCGTGAGGACTCATCAAAATTCGCCCGCTTTGTTATTTATGTTGCCATGGCAACGCATACCTTCAGCTATCCCCTCTCCATCCACTCACGCGCTACGTCACGAAGCGTGTGGACTCAGTCGGCTTGAGTCTGATGCAGCCACTGCCTGCCCATTCAACGATTACGGCATTGGTTTATGCGTACAACCTCGTTTCCAAATATAGGCGCTAGGAAGCAGCACCAAGTCACTGTGGCAGACATAAGTTTTGTATTGATGTTAATGGCGAAGTTGGAATGTATTCTGAATGATGTTATGATGTAGTACTGCTGTGTGCCCTTTTGTAAATCAGAACTGGGCAAGTTAGAATACTGGGGAATTTCATGAGATACAATCGGACAATTCATTGCGTGAGAAGTGGTTACGTGGAATTTCCAGAGAAGGTGACACGAGAGGAAGCAAATGGTTACCTTCTGATCGCTCTGTTGCTTGTAGTCTTCATTTTCTTCCTGAGAGCTTCTGATCACATAAATTATTATCAAATTGGTTGCAACTAGTGGGATGTGGGTTGGCGACTATGGGACCCCAGCTGAGTTTCCTTGAGCTTAGCTCTTATATATTTCATGTCAACTCTTACCCCAACATTATTAGGGTATCGGAGGCCTGGGATGTCTTTCATTTCCCTGCCTTAATTGGCACTTGTCTTTTTCTTTCCTGCTGCCCTAATTTTTGTAGGATCAGGTCTCATTTTGTCCTTTTCTGCCTTCTCTAAGAGGCCCTAAAGGAGGTAGAGTGTGTGTCGTCCCACCAGGCACGGTGCACCTTACATATCGATACACCCTCAATGATGGAGATTATTGTTGTTTAAAGGGGTGAAATATCTAGGTCATCTACCCTTAGTGGTTTAGGTGATGGTGAGAAATTGTGATGAAATGAAATCTACAGCTAGGCTTAACTAATTACTGACTTACAACTAACTTATGTACTAGAAGAAGAAAACGACAATAATAAAAGAAAGAAACGAATAAGGGAAATAATTGACGGAAAAGAAATGCCCTCTATCTTCGAAGGGCAGATGACCTTGCTGTTCATCCACTTAAAACAAGAATCAATCTTTGAAGAATGAGTATTGAGGTACTTGGAAACTACTAGAGCCATTAAAGGCAGGTAGAAAAGGGAAAGAGGAGAGGGTCCACCCCCAAGTCAATGCAAAAAGAGGAAAATGGATCTCGCCCTGGAACACATCACGGTCGCCAACTCCCGAGCTCAAAAGCTGAGCTTTTGAAGGTGTAGCCCTATCCAGGGTGCATTACGTGTGGTGAAGCTTCACACACCCTGCCTCCTTTGAGGCCTTGTGTAGAAGGCATTAGGTGTTATGAAACTAAAAGAAGAGGGCTGACCCCTCGAAGAATGAGGGTATCAGGATAGATGATATAAGGGTCAGTTATGGCAGAAAAATGAATGACTCCCTAGACTTTGGATGCTCTAATGCTATCCGGGTTGGAAGAGAACAAGAGTTGACTAATGGAGGTCGACAGGTAGATGACATAGAAGAGCCCAGCACAAGTGGAAATAATAACCGCCTCTGCTGGGGTCCAATGGTCTCCAACCCAAGTCCCTCTAGACCTAGTTGTGAACCCTTGTGGTGGGGATACACCCTCAAGGGCTCATGGCTAGTGAAGTTGGGAATTGGCGACCCTGATGGATTCCTGAGCTGGGTCCGGTTTTCTTCTTTTTCCAGTGACTGGGAGCAAATCTTTTTAATACCTTTGTTATTTCTTTAAAAACAATAGTGCCTAGTCCAAACGAAATAAGGAAATCAAGCTTCAAAAATATGTGAGAAGAAAAAATACAATTCATGTATGAAATCATCTCTGTCAATTACTGGAAAAGCATCACAAAAAGCAGTTTACATCTTAAACGGTTGAGTCCCCCCTCGGTAAAATTCACGAGCCGCCACTGGTCTCCATGACCGCCAGTCGACGGTCCGTCTCAGTCGTAGTAGGCCAACATTCGCAACCATACAGTGCGACAGGTCGGAATATATAAAAGCTTTAAGTCGATAATTCAATATCTAATAAACTTTGAATTTTCAAACTATTAACAAAATGAAAGGTGGTATTGCGGTATTAACTCTGATCAGGACAGACGTAGTGGTACAAAATTTTTACACATTTAAGAGGGTGGTTGTGTGATGGTGCTCACCCAAAACCCATCATCATGTTGTTTCGTTTGATTTGTTGGTGTGTTTGTTTATTTGAAAATTTGGATATAATGGCAAACTAAATAGAACTAATACTAGACATAAATGCACTCAAGAAAGAACAACGTTTTATGTATCAAGGCTAAGTCTATCTATTGTTTTTAGGCTACATTGAGATGTTCGTGTTTACATTTAACTAGTGCTTTTGATATTCCCGTCAGTATGAATTATGTATGTAGAGTAGCTTACAAAATGCGAGTTATCTCTCTTTGATGTAGCAACCTGGAAGTGGCGCTGCTCTTCCAGATGGCCTTAAGCTAGGAATGTTGAGATTTGAAGCCATTCTTTCAGTGTCGCCTGTACAAAATTGTCATTTGTAGCTCTTCAGTCGGTCAATATAAATATGCCCAATGAATGGGTGGGGGTAAGGATATAAACATGTAGTCTAAATACACTCCTGGAGAAAATTACATGTATTAGTTAATATCACTACCTTGCCCCTTTAAGTAGACTAGTGATAAATAACTAATAGACTACATGTATATTTTCCAGGAGGACATGCACCGGCCCCGTGGTGTTGGGGTAGTGCACCTGCCTCTCACCCGGAGGCCCCGGGTTCGATTCCCGTCACCGTCAAGGATTTTAGAAACTGATGTGAGGGCTGAAACGTGCTGCACTGAGGACAATTGAGTAGTTGTCTGACAGTGAGGCAGCACTCTGATCACGAAAACCAAGATTACTGGCCGTAAGGGACCCGAAGCGCTGACCACGCGTCACCTCAATATCTGCAGGCCAAATGGCTGGGCAGCGGTCGCTTGGTAGGCCTAGGCCCTCCTGGGCTGTAGTGCCAGGGGTTATTATTATTATTATTAGTGTATTTACATATTTATATCTTGTATCCTGACCGTTCATTGGGCATATTTGTATTGACTGACTGAAGAGCTCAAGATAACAACATGAGCTAGGAACCAAGGGAAACAACTTCCAGGATGGCTAAGGTGGGAATTAAACCATCCCCTTCGCAGTTTTGCCTCACGAGGCTGAGTGTACCCCATTCCAGCCCTCACATTAGAATTAACATTTATTGGCTGAATAGGGAATCGAACTCGGACGTGCGCGGGGCGACAACCAAGAACGCTAGCTGCTACACTACGAAGTGTGCTCAAATATCATGCCATAGCCTATTTCGAATAACTAATGATGTAGTTTAATTCTTTTGGAACAATCTTTGTTGCCTAATTCCTTTCGGGGCAAGTAATTATAAAAAGAAAACGTTACCGTACGTCTTGGAGTTGATACTCGCCCTAATGAAGTTTTATCTACTGTAAATGTATTCATGTCGAAATACAGTAATTGCTCTGCATTCAACTTCAAGACGCTGCTCTTAATTTTTCCCGTCCAACAACAAAGTCATGGATATCCTAAATGTTTCCCTATTTTTTAATTGGCACAATATTCCATCTTAATTGTGTGCCTTGTCAGCCTCTCTAATGATTACCACAAGAAAGAATCTCATTATTGCGTGTAGAACACGGCCCAAGAAATGCAGATACCAGCAGGAATTCGTTGCTCCGTGATTTAGTGCTGTTTCTGCGAGAATCTCCATTCCTTCTTAAACATCCCATTCCCCGACAGATTTACAAAACACGGAAGTGATTAAAACCCAGGATATCCCCTGATGTCTATCACGAGTCACATGATCACCATATGGAACAAACTTGTCCCCTATACAAAAAGAAAAGAGTAACAGTGAGACCTCGGTTTCTTATTTTAGTTGAAAGCATGCATCAAGGAGAAAAAGAGAAAAGAGTGTTGTAGATTCTTTGGAGAGATGTGGCAAGGGCCAATCTTAATTTGTCATCTTTATTTATTAACCTTTTGTGGCTGAGAAACAAATGAATGTATAGACGCTGTGAATCAGTGGAGGACAGTTTAGTGTGGTCCCAGGCCAGAGGTGCGATGATTATCAGGTCGTGTTTTATTTCAGTCGAGCTTCGAGAATACAATATGGTTACATTTTAACACGGCACCATTGTCAAGCCAGGCGCCATTTTGTGTCAATTCTGCTTGTCGTGCCTGGCACGTAAGCTCATCCGAGCGTACTCAGTAGACAGAGAGAGACGTGGAGTGGGGGCTGAATAGTTTTGTTGCCGGACGGAGATTAAAGGATTACGTGTCGAAACAGATGACAGGCGATAAGCACAGAGGGGAAGGGAAATATTAAGCTCCTTAGCAGTACATCCAACAGTTATCAGTGGCACTCATCTCATTATCACACCATTTATTGTATCGGTAATATAAGACTGTGCGATAATCCCGAGTAGAGTAAGACTATAGTCAGGAGTTTATATGTATGTATGTATGTATGTATGTATGTATGTATGTATGTCTACCCCTGGCAGTCAAATTAAATAATTCATCAGGGGGCATGGCGATGTTTCTTCAAGTACCCAGGGGCAGTCTTCCAAAAATATGTACCGTACTGTAGCCTATATGAAATCATGATTTTTACAATGACAGTTAGAGTAGCAGGCTTGGAAATAGTGAACATTTATAAACCACCATCTCAACTCGATCTTGGTGACATGAAGCTATCCAGAACGTGTGTCACCCATCAGTCATCATGGAAGATTTCACAGTAGGAGCACTTCATGGGGCTATGGAGACACTACTGCCGACGGTCATGGCGTATTAAGTTGATCTGAGATTGAGGATTTTTCCTACTGTTTGATGCTAAAGAGAGATGCTCCTTTCATTCAGGCAGATGGAACAAATAAACTAATCCAGACCTCTGTTTTCAGTAGCGTAGCCAGGATCGACCAATGGGGGGGGGGGGGGGGGGGGGTTATAGGTACTCAAGCCAAATTCTACAAGCATTTCGTCCCGCTGCGTAGCCGCGCTCGTCTAACGTGCACCATAGTCGCGAGGGCAGCTGTGGTAAGTACGGATATCGTAGGTTCGAATCCCGGTGCTTACAGCGGTTATCTCGAGTGTGTTTATTCCCCGGGTTTCGCCACACTTCCTACAGGAAATGGCCGGGATAGTGCCTTGCTTAAGTCCCGGAGCGTCTCCATGCATGTCCCAGATACATTTACACACACAACTAAAATCATCACAGCAATACAGGTTGCCAGACAGCTTCAACACACTCACAACTACACGAGGCTGATGACCAAGGTGTCTCAAGCCCCTCAAATGGATTAACAACAACTCTACAAGTATTTCCATTTCTCTATGAGATATTATTACACAAGAAAAGTTTCTTGTATTTTGATCCCGAATTTTTCGAGTAATACAATATGCTCAAAAGACAAAAACAAATCAGTTCTTTAAAAAATTAAGTTAATTTTTGACTAAAATGTCTCACCTCAATGGTAAATTTAGAACATTCCTGTTCCCCTGACAGGAACAAAATAAACTCAAATACGGAATATCTGTACTACCAACATGAAGACTGCGTTACTCTCAACAAGAGAAATTATTTACAGAGGTCTCAGCAAAAGTGGGCATGTCCTCTCACGATGTATCATGTTGATTTATGAGTAATTCAATACCGGTACTCATTTTTATGTTTATTCAGTTTTTCCAACAAGATCATGTGCTTTATATTGCAATTAGCCCTGAATGCCTAAAATATAATTTTCGAAGATTTTTGTCACCTATCAAGGTCCTTCTTACCTTACAACTGCTACCTGCAGCCGGAAAAAGGTTTAATTGCTTACACTACTCAGGCGACAAATTTCCCTCATTTGTATCTGGGAGATAACCGTAATTCGGGGAATTGCTGGACATATATTTACGTAATATGAATCAACTCGGCTGACGGGTTATCTCATGTTCAAGATGTTAATAATGATTCCAAAATTAGTGTTAATGTACCCATAGAATTTTCTAAGTCTTTATTAAAGCGCGTTACTTTTAATATAAACTAGATTAATTTACATATAACTTCTCTCCCGCCAAGAAAAGAAAAAAGCTAATATTGTCCCGCTGTGTGGGATTCAAAATTATTTGGCGCTAGCCTCAGTTTGAAATAAGCTATAAGTTATTTCGCGGGGGAAAAGTTAGATTGGAAACTCTGGGAGGGCGGAGTTGTATTACCACAGTCTAAAATACACAGCCGCGAAGCTCGCTGCGTTACAAAATTGCATGCTCTTTGTAGGTGAAGTGACACTAGCGCTCGCGGCGGCCAGCAAGCTGGCAACTGCCTTGAGCACGATATTCGCGGAACAGATGATTTCACTTTTGCAAGGGTTCTTTTAAATTTTAACTCACCTGAGTGATTATTTCCATTGTAAACATAAGTCACGTTAAATTACCAACTACTACAGAAAATAGTTAGCTTTCTAATGAAATCTACCTAAAAGCCTCAATGTTGGTATAGGCTACTGTACACTATTAATTCATAGAAACATAAAAAGAATGCTGTGTTTGTATTAGTTCAGTCCTCTATAAGTATCCCTAGGTACAGTTGTATGACATATTTAATGAGTCTTACGTAGAATTCATAGTCCATACTAGTTATAAATTCATGTATTTGTTTTAATGATAGTCGCTGGCAACGATTCCTGGATGTAACGGGTAATCTTTAAATCCACTGAATGGATTTTGATGTGGTTTTTACCATTCAGTAAAGAATTTCTCGAGGAAGGTTTCTGTAGGAAAACATTCATATATGACCAAAGAAAGCCGAGCAGTAACGATTTCAGTGAATCGTGTCGAAGGAAAACCTGCCGTCCGTGCACTTTTTAAGCTTACGCTGGGTAAACCATTAAAAATATCCATATACTTTGAGTGTAAGAATTGGTCAGCATGAAAAGTTCTACAAAGATGTCCGCGACAGCATATCTTTATCTTTAATACATCGCCAACTATAAGTGATTTTACGTTTTAATTTAAATTTAAATTTAATTTAAATTACCAGCTTCGGAGCGAGTTTACGAGCTAGAGAGCGAGCCCATCACCCCAGTTCGGCCAGCATTAACTGTCGAGTCGTGTCGAGTTAAGATTTCAGAGAAGAGTAGACAATAAGTGGAGTTTCGCTGTTCTCTTCGACTTTTCTGAATTGCGTCTGAGACCTACCGTCCGTGCGCCTTTTAAGCTTACGCTGAGTAACCCCTTTAAGATACCAAGCGAAGCCGGGGCGGGTTGATAGTATGGGTATAATGAAAATGAAAATCCACAGCCTGCTTCCAGTCTCCGACCGGGTCAGGAATGGAATGAATGGGTATAATATAATATCAAATTCTTAACCACGTCAAAAGCTAGTTATTCCGAAAAATTGAGTAACATTATAGTTAATTAGTAAAAATACCAGTGTGATTTGTGAAACGAAAAGTATAAAAAGATCTTAAGGTCTTAAATGGCTCAATTTTAGATACTGTATATCTTTTCTGTGGGTTTGAAACCTTTCATTCCTGAATTTTGACAAAATATTACAATGCCAATTTTTCAAAATATCGGCAATAGCAATTGTGTACCGTACCTTCATAGCAGCCATGTGGGAGACCAGGTATTTCATAAGAGAATCAACAAACAGTGTACCTCATCTAAGTAGTGAGCATTATCCTGACGACATAAATTGGCTTGCTTCCAAAGGATTCGAGAATAAGTTTATATTATTGTACAAAATCTTTATTCATTAAATCAGCTCTCTGACTATTAAAAAGCCATTTTCTATATCTGAAAATTAAAATGTCGGCACGCGTTTGAGATGACATCTTTTACGTTTACTTAGCCTACCGTATGTCTTAATTTTCAAAATGCATAGATATTTATATTTGATTTGCAGCCAATGGCCAATGGCAAGGCATTTCATATGAACGCCTTTAGGTTCCCCAATTTCAATGTCGAGTAGTTCCAACTTAAGCTACCAGACGCCACTGTCACTGAAATCCAACGGCGAACGTTTGAACTTGATATAGCATGTCTAACCCAATAGCCTACACATTTTGGCTACACACTACCATTTGTAGTTCTTTACGTACCATAAATCTATGACATGGGTCCGACGACTTCGACTGGGTTTGAATCCGCAAACTTGGGCATAGCAGTTCAGCATGCTACCGACTACGCCACCAAAGCAATGCATAGATATCCTACCGAGACATGCTTCTGATTTAAAACCGACTGGCTCCGTGGCTCAGCGGTAACGTTCTCGCCTGCTGCTCCCAAGGTTGCAGGATCTAATTCTGGCGTAGTCAGCTGGCATTTAAGGGTGCATAATTGCGAGGAAACCGAGTCTGTAGATTTACTGGCACGTTAAAGATCCCTTCAGGGCAAAATTTCGGCGCCCCTGTGTCTCTAAAAGCCACAGTAGTTAAAAGGGACCTAAAACCAATAACATTAATATCGATTTATAACCAGTTAAAGATCTAGTGCTGTTGTTTGATTTAAAAGCTTTATAATACTTTCTACTGCATATCCCGGGGATTTAAGGCCGGATGTCTTTCCTGACGCCACGTAATTTTTCAGGTGAAAATTTCACCCCACGGTCACCGGGATTGGAACTCCGGCCGTCCGGGTGATTGACGAGTAGCTAAGCCACTGCACCATCACGCTTCCCTTGAAAAGCTTTATAATACTAGCCTAAAATCCATAGCTCAAATCTTACATTTTAGGGTCCTTTGGAGACTCGGATGTCGTCTTGCTATTTGAACAGTCTGACTTCCCAGTCGGTCAACACGAATACACCCAATTAGATTGGTCGAGGAGTAACAATTAATTTACCTGTGTAATTCATAATACAATAATTATTTATAATTTAATAAAACGCTTCTCATACGACCCCCCCTCTCCCCCCTTAACGTGAGAAGTGTTTTATTAAGTGTATAAAGGATTCATGTATTTCTATTTCAGGCATTAGGAGACAAATTGGCACTGCCTACCAAATCTAATTGGGCACCGTACACTCGTGTTGACCGACTGAAAAGCGATCATATAGGTTACTTATCAACACTGAAATATTGCGTCCAATATTAGATCTGTTTATTGAACTGCACATCTCCTCTTGTAAAGCACATGTTAAATTAAAGATATAACCTTTTCACGATGCTCAAATTCAGTAAATCCAGCAACAATAACATACACCAACATAGCGCAGTCGGCACTTTCTTGCTGGCTGCATGAGAGCATTATTGTCTCGCGGTACAAAAATATGAGCCAAGCTTCGCGAACTATAGGTAGACTGTGGTTATACGTTGTCATGAAGACGTGTGTAGCCACAAATGGGGACCCGGGCCGAAAGGCGACAACAGTACATCACCACAGACACAAATCACAACCTGCCGATTTTCCAATGTTGGGGGGGGGGGGATTCTAATCCCCCCCCTTGGCTACGCCACTGTCTGTTTTGTTTCAAGAGATGAGCATGGGAAACCATTACAGTGCAGCAGGAAAGTACTGAACAATTTTCCTCGAAGTCAACATAGACCAATACTTGTAAAAATTGGCACAGTAAGGTCAACAACTGTTCCCCACTGGAATGTTGGGAAAGGTAATTGGGAAGCTATCACTAGTGAATTGGTTCATAATGTTCAGTGCATTCCACCAGAAATTGACAACTACAAGCGATTTGTTGGGTTAATATGCTCCATAGCTAAGAAGCATATTCCGAGAGGGTTTAGAAAAGAATACATTCCCGGATGGAACAGTAGATGTGACGAATTATATGAAGAATACCAACTCAGCAATAGATCAGTAACTGCCGATGAACTACGGTACTGCACTGTTTAGATTCTGCCAGAAAAGAAAAATGGAATATGATGATAGAAACTATGAATTTTCAACACTCAAGTAGAAAATCATGTACACTCCTGATAACACTCGGTAGTAGTTCCCCTAAATACAATACCGGTACTGGTAATACAAGCTCAAAAGTCGGTAGCATGCTAACTGCTATGCCCAAGATGTCGGGTTCAAACCCGGCCGAAGTCGTCGGATTTTTAAGAGCGTTAAAATCCTTCAGTATGCCTTGCTTCGGAGGGGAAGTAAAGCCAGCGGGCCCATGTCATAGATTTATGGCATGTAAGAGAACCTACCAAAGCCTCCGTGGCTTAGGCGGCAGCACGCCGGCCTCTCACCGCTGGGTCCGTGGTTCAAATCCCGGTCACTCCATGTGAGATCTGTGCTGGACAAAACGGAGGCAGACAGGTTTTTCTCTGGGTACTCCGGTTTTCCCTGTCAAAATTTCATTCCAGCAGCACTCTCCACTATCATTTCATTTCATCTGTCATTCATTTAATCATTGCCCCAGAGGAGTGCGTCAGGCCTCAGCAGCCGGCACAGTTCACATCCTCGCCGCTAGATGGGGGCTTCAATCATTCCATTCCTGACCCGGTCGGAGACTGGAAGCAGGCTGTGGATTTTCAAGAGAACCTACCACTGCAATTGGTGGTGCGTAGCAAAATTTGTAGGTTATATTTGGCTGGTTAGGAAACGCTCTATCAAGTTCCAACGTTCACCGCTAGGTGTAGTGACAGTAGCATCTGGTAGCCAAAGTTGGAACTACTTGAGATTGTACTTGTTGGGAGCCCACAGGAGATCAATCAAAATGCCCAACTTATGGCCATTGGCTGCGATTCATATATCATCAAAAGTATCCCCAGGAAGTATCGGGATGGATGGTCGAACTCCGCTGATTAGGTTAAACCCAAACAGTCCTGTCAGCTCACGCTAATGGGTTTGGGAAGAGAGTGGGGATACGCAACCTCTCCTCGAATGTTGATGAGTTGACTTGACAGCTACGTATACCTGGACCCCCCGGAGTTTCCGTAGATATAATCAGTGCAGCTAACATGTTATCCATGTACAGTCAAAGAGGCGGAGAATTGCGAGTTGTAGGAAACTATAAATTTCATAAGAGTGAGTTGACAAAACGCGGCCAAAAGTGGAGGTGTTCAAACAAGGAATGTTCTGCCCATTTATTTACAAATGGTGGTAACTTTCTGTTATGTGGGTCTCACAATCACCAACCATGTATCACGATTAATCGAGAATTTATTTCGAACAGTGTGAAAAGAAAGGTAAGTGATGAGATATGTGAACGGCCATCGAAGTTGATGAGAAAGGATATTCTTGCTGCCCCTAAGCACTTGTCTGATAATTTACTATCAAATGACATAGGATTAAGAAAAATATTGTGGCCGAGAAACGGAGAAACTTACCACCTCTGCCTCAAAATAAGCAAGAAGTTCATGATGCTCTAGCCATTATGGACATTCGATCGAACTTGGAAGAAAATATGCTTCTGGTGAATGACAGAGAGAATAACATTATTATGTTTTCTACTGCATCAAATTTGAAATACTTGAGTAAGAGAGAAACAATTTTTATGGACGGAACATTCAAGTATTGTTGTAAATACTTTTATCAACTCTTCACTATTCATTCAGAAGAAAATGGCAACTACGTTCCTCTTGCGTTCTTCTTGCTGAAGGATAAGAAAGAAAGCACTTATTTAAGCGCATTCCAACATATATCTGGGAAATGTCGGGAACTTGGGGAATACTTCAGCCCCAAAGAAGTAGTGGCAGATTTTGAAGTGTCGATCCACAAAGCAGTTGAGCTTATGTGGCCTTCTTCCAGGTTGACTGGTAAGTCTAGTTATTAAAATAGGTATTTATTTAATTTTTATTGATTTATTCATGGGCGCCCATAGGATTGTTTCCAGGGGGGGGGGGCAAGTAAATATTTTCGTTTCATTACCTACCTGTCACCCCCTCCCCTCCCCCCCCCACCCCCCCCCCCCACCCACACACACACACACACAAAAAGAAGGTTTCATATCTTACTTACTTCGTGAAATTCATTATTTGACTGCTCTGAAACCATTGGCTACTTTGTGGCAAGTATGGGAGGAATGTTTCTTTGAGTTTTTGTCCGTTAACGTTCGCTTTTCTTCGTGATTCATCGTCGTAATGTTCAATTCTTAAAAACAGGAAGAATCTAGTGGTATCGACAAAAATAAAAATCAAGTACCGTAGTTCATTAAAATGGTATCGTTAATCCAGTTCGCGAACTTTCTAAATAACTGGACATATTTTCACATGATCCCAAATCACTAAGTTAAACTGTGGAAATATCCCAACATCTGAATCAGCCCAATTATTTAAATAGGCCTAGCACTGTTTCCAAATACGGTAGGCTACGGTATCTAGTTTGTACTGGCCATCACAGCAGATCGTCACGTATTTCCTCTTCTAAACAACCAATCGGAAATACTTCGCATTGCTCTTATTAGAATCATGAAACACTTGTAGCCAACGAACTGATAAACTCGAGCCAATGGTTTTAGTAAAATTTAGTTTTGTCAATAAAAATATTTCGCCTGATTATTACCAAACTCTAAGTAAAATGGATAAAAACCACTATATCACGTACTTCTTACTACCATTATTCGAATTCTCGACTGAAACAAGAGGAATGGTGATGCAGGAATGATGATATGAACATAAACAAACTACTTCTTTCAATGTGTAATTGAGCCTTATGCTCAAGCTTTTCTCTGTTTATGAAAATAATAGACGATAACATGAAACTAACAGATATTGTACAATTCCGTAGAGTTCTATAAAATTAACAAGTGATATATTTCGCCGTATTATTGTACCCGTGACGTAAATAATATACTGTCTAACCAATCTAATACAAATACTTTTTGAGTTTTTTAAATTCATGTGTGTTAAGGTTACCCTTAAAGAGGGGAAAATTTACATTTTTATATTCAATAACTGGCATTGTTTTAAATATTGATGCTTTATTTGTAAACAGGGTTAAACCTCACCCCTTGTACTTGACTCTGAGTGAAATTCCGGTTTATGTAATAACGTGTCATTAGGCGAGTGTGTATAAGTAATGTTATTTCAGAGTACCGATACCGTAGTTTTGAGATGAGTGCCCCGGAACATGAAACATGATACGTACGTGGTATTTCCCTGAAGGTAGTGTTGAAAATATCGTAGGCCTACTAGGGATGGCTGCTGTCAGCGTCGGCAATCAAATTTAGAATATTTAGGTAACCAGTCGTCATCGTGGAGCTTAAATTGAGGTACTCAACTACACAGATGGGCATAAAAATCAAATTACTACATTCTGACCTTTCTTACAATGCATGCCACGTATGGATTTACGTTGCTGCCCCCGACTTGGAATATGCAGATTTATTAAAGTTGTAACCTTCCCAGGTCACAAGGGATCAAACCCTTACTTTCGGGACGTACGATTTTCATAATCGTCCATATATTTTTATTTGATGCCTTTTTATGTTTTATAATTATGTAATGAAGTGTATAATATCATGTGATTTATTTCCGATTAATTTGTTTAGGTTTTAAGGGATTGCAATTGGCAGGATCTGAGTCTAGTTATATGTGAATATTTTAACATTGAAATAATCTTCAGTCAGAGAGTCTGGAATTGTGTGCAAGAACCAGGAAGTAGGCTTGTTGTCGCCTGGGTTTTTCTCTCGCAAGCTCAAGTGCATGATGACTCATGCAGGTAGGAGGCTTGGCAACCCTATGCTAGGGGTGTGACTAGGGTATTTTGAAGACCAAGAAGGCACTCCTTATATGGTAATGTTTTGTTTTGATTGGCTGGACCCGTGAGGGAAGCCAGGTAGGCCAGTGATTTGTGGAGGGGCGATGAATGTTATTAGGACTTGACGAAGCTGTGAGGGCGACTCATTCTTAGGACTCCGTGGGGAGTAGTACTCATTCTTTGGACCGCGTGTAGGGCGGTGTACTCATCCTCTGGACTCCGTGTGGAGTGGTTCGTATTCTTGGTAGGACTCCATGAGGGAGTGGAACTTGTATTTTGGACTTGTGTGTTTTTGGTGGAGAAGGAAGGTATTTCAGACGATCACAAGTTGGTGTTCGATGTACTGAGTTGCTAGCTATACATTCTCAAGGGAATTATGAGCCAAGTTTCAAACAAATAGTCTAGATTGTTTGTCTCTAATTGCATGAAGTAAACTAACGTCTGTATACCGAAATTCTGAGACCATAGCGGTAAATTGTTATACGACAAATACTAGTAAAATATGCTATGTATTAGTAAACTCAGGAGCGAACTAGATGCGATAATCCACCACACTGATTTAAAGCATCTTTGTATAATCAGATCCACGAAACTAGATAAATCGTTGGATGCTGACCATCAAAGTAATAATGTACATAATGTTCATATTTGAGAGGCTTGCGTGTGAAATATATAGTAATTGTGCTGCGAGTAAGTAGGAGTGATTCTCTGGGAGCAACTAACCCCCGAATCAGTAGAATTAAGTCGTCACAGCTGAAGTCAACGCCTGTAAGTACCAGTCATCATTATTTCCGAGGGTCATCAATATGTCATAAGTGTGCCTGTGTGAATATGATAGGGAGTGTTAGATAGTCTGTTAGACGAGAATCCTGCGAAGTGTATTTCATGTCTGGTATCAGAATACATTGTAAATTCTACCAGATCTATAGTGCTTGTATTTATGAGATAACCAGTGTAGTTAGGAGTGAATGTTTATTGCTGTTGTTCATACCGTACAGGTGTTTAACCCTCATGCAACACGTGAAGCCGAGCAGTTACAAAGTTTCCATAACATATGAGGCTGTTTCTTTGCCTGAGTGTGTACTTAACTAGGAGTGGCATACACTATAAATATGCGTTTGCTAAAATTACAAATTAAAAAATACAAATAATGTACATTACATTTTAACAGATATCATACACAACCAATGTGCAAAAACAATTATTTAAATACCGGTAACGAGTTTGGAATTTTCTCATTGGTACAATTTAACATTCATGTCAGATCAACAGCAAGAACACCTTGGTAACTACGACGATCCTTTTATTTATGTCCTTAAACAATCAACAATGCCAAAGTATATTCTCTTGTGGAGGGCTTAAACTTAATCAACTTGACGTTTAATGACCAAGCAGTTTTGTACAGTTTCCCAGTAACTTTTCCGTCCCTAAAATCTGCCGCCTTGGCAGTTGCAAGTTTGTCCCCCCGTCGGGTCTGAATACAGTAAATTATCCAATATTGTATGCACGACCTTACAGGACCAGAGTTTTACTAGTAAGCATAGAAAAGCTTATTTTAGGGGTTAAGATACGCTAGCGATGTCGCAATGTCTAAACATATCTCCTGAACGGGCTTTTCATATCGACACTGCCGAAGTGAGGTGGCAAAAATAGTAGCCACTCAAGATAGGGATGGGGAAACACAAGGCATAACCGTATTGAAATTTGGAGCTTACCTAGATATTAGGCCCCTTTAAACAGCAATTATCATCATGAACATCCATTGGTGACAGAGTGCATGGTATCATTAGAACCATATTTGTATTTAAAAATTGTAAATACATATTACGTCAGCAACATTACAGAATTTTGTTGTTGTAACAGTTGTCTGTGGACTATCTGTAACTTCCATTTATGAAATAAACTGGTGTGACAATGAACAATCTTATTTCAATATTCTCGGAAATCCAGCCCCCCCCCTAGGGCGCCCACGAGTACCAAATGGCCGAACAGGCCCACTTAAAGCTTGAAATTCTAAGAACAATTTTTAGTGAGCACCCACAAACTAAGTCGATATCGGCCAGTTTGTCAATGAACCTTCTACACATTTGCTGTTGTTGCAAAAGTGATATGCGAGGCAGATTGCGCTTGATCAAGCACCGTTACGTAATAGACTATGTAGAGAACGAATTAGTGTATTCACTAATTGAAGCAAAACTATTATTTAGCAAATATTGTAATTTTTAAAAATTCAGATTTCTGAGGTGTGCCAGACAGGCTTAATGCGCCCACTGCCACTATACAGTATTTAATGTTTGGCCTGGCCGAATGTTAAATATCTGAAGTATTTATATTTAGTACAAATTAATTAGAATACTGTAAGAACTTTTGCAAAAAAAAAGCTTGTTCTCAGTCTGATTTTCATATCGTTTTATTTTTCAAGAATCCAGGGGGGGAGGGGCATGGCCCACCCCTGCCCCCCGTATGGGCGCCCATGGATTTATTTATTTGTTTATTCATTCCTTTTTGATGCTGGAAGATCAATATAGTTTCTAAGTTAACGTTTACTGCTAATTGTTTACAGTAATTACGCTGAATAAGTTGTAATGTACTGCATTTACATTTTAATATTTATTATGTATGGACTACTCATATAAATATTTACGATCTGATTATTGATTACAGGCTGTAGATTCCATCTAACACAAGCTTGGTGGAGGAAGATCCAGACTCTCGGATTATCCAGTGAGTACCGTGATTCTTTCTCGGAGGCTGGTAGATGGCTAAGATGGACATTTGGTCTCAGCCTCCTGAGCCATCTCGAGGTTGGTGATGCCTTCACTGAAGACTTGATGTCTATCATGCCACAAGGGGAGCAAGTGTTGGTATACAGGAATTACTTGGTGGAAACTTATATCGATGAGGCAGCTTCCTTTCCACCTGTTATGTGGGCGTCGAATTCCTTATCATCGGGACGCACAACAAATGCATGCGAATCCTTCCATTCCAAGTTTGGGAGAAATTTTAACAGCACACATCCTAATATTTTTGTGTTTACGGAGGCTATAAGGAATCTTCAAATAGATGTGTACATTTGTCTCCGAAGTAGCAGTGAAATCCCAAGGAACCGGTTCAACCCTCGCTTTAAGAAGAATACAAAGATATTTCAGGAGGCAGCGGAAAAATATCGAAACTTGCAAATCAGCAGGTTTGAATATATAAAACGCATGTCTTACAAGTACCAAACACGGCAAGACGAGTAGCTCTTACAGTAACTGATTGTATGTAGGCCAATAGGAATAGGAACTATGACAAAGGAAAGGGTTTGAAGTGACCATTGTGTAAATATGTAAATATTCTGACAAAAAACTATTTCCTGCAACTTTTAAACCGCCGGCAATGTACAAAATATTCATTACAATGCTGCCAGTCCCAAGCCTGGATTTAAGAGTGAGGGAAAGTTGTATTACTGTACAGACCTGTTAATTCAAGAAAATGAAGTATTATTATTTTTAAAACCCTACAAATATGTCAGCCTCCTTCCCTGCCCCATGTTTCAGCCAATGCATACAAACACTACTTAAATTAGTAAGTTATTGTTGTATTAAGGGGCGGAATAGCAAGATCATCTGCCCTTACACACGTCGTTGTCATACAGTATATGGCAATAATAAGCAAGCACTTCTCAGGCCCCTCACTATCTGCATAAAAGGTGAAATTTATGTTAATATGTTAAAATATACTATCAGCGTCATAGTGAGGCAAACATGTGTCTGAAATTAAATATCCAGAGCACCAGAAGTTGGTAATGAAGTTATTTAGGTACGCTTTTGCAGCCTCCGTGGCTTAGGCGGCAGCACGCCGGCCTCTCACCGCTGGGTCCGTGGTTCAAATCCCGGTCACTCCATGTGAGATCTGTGCTGGACAACACGGAGGCAGACAGGTTTTTCTCCGGGTACTCCGGTTTTCCCTGTCACAATTTCATTCCAGCAACACTCTCCACTATCATTTCATTTCATCTGTCATTCATTTAATCATTGCCCCAGAGGAGTGCGTCAGGCCTCGGCAGCCGGCACAGTTCATATCCTCGCCGCTAGATGGGGGCTTCATTCATTCCATTCCTGACCCGGTCGGAGACTGGAAGCAGGCTGTGGATTTTCAGGTACGCTTTTGTGTTTTAACCAATACATTACAATTCTGCATATTCAAATTTGAACTTAATAAAGAATACAATTAGGTCAAAATTAACCCAAAACACCTAACATACTTGCTAAAAATAGCATGTACTAATTTAGACAACCCCTGTTTGCGTACAAGTCGCCTCCATGATCCTCTATTAGCAGTTAGCACTGCGGCCTCCTCTGCTTCTACACCTCTACATTGAAATTGTTCAACACTGAGTCTACCCATCGCCTCCTAGGTCTACCTCTGCTTCTCTTACCCTCTTCAGCCAAAATCATCAACCTTTTAGGTAAACTCTCCTCCCCCATTCTCTTCACATGACCCCACCATCTGAGTCGGCTCATACGAACAGTTTCATCCAACGTGTTGGTCTCTAACTTAGTCTTTATCTCTTCATTACGAGTACCCTCCTGCCATTGCTCCCATCTATTCGTGCTACCCTTATATCAGTCACCTCTCGCTTATTTATCACATATCCTGAATCTACTCAGCTCTCACTTCCATACAGCAAATAGTCCATATACTGTATTAAAAGATAAACAGTAGTGGTGAGAGGTTGCAACCTTGCCTCACTGGTGTAACAACCTTGAACCAATAACTCATCCTACCGTCAACTCTCGCTGCTGCCTGATTATCAACATTAATACTTTTGATTGCCTGTAGCAGCCTTCTCGTGATCCCATAATACTTCAGGAAGCTCAGCATCTTCTGCCTGGGTAATCTATCGTACGCCTGCTCTAGATCTACAAAATACAAACACAACTGTCCATTCCTCTCTTAGCCTTTCTCAATAACTTGGCGCATACTAAAAATTAGAATTAAATTAAATAACTCTCCCTCTGTTAAACATTAGAAAATTACGTACTTTACTTTTATCGCTGTGCCCAGTAGGGATCGCGAGATCTCAACTCTTTTTCTTATACAAAAAATAATAATATTTTGACAGTACCACATTTTTGATTATATATGAATCGCACCCAATGGCCATAAGCTGGGCATTTTTGTTTGAACGCTTCGCATTTTTCGTGGTTCCGACCTCCACTTCATACAGACCTAGTACGTTGAAAATGGACCTCCATAAAATCTATTTGGTGACTTCTATAATGTACATCAAAACCTTGGTATAAATACGTGTCCACAATGCGTAGGCCCTACTATTTGAGATATATTTTAAAAATATTTCTTTATAATACATTTTACTTTGCTGTTGCTTATTTTAGGGACTGCGACATCGGGGTTGATAGCCCCGTGTATTTGGGCGAGTATGGAATTTTTGTGATAACATGTGTTACCGGTATTGTGATGGCTGTACTAGTGTGTATTTTGTAATTCAGGTGAGGATTGGGAAGGAGGTGGCCGTGGCCTTAAGTTAGGAACCTTCCAGCATTTGTCTGGAGTAGAAGTGTGAGAAACCACAGAAAACCACTTCCTGGATGGCTGAGGTGGGAATTGAACCCATCTCTTCTCGGTGTCTCCTCGCGAGGCTGAGTGTACCCCGTCCGAACCCATAGACCAGAATTACATTTCTTGGCAGAATCGGGAATCAAACACGGACCTCCGTCAAAAATAACGGAGAGCTCTG
This sequence comes from Meconema thalassinum, assembly GCA_946902985.2. Classification (NCBI taxonomy): domain Eukaryota; kingdom Metazoa; phylum Arthropoda; class Insecta; order Orthoptera; family Tettigoniidae; genus Meconema; species Meconema thalassinum. The sequence continues at coordinate 627,711,695 of OX336390.1, read as the reverse complement.
AGTATTAATGTTGCAGCCTGTTTTATAAACTTTAAAATGATATAGACATGAACATTTTGGTTTTCAATATATTATCACTAGGGCCCGGATGTTGATGACATGTCATCTTTTTACTGAGCTGTCTAAAACAATGCTGAAGTACATAGAAACTCCGGACGGGCCATCCCGTCTTCAAATATGTCATTTTTATTTTGCATCTTTGTGCATTTTTTGCTACTTTTCCATTTTTAGAGCATTTTTTTTAAGTTTGGTAGATTTTTTTGGTCTTATTTTTAGAGAAATCGGCCTTTTGAGGATTTTTTTTTCCAATTTAGTCATGCCACAGCTTTATATGAGGGAGTTATGTGTTTCATAGTTAAGAAGAAGCTAGTAGCTGATACAAGATAATTTAAAATATTGAAATATAGATTCCGTTTCCTTAATCAACCGGGTGGAAACGAGTCTTAGCAACAATCGTGGCGAAATTGCTGCGGGTATTGCATCAAAACTGAAACAATTGCCGGGTATAAAACATTATGCAAAATCTCAGACATTCTTTCTGGTGAAAACTACTGTATGGATGGGATTGAAGAGGATTTAGCAGCAAACGACCTTCCTCACTTCAAGTACGCTCAGATCACATCAGTTGATGTTGAACGCAGCTTTTCGAGATATAAAAACTTGTTGGCTGATAACCGCAGATCATTTTCATTTGACAACATCGGAATGACATTCGTAGTGCAGTGCAACTCAGACTAAAGTGGACATAAACCTTTTGTTAAGTGCTAGTAATCTATTTTCAGTTTGAGCTTAAGTTGTAATTTTTGAAATATTGGTGAGTATATTATTATAAGATCAATGTCTCCATCTTATAGTGCATTTTTCGAATTTTAGGATCATTTATTACAGTCATTTTTGAAAGTTTTAAATGCATTTTTAAACATGTTTACGTCATCAACATCCGGGCCCTAATTATCACCTTGTTTTGTAGCAGAATACATGTAAGCATTTTGTTCCCACGATATAGCTTTAATGCTCATAGTGCAGGTTATAACTTTCATACGATAACATCTTTACGAAGCTAGAACATACAAATTAAAATGTGCATATTCTGTATAGTAACTCTGAAACAAAGAAAATTATTGCTCTTGAGCTGTAAAGGCAAATCTGGAATAACGCCTAAAATTTCTAATGAGTGGTATGCAATACCAAGAGATAACAAGGGTAGATAGTGGAAGATCAGGGCAGGTTGGCACATTCCGACAATATTTACTAGCACATCCACTTTGGAGTGGGGGGCAGTGAAACACGCCTCAGACAACTTCCCCTGTTAGGATTTTCCTAATGCCCCCCGTGGAGAGAACTCATCAGCGGAGCTTGGTATCACCCGGAAGTATACCCAACAGAATTGTAAGTCTCTCAAAGCGATTAGTCAATATCGACAAATATGAAGCCAAAAAAAATCAAGAATGAGCTAAGAACCAGACTATAATTAGCTGACCCTAACTCCCAGTTCTCGAGAGATCTCAGCGGCTTTGAAAGAAATTAAACCAGGCAAGGCCGCTGGTTGGATGGAATATATCCAGAATTCCTGAAACATTGTGATCCTGAAAATCTAGACTGGCTCCTCAAATTCTTCAATGACATCTTGCGGAATGGGGAACACGGAAAGAGCCTCCCCGAAGAGTGTGTGATTTACATTCGGGCGTTCCCTGGGCAACGGTGATACGCCGGCTGATCTTTCCAATCCACAAGTAACATATATATTCATAATAATAATAATGACATTTAAAAGTCGGGAAATGTTCTTTTCAGAACCAAAAATGACCATCATACCTATAAACATAGAGGGTATGTCATCTTGTAAACAACAGCTCTTACAAGAACTTTGTCAAACAACAAATTGTGATACAATATGTGTACAGGAAACTCACAGGGACGTACACCAACCACGTCCTAGAATACCTGGTATGAAATTGGCAGTAGAGAGACCGCATGGACAATATGGTAGAGCTATCTTCGTCAAGCCAGATCTCCAGGGGATATGCACAAGACGACGAGAGTGGAGAGTGTGTCTTAGAATGGGCCGAGGAGCACCATTTATCTCTTATCCATGATAGCAAGCCCCCGTCCTCTTTTAATAGTGGTAGATGGAAGCGGGGTTATAATCCAGACCTATTTTTTTGTGAGCGAGAAGATAGCACATCAGTGCGTTAAGTCTGTATGTGCCCCTATCCCGAATACCCAGCATCGTCCAATAATGTGTCAACTGGTAGCTGCCATTAGACCCCAAAAGGTCTACTTTAAACGGAGATACAATTTTAAGAAAGCCAACTGGGAAAGATTCACCAACTTACTAGACGAGAAGATCAAACCACTAATTCCAATTCCAGAAGAATATCAAAAGTTCAATAATATTATCCGTGAGTGTTCGAGAGCTGCAGTACCTAGAGGTTGCAGAACAAACTACATACAAGGCCTAACTCAGGAAACCTCTGCTCTCCTCTCAGAGTATCATAACTTTGAACCCGAAAATACCGTCATTGAGGGGACAACCAAAAATACACAAAAAGGAGTGCCTAATGAGACCAAATTAACCCTTTCAGCAATGACACCATCACAATGGGACAACAGCTGATTTCTTCAATTTCTGAAGCAAAACGGGCACAGTGGTTAAGGATGATGGAAGATATTCACTTGAGCAGAAGTAGTCAAAAAGCTTGGCGATTACTTAGACGACTCAGTAGTGATCCTAATAAAACAACTACACATTCCACTGTTACAGCAAACCAAATTGCACATCAACTTCTACTAAATGGTCTGCATGTCGACTTCAGAATAAAGGAATTGAGAGGGATTATGAGCAGGAGACTGATACACTCACTGTACCATTCACTTTATCTGAGTTGAATAGAGCAATAGATCAGTGTAAGAATGGTAAGGTGGCCGGTTTAGATGAAATATGTGTTGAGCAAGTGAAGCAATTTGGACCTGTTGCTAAACAATGGTTACTAGAATTGTACAATAACTGCATAAGCACCTGCAAGTTACCACGTGTGTGAAGGAAAGCTAGAGTAATTGCAATTCTCAAACCAGGAAAAGATCCAAACGATCCGAAAAATTACAGACCTATCTCACTGTTGTGCCATCTATACAAGATCCTAGAACGGATGATCCTTGAAAGACTTACAGCTATCATAGAACCTCTCCTCATCCAAGAGCAAGCCGGGTTTCGTAAAGGGAAATGTTATACCTCACAGGTCCTCCATCTGACACAATATATCGAAGATGGGTTTGAAAATCATAAAATCACAGGGGTGGCTTTTATCGATTTATCTGCTGCATACGATACAGTTAATCATCGTATACTGTTGCGCTAATTATATAACATGACAAAGGACTACAAGATGACTCAAGTCATTAGCAATCTTCTTCAAAATCGTAGGTTCTTTGTCGAATTTCAAGATCAGAATAGTCGATGGAGGAAACAAAAGAATGGCTTGCCACAAGGCAGTGTTCTTGCCCCAATGCTCTTCAATATTTATACGAATGACCAACCTCTTCCAGTTGATACCAAAAGCTTCATATACGCGTATGATCGAGCTATTGCTGCTCCACAAACAGCTTTGAGACTATAGAAGGTAAGCTATCAGAGGCTTTTTCTGAACTATCCTACTACTACAGAGGAAACCAATTGAAGCCTAATCCATCTAAAACTCAGGTATGTGCCTTCCATCTAAAGAACAGACAGGCGTCAAGGAAATTACAGGTAGCATGGGAGGACACTCAACTAGATCACTGCCCAACAACTAAATTTTTAGGTGTAACATTGGATCGTGCTCTCACCTATAAACAGCACTGCATAAACGTCAAGCAGAAAGTGTCAGCCAGAAACAACATCCTTCGCAAACTGTCTGGAACCAATTGGGGTGCACAGCCAAAGACGATGCGAACTACAGCCCTGGCTCTGTGTTACTCCGCTGCAGAGTACGCTTGTCCTGTTTGGTACAGTTCCAGTCATGCTAAACAAGTTGACACTTCTCTTAATGAAACATGCCGACTTATCACTGGCTGTTTGAGACCAACATCACGAGATAGAATCTACTGTTTGGCTGGAATCGCCCCACCAGATATTAGAAGAGAAGTTGCAGCCAGGACTGAGAATACCAAAGCAATTACCTCATGCGCACACTCATTGTACGGATATGAACCTGCCCATCGACGACTGAGGTCTAGGAGGAGTTTCCTTAGTACAACAGAAGATCTACATGAATCAGCTAAGTCCGCAAGGTTAAGAATATGGAGATCTAGAAATACTCAACTTGATGGTTGGATGCTACCAATTGAACATCTCCCTCTAGGACATGAGGAACACTGGTCTACGTGGAAGTCATTGAACAGGCTCCGCACTGGTGTTGGTAGATCAAGAACCAATAGGTTAAAGTGGGGTTTTCCTGCCACATCCAGGCTATGTGATTGTGGTGAAGTCCAAACCACAGTCCAGTTCTTGAACTGCATGAAGTGTCCTTTAAGTTGCACAATGGAGGACTTGATGGCTTCGACACCCAATGCCCGTGACTTGGCAAAATTTTGGACAGAAACGATTTGATATGTGCATTGTTAAGTACCATATTTTAAATGTAAAATGTATACTTCTGATACGAATAAATAAATAAAATCTTGCGGAATGGTCGGCTCCCAATCCTGCTCAAGAGAACTAAAATAGTTGCCTTTTTAAAGCCTGGGAAAATCTCGGATAGTCCTGCAGATTATCGTCCAATTGCTCTCTTAAGCATATGTTACAAAACTACTCGAAAGAATGGTTTACAAGCCCTAGCCTTACAATACATACCAACCGAGCAAGCCGGATTCAGACCAAATCGAAGCTGCTGCGATCAAATGTTCTCATTTAGGCCTACACGTCACATCAAAGAATGGATTTCAAGACAAGAAGAAGACCATTGAAGTTTTTGTGGACTTGACCACAGCATATGTCACAGTATGTCGACACGGAATGATTCTGAAATTCTTGAAGATTTTTCCTTGTAATTCCCTCGCCACTCTACTCAATAACTTGCTATGCAGTAGAGTACAGTATTTCAAGTACATTTAAACGGCCATATGAGCAAGCCTTACACCCTAAGTGAATGTGTACCACAAGGGTCAGTTCTTGCACCACTACTCTTCAACATCTACACCGTAGATCTTCCGGCAACTATTTATTTATTTATTTGTTCATTTATTTATTAAAATATTTATTTATAAATTTATTTATTTATTCACTGAGAAGGAACATTATCAGTAAGACAACAACCAATCGTACTCTCCTAAAGACTTCCTGATGCCTTGGACGATGTGTGTGATTTTATCAGCACTTGAATAACACTAGCTAGTTTGTTAGTTATTGTTTTAAGGGGCGGAGGAGCGTGGCCATATGCCACATGCATAATAATGTTTTTTCTCTAACATGGGCTTCATAGGAGTGAAGAGAGCAGAGTTAAGTAATAATAATCATTCCTTAAGTAGTAGGATAATGTTCTGACTGGCTGCGTGGCGCAGCGGTAATGTTCTCGCCTACTGTGCTCGAGATTGCGGATTGAATCCTGGCGCAGGTAATTGGCATATGAGGGTGCTTAAATGCGCGAGAGCCATGTCAGTATATTTACTGGCAGGCTAAAGATCACTTTTGGGGCGATATTCCGGCACCCCGGCGTCTCTGAAAGCCACAGTACTTAAAAGGGACGTAAAATCAATAACATTATTATTAGTAATAATGTTCTGCTTTACTATCAATATGTTCCTAATGCTGTTCTGAAGAACGATACACACAAACCACTCTGGGACAGGTCAGTGACCGATGATTAAAAACATAGTAAGTACAAAACCAACATGGCGACCGAGAATTCTCTCGAGAAATAATTAAACGAGCGCAGAGAAAATTCACACCCTAATGGAAAGACAAGATTTGATCCACTGGTATCTAATTCAATTCAATTCAATTGTTTCCATTCAAACAAGATGGCGGCTGTGCGAAATATTTAATTGCCATTCCATACCTCCGAAACTATGACTGATATCACCCTGAAACTGAGTTTAGTGATAGCGAATACTAAGGTAAGCTCAGATATGTGACACTCAAAATAATGTTAAGTACAAAACCAACATGGCGGAAAAGCGAAATTAAAATATTGAAATGGCAATTTCTCGAAATCTAATCCACTGATCGTAGTGAAACTTGGTAAGATAAATGTTTATAGAGGATTCAATTTACTGGTATCAAATTCAAATTATTCTTTTAATAAAGGAAGATGGCGGCTGTGCAAAATTTTAAAATTAAGTTTTTATCTTTTGTGTCTTAATCGTGCTATCGAAGTGAACGTTTGAATAATAAACCTAAGTAATAATCTTCATCTAATGGCACATAGCTCAATTGCCTACATATAGAACAAGCCAACATGGCGATCATCCGAAAAATTTAGACGGTTCTCAATATCTGCGATTACAACAATCAAACTTAAATTTTGTATGATGATAGAGACTATTAACATAAGTTCACCTATGGACCTTCCAAAAACCTGATGAACACAAATCCAACATGGCCGCGACGCGAATTAGCAATATTTATATGGATTTTTCTCGTAACTTAATTACCCAAAACCAGTGACACTTTGCACAGAAAATCTTCATACAAGGCTTAGTATATTAACGTCTATTTGATTCAATTTCTACGAGAACTTAAAATGGCGGATGTGGTTAATATTAAAAGTCACGTTATATTTCTTGTCCTAGCAAGCGATAGGAATGTAGGTTGGTATAGTGAGCCACTATATAATATTCATTTGGTGGCATATAATTCTATAGCATATAGACTATATAAAACAATCCGACATGGCATCCATACGATTAATTTACGAGTAATTTCAAATATTGCAAATAACTTTCCTGGCGATCTAATCACTCGAGTGCAATGAAACTCGGCACAATGAACCTTTATTCAGAGATTAGTGTAGAGACATCTAATGATGTTCATTTGTTTTCAAAATTTCAAGATGTATCCGTTCGAAATTTTAAGAACTTGTATTATTTTTATTTCTCATATCTTATTCAGGCGTTTGGAAAGATGATTCGTATGCTGGCTGTAATAACAATCCTTATCTAATGGTACTAAATTCTGTAACTTACTTTTCGTAAATCATAAAAGCCGTGAATTTGATTTTTCTAAAAATTAATTCCCGGTTACAGAAATATGTCAAACCGCGGGAGGAGCCCAAATCAACGACATTGAAAGTTATATAATATTCTAGCACATAAATTCTCATTGTAATGGTGTTGGTGAAGACATAGTGGTATATTCTATGGAATATACGTTTTGTTAGAGTTAGCAGTCACTGCTCTTTGCCTTTCTTTCTTTCTTTCTTTCTTTCTTTCTTTCTTCCTTTCCTTCCTTCCTTCTTTCTTTCTTTCTTTCTTTCTTTCTTTCTTTCTTTTCATTCACGTTCGTTTATTTCACTTCCCCTCTCTTCTCCGGCTCCCTGAGCGTAAGGATTTTTCTCGATCACTTCTCTTCTTGTGCTTCTATGTGACAGTTCAGTCCTCTTCCTAGGAGGCTCTCACCTCTTTTACCCATGTGGTAATTTGAAATCTACGCCATGTTTTAACTAAATTTTATCGGCCGGCCGTGATCTAGCCTACAGTGAACATCAAATATCTACATGGAAAAGATAAGTAATCTACTAAGTGATTTTATCCCCACATTTTATGGGGCTTTTGGAAATCTAAATCCAAATGTTTTAACGAACACTTTCTTCCAAACATGAGAATTCATATACTTATGCAATCTAATAACGGCCCTTCGTGGGACATTGCAGAGCCTCGCTAAAGCTTCTTCAAGCTCTCCATCAAATGGTAAAGAGAGCTTTCAAGTATTTCTGTGTAAAACAAAGGGGGATACTTTCTCTCCATCGAGGGAATTCGGATCAACTCATAGCTGTCTGAAAACATAACTTTGCTTCCTTCGTGGGAATTTTCTACTTGCACTATTCAACTCTATCTACAACTCGAGAAACTTCCATTTGCAATAGACTCTAAACAGTGAAAAACTAAAATCTACAACGTCAAAAACCTGCTCAATCTCAACTCAGAACAAATCACATCAACTGAAATAGTGACAATTGATAAAATCCCAACAAAACTTTAAGTGCTATAAAACAGTGTCCGTTTAACGATCTACCGCGACGCGTATCGTGATGAAAGCAATATAATTGGCCAGACTTTAAATCCCATATTTCCTCAATCACCATTTTCCTGTACTAACAATAAAATAATTAATCTATGTACATTTTTTGTTTAATTGAGGCTTCATTAATGTGACCTCTCCAATTTGTGTGTATCACATCTTGTAATTACTGTATCAATAATCTAAGTGGCTATAAATCCACTTTTAGTCTTAGCTCGTATTTCCCTGCTTTGCTCAGGAATTCTCATTGTAATTTATTATTGTGCGTAAAAAATCGCTATATTCCTTAAACTAACTCTGAGGCTTCACTGCAGTGACCTCTCCTTATTGTATTTCACATATACGTATTTCTGCTTCAATAATCTAAGTGGTTATAAATCCACCTTTTAATCCTTTTTTTCTCTTCTCCTGATATGCCCAGGAATTTAAAGTCCTTAGTTTAAAGCTCCTTTTGGTTTGCTATAAAAGAATTCTAATAAAGAATTGGTGCACTACTTAACCAATCTAACAAAATATCTATACATTTTGTAAAGTTTCTTGTTAATCTTGTTACGCTTTATACTGACCACTTGAGTCAAAAAGTTCCTTCTTTAAACAAAGAAATAGGTCCGAGACCTGAATTCTTGTTCTTTAAATGCTTCACTCAATTGGATAAAAATTGTTGTTATTGTTCTCTCTACTTCTATTGCTCGAAGAGCTGATAGGTATGGCCTTTCTTTCCCCATCTTTTCTTGCATTACTTACTGTATTTATGAAATAATCACGAGTACTGAATGCTAAGTTTAATACAAAATTTAATCATTTGTTGTGTTTATGGCAAAATGTCTGCTAATATTGCACATAAAGTTTACTTTAGCTATTTCTTGTAAATTAATAAAGGCTTGCTCGGCCAGCTTCCTACTCGAAGCGAGTCCTGCTTTATCCTATTATTAGATAGTTTGAATTGTGGTTTTGTCTAAGTTAGGTTTTGGTTTCTTACCCCTGCTAAACTTCTAGTCGGCACTCTGCTGGATAAAAGTTTAGCCTACTTTAAACGCAACAATTGTTTCCTTCTAATAATTTCTACTAATTACAATATTCTTACTAAAAGCTTTGAAACCATCCTATCTCTGCCCACTCTGGGGGCATTTGGTCTCTCGCTTAGGGATCTATCCTCGGTGGGGAATAAAACTATCCCTTGCAATTTCAACATTCTTAGCATTGTAGAATGCTCCCTAAAACATTTCTTTTTGCTTGGAAAAGAAGTAATACTATTGCTCCTTGTCTGCGTTTTGTGCCAGTGTACTGTGTCCCTACATAATACCCGATTTTCCGCTCGGGAGGGATAGTGCACTCAGCGACTGCCTGCTGGCAATCTCAGCCAGCGATGCTCGCACCATTACACTCGCTTATAAGTACTTGGTTATACACACTCTTGGTTGCTCTATGCGTAAGGAAGATTGTGTTCTCTTTATTAGTTTCATTCTGCAAGTTTTTTGTAGTTTTTTGATAATTAATAAATCCTTGAAAAAATGCCTATTCAATTTTCGAGACTAGTATGTGCTTTCTCGCCTTGCACTCATAAGTCTTAATCCACCCCCAACTATTTCTTTTTTCTTTTTATTATCTAAACTAAATTTTTCCTTTCTTTGTTTGGATTCGTTCCTTTCTGCCCAAAGTTCGTTTCCACTCCCAAATCTTTCCCTTTTCTCACATCATCTTCCCTCCGGTAGTGTTTAAGCCTAGGCTTGACCTACCACATAGGTCGTTAACCAAAAGCTATTTACCTGTAGGCAGTATACGAGTATCGCATGGAAAACCCACGTAGGCTAATAGGCAGGAGAATTTTAATGGGAATGACCAGTGGGATGAAAATAGGTTATTTTTTTCTTCACTGAACTACTTGATATTTCAATTAAAGCCCACATTTGTTACAGATCTATTTTTAACTATTTCTATAAGATATTTCATAGAACAACCAAGTGAAATACACTACTGTTTGTAGAAAGTGAGACACAAAGAACAAGAGATGTGACCACATTGCACTTTATACCACAGACTAGGGACATGACAATATATTACTGATTAGAAGGACAGTCCGATACATGCACGTTGACGGTCGATCTTTAGTACGGCGTCGCGCCACCACGTGCTGTACTCAGAGCCGTTAGACGTCGTGGCATGGAATCATACAGCGCTCGAATACGCTGCTGGGGAATACTGCGGTTTGTAGGCGCGTCCACAAAGCATCAACAGTGGCGGCAGGTGGACCTGAGCGAACAAGTTGCCGACCGACCATATCCCAGACATGTTCGATGGGTGACATGTCAAGGTATCCGTCGTTCTGCGAAGAAGGCTTGCACATTCCTCGCCACATGCGGGTGGGCATTGTCCTGCTGAAATATGGCCTGTGGAACGGCCTGCAAGAGGGGCAGTGCCGCGGGCTGTTAAACTTCCTTGATGTCACTGTTCAGATTGCCGGCAAGACGTACGAGGCGTGATCGCCTGTTATAGGCAATTGCGCCCCAAATCATTACACCTGGTGTTTGTCTGCTATGCCGCTCAACAATACAGTCTGCCTGATTGCGTTCTCCACGGTGGCGTCGAACGCGTATGCGGCCATCACTGTAGGACAGATTGAAGTGGGACTCATCCGAAATCTCTACATTTCGCCACTCAACCTGCAGTTGTCGGTGTGCACGTGCCCATTGTAGTCAGAGGCGTCGGTGGTTCCCAGTCAATGGAAGCCGACGCAGTGGCATGCGTGCTACCAGCCAAGCCCGCAAAAGACGGCGCCGCACCGTCGAAGCAGACATGTCCACCCCTGTTGCAGTGCTCCAACGTCGAGCCAACACCGAGGACGACGCTATTCTGTCCGATACGGCCATGCGGAGAAGATGGCTGTCGTCTCACGCTGTGGTCACATTGCGTCGCCCTGTACCCTGTCGTCGCTGTGTATGGCCCTCCTCTCTCCACTGGATCCACATACGCCTTACTGTTGACGCAGCATGCCCTGTACGAGCCGCAATGTCCCGGGACGACAGGCCCTCCTCCCGGAGGCCTAAGCATTCTGCCCCCATTCAACCCCACTCACATGCTGAAAGTCCACCCTGTGACGTCGGCGAGGCATCGTTGCACTTACTTACACGTTTCCACTTGGTATGACGGGCCACGCCGACAGAGCTGTGCGGAACACTGACCTGTCCGGTCCCACGACAGAGGGCACTGGTGGGACAATATGCACGCCATCTCTCTGCGACTTCAATCACTTAGTATGGTACCGCAGGCCTACACGACCCCTGTTCTGAGAGTGTCTCCGACCAGTTCTTCTGGGTGTTTAACTTTCTACAAGCAGTACTGTATTAACAACAAAGCTTTGGTCAAAATTACGTAAGATTATTTATTACAACACCGCTGGCGATGGCCATAATATGGCCGAAAATGGTACATTTTATTAATTAATTTAATTATTATTGACTAAGATGTAATACATTTACTAAATACCCATTGGTATTCATTTAGATTAAATCATCAAATAGAAAACTTTTAGATATGATTAAGTTCATATAATTACGTACAAAAACATGTCCTAAACCTAGCAGCTACTTGAGCTATTTTTGGCACGTTTTATACAGAGATTGGGGGTCGGGCCTAATTTCTTGCAGACATTTTATTTACGCCGGATATGTATCACAGAATATTGTTATCTATTCTCAGAACTCCAAGTAAATGGTCTACACAGAGACATGACACGATTGGAACGTTTAGAGCACCATCGCGGGGAGCAGATAGTCGTAGTTACCTGAACATTTCAAATCCATCATAAATCCACGGTTCGTTTATGGTTATTGTTAATGTTGAATATAGAGCTCATGATGAAAAGTTGTTGGTTCCATTCCCACGTGCTATTGACAACTAGTTGCTCCATCTTGTAAACGTAACTAGCATTTTCGTTAGTTCGTTATTCAGGTTAAAGTAACTTATTTAAAAAAATGTTTTGTTACCCTCTCGTTACCGTAAAAAGAAACTGTTACTAGCAACACGATACTCTCCAACCTTGCTCCTAACACTTCTCCTTCAATAATGCATGCACGCATCGAGCATACCAATACAATTCGGAGAAAGTACGTAAACAATTGTGGCCTACTAAATTTAAAATTCAACCTTTAGTGTATTTTCATTAACTGTGAGATGTGAAATTTCGCTTTAGAAACAAACAATCTTGCGTATGATAAATGTGTTCTTTTGAAGGAGTGATCATTGAACCATGCGGAGAACGTCTTGTCATCATTCGTGAACTCTGTGGCCTCGCTCCCATTGTAAGGCCAGGATGGGAATGGAGGGGCGAAATGTCAAAAATCGCCGAGCACGTAACGTTTCTGCCTCATTACTTGGCTGTACTTCAGGCGCTTTGTGGTCCGTTAGTTCCGTGCCCTGCCAGCAGGTGGTCTCTTCCCCCAGATGCTCATTTGTCGCCCCGTATTTTGTTGAAGGGAGGCTGGATGGAGAAAGGGGCGGGGGAACAAGCGAGGCAGAAAACAACGGGACGACCGAAACGAGGGCAGGCCACTTCGACAGGATGAGGAGAAGACAATACAAATTGTGATTCATCTTCGGATAGCTCTTTTTGTGGTCTAGGGGTACGAACTGAGACTCTTGTCCTAGAGGACCTGGGGTTGTTCCCAGTTCGGCAAGGATGAAGTTACTTCACGATCTTAACGAAATTTTACCTAAATGTTGCTTCGAGTGCTAGGAAACAACAGTGATGGTTGGGGACCATGCTTTTGGTTTTAACGGCATTTCTGTTGTGGAATGTTGACATACATGGGAGTGTTTGTGAACAAACAGATTCAAACGTGGTTAATACTCATGGTTACCACCATGGATTTACAGTGGAACAAGCACATCAACAACAGATGCTATTCAAGTTATCCGGATATTGAAGGATACATTTGAGAGATGACCTAAACGTCGTCGCTGAATTTGCAATACCGCGTTGACAGTAATGATGGCTCAAACATGTGCGAACCCGAGTGAGATTAGGGGAATAGAGGAGAAGGAAGGTAGTGGAGGGGGTCACTGCTGCTTTGCTCGTGGGAGACACTGACGTGCAATACTGCTACAGTTACAGTTGGAGCCGGTGTGAAGATTTCCGTCGGAACGAGCGATGTGAATGTTCCTCCCCTCTCAACCATGCTGCAGCACTTGGACTCGCCCGCATACGGAACTCATTGCTTACGCATGTGCCATCCCATTATTTTCCTTATGATTGGGCACACCTCCCAGCCGTATGTGGATGTGCCGTGCAACAGGACAATTCACCTTAGGTTCATTTTCCTGTGTGTGATAACTATTGTAAAGTAAAATGAACCTTCAATATACTGTACTGTAGGAGTGCGTAACTACACGAAAATATACGTTTCTACGGTACAATTTATTTAAAGATCAATTTTACTCAGTAAAATTAACCTAACGTGAATTGTCCAGTTGGACGCCACATCTACATACTCTGGAATGCGTGACAAGGAAAATAAAGGAAAATGAGAACATTGTCAGATACGCGGTATTGACAACAAAGACCATGCCGACGAATGAGTGAAAATATTAACATCTACTGCTGCTATGAGGGACGATAGTCTAAAGACTCAGTAGCTGACCCTATATCAACCCTCACAGCTCACAGCGGCATCAAACAGTTATTAGTACTCTCCACCCACCATTCAGAAAGGTATGAAAACAAAAAACAAAACTCCAACCTCCCAAAAGTATTATAATCTAATGAATATATTGAGAGAGATTTTTTTTAAATCAATTAATAATATTATAAAAAACCTCGAAAGATACTCCCTCAAAAACAGAGGAGACGGAGCCCTTAAGGTCACCACTCTCTTTCTATTTCATCGCTATAAGCGATATTGACACCCCGAACAAAGTCAGAGACGATGTGACCTCCATCATTATGAAAACAAGTAACTACTAAAACGTGTGAGAAATCTATTTAAGATAGCCTAGGCCTATGCATAAGAGCAGAGCAGGTGTCTCAAGTAACTTTCCCGACAGCGTAGAAGTCCGTATATCAAGGCTCAGCTCCGAGTGCTATGCTATTCAGTGTTACCATCAATTTCTACATAACATATCATGGCCGATCTAGGTTCTTGATGCAGACGGCATAGTTCTTCTTGTGAGAAGGGTCAAACGTTCCAGTCAATTTTAGAATAACGTAGAGCTACATTGGAAGCAAATGGACTTCACACCAGCAAGAAGAAGACCGTATAGCCTATATGCACGAGAGGAATTCCGAATATGAAGTGCGTCATTTTATTTCGTAGAGAATACAAAGTCAGAAAACCCATCGCCATGACAACGGACAAGCTTTCCTAAATATTCGACGGGCAGAGCGAGAGCAGAGGAGCAGAAGTGTCCAAGTGCATTCGAGTGCAAACCAGTACGCCACTGAAGTTGCCAGTGCGACTGTAGGGCAAAGTACAGTATCATATACAAGACTATGAACTGATAACTTTTTACATTCGCGGATTAATGATGGAAGACTAGGGAGCGGAGGGGGAGGTTACGAGAATGACACGTTTCGTTCGTCAAGCGAACATTGTCAGATGCAAGGTAATCAAATCAATTATACATTATAAGGCATCCAACTAGCATTACCAATCACTACAAAAACACTTTTTTAGGTGTCATTAGTAGTTGAGCATGGTCCTCAACTTTAGTTATAGTGGGCTACTTGAACTTGGTTTGGTTTTGGTGCTTGGCACTTTATACTGTACTAGTGGACCCGTGCGAGAACTCTCGCATAATGGGTTGTGTGCGCCCCATGTGTACAGACTACCCGCCCGGTCCCAGTTCTATGCGGGCTGTACGCGACACAGTTCTGCCAGGGGATATCGTCTTGTTTATTCGTTTAAAAGCACTGTATACTGTAAACAAAACAAAATATATATCCGTTGACTTATCAAGAAATGCAAGATTTTTCCTGTAGTATTGAGATGAATTGGAAGATTTTGGTACAAACCACACCTTCTAACTCCCTCTGGTTGAGGAGCTTGAGTTTTGTGAAACATACGCCGTAGCGTATTATATAATAAGATATTTCCACTCTTTAATTAGGCAACAATGGAAATTAATGTTTCAAAGGTTCCTATTCTGTTTACAAGACTGCCATAACAGCAGCTATCTTATACCAACGGCTGTGATTACTGAACAAGGCAGAAGAAGCGGTTGCACGTAGTTAAAATGTGAATGCTGAGGTGGTCAGCTGGTGTGACTGCGTGCCCATATTCATAATCAATATGTGAGAGTGAGAGGGACATTCGGTGTTAATGCCATGCTAAGGAGAACCGGCCACCATTCCCACATTGCAAATTAACGAGCCAACTAGAGGAGGAGGAGGAGAACTGTTGAGGCCAAGAGGAGTTGACCCTAGGAGTACTAGTGCTTACCTCTATACAAACGGACAGGAAGAAGAAGCACAATCCGACAAAGGACTATAACCATTTGACAATATCTGTGACATCCGGTGCTTGGGTCACGTTTCGCGAAGTCTATTCACCAACCTCAAAAATATCTCATGTATTCTGTAGGCCTACATCAAATTATTATTTATGTTCTACAGTTTCTGTTAACGCGATGAAGTCTTAATAGTCAATCTGTATTCTGTGTTTCGGCAGTGTAGCCAGCGTATGAGTCAGAACATTATCAGCAAAACAAGACCGACCACAGTCTTCTAGTTTCTGACATAAGAGATAAGAACTCCCTTATGAAATGTTTCGTGGAATTCTTCGTTTCAATAACACCGTTACAATAACACACACATGATAGTTTTTATGTGTGTTCTTTATGCGTTCATATACCATTCTTTCGATGGCGATGAAATTTGGCTGAGTTATTGTGTACACTCCAGGGAAGGTTTCTGACTTAGTAAATCCATTTTAAAATAGGTAGTGCACGAGTAGTTTCAGGAAATGATTGACGGCGCGCGAATCGTTTCTACAAAAGTCCCGTATGCGTTCATATACTATTCATCCGTTGCGATGAAACTTTGGTGAGTTGTTGTGCACGCTTCCACCAATGTTTCTGAATCAGTAAATCCATTTTACAATAGCTTAGAGGCAGTTAACAGAAACTGAAAAAACATATCGTGTATTCAAAAGCACTTCAACAAACAAAGTTACAACGCCAACAATTTATTTGACTGGCATTGCAACGCTAGTATTTAATAAAGCAAACAGAAAATTAAACAGATTGATCCATATAATCATAAAATGTAAATAGTCAAAATGGCCAAATTTGTCAGTTTGGATCTAAAATTTATTCTAATAAAATATACTAAAAGCGAATTTTTCTTGTGGTGCTTGTTTTATCAAGTGGGTCATTGAAGTCATTTGTCCGACCGGCAGGTGTCAACATTACGTATTGTTTCATACTTTCATAGCAAAGTAAAGGTACGTCCAGGGGCAGGTTACCTCACTGTTCCGTCCCTTGAAGCAACAACTAACTAACTAAAGTTACGTCCCATATAACCGCAACCACATAACGTAAGCGAAAGAAAATATTCAAGGAAAAACCACAGCAATTTTCAATGAATTTAACTACCTGAGCAAATTTCAATGCATTTTGAAATTACTGTATCCGCAAACATATTAGCTATATGCACCACCATATAGTTTATAGCCATATCCACGGAAGGCTCTAACTATGAGGAGTGTAAGGAAACAGATCTAGCTGGTCCAAATACTTATCACCCTGGTTTGGTGAAATGTTCAATCCACTGTGTAGAGTATAGCTAATCAACTGACATGGGTCTATGAATGAATTTTACCTCCTTCTGACTTTGAGTACTGAATTATGAAACACCCTATATAAAATAATGCATATTATACATAGCAAGATCTATCAATCTGTAAGACAAAAAGTCTGGATCTAAGATGCAAGTTCAGGGAAAGAACACTGACATATAGCTGGGCGGCATGTGAAAAGATGGAGAACTACGAGTATCCATAAGTCAACACAAATATGGAACAGAATACTGTATTTCAACTGATAAAATACACGATAAGACGCACAAGATGCTTACAAACCCATAAATGTAAAGAATTTTAAACACCCAACTCATAATTATGTCATTATTGTATAATAGATCTACACTTACGTCAGTGGACCTGTTTAAAGAAATCAAGATGGGAGTGAATCATACAGTAAATAATGACCTCCTGCTACCTCTATCCAAAGTTTCATCTTGCAAGTACGCGTGAGAATTCACTGGAATTCTGCCAGGTTTTACATTCTCAAAGATGACAACCTCTGCCAAAATGCAGGGAGAATTTACGATGTCCTGCCTATTAGTGTAGTTTACTCATCAGATTTGTGGATCAGTTTAATGAACGGGCAATGCCACTTATAAAATACAGCAAAAGAGTACATTTTGAACTTGAACTCCTTAATTAAAACCCAAAATACTGATGAGCTCTAATGTAAGCACGTTGAAGAAGATCTCAAATTGTGAATTGAGTTATTAGAAAGCACAACTTATTCAAACCTTTGCTGTTGGCAATAGACATTCATAATGCTGTTGCCCTTAAGACGGTGGCACACTCATTTGTTTGTCTTTAGTGCTAGTATTCTCTGGTTTGCTTTCATATTTGGACAGTGATTAGTGTAGCAAAACCGGTCAACTTCAAAATATTATTTTTCTGAAAACTTGGTCTGATTTTTTAGTGAAACTGACGTGTTCCAGTAATACCAGCCAATTCTAGCATGTGTTTCATAGCAAAACAAACAAAGATGTGAAATTATTAGTGAAATAATGATAGGCTTCTAGCATTATTCTCAGCTTTATAAAATGAGGTACCATTACAATGTTTAAAAATGTTTAAAAACTTCGCAAGGTTGCCATTGTTATGTCCTTCTAAAGCATCCCACAGGATGGTTTCTTTCTGGGAAATTTAGTAGTGATTCAGTGATTAGTTTGTGCTTGATTTAAGTATCGAACACTCGGGTTACCGCCTTTTGGTTTTCATTATGATGGCGGTAATGTACAATATATTATAATTAAAGTGCCCTCTACCAGAGCTACCGTTGTATCGAATGTTATTTAATTCGGTTTCATTGTTCGGGATTTGATAGACACACACTGATATTTCGTTCTGTAGATCGCATAAGTCTACTACTTTCATTTTTATGCAAAATTTGAAAGTAGGCTAATAAAAAGAATAGTCATACATCAATACAAGAGGGTTCTCCAAAGAAAGGTATCGGGATACAGCAATTACAGTCACTTCGGCTATTATTTAATCCCCACCATTTCATGACTCACGACAACATGGACAGTGACGTAGATGCTTCATTTTCCGATCTTCTTCACATTCACATAGCGTTGGTTCTTTGAAACACATTTATACATGTATAAATAAATAACCTGCTTTGATTGAGAGACCCCCTATACTGCAGCACAGAATGTTACTCGTGATTTATTGTTTTGCAATGTCCCTCTTGAGCACGGCGTGGTGGTGGAGGAAGGAATAAAAAGGCGACGCGGTGTCGCCATCTTTAGTGATTGATGGTTGCACATCTTGTGCAGGAGCAAGCGCTGTTATTTATCATTGGCGAGGTGGAACGATCGGTTTTTCAGCTCAATTCGTGCTCATTTCCTGCAGAGTCTGTCCTCCTGTGATTGGTGTGGCTGCTTGTTCCGGTTTCCGCTCTGGTGCTCTTTCTGGACAGGATGTGGCGCCGTTTGGGCCAATGGCGACTCCGCACTGCGGGCATGGCGGACGTCATAGGGGGGTTCCCCATGATGCCCAACCACTGCCATGACGGTGATCACTGCTGTGCGGTAACATTTGGAAATGCGGCAGTTCATATTTCATGATATGTACCTTAGTTCATCATGATTAGCGTTTCTTCAGAGAGACTCACAAATCCCATTCATAACTAAAATTCGCCTGTAATCCACTGTTTAACCAAATAAGCAATGAAAACACAGGCCTGCGAAATTTAAGGTTTTGAAAAATACAAGAGAAGTTTTCACTAATTGTTATGTTATTTGGTGTGCTTATTTCAAAAATGACCTCTATTTCTTTCCATTACGTCAGTTTTTTGTAAAATCGATATCGATATTTTTGCTAAAATCGAGAGCAAAGAAAATTGCCTTGAGTTTAAACGTTTTACATCAAATTATGGTGCATTTTCTAGAAGAAACTAACATAATTTAGACGATTGACCAAGAGGAACAAATGTTTAC
Source organism: Meconema thalassinum (assembly GCA_946902985.2). Lineage (NCBI taxonomy): Eukaryota > Metazoa > Arthropoda > Insecta > Orthoptera > Tettigoniidae > Meconema > Meconema thalassinum. The sequence continues at coordinate 627,692,247 of OX336390.1, read as the reverse complement.
ATGAACGTTAGAAACAAATAATTTTAAACTGAGCAAAAAACAAAACAAACAAAGATTCTATTTAAGTACGTTGTCTTCTTCCTTTAAAAATCTTCTTAGCGTTCTTCTATTATGTTCAAACTCAGGCAAATGTTCAAAGAAAATCCAAGTACAATTGAATTTTTCAAGAAAACATGACGTGAAATAAGTTTTAAAGTATTGTTTTCGAAATCATCACCAAAACAAAAAATACATCAAGTTCAGATATCACTTCCCTTGTATTTTTTTCATTGCAGGCCTGTGTAATCAGAGTGGACGTCTCCGAATGGCATTTGTTATTTCAAAGAGCCTAACTTCTTGGTTATCGGTTTTTCTAAATATATAATTTAATGTAATAGGTCCGACTATGATATTAAAATGTTCACTTGCACCTGCACCTGCGTCTTAAACGTCTCTGCTCGTTCCTCCAGCGAAGGTTTGCGCAATTCCTCCAGTTTTCCATTGTAACCTCATTCCTCATAATAAATAATAATATAACATATTATTATTATTATTATTATTATTATTATTATTATTATTATTATTATTATTATTATTATTAAGCCTCCGTGGCTTAGGCGGCAGCACGCCGGCCTCTCACCGCTGGGTCCGTGGTTCAAATCCCGGTCACTCCATGTGAGATCTGTGCTGGACAAAAAGGAGGCAGACAGGTTTTATCTCCGGGTACTCCAGTTTTCCCTGTCAAAATTTCATTCCAGCAACACTCTCCACTATTATTTCATTTCATCTGTCATTCATTTAATCATTGCCCCAGAGGAGTGCGTCAGGCCTCGGCAGCCGGCACAGTTCATATCCTCGCCGCTAGATGGGGCGCTTCATTCATTCCATTCCTGACCCTGTCGGAGACTGGAAGCAGGCTGTGGATTTTCATTTTCATTGTTATTATTATTATTATTATTATTATTATAACCGGCACAAGAAGACGACATAGCAGATATCGAGAAATGTAGATGATAATTAAAAGGAGTAAGGAAAGTTTCCAGGACGGGGGAGAAGTCAGTAACAAAGAAAAGAACATACACAGAAGAACAGAAGAGGGAAGTAGGAGAAAGGATGATAAGATAGGCTACTGGCTGAGAGTCAAGGCAGAGAAGGCAACACATAATGTAAAGAATGTCAAGTGTGGTCCATAGAAGTCCAAGACGAAAATAAATAAATAAATAAATAAATAAATAAATAAATAAATAAATAAATAAATAAATAAATAAATAAATAAATAAATAAATAAATAAATAAATAAATAAATAAACAAATAAATAAATAAACAAATAAATATAACCGGCCACGGTGGCATCGGAAGAGCGTGAGTTCCAATACCACGTCGGCCGTCCTGAAAATGATTTTCGTGGTTTCCCATTTCATCACCAGGCAAATGCCGGGACAGTTTCTTTCAACAGGTCCACGGCAGACTTCCTTCCGAAATTCCTTCCCTGACCCTTCCTGAATTAGACCCAAGTTAGCAGTAGTATTATCGAGGGTGCACCATAAGTGGTGGGGCTACACACACCCTGCCTCCTTTAGGGCCTTGAGCAGAAGGCAGGAGATATCGCGAGGAAGAAAACAAGAGGTCTGACCTCCCGAACAACAAAAGCATGATCCTCATAGTACCATCTGACAAAATTGCACATGTATTATCATAGTGTCCACTTTCTGGTTTAGCGCTTAGAATTTTTGGCTGTCGTCCCGGATGTCCGGTTTTGATTCCCGGCTCTGCCAAGAAATTTAATTACGATCTGAGGCTGGAGCGAGGTACACGCAGCCTCTTGAGACAGAACGTACTGTAGAAGAGGTGAGTTCGGTTCCCATCTCAGCTATTCTAGAAGTGGTTTTCAGTGGTTTCCCACTTCTATCCAGGAAAATGCTGGGTTGATTCCTAACTTAAGGCCACGGCTGTTTCCTTCCCTGATTAAGAAATATATATCCACTAATACAAAAACTACAGTAACACATGAGTAACACATGTAATCAGTAAATTTTTACACACACCCAAGTACACGGAGCTAAATGACCACGACGAAACCACAACCATATGAACTGACAAAACTGGATGAAGCCCTACTTATATTTGACCCTGGTGAGGCCAATCTTGTAATATGGCTCAGCGATTTGTGACCCATATCAGGTAGGGCTCTTCAATGAGCTGGGGATGGTACAAGGGAAGGCTGCTAGGCTTGTGCTCAACGATTTTAATCCTAGAAGTGGTGCAACTCGAATGATAGAAAAACTAGGGTGGGAAGCTCTGGAAGATAGAAGGACGAAATCCAGACTATGCGCAATGTTTAACGCTTACATTAATCGGCCAGCATTGGGAGTACTAAGCGAATGTCTGGGAAATCTCACATACCTGCGCAGGGCAGATCATCTGTATTAAGTTAAGGACCAACCGCAGAGTACAAATTACGGGAAATATTCTTTCAGTAATCGTGGTATTGATAGTTGGAACTCATCACCTGCCACAGTCTTAGAGCCTTTCCCCAAACATATTGATGTGTTCAAGAGAAGACTGTTCTTTTTTGTAAATGCCATGATGTAATTATTATAGTTTCCAAATCACGACTTGTGAACATTAAGTGTGTTTCATATTATTGTTGGTAATTTTACTGTAATTGTACAATTTGCCGCTGGGGAATTACCTCAATTTGCAAATAAAGCAAATGAATGAATTAATGTCAATGTGCCGAAATCAAGTTATAACTAGGGCTAGGATTTTTAGGTAAATAAATATTTTTTATGTAAATACATATTTTAAGCATTTTTTCTATAAATACATAAATTCCTGCTTTTCACTTATTAGCACATATAAAGACATAATATTTATATTTTCAAAAATCAGTATGCTAGATCTTTCAGTTATTTGCATTTTTTATTGTGTGTTACCTCAACGGGGAAGAACCTGTGAGCAATCTAATCTTCATACAGAGCGTATGTCAGCTTGCAACTGTGTTATTCTTCACTTGTCGTCCCGTGCCACGCACTGGGGAAGCCGGGGATTTCATCGTCCATAACTATATTGCACCACGTACTAGACCTCCCCCTCCCCCAGCTACCTGGAACCAGTGTCACTCACATGCAGTTCATTTCTAGCACTGTGAAGTGTAGGCTGTTCTACGATGCCTAAAGTAAAAATGACTACAAGTTATCGTCTGTTGCAAAATTTAAAGATAATTTTGCCTCTGATAGGGGCGTTCTGTTCTGCCAACCCTGTGGGTAAGCAATCAAGGCTGAACAGCGATCTTAAGTTACACAACACCTCAAGGGCAGGACACATATTACCGCAGTTTCGCGCCTTCGGAAGAAGTGTTTCGCAATAATTGTTGGTGATTTGTGATGGTCAACGTGAAGATGTATCTCGTTGTGTATTGTAATGCTTCAGTAGTCAGTGAGGTATAACGTAAATTGCATTCGTGTGTACTGCATATTGTTTATATTCACATTATTAAACTAAATTATAATTAAATATTTTTACTTTTTGCCACATATTTCAGGTATTTTTAATACATAAAAAATAAATATTTCCCAGATTTTTAGCACCTAAAAATCCGAGCCCTAGTTATAACTAAGGTTCGGATGTTAAGGAAAAGTCATATATTTTTTCTGAGCTCATTATACCCAAAATCTGAAAAATAAGTTTGAATGACGGGTCCCTGACCACGTTTTAAGCAATTTGATGTTGCCTATAAATGCATATTTCGGCCATTTTTATTGTTTTGGTCATATTTTAGTGATATAAGGTCATATTTGGTTATAATTTCAGCATTTGTGTTTAAATTTAGGCGTCGTTAACAAGGTACGTGTTATCTGCGTCGAGTTTCAAACACAGGATTTCCGAACAGTGTAGTTGATACAGTATATTTTTCTTTCCTTTCCCAGAACAGGCAGATAGCAGGTTTAGAAGACCTGATTCCAAGAAGGCGCTCCTCTACGGGCGTTTTGTAGCAAATATTTCTGGACAAGTTAGATTGCGACACTGAATGCATGAGGTCACGGAACATGACGATAGTGTGCTTCCGCCTTTCAGTAGGATGTCACTCCAGTAGATATACTTAGCTCAGAAGCAATTAGCAAACAAGGAAATGCCATGTTATGTCTTTTAGGAAAACCACGCAAGAACTGCATCTCAAGGCTATGATACTGAATGAATGTTGAAAATTTGAATGTACTGTAGCTCACTGTCAGTTTGTATGATTAAATGTGCCTGGTGTATTATCGCTGATCACGTTTTGACACTTAAGACGTTTACTGTATGTTAGTGATACTCTACCCATCCCGAAAATTCATGTCATATTTCATAGTTTTTTAGGTCATATTTTATATTTATAGGTAACTAGCTGAAGTACCCGTGCTTCGCTACGCGTCATAAATAAATTAAAATATGAAGGTGACAGTTAAACAGGGAATAGGCGAGGTGCTGCGCAGAGGGAGATTAAGGATGGAACATTTTGTCCAACTACACCGCTCGGCGTTGACCGTGTTTTATAGCACAAATTTAGGTTTTACTCGCTAACCGTTGGAGATACCTTTCGGATAGAAAATGTAATTTTAAACCTCGTATATGCCATCAAAAGTTTGCTATTTCTTAGCGTTCACTTTTTATTTGAAATGGAAATATGAAAGTTTGAAATCAAAGGGTGTAGTGACGTCACTAAAATGGTCGCAATCTTTAAATAGTGCAAAGTATTGAAATCAAAAGTAGCTTATATGTTAACCAGGTAAATCAGCTACTTCCATGTGAAATTCATGTAAGTCGGAAACGTGGTTCCTGCGTGATTGAGTAATACACAGATACACACCATCTCATTTTTAGCCTCGCTTCGCTCGCGTCATAGTCGTGTTATATTGTTATTCAATGAAATGCAGGTTTAACCCCATTAACACCCCTTTAGAACCTGAATATCCAAAAATCCCTCCTGGGTAGACGTTTTCGACACACAACAAACATATCCCCAAAATATCATTCTTCTAACTTTAATCGTTTGGGTTGGTCGATGAGAGTGAACATCCAAAAATCCTTCCTTAGGGGACGTTTTTCTTCCAGAATTTCACCCCTACCCATAGGCCCCTTAAATTGGATTTATGAAAAAACGGTCGAACACATATTTATTTTATTTATTTATTTATTTATTTATTTATTTATTTATTTATTTATTTATTTTTAAGCTGATTGATTTCCTCCGAGTTTCAAACTCCTCGCCTATGTCGTTTAAGAGATACAGGGTCCGTTAGGAATCTTTCAACCCCCACTATTCATCCCTTTCACCTCATAATATACACTACATCGAAAAACCATTAGACATGTGTCAGCTAATTTTTATGATTAGTAGGCCTATATATGCCAAGTATCACATCCCCAAATGAAACCACTCGTGAGATATTGTTATTCAATGAAATGCACGTTTACCCCCCTTAACACCTATTTAGAACCTGAATATTCAAAACTCTTTCCTTAGTGGACGTTTTCGACATACAACGAACATATCCCCAAAATTTCATGTTTCTAACTTTAATAATTTTGGATGGGCTATGATGAGTGAGTGAGTCAGACAGGACATTTCCTTTCATTTATTTTTGATAATTTCACCCCTCCCCATGAACCCCTTAAATTGGATTTATGAAACAAACGGTCGAACACCTATTTACTTATTTAAAGCTGTTTTCCCCCTGAGTTTGATGAGTGAGTAAGTGAGTCAATCAGTTAGGACACTTTCTTTCCTGTTCCCCCCCCCCCCCCCAGAATTTCACCTCTCTCCAAGGGCCCCTTAAATTGGATTTATGAAAAAAAACAGTCGAACACCTATTTACTTGTATTTTAAGCTGTTCTTTTTCCGCCGAATTTCAAACTTCTCGCCTATGTCCTTTAAGAGATACACGCTCCGTCAAGAATCCCTCAACCCCCAATTTTCACCCCTATCACCTCATAATATACACCACATCGATAAACCCTTAGACATATGTCTGATTATTTTTAATGATTAGTTTATATACCGAATATCGCATCCCCTAAGAAACAACTCATGACATATCGTTATTCATTGAAATGCACGTTTACCCCCTTAACATCTCTTTAAAACCCGAATAAACAAAAATCATTCCTTAGTTGACGTTTTCGACATACAGCGAACATATTCCCAAAATTTCATTTTTCCAACTTAAATAGTTTTCGCTGGGCGTGATGAGTGAGTGAGTCAGACAGGACATTTTCTTTCAATTATTTTTACCAGAATTTCACCCCTCCCCATGGGCCCCTTAAATTGGATTGATGAAAAAACGCTTGTACACCTATTAACTTATTTTTAAAGCAGTTTCCCCCCCTGAGTTTGATGAGTGAGTCAGTCAGTCAATCAGTTAGGACATTTTCTTTCCTGCCCCCCCCCCCCCCCACAGAATTTCACCCCTCCCAATGGGCCTCTTAAATTGGATTTATGAAAAAACGGTCAAACACATATTTACTTATTTTTATGCTGATTTTTTTCCGCTGAGTTTCAAACTCCTCGCCTATGTCGTTTAAGACATACACGCTCCGTTAAGAATCTTTCAATCCCTACTTTTCACCCCTTTTACCTCATAATATACACCACATCGAAAATCCCTCAGACACGTGTCTTACTTTTTAATGATGAGTTTATATGCCGTGTATCACATCCCCCAATGAAACCAATCGGGAGATATTGTTATTCAATGATATGCAGGTTTAACCCCATTAAGACCCCTTTAGAACCTGAATATCCGAAAATCCTCCCTTAGTAGACTGTTTTGAAATACAATGAACATATCCCCAAACTGTCATGTTTCTAACTTCAATAATTATGGCTGGGCGATGATGAGTGAGTGAGTGAGTGCGTGAGTCAGGACATTTTCTTTCAATTTTCTTTTTTCAGAATTTCACCCCTCCCCATGAACCCCTTAAATTTGATTTATGAAAAAAACTGTCGAACAGCTATTTACTTACTTTAAAGCAGTTTTCCCCCTGAGTTTGATGAGTGAGTTAGTCAGTCAATCAGTTAGGACACTTTCTTTCCTGTTCCCCCCCCCCTCCAGAATTTCACCCCTCCCCATGGGCCCCTTAAATTGGATTTATGATAAAACGGTCAAACACATATTTACTTATTTTTATGCTGATTTTTTCCCGCTGAGTTTCAAACTCCTCGCCTATGTCGTTTAAGAGATACACGCTCCGTTAAGAATCTTTCAATCCCCACTTTTCACCCCTTTCACCTCATAATATACACCACATCGAAAAACCCTCCGACTCGTGTCTTCTTATTTTTAATGATGAGTTTATGTGCCGAGTATCACATCCCCCAATTAAACCAATCGGGAGATATTGCTGTTCAATGAAATGCAGGTCTACCCCCTTAACACCCCTTTAGAACCAGAATATCCAACAATCCTCTCTTAGTGGGCATTTGCGGCCCTTGGGGAAGCTGCATACCAAATTTCATTCCAATCCGTTTGATGGTTTCTGAGATTTCGTGATGAATGAATGAGTGAGTGAGTGGTATTTGACAAATATATAGTAGATAGTGTCAAGTCTTTGTTATGCTAAACTCGGTTAACAGTGCTTTGTGAGCAGTTGAGTAACTAACGTGATTTCAAGTAAAGATCCTCATTTTCTATACCGGTAGTGCAGAGCGCAAATGGCATCCAGTCGGCCGTGTCTCGACTTGAGCTATGTTGCCATGGAAACTATCCGCCTTGCCATTCCTTCATGAGTATATTTTATGATTTGATTAGCATGTGCTGGAGTGCAAAAGGGTCGAAATCAGAAGAATGAGAAAGACTATCGAAAATTCATGTAACCAGCGGTTCCTTCTGGGTCCTAAACTATGTGTATGCAAAATTCGGTTGAGATTGGTGTAACGGTGTAGATTTGTATACGGAACAGACCCACCCACATACATACCCACATACAGACTTTCACTTTTATATATAAGATATACACACCGCGGACAGGCCAACAAGGACCACGCAAAATAATATAACTTCTTTATAGGTCTAGTTTCCTTCTTTCTCTTCCAGAAGGCTTTCATCCTGGTCGACTGCCCAGCTCTTCTTTCAGCAGTCCATTCTCCTCTGTTGAGATTCTTCTTCTCCCCGACAAGAATTTTGAGGCCAAATTTTTTTCTGTACTCTATTCGATTTAGACAATCTTCTTCAGTAATTTTGAATTTTTGAAGTTCTTCTTTCATTTGTTTTACATAGCCTCCTTGCCCTTTATAGTTCCAGATTTTATCAAAAATTTATTTGTTTAACCTTTAGCAATCATTGCGGACCATATGTCCGTATAACTGAAGTCGCCGTTTTCTGATCATCACTTCAAGGTTGTCGATTTTGCTATAAATTTCTGCATTGGCTCTCAGTCTATAACCTTCCTGTGTTTTCCTAGGACCATAAATCCTTCTTAAAATTCTTCTTTATATCTTGAGCAAATTCTCCATTCCGGTTATATTTGTAGTTTCCATGCCGTACAAGATGACTGGTCTACAACTGTATTTAATTTTGCATTGATAGACAGGTTCTTTTTATTGTATATATTTTTATACAAAAATTTAATCTTTCCAATTTCCCTGTTTTGTTCTCAATTGCCAATTGATCCGTCCCATTGCTACTAATTATTTCTCCAAGATATTTAAATCGATCAGTGACCGTGATGATCCCATAATTTGTTTTTATTATTTTCTTAGTTATTTATTTTTGATAATTTCACCCCTCCCCATGAAACCCTTAAATTGGATTTATGAAACAAACGGTCGAACACCTATTTACTTATTTAAAGCTGTTTTCCCCCTGAGTTTGATGAGTGAGTAAGTGAGTCAATCAGTTAGGACACTTTCTTTCCTGTTCCCCCCCCCCCCCCCAGAATTTCACCTCTCTCCAAGGGCCCCTTAAATTGGATTTATGAAAAAAAAAACAGTCGAACACCTATTTACTTGTATTTTAAGCTGTTGTTTTTCCGCCGAATTTCAAACTTCTCGCCTATGTCCTTTAAGAGATACACGCTCCGTCTAGAATCCCTCAACCCCCAATTTTCACCCCTATCACCTCATAATATACACCACATCGATAAACCCTTAGACATATGTCTGATTATTTTTAATGATTAGTTTATATACCGAATATCGCATCCCCTAAGAAACAACTCATGACATATCGTTATTCATTGAAATGCACGTTTACTCCCTTAACATCTCTTTAAAACCCGAATAAACAAAAATCATTCCTTAGTTGACGTTTTCGACATACAGCGAACATATTCCCAAAATTTCATTTTTCCAACTTAAATAGTTTTCGCTGGGCGTGATGAGTGAGTGAGTCAGACAGGACATTTTCTTTCAATTATTTTTACCAGAATTTCACCCCTCCCCATGGGCCCCTTAAATTGGATTGATGAAAAAACGCTTGTACACCTATTAACTTATTTTTAAAGCAGTTTTCCCCCCTGAGTTTGATGAGTGAGTCAGTCAGTCAATCAGTTAGGACATTTTCTTTCCTGCCCCCCCCCCCCACAGAATTTCACCCCTCCCAATGGACCTCTTAAATTGGATTTATGAAAAAACGGTCAAACACATATTTACTTATTTTTATGCTGATTTTTTTCCGCTGAGTTTCAAACTCCTCGCCTATGTCGTTTAAGAGATACACGCTCCGTTAGGAATCTTTCAATCCCCACTTTTCACCCCTTTCACCACATCGAAAAACCCTCCGACTCGTGTCTTCTTATTTTTATGAAGAAAACTGTCGAACAGCTATTTACTTACTTTAAAGCAGTTTTTCCCCCTGAGTTTGATGAGTGAGTCAGTCAGTCAATCAGTTAGGACACTTTCTTTCCTGTTCCCCCCCCCCCCCTCCAGAATTTCACCCCTCCCCATGGGCCCCTTAAATTGGATTTATGATAAAACGGTCAAACACATATTTACTTATTTTTATGCTGATTTTTTCCCGCTGAGTTTCAAACTCCTCGCCTATGTCGTTTAAGAGATACACGCTCCGTTAGGAATCTTTCAATCCCCACTTTTCACCCCTTTCACCACATCGAAAAACCCTCCGACTCGTGTCTTCTTATTTTTAATGATGAGTTTATGTGCCGAATATCACATCCCCCAATTAAACCAATCGGGAGATATTGCTGTTCAATGAAATGCAGGTCTACCCCCTTAACACCCCTTTAGAACCAGAATATCCAACAATCCTCTCTTAGTGGGCATTTGCGGCCCTTGGGGAAGCTGCATACCAAATTTCATTCCAATCCGTTTGATGGTTTCTGAGATTTCGTGATGAATGAATGAGTGAGTGAGTGGTATTTGACATATATATAGTAGATAGTGTCAAGTCTTTGTTATGCTAAACTCGGTTGACAGTGCTTTGTGAGCAGTTGAGTAACTAACGTGATTTCAAGTAAAGATCCTCATTTTCTATACCGGTAGTGCAGAGCGCAAATGGCATCCAGTCGGCCGTGTCTCGACTTGAGCTATGTTGCCATGGAAACTATCCGCCTTGCCATTCCTTCATGAGTATATTTTATGATTTGATTAGCATGTGCTGGAGTGCAAAAGGGTCGAAATCAGAAGAATGAGAAAGACTATCGAAAATTCATGTAGCCAGCGGTTCCTTCTGGGTCCTAAACTATGTGTATGCAAAATTCGGTTGAGATTGGTGTAACGGTGTAGATTTGTACACGGAACAGACCCACCCACATACATACCCACATACAGACTTTCACTTTTATATATAAGATAATTAGCTAGTTTTTAGGGCATATTTGCTTGCATATTTTGTACTTCTTTATGTCTTAAACGTCCGAACCCTAGTAATAACCTATAGGTTAGATTCGTTCAGATATAGGCTACTGTATTTCTTTATAAGCAGGTGCCCTGGTAGCACCTAGTTCAGTTCCGACTGTCAGACGCAGTATCCAGTAAAATCCCTGCAAGCCCGGAGAACTCAATCAAATATTCAAACACACTAGCTCAGGGGTTTCCAACCGGTGGTACGTGGGAATGTTTCAGGTGGTACGCGTGGGTTATACGATTGTTAACAAGTACAGGAGGAGAATTTATCTGCATTGCCTATTACAGTATATCATAATTTTTTGAAGAAAATGAATTATCTCCAATATCCTTCAAGAAAGTTTTAATAAATATTTCTCCGAAGATTATTCCAAATTTGACTGAATAAGAAATCCTTTTTCGGGAACCTCAGCAATTGAGTGTTGAAATTATTAATATAAATAAAGTATAGGCTATATATCAATAACAATTAACTAGAAAACATTGAAAAAATCTATATATTATATTTATTGTTGTCTTCATAAAGGGTTGAAAAAAAAAACAAATAGGCCTACAAGTGCATTAATGAAGTTTTCTTAGTGATTTAATTGCAATAAAACAAGCCATTGGGCACTTTTCCGACGTTGAATATATGTTTCTAAAATTTATAGGACTATTGGCACGCCAACATTTCTAAAAATTTCAAGTGATATGCAGTTCCTAAACGGTTGGGAACTGCTGCTCTAGCTTATGAAAGGCAATTGTCAACAACTCTCTTACGCACGGGACTGGTTTGGTGTAAACTCAGAGCTCCAGAGTGATGAGAATTCTTTTAGCAGTCATGTTCCTTGTGACGTGGAAGAGGATCCATAAAGAACCTCCTCTTTTAGGGCCTTATTCCATAAATGGCTGAGAATACACGGCAGTAATTCGCGCCTCCAGAACAAGTAGCATGGTCAGCATTCCAGCATTGAAGACAGCCTTTCCAAGTGAAAATGTGACCTTTTCTTGCTTGCTGGAACTCAACTGTTTTCTAACTCAATACATGTTGTCCCACTGCCTGCCTGATGAGATTCATTTGTCCTAAATTATTGGTGATGTTTGTGTTTATTTGGGGTACCGTACTTTTATTTACTGTTTAATAATATGGTGACGGTATAATTATGACCAGGGCCCGGATAAGTATGTGCTTAACTTTTCAGAAATATGCATTTATTTATGTGCTTAAAGGTGGAAAATATTTGATCAAGTTTCCAAAATATGTTCTTAAATTAGTACCATATTTATGTCCCCCAGTTACTCGAAACGTCCAGCTGCTTGTATAATCCATAATCCTGTCCACAGAACAAATGTAGCCGCTTAATAGGCCAGGGCTTGCCTCAGTTTCAGAAACCTACAATACTTACTGCAAATGCGCGATATGAAATCATGTGGGCCTATGTGCTGTTTTCGAATTTCATTCTTAAGAGCAGAAGAAAGGGTCTCTTCAAAAACTTTCATAGCACTCTGTCAATACTCATAAGTTTCGCAGACCACTGTAATTGCAAGTATAATTTCCTGTCAAGGTAAGGATTGTTGGCGGCATAATGAGACTGTTGGCTCAAACCCCCTGTCTTGAGATACTACTACTGAACAATACAGCGACTAGGTTACATTGACGAAATAGAGAACCAAATTACTGGAAGTGACAAGGGTCGAAAATGCGGGCAGAACTCATCTAAGGAGTAAAACATACTACCGAATATAGGAAATATGTAAATAACACCTGGCACTACAGCCCATGAAGGGCCTAGGCTTAGCAAGCGACCGCTGCCCAGCCATTTGGCCTGCAGATATTGGGGTGACACGTGATCAGCGCATCGGGTCCCCTCGGCCGTTAATCTTGGTTTTCGTGATCAGGCGCTGCCTCACTGTCAGACAGCTACTCAATTTTCCTCACGAGCCTGAGTGCACCCCGTTCTAGCCCTCAGTTTCAGTTTTTAAAATCCCTGACGGAGCCGGGAATCGAACCCAGGGCCTCCGGGTGAGAGGCAGGCGCGCTACCCTAACACCACGGGCCCGGCCAGGTAATATGTACTTATGAATAAATTCGCCAGAATATGTATTTATTTATAAACAATAAATAGTTAAACAATAAATATTTAAGCACATAACTATCCGGGCCTTATTAACATAATATATCTATATCTTATAGTTTTATGATGGAAATGGCAAATGACCTACAGTAGTTGTAAATCCCATTCAAGAAAGCAATCACAAAAATTGGAATGACATTTATGTCAAATTATGCTTAAAATATGTAATTTTCTCTAAGAATTTCGAAATCACAAATTACAACAATCCACATGATGCTTCGTCCAGAAATAATAATAATAATAATAATAATAATAATAATAATAATACTGTAGTTCAGGCGTTGAGACTGTCATGCCAAATAACCAAGCACCATTAAATTGGATATAATACTGTAATATTATTAATAATATTAGTAATAATGATAATGAAAATAGTAATAATAATAATAATTATAATAATAATAATAATAATAATAATAATAATAAGTGGCCTCCCAAGAGGCCTGAAGCAGGCCTGCCTTTCCTTTCCCTGTATCTCTCTCTCCCTCAAAAGTGCTGAAATACAGTACTTAAGAAAATTTAAGACCACTAGCCTATTTCATATAATTATTTCCTGGTCTTATAATTCTATCGAAAACCTTTTCATAATTAATTTCTTAATAATGTAGTCTATGAGGCGTCTGTAGAGATAGTGAACATTCGGATATGTCTTTCAGTTTACTAGTTATGGAATTTTATTTACAGTACAGATATTTAGAAAGTTCCATGTCTTTAAATATGGTATAATTTGTGTACCTTAAACGGGCTCGTGTATTTTAGTATCGATTTTTTCTTGTATTGTGCGAGATTTAGGATCATAACGACATCAAAAAATTAATTCCCACAAATTTTCTTATCGTTTTATAATTTTTCCTTTATTTTTTATAAAACCGAAATAAACGAGTAACTTGTACTACGAGTTTGGACGTGCAAAGCGAGAAAGCTGTTTGTGCAACCACAGATTACCTACTACTACAGATGGCCAACAGCCATGCTAATTCTTGGTACCTAAGACTTCAGCGCTGTCTGGTGGTTGACTGAAGTACTAGCAATACGTCGACCGGTAGCGCCACCTATGAGCAGATCTCGTAAACACTAACCCTCCCGCCCCCTCCGCCCTGCCCCTTCCCCTCGTTCCGCTAAATATTCTCGTCCTAAATGCTCTGCCCACTTCAATGTTCCGAAAATCACAATCTCCCAATACTTATGGCACGTTTTTAAGTGTGGAGATAATAATATGATCTACAAGAAATAAATCACATTCAAAATACCAATAACAGAAAAAAATAATAAAAATAATAACAAAGTGGGAAATTGTGAATTCCAGAACTTTGAAATGAACAATCACAGCATTTAGGACATAACCTCATCACTAATATACATGTTTAAATTTCTTTCAGTTGCAATTGGAGCATATTGCATTGGTGACAAAAATTAAGCTACTACAAGGCCTGCAGCATATTATTACTCAGCTTGAAAATGGCCCAAGTAGGCCTATAACCAATTAGTTATTAGAAAAAACTACAAAGGAAAAGTACTGGGAAGGGAGAAAATTCATATTTTAAAATGCTTGATGCTGTTAGCAATAACAGTAAAATTTTAAGAGAGAATGCTAAGGATCAGGTGGTGAAACCAGATCCTCATCACACTAAAATTGTTAGTGTAATTAGTGCCAAATACATTAGGGGACAGAAAAAGAATTGGATATCACAAAATATCTATACAGTAGTTCATTTCATATGCCCTTTAAAATATATCCAGTTAAAAATTTTGAAGGGTGAAATGCAGTAAGTAGGCTACACTAAAAATTATCATCACACACTAATACAGTACATTCCATGACGTGCTGTTAAGGGGAAGGGAGAAATAGGACTTTCAATGAAACAAAAGAAAAACACTCAATACTGCTAGAATTCATCATGTTTTATTTTAAAAGTTGTCAATGAAGATAAGATAACAGCAAGAGCCAAGATCAAACTTAGCAAAAATACAGTAATCAAATCTGGTCCTCCTAAAAGTATGTGTTGAGGCATGTTCCTTTCTTCTTTCTTGCCAAAGTATAACAGTAGGGTCCAGCACATAATAATGGACCTAGTTCCTCCTTGATGTAATGGCTGACACCGATGAACCGCAAATTCCTACAACACATACCAGTGTGTATGTTGAAACAGTAAACTTAATAAATGTGTAACTTAATGCTTGAAACGGGGAACTTGAATTTGCTGACATGTGTATGTTTGCACCTACTATAAGTTAACTACATTTTAAAAGAATCATTGTGTTTTTGATATTAATTCATTTAGGGCTTTCGATAACATATTCATTTAGCCCCATGTATTTGGAAGTGTGTATGATTTGTTGATATTTGTTGTTTTAACGGGCCTAACATCTTGGTTATCGGCCCCTAATGGTTTGGGTGATCGTGAAGATGAAAATCAAATGTTAACTATCAATGAAACTAACTACAAACTTATTGAACCCTTGCAAAGAAGCATATGAGACTCAGATTCGGGGCGTAACAGGTCATATTCGTAAGTTGCTGTCAGGGCGCTTCATTAACTTGCAGGGTAACATATAACAAAATAACATGCAGGAAAGAGTGAAGCCAGGGTTAAAACAACTGAATTTAATAACAAATCACCATATTTACACATAAACAATTAACAACAAAAACTCCCAACTGACTCCCGCTTAATAAAAATGCCAAAAACTTAGGCGATATCTCTGGAGAGATTAATTACCTGGACCAAGTGTCCTTAAATAAAAGATGCAAAAGTGACCATATAAGTGCGTACGCCGTTCTACATGCATCACGATGTGTACTTTGAATGCGTGATTCGTTATCATCCAGAATGACCCTTCAAACAACGAATCCGCATTTCCTAGAGCTAGACCGACACAAGGGAACACAACTACAATACTTAAATTAAACCGACACTTCCTAAATCTACTATAAACAAACACAAAATTTCCGTGTGAAATTGGACTTGAATTGCCGTAGCAACATTTACTGCCTAAAAACTTAGGACTTCTCATACAAATCAACACAAGTACATTAACACGTGACCAATAGAAAAATACTCAAATGACCGCTGTCAAAATTTACAAATACTCTACCACTACACCACACGGGTGTGACAAACAAAATTACATGAAATCGAGTCATCAACAAAGCAATAGGCAAACAGCCAACATTTACGTTAATCACAAATTCTTATCCATACAAGGTACAACAATCCGTTACACACATGGCGAACTCCCCAATTAATTATGGCTTAAAATTAGCCATCACAATGAACAGGTTTGCTACATGAAAGCTTACAGGGTTCAGTCGGACAAAAAGGACTGCCTATCAAAATAAGTCACAGGCAAAACGGGCGGTTTGTGCAACTCTGCATGTCTGTCAACCCACGTGTCAATAACCTCGACCTCCCTGGACATGGGGTCGAACCTCGAAGAAATGTGCCCCAAAGCACAATAATACATGTGTGTCAGAAAAACATATGGACAAGAATCAGCAGTCTCCCAAGAGCACTCTGTCTTTCCATCTAAAATACAACAGCAGCAAAAATATATATAAGGGCGGTAGGACAACTACCCCCTCCTCACGTAGAATCAACACACACAAGACACATCAACACACACTTAATCACACGTGTGGGTTGTGACAGACCCTGAAATAAAAGACACAAATAATATCCACATGCTGGCGCCATCGTTCTATGCCGTGACTAGTCACCTGAAAAGGACTCAAGAAAAATCTATCAAAATTAGAACGAAGGTGTTCTACAATTACTTTTAAGTTGGTGCACTCGGCTACCCTAACATGAATAATAACCTGTTCAGCAAAATGTTTTACAATCATTTCCTCCCATTCCTATTTCAAATATTAACGTTAATAAAGCACCATTTATCGAATGTAACGGGTTCCGCAATTGCAAGGATAAAAATCACGCACGCACGCCGCGTACATTACACATGACTCAAGAAAAAAAATCAAAATATCAACAAACACTTTGGCCACGCGCCAACGGACATTTAAACATATAGTGTCGGTACAAGAAAAACAGCTATAAAACAAGAAAGAAAAACATGACTATTTACAAAGTTCCCCGGCCAAATCTAACTACATAATTGAAATAATCCAATTTTAGTACATCACCGCTTCTGCATGTAGGACTAAGGACATCCTCCTCAACCCATTGCCCTATGGACAATTTAGCACTCCATAGTAGTCGTCTGCGTTGATTTCTTGAAGCTCATCCCAACTTCAAACCACGTGCTGATCATCTTGGTCTCGACTCCTTGGCAGAAAAGTTCAATGTTAAATATTTGCCTATCTATAATCGCTTGCAGGCTACTCAGTTCACCCACAATTGTCCTACTGCGATTAATAGCGAAGACTGGCCCTAATTATATCGCACATACGCACTATAAAAACACACATACAATACACACAATTTATACATAAAATATACATCTCGAGTCCGCGCCACTGGCTCGTTAACAAGTTCAAAATCCTGGCTGCACCAGCAGTCGCTATCTCGTCCGGTATTTCCGTCCCGTCTTGGACTTCGGTTCTGGTAAGCGCTAATTAGGGTGATACGATACTTCCCCCTTAAAGTTGAACTCGTCGTTTTTAAAAGAATGTTACAGTTTATCACGCGCTGGCGTGAAATATTTAGATCACACAACTTAGTTGATTTTAGAACAAAATGTATAATAGCTTTTAAAATTCGATACTGCAAACGCTGCGACTTTAGCTTCCCAGAGCTCAGAAAATAAATTAGCTTCACTGATTTTAGAGCGTAAAAATCACATTTCGAACTGGCGTGGAGTATGCCTCTGAAGGCTCCACAAGTTAAGTACTCCGATAAATTCGAGCGTCAAAAATCACACTTCAAACTGGCGTGGTGTATGCCTCTGAAGGCTCCACAAGAATAGTACTCCGATAAATTCGAGCGTCAAAAATCACACTTCAAACTGGCGTGGAGTATGCCTCTGAAGGCTCCACACAATAAGTACTTAGATTGGCGTCAGGCCAGACTATTTATGAGAAACTGACAAGGGCGGAGGAGTGGGGCAGAGTCGGATAAAAACTTCCAGAGTTTTTGTCTCACAAAGATGGGGCTAGTGTCATTCTTCTCCAAATAAATCCAACGTCTCAAATTACTCGAGCGGAGATTAATCCGTTCGGCGGTTCCTTAGATACACACTTTCGCGCGCTTTTTACTACTGACGCCGTCCACCTCGTGGTCACGGCTTGGTCTCTTGCGATTGGCTGATTCAATCGTATGTTCGTTGAGAGGACCTCGTGATTCTTCCTTTATGTCTCCAATTTTGGTACAGTAGTTGCACAATTTGGCCTTGAACTCGACTAATTCTGGCCGTCCCCCAGGAATAGCTACCAACTCAGCTTCTGTTGCAATCATTACGAAATGCTGGCCTCCCTAATATCCAAGTCGACTTCCTTATGTGCTGCCTGGGCCGTAGTAATAATAATAATAAATATGAATACTTATTTATCGAAGATCAATAAGGGTTCATTTATCCTCAGCAAGGTTTTGAAATTCGAAACAATTTATTGGTTTGGATTTCAAAAACAAAATCCACTGTAGTAACAACACATCTCTTTAAATCTCACTCAGCTGCTCGAGTGTATGCCCCTCTGACTCAATTAGTGTGCTCCCTTCTCGCTGGAATGTCATTCATATTTTCACTAAGTCTCCCCCTTCTCCTCACGTAGTTGCCACTCCCGTCGTCTCAGCTGCTCGTTGTTTACAAACAAAGTGCGTACTCACGCGCTCCCCGTGGATTTGAGTGTTTGCTTTCAAAAAAAAAAAAAATTTTTGGCAATACAGATTCTGCACATATCATCTTTCCTAATCATCAAATGGTTCCCTTCTGTAGTACGGTTTCAAATTGGCGCTATTAAAAACAGATTTTGCACCAGTGCTCACTTCTTCTAATCTGTAGGCATTGTTACCCAGATTCTTAATTACCCGGAACGGGCCAATGAATTTTGGACAGAACTTGGCGAAGACTTTGTTCTTAGGGTCGGAGATTGGTGGTCTACGAACCAGCACTAATTCTTGTTCTTGTAACTCTCGGTGAAA
Organism: Meconema thalassinum; assembly: GCA_946902985.2. Lineage (NCBI taxonomy): Eukaryota > Metazoa > Arthropoda > Insecta > Orthoptera > Tettigoniidae > Meconema > Meconema thalassinum. Next base: position 627,673,215 of record OX336390.1, on the reverse strand, counting down.
CTTCTTTCCTCGGTACCGTCTCAGCCTTCGGTCCGCTTGGTTCCTCATGTGCTCTCTCGTTCGCTGGATTCGCAAATCATGCGCTAATAATGGATCCCTTGGGCAAGGAATGATCTTGTCCCAAGTTCTTTCCGGCAATCTGTTGTGGTGTACAATCAGTGGGACTTGACCCGTCGACTCGTGCTTAGTAGTGTTCATGCACATCTCAATTTCCCCTACTTTGTCTACCCATTTATTGTGTTCGTTTGGAATCATTACTCTGTAGTATTTAGCGACACAGCGAATTGTTCTTTCGCTCGGATTTCCACAAGGATGACGAATACTTGAAAATATGTGTTTTATTCCTAGGCTCTCCAAACCTTGCCTAAAAACATTGCTTGTGAAATAGGTACCGTGATCTGATAGAATGGATTCCGGCTTCCCAAGCATCGGAATGACTTTGTTCTTAATTCGACTAAGGACTTGTCTTGATGTCGTCTTCTGAATAGGACATAGCACGACCATCTTCGAAAATACATCGACACATACCAAGATGTGTCGGCATCCACGCTTTCCTTTTACTAAAGGACCAAAGCAATCAATCGCGAGCATCTCGCATGGTTTCTGCGGTAATAGTGGTCTTGGAGGTTGTTTCAGAATAAAGTTGTTCGGCTTTGTGCGCTGACAAGCGTCACACGTTCTAATTACTTCAACAATGGTGAATCTCATCTTGGGCCAAGTAAAGGTTTCCCCTATCGTAGCTTCAGTCTTATCCGTGCCGATATGTGCTAGGCTCTCGTGAACATGCCAAGTTAATCCCCTCTGTAGTGATGCTGCAACTAAGATCCGCAGTTTAGTATGATGCTCATCCACGTACTTATGTAACAAGTTATTCAAGTAGTGAAATCTCGCTTGTTTAGCACTGGCTTCCCGGTACTCCGGTGAATTTGGTTGTAACTCCTTCCTATAGAATTTTATCATCATCATCATCCATGGGTCAGCTTCTTGCTCCTTCCGAATATCCTTCAATCTCGCCAAAAACTCACGAGCCTTAGGTGTCAAGGTAATATTGTGAACTTCCGCTGTTACTTCGTTTCCGTCCTCAGGGTTTCTACTCAAGGCATCTGGTATGACGTTCAATTTCCCAGGACAATGCTCTATTGTGATGTCAAACTGCTGTATGTAGATGGACCAGCGCGTAACTCTCTCACTTGCTATTGTTGTCTTAAATAAAAATGTCAGTGCATGGTGGTCGGTTCTAACAATGATGGAATAACCATAGATCATCTTGCGCCACTGTTGGAGAGAATATAGAATTGCTAGTAGCTCAAGTTCCGTAACTGTGTAGTTCCTCTCATGTTTCCGTAATTTACGACTCGTAAATGCCAAATAGGATTTCTTCTTGGGTTCTTCAGCGTCCTCTTGGTACAGCATAGCACCAATCCCAATTAACGAAGCATCTGCTTGAATGATAAATTGTTTCTCAAAATCCGGATATCCAAGTTTCACACAGTTTTCCAATAAATCCTTCGTTGCTTTAAAAGACCTGTCGCACTCCTCGTTCCACGACCATCGATTCGCTTTCTTCAACATCTCCTGCATAGGCGCTACTGTTTCTGTGTAACCAGGGCAATTTTCTTTGAAGAAACCTGTCACTCCCAAAAATGCTCTAACATGTTTGACTTTGGTAGGTGTGGGAAATTTCTTAATAGCATCAATCTTGGCTGGATTAGGCCGCACGCCCTCGACATCAATTATATGTCCCAAATATAAAATTTCGCTCTGGCAAAAATGTGACTTTTTTAAGTTGATCTTGAAGTTTATGGTTCTCAGGTTGTCCAGCAGTTTATTTAAATTTACCAAGTGTTCTTCCATTGTCTCAGAAGCGATTAATATGTCATCAACATATCTCGTGGTGAAGTTCTTGACCTCCTCAGTCAGATTTCTATCGAGTGCTCTAATGAGTGCACATCCCGCAGTTTTCACGCCAAAGGGCATTCGACACCAGATATAACTTTGATTATCGAATAAAAATCCCGTCAACAGTTGGGATTTTTCTTCAAGTTCAAGATGGTGGAAACTATTCGTCAAATCAACACTTGAGTATATCTTCTTCCCGCGGAAGCCTTTCAAAACATCTTTGATCCTCGGTGCTTGGTCGTGCTCAACTAGCAGTTTGCTATTTAAAACTCGCGCGTCTAGGCATAGCCTAATTGATCCGTTTGGCTTGGTCACAGCCAATATTGCGTTCAGATAAGGAGTTGCAGCTTTCCTTATCATGCCAGAATCTAATAAGTTAGTAATAATATCCCTCACCTGAGAAAAATGCTTCTCTGGGATCGGGTACAATTTACTTTTAAATGGGGTCCAATCTGTTACCTGCATCGCATATTGAAAATTTAAAACTTTCCCAGGTACGGTGTCAAAGGCTCCTTTATGTAATCTTAAAATTTCTTCCAATCTTCTTCTATCAGATTCCCCTACGATGGCTTCCTTAAGTCGCTCCTGAAGTAGAATTTCGAATTTGGTTCCGCCCATTTCTTCTTCCGCCAAATGCACCCAAAGTTCCTGCGAAATATCTCGGCTGTCACTTTCTAGCACTGCTGTCTGGTTAACTTGCTCTCCCCTCAAGATCTTATCTCCGGCCTCATTAGTGCATTCCTCAACAACCCAAGTATTGGCCTCTCTCTCCAGCGGATTCTCTTCCATATTTAAACCCACATGATCCAATCCTTCTACTTGTTTGAAGCTTACAGTGTTGTTATGTAAATCAATTACAGCATGAAAATCGCAGATGAAGTTGGCTCCTAAAATTATATTGTAGTTCATCTTTGGAATAACAATGAATGTTTGTGAAAAAGTATGGTTCAATATTTCCAGATCTAGAAATGCTTGCTGTTTACAATTCATAGTTTTGTCAGGAATGACACCTCTGACTTTCATTAGCGGTACCGGCATAATAGGAACAGTCTGTTTTCTTGCTATTTCTTTTATCAAAATTTCAGTGACTAAGCTCACCTGGCTACCTGTATCAATCAAACATCTCACCCTCATACCTCCAATATGCGCGTAAATAATTGGTAGCTGTCTGATAACATTTTCACGGTTCTTCACCACTTCCTCCAGGCAGTCGTCTGGGAATGCTACCCACTCTTCTATATTGGCCACTATCATCTCTTCTTGCTCCCTGGCGATCTCCGTTTTTAGCCTGTCTCCTTTCAGTTCATTTGGTTTTTTTTTTTTATCCCGGGCCCCATTAGATGTGTTTCGCCGGTTATCATTCTGTCGCTCCTGTTGCCTCAGTAAACTCTCTGCCCCCTCTCCTTGATGGTTATCTGGGCTCTGTCTGTTCGCCATGGCACGCCCCCACTTCTCCTTCTCCGCTTCTTCATTACTTAATTGATCCAAGTATTTACGGGATTCAATATATCGTTCGTCCCAGTTATTCCTATAATCTCCTCTGTTTTCTTGGCGATAGTCCCTGCCGTTACTCCATCTACCATCTCCATTTCTTTGGTAAGGTCTACCTTGTCTCTGGTTTCCCCTCCAATTCGTGTATTCCCGCTGGTACGTCCACTGATTATTTTGATTTTGGTTATTCTGATGATATCTCCCGCGGTTATTCTGATAATTCTGATTGTTGTTATGGAACTGGTTTCGGCCGTCAAAATCTTGTCTTCTTGGCGTGAACTGTGTCCCTGTGGACTGTGTCTTACTTTGGTTCCCCTGGCCGTGGTTATTTTGGAGTCCCTGAACTACCTCTGCCGTGTTGACACATTCCAAATTCCTTCTTCCTGTCTGTGGGCTTACCATACTCGTCTCATCTAAGTGTCTGAGTAATTCTTCGGCTTGGACTGCGGTCTGAATATTTCCTGCGACTATTAATTGTTGGATATGCATTGGGAGTTGTTTTCCGATGGTTAGAACCATATTCGGCTCGCTAGGCGGGTCATCAAAATCCCTGAATTTTACCAATTGCTGACTGAAGAATTCTGAAAAACGGGTTGGATGTGTACTGTGGTATTTGCGCGTGTACAGGTCCATTCTTAACCCCTGCTGTAACGAAGGACTCCAAAACTTCTTCAAAAACGCCTCGCGGAATTGATTCATGTCTGTAAACGTGTACTTGAAACTTAAAAACCAGGTCAGGCTAGGTCCTTCTAAAAATTTCTCCACCAGTCTTAATTGTTTCTCCGGGCCGATGTGTTGGTCATTAAAGTAGTCAGTTAATTGCCGTAGAAATGCTTTGGGAGTGGTTCCTGAATGTTCTTTAAACTTATCGGGCTTAAAATCATTACCCCGAATGACTTGGATGACTTGGGCTGGTGCCAAGTTCGGTTGCGGAGTTGAAGTCTCCCCCCTGTACTGCTGGAATGCATTAGTCGTTAGTCTGCGACTTTGACCCCGACTCGTGTCCTCAGCCAACTTCGAACCTGCCGGACTTCCAATACTTGTTTGCTTTTCCGGAATATTTTCGTTTGAAAATAATGTCGCATTCTCTAACGATCTAATCTCGTTTTTTATGATTAATTCTGAATGTTCCTGTAATTTCGACTTCATATTTTCCTCCAGTGCCTGCATTCGCTTTAAAACTGCCAGCCTGTCTTCCTTATTCGCATGAGCCTGCTGGTCCCAATCTCGCCGGATCCTACTTTTTAAGCTATTTATTTTCTCCTCGTTCCTCTCCTGATTTTTCTCTAGCTCTTCACGTATCTGTTCCTGCGTTTTTACTAGTTGTTCTTCCAAATTATCCTGAGTTTTGACGAGCTGCTCCCCTACTTCTTGTCTTATGACCTCTTGTGTGTTTATTAGCTGGCCTTCCATCTCTTTTCTTATGATCTCTTGTGTTCTGCCTAATTGCTCCTCTAAATTTTCCCGCAAGTGTATCCGCTCGGTTTCAGCCTTAACTTCGACTTTATCTATTTCCTTTATTAATTCCAGCACGTTGTTATCTACCGAATTAATTTGCTGCTGTAGTTTCTCTTGGGTTTTCTTCACTCCCGCGGTGTTACTGACACATGCTGCCTCTATCTGCTTGAGTTTATCTGCCACCATCTCGTCAAATTGTACTAATTTGTTATCAAATTTCGCCTCCAATTTCTTCATTTCGCCTAACTGTTTGATGTTGTTTTCCGCAACCTCGCCTGCCAGTTTCTCTACTTTTTGAACGCTCTGATTAATATCATTTGTGATTTTTCCTAACTGTTCGGTTTGTGTTACCGCCTGTTGTGACAATTTGTGGTTTAGTTCATTGAATTGTTTGTCAGTGTCTAATTTCTGGACTTCTAACTGGACCGAAATGTTACCGCTCATATCAAGTAATTGTTTTTCACTATGCTCACGCTGAGCTTCTAATTGTTCTTTTAATTGTTCTTCCGTTTTCGCGGACATTTGTTCTAATTGTTTTTCACTATGCTCACGCTGAGCTTCTAATTGTTCTTTTAATTGTTTTTCCGTCTTTACGGACATCTGGATCGACATCTGTTCTAACAATGCCTTTATCTCATCAACACTCGCCATATCACACACAAAATATATTCAGAGAAAAACAGGGTTATGGGCTAAGGTTTCAGCCCTATACGCACATACATGTCACACATTTAAATATTACTGGCTCTAATTTAATGAAAATTTCAGTAACAAAATTTACTGAATACAATGACACTTATTCCCAAACAACATAATAACCCCTAGTGATCTGCTTTTAAATTCCTAACCAACAGAATTTACGAAACACCAATTAACCGAAGTCAATTAAATGTCAAATATAAGGCAACATCTTCCTGCTTTGACTGAGTTCATTAATAATGCAAATTTCTAATTTTAATGTGGGCGCCAGAACAAGTTTATAACAAATACCAAATCAAATTCTAACCTTGTTCAATATTTCTAACTTTAGGAACTCAGTGATTTTACTAATGCACATGGCGGTACAACATCGCCTCCATTTACTGAATTTACATGTCCGCTTGACCTGGCATCATTTCTCAACGAAATAAATATGAGATCAGCGAAGCAACAACAACAACAATCCCCACTTGGGCAGCCATTTTTGTTTTATGAACCCTTGCAAAGAAGCATATGAGACTCAGATTCGGGGCGTAACAGGTCATATTCGTAAGTTGCTGTCAGGGCGCTTCATTAACTTGCAGGGTAACATATAACAAAATAACATGCAGGAAAGAGTGAAGCCAGGGTTAAAACAACTGAATTTAATAACAAATCACCATATTTACACATAAACAATTAACAACAAAAACTCCCAACTGACTCCCGCTTAATAAAAATGCCAAAAACTTAGGCGATATCTCTGGAGAGATTAATTACCTGGACCAAGTGTCCTTAAATAAAAGATGCAAAAGTGACCATATAAGTGCGTACGCCGTTCTACATGCATCACGATGTGTACTTTGAATGCGTGATTCCTTATCATCCAGATTGACCCTTCAAACAACGAATCCGCATTTCCTAGAGCTAGACCGACACAAGGGAACACAACTACAATACTTAAATTAAACCGACACTTCCTAAATCTACTATAAACAAACACAAAATTTCCGTGTGAAATTGGACTTGAATTGCCGTAGCAACATTTACTGCCTAAAAACTTAGGACTTCTCATACAAATCAACACAAGTACATTAACACGTGACCAATAGAAAAATACTCAAATGACCGCTGTCAAAATTTACAAATACTCTACCACTACACCACACGGGTGTGACAAACAAAATTACATGAAATCGAGTCATCAACAAAGCAATAGGCAAACAGCCAACATTTACGTTAATCACAAATTCTTATCCATACAAGGTACAACAATCCGTTACACACATGGCGAACTCCCCAATTAATTATGGCTTAAAATTAGCCATCACAATGAACAGGTTTGCTACATGAAAGCTTACAGGGTTCAGTCGGACAAAAAGGACTGCCTATCAAAATAAGTCACAGGCAAAACGGGCGGTTTGTGGAACTCTGCATGTCTGTCAACCCACGTGTCAATAACCTCGACCTCCCTGGACATGGGGTCGAACCTCGAAGAAATGTGCCCCAAAGCACAATAATACATGTGTGTCAGAAAAACATATGGACAAGAATCAGCAGTCTCCCAAGAGCACTCTGTCTTTCCATCTAAAATACAACAGCAGCAAAAATATATATAAGGGCGGTAGGACAACTACCCCCTCCTCACGTAGAATCAACACACACAAGACACATCAACACACACTTAATCACACGTGTGGGTTGTGACAGACCCTGAAATAAAAGACACAAATAATATCCACATGCTGGCGCCATCGTTCTATGCCGTGACTAGTCACCTGAAAAGGACTCAAGAAAAATCTATCAAAATTAGAACGAAGGTGTTCTACAATTACTTTTAAGTTGGTGCACTCGGCTACCCTAACATGAATAATAACCTGTTCAGCAAAATGTTTTACAATCATTTCCTCCCATTCCTATTTCAAATATTAACGTTAATAAAGCACCATTTATCGAATGTAACGGGTTCCGCAATTGCAAGGATAAAAATCACGCACGCACGCCGCGTACATTACACATGACTCAAGAAAAAAAATCAAAATATCAACAAACACTTTGGCCACGCGCCAACGGACATTTAAACATATAGTGTCGGTACAAGAAAAACAGCTATAAAACAAGAAAGAAAAACATGACTATTTACAAAGTTCCCCGGCCAAATCTAACTACATAATTGAAATAATCCAATTTTAGTACATCACCGCTTCTGCATGTAGGACTAAGGACATCCTCCTCAACCCATTGCCCTATGGACAATTTAGCACTCCATAGTAGTCGTCTGCGTTGATTTCTTGAAGCTCATCCCAACTTCAAACCACGTGCTGATCATCTTGGTCTCGACTCCTTGGCAGAAAAGTTCAATGTTAAATATTTGCCTATCTATAATCGCTTGCAGGCTACTCAGTTCACCCACAATTGTCCTACTGCGATTAATAGCGAAGACTGGCCCTAATTATATCGCACATACGCACTATAAAAACACACATACAATACACACAATTTATACATAAAATATACATCTCGAGTCCGCGCCACTGGCTCGTTAACAAGTTCAAAATCCTGGCTGCACCAGCAGTCGCTATCTCGTCCGGTATTTCCGTCCCGTCTTGGACTTCGGTTCTGGTAAGCGCTAATTAGGGTGATACGATACTTCCCCCTTAAAGTTGAACTCGTCGTCTTTAAAAGAATGTTACAGTTTATCACGCGCTGGCGTGAAATATTTAGATCACACAACTTAGTTGATTTTAGAACAAAATGTATAATAGCTTTTAAAATTCGATACTGCAAACGCTGCGACTTTAGCTTCCCAGAGCTCAGAAAATAAATTAGCTTCACTGATTTTAGAGCGTAAAAATCACATTTCGAACTGGCGTGGAGTATGCCTCTGAAGGCTCCACAAGTTAAGTACTCCGATAAATTCGAGCGTCAAAAATCACACTTCAAACTGGCGTGGTGTATGCCTCTGAAGGCTCCACAAGAATAGTACTCCGATAAATTCGAGCGTCAAAAATCACACTTCAAACTGGCGTGGAGTATGCCTCTGAAGGCTCCACACAATAAGTACTTAGATTGGCGTCAGGCCAGACTATTTATGAGAAACTGACAAGGGCGGAGGAGTGGGGCAGAGTCGGATAAAAACTTCCAGAGTTTTTGTCTCACAAAGATGGGGCTAGTGTCATTCTTCTCCAAATAAATCCAACGTCTCAAATTACTCGAGCGGAGATTAATCCGTTCGGCGGTTCCTTAGATACACACTTCCGCGCGCTTTTTACTACTGACGCCGTCCACCTCGTGGTCACGGCTTGGTCTCTTGCGATTGGCTGATTCAATCGTATGTTCGTTGAGAGGACCTCGTGATTCTTCCTTTATGTCTCCAATTTTGGTACAGTAGTTGCACAATTTGGCCTTGAACTCGACTAATTCTGGCCGTCCCCCAGGAATAGCTACCAACTCAGCTTCTGTTGCAATCATTACGAAATGCTGGCCTCCCTAATATCCAAGTCGACTTCCTTATGTGCTGCCTGGGCCGTAGTAATAATAATAATAAATATGAATACTTATTTATCGAAGATCAATAAGGGTTCATTATATAGGCTACTAGAAGAAGAAATGGAAAACAAAAGGAGAATAAGGCAAACAAAGGACAGGAGGAAAAGAAATGCCCTCAAACCCTCGAAGAATGAGGATCGAGACACTTGGAAGGAAGGAGAGCCACGAAAGGCCCCAGAGGCAATGGAAAAAAGGGAAAAAACCGACCCAGCTCAGGAATCCCTCGGGGTCGCTATCTCCCGAACTCACCAGCCGTGAGTCCCTGAGGGTGTAGCAATATCCAGGGTGCACCAAAGGTGGTGGGGCTTCATACACCCTGCCCCTTGAGGGCCTTGAGCAGAAGGCAGGAGATAACAAGAAAAGAAAAAGAAGGCTGACCCCTCGCAGGAGGAGGGCATCAGAAAAGATGAGACAAGGGCCAATTAAGGCGGGAAAGGAATAGACTCCCTAGGCCTCGGATACCCTAATACCGTCGGGGTCGGAAGAGAACAAGAGTTGACCAAGTGAGGTCGACAGGCAAGAAGACAGAGAGGAGCCTGGCACAAGTAAGTGGGAGCAATGCGGGACTCAGCTGGGGCCCCGTGGTCGCCAACCCACGTCCCACTAGATGTGAGCCCCCGGGGGAGTGTATGATTTGTATGATAATCTGTGTTATTGTGGTATCTGTAGTAGTGTGTATACTTCCTGTAATTCAGGTGAGGACTGGAAAGGAGGCAGCCGTAGCCTTAAGTTGGGAACTATCCCAGCGTTAGCCTGGAGAGGAAGTGGGGAAACCTTGGAAAACCACTTCTTGGATGGCCGAGGTGAGAATCGAACCTACCTCTTCTCAGTTCTGCCTCACAAAGATGAGTGTGCACCATTCCAACAGTCAGACCAGAATTAAATTGCTTAATCAAGCTTGGAAACTAGCCCAGGACCTCAGGAGTGGCAGCAACCACACCACAAGGTGGTCTTACTACAGAATCAATTGATGAAAAAATCCCTCCATGTAAGCTTAGACATTGGCATCCTACGTGTTGAAAAATATTGTAAATAACGTGTGGGAATAAAATACTACCTATAGGTATATCAACCATTACATTGGCATACAATAAATCAATTATATTTGTCTTTTATCTATCTCGCGGTTACAGAATATCAGACAGAACCTAACACTTATTAACTTACCAAGAGTATAAAATAAAAATTGGCAGATAAGGGTGGGGTTATCGGGCCAATGGTTCCATGGTTTTATTGGATTTTCACGTTGGACTTAGTTCCACAGGACATGACGTCCGAAACGGGGGAGGAGCTTACGGTCAGCTGTTTGCAATATGGCGGCGAGATAGTGACGAGAGTAAGCAAGACAGTGATAGGGTGTGCGTTTGTTATGGATTCTAATTTATGATGGCAAAATACTACATATTTTCTTTTATTGATAGAAATATTTTTATAATCAATTTAAATGCAGTGCTTAATTACTACCAGTTAAAAATATTACCCACCTGTAGATAGTTAATTTACTGTCTGCCGTTACATTTATGAAGCCTGTACTTGGAAGCTTAGCGGTGTCGATGTTTTTATTAATTTCACAATATATATATATATCCAGGGGCGGATCTAGGGGAGGGCGACCGCCCAGGGCCCCGCGCCAAGGATTTTTAAAATTTAATTAATTAATAAATTATACGTTTCAATCTTTTCAAACTAAGTTATGATTCATAGTCTTCTTTTCAGTGCAGCTATGCCCTCCTGTGACCGTTTAGCAAGTTTAGATTTCAGTGAAATAATATAAGACTTCAGCCGGGAAAAGAAGTCGCAAAGTGATATTTTAATATTTCATAGTTTACATAATCTTCATCAAGGGGACATAAAGGTTTCTTTCATTTTCTTAAAATAATGTACTGTAGTGTATTCAAAGTATGGTAACTATTCTTTATTTTATTATTATTGCAAAACTATTTTCCATTTGATTTGATTTTTTTATTATTACCTATTGTTGTGGGCCCCACCTTATCATATCGCCCAGGGCCCCGCAAGGCCTGGATCCGCCACTGTATATATCTCACATAACACAAAGGACGACTCCCTGATAATAAATTGAATCAAGCAACCCTGAATTTGCATGAATGTTTTGGGTTCAAAGAAGCGTTACTTGGGATGCTCAAATCATACTTCAATATTGCTAATATTGACCTACATACTTGCTGTTCAAAGGCAAGAATATAAATTTATTAATCTCTTGCCACAGACAAGTTAAAATGGAGGCATCCTCTTTATCAATATATTTAATTAAATATTTAAAATACAGATATTTAACAAAGCTGGAGTCTCCATTTGAACTTGTCATAAGCAAGCGGAACAGATCTAAAACTACACTTTAAGCTAAATCAAATTCACTCCCCAGCTCGACATAAACCATAATACCAATTAAAACCTATACAAAACATACTCTCCTTACTGTTGTACAACTTTCAAACCAACTATTCGCACTCAAAACTGATAAACCTTGAAATGGAAACTAATTAAAGTTAGAATAGCCTAGGCCGAAGGTCTCCTGCTACATTACCGCATATGTATACTTAAAATCACTACAACTTCTAAATTACGGCTAAGTGACCTATCTGCCTGAGTAGTATAGGTGTTACCGGCCTGCCTGGGATGATGGGTTTCCAAACCGGTACTTAAAACTAAGATTTTACACATTAATTAACTAAATTCAACAGTAAGGAGATCATAGACAAAAACACAATTTAAGCCAAATAATACTTCAATATTGCAAATATTGAGCTACATAGGCCTACTTGCTATTTAAAGGCAAGAATATAAATTATCTGGCAAATTAAGGCTAGGGACAGCATTTTTCTTAAGTTTTCTAACCATTCGACTATTGTCAATCGGAAGAACCCCTAAAATAAGTTTGCGAAGAACGGATTACATTCTATGTACGACACAGAAGTATTAGGCTACAAGTTTATCAGTATTTTTGATGTAGCTAAATCCTTGTGAGTACAATTAGAGACAATAACTATCAATAATCAACAGTATCGGTGCGTACGCTGTGGAAAGAAGTCGTCTTCACAAAAATTCAGACTGCACACTGTCGTGTAACGTGTAACACGTTTTCCAATTGACAGCGCCGTATCCCATCTTTCTCTCTGAACTTTTTGTACAGGAAAGTAGTGAAGAGATTTCGTACCCATTTGATACGATTTGCAACCGTATACAGAGCAGTACCTCCTCGAATTTGACAAATTCCTTTCTGTTTCCATCAGGACATCAATGTTTCACCATGAAAATAAACCTCACCAGTCACAATGTTACAGCTTCAACTTTCTACCGCGTGGCTGCGCCATCCAACTTTTCTGACGTCAATCGTTACACATTGGTAAGACTATAATACGATCCTAGGCCATTAAAACTATTAGACCATGGGGGTGTATGTTAAGTTTTAATAACCTGTAATTACAGTCCTACATCAGTATTGCCATTACTACCAATTCGACCAACTGAACACCCAGCCCAAACACTGCATTCCTACCATAACATAAACGTACACCTTATTTTCCTGTGTATCTACAAAAATAAATACAAAGTGCCCATGGCATGAATATGCAAGGAAACACATCTACACATTTGTTTGTTCTTGGCTTATTAGAGGAGGACAGGTGCATTTGAATGGTATTTGGGTCGCAGAACATTACACGAGTCGACTACTTTAGCACCATGACTTAGCATAAGTATATTCACGTTGGACTTCGTTCCACAGGACAAGAACACATTAATGTATATAGTTACACATTGGTAAGACTATATGATATAGGCCATTAGACCATGGGGTGTGTGTGTTAAGTTTTAATAGCCTGTAATTACAGTCCTACATGGCATTACCACCTATTCTAACTGAACTGATCTGTTTTGAATACTGTAATAATTTGAAATTCAAGGAAGGGGAAAAATTAAAGCTTAGACACGTTGTCATGAATCATGAGATTTATATTCTATTGCAATGTGAAATTAATTAATTGATTATTCACACTCCTCAAGATCTTCAGTACACACATGCAATAGGCTCATTTAAATATTTCTGCGAGCTGTAATCAAGTTGTTGCAATGGTTTATGGAACCCAACCTTATTCATCTTGTACTCTACCGTAGGTCTACATTATAGGCCTATTAAAAAAAATCCATTACGAGAACCCACAGTACCTAGTTCCACTACCCACTGCCAAAACATTACGGTAACACAGACTTCTTACCTGGTCATAGACTGGATCATTTCTTAGGAGTAATTGCCATATATTCCTCTGCTATTTCGAGAACAGCGATTTACGATTTGTTTTTTTCCTTCTTCCGGTGATAGGGACAGTTCACAGAATTTGGTAGGTCTACCTATGGGATAAATAATAGTGAAAGTTAATTGATGTGTCAAGTAGAATGTCACCTGCGTCTAATATAAATTCAAAACTAGGCCTATATTTTTCACAGCCACTACAGAAACACAAAACTTAAATTCTTAAAATAAGCGTACTTACTCGCCGTAGCAGAAGAAGAACTGTTCACTTCTCATTACCACGAAGACAATTTGATATAAGAAAGATGAGATAGAACACAACATTAGCTTATTTAGCTTATTTGTATACGGCCAATATTATTACATACAACTCATAAACAGAGCCGCCATGGCATGGTCAGTGCCGCCAACCCAGTAGAAATAATGTTTATTTAATGATAAGTGCCGTAATTATCGTCTGTGAGCAAGATAATTGCAAGGAAATGTCAATTAGGAATTATGTGTATATTTATTGACTAAATATAGTGATATGTTTGCAATTTAATTACAACGTTGTATCATGCATATGTTGGCAACACGATATACACGATATACAGCGCTCCATACGACTGGCACGTGCTACTACACCGATGGCGCCAAATGATCCCTATCTGGTTGACACCCCCTGTGTGCAACCTAACGGCACTAACACTCGATGATAGTTCATCTTTTCCTCAACAGATGCATACACCTAGCCCGGCAGATGGGGTGATTTATGTGAATGTGAAGCCTTTATATCGAGGCAGTTCACCGCTCACCAGGCATGCTGTAACTTCTTACATTTCTCAGGCAGATAAAATACATTTACGTGTGGACAGTCAAATCAGCATCTTTCGTGTTATCGTACTCATAAGTCATAAAACAGGGATGTCCATTTAATTAATTTTACTGTACATTAAAAAATAATATTTCACACAATGATTAAATTTCTGACTGTCCAAACTGGTGATGAAATCACTATTATTCTGGCTCGTGCAACAGAATTGGGATTGGATGTAGGATCTCAGGGGATCTTGTGCTCGAGAGCACCAAATTTAATTTAAAGAGTCTTGTGGTGCCTGCTGTTGTTTACAACTGTTGTGGCTTCAGAGAAGCCATGAGATCTGCCTTGCTAATACATCTACTTATGGGCTTGGGTTCGCTTCTCCCCAGGTTATTTAGAGATGAGATATAAACTAATCACAAAATATTGTAAAGAATAACGTAATTATCTAACATCCAATAGGCCTACATTTCTACCACAACTCAAGTTGTTGAAAACGTTTTCCGTTTTATCCCGTTATCAACTCCAGGACAAGGCTCTTTCATCCTTGGGCAATACAGTGGAACGTGGCTAATTCGAACTTCTATAATTCGAAATCTTCTTTAATTCGAATTTTTCTCTTGGTCCCTAGCATTTTATATACAATCAATGCTAAAAAAATCGTGGTTAATTCGAATTATATTTTGGATAATTCGAAGTTTTTAGTGTAAAAATCCGATCGAAGTCAAACAGTTGGGTCAGTTCCCGAAAAAAACTGTTCTGAGTGCAGCCCAAGCAACACACTTAGGCGTTTTTTGAAAGTAGAAATGACGTAAGTGGTTCTGTATTCCGTTCTTCAAATTTGTTAGATTCTTTTGTGATGGCTGAGAAACTTAATTGTAGGAAACAGGTAAAAATCTCAAACTATTTTAAAAAACAGTAGATTTCTCTATGACTTAACTACTGTAGATTGCTGGATTACTACTGTCGTTAAATAGGTGAAGAGTACATTTTGGTTTTATTTTCCATTTGAAACTTATGAGGTTATTCACGATACAGTATCTATAAAGTACCGTTGTCTGTTAATCTAGGGGCAGATGACCTCGTAGTTCCGCCCCTTAAAACAACAATAACTAACTAACTAACTCTGTTAATCTGCTTTGTTGAACGTAAATCATTATGTAAACGTAACACAATATCTTTTCTCTACCCTTTTCAAAGAACTTTCTTAATTCGAATGCTTGGATAATTCGAATTTTTGTACTGGTCCCTTGCGGTTCCAATTATCCAAGTTCCACTGTATTCCTAAACTACATCTCTCGTTAAAATTTTTCATGACGTTGGCGTCAAGAAGAGCATCCCGCAGTAAGATGCATACATCCCCGACCATGTAGAAATGGGATTGTTGTTGATCGAAATAGGGGCTTTGCGTATTCATGGACATTCAGCCCCCGTATACTTGGGTGTGTGTGGAATATGTCTGATAACCCGTGCTATTGTGATGGTTTTACTAGTGTGTGTATTTGTCATTCAGATGAAGTATGGGAAGGAGGCGGCCGTAGCCTTAAGTTAGAAATCATCCCGGAATTTGCCTGGAGTAGAATTAGGAAACCACGGAAAACCAGATAAATCGAACCCCCAGTTTTGCCTAACGAGGCTGAGTCTACCCCGTTCCAGCCCTCAGACCAGAATTAAAATTTCTTGACTGGGTCGGGAATCGAACCCGGACGTCTGGAGCGACAGCCAAGAATGCAGGAACAATGACGGGTAGAAATTTGCAACTAGGTTGGAATTGCTGACCTCCATCGGGTGTTTTGGAATGAAGAAGCTGCGGAATCCAGTCCTGAACTGGCCACCCAGAAGATCACCAAAAGTGTGAGACGCCCTTTGCAGGTCTTTGAACTGCGGTCACACCGTTACCGTAAGATTGTGGGGAAGTACGTGAGTCCAGATGGAGCTGTGAGTTACTGCTGGCTGTCACGGGACTGATAAGATCACTGTACACCTGTACTGTGGAGCGGCGACAAATTGGCCGCGGAATGTGGGGAATGCTCGGGCCTTGCTTGGGCTTGCAGAACTGACCGACTCGTCCTAAACCTATTTATCTCTAAAAACACACAGGCGACTTTATCTTGTACCAATTAACATCCCCATCTGGTAGATCCAAGAAGTAATAAAATGTGGGTTGAAACTTGATTAGGTGAATCCATTCAAGTCTTGTTCGTCCATCAGATCTGTGAGAGCCAAACAGTTTCTTCATTAGCTATACAGGGTGTCTCAAAAATGTACTAACACTTTGAATGACTACAGGGTGATTCTCTATGTAGTTTCCAACTTCAATAATGTGTAATTATTTATTGGAACCACTTACAGACTTGGTTTATATGTTATTATATTGCAAAACACTTCAAGTTTTGACTCACGTAGTTGGTAGTTGCACAGTTGTCCGCCACGCGCGCCATCTGTCACTTGTTGGAAATGCGTCTTTCACTGGAGCGGAAAGAGCGAAGTGCGTGTTCTGGTTTGAAGAAGCCAAGTCAGCAACGAGTGTACAGCGGAGGTTTCACACAGAATTTGGCAAAGACCCACCCAGCAGACCAACAGTGTACAAATGGCACCAAACATTTACCGAAACAGGTTGTTCTGTGCTACACACAAGGGCGCCAGGCCGTGCACCGGTGACTGGCAATGTGGTGGATACAGTTAGGGAGAGGGTCGTCCACAGTCCGGAAAAATCGAAACTGGTATCCCTCACACCACTATTTGGTGGGTGTTGCGTCGACATTATGCAATGAAAGCATACCGATTGCCCTTGGTTCAAGCACTAAGTGAAGCGGATAAACATACCGGACATGAATTCTGTGTTGAAATGTTGGATAGCATCAGCCGTGATGAGTCATTCTTGAACAATGTGGTCTTCAGCGATGAATCAACGTTCCACCTTTCTGGCTAAGTCAACACAATTGTCGTATTTGTGGCACGGAAAAAACACATGGGCTCCACGTGCAGTTGGTTCGTGACAACCCCAAAGTGAACGTTTTCTGCGCTGTTTCGAGAGAAAATGTGTACGGACCTTTCTTCTTTGCTGAGAGAACCATCACCAGCATCATTTATCTGGATATGCTACACAACTTCCTTATTCCACAGTTGGATGAAGATGACCACGATGGGCGCATGTGTTGGCAACAAGATGGTGCCCCGCCGCACTACCTGTCAGACGTGAGGGAATTCCTTAATCAACGTTTCCCAGGTAAGTAGATAGGTCGTGGTTGAACAATTACCTGGCCGCCACGGTCCCCAGATTACACACCACTGGACTTCTTTCTGTGGGGTGTACATCCCTCCCCTACCTGTAAATCTTGATGGAGACATCGCATCACAACAGCCATCGCCTCTGTTACCCCGGAAATGCTGGTTCATACGTGGCGGGAAATCAACTTCCGTTGGGGTGTCCAGGATGACAAATGGTGCACACATTGAGCCGTAATGGATTTGTCAAACAAAACTTTAAGTGTTTTGCTATGTAATGACATATAAACCAAGTCTGTAAGTGGTTCCCATAAATAATTACACATTATTGAAGTTGTAAACTACACAGAGAATCACCCTGTATAAAATGATTATTTATGAACATAGAGACAAGTTTAAGGGCTTCAATTGTAGAGGAGACATGTAATTAAGACTCATGTTCGAAAATTGATGACCGTCAGTGTCCAGAAAGCTGATAACGCAATGGATTCGCAAACGTTACGACAAAGTTCATTTGGAATTTCGTGACATTGTCTTTCAATTTCCAATTTCGTGTTGGAATTCCATGTTGCGATGGACGCTATGTTTTGAGATGTGTGTCTCTCGAGCCGTTTGTCATAGTGATGTCATGGGGATCGAGTGAGGGCTTCCTGCACCTGTTCTCATTATCTAGGTCTGGTGTATGTCCGTGGTCGTCCAGAAGTTGTGACGTTGTGAACGGTTCCATCTGCTTCAAATTTATCTCTGATGCGAGCAATGGTCCGGTGCGTTGGTGGTGGTTTGTCGAACTCCTGGACACTGACGGTGATCAATTTGAACATTTGCGAACATGAGTCTTTAATTACATGTCTCTTCTATAATTGAAGCCCATAAACTTGTCTCTATGTTCATAAATAATCAATTTATAGTAATTCAAAGTGTTAGTACATTTTTTAGACACCCTGTAGTTAGAGCCCAGCGCGGATAAACAAAATGTTATCCGCATCCGTCCTGCATCCGCATGATTGTTATCCGCCCCGCATCTGCACGACTGTTATCCGCATCCGCCCTGCATCCGCACGACTGTAATCCGCCCCGCATCCGCACGACTGTTATCCGCATCCTTCCTGCATCCGCACGACTGTTATCCGCATCCTTCCTGCATCCGCACGACTGTTATCCGCCCCGCATCCGCACGACTGTTATCCGCATCCGTCCTGCATCCGCACGGCTGTTATCCGCATCCTTCCTGCATCCGCACGACTGTTATCCGCATCCTTCCTGCATCCGCACGACTGTTATCCGCATCCTTCCTGCATCCGCACGACTGTTATCCGCATCCTTCCTGCATCCGCACGACTGTTATCCGCATCCGCACGACTGTTATCCGCATCCTTTCTGCATCCGCACGACTGTTATCCGCATCCTTCCTGCACCCGCACGGCTGTTATCCGCATCCTTCCTGCATCCGCACGACTGTTATCCGCATCCTTTCTGCATCCGCACGACTGTTATCCGCATCCTTCCTGCACCCGCACGACTGTTATCCGCATCCTTCCTGCATCCGCACGACTGTTATCCGCATCCTTTCTGCATCCGCACGACTGTTATCCGCATCCTTCCTGCATCCGCACGACTGTTATCCGCATCCTTCCTGCATCCGCACGACTGTTATCCGCATCCTTTCTGCATCCGCACGACTGTTATCCGCATCCTTCCTGCATCCGCACGACTGTTATCCGCATCCTTCCTGCACCCGCACGGCTGTTATCCGCATCCTTCCTGCATCCGCACGACTGTTATCCGCATCCTTCCTGCATCCGCACGACTGTTATCCGCATCCTTCCTGCACCCGCACGGCTGTTATCCGCATCCTTCCTGCATCCGCACGACTGTTATCCGCATCCTTTCTGCATCCGCACGACTGTTATCCGCATCCTTCCTGCACCCGCACGACTGTTATCCGCATCCTTCCTGCATCCGCACGACTGTTATCCGCATCCTTCCTGCATCCGCACGACTGTTATCCGCATCCGCACGACTGTTATCCGCATCCTTTCTGCATCCGCACGACTGTTATCCGCATCCTTCCTGCACCCGCACGACTGTTATCCGCATCCTTCCTGCATCCGCACGACTGTTATCCGCATCCTTCCTGCATCCGCACGACTGTTATCCGCATCCTTCCTGCATCCGCACGACTGTTATCCGCATCCTTCCTGCATCCGCACGACTGTTATCCGCATCCGCACGACTGTTATCCGCATCCTTTCTGCATCCGCACGACTGTTATCCGCATCCTTCCTGCACCCGCACGGCTGTTATCCGCATCCTTCCTGCATCCGCACGACTGTTATCCGCATCCTTCCTGCATCCGCACGACTGTTATCCGCATCCTTCCTGCATCCGCACGACTGTTATCCGCATCCTTCCTGCATCCGCACGGCTGTTATCCGCATCCTTCCTGCATCCGCACGACTGTTATCCGCATCCTTCCTGCATCCGCACGACTGTTATCCGCATCCTTCCTGCATCCGCACGACTGTTATCCGCATCCTTTCTGCATCCGCACGACTGTTATCCGCATCCTTCCTGCACCCGCACGACTGTTATCCGCATCCTTCCTGCATCCGCACGGCTGTTATCCGCATCCTTCCTGCACCCGCACGACTGTTATCCGCATCCTTCCTGCATCCGCACGACTGTTATCCGCATCCTTCCTGCACCCGCACGACTGTTATCCGCATCCTTCCTGCATCCGCACGGCTGTTATCCGCATCCTTCCTGCACCCGCACGACTGTTATCCGCCCCGCACGACCTTTTCCGCAATCGCAAGTTTGTTACCCTAATCTACTGGCATTACAAAAATATTTTTAATTAGATAAAGCATACATTAATAAAGTAACAACCTATTTAAACATTTGTGGAAAAATCGTTCCCGTAGGCTTTTTATGCCATGTGATTATATTTTAAATGAATGATATGCAGCCAGAATTGCAACCCTTTCGTGTTCGCAGTGTTAATTAGGCTTAATAACATAATTTGAATGAGATTAGCTTAAATCATTGTCTTATATTTGCCATGAAAAAAAAAAAACTAACGGAAAAATATGATATGTCATAATTAGGGCCCGGATTTTTAGGTGGCTTAAACCTTCACTAGGTTTTTTGCACTGTGTTTTAAAAATAGGTTTTTTCTTCCAGGATCAATACAGGCAGCAATAATTTTCTGTTTTTCGTATTTCTGTGAAATTTATTTATGAACTTTTTTCACAAAAGTTTACATTGTCACTTACTTGTACCATGCTCCTCTCAGTCTTCTTTCCTGTCGGCCTCTCTTGGTCAACTCTTGTTCTCTTCCGACCCCGACGTTATTAGGTTATCCGAGGCCTAGGAAGTCTCTTCCTTTCCTGCCTTATTTGCCTCTTGTCTCATATTTCCTGATTCCCTCCTTCTTTTCATGTTGTCTCCTGCCTTCTGCTCAAGGCCTTCAAGGAGGCAGGGTGTATGTGTCCCCACCACTTCTGGTGCACCCTGGATATTTCTACACCCTCAAGGGGCTCATGCCTGGTGAGTAAAGGAGTTGGCGATCCCGAGAGATTCCAGAGCTGGGTCCATTTTGCCCCTTTTTCCACTGACTTAGGGGCGGGCCCTCTCCTCTTTTCCTTTCCCATCTACCTTTAATGGCTCTCCTTCCTTCCAAGTCCCTCAATCCTAATTCTTCGAGGGTTGAGGGCATTTCATTTCTTCATTTGTTTACCATTTCTTCTAGTATGTACTGTAAGTCTGTAGTTAGTATTAGTTACAGATTTCATTCTCATCTCATCTTTCACTATCACCCAAACCATTAGTTGCCGATAACCTATATGTTATTCCCCATAAAACAACAATAACTTATCATCATCATCGTACTGCATTTAACGGTAGTAACCTGAACTATCTCCGTCCTACTGCTTGCAATCGCGGTGGTAATAATTTTACGATGCATTTCAATGGGGGAAATAACACTGTTTCTTTGAAAAAAGGCAAAACAGCTATTTAGGTTATTTTAGGTATCAACCCCTCATTTAGTTTTTTTAGGTGAAATAAAATACACATATTCTGCTCCAGGAAGTGTGAAACGAACATATATGTTGAAAATTGTGAATTACATAGCCAGGAAAAAATAGGTAAAAACCTAAGAATCCGGGCCCTAGTCATAATTCATAAACATCCGGGTCCTAGTAATGGCATTAAACAAGTTCGGATTGTATTCTAAAAACTATCCGCAAATTTTCTCCAAACATTATCCGCTATCCGCATGGCGAAAATTTTTGCGGATATCCGCATCCGCGCAGGGCTCTAGCTATAGTTGAAGTACACAAATAATCGATCCAATGATCATCCACAAGGCACATCAAATATTAGCCAATCAAGATAAAGTGCCTTCGAAGGCACAACATGAGATCACGGCATAAGCACAGTATTTTGATTGTATTTTCGTGATGTATCAATTGAACTGACAGTATCATGGACGGAAGGTGAGAAAGTTAACAGCTATCAACTCAGCCATGTTCAGGAGCCTCGCTGTTTTGTAGAGCAGTGATTGATCAATCTTCCGAGGCAGCTAGTGTGCAGAGTTCTGTTCCGCTTCTGGGAGCAGTGGTGCGTCTTAAACGGAAGTTCTGTCTCAGTGGTGCCAACTATACCATGATCATCGTACACGTACCTTAATTTGACCTCGTGTGTCAACGCTAAATTATCATGATTTCAGGTGAGCCATATCACGTTGACACTTTCCAACTTGACGGCGACATATTCTGTACTAGCCGCCAGCTCCCTTGCAGTAGCATTACAATGAGTTATGAGTACTCTTAAAAATAACTACTGTAAATAGATAAATACATAAATAAATAAAATAAACAAACAAAGAAGAAAAGAAACAAATAAATAAGAAAGGAAGGAGGAAAGAAATTTAAAAGGTGGAAGAAAGAAAAATAAATAAATAAATAAATAAATAAATAAAGGAAGAAATTAATAATAAATAACGGAAGAAATTATTAATGAATAAATAAAGGAAGAAATTAATAATAAATACATAAATAACGGAAGAAATGATTAATAAATAAAGGAAGAATTTAATAATAAATAAATTATTAAAGAAAGAAAGAAAGAAATTATTAATAAATAAATAAAGGAAGAAATTAATACTCAATAAATATATAAAGGAAGACATTATTAATAAATAAATAATTAAATAAATAAATAAATAAAGAAAGAAAGAAAGAAAGAAAGAAAGAAAGAAAGAAAGAAAGAAAGAAATTAATAATAAATAGATCAATAAATAAATAACGGAAGAAATTATTAATAAATAAATAAATAAAGGAAGAAATTAATAATAAATAAATAAATAAATAAATAACGGAATAAATTATTAATAAATAAATAAAGGAAGAAATAAATAAATAAATAAATAAATAAATAAAGGAAGATATTAATAATAAATAAATAATTAAAGAAATAAAGAAAGAAATTATTAATAAATAAATAAATGAAGAAATTATTAAGAAAGAAAGAAAGAAAGAAAGAAAGAAAAAGGAAAGAAATAATGGGCTAACGTTAAGCAGTTTTTCTTTGCATTTGTTTGTTGATAGGGCCTATTATGTGGGTCATGGTACCAAAAGAAATGCGTACTATTCAAAGCCTGTAAATCAGTTCAATTGTTTCTTTGATGAGTAAAGGTTCAAGACCCCTTAAAGTAAGGAAGGAGGAAGGAAGCTTTTAGTTTTACGTGACCGTTAATCATGCGATCATGTGCCACCGATCTTCTTTTTACGTGGAATCCGAACCACAGGACATTGCATTTCACTTCGAAAATCTCACATGCATTGTCCGGGAATTGAACCCGGTCCACCTTGGTGAGAGGCCAACAGTTTGACCACTACGCCACCACACCCACCCCTTAAAGTGCACGACACAGCTTGAAACAGTCAAGCCTACATCACTCTCAAGTGTGAGAAATTGTACCCGTGCTCGGGTCTGGCAACACCTTGACTTGAACTTGTGATCCCAGGCGGCCGGAAAGGTTTATTAGGCCATGTTGTGTTAATAATTGGCTTCCTCTAGATAGTAAATAAACACAAACCAGCTGCAGCTTTTATGTCATAGGGGCGCGACGCAACACACCTTACTATATGATGTTCAGGGTGGCCTCATAATTGCCAATTATCGACTGCACAATTCAATGTATTTACTTTGTCTGTCAGCAATAAAATAGTCTAAATTCGTATTTATGTTTATTCAGACATCAATAAATGTAGGCTTATGCCATGTCTGTTGCGGGGCAGAAACCTGGAAGATTTGCTGGATGTACTCCTTTGGCACACTACTGCAGTCACTACAATAACACAGGTTGTCAGACGAATTATATCTATTTATACACACCCAAGTACACGCGGCTAAATGACCACGATGCCCAAGCACCACAAATTAAATAACAACAACAACCATCCTTAGGAGATAGTCTAAAGCTGAGGGAGCTTTTAGTTATTATTTAATTGAGTTTATAATCAGACACCAGTTTATAATATAATGTTTACTCTTCATTGGGGTCAGCGTCAGCATGGGTTGTATTAAGATAACATACTTATACAGGGTGTATGAAAATGAATATCGCGGTTTCAAGGCTTGGTAGTTATTTTCTATGAAAAATAATATAATATAATTCAATTTTAAAATATTCAAGTTATTAGAATGAAATGCACACAAGTTGTGGTTAAGTTATAGCCTATGTACGTTACATAAGTTTTGTTGGTATCTTTGCACCCCTGTTTGTATAGATAGTTTATTATCTACAAAAGTCTACCAGGGATTTCACTCGTCTTTTAAAGGTGGTCACGTGGTAACGGTCACAGGGTTGATCGCAAATTTCACAAAAACAGTTATTCCCGGGGTCGTGAAAACACTTCGTCTTGCATACTTCTTGGTGGTATCCATGCACAGCCATTGAGGTCACCAGTTGTCAGAGTTCTTGATTGGTGTTGGCCCAGGAACTATTTATAATGCGTGTGAGTACCTTCAATGTGTATTTTTCCAGGGCAATTCCTCTGCAGGAGTTCTGATCCAATTGATTGCCTTTCTCCTTAAATAGTATTTTAACTGTCGAAATTCTCCATATTTCTGGTAAGTTGCCCACTTGTAAGCACAGGTTTAACATATCTGTGATTTCTTGAAGTAATAATAATAATAATAATAATAATAATAATAATAATAATAATAATAATATCGTATGGCCTTGGGTGCCTGGTGCAAGCTTTGTTAATTGACACCCAGAGGATAGCTTGCATGTCGAATTTCGTCGTTCCTTTGAACGCTACGAAAGTCAAGGAGGTTAGATATCTAAACTCCTTGACACTACAGCGCTTTCAAGTAGAGAATGGAGGAACTTTGTGTTGGCGGAAAATCCCGAGATTAATTTTGCCATTGAACACGGCCTACTGAATTCAAATGGGTTCTTTAACATGCCAACAACGTATGACATGAGTGTCGTGATTTTTGTCGCCTTTCAAAAATCACTTACCATGGCCAGGAGCGAACCTGCAATATCGGGGTTGGTAGTCCGACACTATAACCACTCACCCACTGTGGCAAGTAATAAGCTAACTGAGCCTTTGATATGTTCATCACATACAGTGTACCGTCGGGGCCTGATAACTTCTTTTTGTCTCGTGTTATTAAATAAGCGAGATATAGAAATTTTAGATATAGGACTGTTAGGTAGGCCTATAGGACATTTTATTTTGATATTTAGGATTTTTAAGGATTTTTGTGAAGTGGAGTGTACGAGTATATACAGTATATAACCGAACAAATAGGAATGGGGAACGAGTAATTGCTTTCAGCCAACAATTTAATTTAAAACTTATGTTAACTTATTCCAAAGCCCTCCTGAAGAAAAAGAAAACACGGGTTTCCCCCAACCCTTTACTAGGAGAATTACCACTCGACCACGTTGCAAAATCAGCTAGCAACTACGGAGAGATCATGAATTTTAAGGTGAGGAAAAGTTTTAACATCAACTCGGATCATTACTTCTCCGAGATAAAAGTAAAACTTCGACCCGATAGACCATGCCGTAGAGTTAAGGTGAAACCATGGATTCCTGTAGAGATTCTAAAACAAAATAAAGATACTTACCAGGATAATTTATCAAAATTGGATTTAAATGATTGGGATGAAAACGAATCTTTAATAAAAGCAGCTGAAAGCTTGTCATTACTGAAGAGGAAAAGAAAACATCGTTGGTGGAATGACCTGTGCGACATTGTACTCGAAGAGAGATTAAGAGCTTGGCAAAGATGGAAGTCGTCGGATTTCTAAAGAGCGTTAAAAATCCCTCAGTATGCCTTCCTTCGGAGGGGAAATAAAGCCGGCGGTCCCATGCCATAGATTTATGGCATGTTAAAGAACCTTCCACTAATTACACCTGTGTGAAGCTAAATTAGGTTAGGTTAAACATTTGACAAAAGGTCTTAGGTTCCGACGTTCGTCGCCAGGAGCCGACTGCGGTGGCGTCTAGCAGCCAAGTTCTGAACTAGTTAGTCGTTGACGGTGGCCTTTGGCGGCAAAAGTAGGAACTAGTTGAAATTAAATGTCTGCAGTCCTTACTTTATTTAAAAACAGATAACACACACTTATACAGACATCACAATTTAACACCGGTTATCAGACAGATTCTACACACACCCAAAGTGCACGGGACTACATGACTGCGTTGTCGCAGCCCCTAAACTAAGGAACCAACCAACCAACAATGTAGCTGCCTAAAAGTGAGGGCCCGTGCCCTGGTCACGGAAACTAAGATTAACTGCTGAGAAGATCCGGACGCGCTGACCACGTTTCCCCGCGCATTCTGTAGGTCAAATGACTGGGGAGCGGTCGCTTGGTATACCAGGGCTCTTCATGAGCTGTGGTATCACGGTTTTTTTTTCAGTCATAAATCAGTTCTTAAATAGCCTATCTAAGGAGCCAAGAATCGAAAACGGAAAAGAATGAGTGCGCTGTATCTGCTCCTCCTCCATACAATATACCAGGGCTCGCGAGCCAAATGCGGCTCTTGAGTCAATCTCGTACGGCTCCTTGAAAAAATAGTTCAGATTTTAAAAGGTGCATAAAGCATATAAAGTATATAAATGGACTGGCGTTTTGGAAGAAAGTTCCACAAAAGAAGTACTTGCTAACAAAAGAGTGTGCTTATCTCAATATTCGGACTACTTACTGTAGGCCTATGTGCGTGAATCACTGTACTCAACGCTCAAGTTCATTACAGCAAATCCAAATATCGAACTGAACTAAATGATGAACCTTGAAGTTAACTCGTGCGAACTGCGCTTACCAATGATCAGTCAGATTTCAAACAAATAACAGCAGAAATGAACACTCGAAAAAGCACTTCTCGAAAGTAAAATCCTTTATCTTGTTGTGTAATGAACAATAATGTTATGTGTAAAGTAAGTTATATAAATGTTTCATCATTTTTTTATGAAATAATATTTATTTATCGTATGACTTTTATGCCGGGAGGGTCCGAGGACATGTTCGGCTCGTCTGAGTCTGTAGCTGCTTCCAGTGGACACCCTTAGGGTGAGCTACAATCTCCGTTAAATTTCAAGTAGTTCCAACTTTCGCTACCAGATATCAATGATACCTAGTGGTGAACGTTGGATCTTTAATAGAGCGTTCCGACGAAATCTAACCTAACAATTTAGCTTCACACAAGTTTAGTCTGTGGAAGGATCTTTTACGTGCCATAAATCTATGACATGGGACCGCCGGATTTACTGCCCTCCGATGGAAGGCATACTGAAGGATTTTAATGCTCTTAAAACACGTGTCTTTATTTTATAAATCATTAATGTTTTAACAATCTGGCTCGCTTCGAAACAGCTTTGCGACTCCCAAAGTTAATGTTATTGGCCACCCTGCAATATACACAGTAGATATTCATGCTCAAAACATGAAGATATGTTATGGTACTCCTCCATGCAGGGATAAACTCACACTCCAATTTATAACGGCATGTATGGTGTGTGCCAGTTAGCGCAGGGTTCTATTGAACATGTTTCATATTTCAAGGTATCATGGAGGTCCGTTACCTGCGTGTCTCCAACTCTCGAGAGCCATTCCGTCTGACAAATTTTACGAGCCAATTCATCAGTGGTAATGGGTCTGCTCAGTTGTGGCCGGAGGTGTGGCTCTTTTAACACCCAGGGTGCCACAACAGCGCCAATAATCTCATACTGCGACTGAGAGGAAAGATACCCTGTACAGCGAAGTGGAAAGGCCAATGAGAATATTGTAATTCACTGACAAGTGAGACAATTTAGGCTATGAGCAAGGACAGAGGGCCAGATTATCTCCAGATTCGATGGTGGCTGGTTGGTTCCGTAGTTTAGGGGCTGCGACAACGCTGTCATGTAGCCCCATGCAGTGGCGTCACTATGGTTGGTGTCACCCAGTGCGGTAACTCATGGTGTCACCCCCCTCATAATACCCCCATAGTCCTCCTCCGAGTCCGCCAGTACCAAATAACGGATACATACAGAATCCTTTGTAACGTTTATAAACATTGGCCAAAATGTGAAGTAGACAGCAATTATGGACCGTATCTTCCTGCAGCAACGGTATCTGCAAATCGCACAATTCGTACAGTTTTTTTAAAGTAATTTTTCAAAGAAATTATAGATATTTATGAAATTAGAGTGCAATGCGTCACTGGTAATATACAGTAGGCTATATTCTCTTTCATTTGAATGCTCATTATTCACGATCGGTCGTTTCTGAGCGCCGCAGGAGGGATCTATACTACTGAAATAATATGATTTGGATTAATTGATAAAACAAATTATATTTGAAAATCATTTATTTATTGAACAACGTCCTTTAGTAAGAGCAATTTCATGGAGTGACATAGAATCATAGACACTGATACACACATCAAAAAAAGTTTTGCATCACCTCGGTTCCCAGATCTCCGGCATATAGACGTTGACTGTGTATATTGTATCAAAGATACAGTCCCTTTGACTGTTCATAGATGTCACTAAAACTGCTCAAAGATGTAAACAACCATGCATGAGCAGGGCCTATTAGACGGAGGGGGTACGACAGCCGATCAGTTCCAGTCATTCCACCAGGACGAAGGTACGCTGCTCATGTTGTCTGTAGTTCTACCATGCCTAGAAGGTCAATACCGCAGTTCGATCGCGTCCGCATTGTTACTTTGTGTCAAGAAGGGCTCTCAACAAGGGAAGTTTCCAGGCGTCTCAGAGTGAACCAAAGCGATGTTGTTCGGACATGGAGGAGGTACAGAGATACAGGAACTGTCGATGACAGGCCTCGCTCAGGCCGCCCAAGGGCTACTACTGTAGTGGATGACCGCTACTTACGGATTGCCGCTCGGAGGAACCCTGACAGCAATGCCACCATGTTGAATAATGCGTTTCGTTCAGCCACAGGACGTCGTGTTTCAACTCAAACTGTGCGCAATAGGCTGCATGATGCGCAACTTCACTCCCGACGTCCATGGCGAGGTCCAGCTTTGCAACCCCGACACCATGCAGCGCGGTACAGATGGGCCCAACAACATGCTGAATGGACCCCACAGAATTGGCATCACGTTCTCTTCACCGATGAGTGTCGCATATGCCTTCAACCAGACAATCGTCGGAGACGTGTTTGGAGGCACCCTGGTCAGGCTGAACGTCTTAGACACACTGTCCAGCGAGTGCAGCAAGGTGGTGGTTCCCTGATGTTTTGGGGTGGCATTATGTGGGGCCGACGTACGCCACTGGTGGTCATGGAAGGCTCCGAAACGGCTTTACGATACCTGAATGACATCCTCCGACCCATAGTGCACCCATATCGGCAGAATATTGGAGAGGCATTTGTCTTCATGGACGACAATTCTCGACCTCATCGTGCACATCTTGTGAATGCGTTCCTTCAAGATAACGACATCGCTCGACTACAGTGGCCAGCATGTTCGCCAGACATGAACCCTATCGAACATGCCTGGGATATGTTGAAAAGGGCTGTTTATGGACGTCTTGACCCACCAACCACTCTGAGAGATTTACGCCGAATTGTCGTTGAGGAGTGGGACAATTTGGACCAACAGTGTCTTGATGAACTTGTGGATAGTATGCCACGACGAATACAGGCATGCATCAATGCAAGAGGACGTGCTACTGGGTATTAGAGGTAGTGGTGTGTACTGCAATCTGGACCACAAATGCTGAAAGTCTAGCTGTATGATGGTACAACATGCAATGTGTGGGTCTCATGAGCAATAAAACGAGCTGAAATGTTGTTTGTGTTGATCTCTATTCCCTTTGTATTTAAAGGTTCCGGAACTCTTGGAACCGAGGTGATGCAAAACTTTTTTTGATGTGTGTATTTTGTTTGAAACGAATCATACATATAAAATTGAATAAAATGCAAAAATACTGACATTTATGTACTGTACTTGATGAAATCCAATAATAAACGCAAGCCACATACATACATGAGCTAAATGATAAATTGACAATTTTGTATAACCAATGAAGTGAAGGTAGACAAGACAGACACTTAGTACTGGTAAAAAATCGATGTTCTGCTGTGGTAAATTTGTTTAGAAATGAAATTTTTACGAACCGCCCTAATTTTGGTGTCACCCCTTGTCATGGTGTCACCCGGTGCGGTCCGCACCCCCCCCCCCCCCCCGCACCCCTCTAGTGATTCCATTGGCCCCGTGTACTTTGGGTGTGTGTGGAATCTGTCTGATAACCGGCGTTAATTGTGATGGCTGTATTAGTGTGTGTTATCTGTTTTAATTCAAGTAAAGACTGCAGAGAATAATTTCAAATGCTACCGTCCACAACACCTAGCTTGCGTACTTGGCTACTAGATGGCATCGCAGTCAGCACCTGGCAGCGAACACATTTTGGCTTCACACAAGTGTAAGCCTAATTAGTGGAAGGTTCTTCTTCATGCCATAAATCTATGACATGGGACCACCGCCGGCTTTACTGCCCCTCCGAAGGAAGGCATACTGAGGGATTTTTAACGCTCTTAAAATATCCAACGACTTCGGCCGGGTTTGAACCCGCGACCTTGGGCATAGAAGCTCAGTATGCTACCAACTACGCCACCGAAGCCGCCAGATTCGATGAATGAGGGGGGAAAGGAGGCTTGTAGTTTTATGTGACCGTTGATCTCGCCGATCACGAAATGCGAACCACATAGCGTGGCATCTCACGCTCACATGCATTAACCGTGAATCGAGCCCAGTCCACATTGGTGAGAGACAAGCAGCTTAACCACTGCACCATCACGCCTCCCAAATAGGAAAGGGAGGCCGCCATTGGAATGGTTTTTCGTGGTCTCCCATTTCAACACCAGGCAAACACCGGTACGGTAACTTATAATAGGCCACGGGTGCTTCCCTGCAATTCCTCGCCCAATTTAATTCATTTTCATTTCTGTTTATTTACTCCAATCACATTGTTGTCATGAAGGGTATCCGGCCGTATAAGCATTTCCTCACTTAGAAATCTCATCCTACCTTATTCCGTGTTCGTTAAATTGTGCACCATGGCCGCGAGGGCAGTTGAAGCATGTTCGGAGATTGCTGATTCGAATCCCCGTGCTGACAGTGACTATCCTGAGTGTGTGTCCCCCCGTTTTATTTCCACATTCCCTCCAGGAAAATGCAGGGATAGTACTTTACTTCAAGTCCCGAGGCACCTCCCTCATTCTTGTCTCTAATCCAGTTACACTACTACAGTCACCACAGATATACAGTTTATCAGACAAGTTCAAGTGTCTGCACTAATGGCCTTTATGTTCGACGATGTCGAAATGGAAATATTATATCTCAGAAAACTGTGTCATAATGAGGGTCATTATAACACTATTTTTCATTATGAAACAGTTTCTCCCACCAATCAGAGCTCAAGAAACAGTTGTTTGACTAATTAGGGGACGATAGCATCGCACCTGCGCTGAGTTCCAAGGCCTTCTAATTTAAATTTCACTGCGTGGCCAAGTGTCATAGTGGGGTAATCGAGGAGGCCATGGTCAAATGCAAGGTATTCTGTGCGTCCATGCGCTCTTTTCAATACATAAAACTAGCGAAATCTCGACAGATATTTATGAATATTTATGTTCGAACATAAAATAGTTATAATAATTATTGTCGAACATAAACAGTCGTATGCAACTCGCCTATAATGGTAATTAAGACACTCGTATGGAAATTATAAAACTTGCATGCGCTCGTTTTATAAACATACTCGTGTCTTAATTATTGCCATTATTGGCTCGTTGCATAATGTACTATTTCGTGTGTATGTGTGTGTGATTGGGTCTAGTATTGGAAAGGAAGCGAATGTGCCTATTAGTTAGTCACCTCAGACGAGTATTCATAGGATGACTGGGATGAATGTTCGAATAATTCGATTGTTCGAATATTCGAAGTACTCGGCTATTTCCAAAAATCGATTATCAAAATATATCGATCAGTTCAAACATTTGAATTATTTGAAGATGATAGTAGTCTACCCAAAAATTACAGCAATTTGTGTAAAGAAATCTGTCCTCTGGACGAGTCGTTCGAAACAGGTGGAATGGGGGTCAACCCCTTCCCCATTTAGCGCGATAGATCCATATAAATAAATATCATTCAAACAAGCACCACTTGTTATTTCTTTGTTTGTTTGTTTGTTCGTTTGTTTCTTTCTTTCTTTCTTTCTTTCTTTCTTTCTTTCTATGTTTATTATTCCTCGTCAAATCGTTTGATTATTGATTGAATAGTAGGGGTATTTCGCTAATGCGAACAGTCGAACCATTTATACGATCGAATCAAATATTCGTATTCGAAATTATTCGGACAATTCGAATAAGGCCTCTCGTCCATTGGGAGCGGAAAGCAGCGAACTGCGAAGGAACGAATTCGGGCGAACACCGTTCGTACGAAATCGTGCGAATGCCTATCGTCCATTGTCTCAGTATTCGTCCGGATTCATAGACGAGATGGCTCTTCAGAACGATTTTCCAGATGATTCTGATGAAGAATTTTTCGCTTTGGAATTATCACCTTTGATTCGACGTATCACGCACAGGCTATATCGACAAAGACGGGAAATGTGGGTGAATCAAATGTACGCAAAAAGAAAGGAGTTCGGTGAATTTTCTCATTTGTGGCATGATCTTCAAGCCGAAGACCACCACTTTTCCTATTTTTGCTTCCCGTTAGTCCCACAGATATTTCCTTTCATGAACAAGCAAAATTAACATTTCCCAATCCATTTTTCACGGCGCTCTTCGCACTCGTTCGCAACTAAAATCCCAACAGAACGGGATCAGTTCGCACTTCGCAGCTGTTCGGACAAAACTGACGAACGATGCGGACTCTGTGGACGCGGTCCTCCACCAAGTCACGTCTTTGGATCGTTCGTGCGTTTTCGTGCGATTTTGGACGAATTCGATTTCGGACCTTTTCGGAGCTTTCTGCTCCCAATGGACGAGAGGCCTAAGTAGATGTTCGAATTTGTACAGCCCTATTAAAAATACACATCATAGTACAGACAACACAAGAATACTGGTTAACAGACAAACACCAATCCTGACCTTAAAGTCGTAAGCCCTTAAATCAAAGGCGCACACAATTCTGCTTAATGATCAGTGCTCAAGCTCAGGCAGGATCAAGGAGCAAACTGTGCGCTCGGTCGGAAAGTACGCGGCTTACTCGACTCGCAGTTATAACACTAGTACACTTCTACAGTATATTGGTGGAAGTGATGTGTTCTGTAGTAACGTTCTAAATTGAACTTTTTGGTGCCTAATTTCGTGCCACATACCAAACATTGTGCACCCCTTTCGATTTCGGTATTCAAGTGATCATTCTCCCAACCCGAGTTGAACGCTTCACCACATTGCTTTGGCTAGCACCTTAAAAAGACCGCGTCCTGCAACGCAGGGGCGCGGAGAGCAAGCACGTTCCTTGGAACTAGTTTATACATGCCCCTGCATGTTTGTTTGTCCCGTGAAAACGTAGAAATATCCAATAAAATCAAAGGTTGGCAACACTATTAGGATAGCAGAAAGTTCCAAATGGCTTCTATAAGTAAACAACGTGTTCAAATTGCAGCTGTTAAGCTTCATTCGCAAGTAAATTGCTTTAAAGAGGGCGAAATAAAGCAATAATCAATCAATCAATCAATCAATTTGCATTTGTATTTTTAAAACCCCTCAAAAACACACCGTTGATTTTTTAAATATAAATATTTAAATATTTAATTTACTTTGTTTTTCTTTTGTACGTTTCAATTTGGTTCAATATGAATCTATTATGTCGTTTATTTTCTCTCATCACAAGAACAAGTCGAACGCCTTTTATAACCTTATGAATGAGAAGTCGCACTTCGCAAGGGTCAGTTTCCACCCTTATTTCACTGGATGCGAATATAGAAACATTATTATGTATATTATAGGCTAATGGTTATGTACAAAATACATTATGTTCTCTTTATTCTTTAGTATGCCCACTAGATTCACATGCATTGAATATACTGTTGGACTGTTACAAACTTAAATTATTTTTGGAAATTGAATTGAGTGAATTTGTTTTCTCTGGGCTTTTATACTTTCGTACGCCCCTCAGCAACAATTGTTTGGCGGTTCATTGTACAAACACTTGTATTTCAAACGTCAGATTATCTCCGGTCTGGGAAAAGGAGGGGGGTTTTCATTGTTTCCCATTTCAACTCCTGGTAAATGCCGGAGACTGTACCTTCTACGGCCGCTTCCTTACAACTTCATGACAAGCTTCACCCATCTTCATTAATTTTATCTCTTCAGAAGACAGAGTTTCGGGTCGGTTGGTTGGTTGGTTCCTCAGTTTAGGGGCTGTGACAACGCGGGCATGTAGCCCCGTGTACTTTGGGTGTGTGTATAATCTGTCTGATAACCGATGTTAATTTTGATGACAGTATTAATGTGTGTTATCTGTTTTTTAATTCGAGTAAGGACTGCAGACTTTGAATTTTTCAAATAGTTCCTACTTTTGCAGCCGTCAACGACTACTAGCTCAGAACTTAGCTACTAGACGCCACCACAGTCGGCTCTTGACAACGAACGTAGGAACCTAGGAGCGTTCTTTAAATTCTTAACCTATACAATTTAGCTTCATACAGGTGTAATTAGTGGAAGGTTCTTTAACGTGCCATAAATCTATGACATGGGACCGCCGGCTTTATTTCCCCTCCGAAAGAAGACATTCTGAGGGATTTTTAACGCTCTTAAAAAATCCGATCACTTCGGCCGGGTTTGAACCCGCTATCTTGGGCGTAGAAGCTCAGCATGCTACCAATTTTTTTTTTATTAGCTCTTTACAGAATTACAGAATTTTCAGATATGATAAATACCAGACTAATACATCACAAGAAATCCAGATAGTGTCCATATTTATCGTACAATTGTCCACTTTCACTAAGCTTCCAACGCTCTTTTTGCAGGTGATACCTGAGATCCAGGAAAGAGAAATGTTGATCATTGTCCATCACGAAGTGTACATATTGGCCCATTATCCACACAATGGCAGTCTGTTTAATTTGGGGGAAGGCGGTCACCGACAAACGAACCAACTTCCTGTCATCAAGGTCATCCGAGGGCATATTTAATAGTTGACATACTTTTCCCTTACACCACAGCCACGTGGAGGCAACTCGCGTGCATGATGTGAAGCGGTGTATCGCCGTATCAGTTTGACCACATATAGTACACCATGGGTAAGCTTCAAGATGGATGGTATATCGCCGTAGAGCGGTTGGGATGAGATTGTTGAGGAAGATAAAAACTTGGGAGTGTACAGCAGAAGAAATG
This sequence comes from Meconema thalassinum, assembly GCA_946902985.2. Taxonomy (NCBI): domain Eukaryota; kingdom Metazoa; phylum Arthropoda; class Insecta; order Orthoptera; family Tettigoniidae; genus Meconema; species Meconema thalassinum. The sequence goes on along the minus strand of OX336390.1, from coordinate 627,637,954 downwards.
GACATAGCCCCAAAATTTTTCCAAACAGTGGGCCAATGGACATAGAGGGTGGTGGCCTCTATTCGCGGTTTGGAGTGTACCACTTGCCGCAACATGTTATAGATACTTTTCGTCGTTGGAACAATCCCTGATGGCATTTGGCGAACAGTTTCCAGAAGGTGCTGTTGATGGTCCTTAAATATCTTCGGCAAAGCTCTATCACAACCACGGGCTGTGTTTCGAATATCTTTGTATAGCGCTTTCGTAAAAGTGTCATGTTGGGAAAGAATGGTGATATCGTTCTTGCAGAGGAGTGCACGGCATTTCATGCCATGAGCTGTTAGCCCTAGCCCGCCTTGCCGGGATGGGAGATACAACTGTTCCCGTTGTACTCGGAACAAAAATCCTTGCCATATAAACCAACCTGTATATTTTGCCAATTGGCTCTCAAACATTTTGGGAAGTGGGAAAAGTTGTGCGACATACCATATTTTAGAGAGCGCAAACACGTTGAGGACCATGACCCGTTGCACTATATTGAGGTTTCTTTGACCAAATTGGATCAGGACTCCCCTAACTTTGGCAATGACCTTAGTCCAGTTAACTTGCACTGTGTCCAGAAGCGATTGCTTCCAGGTAATGCCAAGAATTTTCACCTCATTTACTATCCGGAACCAGGGCTGTGGGGTAATCACTGAGTTAGTATTGAGCGGAAGCAAAGCAGTTTTCTGGGGGTTCGATTGTGCTCCAGAGGCGATATGGTAGAGCTGAAGGACGCTATCGATGTGGGAGATGTCTTCTTCATTGCGGATCAATATTGATACGTCATCAGCATAGGCGCACATTCCAAAAACATGTGTGGACAGTTTGTAACCCTGTAGCTTCACCTGGGTAGTCCGAATGAACGGTTCAAGGCCAATGACAAAACGTAGCATAGAAAGGGGACATCCTTGCCTAACTGATCGTTGTATTGGAATCAGAGGGGAAAGAAAACCGCTGACGAGCACTCTAGACGTAGCATTACAATTTATCATACGAATGTAGTCAATAAGGATTTCAGGAAATTCGAAGTGTTGCAAGACCATGTACAAGTATTCATGACTGATGCGGTCGAAAGCTTTATCAAGATCTAAGGTGAGAAAACTCATTGGCTCAATGGGGAGCATTTCGGCTTTTAGGTGTAGGTCCCGTAGTATCGCTAAGTTTGTTAACAGAGTTCTTCCAGGAATACTGCAACATTGTTCATCACCAATGATATCAGGTAGAACAGTCTTCAATCGGCATGCAAGTACTTTGGTAAGGACTTTATAGTCACTGCAGAGCAGAGTAACTGGTCGGAAGTCACCAACTGCCATGGGAGAGGATGTTTTTGGTATGAGGACTATGGTACCCTCGTGATGTGATTGACAAAGAGCACGACGTTGGAGAATGGTACGCAGGACATGACAAAATTCTTTGCCAATGAGAGGCCAGAAGTGTTTATACATTTCATATGGCAGTCCATCAATGCCAGGTGAGCGGTTGTTTGGGAGTCGTTTAACCACAGAGTGAATCTCTTCATCCGTAATATCCGCGCTGAGCAGAGTTTTGTTGTCCGGAGATAGTTTGGTACTGCAAGATGACAGCAATAGGGTCACCTGCTGTGGATCAATGGGAGCCTTAGCGTAGAACCGTTGATAAAATAATGATATTTCACTACGTATAGCGTCAGGGGAGGTGACGACACTTCCAGTACTGGTGCGGAGGCGGTGGATATATTTACGTTGCCGCTCACGTTGTCCTTTGGCGATATGGTATACACTTGCACTTTCGTCCGGGAGCACTGTACGATCTTTTAAAGCCACGTTGATATGAGCGAGCGTTCGTTGCTGTAGAGACAGGAGCTTGGTTTTAACTTCCCGGATCTGGTCATATATACGCTCCCCAGCATCAGATCTTTGCTGGAGCTGGCGAAGAACTCGATAGTAAAATTCAACTGTATCCCGTCTTTCCCGACCTCGTTGGTAAGATATGTTCTTAAAGACGCGGCGGATCCCTGGTTTAACTAAAATATCCCACCAGTCTGTGCAGTCGCGAAATTTGCATTTTTGTTGGACCCATCGAATCCAGTGTTGTCTGAAAATATCTTGGCATTCCTCCTCCAGTAACAGCGAGCAATTCAGCTTCCAATAACCTCTTCCTATGTGAAATATGGGATGGGGGTAAGAGATTGTACATACGACAGCATGATGGTTAGTGAAACTGGCAGGAATCACTTCATATCGTCTAGGCTGGATAAGTTCCTGTGAAAAGTAGATGCGGTCAAGTCGTGATGAGGAGTTGTGACTTATACAGGTGTAATGGGGCAGGGGCACCCTTAAACTATCCACAGCATCAATGAGGTGTAGGGAGGTAAGAAGGGTCCTGAGAGCCGGGTTGACACCTCTGTATGGACTAGTGGAATCCTCTGGGCGTTGAATACAATTGAAATCCCCTGCATGAATAAGTTTTTCCTTAACGTCGTGCAGATGAGGCAGTATACTCTGTTGAAAGAACATTTTCCGTTCCACACGTTTATTAGACCCGGATGGGGCATATACATTTATCAGGGTGGTATTGTTTATGTGTCCAGATATTATGCGTCCTGATGGATGACATAGCACACCTGCGAGTGGGATATCATGTCTTATGAGGAATCCGGTCCCTCTATTCGTATTACCGGTATTGATGTATTGTTTGTAGAAGGCAGATATGGGTTAACACGGTATAGCAACTTCTTGAATGAAAGCAATGTCAATGTCAGCATCTCGAAGGAATCTCTCCAACAGTTGAAATTTCAGAGGGCATTCTATTACATTGATATTCACAGTGGCCACAGTGAGAAATTGCGCCATTAAGAGAAGTATAAAAGCTGTGCTAGACATACTGGAAGGTGGACTCGAAAGAAGACACAGGTGAGAATTATCCTGGTGCACTATGTCAAATTAGGTTGAGATAGTTCCTTTTGACTGCCATTCATATGCCGGCTGTCAGCGGTTGAGAGCGTTCGTGGGTCCCTAGATGACGTAGAAAGAAGATTTTGTTTCTTTTTCACAGCTGCGGAAACGTTTGTGGAGCCAGTTTTATTCTTCGGGGCTGGTACGGCAATCGAGGCATTTGTTTTAATCTTCTTAGAGACGTTCTCGGATCCCCGATCAACATTCTTAAGTGAGTCGGTAGGGACCAGCGAAGTCGGGGGCAGTGAAGACAAAATTTCTGTGGCAGCCTGTAGTAACGGCAGAGTTGGTTCTAAGGCTGCGATACAGGTTGCCGAGAGCACAGGGGCACTCTGTGTCTCGCAGCTCTGGTCAGGGCAAGGTACCAGTTCTGCGTCAGATGTATCCGAGGTCACTCCTGGTGTTGTCTCAGCTGACTGATCAATGAGCATGTTTTCATATGACGTTTGCTGCGTCACAACTTCCGAGTATTGTACACGTCGTTGTTGTGTAGGAGTTATACCGAGGGGAATCATTTTCTTTGGGCAGTTAATACGTAGATGTGTGGTAGCATTGCAAATTAAACAGGTCTGTTTCTGTCCATTATACGTTATATAGCCAGAATGGCCACCAAAAGCCTCAGTGGAGGGGATATCTTGCTTGATTTCCATAGTTACGGCACGTATTCCATTATACACCGGGAACTGATAAGCAGAAGACCATTGTTCTTTCCTGACGTCACTCACAGTGCCATATTTCGACAGGACGGATTTGAAAATTTCAGGGGGTACTTCGAGTGGGACATTAAATATACGCACTGTGGTAAAATTGGAATCCGCTGTGGAGAGCTTAACATTGGTCATTTCGCCTGAATCATACTGAAAATTAATAGGATCTGCAAAAGTATTTAACAATTTCTGATAAATAGATATGGTGATTACCTTGATGTACATGGTTTTTTCGTGCGCATTTAACTGGATGGCTTCTACTTGGTCGACAGTCAACCGGAGGGTATCGCCAATCCAGCGGTGAATTTCTCCTGGTGAGGGGCGAGAACTCTGCCTGTCCCATTGGCAGCGTACGGTGTTTTTTCTCTGGTATCCGGACATGATTTTCAGCGGGGTTTTCTGGGTTTCTGGTTTTGTTGTCCTATCTGGAACACTACTTAAAAAAGTATTGTCCGAATGACACACGGAAGGTCAGTACACACGTGGAACTAAGGAAGCACCGGTATTAGGAACCGTAACCTCTTCCAATGCGGTCACACAGCGCGCACACACGTACCGCACTCGGCCACGACCAGTGACCAACTAGCAACTTCGCCAGCGAAGCCGCTAAAAGTTTGGGATCAAGAATTGTGTTCGCTAAATAGGGGCTCATCCCCAACCCCTTACAACTGAAATAGTGAGGAATGGAAGAACAGTGCATGCGTGCATTCTTATGCAGCTCACTGTCCTGGTGCATATCCTCAAAGTTGACACCACTTGGGTGGCTGAACGATACAGTTCCAATACTCCATTCCAGAACACAATTTCTTATCGAAGCCGGGAATCAAATGCTGGCCTTTCGGGAGGTATCCAATAATGCTAACCACTACATCAGGAGGCGTTCTACGCGTAAATTAATACATACTTTCTTATGCATTCACTCACTCATTTACTTATATACCTGAATGTGTTTTCAAAGATCATGAATTTCTTTGTATTGAGTATTAGTGTTTACATGGGCTATTCGTTCAATGTCCTTTGTGCACGTTCTCAATATGTATGTTGCCCGACACTGGGAAATAAAACCCTGCAATATAAATGTAAGTATTGGTATGTTCCTTCAGGGTACTTTCCCTCCATCAGCAGTGCAGGATGGCAGCATCCTACGGATCGGATCACACTTACATTACAAACTGCAGCTACAGTTGTCCCATATGTGATATATAATTAATTCCAGGACTGATTTGGTCTAAGTAAGCATACCGTATATTCTGGAAATTCTTCAAAACTACACTTTTTCCTGCTTTTTCTTATAGGGGATGATTATCATGTCCAGGATATTCACGTACAGCCCATACAGCGTGAATTGGAAATTCAGGCACTAGTATGGCCAGCGCAGTGACCAGATCTCAACCGTACTGTGCATGTTCGGCACAAGGTGTTTCCGAGCGCCTAAAATGCACATTATGACATGCTGAGTGTGGAATTTAGGCCATATCTCAATAAGGCACAACGGACATCATCAGGAGCATGCCTCAAAATTTGAGACTGTGTGACCAGCCCGAGGTTACTGCGTCTGCTAATAAAAGGTGTGGTCTTGTGTTGTCACTAGAATAAAAATCCACGAAGGAAAATCTTAGTTTTAAACAACTTCTTGTACCAAATCCATGAACAGACGCAATGAGAATATTAACATTAATTTGCATATGAGCCGTTGAAGGAAAAATGAGGATTCAAAATTACATCTGAATGTGCATTTGAATAAAATACGAATAATATTTCCAAAGAATTAGTGAAGTAGTGAATATTAGAATGTAATGTTGAATAAAATGGCACAATTTTCAAGAAATTACGGGTTTTCTTTTTTGCTCGTCAGTGTAGGCCTATACCTAGTATTATACAAATATAGAATAATAAAGCATGCATTATTAAGAAAAACAGATGAATGTGAGTCATTTTCGAACCAAAAGCATAATAATGATATAATCCATTAATTATTTCAAATTCATTCTGCCAGAAAATCAAAATGATAAAGTTATCAGTTCGTTACGTCAAAGAATTCTAATTTCATAAAAACATAAGTTACCTTCAATTTACTTCAAGTTGTACTCAGTTTATCATTGATTTGGTCCTATGGTTTCACAAGGTATTGTTGCTTTGTGATGGTGAGCCCAATGTTATCAGCCAGAAACTATAATATTCCTTGTTTGATCTCCCAGATGTATGTTGTCGTGACCAATTCCTGGGAGACCTGGCAATAAACGGCGATCGCCGTTGCCATTCATCAGCACACATGACATGAGGGCGCATGTGTAATGAGCTTGTATTGATGCAGGTATAATAAAAGTCTGGGATTTATAGTGAGAGGTCTGAGCTGTGCAGGCGGTCCGTGTAGAACATGAGGAATGGCTCAAGTTCAGTCGTGGTTAAACACCAATGTTAGGGAGCTCGACTAGACCACATAACATTGGTTATTGTGCTCTAACAAGGATGATTCACCAGCCTGAGTCTTTTAGAACATCCTGCGTTAGAGCGAACTCGAGACAGTCAACATGTCAAGACACGATATTCACAATGATCGTTTATGCTTATAAGTATTAAATATCAATATTGACTGTCCAATATAATTGGGCTTCTATTAACGAGTTGACCATGAACTCGGTTCTGCTCTTTAAAAACAGTTTTTTTTAGCGTATGGCTTTTAGTGCCGGGAGTGTCCGAGGACATGTTCGGCTCGCCAGTTTTGTAGCTGCTTCGAGACGGACACCCAATGGGTGAGCTACAAGTACCGTTGGGGAGGAAAGTTGGAAGGGAAGGGCGAGGAGTTGGAAGGTGGCGGCTGTGGCCTATAGTTAGGGACCAACCCCGGCATTTGCCTGGAAGGAAGATGGAAAACCACAGAAGACCATCTTCAAGGTTGCCGGCGGGGGGATTCGAACCTCCTCGCCTCCCGGATGTGAGCGACTGCCATTAGTCAAGCCGTAACGACCACGGCTAACTCACCCGGTTTAAAAAAAACAGTAATCATCAACCACCAAACTTGTTGACTATACGTGCTGATGATCTCAGTGTTCTGCTCCGTAAAAAGCAGTAATCGTTATCCACCGAACGTGTTGACTATAGGGGATGATGATCTCGATGTTGGGCTCCTCAAATCAGTAATCATCATCCACCAGCAACGTGTTGACCATAGGGGCTGATAACCTCAATGTTGAGCTCCTCAAACACAGTACCGGTAATCATAATCCACCAAATGTGTTGACGTAATAGGGGTTGATGACCTCGGTGTTGCCCTCCTTAAAACAGTACTCATCATCTACCAAATGTGTTGACCATACGGGCTGATGATCTCGATGTTGCGCTCCTTAAAATCAGTAATCATCATCCGTTAGTAACACGTTGACCATAGGGGCTGATGTTCTGCTCCTTGAAACAGGAACTTCAAACTTCAGCAGGGAGCCAACATTAACATAAAACAGGTCAAATCCAGAATGTTCTTTAAGATCAGGATCCTTTAGGTTTAGGGAAATCAAACAATTCGCTGTGGTAAGTGTTTCAAGACCGACAAAAGAAGAGTGAGGTGCATTGTAAAGTGAGTTAGTTATTAGTTAGTTATTGTTGTTTTAAGGGGCGGCACTACGAGGTCATCTGCCCCATTGTAAAGTGACACAAACCACAATATATATCTATATATATAGATATAGATATATAAAGGAAGATGTCCTGACTGACTGATAATCAACGCACAGCAAAAACTACTGGAGATAAGTGCATGAAACTATGAACATATGTTTCTACCGTAGTGTAGATGCGCACTAAGAAGGGATTTTTTTAAAATTCCGATTCTAAAGGGGTGAAAAGGGGTGAAATGTGAATTTACATTTTTGTTATACTTAACTGGGTCACAATATCGAAGTTGACGCATAAAGACCGGACTTAGCTCATTTTACGCCCCTCGATGCGAGAATCAATACTCGGTAGGTCCCTACGGGACACCGAAAACCACATTTTAAGGTCCTAAAACCAACAGTTTCAAAAATATTCCCAGAAAACTATCTTCGCTCTGATAAACTGATGAACTAAAGCGCCCCATACACGATCAAACAATTTGCGCAAACTTCTGTTGCACAACACAACACGCACGCACAGCCCACACACCCTGCAACAGATTTGCGCAAACATTAGTTGTTCGATTGTACTGTGATGTGAAGATGTCCGAAGAGCCTTGTGTAGCTACTGTATTATAATTGCATGTGCTTCCGATGGAAATAGTAACAAAATTAGTAAAGGCAATAAACGGAGAAGGGGACGTGGCATCTGGATGAAGCAGTGGTTGAGAAAGAGACATGATTTAAGCCACGAAAATCTCCTAAAAGAACCATAAGTGTCTGCGCCGCTCGACTACCAGAACTATTTACATATGTGCCCAGCTAACTTTGGTGAACTATTAGATTTGTTCACCCCTGTAATAGAAAAGGAAACCACTTCCATGAGAGACCCTATATCACCCCAACAAAGACTGTTTGCTACCTTACGTTTTCTGTCCCCTGGGCTTACCTTTGTAGCCTTGAAGTTTGAAACTGCAATTGCAGTGCAAACACTTGGGAAAATTGTAATGGAGAAATCCAAAGCGATCATCAAGGTTCTCAAAGGAAACATACAGCTAAATATGTCTATTAATCTATTATTTTTATTCAAAATGATATTGCTTTAAAAGTTTATGTTAGAATTAACTTTGTTCATAAGACTTCACAATACTTCATAATACTGACGATCGTTAAGAAGGTCTGATACTGAAGTGTATCTCACACTTTCTTCACTAGTGGGTAGTTCAATGACAGTCTGGGTTACGGGTGACACGGACGTGTTAACTGTAATTTCCGGTTGATGAAGCTCGACTAGGTTGTGTACAGTGCGGCGAAGGTGCGCGCCTACTGTGCTGCGCTCTAGTGACAAATCTATAGCTGGTGGGGATGACGCAGTCTCTACTGTAAGGTATCGCTTGATGTAAAGGAATGTTCAGTTTTTCGCGATGGAAGCGAGTGTTACAAAGAGTCAAAGAATCTGTTGTATGGTTGGTTGCAATTACACGCACTGAAGCAGTCCTCTCGGTACTAGATTTTTTAGTTTTCCTAATGAGAAAAAGCGTATAATCAGAAGGAAAGCTTTGATTACAGCAGTGAGGCTAGAGACTGTTGACAGGAAAACATGGGCTCCCAGTAAAATGCACGTATTATTATGTAGTCGTCATTTTGTGAGGTTTCAAGCCATTTTTCAGTTTTGCCTTAGTAAACAAGAGTTTGGTGCTTCTCAGTCGGTCAACACATTCGTTAACATTTTGTTAACGGAACCTGTACCTGGGTGCAATAAACAAGGTTTTCCTTTAATTTTACTTCCCCATTGTTATTAATGTACAAATATGGGTTGTTGCACAGTTTCCTTTCAATAACAGGTTTTTCCCGGCACGAATACGGACACTTGATCTCGAGAAGAGATGGAAACCCTTCATGATGTTCCCGTAGTTCAATCCCGTCTAGACTGCAGCAGAGCCATGGTTGTTCATGTTTTACAAGCAAGTCCACCTGCCTTACTGAACATTGGAACAATGCACAGAATTCCATTATCGCATTTGTTTCATTGTCCCTTCCATACCTAACTGCAGGAGTATTTATGTCTTTGGAGTTATGAATTACAGATGCTAGTTTTTGGTAATCCCCACTTTGTAATGTTATGATCCTGTGCACATTCTGACTGGCGGAAATTCGTATCAATCTCTGACGAAACCACAAGTGACATTGAGACTGTGCCATTGTCTCAAATGCAATTTCATATTTTTGCCAAATATTGATTTTTACTTTGTCTCAATAAAATCTCAACACTTCATTAGACAACATATCTTCATATTCTTTTTTTACTAGCACTATTTCAGCACCGGCCTTGTGAGTGATTTCATAGCACTGATATGGTACTTGAGATTGGTTGTCAAATCCATGGAGGCACTGAGTCACAGACGCTTTCTCAGCCAGACCTACAGCATTATCCACGACGTGGTCTATAATTGAATTACTTATGGAAGACTACTCTCCTTCGCATTCCACCTCTAAAACTCCCGTTAATGCACGATTGATGTTCTTAAGACGGGATATACAGTAGTTCTTTTTTACTGAAATATTCGTTATTTCCCCTTTTTGGCATGCAGTAAACTAGTCGCTTAGTTGTTTTCTTCTCCATCATTTGCCTTATGCTTTCACCTTTAGTATATCCTACGGAAACATTCCTAGGTTTCTCCCACCGCTGCAGGGAGGAAGTACTAGAATTGTCTCTTTCTGAGCTAACGTAATAACACAACGCAGCAATATGCTTACATCATTGGAAGAGGCCGGCTTTGCACCAGGGGCGTGTATACAATATTTTTCGAGGGGGGGGGGGCTGACTATCTTGGAAAATTGTGAGTATTCTCAGGGGATTGTCACCGAAAATACCCAGAAATATCAACCAATACCTTAGAGTATCTAACTTTGTGTAATTATTTTAGATAAGATTCAAAGTTTGGGTAGCCTACAATTACTGGCAATACAGATCAAGTTTTAAAATACAACACAACACACAAATAAAATTTTATACTTAATGCATTTTCTATTATGGCCTATGGAGTATGAATGGCAAATATCTAAATATTTATCAATTACTAAGCAGAAAGGTAAACAGTTTCCTTTTTTACAAGTTGTTAATTTATTTTTCAAGAGTACTGTACTGTGGAATTCACTAGGCTGAGTGTGCCCCATTCCAGCACTCAGATCAGAATTAAAATTTCTTGGCAGAGTCGGGAATCGAATTCGGACCTCCGGGGCGGCAGCCAAGAATGCTGGAATGCTAGTCACTACACACGAGTTAGTCTAATTTCAATCTTAATATTGTTTATAACTTAGCCAACAAGTCAAGATTAGGGTACAACCAAATTTACAATTACTTTATTCTCTTACCAAAGCATCGCTTTCTTAATTTTTATTGGCTTTTTTCGGGGGAGGGGGAGGGGGGGGGGGAAGGCTGAAGCCCCCTCAGCACCCCCCATATATTCGCCCCTGATTTGCACTGGCATTCAGCGGATTGAAGCTTTCTTTCGCGATCGATCTGAAAAGAAACACGGCCATGATAGCCTAGTGGCTTACTCATGATAATTTATTAAATTTAATACATAACGAATGCTGATTGGGCCTATTGATAAAAAGTTTGCATAAGTATCATAAGAAATATATAATATTTTAATTCTTATTTGAAGTTTGACAGCATACGGTGGTTGATTTATGTTCGTTTCTCTCAAACATACGCCGACAATTTCCCCTATCGACGTTTCTCTCACTTTGAGTGCATGGCAACTCTCATTGAACTTTGCACCTTTCATGAGGGAAGAAGGTCTGAAATAAGTCTGAGTCTACTGTATCCTTTCAAAACCAACACAAACCTCAACAGAGCACGACATTGCAGCGGTAAATATAATTGCTTGCTAGCATAGACTCAAAGGCAATTATCCTACGTGTTGCACAAACATCCGCTAGGGGCGCCAGCGGTCAAAATCCAGCGAGGCGCACGAGGTTTATAATCTGTGTAAATTGCCTAATTGTCCTTCATTTATAGCTCTTTGGGCCAAAATTGTTGATCTGGATTCAATTTCATGAAATCGAGAGCCCAGGCTTTTGCCACAATTTCAGCTTCGCTGTTGTTGTTGCGGAGATAATTGCACGCCATATCGAATAGCTCGTTCCTCTTGTCCTTGTCCTCTTCCTTATCACAGACGATTTTCCTTTTATTTGCCGTATTTCCTATCATTGTAGAGGTAGAGGTAGATGGTCCTGCTTGAGAGTCTTCGTTATTTACACGTATGGGCTCCTACAAAGGAAGAATGATTCAATATTGGTCTGACTATGTAGCATAGGCCTACTACACAGCGCCAGGGAATGTTCTACATGCAGCATGTAAACGCTGCGGAGAACATTTCCTGGCACCCTGTATTCTATTGAATTTGCAGCCAATGGCCATAGCGGGGTATTTCAGTTCAACGCCAGTAGGCTCCCAATCAAGTTCAATTTAAATTACTGTTCCACTGTCACTGACACCTAGCGGTGAACGTTGGAACTTGATAGAGCGTTTCTATCCAAATATAACCGACAAATTTGGCTACGCACTACCAATTGTAATATGTAACATACGGTATATCTAGGGACAGTGATCTTTAGTACAGGAAAGGTACATAAATGTCATCAGTTCCAGAGCCGGTTTTCTTACTGTCAACTCCCGGTAGTAAGCCGTTCTAAGTCCATTGATCTATTTACGAACTATTTCCCTGTTAGCGTCCTTGTCAATTTCTTTCAATTTCTCCACTAGCACATCGTAACCAGCGTTTTTCAAGTCACGATTCTTATAGTCGTCACTTTTCACTTGCCACAACTGCGGAAGAGACTAATATGCTCGGGATTAAGGGCAGAGGCAGGGAAGGAGCAGGCGAGAATTGAGAAGCCTGTCGACAGCCCGACGTGTTACCTGACATTCTCGTCCACTCCAATACTGCTAACATAGGGTCTTTTCTGAAACCAGTGTGGCGCACAGTGTGTCGAATCCCATATCTAGGTGGAAAAAATTCACTGTCGCAAATGAAAGCGAAAACTTGCTCATTCGATAGTGAACAAACCAGATGGTGACCTTCGGTCTTCCTTTCCGCTATCTGCTGCGTAGGAGGGAGGGTATAGGTGCTGAAACGTCTTCCTGGCAGTTATCAGGTCATTTGATAGGAGGTGTCGGAGTGAACCGAACGTTGTGATTCTAATGAGTTCAACGAGGTATTGTCTTCTGCGGCTCATGGAATAGTGAAAAGAGGTATGTGTTCTCACTTATATGCGTAATACAAGCTTTCTCCACTAAATAAATTATTTACTTTTTGAGTGCCTCATAGTGCCACTTTACTTTAAACGTCATTCGATCGGAAATTTAATGTAGATTCAGGATCTGTAGTGGTTTGGTTGCGCACGAATGTGCATGATGGTTTATTTTCTTATTTTCAGTGACTATGTGGGCATTGTCGTGTCGTAAATAGGGGCGTACAGACGTTATATTTCAATATGTTATGAATAAAGTTGATCCTACAACTCTTACTGACACTCTGGTGCAGGAGATAAGAAACAAAATTAAGTTGATATCCCATAATATTAACAAAAATGGGAGAGTGCAGGAAGAACAATGCCACGTAGATAGGTAATCTACCTATGGAATCTATTGAGTTACTTAATGACTCCCAAGGCACTTTGACATCAAATGATGAAGACCAGTATAGCAATGACTACGATGCTCTGGACTCTACAGAAGAATCAGTTACGAATGAACATTATACATTTTGTTATTATTAAGGGGAATGAGATAAATGAGAACATTACTTGTCGAATGGACGTTTTCTTTTTATTTGCAATGGGAGAAATCGGCCTAGTATTCAATATATGTTGTCTTTACTTCCATGCGTTTCTAGAGAAATAATATTGTTTTCGAATGTGAAGTATGTTTACTAAAACTACGTCATTAACAGGACTGTAAAATGAAATTTTGTTGTAAAGAAATTGTTTATATGATTTTGACGAATATTTATTTTTTATTTTTAGAAAAGAAATGTTATTGTTTGTGCATATTTCGTTGCTCTATGTTTAATAACAATTTAATATACTTTTTTTAATCTGGATGATTTTACATACGGTGATTTCGTCTATTCCCTCAAATAAGGTGTAACAAGAATATTTGACTGAAAGTCTTATTGTTATTCATATTTTATCCAGTTTTAAATAGTATGTTTACCACTGTATTAAACTATCATATACACATCCAAATCGTGATTGTTACTACCAAAAATGGATGATTCTTTTGTTGCTTTCGGTCATTTCTAACACCTCACCTTACCCCTCACCCCTATATATTTACCCCCCGAAGATCGTACACTTTAGACGATGCCTGAAATGAATTCAGCGACCTCGAAAACGGTATATTTCCAACTTTTAATAGAATCCCAGCACTATTAACGGAGTTATTAATTTTATCCACCTAGAATTGGGATTCGACACACTGTGTGGCGTTGGGAATGAGTGAGTGAGTCACCGACTAATGTATTTGCTTCTGTTACTACGCAAGGACCGAGAAACCTCATCACTCGTCACCACCACTTCTCATATTCCATGATGCACATTCCTCTCAGGTTCACGCAGCTTGGACCCGAGCAGTACATGAATGAAATCCCTCCAGAATTCTCTATTGGAAGTAGATAATGCCATGATGTTACCAGTACGAGAGCTCTACCTTCACTGTGCATGTTTGCGCAACACTTATCAAACACGTCCACACACGCTGACAACTGTTGCACAACGCTCTGTGTTGCACAAATTATTTCAAAAGATTTTGAATTCACACCACAGCCTTCAAACAGTTGCACAACGCGTCAAACTCCCCCATACACAATCAATCAGTTTGTACAACAGGCTCTGTTGCGCAAATTGTTTGATCGTGTATGGGGCGCTTAATGGCAAGTCCGTATCCATGGCAACAGTACGCTCTGATAAACTGATGAATTAATCGCAAGTCCGTATCCATGGCAACAGTAGCTCAAGACATGACATCCAATTGTCCATATATCCCTGTAGGAGGCAATGCCAATCCACTTATTATCTGAAACACGATAAACTAGCTGCGAGGCTCAGCGGTAACGTTCTAGCTTGCTGGGCCCAAGGTTGCAGGTTCGTATCCTGGCGCAATCAGCTGGCATTTGACGGCGCGCAAATGCAAGGGAACCATGTCAGTAGATTTACTGTCACGTTAAAGATCCCCTTGGGGGCAAAATTCTAGCACCCTGGCGTTTCTAAAAGCCAGAGTAGTTAAAAGGAACGTAAATCAAGGTCATCCCTTTTTCAAGATATGTTATATCTAACACGATAAGAGCAATACGAATCTAAACGGGCATCCCTCTTTCAAGATGTATGTATATCATAATTTAAAAATAAATAATTTTCTATGTTTTAGAACTAAAATATCGAAAATTATTGCGAGATAGCGCATTCCAATACCACCTTCAGTTTTTAAACACTACAGTAGCGGCTACTAAATCAAGGTAGCGATAGAGCTACGTTCAATTTCATAAACACTGGACTCACAAATCCCGTAGATTTAAGTACAAATATCAGTCTGGTCGTTATGTCAGTAGCAACGAAGCTCTGTGGCGGCTATTGCCGTTTCCGTAACACTAAAGGCATCCCGCCGTCACATACCTCATGTGCACTTACAAAATTGTCAACCAGTCTATTTTACTGAGAATAATTTCTACGAGCGAGTATCCACTCCACCAAAAACAACACTCACTACCTTTTCCAAAATGTACACAAGACGTGATTTTGAAAGCACTCTTCTGTATGTTGAGGTACAGAGATATACCACATGGAAAGATACAATAAAATGTTGGCAAAAATGAGTTCAAGGAACTGCTGTTCAGAATAGGCCGGGAGTTAAATCTGCAGAAGCTTTCGGTACAGCTTGTGCGGCCCATGTTCGTAACATGGAATGTTTTCCTTTGACAATGCTTCTACACCATGTGCGAGGGCAACGCATTTATAAGATCTCTAAAAACACAATAATCAGGAAATTGGAGAAAAAATTAAAGTGGGAGTGAAGATTCAAAGAGAAATAATTTCAACTCTGAGATTTGCTGATGGCATCGTCACCTTGGCCGATACGCCAGAGGATTTGAACGAGTTTTTGAATGGTATGCACTCCGTCTTGAGGAAAGAATTCATGATGAAAATTAATAAATGTAAAATATAAATATTGGAATGCAGCCGAAATAAATCAGAAACCTCTATGGACATCAAATTGGCAGGTGAAACGCTACGGGAAGTAGGAGACATGTTACTTAGGAAGCAAAGTATCCAGTGATGGACGAAGCAAAGAGGATATAAAAAGTCTCAGGCAAGGAAAGCATTTCTAGAGAAAAGGAATCTCTTGACATCGAATATACATTTAGGTATTGGAAGTCATTTTTGAAAGCTTATATCTGGAGCGTGGCACTATAAGGAAGTGAAACTTGGACTATTGGTGCAGCAGAAAAGAGGATAATTGAAGCGTTTGAAATGTGGTGTTACAGGAGAATGATAAAGATCAGATGGGTAGGTAGGGTAACAAATGAAGAGGTAGTAATACAAGTGGTGTATTCTTTGAATACACGGTACGAAAGAGATAATTTTTATTGCTCTTTGCATGTTCATTTCTTCCTTCCTCTTTGTCAACCACCAACAGTGATCATCTGTTTTCTCCTTGTTGGGCATATCTCTTATGTCTTCATAAGTATGTTTCAGATATATAACTTCTGTGGTCCACCTAGCGTCATCTAGTAGCGAACCTCTGAAGCTACTCAATTCCTCATCGTGCAAGAGGACTTACTTATCCATTTGGCTACCAGATCTCGTTACCATCGTCAGCTATTTTCTCCTTGAGCAAGAGGACTACGTCTACTGTTTCACTCACCATGCTGCGCTAATATCGCCTACTATCAACTCTTAGAAGACCATCCATCAAGAAGAAAATTATTTTTTGCTAAGTTGGTTATGCTGATATGTATACCTTTTGTTTCTTACCCCCACTCTTTCCCCTTCCGTGGTCTTTCCGTGCTCCGTTGAGCTGCTCTCACTTCTCAGTCGGCAGTTGACTTGATCAGTCAGGTCTCATCTAGAGCCGGTCTCCTCAGACCAAGAGACACTCTCTACGTTCTACGCCATGTTGTCGCATTAAGTATCGGTTAAGGGAACTTCACCTTCGCCATGCAACAAAGATAAGTACCTGCTTCAAGTTTTAACCTCATCTTCATGATTTTACCTACCACATGCTTTTAACTATCTTTTATAGGCAGTGTGAAATGATTTACTTTGGGGCAATAATCATTCTTCGTGGGTTTTGCCATGTTGAGCTTTTACTTGTATAAGCCAACCTTACTATCAAAGAGCTTTTCTTAAGCGATTCAAACGAGAAATCCTCTCGCTACGTGGGATATTATCTAATACCCACTGCCTATAATTATAAAACTATTTCCTCCGTTGGATTTTCTCAACCCCATTTTCTGCTAAGGTCGTTCTGGAACCTTCTAGACCTTGTTCTCTATCTGCGAGTCTTGTCGTCAAGTATTGTTCACGCACTGGAAAAATGCTAGTTAAAATGAGGAATCTTCCTTATAAATTTTTGCAATAGCTAACTTTCTTCCACCGCTGGAACCTCTGGAAAATTCTATGGCGCATTTAATTGTAAATTACAACTTTTTCAAGAAATAGACTCTCATCTATAGAGTGCAATCAGTTCTTTCCATAATTGCAATAACTTTCTTTTTCATGAACTTTAGTGTTTCTATAGTGAACTTTGAATCCATCTTCATAGACTACAGTGATAAACAGTGCTTTCTCAACGTTTCTACCGCGTCGCGATCGTCCGGTTATATTAAATAAGGCCATGAACATTTTCCTTAATTCCCATTTCTCTTTCCTAAACCTTTCACTAACAATCTGCAATAAACTTTTAATCTAGGTCTGTTTCAATAAGGTGTCATTCTAAGAAGTGCCCTTCCATTTTTGTTGGTTTATCATTAAGTATCTCTGTATAATCTTTGTGATACGTGTCTAACACACGTTTCAAACTTACATTGTTCCTCCCTTCAAAATCAGGGAAAACAATTCTCTAAACTCTTGAGCGAGTCATGTTCAGGTTTCACGAAATGGAAACTGCCCCATTTTTCTCGTGATTCCTAATTAAACATAGGAAGTCTAGAAACTTCCTTTTCACTTTCTTCAGGTTTCACAATAAGTGACCTGCCCTCTTTGTATAATTCTCATATATTAACTCTGTATAAATATAAGAAGTTGTAGGAACTTCTATCTTATTTTCACGTTGTTATTATCGTCATTTTCAAAGTTGTCATTTTCTCTAGAACATTCTCTCAAGAATTTCTTAAGGTACACTTTTTGTACTCCAATTCACGTTCAAGCTTTAATTATTTCATTGTTTATTGGTTTAACTCTTATAAAAATTTTAGAAACATGTAAGGTTTGAAACCTTTTAAATTGTCAATTGCCTGGAGCAACCGTTTAATGTTGAGAGGTCTGCGACCCTATTTGTTAAAAAGTTCAAAATTATATTGTATAATTGTTAATTTCATCAAACTTTTTCTAATTGTAAAATAAACAAATCTTTTCCCTTCGCTTTTTCATTTGCGAATATAAAGTTTAGGCAAAATCCTGTCTTCCTTGACTCTCCTCACTCAATGACATTAAAATCTTTAATAGGGCTTTCACCATTTGTTGCATTTGAGCAAGAACTCTTAATTTTCACCTTACTAAAGTTCTTCTTAGCGGTAATAGCTAATTCTAATTGGCCAGTAAGGCAAGTAAAGTTCGCTAAGCCAACTACCTGCTTGTGGAGACCCTCTCCGAAAACTTATGGTCAGTTTTCAAAAAAATAAGTGTTTCTTTTTGTCTAAACTTTTAGCCGGCTCCTCGCTGAGTAAAAGCTTAGCCATTGTCCAATGCAACCATTGGTTCATTTACCAAGATTACCCAATAAGGCATAATCCTTTATCATATTCCTTCTTAGAGACACTTGGTCGCCCTTACAGGAACTCCATAATTTTGGAAATTGAAAATACCAAGCTTGAGTTAAATCATTGGCATTCTTCGAATCACTTTGTAAAACCTAATTTCTTTGAGATAACATACAGTAAATTTGTTCCTCTAAGTCTTGCCAGACCATCACCCTTCTACATAGTACTTTTATACATGCTCGGGAGGAAATGTACTAAAGCCTCTCTCTTGCAAACCGCCCAAGTCCTAGCTGCGGTTCCCGTTAGCCTCGACCAAGCTCGTACCTACTTTAGGTATCCGAGCACTGAATTTCTGTGGCAATCGCTCTTAAGTGTGTTTAAACCTCAACTTATTAATTTTGTGGGACTCTCCTCCTATTTTTCTATCCTTCTTTTCCAAATCCCAAATCTACTTCCTTCTCTTAATCATCTTCCCTTGGTGGGTGGGTTATTTCCTAGCCTATAATCTACCCAAAATTTGGTCCCAGAAACCCGGGAGAGCCCATTTTTTCTTCTCTCTCTTTAAAAAAAAGTGTCATTTGACAATACTTTGCATATTTCTAATATCTGTGTTGAATATTTCAGCTATAACCACATCGTGCAAAGCCTGTGAACGGGAAAGAGGCCGCTCCTGTCTCCTATGGTGTGTCCCATTCTTTCTACTCATTCGCTGCTGCCAGCTTGACAGCATTTCCAAGGTTCCACAGTTTCGTGAGTTACATTTTCATTTATCTTCTTTAATATGGCTCCCACTGATAAGGATAAGGATGAAAAACTTACTTCTAAACGAGCATCCTATAAAGGGCAAATTACCCGATTCAGAAGGTACATAAAAGAATTAGATCCCTCAGACGCGCAATTAGATTTGTTGAAACATCGTGTAAAGGATTTTGAACGTTCTTATGAAAACTACTGTAACATTCAAACTGAAATTGAAACTTGCATGCTCAATCAAACAGAAGATCGTGTCGAAGTAGAGAACTTATATTACGAAGGCATAGGTTCTGCTTTCAGAATAATACGCCAACTCGAAGAGGAGCAGAAAAAGGACGCTTCTGTTCTTGGTTCCCTTCACGAACCCCAAACTTCTTTCCGCGAGGGCACTCACAAGCCCAAACCTACTTTACCGAAAATTGATTTACCCCATTTCTCTGGAGATGAATCCACTTGGGATTCTTTTTATGAATTATTTTGCTCCCTTGTTCATGACAATGAAGACATTCAAGTCATTTACAAGTTTCATTACTTGAGATCTATCCTTCGAGGTCAAGCTTTGCAGTTAGTTGAAGCACTTCCTCTGCGTGCCGAAAATTACCCCATTGCCTTTAACTTATTAAAAGAAAGATATGGAAATTCACGTTTACGTATTCAACGCCATATTAAGGCTCTATTTAACCTACCTGCGTCACAGCACAATGACGTCACTAGTTTGCGTACTTTAATTGACACTACCCAACTCCACGTTAAAGCTTTGTCCCAATTTGAGCAGCCTACTGAACATTGGGATACTTTCCTAATACATTTAGTAGTTTCTAAAGTTGATGCTGCTACCCTCAAAGCTTGGGAAATTGAACTTTCTAAGGAAGACGACTACTCTTACGAGCATTTAGTCACTTTCATAAACGCTAGATGCCAACTTTTAACCGCGCTAGCCAATCAGAGCGAACCTGCATCTCCTAGTTCCAAATTCGAATTATTGTCCATCAAACCCAAAAGCGAACGCTCAGCGTCTAATACCCAAAAACCAGGGTCCAGCTCATCCAAATTCAAATCAAACACTACTGGTTACCCAACTAGGTCTAGTGAACGTCGTGTTGCTAGCTCTATTGTTTTAAACACGCAAGGTGAACCTCGCAAAAGTTTAAACGAACCGGAAAAGTGCATACTTTGTAAAGATCCCCATGCCCTATACCTCTGCAAATCCTTTAAAGAAATGTCAGTCGATGACAGACGAAAATTAGTCGCTCAAAACAAATATTGTTTCAACTGCCTAGCGCCCACGCACTCTGCTTCTAACTGTAAATCCACAAGACTTTGCTACCATTGTGAAAAGGCTCATCATACTCTGCTACATCGTCATGATCAGGCAAGGTCATCGACAGCATCTACTTCGCCGAAAAATGATAGTGTTAACAGTTCTAATGCTTCATCATACATTCAAAATGCTAAGTCCATTCGCAGTGCTCAAGTATTGTTGTCTACTGTTCAAATTGACGTTCAGGATAACTTTGGCAACTGGGTCCGTGCACGCGGTCTTCTAGACTCAGCGGCAACTCATGATTTTGTATCTAATTCCCTGATTAGAAAACTAGGCCTACCCGTAAACCCTACTTCTATCAATGTGTCGGGCATCAACAGCTCAAAATCGCAAGCTTTACAATTCTCAAAGCTATCTATAAGAGATACTTGTCATAGAAACAACTTTCTTAAACTTAATTGTCTAATTCTTAATAGCATTGGAGAAGACACTCCTAGTCACTCGGTTGATATTTCGGGGTTAAACATTCCCTCACATTTAAGGTTAGCCGATCCTTCGTTTAACACACAAAATCCCATTGACATTCTCTTTAGTGCCAATGTCTTTTGGAACTGCCTTCGGAAACAGGTTCGCAAGCTATCCTCAAACGTGGTCGCCAGAGACACTAATTTTGGATGGATTGTCACAGGGCAACTTCCCCATTATTCACCCCAACCCGCATCGCAATGTTACTTCTCCAATACTGATCTGGAACAGTTTTGGAGGCTTGAAAATGTTGATTTTCCTAATGTAACTTCTTCAGAAAATGAATTCTGTGAGCAACTTTTTTTGAACACGACCACTCGTTCTTCTGATGGCCGGTTCATTGTTCAAATGCCAAGATTACACAATCCCCCCAAACTTATTAACTCTCAGCCTAAAGCTCGAAAAGCTCTCTTTGCTATCGAGAGCAAATTCAAAAAGGAACCCCTCGTCAAAAAGCAGTACACTGAGTTCATGGATGAGTATGAAAGCTTAGATCATATGGAGGTTGTTAACAAATCCGATGATGAATTGCACCCCCCAATCGAAACGGTTTATTTAAATCATCATCCTGTGTGGAAAAACCCCTTTGTAAAAGATAAAATTCGAGTTGTTTTCAATGGTTCATCACCCGACGTTAATGGCAACAGCCTTAATGACACTCTTTATTCTGGTCCTGCTATTCAATCAGATTTATCTGCTATACTCTTAAATTTTCGATTATTTCCCATAACTGTCATAGCCGACATAAAACAGATGTACCGTCAAGTGTTAATTCAACCAGAACAACGAGATCTTCAAAGAATCTTGTGGCGTGATGAAATCAATAAGCCCATTAAGGTATTTCGCTTGAAAACGGTTACTTATGGCTTAAAACCCTCTGCTTTCCTTGCTATACGATCCCTACACTTGCTTGCCTCACAAGATGGTCATTTATTTAACCCCAAAGCCTCTGAAGCACTAACTACGTAATTCTATGTTGACGATTATTTGCAATCCTTCCCCTCTTTGGAGGAAGCTTCTTTTGTATCTTTAGAACTTCAAGCATTACTAAGGAATGGAGGTTTCCCACTTCATAAGTGGAACTCCAACTCCCCTGAGTTTCTCGCTCAGTTTCCCATTGAAGACGTAGATCCTTCCTCTGTCGAAATTTGTGGAAACTCCGAATCTATAAAAACTCTAGGAGTTCACTGGTGCACTAGCACTGACACTCTTATCTATAAAGTTACGCTCGCAGAAGAGCTTCCTAATACAAAAAGACAAATCCTCTCTGAAATTGCAAAAATTTTTGATCCGCTTCAATTCCTTGCCCCAGTTATCGTTATAGCCAAACTTTTCATGCAAGAGCTGTGGTCGCTTAAATGTGAATGGGATGACGCTGTCCCTCTTTCTTTTCTGAATCGTTGGCTCTCGTTTCGCAGCAATTTACTGGATCTTTCCCTTATTGAAATTCCCAGGAATTTAATTAGCTCTCATTCTAATGCATCTTTTTTCCTTCACGTGTTCGCGGACAGTTCCGAAAAAGCTTATGGTTGCTGTGCATATTTAGTTTATCACGATTCACTCTATGGATCTCCAGTTTCTAACCTTGTTTGTGCCAAATCGAAGGTTGCTCCTCTTAAAACTATCACTTTACCTAGGCTTGAACTGTGCGCTGCACTAATGGCAGCAGAACTTGTCAAGAAATTACGGGAAGTATTAAAGGTCGAATTCTCGCAAATCTATCTCTGGAGCGATTCTATGATCGCCCTTTCTTGGATCGCCAAAAACCCCTCTCATTGGCAAACTTTTGTCGCAAACAGGGTTTCCAAAATTCAAACTCTTTCTTCTGGATGTCAATGGAGGCATGTTCCCAGTGCGGATAATCCAGCTGATATCATCTCTCGTGGTTGTTTACCCTCTCAATTGGCAGCTTCCCAATTGTACTGGCATGGGCCCTCGTGGCTAATCGACGAATCTTCCTCATGGCCTTCTAAACCCCCAGCTACAAACTCCGACTTGCCTGACGCTAAAGTACCTCTATCCATAGCTTCGTGTCTTGTTTCCAACGCATCTCATCCTTTGTTGTCACGCTATTCTTCCTTCCATAAATTACTACGGATTGTTGCCTATCTCCTTAGATGGAAATATCTTGTGGTTGACCAACCTCTTCTCCCTAAACCACACCTTACCAATCATGAATTGAATCTCGCTACCATTAAGATTTTACAACTGACACAGCAAGAAGCCTTTTCTTCTGAGTTGTCTTTGCTTTCTTCTAAAAAAGATCTTCCCAAATCCAGTCGTCTTTGTGCTTTAGCCCCGTTCCTTGATGACTATGGGTTACTCAGGGTAGGTGGAAGGCTCTCGCAATCTTTACTCTCTGAGGACAAAAAGCATCCCGTTATTTTGCCTTCCAAACATCACGTTACTTCTTTAATTATACGTGACTTTCATTACCGTAATCTTCATGTTGGTACACGTACTCTGCTCTGCCTCTTAAGAGAAAAGTACTGGATTATAAATGGAATTCATGAAGTTTCTTCTGCAATTCATAAGTGCATTCCTTGTTTCAAAGCGAAACCTAAAATCAACACTCAATTAATGAGCGATCTGCCCTCTTTTCGTTCTTCTCCTATACGCCCATTTGCTTTAACTGGCGTGGACTATATGGGTCCGTTTCAATATCAACGAAACTCTCCTGAAGCTAAACGCAAATTGTTTGGTAAGCTTTATGTTTCTCTCTTTGTTTGCATGGTTACCGGCGCAATCCACTTGGAACTAGTAACGAATGCTTCTACTTCTTATTTTTTATCAGCTGTCTCTCGTTTCACCGCTAGGCGTGGTGTTCCTGCTGAGATGTTCTCTGATAACGCTTCCACCTTTCAGGGCGCAGCTTCCCTGTGGAAGAAAGCTCTTACTTCCTCTCCTGCCATGGAACAAATCTCTAATTTTTCTTATTCAAAAGGTTTCAAATGGCGCTTCATACCTCCTTACGCTCCGCATCATGGTGGTAGGTGGGAATCTTGCGTAAAGCTCACTAAACGTCATTTAAGAAAAGTCTTAGGTAATCGAATTTTGACTTACGAAGAATTCAATTCACTGTCTGTTTTGATTGAAGGTGTTGTTAACTCTCGCCCTTTAACTCCGCTTTCCAATGATCCTGATGACCTACTTCCACTCACCCCTGGTCACTTCCTTATCGGCACTTCTCTTTCTGCCCCTCCTCCTCTTCCTAATTCTTACAGGGATTTTAATTTACCTATTGTTTGGCGTAAACTTGAAGCCCTCCGTAATTCTTTTTGGAAGAGATGGAACTTGGAATATTTAACTTCCTTGCAACGGAGGCAGAAGTGGTTTCTTTCCAGTCCCGACATTAAAGTGGGGGACTTGGTCTTGGTTAGGGATGTTTCACCCCCCCTAGTATGGATTTCTGGTAGGGTGACCAAATGTTACCCTGGAAGAGATGGGAGAGTCAGGGTGGCCAGAATCTTGACCACAAATGGACCGATCACAAGACCACTGTCTTTGATCGCTCCGCTTCCAATAAATGTGTAACTGCTTATTTGCTCGCTGTTGGTGTTTTACCCCCCAGTATGGTGTATTCTTTGAATACACGGTACGAAAGAGATAATTTTTATTGCTCTTTGCATGTTCATTTCTTCCTTCCTCTTTGTCAACCACCAACAGTGATCATCTGTTTTCTCCTTGTTGGGCATATCTCTTATGTCTTCATAAGTATGTTTCAGATATATAACTTCTGTGGTCCACCTAGCGTCATCTAGTAGCGAACCTCTGAAGCTACTCAATTCCTCATCGTGCAAGAGGACTTACTTATCCATTTGGCTACCAGATCTCGTTACCATCGTCAGCTATTTTCTCCTTGAGCAAGAGGACTACGTCTACTGTTTCACTCACCATGCTGCGCTAATATCGCCTACTATCAACTCTTAGAAGACCATCCATCAAGAAGAAAATTATTTTTTGCTAAGTTGGTTATGCTGATATGTATACCTTTTGTTTCCTACCCCCACTCTTTCCCCTTCCGTGGTCTTTCCGTGCTCCGTTGAGCTGCTCTCACTTCTCAGTCGGCAGTTGACTTGATCAGTCAGGGCTCATCTAGAGCCGGTCTCCTCAGACCAAGAGACACTCTCTACGTTCTACGCCATGTTGTCGCATTAAGTATCGGTTAAGGGAACTTCACCTTCGCCATGCAACAAAGATAAGTACCTGCTTCAAGTTTTAACCTCATCTTCATGATTTTACCTACCACATGCTTTTAACTATCTTTTATAGGCAGTGTGAAATGATTTACTTTGGGGCAATAATCATTCTTCGTGGGTTTTGCCATGTTGAGCTTTTACTTGTATAAGCCAACCTTACTATAAAAGAGCTTTTCTTAAGCGATTCAAACGAGAAATCCTCTCGCTACGTGGGATATTATCTAATACCCACTGCCTATAATTATAAAACTATTTCCTCCGTTGGATTTTCTCAACCCCATTTTCTGCTAAGGTCGTTCTGGAACCTTCTAGACCTTGTTCTCTATCTGCGAGTCTTGTCGTCAAGTATTGTTCACGCACTGGAAAAATGCTAGTTAAAATGAGGAATCTTCCTTATAAATTTTTGCAATAGCTAACTTTCTTCCACCGCTGGAACCTCTGGAAAATTCTATGGCGCATTTAATTGTAAATTACAACTTTTTCAAGAAATAGACTCTCATCTATAGAGTGCAATCAGTTCTTTCCATAATTGCAATAACTTTCTTTTTCATGAACTTTAGTGTTTCTATAGTGAACTTTGAATCCATCTTCATAGACTACAGTGATAAACAGTGCTTTCTCAACGTTTCTACCGCGTCGCGATCGTCCGGTTATATTAAATAAGGCCATGAACATTTTCCTTAATTCCCATTTCTCTTTCCTAAACCTTTCACTAACAATCTGCAATAAACTTTTAATCTAGGTCTGTTTCAATAAGGTGTCATTCTAAGAAGTGCCCTTCCATTTTTGTTGGTTTATCATTAAGTATCTCTGTATAATCTTTGTGATACGTGTCTAACACACGTTTCAAACTTACATTGTTCCTCCCTTCAAAATCAGGGAAAACAATTCTCTAAACTCTTGAGCGAGTCATGTTCAGGTTTCACGAAATGGAAACTGCCCCATTTTTCTCGTGATTCCTAATTAAACATAGGAAGTCTAGAAACTTCCTTTTCACTTTCTTCAGGTTTCACAATAAGTGACCTGCCCTCTTTGTATAATTCTCATATATTAACTCTGTATAAATATAAGAAGTTGTAGGAACTTCTATCTTATTTTCACGTTGTTATTATCGTCATTTTCAAAGTTGTCATTTTCTCTAGAACATTCTCTCAAGAATTTCTTAAGGTACACTTTTTGTACTCCAATTCACGTTCAAGCTTTAATTATTTCATTGTTTATTGGTTTAACTCTTATAAAAATTTTAGAAACATGTAAGGTTTGAAACCTTTTAAATTGTCAATTGCCTGGAGCAACCGTTTAATGTTGAGAGGTCTGCGACCCTATTTGTTAAAAAGTTCAAAATTATATTGTATAATTGTTAATTTCATCAAACTTTTTCTAATTGTAAAATAAACAAATCTTTTCCCTTCGCTTTTTCATTTGCGAATATAAAGTTTAGGCAAAATCCTGTCTTCCTTGACTCTCCTCACTCAATGACATTAAAATCTTTAATAGGGCTTTCACCATTTGTTGCATTTGAGCAAGAACTCTTAATTTTCACCTTACTAAAGTTCTTCTTAGCGGTAATAGCTAATTCTAATTGGCCAGTAAGGCAAGTAAAGTTCGCTAAGCCAACTACCTGCTTGTGGAGACCCTCTCCGAAAACTTATGGTCAGTTTTCAAAAAAATAAGTGTTTCTTTTTGTCTAAACTTTTAGCCGGCTCCTCGCTGAGTAAAAGCTTAGCCATTGTCCAATGCAACCATTGGTTCATTTACCAAGATTACCCAATAAGGCATAATCCTTTATCATATTCCTTCTTAGAGACACTTGGTCGCCCTTACAGGAACTCCATAATTTTGGAAATTGAAAATACCAAGCTTGAGTTAAATCATTGGCATTCTTCGAATCACTTTGTAAAACCTAATTTCTTTGAGATAACATACAGTAAATTTGTTCCTCTAAGTCTTGCCAGACCATCACCCTTCTACATAGTACTTTTATACATGCTCGGGAGGAAATGTACTAAAGCCTCTCTCTTGCAAACCGCCCAAGTCCTAGCTGCGGTTCCCGTTAGCCTCGACCAAGCTCGTACCTACTTTAGGTATCCGAGCACTGAATTTCTGTGGCAATCGCTCTTAAGTGTGTTTAAACCTCAACTTATTAATTTTGTGGGACTCTCCTCCTATTTTTCTATCCTTCTTTTCCAAATCCCAAATCTACTTCCTTCTCTTAATCATCTTCCCTTGGTGGGTGGGTTATTTCCTAGCCTATAATCTACCCAACAAGTGGGAGCGGAGATATGTTTCTGGTGACTGCTAATGAAGAGAAGAGATAGGTTGGTAGGAGACATATTAAGACAGCCAGGAATAGCAAGTTTAGTTATGGATGAGAGGGTCGAGGACAAGAACTGTAGGGGTAGACCAAGGTTAAACAGATTGCCTCTGATGTAAGGTGTGGTAGCTATGTAGAGATGAAACGATTAGCTCAGGAGAGGGAGGCATGGAGGGCTGCATGAAACCAGTCAAAAGACGGAAACTCAAACAAGGGACTGCATAATTTACATCAGCGGCCAAGGTGAGAGATATTTTACTATAGGTCTATAAATAGCGACATGTTGACGTTCAAATCATCAATAATAATTATTGTGGCAAAATTACACCCTGAATAGCTTAAGGAAAATACTTTTAATTCCCCATATTCCGATAGAGCCGGCCCCGTGGTGTTGGGGTAGCGCGCCTGCCTCTCGCCCGGAGGCCCCGGGTTCGATCCCCTGCTCCGTCAGGGATTTTAAAACTGACGTTAGGGTTGGAACGGGGTGCACTCAGCCTCGTGAGGACAATTGAGTAGCTGTCTGACAGTGAGACAGCGCCCCGATCACAAATACCAAGATTAACGGCCGAGGGGACCCGACGCGCTGATCACGCGTCACCCCAATAGCTGAAGGCCAAATGGCTGGGCAGCGGTCGCTTGGTCGGCCTTAGCCCGTCATGGGCTGGATAGTGCCAGGGGTTGATTTTTTTGGACTTTGTTTTTATATTCCGATAGATTTGCCATTCCAGTGTGCAAGAGTGCAGTTCCCTCTTCAAACAATAATCGCAATTTCTATTAACAAACCACAATGACACACCTTAACAGCAGCAGGTGTACATTTAGACAAAACCATTTTTTCCCATGGGAAACGGTATGTGGCGTGATCACGAGTATCCGGACAACAAAATCGTTATGTCTTAGCTGAAGATGGCAAAACCAAAAACGAAATTTTCAAATGTGTTCTCATAATGTAACATCGTACCCTGCAGACTTTCTCAACTCTATGAAATTTCCACCTTGCTGCTCATATCAATATACTGTATGTATCAGACTTTTCAGAATTAAAATGGACCTACCTGTAGCCGCGAATGATGTAGTAGAATAGATCAATTATCAGCAATAATGCATCGTCCCCATTGTCTTGATCGCGAGCGAAGCCGCGGGTACCTGCTAGTTTATTATAAATATCAACAACATTGCATTGAGGTATAAGCTGAGTAAAGGAAATGGAAATAGAGTGAAATTTCTAGTTTACTAAATAGGCCTATCAGCAATGGGCAAGATCTACGACCAAAACAGTTTAAAGAATTGTGAACATTGGTTACAGAAAAATACTTGTAGAAAATACAATGCGAGTAACCTACGCAGAACAAGTAGTTCCGTGAAGAACTATATAGCCTATTTTCATATAACCTACTTATGTTAATTGCCACTATTAACATACAAAATTTCAGTTTGATTGCTGTAATAGATTCGTAGATATTGAGAACCGACTAAATATTTTGGGTGGTCGCCATGTTGGATTTTTATATAATTATGTAGGTCCTAGAGTTATGTACTGTTACATGAAGATTATTGTGTACGTGTAGCATTCAAACTTCAATCGCATGATTAGGACACACGAAATAGAAACGTGATTTTAAAATTTCACACAGCTGCCATCTTGTGGTTATGGAAACAATTGAAACAAATTAGATGCCAGTGGATTAACATTTGTATAAGGATTTACTGTACCAAGTTTCACTGCAATCGGATGGTTAAATTGAGAGAAACATCCATGTGATTATTTATATTTCGCGTCACTGCCATGTTGGATTTCAGATCACCAGGTTATTGAAAGTCCTATAGGTGAACTTATGTTCATAGCCCCTATGAAGATAAAAAATCAGTTTGATTGCTATAATAGATTCGTAGATATTCAGAGCCGTCTAAATATGTCGGATGGTCGCCATTTTGGATTTTTATATGTATAGGTCCTAGAGTCATGTACCATTAAAGGAAAATTATTGTGTAGTTTCATTATTCGAACTTTAACTTTGTTCGCATGATTACGACACAAGAAATAAAAACTTAATTTTAAAATTCGCACAGGCGCCATCTTCAGGTTATGTAATTATGTAAACAATTGAACTAAATTAGATACCAGTGCATTACAATGTGTATAAACATTTGCTGTACCAAGTTTCATTGGGTTTGGATTATTAAATCGCGAGAAAGGTCTATTTAAAATTTTCAACTTCGCTTGGCCGCCATATTCGTTTTGTAGTTACCAGGTTTTCAAAAGTCACATAAGTGAACTTCTAGTAGTTCCCTTTATCACCGTACAAAATTTCAGGGTGATATCGGTAATAGATTCGGAGATATTGAGTGCTGGTGAAATATTTCGCACAGCCGCCATGTTGGATTGGTCAGACATAACAACATTTGAAGGGCATGGTCGAGGTCGTCCGGATAGTGCTATGAACTTACCGAGTTTCATTGAAATCGCTCCAGCCGTTTAGAAGTTATTAGGGGGACACACACACACACACACACACACACACACACACGGACAAAAGGTGACCTCATAAGCCTATCTTCTATTATATAAAACTCAAATACCACTCATTCATTCATCAAGAAATCTCAGAAACCACCGAACCGATTGAAATGAAATTTGGTATGCAGCTTCCTCAAGGGCCGCAAACACCCACTAAGAAAGGATTTTTGGATAATCAGGTTTTAAAGGGGTGTTAAGAG
The DNA here is from genome assembly GCA_946902985.2 of Meconema thalassinum. NCBI lineage: Eukaryota > Metazoa > Arthropoda > Insecta > Orthoptera > Tettigoniidae > Meconema > Meconema thalassinum. The sequence goes on along the minus strand of OX336390.1, from coordinate 627,607,945 downwards.
GGTAGACCTGCATTTCCCGATTGGTTTCATTGGGGATGTGATACTCGGCATATAAACTCATCATTAAAAATAAAAAGACACGTGTCTGAGGGTTTTTCGATGTGGTGTATATTATGAGGTGAAAAGGGTAAAATGTGGGAGTTGAAGGATTCCTAACGGAGCGTGTATCTCTTAAATGAACGAATGAATGAATGGGAAGAATGATTGGATTACTGTAGTTACGTCATTTAAGGGTACTTTACTTTGTGTATTTTTGAAATCAATGATTCTACCAATATTCATATTATCACTATTCTTATTGCTATTAATATTATTTGAGCTATTGGTATTTGCAATTATAAGCCAAGTAGATGTATACTCTTCTGGTGGTTAAGTGTAAGAGAGGGCCTTGAGCCCTAACTTCGCCACCAATAAAGGCATTATCCATCTATCTATCTATCTATCTATCTATCTATCTATCTATCTATCTATCTATCTATCTATCTATCTTATCAACGACATAGGCGAGGAGTTTGAAACTCAGCATAAAAAATAAGTAAATAGGTGTTTGACCTTTTTTTTTTTCATAAATCCAATTTAAGGGGCCCATGGGGAGGGGTGAAATTCTGGAGAAAAAAACAGCTAATATTTCTGAGTGGGAAATTATACATGGCCTATGTTGTAGACCATAACACAGTACATCTTTTTTGTCTCTTGCTATTTCATCATACGACGAATACTTAAGGAGTTATTAATGATTTTGTACTTTTTGGCCGGAATTTTCTAAGTCCCAGGAATGACATAAAAATCGATTCGAATGAAATTTCAAAAATTAGTTTTTTAATACTTTTATTATATTTTTCACGTCTTTTAGGGTCCGAAACCAACATGATATTTTGATGTGTTTTTTTTTCGTCCCATGCATTTTTGGTTTCAGGTGATAGAATTATTTTCCATTATCTATCTATATAACTAATGTTATAACGGGATTCCAAATGTTATTGCGGGCGTAGCCGCGGGTAACAGCTAGTTTTTTTCATAAATGAAAATAGGCTAAGAATAAGTGTTACAATCAAGAGACACCAGTCCTGAAAGAAGGTGATGCTCCCGAAACTTGGAATCCTAATTGGCTATTTAGTAATTAACATTAAAGTGCCCGGTAAAGGGGTGACCATGGTGGTGAAAGGTTTAATCTGCAAAAAAGAAGAGGAGTTCAAATTATTAATAATGATATTTGAAAATGTGCAAAACAGTGTGTGGAGATAATTGAAGTAACTGAACTCAAGCAGAATATGTGAAGTTTACACTGTCAAACAAGTAGTTCTATGAAGAACTAAATAGCATATTTTCATATATTTTACTGGTTGTTTCTATTTCAAAAATATCCCGCATTCGGTATATGACCTACATTTTGTCAAAGTCTAGGGAAACAATTTCAAACTCATAACTCAATATCCAAACCATGTAGTTATTTTAGGCAATAAACAAAAAAAATAGTGTAAGATAGCAAAATGGTTTTACTGCAGTACTAGTGCTACTTATCTTAACCGAGGCTTCCATCGTTGTTCAACATCACTCATAGCCTGTGAACATTTCTCCAGCACTGGAAAATCTGAGTCCTATGTTGCACGATGAGGCACTATCTGCAACTCTAAAGAATGGTGTACCAGTTTCAGTACATGGTAGCGCTTTATCAGCTTTCCATATTACTAAAAGACTGCTTCAATACAACATCAGCAGTAATAGATGTTCCTTTTCAGGAATTAACATGTGTATGAACTATATTTTACGACACCTACACTTGAAAATTGGGGCAAACGGCCTCCATGTTCCAACCCTTAAAACAAACATCACCACCACCATTACAACAAAAACGGGGGTTGAATGTAATTAAAACTCTCGATTTCGGTTAAGTAGGATTCATCCTGAACTCAAGTGATGATGGAATCAATGCAAAGGCTAGGCCGTAAAGATGCCATCATTCTGTAACGAAGTCACAGGAGTTAATCTTAAGAAACGTCACATGCACATCTTCTATAATAAATTTGCGAAAAGTAAGCTAGTGAATTCCGTACTGGTAAATAATAGTACATTATGCAACGAGCCTATAATGGCTATAATTAAGACACGAGTATGTTTATAAAACGAGCTTTAGCGAGTTATATAATTTCCATACGAGTGTCTTAATTACCATTATAGGCGAGTTGCATACGACTGTTTATGTTCGACGATAATTATAACTTTATTACATGTTTTAACATAAATATTCATAAATATCTGTTCAGTAACTAGAATTTTGTGATCGGGTGGTGCGCTAGGTAGCATATCTCCATGGTCCAAGCTCTCTGGCCGACCGACGCATGCGCTTTGTGTGCTTGCAATGCCATATGCAGGCCATATGTTTACATCTGCCGCCCCTCAGTAATATTGTCACCGGAGTCGTTTCAAGAAAATGCGCTGTGTAGAAATTAGTGTTGGTGATTCTAAGGTACAGAGCTATTTCTTGTCTCATATTCGCCAGTTTATTTTCGCGAACATATGGACGGAGCGTATTCCATGTCGGTAATTTATTATAGTTCGATGTTGTGTTTATGTCCGACATGTTGGATTTTGAGCGCATGCGCGAAGGTATCGTTACCTAATTGGTCAATGAACGAGCTCTGATTGGCTGGAGAAACTGTATCATAATGGAAAACAGTGTTATAATGACCATCATTATGATACAGTTTTCTGACACAAAATAGTGAGGGTCAAACATAAAGATTGTTATGGCGCTTCATTATACGATGCTTAACTTCGACCAATTTATTAGGATACGATACATGAAATATATAAACAATTCTCACTGCCCCCATCTTAAATTTGAGAAACATGTCAACCAGGGATGGTAAAGAGAACGAAATTAAAATAAAAAATTCCTCTCGGCACGCCGGAAGACGGAGGTAGATTTCACCGGGCAAACTAGGGGATAGGCTATAATAGGCAAAATAAGCAGGTTTTCGTAGAAGGATCAGACATCATTTATTGCGAGAAAGTATTTTACAGTGTAATCGGAGCTCAATTAACTTTCCTTTCGTCTTACTATGCATATTTTTAACATTTTATTGTCTTAGGGGGACGGTAAACTTCTTGTCATTTGGGGTCCATTTTTAGCCTACTTTTCACATTTTGCAAAATTGAGGAAAAAGTAGACTTATGAGATCGGGCAAATCTGTGTCTGTCAGTCTGTCTGTCCTTCTGTCTGTCTGTTTGTCTGTCTCTCTGTCTGTCTGTCTGTCTGGCTGTGTGTGTGTGCCCCCCCCCCCTATCAACTCCTAAATGGCTGCAGCTATCGAAACAAAATTTGGTAGGAGTAAAGATCTATACCTGAATATCTCACGCCCATATTTGAAAATGATGTCAGTTGCTACCAACCGCTGAAAAATCGCAATTGAAATTTGAGCTCCATGTTGGATATCTTGGAAGGCATGAATAGGAGCTATTTCAAAATTGGCACACGTATAGATAATACTATTGCAGTTTAATTTCCAGGAGGCCATGCATCGCAGTGTTGCCAAAATGAATATACGCCTGCTGATAGGTCCAAATTTTAAATGCATATAACTTCTACACTATCAATTGGATTTCAACCAAATTTCGTATGTGCTATGTGTAAATAAACAGACATGACTGAACGTATTCTTAAGATCCACCAGGGCTGTCAACTGTTAATAAATGCTCTCAATTTATTTTATCCAAATACCAATATATCAGAAAGTATGCAAGCCGACAGCTTTAAACTATGCACACGTATAGTACCTGACATTCTATATTAATTTGGAGTAACTTATATACGTTAGTGCTACCAACATGATTCTAAGCCTGCTGAGAGGTCCAACATTAAATACATGTAACTTCTATACTATCATTTGGATTTCAACCAAATTTCGTGTGTGCTATGTGTACCATAACAGATATGTATATGCCGATTCTTAAGAGTAACCAGGGCTGCCAACTGTTAATAAATACTGTCTCTATATTTGTTACCCTAATATCAATATATCAGAAAGTATGCAAGCCAATAGCTCTAAACTTTGCACACGTATAGTACCTGGCATTCTAGATTAATTTGGAGTAACTAATATACGTCAGTGCTGCCAACATGATTCTAAGCCTGCTGATAGATCCAATTTTAAAATGCATGTAACTTCTATACTAACTAATGGATTTCATTCAAAATTGACACAACAATAGATCATATTATTTCAGATTATTTCTGACCAATACATGTATGTCATTGTTGTCAACAGGGTTTTACGCGCGCTGTTAGATCCAATGTTTAACTGCATGTAACCTCCATGCTATCCATTGGACTTTAACCAAATGCTGTATTCTGTACCTTAAGAGATGGAACTAAGAATATTATATTCAGTCACCAGGGCTGCCAACTGTAGTTCTCTATTAGGCTACATTATGCCAGGTATACAGTATTTCGAACTAATTAGAAATTTCGATATTACCAATTTAATTTCGGCATTATTCTAGATAGATCCATATAGATTAATCATTGGCATAGATCTTAAATTTTAAGAAAAGTAGGCTCTTTTGTTCGTCACGGAACTTCTTGTTATACTTGTGGTCACACCGTCCTTATGCAAGGTTTGGAACTGATGTGTAACTATCTAACAGTCTGTTACTTCTTCACGTCAAATTTTATCTCCCGCAGAGATGTTGGTTGATTCCTCAGTTTAGAGCTGCGACAACGCGGTCATGTAACCCCGTGTACTTTGGGTGTGTGTAGAATCTGTCTGATAAACGGTGTTAATTGTGATGGCTGTATTAGTCTGTAATTCAGATAAGGACTGCAGACGGTCATTTTCAAGTAGTAGTTCCTAATGTTGGTACCAAATATACCATCAACGACACCTAGCTTTGAACTTGGCTACTAGATGCCACCGCAACCAGTAACTTGCAACGAACGTTGGACTTCCCCTCTGAAGGAAAGCACACTGAGGGATTTTCAGCGCTCTTTGAAAATCCGACGACTTCGGTCGGCTTTGAACCCGCGACCTTGAGCATAGAAGTTCAGCATGCTACCAGCCAGGCTACGTCACCGAAGCCGCTTCCCACATAGTCAGATGGTTGGTTGGTTGGTTCTTAAGTTTAGGGGCTGCGGCAACGCGGTCATGTAGCCCCGTGTACTTTGTGTGTGTGTAGAATCTGTCTGATAACCGGTATTAATTGGGTTGACTGTATTAGTGTGTATTATCTGTTTTTTTTAAATTTAAGTACTGCAACTTAGAATGTTTCAAATAGTTCATACTTTTGCCGCCAAGCGCCACTGTCAACGACTACTAGGCCAAGTTCAGAACTTCGCTACTAGACGCCACCGCAGTCGGCTCTTGGCAACGAACGTAGAAACCTAAGAGCGTTGTTTACATTCTTAACCTATTGAATTTTCTTCACACAGGTGCAATTAGTGGAAGGTTCTTTAACATGTCATAAATCAATGACATGGGACCGCCGACTTTACTTCCCCTCCGAAGGAAGTCATACTGAGGGATTTTTAACGCTATTAAAAATCCGACGGCTTTGGTCGGGCTTGAACCCGCTATCTTGGGCATAGAAGCTCAGCATGCTACCGACTACGCCACCGAAACCGCCATAGTCAGATGGAAAACTGAATGTGATCTCGCTGTCATGGCAACCTCTGATAGCTCATCCCTCATCAATTTAGAAGCGTTGTCATGGTAACATCTGATGGCTCTTGGTATTTTCTTCTAATTCCGAAATCATTTTTCTCATCCCTTGGCGTAATGGTGGGTTGTATCAAACATTCTTTCAGGCAAACGTTTTAGGTAATTATTAGGGGAATATCGTCCATTTTGTACGGTTTTGATATAGTGCCTATTAAGAGAGATATGATTAATGTTTTCCGAAAAACCCACTTTTTTCCACCCCATTGGTCAATGGTTGGTGCTATCAAAAACGTTTTAAACATAAATGTTTGGCTCTTATCCGACACATAATATGAACTTTGAAGGGATTCTATATATTTCACATATTAAGAGAGTTATAGTGATATTTCACTTTTTCAAGAAAAGGCCCACCTTTTTACCCCCTTCGACCGATTTTGCCCATTAACGAACTCGACCGAGATTGTATAGGGGTACATATTATGTAAAAAAATTAAAAGTGATTGGTGCAAAATTACGGCAGTTATCGTGTCCACAAGAAACTGATATATAGATAGATAGATAGATAGATATATACATAAATTATATATAAACCTTTGAACTGGAGGATGTGAAACGCGAATATATGTCGAAATTTTCCGGAACTCGAAACATGGTACCCATTGCAATAGTTAGCTTTCTAATGAAATCTACCTAAAAGGAGTGAAATTAGATGGTTTATACACACAAAAGTCTGGAATGAAATTAACTTACATGTGAAGAGGAATTAAAATAAATGTATGTTCATTGGAACAGTATTGAAGGGAACGAAATTAAACGCGAATCGTGGAACTGTATTAAAGAGAATATGGTTAGTGAATGAAATTAGAAGATGAATTAAATTAGGAATAGAATGTGAGGAATGAAATGCAAGTAGTGAAATGTAAGGAACGAAATATGTAAAAGAAACCATTTCGTGAATTAAAAGGAATGACATGTGGAATTAAATTATATCTGGAATTAAACCTTTTCATGAAACTCGGAGTGTAATTCAAGGAAATTCAGGAATTCAGAGTGAAATCAAGGAATAAAATGTGAGGAGTGAAAATGTGAATAATAAAACTCCATTTATAATACAAAAATAACGAAATGCATGGAGTGAGGCTTGAATTGAATTAAATCTGGAATGAAAATAATTCTTGAACTCGGAATGAAATGAAATAAAATGAAATGAAATAAAATGTTGAACATTGAATGAAATTAAATGTGGAACGAAATTAAACCATGAGGTTGGAATGAAATTAAATGCCGAATCAAATTAAATCTTGGGGTCGGAGTTAAATTAAATCTGGAATTAAATTAATATCGCAGGTTGATTGAAATTAAAGGAATTAATTTAAATGTTGGGGTCGGAATGGAATTAAATATGGAATGAAACTTAATCCTCAGGTCGGAATGAAATTAAATGTGGAATAAAATTAAACCTTGGAGTCGGAATGAAAGTAAATCCTCAGGGCTGAATGCAATTAAATGTGGAAAAAAATTAAACCTTGGTGTCGGAATGAAGTTAAATCTCAGACTCGGAATGAAACTAAATGTGGAATGAAATTAAATCCCCAGGACGGAATGAAATTAAATGTGGAATAAAATTAAATCTTGGTGTCGGAATGAAACTAAATATTTGTTTCGGAGTGACATTAAATGTGGAATGATATTAAATCTTGTGATCGGAAAAAATGAAGTGTGGAACTAAATTAAATCTTGAGGTCGGAGTGAAATGAAACGTGGAACTAAATTAAATCCCGAGGTCGGAGTGAAATGAAATGTGGAAGTAAATTAAATGTAGAGGTCAGAGTGAAATGAAATATGGAACTACTGTAAATTAAATCTTGAGGTCGGAGTAAAATTAAATTCATACAATTTAATTCTATTCCTGATGGAATGAAACTGTGAACGGCCGGAGAGAAATTAAATCCATACAATTTAATTCGAACGAATATTTAATTCTATTCCGGCCGGAGTGAAATTAAATCCGTGCAATATAATTCTATGCTTGTCGGAATGAAACTGTGAATGAACATTTAGTTCTATTCCCGGACAGAGTGCAATTAAATGCATACACTTTAATTCCTACGAGCATTTCATTCTATTCCAGCTGGAGTAAAATCAAACCCATACACTATAATTTCAATGGGCATTTAATTCTATTTTACCGGAGTGAAATTAAATCCATGCAATATAATTCCATTCTTGTCGGAATGAAGCTCTAAACAAACATTTAGTTCTATTCCGGTCGGAATGAAATTAAATCCATACAATTTAATTCTATTCCCCTCCGAATGAAACTTTAAATGAACATTTAATTCTATTCTGACGTGAATAAAATAAATCCATCGAATTTAATGATATACGAGTATAAATATGAAGCTCTGAATTAAATATAGCAAAATTTAATCCAAAGAATTACGGTATTTACCTCGCGGAATGGCACACTCAATGAAGAGTTTGTCTTATTCACTCCAATGAATGATAAGGATCGTATGGCCTCCAGAGAGGCAAGTCTTTCTAGTTGACCCCCTTGGGCGACCTGCGTCCGTAATGAGGATGAATATTGATTATGGAGACGTCACATATACCCAGTCCCCGAGCCATGGAAATTAACCCCAGGAGGTTAAAATCCTTGATGGCCCAGCCGGGAATCGAACCCGGGACACGTCGGGTCAAAGCCTAGCGCTGACCATTTAGTCACGGAGCTACTCACTCCAATGCCAGTGCCAGCAATCCAACATAGCAGCCGCGCGAAGTATTTCACCGGTACTCTAGATCAGAGGTTCTCAAACTCTTTCTGTTACGCCCCCTTCTGAAACATGAAGTATCTAGCGCCACCCCGCCCCTTGTTCTTGTTCTTTATTAGAACTGAATATTTCCGAAGGATGGCAAGCACTATCACTTTCTTTTTACCTCTGCTAATAAACCACTTATCCAGGGGTAATGGCGTTCCTTATATCAGTTGGGGGTGATGCTGGTTTCTTGCAAGTGGTGCCCCTGCATAGGTACTTCGAACCGAAATTCCGATTCCGAAATGAGTATAAGCACTAGGTGGCCAGACTACCTATATAGATCTTCTGACAAAAACACACTTAAAACTAAAACTCAAGAAAATGTTTTTTTTAAGTGCCGAGTGACAAGAAAGCTTGGTCCTAATTTACGCATCTGTCATTTAAATGTAGAAGGCTTAAGTAGATCAAAGTGCCAATATCTTTCTAAAATGCTGATTAATGACAATATTTATGTGCTTGCACTCAAGAAACTCATACTGCGGATGAAATTCAACTTCAGCAAAGAGGCAGAACACCAGGATTTAGCATTATTGGTGCGACTTATCATCATGCATAGAGAATGTCTCACTACCTTTGACAACATACTGTACATCTAGTCACAATAAATTAAGATAGGGGACGTTGTAATTTCTAACGTGTATAAGCCACCAGTAAATGGAATGGCCAAATCATGTGTAACAACAGTATCCACAACCTGAAATCTATGTAGGTGATTTCAACAGCCACCATGTTGACTGGAAATACGAGGCAAATTATGTAAATGGAGAATCTGTCTCACAATGGGCTGAGGAAAATGGTCTCTATCTTATCTTTGATGCAAAAGACAGAGCTACCTTTCGATCTGCTGCATGGAGACGTGATTTTAATCCAGACTTGTCCTTCGTGTCTACAGACAGATATGGCTTACCTCTACCCACTACACGGGAAGTTTCATCTGATTTCCCCCACAGTCAACACTGTTACGTGCAAAGCCCGTCCCAACATTATTAATATGCATCTCTTCTACGTATATATATCCCCTACCATTTGAAGTGCCCGCCTAGATGTCTTGGTTTGGTTAATGAACTCGAGATGGCAGCGTCTGTCGGCACCTCAAGCCGGGGGTTGTGTCTTCTGCCGCTAGAGTGAGACATTGGTGTCTTCTGGTCTCGTCTCATCGAGACATAATTAAAAATATATTATTCTACGTCATTAAACAAAAGACTATTTATGAATCATGCCGCCAAAATAACTATATAATACGCACATTGTTAAATTGTGTGTCACTCTGTGATTGGACAATTTCGATTAACATTAATGCACTGGGGCCTATAACTTTTGGTCTCCGCCATGTTGGTAGTTGACTTCTGAGGAAAGGAAGAAGCTAGCTGGTCGTGAAAGGTGTCTCCGTTAGGGCCGGGGGCTTGTCCCCTGGCCTCCATGAAATGTGGATTTATTCTATCTCAAGGAAATAATCTGTGCACTGAAGGATATAAATTCGAGATTTCATCTTGAAGAGGAAATGTGGGATAATTATCGTAACTTGCTGCAAGGAGAAGTTTCATGTGTAACCAAAACGGCGCGTGTGCTGGGGTAGCCATTTTGAGGCAAATCTGGTGCCTTTTAAAATTATTTAATGTGTGTTAATGATTTTGTTATTGTTGTGTCTCCACTAAAGAAGGTTTTAAGGTACGTTTTATAATATATATATTGTTATGGGAGCTCCGATATTGGCCTTATATTGATGTTTTAATACTGTATTTAATTTCGTGTTCTAGGCCTAATTTTCTTTTTTTTAAATGTTACCTGATATGTAAATTTTTGTTTTTTCTGCGCCTTCCGGAGACACGTTTCAAGTTTATCGTACATTGTAATTTATTATTTATTTAGTTTATTTTCTTTATGGGTATTCTCATTGTGATTAGTTGGTTCTTTTCTTTTCGTAATCTTAGGGAGTGGCCTATTGTTTATTTGTTTTACGATCCGTAGCATCCTAAATTGCCTCGTTTTAATCGTGTTAAGGTGTAATTATTTCCTCTATTTCTTTTCTCTCTGGTGACGTTTAATTTTAAAAGGTAATTGTTTGTCGTAATTCGGCTAGACATGCAGTCATCTGTTTCGTGGCCATGTTTTTTTGTTTTGCCAGAGTGCATTGTGGTCTGGTGGGCGTAATTCTCTTGGCGTCGAGCGAGACACTCAAACGTGTTGTGGTGGGAGATTAGAATGTTTTTTTTTATAATCTTGTTGATTTTCCTTTGTGTTTTTTTGTGAGTGTTCCTGAGTATACCGCCGTCATGAAAGTTTTGGATTTGTAAATTGGTCCTATTTTTTTTTTTTTTTTTTTTACTTTTCGTTTCCTCGTGGCTTAGTTGCCTGCATGCCGAGTCAGTTTTGCGTGCCTTAGTGGTTTATCAAGCCCTTTCTTATTTGGTGATCCCTGGCTGCTGGTTTTCCTTCTTTTGGGCTTTATTATATATTTTTTTAAATTAAATGTTTCCGTTTTGCTCAACAAGCTTGCATGTAAAGCCTTTTCTTGTTTCCATAGGGGATTGACTTGTTTTGGCCTTAAGCCAATGTGCATCACCAGAGGTTTTTTTTTTTGTGGCAATAGGAGTTTTTTTTCTTATGTTGTGTTTGCTGGAGGATCTTATTAAATTATATTTTCTTGCCCCTTTTTCGTGATTAAAATGTTCTTTTAAATATTAAGCAACTCTTGTGGCATTATTTCGTCGGTGGTAGTTCTGTGGGTTATCGGAGTGTATCTGTAGACGAGCCTGTGCGTTTTCCTCTTCTCCACCTTCCTTCGCCTTTAGGTTGGGGCATGTCACTGGCGGTGAGTTGCTGTTAGCGATGCGGACCTCCGAAGAAAGGTAAGTAGGCCCACCCACCCTAGCCACCCTGTGTCATTTTGGTAGCAGAGCGAGCTCGTGTATCGCTTCTGCAGCTATCCCATCCCCCGTACCCGCAGGCTCGTTTATGGACCCTTCTGGTGCTGATAGGACGGTTACTGGTGAGATGTGTCATGTCAGTGTGCTTTATGTTATTTTGTGTTAATCCTTGTCGTTTGTTTGGTTTTATGTATGCCTCTAAAAATCCATGTGGTGATATTTGAAGAGACCTGTTCCAAGCAAGGTTTCTGTGCTGAATTATATCCTATTTATGATGCAACTTTCCCAATGAAGAAGAAGCTTGATAAGTGACTGGCATGTATTCTTGGCATGGGAAATGTGTTTTTTTTATATTATGATAGCCTACATGCTGCGAGTGAAGGCATCGTGGAGCCCTGTCTGAAGCTGTTCGCCCTGTGATTTGTAGCAATTTGTTGTAATTTAGCTTCATGTTCTGGAGCCAAGCAAGCGATGACGTCTGCTGTTCTGGGCAGCATTGTGCATGATTTTGTATAGTATTGTGGCAGTGTTCGAGTGTCAACCTAATCTATGGTGTTGTTAATTGGTAGTTTATGGTATTGTTGTGAAATTGTAAACTGTCCTCGTAATTCCTAAAATTTGTTTCTTTCTGTATTGTCTGCCTGCATTCTGTGTTTTTCAAAATGGCCGACAATAATAGTGCTTTTGATTTGATTGACTTAAGAGATAACCTTGTGAATTTGGAGCGTTCTTCTGGGGGTGAACGTGAGTCAGCTCTGTTTACTAGGTCTGAGGTTTTGGGATCGTTTACTGGTGGTGGTTTGCCTGCCCCTCTGTTGCCTGGTTCTGGCTCGTCCAGACCAGTTACCCCTGGATACGGTTATTCTTCTCATATTAGGTCATCTAATGACTTCCTGGGTCCGGCCGACCCATTGCATCCCAGTTTTTTCTCTGGCAATGTAAATATTTTGTCTCCTGTAGAGGGTGTGCGAGGAAGCTACCCTGGTAATAATGTCTCTTTTCCGAATGCTACGTACATGCCTACCGTTAATTATGGGTCGATTCCTCACTCTATTTCTAGTTTTATAACTAAGTTGAAGAATTTCAACCTAGATGACGTTACCCAGGTGGTCTTATTTTTAAAGCAAGTGGTCGAATTGGGCAACCATGCCTCGATTTTTGGAATGTCGGAAAATCAGATTTTCCAACTGTTGTATCCTGTTGCATCCGGTATGCTGCGCGACAAGCTGATTGAAGCTATCCACCTCCGCATGTCCTTAGCCATGTTCATTAGGGAAGTGTTGTGGGTTTTTGTCCCTGCGAGTGCCATTAGTACTCTCGAAAAAAAGTTCTTATATCGTGTCCAAAGGTTGGACGAGTCACTTAGCGACTATGTCAGTGGCATTATGGTATATGCCCAGGTGTTCGCATCTCCTTCGACTGAACGACAATTGGTGTCGTCAATCGTAAATGGGTTTTCGCCAGAATATAGGTCATACATGACTATGTGTACCAGGCCTTCGTCTTTTGTCGAGCTAAAACAGGTAGTTATAGAGGCTATGGCTGTGAAACATGCAGATTCCCATCGTGTAGTTAATGTTCCCCCTCCTCCCTTGATGTTTCGTCCCCCTCCTAAGGTTATGTTTCATCCTAGACCCAATGTTAAGTGCCACACGTGCGGTGGCGTGGGACATGTTAAGAAGGTGTGTCCAAATAACCAAGTTGTGTATCGCCAATGACGGGATACTTTGGAGACCAATTCGGGTGTTACTTCTATGGATATTTCTGTGCATGAAAATTTGGGAAAAACGTGTGAAGTTTCTGGTCGCCCTACTAATGAAAATCTCGATAACCTTTTGAAAACTAAATCATCACGTGCTAATTCTGCTTATGTCCCTGACCTACCTAACCTGTCGGTGAGCAAAGTCGTGGCAAGTCATCCTAATTCTAAACCTAATGTGAAACCTGTGGTGCGGGTGACCTCGTCATCTAATTGTTATCGTTTTAGAGTGAATAATGATTTTGGAATTTCTCCTGTGGCTAAGGGAATATCCCCGTTTATTAAAATTTGTGTTAATGACGAGCCCGTTTCTGCATTGCTTGATTCTGGTAGTGTTGCCTCCTTTATAAGCGAGGTCTGGTTTTAACTATGAAGAGTGTTTGCAATCTACCTGAGTTAGAGCCTAACAATGAATCTTTTATTTCGGCAAATTGTTCAAACTTAAATATTTTGGGTAGTATGACAGTCAAAATCCATATTCTAATTTTTTCTTGGAAGTTTGAATTTTTTGTTGCCAGAAATCTTTCTTGTTCTGTGGTCATTGGAGCTAATTTCATGTCCCACGTTGGTATGCTTCTTGATTTCGGTGCCCGCAACTTATGGTTTAAGTTTAATCCGCAAATTAAATTATCGTTTAACCCGGTTTTATCTTCTCCTGCTGTCAATTCAGTTAGTGAACATTTGACTATTGAGGATCTCGATCTGGAAAATTTAACGAGTCCTCAAAAGGATGCCATAAAGAGGTTATGTCAGGAGTATAGTGATGTATTTACTGACAAGTTGGGTGTAACCCATTTGATGGAATACAAGATTGAGCTAACCGATTCTGTGGCGGTGCGTTCCAGCCCGTATCGCCTTGCCCCGCCCAAGATGGCCAAACTTCGGAAGATTATTGACAAGATGTTGGAAGAAGGTGTAATCCAACCTTCTATCTCTGCCTACTCATCCCCTGTTTTCCTTGTGCCAAAACCTAACGGTGGTTTTCGGCCGGTGGTCGACTATAGGGCTCTTAATCAAAAAGTTGTTTTACAATACATCCCTTTGCCGGATCTTCACACATGCTTTAGTTGGTTTCGCAAAGCGAAGGTGTTCACGATCCTCGATTTGAATTCTTCTTACTTCCAAATTCCCCTCTCTCCGGAATCCAGGCATGTTACTGCTTTTTCCACTGACTGGAACTTGTTTGAGTATGCCCGTGTCCCGTTTGGCCTATCCACCGGAGCCGCTGTGTTGAGCAGACTTCTGAACAAGGTGTTTTCTTCTTTTGCTTTAGCGTTTGTCCCACCTCGTGGCAGGGTCCGCTATTTGAGTCCGCTGTCTCCACTTTACTCGGTCATGGGCCATGTCCGGATGAAGGCTGACGCCTTTCAAATCCCTGTGCAGTGTATCAGCCCAACGTTGTCTCGGTCGCCCCTTTGGTCTTTTCCCGGCGACCTCCAGTGTGTAGCCCTGTTTTGCAATGGTGTCCACTCCTGACCGTAGCACATGCCCAAACCATCGCAGACGACCCTCACGCATTTTGTTACTGATTGCTGCGATACCAAATCGTTCCCTTATTCTTTGATTGGGGATGTGATCCAACCTAGTAATGCCTGCTGTCCATCTAAGCATCTTGGTCTCCATGCCACTTAGCCGACGTTCTGCTTCCTTCGTGGTCGGCCAACATTCGGTACTATAAAGCGCTACGGGACGAATGACAGTGCGGTAAATCTTCGATTTTAGGTGGTCTTTCATCTGGCGATCGCACATGACACCTGTCGTTGTTCGCCACTTCATCCACGCAGCATTAATTCTTATGTTGACCTCCTCGGTGAGACGACCTTCAACAGTTATCGTAGAGCCAAGATACTTAAATTTTGTCGTTCGAGGCAGATCATCGCCGTCGACTTGGATTGTTCCGATTTCTCCAGCATCCGTTGTCATATATTCAGTTTTAGCTTTGTTAAGCCGCAGGCCATATTGACTTAAACGATCACTCCATTCCTGGACTTGATGTTGGAGATCCAGCTTGTTTTGAGCGGCCAACATAACGTCATCAGCGTACAGAATGGTCCAAGGTAACGGTTGTTGTAGATCTGCAGTAACCTTGTCCATGACCATAATGAACAGCAGTGGTGACAGGGCCGAACCTTGATGAACACCAACTGTTACATGGAAGTTTTCCGACGCTCCTGCGGCGGCTTGGACGTAACTTCTTGGCACCGCGTAGAGCAACTGTACCCAGTTGACAAGGTACTCTGGGATGCCATGTTGTCGGAGAGTCAACCAGATCAAGTCGTGCAGTACACGATCAAAAGCCTTTTCGAGATCTAAGAAAGCAAGGTGCAACGGCTTATTCTTTTCACGATGCTTTTCAACTAAAAGCCGTGTGGCGTGGATTGCATCTGTTGTGCTGCAATTTTTCACAAATCCAGCTTGGTTTTTGGTCAGCTGGGTTATTGCACGTATCCTTTTATCAAGAATGCGCTCGAAGACCTTCATGATGTGACAGAGGAGTCGAATTGGTCTGTAATTAGCACATTCGGCTGGACTTCCCTTCTTTTTGAAGATAGGTATCGTGATGCTATGTTGCCAATCAAGTGGCGTTCGTCCTTCTTTGACTATTTGGTTGAAGAGTCTTGCCAACCAATCCGCTGGATCCCACTTCTGAGAGCACCATAGCTCCGCCGCGATGTCATCTGGACCAGTTGCCTTCCCTGGTTTCATTTGTTTTCTGAAATTAAATTCAAATTTGTGTACCACTATCTTGATGATGTGGTGATCTATTCTGAGTCCTTCGAGGAATACGTTGATCATCTGAAGGTTGTACTTGATCGGTTGCGTGACGCTGGCCTTACCGTCAAATTGTCCAAGGTTTCCTTTGCCAAGCCCAAAATTTCCTTCTTGGGTCATATTGTTTCCGAATCTGGCATCTCCGTGGACCAGTCTCGTACTCAGGCCATCAGAGATTTTAAACCGCCCAAGAACGCCGAGGGTGTTGCTCGTTATATTGGGATGGTGAACTTCTTTCGCAAGTTCATCAGTAACTTTGCCGACCGTGCTGCTCCTCTAAATCACTTACTCAAAAAGGCTGTGAAGTTTGAGTGGGGTCCCTCTCAGCAGGCAGCCTTCGAAGATCTAAAGCTTGCGCTCTCTAACGCCCCTGTATTAGCCATTCCGGATTTTGGGAAGCAGTTCATTGTGCGAACTGATGCGTCTGGTCGTGGTGTTGGTTGTGTCCTACTGCAAGAGTCTGATCTGGGTAGGCAACCCATTGCATACGCTTCTCGTACCTTTACGAACGCAGAGAGGAAGTATTCCATATACGAACTTGAGGGTTTAGCGGTGTTGTTCGCCCTGGAAAAATTCCGAATGTATCTTGAGCACACTAAGTTTCTCCTCGAGACCGATAACCAGGCCTTGAGCTGGGTGTTAGGGAAACCCCGTAAAACTGGTAGGATTGCCAGATGGGCAACTAGGATCCTGTCATTCCAGTTCACGGTCCACCATATTCGTGGGTCTGAAAATGCGGTAGCTGATTCATTAAGCCGTATGTATGAGGAAACATCCGAAGAGGAAATTCAAAAATTTGAACCCGTAAACCTTGTATCACCTGTAAATTATGTCAATGTCGTTCTCAGCAATTCCCCTATGCTTTTTGAAGATGTGAGGAGATTCCAGAAAGAAGATCCCTCCTTATCTAGCTTAATCGACCGAATCAATTCTGGGGAAGTGGTCAAGCCTTACTCTCTAAAGGATGGTGTATTGTGCTGTTCGTCTCGTCATGACCGTCTACCTAAAATTGTGCTCCCGTCGGTCCTCATTCCGGAAATCTTTCGTTACTATCACGAATCTCCTATTGGTGACCACCTAGGAGTATTCAAGACCCGAGCTAAGATCAGACAGTTTTTCATTTGGCGAAGTATGGATGGCGACATCAGGAAACTCATTAGAAATTGTGCTTCATGTAATATTAGCAAACCTCTGGTTTCTACAAAGGTTGGCCTGTTGTCATCCGAACCGGCATCTAGACCCATGGAGAGGCTTTTTATCGACAATGTTGGCCCGTTCCCTCGTTCTGGTCGGGGAAACCAATTTGCGCTTGTTTGCACTGACGGTTTCACCCGGTTTAGTTGGATATTCCCCACCAGACAGGCTACGACCAGTTCCGTCATAAAGTGTCTTAATTCCATCTTTTCATCCTTTGGGCCATGTCAGTTCCTGGTGTCAGATAATGCCATGTGCTTTGTATCACATCAGTTCCGTCAATTCTTATTTGATTATGCTATTTCGCATGTAACCACCACTCCCTATTTTCCTAACCCGTCTCTCGCTGAGCGAGTCAATCGTAATCTCCGTTCTGCTCTGATCGCTTTCCACCACGACGACCATTCCAAGTGGGATTCTAATTTGCATTGGCTCAATTTTGCTTTCAACACCGCCGTGCAAGAGAGCACGCAAGCCACTCCTTTTTCGTTAATGTTTTCGTTTATGGCTAATTCTCCGTTGTCTAATCTGTGGAACCTGCACGATCTCCTTCCAGACAGTTTCACGCCCGAGGATATGAGGGTGAAATTCGACAAGGCTAGAGAGTGTATTAAAATAGCACATGACCAACTTGCCAAGCGATACAGTGCCTGTCGCAAGCCAACTGATTTGGAAATTGGGGATGTTGTGTACGTCCGCAATTTCGAGCCCAAGGGCGTCAGTAATCTAGTATCTAGCAAGTTGACCCCTCACTTCAAAGGGCCCTGTTATGTAGAGGCATTCTTGACTCCCGTTACTCTTCTTATTCGAAACCCTAAGGCCAACAAAATATCCAGAGTGCATCTGTCGCACAAAAAACGAGGTGGAGAGATTTGTAATGAATAAATGGTACCATAAATTTGTAATCTGATCTTTTTTATAATGTAGAGTATCCCTAACCTTCATTGAAGCCTTCAGGCATCTGTTCCTTCTGGAATTTTGAATTGGATTTGCAAACTCTAGTGGGATACAACTTGTAACTGTTGGGTAATTCCCATTTAATGGCAAAATTGTAACTAATTTTGATGTTCTCGTAGAAGATGCTTGCATGTAGGTAGGACTCGGTGGGAGACCTAACTCATGGTGATCTTGTATACCTGTTTCCTTGGGAATTTGAGTGGTCATTCCTCTACTGTAGTTCCTTCTGAATGTATGATCGTTCAACTCGTGTACTCTAGAAAAGTCTAACTAGTCTGTAAAAAACTCAACCTTGGTAATGAACTTTACTTCGGTAAATCTTGTTATTTAATGAACTATTGTGAGCACGGATCTAGGGCATGGTCAGGATTTTCTTCATATAAATTCAAACTTGTTTCTCATTTGTAAAATGTATTAAGAATTTGTAATTTCTGTAAACTTTTATTTTTGAAATAAGATTAACGACTGTTTTGTAAATGGCTGCCCACTCGTCAAAACCTAACAACATTGGACTTATTGAAAATTTACCTAACGCGTCTCGGACTCTGAAAGCACTGCAGGTGCTGGTGTAATGCGTTTCTGAAGAATTATGGAAACAGTGAAGCTGTTAACTAAGTGGTTTGCGAGGTGATCAATTATCCCTCCTCTGATAATCTGACCCTGCACTCTTCCTAACCAAAACGATGCGGTTTTATCCTTCAATTGGAGTTAACTGGTGAACATTATCTTCTGGAAACAATGTTTGGTGAATCGACTAGTTATGGAGTACTGACTATGCCTAGGCATACTCGTGAACGGTGTTCACGCTTAAGGGAGGGAGACTGTTACATGCAAAGCCCGTCCCAACATTATTAATATGCATCTCTTCTACGTATATGTATCCCCTACCATTTGAAGCGCCCACCTAGATGTCTTGGTTTGGTTAATGAACTCGAGATGGCAGCGTCTGTCGGCACCTCAAGCCGGGGGTTGTGTCTTCTGCCGCTAGAGTGAGACATTGGTGTCTTCTGGTCTCGTCTCATCGAGACATAATTAAAAAATATATTATTCTACGTCATTAAACAAAAGACTATTTATGCATCATGCCGCCAAAATAACTATATAACACGCACATTGTTAAATTGTGTGTCACTCTGTGATTGGACAATTTCGATTAACATTAATGCACTGGGGCCTATAACTTTTGGTCTCCGCCATGTTGGTAGTTGACTTCTGAGGAAAGGAAGAAGCTAGCTGGTCGTGAAAGGTGTCTCCGTTAGGGCCGGGGGCTTGTCCCCTGGCCTCCATGAAATGTGGATTTATTCTATCTCAAGGAAATAATCTGTGCACTGAAGGATATAAATTCGAGATTTCATCTTGAAGAGGAAATGTGGGATATTTATCGTAACTTGCTACAAGGAGAAGTTTTATGTGTAACCAAAACGGCGCGTGTGCTGGGGTAGCCATTTTGAGGCAAATCTGGTGCCTTTTAAAATTATTTAATGTGTGTTAATGATTTTGTTATTGTTGTGTCTCCACTAAAGAAGGTTTTAAGGTACGTTTTATAATATTGTTATGGGAGCTCCGATATTGGCCTTATATTGATGTTTTAATACTGTATTTAATTTCGTGTTCTAGGCCTAATTTTCTTTTTTTTTAATGTTACCTGATATGTAAATTTTTGTTTTTTCTGCGCCTTCCGGAGACACGTTTCAAGTTTATCATACATTGTAATTTATTATTTATTTAGTTTATTTTCTTTATGGGTATTCTCATTGTGATTAGTTGGTTCTTTTCTTTTCGTAATCTTAGGGAGTGGCCTATTGTTTATTTGTTTTACGATCCGTAGCATCCTAAATTGCCTCGTTTTAATCGTGTTAAGGTGTAATTATTTCCTCTATTTCTTTTCTCTCTGGTGACGTTTAATTTTAAAAGGTAATTGTTTGCCGTAATTCGGCTAGACATGCAGTCATCTGTTTCGTTGCCATATTTTTTTTATTTTGCCGGAATGCATTGTGGTCTGGTGGGTGTAATTCTCTTGGCGTCGAGCGGGACACTCAAACGTGTTGTGGTGGGAGATTAGAATGTTTTTTTGTTAATCTTGTTGATTTTCCTTTGTGGTTTTTTGTGAGTGTTCCTGAGTATACCGCCGTCATGAAAGTTTTGGATTTGTAAATTGGTCCTATTTTATTAATTTTTTTTTACTTTTCGTTTCCTCGTGGCTTAGTTGCCTGCATGTCGAGTCAGTTTTGCGTGCCTTAGTGGTTTATCAAGCCCTTTCTTATTTGGTGATCCCTGTCTGCTGGTTTTCCTTCTTTTGGGCTTTATTATATTTTTTAAAATTAAATGTTTCCGTTTTGCTCAGCAAGTTTGCATGTAAAGCCTTTTCTTGTTTCCATAGGTGATTGACTTGTTTTGGCCTTAAGCCAATGTGCATCACCAGAGAGTTTTTTTTGTGGCAATAGGAGTTTTTTTTCTTATGTTGTGTTTGCTGGAGGATCTTATTAAATTATATTTTCTTGCCCCTTTTAGGTAGATTTCATTAGAAAGCTAACTATTGCAATGGGTCCCATCTTTCGACTTCCGGAAAATTTCGACATATCTTCGCGTTTCACATCCCCCAGACCCCAAAACCACCGTCAGTTCAAAAGTTTATATATAATTTATGTATATGTATATATATATATACTAGCTGACCCGGCAGACGTTGTCCTGCCAATCAAAGAAAGTGTTGTAACTTTGTTTCTTGAAATGCTTTTGGATACACAATATTTATTTCAATTTCTGTCAACTGCCTCTAAACTATCGTGAAATGAATTAACTAATTTAGAAACATTCGTGAGAGCGTGCACAACAACTCTCCAAAGTTTCATCGCAATTGGATAAATGGCATATAACGCATACGGGATTTTGTTTAAATGATTCGTGCGCAGTCACTCATTTGTTGAATCTACTCGTGCTTTACCAACTGTGAAATGGATTTACTAAGTTAGAAAGCTTCACGTAAGTGTACACAACAACTCATCAAAGTTTCATCGCAATCGATGAATAGTATATGAACGCATACGGGTTTTCGTTGGAACACTTCGCGCGTCGTCACTCATTTGTTACATCTACTCGTGCGCTACCAATATTGTAAAATGGATTTACCAAGTTGAACACCTTCCCTGGCGTGTACACAACAACTCATCAATGTTTCATCGGAATCGGATGAATGACATATGAACGCATACGGGATTTTCTTTAAACGATTCGCATGCCATCACTCATTTGTTGAATCTACTCATGCGCTACTTACTAAAAACTGGATTTACTAAGCCAGAAATCTTTCCTGGAGTGTACACAACAATTCACCAAAGTTTCATCGCAATCGGTTAAATGGTATATGGACGCATA
The DNA here is from genome assembly GCA_946902985.2 of Meconema thalassinum. Taxonomy (NCBI): domain Eukaryota; kingdom Metazoa; phylum Arthropoda; class Insecta; order Orthoptera; family Tettigoniidae; genus Meconema; species Meconema thalassinum. The sequence continues at coordinate 627,586,548 of OX336390.1, read as the reverse complement.
GGGTACTTTGTTGAAATGATTCGCGTGCCGTCACTCATTTGTGAATCTACTCGTGCGCTACCTACTGTAAAATGGATTTATTAAGCCAGAAACCTTCCGTAGGGTGTACCCAACATCTCACCCAAGTTTCATCGTAATCGGACGAATGGTATTTGAACGCATACGGGACCTTATTGAAACGCTTCGCGCGTCGTCGCTCATTTGTCGAATGCACTCGTGCGCAACCTCCTGTGAAATGGATTTACTAAGTTAGAGATCCTCACGTAAGTGTACACAATATCTAACCATAGTTTCATTGCAATCGGATGAATGGTATATGAACGCATACGGGACTTAGTTTAAACTTTCGCGTGTCGTCGCTCATTTGTTGAATCTACTCGTGCGCTACCTATGGTAAAATGGATTTACTAATCCAGAAGGCTCCCCCTGGAGTGTACACAACATCTCACCCATGTTTCATCGCGATCGGACGAATGGTATTTGAACGCATACGGGACCTTGCTGAAACGCTTCGCACGTCGTCGCTCATTTGTTGAATCTACTCGTGCGCAACCTCCTGTAAAATGGATTTACTAAGTTAGAAATCTTCAGGTAAGTGTACACAACAACTCATCAAAGTTTCATCTCAATCGATGAATGGTATATAAACTTATACGGGATTTTGTTGAAACGCTTCGCGCGTCGTCGCTCATTTGTTGAATCTAGTCGTGCGCTACCTATTGTAAAATGAATTTACTAAGCCAGAAGCCTTCCCTGGAGTGTACACAACATCTCACCCAAGTTTCATCGCTATCGGACGAATGGTATTTGAACGCATACGGGACCTTCTTGAAATGCTTCGTGCGTCGTCGCTCATTTGTTGAATCTAGTCGTGCGCTATCTATTGTAAAATAATTTACTAAGCCAAACACCTTCCCTGGAGTACACTCAACATCTCACCCAAGTTTCATCGTAATGGGATGAACGGTATATAAACGCATGCGTGACTTTGAAACGCTCCAACGTGCAGAGACAAACAGTAGAATTCGACATCACTGCCACCTTTGGTATATAACACAACTTTCCGCCACGGGCGGAGTGTATGTTATGGCGGTAGTTGCACAGGTTGCGACCAGGTGGCCCCAACGTGCCGAGACAAACCGTCCAAAGACATCAGCTTTCACCAAGGCCAAGGCTAGTGGTTTCCATGACGACTGTTTTTGACTGTATATTGTGGTTCTAAAATTGTGTGTACATTGTGGTTCTAAAATTATGTTCATTCCACCTACCGGGTCAGATTGTGAATCTAAACCATACATGGACCCACCCTAATGCACATACCAAATTTCATCAAAATCGGTCCAGTCGTTTAGGAGGAGTTCAGTCACATACACACGTGTCGAAGAATTATATATATAAAGACTAGCTGACCCGGCAGACGTTGTCCTGCCAATCAAAGGAACTGTTGGGGTTTTGACTTTGTTAGTTGCAGTGCTTTTGGATTCCCAATAGTTTCTTCTTTTTCCGTTAACCACCTCTAAACTATTATAAAAAAATAATTTACTATCTCAGAAACATTCACGGGAGCGTGATCAACAACTCACGAAAGTTACTTCGCAATGAAATGAATGGTATAGGAACGCATACGGGATTGCTGAAACGATTAGAGCACCGTCACCCATTTGTTGAATATAGTCGTACGCTACCTATTGTAAAATGGATTTACTAACTCGAAAACCTTTCCTGGCGTGTACACAACAACTCATCAAAGTTTCATCGCAATCGGATGAATGGCATATGAACGCATACTGGATTTTGTTTAAACAATTCGCGCCGTCACTCATTTGTTGAATCTTCTTGTGCGCCACCCACTTAAAAACGCACTTACTAATTCATGAACCTTCACAGGACTGTACTCAGCTCTCCAAAGTTTTATCACACTCGGATGAATGGTACATGATCGCATACGGGACTTTATTGAAACGATTCACGCGCTGTCGCTTATTAGTTAAATCTACCCGTTTGCTACCAATTGTAAAATGGATTTACTAAATCAGAAACCTTCCCTGGAGTGTACACAACAACTCACCAAAGTTTAATCACTATCGGACGATTGTATATGAACGCATACGGGTCTTTGTCGAAACATTTCGCGCGTCGTCGCTCATTTGTTGAATCCATTCGTGCGCTACCTATTGTAACATGGATTTACTAAGCTAGAAATCTTCCCTGAAGTGTACACAACATCTCACCCACGTTTCATCGCTATCGGACAAATGGTATATAAACTTATACGGGATTTTGTTGAAACGCTTCGCGCGTCGTCGCTCATTTGTTGAATCTAGTCGTGCGCTACCTATTGTAAAATGAATTTACTAAGCCAGAAGCCTTCCCTGGAGTGTACACAACATCTCACCCAAGTTTCATCGCTATCGGACGAATGGTATTTGAACGCATACGGGACCTTCTTGAAATGCTTCGTGCGTCGTCGCTCATTTGTTGAATCTAGTCGTGCGCTATCTATTGTAAAATAATTTACTAAGCCAAACACCTTCCCTGGAGTACACTCAACATCTCACCCAAGTTTCATCGTAATGGGATGAACGGTATATAAACGCATGCGTGACTTTGAAACGCTCCAACGTGCAGAGACAAACAGTAGAATTCGACATCACTGCCACCTTTGGTATATAACACAACTTTCCGCCACGGGCGGAGTGTATGTTATGGCGGTAGTTGCACAGGTTGCGACCAGGTGGCCCCAACGTGCCGAGACAAACCGTCCAAAGACATCAGCTTTCACCAAGGCCAAGGCTAGTGGTTTCCATGACGACTGTTTTTGACTGTATATTGTGGTTCTAAAATTGTGTGTACATTGTGGTTCTAAAATTATGTTCATTCCACCTACCGGGTCAGATTGTGAATCTAAACCATACATGGACCCACCCTAATGCACATACCAAATTTCATCAAAATCGGTCCAGTCGTTTAGGAGGAGTTCAGTCACATACACACGTGTCGAAGAATTATATATATAAAGACTAGCTGACCCGGCAGACGTTGTCCTGCCAATCAAAGGAACTGTTGGGGTTTTGACTTTGTTAGTTGCAGTGCTTTTGGATTCCCAATAGTTTCTTCTTTTTCCGTTAACCACCTCTAAACTATTATAAAAAAATAATTTACTATCTCAGAAACATTCACGGGAGCGTGATCAACAACTCACGAAAGTTACTTCGCAATGAAATGAATGGTATAGGAACGCATACGGGATTGCTGAAACGATTAGAGCACCGTCACCCATTTGTTGAATATAGTCGTACGCTACCTATTGTAAAATGGATTTACTAACTCGAAAACCTTTCCTGGCGTGTACACAACAACTCATCAAAGTTTCATCGCAATCGGATGAATGGCATATGAACGCATACTGGATTTTGTTTAAACAATTCGCGCCGTCACTCATTTGTTGAATCTTCTTGTGCGCCACCCACTTAAAAACGCACTTACTAATTCATGAACCTTCACAGGACTGTACTCAGCTCTCCAAAGTTTTATCACACTCGGATGAATGGTACATGATCGCATACGGGACTTTATTGAAACGATTCACGCGCTGTCGCTTATTAGTTAAATCTACCCGTTTGCTACCAATTGTAAAATGGATTTACTAAATCAGAAACCTTCCCTGGAGTGTACACAACAACTCACCAAAGTTTAATCACTATCGGACGATTGTATATGAACGCATACGGGTCTTTGTCGAAACATTTCGCGCGTCGTCGCTCATTTGTTGAATCCATTCGTGCGCTACCTATTGTAACATGGATTTACTAAGCTAGAAATCTTCCCTGAAGTGTACACAACATCTCACCCACGTTTCATCGCTATCGGACAAATGGTATATGAACGCATACGGGACTTCGTTGAAACACTTCACGCGTCGTCGCTCATTTGTTGAATCTACTCGTGCGCTACCTATTGTTGAGTGGATTTACTAAGCCAGAAACCTTCTCTGAGTGTATACAACATCTCACCCAAGTTTCATCGCATTGGGGTGAATGGTATATGAACGCATGTGGGACTTTGTTGAAAAAAAAAAAACGCACGCCATTTTGTTGAAGTTACTCGCGCGCCATCTATTGTTAATTGGATCTACTATGCCTATAACGTTTCCTGGCGTATGCACAACAACTCACCGACATTTGATTGCAATCGGATGAATTGTATATGAACGCATCACCAACACTCATTTGTTTAAACTACTGGTGCGCTATCTATTGTTAATTGGATTAACTATGCCTATAACCATCCCGGAAGTAAGCAAAACAACCCACCAAAATTTGGACGCAATCGGATGAATTGAAGGCTATATGAACGCATCGCCAACACTCATTTGTTTAAAATACTCGCGCGCTGCCCATTGTAAATTGGATTGACTATGCCTATAAGGATTTCGGAAGTGTTCCCAACAACTCACCAAAGTTTCATGGCAATCGGATGAATGGTATATGAACGCATACGGGACTTGTTTGAAACGATTCGCGTGCCGTCGCTCATTTGTTTAATCTACTTGTGCGATACCTATTGTAAAGGTGATGTACTAAGCCAGATACCTTCCCTGATGAGTACACAACATCTTACCCAAGTTTCATCGCTATCGGACGAATGGTATATGAACGCATACGGGACTATGTTGAAACACTTCGCGCGACTTCGCTCATTTGTTGAATCTACTTGTGCGCTACCTATTGGAAAATGGATTTACTAAGCCTAAAAATTTCCCTGGAGTGTACATAACAACTCACCCAAGTTTAGTCGCTATCGGATGAATGGTATATGAACGCATACGGGACTATGTTGAAACACTTCGCGCGTCGTCGCTCATTTTCTTAATCTACTTGTGCGATACCTATTGTTAAGTGGATTTACTAACCCAGAAACCTTCCCTGAAGTGTACACAACATCTCACCCAAGTTTAGTCGCTATCGGACGAATGGTATATGAACGCATACGGGACTTTGTTGAAAAGCTTCGCGCGTCGTCGCTCATTTGTTGAATCTAATCGTGCGCTACCTATTATAACATGGATTTACTAAGTCAGAAACCTTGCCTGTAGTGTGCACAACCTATCACCCAAGTTTCATCGCTATCGGACGAATGGTATGTGAACGCATACTGGTCTTTGTTGAAACGCTTCGCCCGTCGTCGCTCATTTGTTGAATCTACTCTTGCGCAACCTCCTGTGAAATGGATTTACTAAGTTAGAAACCTTCAGGTAAGCGTACAAACAACTCAACAAAGTTTGATCTCAATCGATGAATGGTATATAAACTTATACGGGATTTTGTTGAAACGCTTCGCACCTCGTCGCTCATTTGTTGAATCTACTCGTGCGCTACCTATTGTAAAATTAATTTACTAAGCTAGAAGCCTTCCCTGGAGTATACACAACATCTCACCAAAGTTTCATCGCTATCGGACGAATGGTATTTGAACGCATGCGGGACCTTCTTGAAACGCTTCGTGCGTCGTCGCACATTTGTTGAATCTAGTCATGCGCTATCTATTGTAAAATAATTTACTAAGCCAAACACCTTCCCTGGAGTACACTCAACATCTCACCCAAGTTTCATCGCAATGGGATGAAAGGTGTATGAACGCATACGGGACTTTGAAACACTCCAACGTGCAGAGGCAAACAGTAGAATTCGACATCACTGCCACCTTTGGTATAAAACACAACTTTCCGCCACGGGCGGAGTGTATGTAATGGCGGTAGTTGTACAGTTTGCGACCAGGTGGCTCTAACGTGCAGAGACAAACCGTCCAAAGACATCAGCTTTCACCAAGGCCAAGGCTAGTGGTTTCCATGACGACTGTTTTGACTGTAGTTGGTTGGTTCTTAAGTTTAGGGGCTGCGACAACGCGGTTGACTGTATATTGTGGTTCTAAAATTTTGTGTAAATTGTGGTTCTAAAATTGTGTTCATTCCACCTACCGGGTCAGATTGTGAATCTAAACAATACATGGACCCACCCTAATGTACATACCAAATTTCATCAAAATCGGTCCAGTCGTTTAGGAGGAGTTCAGTCACATACACACGTGTCGAAGAATTATATATATATATAAAGATATGTATATCAGTTTCTTGTGGACACGATAACTGCCGTAATTTTGCCCCAATCACTTTGAATTTTTTACATAATAAGTATCCCGTTAAATTCTCGGTCGAGTTCGTTAATGGGCAAAATCGGTCAAAGGGGGTGAAAATGGGGGGCTTTTTTCGAAAAAGTGAAATATCACTATAACTCTCTTAATACATGAAATTTCGAATCCATTCAAAGTTCATAATATGTATCGGATAAGTGCCAAAAATGTATGTCAAATAAGTTTTTTGATAGCACCAACCATTGACCAAAGGGGTGGAAAAAAGTGGTTTTATCGGGAAACATTAATCATATCTCTCTTAATAGGCACAATATCAAAAACGTACAAAATGGAAAATATTCCCCTAATAATTACCTAAATCTTTTGTCTGAAAGAAATTTTGATATGACCCACCATTACGCCAAGGGATGAGAAAAACGATTTCGGAATTAAAGAAAATGCCAAGTGCCATCAGAGGTTACCATGACAACGCTTCTCAATTGATCAGGGATGAGCTATCAGAGGTTGCCAAGACAACGCCATTGACGAGATCACATTCATTTTTAGCCTACTTTTCACACTTTGCAAAAATGAGGAAAAAGTAGACTTATGAGATCGATCCGGGAAAATGCGTCTGTCTGTCTGTCTGTCCTTCTTGTCTGGCTGGCTGTGTGTGTGTGTGTGTGTGTGTGTGTGTGTGTGTGTGTCCCCTTATCAACTCCTAAACGGCTGCAGCAATCGAAACCAAATTTAGTATGAGTAAAGATGAATACCGGAATATCTCAAGCCCATATTTGAAAAAGATGTCAGTGCTACCAACTGCTAAAAAAACGCATTAGAAATTTGAGCTCCATGTTGGATATCATGGAAGGCATACATGGGAGCAATTCCAAAATTGGCACACATGTAGATAATACTATTTCAGTTTAATTTCCAGGAGGCCATACATGACAGTGTTGCCAAAATAATTTTAAGCCTTCTGATAGGTCCAATTTTTAAATGCACATAACTTCTACACTATCAATTGGATTTCAACCAAATTATGTATGTAATATAAGCACATAAGCAGGTATGACTGAGCGTATTATTAAGAGCCACCAGGGCTGCCAACTGTTAATAATTGTTCTCTCTACTTTTTATCCAAATACCAATATATCAGAAAGTATGCAAGCCGACAGCTTTAAACTATGCACGTGTATAGTACCTGACATTTTACATTAATTTGGAGTATCTTATATACGTCAGTTCTACCAACATGATTCTAAGCCTGCTGATAGGACCAATTTTTAAATACATGTAACTTCTATACTGTCAGTTGGATTTCAACCAAATTTCGTATGTGCTATGTGTAATATAACAGATACGACTATAAGTATTCTTATGAGCATTTAGGGCTGCCAACTGTTAATAAATGGTGTCTATATTTTTTACCCTAATATCAATATATCAGAAAGTATGCAAGCCAACAGGTCTATACTTTGCATACGTATAGCACCTGACATTCTAGATTAATTTGGAGTAATTAATATAAGTCAGTGATGCCAACATGATTCTATGCCTGATGATAGCTCCAATTTTAAAATACATATAACTTCTATACTAAAAAATGGATTTCATCCAAAATTGGCACAAAAATATATCATAATATTTCCGATTATGTCTGACCAGCATACGCATGACATTGTTGCCAACGTGCTTTTACGTGTGCTGATAGATCCAATGTATAACTCCATGTAACATCCTTTGGACTTCAACCACATTTTGTATTCTGTACCTTAAGAGATGGAATTAAGAATATATTCAGTCACCAGGGCTGCCAACTCTATTGCTGTATTAGGCTACATTATGCCTCGTATACAGTATGTCGAACTAATTAAGACATTCCGATATTACCAACTTAATTTCGTCATTATTCTAGATACGTTCATATACTGTAGATTAATCATTGGCATGAATCTTAATTTTAAGAAAAGTAGGCTCTTTAGTTCCGCACGGAACTTCTTGTTCCATCTGACTATGTGGGAAGCGGCTAACTGGTAGCATGCTGAATTTCTATGCCCAAGGTCGCTGATTCAAAACCGGCCAAAGTCGTCGGATTTTCTAAGAGCGCTAAAAATCCCTCAGCATGCTTTCCTTCGGAGGGGAAGTTCCAACGTTCATTGCAAGTTGCTGGTTGCGGTGGAATCTAGCAGCCAAGTTCACAGTAGGTGTCGTTGACGGTAGTATTTGGTACAAAATTAGGTACTACTACTTAAAATTGACCTTCTGCAGACCTTAACTGAATTAGAGACTAATACAGTCATCACAATTAACACCGTTTATCAGACAGACTCTACACACACCCAATGTACACGGGGTTACATGACCACATTGTCGCAGCCCCTAATCTGAGGAACCAACAAACATCTCTGCGGGAGATAAAATTTTGCGCGAAGAAGTAACAGACTGTTAGATAGTTACACATCAGTTCCAAACCTTGCATAAGGACATTGTGATCAAAAGTATTAAAATGAACCCCAAATATGACAAGAAAGTTACCATCCCCATAAGACAATAAAATTTTAAAAATATGCATAGAAAGACTAAAAAAAGGTTAATTAACCTCCAATTGAAAAATACATTCTCGCAATAAATGAGGTCTGATCCACCTACGAAAACCTGCATATTTCGCCTATTTTAGCCTATCCTCTAGTCTGCCCGGTGAAATCTACCTCCGCCTTCCGGAGTGCCGAGAGGAATTTTTCGTAATTAAAATGTTCTTTTAAATATTAAGCAACTGTTGTGGCATTATTTCGTCGGTGGTAGTTCTGTGTGTTATCGGAGTGTATCTGTAGACGAGCCTGTGCGTTTTCCTCTTCTCCACCTTCCTTCGCCTTTAGGTGTTCTTCTGTTGGGGCATGTCACTGGCGGTCAGTTGCTGTTAGCGATGCGGACCTCCGAAGAAAGGTAAGTAGGCCCCCACCCACCCTAGCCACCCTATGTCAAACACCGCCCTGTTTTCCTAGAAGTTGGCACTCAAATACCTTTTTTGACCTACTACCCTCGACCTCGATGGATTTTCATGAGAGCAAATTGGAATGATTTCTCGCGAGACCTCCATAAATACGTTATATGAATTCCTCTAAATGACGGTAATTATGGCAGATTCATTGGTGCCATCCTAGCTGTTGCTAAAAAACGTATTCCAAGAGGCTACAGAAAAGAGCATATACCTGGCTGAACTGATGTTTCTGAGGAGATTTACAAGAATGTTATCACTAATGGAAACCAGGTTATAGCATAAGAACTCCTCCAAAGCTTGGATAACTCCCGAAGACAAATATGAGTTGAGACTGTAGAATCTTGGATCTTAAGAAATCAAGCAGACAAGCTTGGTCCTTGCTGAGGAAACTTGGTAATGGTCAGCCAGCAGTTCGTGAGACACCTGCAATAACTCCTAATAAAGTTGCTGCGCACCAGCGCACACAGTTTCCGTGTTCAAAGCATGTTAGACAGGTCCGAAGGGAACTGAAATGTCTGAAAGCTCTAAGCCAATCATACTCATAATATGCTCGCCCCTTTTCTCTTGACGATGCTGAAGTAGCTTTGAAGGATATGGCAATTGGTAAAGCACCGGGATTTGATGGACTACATCCCGATTTCTTGTCAACTGCGGTATAAATGCATGATCATGGCTCTGTAAGTGTGCTACCAATATCCTGCAGACTGGTAAGATTCCTCACTTGTTAAAGCAAACAAAAATCATCGCTGTTTTGAAACCTGAGAAACCAAATAATAAGCCAGAAAGTTACAGACCAAATCTCTATTGAGTGTATGCTACAAATTAGTGGAACGACTCCTCCTGAACAGAATTGCTCCAAGATTGCTTGTGGAGATACCCATTGAGCAAGCGGGATTTAGACCACATCGCAGCTGTACAGACCAGGTATTGTCACTAACGACATTTATTGAGGCAGGATAAAAATTGCCTTAAGACATCAGTGACATTCATTGATCTCAATGCTGCATACAACACTGTTTGGAGGGAAGGTCTGATTTACAAACTACTTCGAATAATTCCCTGCAAGTCCATTGCCAGTCTAGTCAATAACATGATGAGTAACAGTTTAGAGTCGTAATGGGTAGTACATTTAGTGCACAGAGGAAATTGAATGACGGATTACCACAAGGTTCTGTCCTGGATCCACGTTTTTCAGCCTATATACTGAAAAGCTTATATGCCAAGGACGAAATCATGGACATTTGTATATGCAGACGACTGGGCGATAGCTACAAGAAGTTCAAACATAACAACAACTGATATCACACTAACAACAGACCTCAGTGTCCTAGGGGACTGCTTTTGCAAATGGAGACTACAGTCTAGAATGACCAAGACAGAAGTTTGTTTCTTCCACTTGAATAATCGCATGGCTAACATGGATCTCAGGGTATACTTTGACGTCCTTCTGCCACACAATCGTACTTGGCTTTAACTCTTCGTTCTTCTGCAATTAGCCTCGTTCTATCTGTAGCTGAATATTGTGCCCCTGTGTGGTTAAACAGCCCTCACATAGGGAAGATCGATGTTGAAATAAACAAGACCATGCGATTGATATATGGTACCATTAAATGCACCCCTATTCAATGGCTTCCTGTTCTGAGCTACATTCCTCCACCCCATCACCGCAGGTATAATATCCTGGTCAAATCATACCACAAGATACTTCAAAATCAGGATCTCCTTATTCATGCTGATGTACCTGCTGCTTGTCTACCCTGACTTCACTCAAGGCAGCCCGCTGTGAAGAGAGCTACGAGACTTATCAATGAGAACTTTGACGTAGTTCAGCAGTGGTCTCATGATTGGAAGATTTTTGCTCCACAGGAGTGCCGAGACATGCCATCTGTCACATCATAAGTACCTGGCTTTGATCTTCCTCGTCGGATATGGTCGAAATTAAACCCAATCAGGACCAATTCTGGTGTTTGTGTGGACTATTTGTTCAAGTGGAACAGGTTACCCTCTCCAAAGTGTGACTGTGGAACCGATAGACAAACGGTGAACCACATCATTCAGGACTGTCCTCTAAGAGCCTGTGGTGGTAACATAATGGATTTTATTTCAATGACTCCTGCATCAGTGGACTATATTTTGAATGTAGATGTTAAATTATGGGACTATCTGTTTTCTCTTTTCAATAATTTAAGCAGTAATATGATGTAAGTGTATACCATACCATACGATTAATAATAATAATAATTGTATCAGTTTATTGTAAATCGGGGTAACCACTTCCACTGAATATGCACTAGAATTCACTGTATTTGAACTGACTGCAAAGGCCTGGCTGAATTCGAGTCGGCAAAGGCAGAAATAGAAGAAGTGGTGGTCACATTGTCAAGCGGCTTATTCTCATAAGTGGTTGTTTGGTGGTGGCGGATTAAAGGGTGCTGCATGTGAAATGCTACTCTATATCTTTTCTCAGAATTCCTTCTGGCAGGATCTACTGGTCAGTTCTTGCGAAATAAGGCAGCAAAAGTACAAGTTTATCAGTCTGGAATGGTCGTGGGAGCTTCCTGCCTCTGATAGGTTCATGGATATGAGGATAGCAATATTTGTTACAGATTATGAAATATAAATATTGCAATCAGAGCTGGCGCCCCCCATCCCCCAACACCACTTTTAGGACCTATTCTAGCAATCAAAAACAATCTGAAATTTTGTATGGTGATAGAAAACTATAAAGTAAGTTCACACATCACATGCAAACCTTAAAAAAAACACAAGCACAAAACCAACATGGCTGCCACGCGAAATATTTCACCGGTACTCAAGATCACCCAAACTATTCTACAATCAATCTGAAATTTTGCATGGTGATAGTAGATTATAAATTAGGTTCGCACATGTTAACCTTGAAAGGCAAAAGTCCAAAACCAACATGGCAGCCACACGAAATATTTCACTGGTACTCAAGATCTCCGAAACTATTCTAGCAGTCTACAGTATGGCATGATTAGGCTACAACAAAATTGCTTTGACTAGTGCCTTCAATGTTCCTAACGCTTGTCGTGATCTTCCAACATACTCCGGTACAATTTTCCTTCAAATTGCTCATATGGACATTCTTTTCATTAATGATTCTAACCAATAACTGAAGTTTGAAGTACAGTGTAATGGTAGCGTGGAAGGGCTCCATTCCTCTTTTTGTGCGAGTTGTCGTCAATGGAAGGGAACAATACAAATTGAAGACTACGATAATCTAGCAGCGCTTGACGATGATGGACGAGCAGAGGTGCGAGAGTCTGCACGCCATGCCACCAGATGGCTATCTTCACGCGATACCACAGTCACGGCTGAGAGGTGCAGTACTTCATTCTCTCCTCTCGTATTATCACAAGCATCCTGATTTATTGACGGACAGCGGGTTCTTTTTATTATCATGGGGCGCATGACCTCGTCCTTTCGATTTTCGGAATAAAATTGACAACTCGTTCCTTCGTATGCACACAATTGCTAGACTATCCTATAATGCCCGCCAATGTTTAGGCTGTCGACAATCGTGTCCTTTGAAATTTTGCTTAACTTAGGCCTATCTATTAGTAATTACTGTGTGTGTGTGGAGATTTGGATGCACATTAAAACATATAAGTAATAAATAATACATAATAATGATAATATTGGCTTTACGTCCCTTTTACCTAAGTTATTGCGGCTTTTAGAGACGCCGGGGTGCCAGAATTATGCCCCGAAGGGGATTTTAAACGTGCCAGTATATCTACTGACACGGCTCACTCGCATTTGCGCACCCTCAAATGCCAGCTGACTGCGCCAGTATTCGATCCTGCAACCTTGGGTACAGTAGGCGAGAACGTCACCGCTGAATCACGAACCAAAGGATATAAATGAAGATTCTAAATATGATCTTTTAATTGAAGTTATGTAAACTCGAACTTACAAACGTGGATACATTATCAGAATAATATGACATTAGCCTTTAGACTCTCCAGACGGATGAATGTATCGTAAAAACAAGATGTTCAGTAAAGAACATACAGCCTACTTCCTCCTAAATGCATGGGTATTGTTATAACTCTTTGTCCTGTTCAAGGAGTATAATTGAATGTTGGTTGTAGTAGCTTGCTGAAATACAACGTGCTATACGGATATTAAACATGAATATGAGGTGCCCATTGCTAGTGCTACATCTGTACAATATTTCATTCAATTCGGTTTCACCGTGTTTGAATTGATATGACGAATCCATTTGCACACATACATGGCCGCTATCTGCAAACTATTTGGCTGATGACCTCGTAGTTTTGTCAAATGATTCTTCATACATAAAGGTATACTGTTACAAAATTTGGTAGAGATCAGATGAATAGGTTGGTCGTAATTCGATTTAAGCTTTGAACATTAAGGTGGCCGCGATTACGTTTTCGTCAAGATGGCGGCGATATAAAACATGAAACTGAGGTGCCCTTTGCTAGTGGTACCTCTGTACTAAATTTCGTTCAATTTGGATTCACCGTGTTTGAAAAGATGGCCGCCATCCGCAAATTATTGAGCAGATGACCTCGTAGTTTGGTCAAAATATTCTTCATACATAAAGATATAAAGTTACAAAATTTGGTAGGGGTCAGATGAATAGGTTGGTCGTAATTTGAATTAAGCTTTGAACATTTGGGTGGCCGCCATTACGTTTACGTCAAGATGGCGGCGATTTAAAACAGGACACTGAGGTGCCCTTTGCTAGTGCTACCTCTGTACCAAATTTCGTTCAATTCGGTTTCACCATGTAAGAAAAGATAGGGGGAATCGATTTGCACACAACCATGGCCGCCATCCGCAAATTATTGAGCAGATGACCTCTTAGTTTGGTCAAAAGATTCTTTATACATAAAGATATAACGTTACAAAATTTGGTAGAAATCAGATAAATAGGTTGGTCGTAATTTGAATTAAGCTTTGAACATTTGGGTGACCGCCATTACGTTTACGTCAAGATGGCGGCGATTTAAAACATGACAACGAGGTGCCCTTTGCTTGTGCTACCTCTGTACCAAATTTCGATTCAATTCCTTTTCACCGTGTTTGAAAAGATAGGGGGAATCAATTTGCACACAAACATCGCCGCCATCCGCAAATTATTGAGCAGATGACCTCGTAGTTTGGTCAAAAGATTCTTCATACATAAAGGTATAACGTTACAAAATTTGGTAGAAATCAGATGAATAGGTTGGTCGTAATTTGATTTATGCTTTGAACATTTGGGTGGCCGCCATCACGCTTACGTCAAGATGGCGGCGATATAAAACATGACACTGAGGTGCTCTTTGCTAGTGCTACCTCTGAGCCAAATTTCGTTCAATTCGGATTCACCGTGTTCGAATTGATAGGGGGGACAGACTTTCAGAGTCCACACACACACTCACACACTCACACACTCACACACTCACACACACACACACACACACACACACATACACAGACACACAATTTTCGGCCCTGTGTTGATCTCATAAGTCTACTTTCATTTTTTGCAAAAATCGAAAGTAGGCTAATGCTATTTTCATCGTGGTATATCTTGAAACAAATTCTTTAATATGTTAGACCATCTCGTGGAGTAGCGACTAGCATTCTTAGCTGTCACCTCGGAGGTCCAGGTTCGATTCCCGGCTCTGCCAAGAAATTTTAAATCTGGTCTGAGGGCTGGAACGTGGTACACTCAGCCTAGTGAGAGCTAAACTGAGAAGAGGAAGGTTCGATTCTCATCTCATCCATCTTGGAAGTGTTTTTCCGTGGTTTCCCCACTTCTACTGCAGGCAAAAGCCGAGATGGCTCCTAACTTAAGGCCACGGCCGACTCCTTCCCAATCGTCATCTGAATTACAAATACACTCACTGATAGTCATCATAAGATCACAGGTTATATCAGGCAAATTATACACACACCCACGTACACGGGACTACATGACCACGATGTCACTAAGCTCCTAAATCAATCAACAACAACTTGAATATGTTAGTTATACTTAGATGTTCGTGTATACCACGGAAATTCGTAAATATTCGAAACAAATGAAGAAATAAGACAACGCCACCATACATTTAATTACCTGAGTGTTCATGTTATTACTTAATTATTGATAATTTGTTTTCTTCCTAGACAGTGACATACGACTACAGTCTAAGGTTATTTAGAGGTAATGAGGAGAGAACTCTGTTGGCTCATGATCATTGAAAAATACATGAAATTTATTAAAAATTAGCAACACCACAGTCATTAATAACTATAACAACTGAACATACTCAGTAGATAATTACAACTTTGTCTAAATAATTAAAAACTATTTTTATTCTCATAATTTTGCCACGTCTGTATGCCACTTTGGTATCCCATGCCGGTGTATGTCTGAAATTATTAAGGTAGATGTACCGAGATTTGAAATAAGGTACTATCCTTGAAATTCCCTGGAGCAAGTGTGGAAAAACCACACTCACGATAGCCGATCAGCGCTGGGAACCAAACATCCGATCTCCGGACTTGCTGAAGCTCCCTTTAAATGGTGTTCGGAGTTTTCCCAATTTAATATTCGGAAAATCCTGAAATGTTGCTTTCCCTGTGGGTAGCCGTTCTCCTTAACTCTTGCGCCATGGCAACGAGGGCAGCTACAGGAAGTGCGGAGATCGGAGGTTCAAATTCCGGCACTTATAGCGGCTATCCTGAGTATGGTCTATCCCCGGGTTTTCCCACACTCCCTCCAGGGAAAATGCCTTTCAAGTCCCGGGGCACCTACCTCATTCCTGTCACTAATGCGCACTACTACAGTCATCACTAGGGCCCGGATGTTGATACCGTAAAAAAGTTTTAAAAATGCACTTAAAATTTTCAAAAATGACTGTAATAAATGACCTAAAAATTCGAAAATAGTACATTATGCAACGAGCCTATAATGGCTATAATTAAGACACGAGTATTTTTTATAAAACGAGCGTATGCGAGTTTTATAATTTCCATACGAGTGTCTTAATTACCATTATAGGCGAGTTGCATACGACTGTTTATGTTCGACGATAATTACAACTTTATTATATGTTTTAACATAAATATTCATAAATAACTGTTGAGATTGTCACTAGAATTTTGTGATCGGGTGCTGCGCAGGGTAGGATATCTCTGATGTCCAAGCTCACTGACCGACCGACGCATGCGCTCTGTGAGCTTCAATGCCGTATGTGCAGATTGAGCATCAGTATTCAGTAAAAATGTCACCGAAATCGTTTGAAAACAACCCGCTGTGTAGAAATTGGATTTAAGGATATTAAGGTACAGTGTCTCATATTCACCAGTTTATTTACGAGAACATTATGGACGGTGCACTTTCGGTAATTTGTATAGACATGTTGGATTTTGAGCGCACGCGAGAAGGTATCGTTACCTAATTGGTCAATGAACGAGCTCTGATTGGCTGGAGAAACTGTATCATAATGAAAAAGAGTGTTATAATGACCATCATTATGATACAGTTTCCTGACACATAATAGTGGGGGTCGAACATAAATGCACTTTACAATGGAGAAAATGATCTTATAATAATAAACTCACTAATATTTCAAAAATGACATCTTAAACTCCAACTGAAAAGTCAATCAAAATAGATTTCTAGCACTTAACAAAAGGTTTATGTTCACTTTAGTCTGAGCTGCGCTGAAATAAGAGCATCTGTATACCTACGGTACCGTTCTTCCGCATTCAAGATATATATTTTTCTACTAATGGCAATACTGAAATATTTTATTTCAAAATTTTAAATTATCTTATATCATCCACTAGCTTCTTCTTAACAGTGAGAGACGTAACTCCCTCATATAAAGCTGGGACATGACTAAATTGGAAAAAAGAAGACCTTAAACGGCCGAATTCTCTAAAATATGACCAGAAAATCTAATAAGCTTAAAAATGCTCCTAAAATGGAAAAATAGCAAAAATGCAAAATGATGCAGAATAAAAATGACATATTTGCATACGGGGTGGCCCGGCCGGAATTTCTATGTACTTCAGCATTGTTTCAAACAGCTCAGTAAAAAGATGATATGTCATCAACATCCGGGCCCTAGCTCATCAGATAAATACAGGTTATCAGACAAGTCCAACACACTCTCAACTACACGGGGCTGGTGACCAAGATAGTGTTTGAAGCCATTTTCAGTGTTGTCTTAGTAAACGAACGTCTGATGCTCTTCGGTCGGTCAACACGATTGTGATGGGTTATTCCCTAATCCTGAAAAGAAATTACACGAGATTAATAAATCTCATCTCATTTGGGTACAATCGTGTTGACCGACTGAAGAGCATCAAACATTACCCTTATATGAATTAACATCAACAACAAAGAATGAAATATAGCTTTTTCCATTCGCTACCACCACTTCCTTCTTCATGTTCTGACTAAATATGAAAGTAATGGAACGGCTGACGCTGAGGTAATCATAATTACAAAAAAAAAGCAAAATGGCAAAGAGCGACATTGGTATGAGGTCGCGGAAAGGGGAGAGGGATTAATTTTAGGATGGCCCAACCCCACTCATAACCCATTCTGGCTCGCCACTGCATGTTGTACTACGCTTCATTTCATAGAGACCAATCTCTTTGATTCCATCTCACTGCTCACTGCCTGGACAACTCGACCGTTGCACGCACGGTCCTGCCAGCTTCGGTTTCATGTCTAAAATTATGACTTCAATTTTAAACGTTTGATGTAGTTTGTTCCAGGTTGTTTGAGACTTGATTCTGTTTGTTGTCCATTTGAACACCTCACAACAAGTTACATATAAACATTCATGCACGCATCAGCTGACACGGAACGAGACACTTACTGAATTTGACACTAACTGTGTTTATAGTTCTGACTCTTCCTGGGAGAAAGTAACTCACTGTCAAAGCTTATTAAAGTCCAGCCGCTGATTCTCTGGCCCTAACTTTTGGCAATGGTGGGAGAATTGGGGAAAGAGACTAGTATAGCCAGCCTAGGGCTGTGAGAAGTTGTTAACAGATCCTTGAATACTACTATGAATGTAATTCTTCTGTAACGTCTTAAGAATGTGACGTTCTCACACCCTTTTCCAATTTCATGCATTAATGTATTTTACGATTACAAGATCTAAATTCTTCGATCGCAGTGGAATTCCGTCAATGTTGGCGAAGCTGCAAGAGGCTCATACTCCAATGAAGTATTTCGTCACTTACCACCAATCAGCGGTTGTGCTGGTAAGCAGGTCTTTGAATTTAGTGCGTTGTTGCCAAGTCTCTTTTCTGTAATCCAGTTGCTCTTTGCGTTAGTGTTCTTTGTGTGTGCACTATTAAGACGCATTAACTAGTGAAATATGTGAAATGTTTTATGCAGTCTGCGTCTTTTATATTTCGCGGTACAAAATCGGCAACAGTGTATCTCTCCCCTAAGAGAAATGTTAGAGCCGGAGACTCGGCGGTTGGACTATAGAGTGCAGAGCACATAAGAAGGCGGGTGAGAGACAGTGTTCTGCACACAGTGAGACCGAATCATTCACTGCGATGTCGTCGACTGTCTTTCTCTCTTTCTCTTACTCAGCCGTTCTCTACTGATATTTGACAAAGAACCAGAGAAACGAACAACTGCTACTATTGGCTGGGAACTACGTCATACTTCTGTGTTTGCCACTGCGCAACTCTTGCTTGTCCGTCTTCGTACATCCTCCTCACTTTTTTCTAGGACATGTGTTCAGTCAACGAGACATGCAAACATAAATAAAGTCTGTCAGAAGTGGAAGTGGGGCATTTTTGAACTAACTCATAACGACAAAGTGCTTCAAACTGTTTGCATTCACGAAGATTAACACCTGATGTTTACCTCGACTCCGTGTTTGATTTGACTACCAAGATTAATAAAGTATCACTTTGATCAATGTCACGAAACCTAAACGTACCGGTACTTGCTATCGACGCCCGCCCTGTAACAGCGGCTATCCACAGTCTGTCCATCTTTTTTACCCATTTCTTAGACAAATTCATAAGTCATATGTTGAGTAAGGCTTGAAGATGTGACTGCCGTCGGGATTCAAACCCGAATCTCCTGCTGTCCGGGCAGCACGCCAAGCCCCTTACACCAGCACGGAACATCTGAGAGGCGCTGTACCGGCGTCTTGTAGAATGATGTGAAATGTCCATGATCCCCCAGACTCGAGTGGACCCAGAGCTTGCCCACCTCAATGGATTGTTTCTTGTGTGAGTTGCCGAGGTTTAGGAAGCTGTGCACAAATCATAAACAAAATCTAAACGAAATAGCATTGATTCTGATTGCTAGGTACAGCCTTCAATCTATTGAGAAGGCCATGGATTCAGTCCAACCAACCAGAATAGGCTCTAACATGTCCTGACTCTGTATTGTAAGAACTCTATCCCAGAGTTATAATACCCAGGGCTTGTGTGGATATCATCAGTGAACTTCATGGGTTCCGAAATGTGTGCTGCTCAGAGGATCGCCCTGTTACTATATTTCCCTAGGATAGTGTTTCATTACGGTTCATGTTTTCCGAGTGAAAGAAATGTCCATGAAACTGAGATCCTGATTGTCTTCATAATCAGCGAGAAAAATAATGAAGTCTCTTTTGTTTAGAGGTAAGCTCTACTCTTCTTATGTAGAAATGTATTTTAGTGTGTTCTAGATAGTATTTTAATATGTTCGTATTTCCTTGAATTTGTTTCTATTATTCGCAACTTGCTTCGTATTACATAGTGACATAGGCCTGCACGCCCAGGCCAAAGAATGCTAGTACCATCTAGCGGCGGAAATGGTCAACTACCGGAGTTCCACCACTTATTACTCTATTCGCCCTGTTATACCGTTATACCTATAACTTAACAAAGTTATCAACTGAAGGTGCCTTTACATCGACTGTATGATAATCCAGAAATCTTCATATCCCACAGCTTTCTTGTAAAGGTATCTCACACACTATTGTACTCGATCTTTTGGATCATTTCGTTTGGTGAACATCTTATTTAGGCTTGTGAGATCTTTAAAATCTTCAGTCTTTGTGTCAAAAACATTAAAAGGTTTCCCCACATGGCTCTTCCTTATCAAATCAGGAAGGGTGGTTTTAGATGATCTTTAATCAAAATGAAACTGTGCCCCAGAAACACCTGAGCCATCTGTACGCAAAAAGTCTGAACATGACTATGATATCTACAGTATACTGTGAAAAATCAGGTTTCTAAAAACGTTATGGAGACAAACAATTGATTGGTTCAGTGGAAGAACTAACCATCCCAATCTACAGTAGATTTTTAGTTCTTTGCGGAATAAGTATTCTAGCACCATCTTCTAGCAAGTGTCAGTAGCTTATAGTTGTATGTTTACTCGTTTGATGGTGCCAGCAGGTTTAGTTAGTTAGTTAGTTATTGTTGTTTTAAGGGGCGGAACTACAAGGTCATCTGCCCCTGCCAGCAGGTTTGTGTGATAGAAAACTTTCATTGACGTTGTGGGCGAATGTAAGAACTCCCCAGTCACGTGACTGTCCTCTGTCGCTACTTTTTAAAGAAGCGCAGAAGTCGGCTAGTAGCTGCATAATGATCCTATAGCGATGTATGTGATGTTCCAAAATCAAAACAACAAAAGAATGTATAGGTATAAGAACTACGCAATAACAGGAAATAATATGTTTCAAGTCGTTGATAGTTACTGGAAAGAAACGTCTGGTTCCCACTGAACAGTGCTGTCAGACTATATATTGTGTTTGTGGCGCAGGAAAAGAGAGAAAAAAAATCCCACTTCTTCGCATTGGGCAACTATAATAATCTACTTGGGCTTGATGAGGGCTCTAACTGCAACAAAGCATACGTATGTACTACCAATGCACATTTAGATATATAGGCTAGAACTTTTTTGCAATGTTCGAACAGAAAAATGAGTGTCATACTTTTTGCTTTTCTCCTTTGACTGTTCTAAGTATTTTGTGCTCAGTGTTGGTTGGTTGGTTCTTAAGTTTAGGGGCTGCGACAAAGTGGTCATGTAGCCCCGTGTACTTTGGGTGTGTGTTGAATCTGTCTGATAACCGGTGTTAATCGTGATGACTGTATTAGTGTGTGTTATCTGTTTTTTAATTTAAGTACTTACTGCAACTTAGAATTTTTCAAATAGTTCCTACTTTTGCCGCCAAGCGCCACCGTCAACGACTACTAGGCCAAGTTCAGAACTTAGCTACTAGACGGTACCGCAGTCGGCTCTTGGCAACGAACGTAGAAACCTAAGAGCGTTGTTTACATTCTTAACCTATCCAATTTAGTTTCGGATTTATTATAGAATAAAAGAGAGATCATTACGATATAGAACGTCATACGCATTGTTGTTTAGTTATATTTGTGAATTATACTTATTAATCTACACGTACATAAAGGACAATGTATCCAGGCTATTTTCAAGTATTTTACTAAAGATCCAGGAACTGGGTACGACGTTCAGCGCGCGTTCTGTACAGATAATGGAACAAAAGATGGAGATTTAAGAACTGTTACGGGTGAGTAGAATACCTTCTTTTCATTCTATTATGATAAATAACTAATTTAGTGGTTTCTAAAATACCTTTAATACCTGCATGAATGATTCCTCGTCAGATCGGTCCTTCAATACGTCTCTCACAGACAACCGTGGGTTACATAAAAGCACACCTCATTAAGATATCACAAGAGAGAAAAGACATAAAGAAGCCAATCGATGGATTTCCCAGGTAGGCCTACACTTTACATCATAGTTGCACTGAACCCCAATAATAATATATAACGTGTGTTCACTATTATCAGAAATGTACTGTGTTTATGTTTAGAGAAGTGAAAATGGCCAGTTAAGGAGCATATCTTCCAAGATTTATTTAGTAAACATTATTGGGCTTTTAACCTTACAGGTACATGGAAAGTGTGATTAAGCACAGCAAATGTGCACGAAGTTGCCGGAGTACAAACATCAATGGAAGGCTGAAACTGCATACGAAAAGGTGACAAAACAGACTGAAAAATAACAGACAGCTATACCGTACTTTGAGGACCACCGTGCACTTTTAACTCCACACTTATCGACTGAAAGTGTGTTTTATCAGCGACAACTGTTGTATGCCACAGTAATGATGCAATCATATATGTTTCGCCTGAGCAGCCTGTTGTTACAAGAGGAGCTGTTTATTGAAAGCCGTGTCTCTGACTGAAGAAGGTGCAAAGAAAATTTAACATAATTATTGTGCTAGCCAGAACTAGAAATTCATAATAATATCGTTACGGATGTATATAATGGATTGCGGTTGGTTGGGAGAGATTGAGCATGAGTCTCTCGTGCCAGATCATAAAGACCCTTCTTGAGACGCTGACTTTGGTATCATAGAGAAACTACGAAACACAAGTGGATTACTCCTGGACAGTGGGTTGATTTGATAAGGAAGAGTCATGTGGGGAAACCTTTTCAAGTTTATGGCACAAAGACTGAATATTTTAAAGATCTCACAAGCCTAAATAAGATGTTCACCAAACGAAATGTGACTGCGGAAGAGCGAAAAGTGGATCAGGAAGATATGTCGATGTCGGTTCACGAAGGGCAATAAGGTGCATATTATGAAATACGCTTTCATTGGCATAGCTGCAGAGGGCGTGACAGGCCTACAGAGCAGTAAGGGAAAGTGTCCTGTCTTAAGTGATATAATGTAACCTACAAAGCATCCTATTGGTAGGATAATAAAGAAGGCAAAATATGATAATTATAACTCTAAAGAAGTTTGTACTCCATGTGTATCGAGCATCATACAGTGACCTTCAGTCAGATGCCGATGAAAGCCGTGGGCCGTAAGATGCAGAGTAATGCCCGGTGCAGTTTGTGATTTTTCTGTATTATAGTGTGTAATATTGTATCAGTGACACCTTTTAACCGGTGTGAACTCAGTGCTCGACTCCGAGCTGTCCCCACTTCGACGCCCTGCTTCACCAGGCGAATGAGGCTTTCTGAGATTGGTAGCCCCATCCACTTTCTCGCACTCGGCACTCTTCTGACTGTTCAGCGGACAGTTGAACTGGATATCATCATCGTCGTCTAAGGCAAGTGAAGTCTTGGCAGGGGAATATCATGGTTCAAACAATCTCCAACTTGGAGGCAGTCAACCAACAAAATGATCGCCAATGTTGGTACAGAGTAGATTTAGGCCTAGTACTCACAGAAGTAGTAGTAGAAGAAGAAGAAGAAGAAGCGGGTAGGTAGGTAATTGGAAAAACGAACCATTTAATTTCAAATGGAAATCTATAGTAGCTCTTACATTTAAGGGAAAATGTTCCCCTACACCGTCCTGGGAGAATATCCCGACTCACTTACTGTGAATGAGGCTGGCGATGGCTACTAGAGTTGATATACTGTACCAGCGATACCCTGCACCTTGGGAGTGATGGATTATAGTCCGAGGTGCTACCTCACATTGTAGATCAGGCCAGCGGTGTCATACACAGTAAACGAACACAGTAATTAGCTTTTTGTTGCCAGGGAGGAGCTACTAATGCAAATGCCGCTTATCGGGCGCTGAGTACAAGCCCAGCATGGAACACTTCTCTTCGCTCTGTCCAGATGACTGATAACTGCTTGGATGCGCTTGTTGCCTGTCACTTGCTTTCAAAACTACGACACTACGCCTCCATCCATCATCTTGCTGCGGAGCGTCGCGAAGGTGCCAGTCTTCATTTCAACACCTCTCTTTAATTAATGCGATTCCGGAAGCACATCCGGTCACTGGCTTTGGTTGGAGAAAATAATGGAAGGGCCACCCTTTGATTTTCTCAGTTTCCATCCCTTTAGTTATATCAGAATAGCATTAATTGGGGTTTGATTGCAAGAAGCAATTTGCCATTTTAACCTATTTTCATCATATGAAACAAGTTGTTCCGTGAAGAACTAAATAGCCTATTTTCATATATCCCACTGGTCTTTACCATTAAAACTCTCCTGCCTATTAAAATGATTTTCCATTAGATATACTAAATGGCTTCCGGTTCAGGATCTACTCGTAAGTCTTCATCAACACCATTACAATGAGAAGTTGTGCTAGAATATATAGCTTTCAATATTACAATGTTAAGACTCCTCCCGCGAGATGTCATCTTACTGTAACGAATCACGGGATTTAATTTTAGAAAAGTCAAATGCACGGCTTCTGTGATTTACGAAGAATAAGCTACAGAATCATACTAACCGTCTATTCAATCGCCTGAATAAGATTCATAAAAAGAAAAAAAGAAAGCTTAAAAATTTCGAATTGATGCCATCTTGAACTATTGATAACAATAAGCTGTGAAAAGAGATTCACTGTACCAAGTTCCATTGCACTGGGGTGGTTAGCCAGAAAAGCTATTTTCAATATTTGAAAATCACTTGGCCACATTTCTTTTTTTAATGTACGTTGTTATTCCCCATGTCCTCAACAAACGGTAGAAATGTAGGTTGGTATAATCATAATGAACCACTATTATAATATTCTGCTGGCATATAATTTATATAGCATATATATAAAAGAATCCAAAATGGGATCCATTTCACCGGTTCTCAATATAT
Organism: Meconema thalassinum; assembly: GCA_946902985.2. NCBI lineage: Eukaryota > Metazoa > Arthropoda > Insecta > Orthoptera > Tettigoniidae > Meconema > Meconema thalassinum. The sequence continues at coordinate 627,561,823 of OX336390.1, read as the reverse complement.
CCGAAACTATGTAAGCAATCAAACTGAAATGGTGTTAGAGGAATATTAAGTAAGGACAAATATGGGTCTTTCCAAATCCTGAGAAACACAAAAACAATATCGCTGCCACGTGATTTCGGAATATTTAAAATAATTTTCCTGGCAATATAATCACCGAATGCAATGGAACCTTGACACAGCGATTTTTATTCAGAGCGTTGTATAGAGACATCTAATGATGTACAATTGTTTTCAAAAATTATGACCTTATTTTTTATTTCTCGTATCTTATTCAGGTGATTGAAGTGAAGATTCGTATGATAATAATCATTATCTAAAGGCACTAAATTTTGTAGCTTACTTTTCGTAAATCACAGAAGCCATACATCTGAGTATTCTACATTTTAAAGTGTGTTTGAAAGCTGGGCCCAATTTCCCTTAATTCATGGTTGGCTAATGCTTCAATTTCTTAGGACGTTTCCGCGTTATGAATGAAAATAAGTGTGTAGATAAATAGATCTCCCAAGTGAACGAGCATGGTACATGACCTACATAGTGATGAAGTACAAGGCAACAATTTAAAAATCAAAATTTACTATTCAAATATTCTATTATTTGGAGATGTTCAGTCGGTTAACACGAGTGTACCCAATTAGATTGGACGGGGAATCACCGTACATATAATTTGGGGGGCAGATGACCTCGTAGTTCCGCCCCTTAAAACAACAATATTAATAACTAACTACATATAATTTCATAGTGCATGCAAAAGGAAAAGGTGGAGTGAAAGTGGAAGTACTGGAAGAAGGACGAGAATGGCGGAGAGACAGACAAGTATTGTGCCCGTCAGAGGAGCTGTCAGGGTTGCCAACAACCGAAATGACATCCTAAACACCTCACCTGCTGGACCCATGTGCCTAGGGGATCAGGTGAATTTCTTTTAGGCCAAAGCGGCACGAGAATCTATGATCCAAGGGATCCGTGATAACATGGTAGCTAAGGTCATAGACGGCCTAAGAAAGTACACCTTAAAAAGTTAGACTGAGAAAAGAAACATCCAGACTTATGTAAAACTTGTAAAAATATTTATTTAAAATATGCAGGCACCTATCCTAGTTCGGATAGTTTTATCAGCTATTCCGCAAACTAATAAATAAGGGAAAAAATAAAGAACAGGGCCCTACCTGTAAACTTCGGTAAACCCTCGCGAAAGAACTAATTTACAAAGTTAAGCAACAACAGCAACGCTAGGAAAATGGTACGGCAATAAACCCTAAGTCAAGGTAAACAGATCAAGCTAATAACGGAATTTACATTTAACAGGGTAGCAAGAACAAATCTATGTTAGGATGGTACCATTTCCTTATTTACATTTAGTGTTAAACAATTTAGCTAATTCCTGACAATTAATACAAAATTTACGGCGATGACGTCCGTAAGACAAAACAATTACAACAAAAGCTACATGACAAGCCATAAAAAACATTAAATATACTCTTATGAACTAAGTGCTCATCAGCACAGCAAGGTAAACATTGGGATTTATACAGTACAATAATGAATAAAACAACAAGACCATAATCTGTTATATTCCTGCCTACACCTTGGGTTACTCTTTGTAAACCAGTGTCATCTGAGTGTGTGTCATTTATGTTAGCGATTGCGTAGTGAAAACTACGACATATGTCGCATGAGGTTCAAGCTCCACCAGCTACGAACTATAGGTTAAGCAACACTCCGTCGATCAAAAATAGTGTCATCTGTCCTAGATTATTTCCATCAGGAAATGTAAACAACAGCAAGACGTCGGTCAGCAGGTCCAAAATGCAAATGGATCAAGTTTAGAAGCAATAAACAATTCGTTATTATTTCTTTATAAAAATTATGCGCTTGATTATTAATTTGTCGGTTTAATTTATCGTTGGTTTATGGCGAATAGTGCTGACATTCCTAAATACCTTGGGCTTAGCAGTAGCGTCTCGTGCGAGATCAAATATCTGCTATAAACACCTTCATCGAGCTCTCCACGCTCGGACAAACAATAAAACAGGTTATTAGTGGCTCGCAGCTCACTTAAATTACCTCGGGTCGGCCTGGCAAACACTTCAGTCACCTCCCATAAATACCAAGTCTACAGAAAGAATTCTGGACACAGTGCAATACACGCACTAAATATGCTACATGAATAGCCTATAACACAGGCGTCTATCACTAGCCTCTAACACAACAATAAACCTGGACATAAAATGTAATTACACTCTCAAACAGAGATAAAAATGTATTCGCTGTAGTAGCGATACAAGCGTATGGCGCTTGCCAATCAATTCATCATAACAGAAAACATGTGATTGTCACAAAATGGCTGCCTAGACCTTGACCTACTAATGAAATACACGATCTAACAGTAAATAATGCATCAAGCATTTGTCAATGGTCTGGTAAATCTGTCTCACATTATGAGTGTGTTTTCGTTGCATGCTGGGAACTATTATCACCTGTCCGTGACTTTGAGTAAGGCTCTCAACTTACAGTTACCTCTCCGACGGTTGTAACACAATAGACTGAATGTAGGCAGTTCTCTCCAAAGAAAGTCCATTAGAAAACTGGCCTTGTTATTTAATCCCAGAATAACATTCAAATATAACAAATATTAAGCTTAAAAACACGCCATAAAACTATACACAAAGACGTAGCATGTCTTTCAAATCAAAGAAAAGTAAAAGATAGAAATAACACTTGTTCTGAAAGTCTTTGCAATCTGCAGATATGTCACTTCATAACTGCTCTGTATTCAATGACCAAACAAATATGTGTCGAAACACCTTACACAAATAAACAGAATAGTAGGGGGGGAGCGAGGGGTTTAAACGCATAGCCTACTTTCCTGGGAACATTGCCGATATCTCTCGAACGCCTGGTAAGATTTTTACAAATGAGATGTCGTTTAACTCGAGCTGACGGGGGCTTTGCTATGAACCACTCGTCATATTTTTGAATTTTTTTTGAAAATTTTTGTTTTTGAAAGTAGGCGATAGTTTGAAAACCAAACATGATAGAACGTTGTGCCATAGTTGAAACGAATGGTCTCTATGACCTTTATTTTTTGTAATAAAACTTTTTTATTTTTTGAGATTTTTTAAAAACACTTAAATTTTGATATTTTTATATTTTGGAAACTAAAGAGTTTACGAAAAATTTTGTTTGACGTAAATGAATGGCCCTGACCCCCTCTACCCCCAAAATAAATTTCAAGTCTCTAGGACTAAAACTGTGCAGTAGTGTGGTGCGGGGGGTTCTGCCTCACCCCCTACTTTCATATAAACTTTGGGCGATATCTCCCGAACGCGTGGTCGGATTTTAACGAACGAGGTATTGTTGGCGTTGGGATGACGTTCTCTTGGCTAAGCTTGTGTGTTGGTATTTTTTTTTTTGAAAATTCTTGTTTTTTGGATTGGCACTATTTTGAAAAGGGTGAATTGGAAGAAAAGTTTGTTTGACGTTAATGAAAGGTGGGTATGTCCTCTAGGCGGGCAGGAAGTTTCAAGGGTGCAGGAGGAAAAAATAATTATAGCCTACTTTCTCGCGAACATTGGTGATCATTGGCGAGCTGATGGTCGGATTTTAACAAATGAAGTATCGTTGGACTCGAGCTGACGTCCTCTTTCCTATAGACCACTCGCTATATTTTTCAATAAATGTTTGAAAAATTTTGTTTTTAAAAGTAGGCGATAGTTTGAAAAACAAACATGATAGAACGTTGTGCCATAGTTGATACGAATGGTCTCTATGACCTTTATTTTTTATAATATTTTTTTTATATTTTGAGATTTTTTGAAAACACTCAATTTTGAAATTTTTATATTTTGGAAACTAACACGTTGAAAAAAAATTGTTTGACATAAATTAAAGATCCCTATCCTCTCTACCAAGAAAATAAATGTCAAGTTTCTAGGACAAAAAAAAATATGCATATTATTCTTTTTTTAAAATAAAAGCGTGTTTGTAGACAGAGAGCCGGTAGCGCTTGACGTATGTTACAACGAGACTATGATTGGCCATGGTGGATATGGGAAATGACTATTTCGACGGGGGCGATGTATGGCAAAACGAGGGGTCGCTTTTCGATATTTTTTCCTGTAACGAATGAATGAAGGCGAATATTTTCGAAAATCCCTCATGACAATCGTTAAAATAGGTTGGTAAACACTGACCAGTAACCAGACAAAATTCATAATGGTATGAGGGGAAGTTGTTAACAACAGAACTTGTTTTTTCTATGTCTGACTGTCAGCCAGAATGGGAAAACAGAATATCTGCTCGAGAGGCCAGCTTGGAGCCTGGCTAGTTGGCTGAGAGAATGGAATGTGGGTGAGAGCTGACAATATTGGTGTAAAATTATAACAGGTTGCAACCATTTGACAACTCTGTAAAAAGGTGATAACGTCTAGCCAGGCGAGCAGCAGCAGCAGTAGCAGGTAGGGGCCCCGCAGAGAGGAAAGGGGAAAGAGGGAAGGGTGAACACAAAGAGAGAACAGGAAGTCACGTGACCACTGCAGAGCCTGCCAAGAGCAGTGATGGACGAGACCAGAGGACCGCGGGGAGGTGAGGGGTTGGGTAAGAGAGTATTGAGAATGTCACTGCACATTGCGCGTCATTCCTATGGTAAACGTTACTGTGTTAACATAGGCTGTGTCTTATCCGTATAAAATAATTGCATTCGTGTACTCAACCCCAATTGGTTACTATATTGGATACATTATATATCTGAGGTAAGTGTTGGAATAACGCTGTTTATTTTATTTTAATGCTAATCAATGATTAAATGATTATTGGTTTACCATTTGATTGATGAATGGTTATTTTTGTTTTGTTTTAGATAATCTGCATTCCTGTTGTGGGAGAGAGAAACCCCATTCCACTGAAGCGTAGGAAAAGGGAAAAGCAGGGCTTTTTACAAAGCAAGGTAAGATTTTTTGAAAATAAAATATATAAAACCTGTTTTTTATAATTTATTTTATTTATTTTTTTGTTTATGAAAGATGCTATTGCGAATGGATATATTCATGGTAGTTTATTTTATTTCTTTTATAGAGTCTGAGCCTGACAATTGCTGCTGAGAACGTGTGTGTTTGGGGCCATTGCTGAAAAGTCTACGGCTGAAAACTGTGGTGAGATTGTTTCTTTTATAAAAATCATGTCTTTTGCCACTGCTATCGATAGCTTAACTTGGGAACCCCTTGACTCTTGTTTTAAAAAGCGTGTTTGCTGTGGCCGCGTAGTGAATGTTAGAGAGAGTTTAAACCCAAAAGACTTTCTCGAATCATGTTTTGAAATTTTAACGAACAAATTTGTACAGCGCAAAGGTTGCATACGGCTTTAAAGGTCAATAACTCGTGTGCGATTTCATATATAAAAACAAGGACGGTGAGCATAAAAAATCATTTTATATTGCCAGTAAAATGCAAGAGCTTTTGATAGCCAATAATCTGAACGAGTGGTATCAATCCCATGTGGTCAATGCCTTGCTATCAAAATTTGATAAACTACAACAAGGACCAAGTGGTTTAGCGTTAGACAAAATCCATTACCTGAAAATCAACATTTGTAATTTCAACCCGTTGAATGCTGGGTCTAGACACATTTCTTTACTATCAGCGATTGCCTGTCGGGGAGCAGTGGTAAATATTGAAAATAATGATGATAAATGTTTCCTCTGGGGTGTGGCTGGATATTTGCAGCCAGCGCAACGTGACAGTTGTCGACCAGGAATGTACAAGGCCAAGTTTGATGAATTAAAACAAACATTAAATTTAACTAGAGTATCGTTCCCTATGGACTTAACGAAAATCCATAGGTTTGAACAAAACAACCAGGACTTTTCGTTCATGGTGCATGGCCTTGATGGTAATGAGATTGTGGGTCCTCTTTATGCCACAAAAGAACCGAAATGACAACACATTCATCTTTTATATCTGTCTTATGGAGAAGTGAATCACTATTGCCTCATTAAAAGCCTGAGTAGATTGCTAAGCAGTCAAATGTCTAAGAGAAAGTGTGCAAAACATATTTGTGATCGTTGTCTGCAATACTTTGGGACGCCTACCTCTTTGGAACGTCATAGGGTAGATTGTGTTTCTCAGGAAGCGGTGAGACTGATATTGCCACAAGGGGACAAGGCTGTGTTAAAGTTTAAGGACATTCATAAGCGTGACACTGTTCCCTATGTGGTGTACGCAGATTTCGATGCTCTCACCACACCCATGGCGGGATGTGAACCAGATCCCACTATGAGCTCAACCACACCCATTCAAAAACATGAACCTTTTGCCATAGGATTTAATGTGGTGTGTGCCTATGACCCCACACAATCCGTTTACAAATACCGTGAGGGGCCAGATTGTGCCAGATGGTTTTTGGATGAACTTGTAAAGTTGGCCGACCATTTACAAGGATTACTGGCCCACTCAGTACCCATGAGCCTAACGCCACAACAGCAGCAGCAGTATGAGCATGCCACGACATGCCATATTTTCGAAAAGCCACTTATCAGTGCTGAAGACACCGTTCGTGATCACTCGCACTTTACGGGGGAGTTTCGTGGAACTGCGCATAGTAAATGCAACTTGAACTTTCAAGCTCCTCGTTTCATCAGTGTCTTTTTCAACAATCTGGCAAATTATGACATTCAGTTTTCGATTCGTGAATTGGGTCATGTCAACAAGGGCTCGTTTACCATTATCCCCCAAAACCATGAGCGTTTTACAGCCCTGACATGGCGGTTGAGCAACTTTAGCATTCGATTTTTGGATTCCTTTAATTTTATGGCATCCTCGCTAGACAGTCTTGTGAATGGTTTGAATGAGGAGGAATTAAAAATACTAGAATGCATTTTAATGATCCTAAGCAATTTCAATTGTGCATTCGGAAAGGTATATTCCCGTATGATTTCTGCAACAGCTGGGACGTGTTAAAACAAACAAAACTCCCACCACAAGAGAAATTTTACTCGAAACTAACACGTAGTACCGTTTCCGATGAAGACTATGCACATGCATGTCAAGTTTGGCGAGTGTTTGACATGAAGACGCTAAGTGAATATGCTATGCATTACCTAAAACTGGATGTATTGCTGCTCACCGATGTGTTTGAAAAATTTCGTGAGTTGTGTCAGCACATTTATGGTCTTGACCCGGCTTACTATTATACGAGTCCTGGGCTCTCGTTCGATGCCGCTTTGAAATACACTCAAGTGGAATTGGATTTACTCACTGATGTAGACTTGGTTCTATTTTTTGAAAAGGGCATTCGTGGCGGCTTTGTGTCGCTTAACCAACGCCATGCCGAAGCGAACAATGCCTACATGCCTGATTATTCACAAGACAAACCGGAATCATACTTAATGTACTATGACGTGAATAATTTGTATGGTTACGCCATGAGTCAGCCTTTGCCCTATGGCAAGTTTGCTTGGCTGACAGACAAACAAGTGTCAGAATTTGATGTAAACATGGCTAGCCAAGAAACAGGCCGTGGATATGTCTTAGAAATGGATATTGAATATCCCTCATCCTTGTATGATCAACATGCCGATTTCCAATTCTGCCTTGAGCAAATGGTCCCCCCCCCCCCGACACTAAAGTGAAAATTTAAAAACTTATGGGCACACATTACAACAAAAATCGGTATGTGCTACATATCCAAATGTTGGTGCAATGCCTCGCCCAAGGTTTAGTGTTGAAGAAAATCCATAGAGGTATTTCTTTTGCTCAAAAACCATGGCTCAAGCCAAACATGCGACTCAACACAGAGCACCGGCAAATGGCAACACAGCAGTTTGAAATTATTTTTTTCAAATTAATGAACAACTGCATCCATGGCAAGTCCATGGAGAATGTCCGCAAATACCGTGACATTAAATTGGTGAATGTCTGGGAGGGGCAGTGGGGTGCCCGGCGGTACTGTGTCCGTTTCCCCGACGTCACGTTGGCCCGGCGATTGCAACGAGAAACCGAAGAAGGGACACAGGCGATAAAAAAATTAAGTCCTGGAAATATTTGTCCAATACAAAAAAAATCAAAACAACTAGATCGGGCAGGCAAGAGATCGAATATCCCGGGTCGTTTAAAGGGATAGGCATGCAAGCTTCAACAAGACAAATACCTCACAAACAAGAGAAAGAAAAAGTATCACTGACTCGGGAGAAGTTCCAAACTACAGGAATAACTAGAACTTGTTAAAATCCAGATCCTAAATTTATTTTAGAGCAGACGGACAAAAGAAAGATATGAACACTCCTATTACTCAAGGCAAATCATTAGGTTGGGATACAAGTATCCATAATGTCCATCTGTGCCGTTGAGCTGTCCTATTTCACTTAAATGGGAAGTTCTCACAAAAGAAAATTAATCATAGTTCGAGAGTTCGTTGTTTAGCTGAATATGAATATAAAAAAACCACTTCACTATCAGTTTCAGCTTTGTAGAAAAAAAAACTAAACATTTTGTTCTTCCCATAAAATAGAATAAATTAATAATTCACACACAAATTATACACATCCCTGATATTTACATATATTCGATTGATATTAGTGACCGTTAATTAATTAATTAATTGGATTAAATTAATTATAGACAAATAAATGATTATTATCATTATATCACCACAATAATTCCAAGTTTCCTTATGGAAAACATCTCAGCTCAAAGTAGCATTAATCTATCGTAATTTCTCAAAACATTGGTTTACAAGGGAATTCTAATAACTCAAGTCATTCTCAAATAAGAAATTGGATTCAACATATGCTTATGGGAGGAATTTAATTGTTCAGAATGTGATGATGTAACAGTTACATTCAAAGATAAAGGAATACAGTAGAATTGCCTAGGATCTGCATAATTATTAAATTGAATTGACCAGCTCATTAAACCCTAACAACAGTGCACAAAATGACGATAAATTTGACGAGAAAAAAAATCTGTCATCGCACTATTTCCCAAAGTTGGAAATATAAATATAATTACTAAAATAAAGCACACACCAGTTCATTTGACCTAGGACTGCATAGACCCTGCATCCTGGCATAATCACAAACATTTATATCATCGAAGAAATTCATTATTTATTAAAGCGTTGGAATGGAATATCTCATTTCCAACAGTTGCTGTTCTTAGACCACTATAAAGTGTCTACAACTTATTAATAATTGTGCTTTATTCAAAAACCTTTTCCAAAATCCTTTTGACATAATGCCAAGTAATCCTTAAGTGGCAATAATAAGACTGGCCAGAATCTCTTAATGTCTACGATTATTAGCGGCTTCGTATTTTTTATACAATCTGAATTAATTACTGTAGGGTTCAGGATCACACATCATGAATCCAGATGATAATTACTGTACCAAGAATTAATTATCAAGTTTCAAAAATTAGCTCTGCAAAAAGTTTAATGTTCCGCTTGCAACCGCCGTAAAGGTATAATACGCCATTAGTGAGAACGAAACTAAGTTTAGAATAAGTTTATAAAAAAAATGGAATCCAACCATAAAACATTTTGTTAAACATCTTACATATATGTGTGAAATTCCTCTTAATATCCATAAATTATTTGCTCTTTAGTTTGAGAATTCATTCGAAATATATCAGTCACCTGGAAGAAAGAACATTATGATAACATGGTAATGGCGTGTCATATAATTTCAGACAAGTTGTTACGGAGAATGTGTTGCCTATATGATTTCCCACGACATGGTTGATCTTGGTCCTATACTTAATTTTGCAAGATCGCCGCTTACGATACTCTTGTATTGCATCCATCGCCGTGACGTCTGATCTAACGTGAATTCGGTCCCCCAGAATTTGGACTCATCCTGGTCATTAAGCTTCCCTGTTGATGGCTTAAACTATCATCTTGAATAGTAGTAAAGTCTTTATTAGTGTTCCCATATTATTGTTCTTAATTACAAGTGGCGTCGTGGATGACTTCATACAACCCCTTAAATCAAAGTTGGTTGTACGCCACTGATGGTGAAATGTTCCGACTATTTTATCAGTGTGGAATAGGTGGTGTAATTGCAATATTGTTCATTATTCATGAATGCAATTGCTATTAATCCAATTAAATATTGATCTTATTCTGTTACGTGTAGTACAGCTATCGTGTCGAAAAAGAAAGTTCAACATTGTATATCTTTGTGCCTGGCAGAATAATATGACCTGGCAGAATAATATGACGAGATCTGTCATATGTTGTGCGCTGCAACAAGTTGTATTTCAATGTCTACTGGCCTGCGTTCTACGGTGAAAATATTTCCAGTCCGCTAATGGTGCTGTGAATGTGTCCGCTGAATAATATTATAATTCTTACTTACAGTATTTCTGCCACTTGTAGGAGACACTGACTTTACTTTACTTAACACTGGTAAAGAAATTATTATAAGTATCGGCGTATCACCAGCCAGATTGTGATGGTTAGTTAAATAGTGCAAACACACGCTTTCCACACGTATTAGAAAAACTCATCGTCGCGCACACATGGGTTTAGCCAGTGAAAAAGAATTCTCGAATGACCGTGTTCTAGAACTGACAGAGTCCACGCTGCCTAGTCACCTGATTCATAGCGGTGCGTGGGGAAATTTCAACCCCTCATCTATTGCGTCACGACTTGTCAAAGCCGTTAGGAGTTGAAGATGTTCGACTCTCGCTTGTGCTAAATTTTAGCTCAATGCCATAAGGATAGGTCCATATATCAGCTAGAATAATTATGAAGAATGTTTCTAGCTCTGGGTCTGCTACAAACACATGCTGGAATACATTACAATATGTTACATTCATCAACTACTTCCAAGGTTGCTTTGCGAATCTCGGTAATTAAACATCACCAACATGGTGGATTTCGGTCACATGTTCCCCTTTCCTGGTTTTTATAAGTTTTGGTCAGAGAACTTATAAAACATCATTACGCTAAGATTATGTGAATAAATCAAACATGTCTGTCCTGTATTAATTCTCAGGTTTGAAATATTTTCTTAGATATCCAGCGTTGTAGTTTCCAATCACTCGATCGGAGTGTATTTCTGCCAAACGATAACTGTTGTTGCCGAATTCTCTTACAATCTTTACTGGACCATAATAAAGCTTAGCGAATTTGTTATAGACTCTCATGGGTAAGTTGGGTGATACTGGTCTCCTTAAAAGGACTAAATCATTTTCCCGTAGAGGTTCTCTGAATTTTCTTCCTGCCTGTCTTTTCTTTCTCTTTTCGGCGTGGCGTTCCAAGCTCTCTCTAGCCATGTCTATGCGCGTGGGAATTGATTGAATTATTTCCGGTGCTGTGGAAATAATCCCATCCCTTACTCTCTCTGGTTTACGTCCATAATGTAACATGTATGGCACTTGCGATGTGCTTTCAGGTATAGTCGAATTAAGGCTTTCTTCAATGATGGGTATAACCTTCATCCATTTATCATGATTATCCGAACAGTAAAGTCGACAGAATTTTCCAATTTCAGACATTATTCTTTCTGCATGATTTCCTTCAGGATATCTGATAGTATTGAGGATGTGCTTTACATTTAGCCTTACCATTGCCTGCTGAAATTCTTGACTTGTGAATTGGCTCCTATGATCACTTAATAAGAATTCGGGTGTGCCGGCTTCTTTTAAAACACAATTCTCTAGCCGCCTAATGATATATCGCGATGTAGCCTTCTGAATCGGGTGCAATATTACCAGTTTAGAGAATACATCTATTGTAACCAAGATATACTGTTTTCCTCTAAATGATCTTGGAAGTGGGCCATAAATGTCCGTTGCATATAATTCTCTCGGTCGGGACGGAATTATAGCAATCGGTGGTTCTTTAGCAAGCTTCGAAATGTATTTGCTCCGCTGGCAATTATCGCAGGACCTTATAACCTTACGTATGGTTTCCCTCATACAATTCCAAATAAAAGCTTCTTTAGCTGCGTGCAGAGTCTTGTCCAGTCCGGAGTGTCCCGTTGAACGATGGACTAGCCAGATTACTTTATTAACAAGTTTGGGTGGTAAGACTGTTCTCAACTTCGTATGATCCTTGTCCGCATATTTCATGACAACGTCTCCCACGATGTGGTAGTCTCCCGCTTGTCTCGAAATTGGGACGAAATTCGGATCATGCTGGTCCATTCTCTTCTTTAGGAAACGATACATGTTTCTCAAGGGTTCATATCTCTTCTGTGATGCTGCGATTCTTCTAAGATTATCTAACGTATCCGCATCTTCCGGAACAACCTCAATCAAGTGTATGTCATCCCCACAAGGATTACGACATAGAACAACGGCTAATGTGTTCAATTTGCCAGATCGATGTACTATATCCACGTTAAATTGCTGCAAGAATAAGGTCCATCTCGTAATTCTATCATTAGCGAGGTCTGTTTTCAACATGAATTGCAAAGCTTGATGGTCGGTGATTATTGTGACTTTATATCCTATCAATATCTTTTTCCAAGTCTGTAAAGCATATATAGCAGCTAATGCTTCCAATTCTGTCACGGTGTAATTGGCTTCATGGCTTTAAAGTTTGCGGCTGGCAAATGCAAGATAGTGATGTTTTCCCTCGGCAACCATTTGATACAATACAGCACTCACACCAATCTTTGACGCATCCGATTCTATGAAGAAATTCCGAGAGAAATCGGGGTATTCCAATTTAATATGATCAACCAGCATTTGTTTAGCTCTATCAAACGCCTCACTACATGCTTCGCTCCATTTCCATTTATTGTTTAATTTCAACAAATTCTGGAGTGGTGCCATCACCTCCGTATAATTAGGACAGTGCGTCGAAAAGAATTGACACATTCCTAAGAATTGTCTAACTTGACGTACTTTCTTCGGTTGAGGAAACTCCGCAATTGCCTGAATCTTCGTAGGATTAGGCCTATATCCGTGTCCGTCGATGATGTGACCTAAAAACTTTATTTCAGTTTGAAAAAAAAACTGCATTTGTCACGGTTGACTTTGAAGTTGGCTGCTTTCAAATTATCAAACAATAATCTGAGGTGTTGTAAATGTTGTTCCCCGTCTGGAGATGCAATTATTATATCGTCTATGTAGCATATCACATTCGCTTTGACTTCTTGCTTTAGGTTGGAATCCAATGCTCTTATCATCGCAGGACCGCTGTTCTTTAAACTGAAAGGCATTCTCTTGAAAGCATAGGTTATGTTATTAAATATAAAACCAGTGTATTTGCGGCAATTTTCAGATAACGCTACGTGATAAAATGATGAAGTCTAATCGATGGTAGAAAAATAGTTTTTCCTTCAAATTTCCTCAAAATTTCCCGAATTGTTGGAGGTCTATCATGTTCCAAGAGCAGACGTTCATTCAATACCCTGGCATCCAGACATAAGCGTAATTGTCCATTCGCCTTTTGCACAACCGCCAGTGGATTTAGGAAAGGCGTGGGCTTTCGACAAATGATGTCATCATCTTCCATCTACTGGATCATGTCTTCAACTTCAGCTTGCCACTTTTCCGGAACCGGATATAATTTCTTTCGATAAGGAGTAGCATCAGTTAACTGGATTTCATACTAAAAATTCTTAACTAGTCCAGGTTTGCTATTGAAAATATCATCATATTCTTCTAATAAATCATTCAACTCCTGTTGAGTTTCTGGATTGATTTTTCCTCCTTCTATATTCCTATGCTATGTTTCCACTGAATTGGTTATTTCATTCATGACATCCATACTTCCAAACTCCCATACTACGCCTTCACGAGCCTCTTCTTTTAGTCCCTCGGTGGAAGTAAAATATATATATATCGGTTCTTCATATCAATGACCAGACCATTGTCAGATATGAAATCAACTCCGATTATGATATCGAAATTTGAATTTGATAAGACCAGGAAGATGTGTTGTATCTTCCTTCCGGCAAGTTCCATTTCTAACATTACCTGTTGTTTACATTTAATTATCCTGTCAGGGATAACTCTTCTAATCTTTACAGTTGATGCCGTAAGAATGTCAAGTTTTCCTTTTGACTGGAGCAAGTCTAAGCATGACTGTGATATAATGGAAACCATGGCCCCTGTGTCCACTAACGTCTTTATTTGGCATCCCATTATATTTAAAGAAATAATCGGTATATCATGTCTGATCCCTCGGCGTACTTCTTCTTTTTCAAATATGAGGTCTTCATCCTTTATTTCGTATAATTCCTGAATTTGTACAATGTCCGAGTTGATTAGAATTTCATTACCTATTGTTGATTGGACTTTTTTTTCTTGGTTCAGCCCACTAATACTAGGCCGGTTTAACTCTTCTTCTGTTGGTGCTGAAGGTCGAGTATTTCTTAATTGTTCTATATATTCTCGGCTTTCCTGATACCTGGTGTCCAAATTGTTACTGTTTTGCTTGTTCCTCTCTTCTTAAGACCTATTATTCTGGTTGGAGTAGCTGTTAAACCTCCCGCGTTGGTACCTGTTATTTTGTCCTTTGTTATGATACCTCGAATATCTTCGATTGTACGGGGTATTTCTCTGATTATTATTATCGTTTCTACGATTGTAGTGATAATCATCTTGCCGGTGGTCAGAATCCCTCGATGTCTTCTCTTCTTGTTGCGCTGATCTTTCTGTTTGGGCTGTCCTATCCATTAAGACTGCATTTATTTCCCGACTTTCCTTTCTGTCATGTCTACCATTATTGCCTAGAGTAGCGTGATCCATACGCCTAAGAACTTCTTCACAATCTTCCAGGGTTTCTACTCCCGATACTATGAGCATGCGCTGTACTTCGATGGGAAATTGCCTCGTTATGGCTCATATCAGTTCCTGAGTGGTAAAGGTGGAGTTAGAAACTGTAGCTTTGCGAGCTGCGAAGTGAAGTAATTCGCATATCTAGTCGGATGGGACGTGGCATATTTCTTAGAGTACATTTCCGCTCTAATATCCAATTGTTCATCTGAACTCCAAAAACGGTGTAGAAATGATTGAGCAAAGTCTTCCATATTAACAAACGAACATCTAAATGCCCTAAACCAATTTAAAGGAACTCCTTCCAAGTGTCTTTCAACTATTCTGAGCTCTCTGTCCTTGGATATCCTGTTTTCATCCATGTAATCCCGAATATCTCTCAGGAATTCAATCGGTGTCAAGTTATTACCCCCATTCAACTTGCGTGGTCGATCATCAATGTTTCGAATTATTGTGACGTGTCCCTTCGTAGTTGAATTGGCTCTATTCCCTTCCGTATCTAACGTTCCACAAGCATTAGGGCTATCTATTGTTCTTAAACATTGAGACTATCTGATTGTAATATTTGTCCTGGTTGCTCATAAGTGTGGCTAACATTATTTTTCATGTTGGATAGTTCGGTTTCCAGATTCGATATCCGAATTGTGGTCATGTCGTGCTCTAACTTGCGTTTATTTTCCATATCTGCCGCTGTAATAATTACACTATTCCTCATCTGTGTCTGTAGCTCATTACGCACGTGCTCGAAATCGTTGTTACATTTCTCTGTTAGCTGGTTTAGTTTCTCTTTGATATCTGCTATCTCCGTAGAATTAGTGTCAGTGACTGTTAGCAAATTCTTAACTACTGTTTCATTTTTCTGCTGTACCCTCTCATTATGTTCTGATAAATATTTACTTAAACCATCTAAATTGTCGGTTAACTTCTTTTCTAAACCTTGCAATCTGTCTACAAATTGTGCCTTGACAGCGTTAACTTGACCTGATACGTGGGTATGCAATTCCTTTCTAAAAACTTTGAGATTATGGGTAAGTCTTGTATCACAAGCATCTAACTTTTTGTCTAAGGCTGAATTACTTTTTTCAACATCTGCCTGCACTTGCGCAATTTGCGTTTGCAAACGGACATCTAAACTCTTTACATCTCTAGATACCATTTGAGTATCTGTATTTAAGGACTGAATATCTGATTTAATATCTATTATAGAATAGTTAATACTTTCTATTTCCATATTGGCTTTTAATATATCAGTTCTTACATGTAATATATCAGCATGAATATCCTGTGTATCATCTTTAATCAACTGCACTTTGCTTGATAAATTGTCAATATCGGTTTTTAGTTCCTGCTTACCAGTAGTTAAACTTTCATTTAATGTAGTTATTCGTGCATTAAGTTCCTGCTTATCAGCAGCCAAATTATCTTTAAGTTCCTGCTTATCAGTAGCTAAACTATCTTTAAGTTCCTGTTTATCCGGAGCCAAAGTGTTCTTTACCACATTCAAATCCTCATACAGTCTGTCAAAGCCCCTTTGGATTTGAGCAAGAATGCCCTGGGGTCCATCTGCTTCTGCTGCACCAGTCATTATAATTAAACAAATATATAAATATACTTAAGACTAGGGAAACTTAATAGTAGGATGACGAACTAAGACCATGAGACTGAATATATTCGAATGAATTCCAAACATGTTTTACGTTTAACAAATACAGCAC
Source organism: Meconema thalassinum (assembly GCA_946902985.2). Lineage (NCBI taxonomy): Eukaryota > Metazoa > Arthropoda > Insecta > Orthoptera > Tettigoniidae > Meconema > Meconema thalassinum. Next base: position 627,545,385 of record OX336390.1, on the reverse strand, counting down.
AACGATTTTTCAAACCTCCAATTATCCTGACATTTATCTTTACCTGATAAGTTAAACAAACAACATCTAGATTTGAATAAAAAATCCCGATTCAATGACATTGCTAGATATCAGAACTCGTCTGACTATCCAACTATCCCAAAAATAATGGACTGGAAAAAAAATTACCAAACCGTCGAGCTAATCACGCTCGGCATCAAATTGCTGCCTTACGTAACGTTGCCCACACGTTTAGGGTGCCAAATCGCTGTGCCCGTTTCCCCGACGTCACGTTGGCCCTGCGATTGCAACGAGAAACCGAAGAAGGGACACAGGCGATAAAAAAATTAAGTCCTGGAAATATCTGTCCAATACAAAAAAAAACTAGCTCGGGCAGGCAAGAGATGGAATACCTCGGGTTGTTTAAAAGGATAGGCATGCAAGGTTCAACAGGACAAATACCTCACAAACAAGAAAAAGAAAAAGTATCACTGACTCGGGAGAAGTTCCAAACTACAGGAATAACTAGAACTTGTTAAAATCGAGATCCTAAATTTATTTTAGAGCAGACGGACAAAAGAAAGTTATGAAAACTCCTATTACTCAAGGCAAATCATTAGGTTGGGATACACGTATCCATAATGTCCATCTGTGCCGTTGAGCTGTCCTATTTCACTTAAATGGGAAATTCTCACAAAAGAAAATTAATCATAGTTCGAGAGTTCGTTGTTTAGCTGAATATGAACTTAAAAAAAACACTTCACTATCAGTTTCAGCTTTGTAGAAAAAAAATAACTAAAAATTTTTTTTCTTCCCATAACACAGACTAAATTAATAATTCACACACAAATTATACACATCCCTGATATTTACATATATTCGATTGACATTAATGACCGTTAATTAATTAATTGGATTACATTAATTATAGACAAATAAATGATTATTATCATTATATCACCACAATAATTCCAAGTTTCCTTATGGAAAACATCTCAGCTCAAAGTAGCATTAATCTATCGTAATTTCTCAAAACATTGGTTTACAAGAGAATTCTAATCACTCAAGTCATTCTCAAATAAGAAATTGGATTCAACATATGCTTATGGGAGAAATTAAATTGTTCAGAATGCGATGATGTAACAGTTACATTCAAAGATAAAGGAATACAGTAGAATTGCCTAGTTATTAAATTGAATTGACCAGCTCATTAAACCCTAACAACAGTGCACAAAATGACGATAAATTTGACGAGAAAAAAAACTGTCATTGCACTATTTCCCAAAGTTGGAAATATAAATATAATTACTATAATAAAGCACATACTAGTTCATTTGACCTAGGACTGCATAGACCCTGCATCCTGGCATAATCACAAACATTTATATCACCGCAGAAATTCAATATTTATTAATTTATTAAAGTGTTGGAATGGAATATCTCATTTCCAACAGTTGCTGCTCTTAGACCACTATAAAGTGTCTACAACTTATTAATAATTGTGCTTTATTCAAAAACCATTTCAAAAATCCTTTTGACATAATGCCAAGTAATCCTTAAGTGGCAATAATAAGACTGGCCAGAATCTCTTAATGTCTACGATTATTATCGGCTTCGTATTTTTTTATACAATCTGAATTAATTACTGTAGGGTTCAGGATCACACATCATGAATCCAGATGATAATTACTGTACCAAGAATTAATTATCAAGTTTCAAAAATTAGCTCTGCAAAAAGATTGATGTTCCGCTTGCAACCGCCGTAAAGGTATAATACGTCATTAGTAAGAACGAAACTAAGTTTAGAATAAGTTTATAAAAGAAAATTGAATCCAACCATAAAACATTTTGTTAAATATATTACATATATGTGTGAAATTACTCTTAATATCCATAAATTATTTGCTCTTTAGTTTGGGAATTCATTCGAAATATATCAGTCACCTCGAAGAAAGAACATTATGATAAGATGGTAATGGCTTGTCATGTAATTTCAGACAAGTTGTCTGAAAGCATGCTCAGGGTTACAGAGAATGTGTTGCCTATGTGATTTCCCACGACGTGGTTGATCTTGGTCCTATACTTAATTTTGCAAGATCGCCGCTTACGATACTCTTGTAATGCATCCATCGTCGTGACGTCTGATCTAACGTGAATTCGGTCCCCCAGAACTTGGACTCATCCTGGTCATTAAGCTTCCTTGTTGATGGCTTTAGCTATCATCTTGAATAGTAATAAAGTCTTTATTAGTGTTCCCATATTATTGTTCTTAATTACAAGTGGCATCGTGGATGACTTCATACAACCCCTTAAATCAAAGTTGGTTGTACGCCATTGATGGTGAAATGTTCTGACTATTTTATCAGTGTGGAATAGGTGGTGTAATTGCAATATTGTTCATTATTCATGAATGCAATTGCTATTAATCCAATTAAATATTAATCTTATCCTGTTACGTGTGGTGCAATAGCTCCTAGTGTAGTGTTATACAGTGTTGGTATTACTACTAGTGGAGTGACAGTGTGGTGCAATATCTCCTAGTGTAGTGTTATACAGTGTTGGTATTACTACTAGTGGAGTGACAGTGTGGTGCAATAGCTCCTAGTGTAGTGTTATACAGTGTTGGTATTGCTACTAGTGGAGTGACAGTGTGGTGCAATAGCTCCTAGTGTAGTGTTATACAGTGTTGGTATTACTACTAGTGGAGTGACAGTGTGGTGCAATAGCACATAGTGTAGTGTTATACAGTGTTGGTATTACTACTAGTGGAGTGGGGCAGTGTGGTGCAATAGCACCTAGTGTAGTGTTATACATTGTTGGTATTACTACTAGTGGAGTGGGGCAGTGTGGTGCAATAGCTCCTAGTGTAGTGTTATACAGTGTAGGTATTACTACTAGTGGAGTGGGGCAGTGTGGTGCAATAGCACATAGTGTAGTGTTATACAGTGTTGGTATTACTACTAGTGGAGTGGGGCAGTGTGGTGCAATAGCACATAGTGTAATGTTATACATTGTTGGTATTACTACTAGTGGAGTGACACAGTGTGGTGCAATAGCACATAGTGTAGTGTTATACAGTGTTGGTATTACTACTAGTGGAGATGGGCAGTGTGGTGCAATAGCACATAGTGTAATGTTATACATTGTTGGTATTTCTACTAGTGGAGTGGGGCAGTGTGGTGCAATAGCACCTAGTGCAGTGTCATACAGTGTTAAAATTTATATATATAGATAGTATGATCAAGTAGGGAGTGATAGAGGAGTAACACCTCTTTAAAAAACCCTGGTCCAGCTGGCCCGGCTGGTAGTACCTTGTTAGGGTCCCTTGCCCGGGTTACGGTGAAATCCTCAACGGTACCTGCAGTGAAGAGGTGAACTCTGGCACAGTGTGGTTGGCGGAAGGGGCAGCCTATTGCTCAGGTTTAATAGGGCAAACTATTGTCCATAGTTATGATGAGCAGGTTTTGGCCCAACGGCAAAATGAGCGGAGGAGGAGCCAATCACTCTCATGGCTCCCAACGGTCATAGAGGCGGAAGAGGCCACGCCAGACGGACTGGCTGTAAAGGCGCACCTCAGTAGTACGTGAGTATGCGGCAGTTCGTTGCAGTCTCTGTGTTCGGTCCTGCATGTCTCATTCTTTGTGAGCCGCAGGATGAGGCTCAGAGATCATAGTGTGTGGGTCTCGTCTTGGCAAGCTGAGATCCACCCTAAACAAATTCACGCCAGTGGCACTTCTTCCGAACGTCACTTTTCAAAGTCCAACGGCGATGGGATATGGACGGTGGGGGCAGGTTATGGGTGTAACTGGAAGCCCCTAGTTCGGACCTGCACGTTGGCAGCAGATGTGTGATGGTCGTCTTCCGGTGACTCTGTGACTACTCAGGAATTCGGTCCTGCATCTTTGTTTGGGCAGGCCTATTTAGGATCACCGCTGCCCACCCCACATGGGGAAGGCCCTAGAAAAGGTGGGCTAAACATCGGAAGTCACAATCTTGGTCCAGCTGGGCAACCGCACTCAGCAGGTCACCCCTCATGCGGTCGAAACTCAAAAACAGTAAAGAATCACAAATTGATTATTGGATCATGGAACATCAGAACCTTGCTTGATTTGGACAATAACATTGGACCTGAGAGAAGGTCAGCTCTCGTAACCCATGAGTTATCAAGACTCAACGTTGACATTGCTGCTCTCAGTGAAACTAGGCTGTCTTCTGAAGGCAAGATTACTGAACCTGGAACAGGATATACCATCTTCTGGAAAGGAAAGGAGGAGGGTGAATGTCGTATTCATGGTGTGGGCTTCGCTGTGAAGACCAAACTGGTAAATTATCACCAACTTACGCCCATTGCAACCAGCGAAAGGCTCATGACTCTCCGCATACCACTCTCAAGAGGTTCCTATATGACACTCATCTCTGCCTGTGCTCCTACCTTAGATTCTGATGATGAAGTAAAGGCCCATTTCTATAATCAGCTAAGTGAAATCATCTCCAAGGTACCATCTGCAGATAAACCCTTGCTCCTCGGTTACTTCAATGCCAGAGTTGGGAAAGATCACAGGCTATGGAATAATGTGATGGGCAAACAGGGACTAGGAAAATGTAATCCCAATGGACTGTTGCTTCTTGGTCTTTGTGCAGAACACGAACTTTTCATTACCAACACGCAGTTCCGGCTACCTGACCGCTGCAAAACCACGTGGATGCATCCGCGTTCCAAACATTGGCACATTCTTGATTATATCATTACCCGGCAATGTGATAAGAAGGACACTCTTATTACCAGAACAGGAAGGAATATAGACGATTGTTGGACAGATCATAAACTTCTTATATGTAAGCTCAAGATATCCATCAGACCTAAACCACCTAGGAACATCAAAAATTTGTCAAGAAAGATGATGATAATTGTTGTTTTAAGGGGCCTAACATCTAGGTTATCGGCCCTGTCAAGAAAGAAGTTTAATACACCCAAACTTCAGGATGAATCCATGTACAAACATTTTGGAAACAGAATCGTCACCCAGTTATCAGAAAACCCAGTAACAAATGATATTCAGCAAGAATGGGCCACATTACAGAAGATTATCACACAGTCAGCTGAGGAAACCATTGGTTATATGGTGCGGAAAAGACAAGACTGGTTTGATGACAACAATGAGGAAATTCTGTCTCTCATCAATGCCAAAAGGAATGCCTATCTTGCCCATCTTCAAGACCCAACTTCCAACACAAAGAGAGATAAACTACTGGAACTCAAGGGTAAATGCCAGACGCAGGTAAGGCAGATTAAAAATACGTGGTGGCAACAGAAGGCTCAGGAACTGCAGAGACTATCGGATGCTCGAGACTTGAGTAACTTCTATGCCGTACTCAAGGAAATATATGGACCATCTCGCTCATCATCAGGTACACTGAAAAGCGCTGATAATTCTACTACCTTTACTGATAGTCAAGAAATCTTGGAACTCCTGGAAGGAGCACTTCTCCAATCTCCTAAATCGTCCATCAGAAGCTGCTGAAGACTTCCTCTGTGATGTGCCGCAACAACCTGAACAACTGTGGTTGGCAGAACCTCCTACTTATCATGAATTCAGTGCAGCTCTCACCCAATTGAAACCCAGAAAAGCACCTGGCCCAGATAACATCCCTCTGGAACTAATTCAAGCCGGAGGTCATTCCCTCAAAACAAGAATTTTCACCCTTATCCTCAGAATATGGGAATCAAGAAAGGTACCTGGAGACCTAAAGAATGCCACTATCGTCACTATCTTTAAAAAGGGTGATCGCAGTGTTTGTGGCAACTACCGTGGTATATCACTGCTATCAATTGTGGGGAAGATTCTTGCAAGAATTCTACTTAACCGCCTCAAGGTTATCTCTGAGAAGATCCTCCCAGAGTCACAATGCGGATTTAGAACTTCCAGAAGCACAATTGACTTGATTTTCTGTGTGAGACAGCTACAAGAAAAATGTAGAGAACAACAGAATCCACTCTTCTTAGTCTTTTATGACTTGGAAAAGGAATTTGATTCGGTTCCAAGACCAGCCATGTGGGCAGTGCTGAAGTGGTTTGGTTGCCCTCAGCGTTTTGTAGATCTAATCAAGTCTCTCCATGATGGCAGGACAGGTCAGGTTTGCCATCAGAATAAGATGTCCGATGAATTTCCCATTACCCACGGACTGAAACAAGGATGTGTACTGGCTCCAACGCTTTTTGCGCTGTACTTGGCTGCAATGCTTTATGATTCACCCACAAACATCCCAGGTGTGGAGGTCAAGTATCGTTTTGATGGAGGGCTTTTCAACCTAACTCGTCTCCGCTCCTTGAGGAAAACTCAGTTTACTAAGGTTACTCACATGTTGTATGCAGATGATGCTGCGTCACCAACTCTCACACCAGAAGAGCTGCAAGTGTCAGTTAATTGTTACAAAAGTGCATGTGATCGCTTTGGTCTTACCATAAATGTCAATAAGGCTAAAGTCTTGGCACAACCTTCACCAGGCACACCTCTTCCTCAGTTCAATATCTCCATCTCAAATTTGCCATTAGAACAGGTTGAACACTTCTCGTACCTGGGCAGTACCATTTCTGTGAGCTGTACCTGTGAGCAGGATGTGGATAAGAGAATTGGCGCAGCCCACGCAGCGTATGGACGATTAGCGCACCGGGTCTTCATGAATAAAGATCTGTCTATGAGTACAAAGCTTATGGTGTACAAAGCAGTAGTCATTTCTACATTGTTGTATGGTTGCGAAACGTGGACCCTTTACCGACGTGATCTTAGGAAGCTTGAGCGTTTCCACCTACAAAAACTTCGATCAATCCTGAGGATTAAATGGGAAGACCGCATTACCAATATTGCTGTTCTGGAAAAGGCTCAACAGCATAGAATCATTCATAATAGGTCACCAATTTAGATGGATTGGTCATGTCCATCGGATGGATGATGTGAGATTACCTCGTCAAATGCTATATGGTGAGTTATGCTATGGCACCAGACCTCATGGTGGTCCTAAGAGGCGGTACAAGGACCAATTTAAGCAGACCCTGAAATTGACAGGTCTTGATTCACAAACCTGGGACATGCTGGCTGAAGACCGCTCAACTTGGCGCCGTACCATCTCGGATACTGTAAAGACGTTTGAAAGGGATCGACGCACACATGAAGAGGCCAAGCGTCAAGCTAGGAAACATCGAGCAGCCCAACCACGTCCTCCTCCAGCAATACTATGTGACTTGTGTGGTCGCTTGTTCCATGCCAGGATTGGACTCTTTAGTCACCGTAAACACATCCACAAACTGGACTGAAGGAAGAAGATTTATACTCGGATTCGAGTTAAAGCCGATGATGATGATGATGTTATTATGTTACATGTAGTACAGCTATCATGTCAAAAAAGAAAATTCAACATTGTATATCTTTGTGCCTGGCAGAATAATATGACCTGGCAGAATAATATGACGAGATCTGTCATATGTTGTGCGCTGCAACAAGTTGTATTTCAATGTCTACTGGCCTGCGTTCTACGGTGAATATATTTCCAGTCCGCTAATGGTGCTGTGAATGTGTCCGCTGAATGATATTATAATTCTTACTTACAGTATTTCTGCCACTTGTAGGAAACACTGACTTTACTTTACTTAACACTGGTAAAGAAATTATTATAAGTATCGGCGTATCACCAGCCAGATTGTGATGGTTAGTTAAATAGTGCAAACACACGCTTTCCACACATATTAGAAAAACTCATCTTCGCGCACACATGGGTTTAGCCAGTGAAGAAGAATTCTCGAATGACCGTGTTCTAGAACTGACAGAGTCCACGCTGCCTAGTCACCTGATTCATAGCGGTGCGTGGGGAAATTTCCACCCCTCATCTATTGCGTCACGACTTATCAAAGCCGTTAGGAATTGAAGATGTTCGACTCTCGCTTGTGCTAAATTTTAGCTCAATGCCATAAGGATAGGTCCATTTATCAGCTAGAATAATTATGAAGAATGTTTCTTTTGCTCTGGGTCTGCTACAAACACATGCTGGAATACATTACAACATGTTACATTCATCAACTACTTCCAAGGTTGCATTGAGAATCTCGGTAATTGAACATCACCAACATGGTGGATTTCGGTCACAGTACATTGCCAAGCCAAATTTCAAATCGATCAGCATTATCGATGAGGATTTGGCCACTATTGAATTGAGTAGGACCAGCGTGACCATGGATAAGCCCATTTACTTGGGCCAAGTCATTTTAGACTTTTCTAAATCGGTCATGTATCGATTCCACTATGAGTTTGCCAAACGCCATTTTGAGGACGTATCCCTTTTGTATATGGATACGGACTCATTCATTTACCACATTCGCCACTGCAACCCCTATGACGTCATGAGGCAGCATAGTGACTGGTTCGACACCTCTTCGTATAGTGCTGACAACATGTTTCAGCTGCCCATAAAAAACAAGAAGGAAATTGGTGTTTTAAAAGATGAATGCGGTGATTCCATTATGACGGAATTCGTAGGTTTGGCTTCGAAAATGTATGCTTATCGCACACTAGACTGTAAGGAAGCCAAAAGAGCAAAAGGTGTAGGTAGGGCAGTCAGGGCCGGATTTATCCATGGTTACGCTATAGGCACCTCTCCATTGATCGCCCCTCCTCACTTGAGCCCCCCCCCCCCCGATTTTTATGATAAGGCATAGCCACTCGCATGAGGTAAGGATCGGAAGAAAGGAATAAACCGATATATGGCTGCCAGCATAAGTTTATGCTTGAATTTTTACGCAGGGAAAACATAGTCAATTCAATAAAAATAACAGCTTGGAGTAAAACTACATGAAACAGTTTAACTTTTATGCAACCAAAACACTTTATGAATACCCTTTCCAAAAATAATGTCTAGCCTTAATTCATACAACAAAAAACAGGAGTAGCTTCAAAAATAAAAAGATTATTTACTGCTGAAACTGAATAAACTGCGGTAGCACGAAATATATTTAAAAAAAATAGTAGAACACACACTAATTTTAAAACGCATGAGGTGCAGTGGTACGAACGACATTTTAAAGTGAACAAAGCGCCTCTAAAATACAAATAAGGCCAACTGCGTATCTTCCTGCAATATATTTTAGAGACATTAAAGTGCAGAATAAAAACATGAATGAAGACATAACGGGGCCTGCCTCAAGCACAACGATAACTACTTCAAAAGTTTTCTTCTTGCCTTCTTTTCGGCAAATTCATTAATTATGGCATCGCAGTTCAAGTTTTTCGTCATATCTTTTTCAATCGCTTGGGGTGCAATAGAGTTTAACCTTTCTTCTTCAGCGACTGACCGTAAATAGTTCTTGACGGGATTCAGTATCGAAAATGATCTTTCTCCAGAACAGTTGGTCACTGGAATGGTGAGAAGTATCCATAAAGCAATGTTTATGTTCGGGTACATGTCGTGTGAATCTTTTTCATGAAGGAAAGTGCTGAGCTCAGGGGCTGAATTACCTTTAAAATCTGCAATTTTTAAATGTCCCTTTAAATGCAAGCACTCGTCAGCCAGTGCACTTTCTAAGTCATCCACATACATTTCTGAGAGATCGTCAGCGATTTTTTTTTATCATTGGTCCATCTAGGTCTAACAGGTTTTCTAAAAAATAAAGTCTCTTATGGAGGACTCTGTAAGCCTCACTTCGCCTCTTAAGCTCAGCACTTAGTACATCCAGAATTAAGACAAGAGTTTAGTGCTTTTCATTCGGTCAACACGAATGTACCCAAAAGAGATGGGTTATGCCCTAATCCTGAAATAAATTACATGAGATTAATAAAACACTAGGATGACCAGTTTCGATCGTCAAGCGATCATCATCAGATCCATTACACTTAGGCTACAAAATCTATGTTTGAAATATGTTTGACCCGTATTCAAGGTCAGGGGTATATTCTATAACGTGCCAAGACACCGATTGTCAAGCTAATTACATCGGGCAGAGTGGAAGGCGAGTAGACACACGTTATAATGAACATAGGAATGAGATAAGATACGGAACACATTCAGCCGTGTGCGAACATATGTGTGACGCAGGGCACAGCTTTACCAACATAGAGTCGGACCTTGAAATAATCCATCACGAATCGAAAGGCAGAGCTCTTGACATAAAGGAAGCAATCGAGATACACCTAGCCAAACGAAACAATCCCAACAATCTAAATGAACACACGTTCATGGAGAGCTCACCCCTCTTCACGCTACTAAAAAACACACCCTGTCGGAAACAAAACACAATTTAGCGACACAGCCAAGCTAGATAAAAAAAAGGGGGGAAATTTGGGGGTTTTTAATAGGTAAATGTTATCTGGATCAGGTGTACGATGTACTTTGCTTCTGCAATAAACCAAGGCCCATATTCGCGGCAGTATTAAAGATGCCGGGACGTCCTCATAAGACCGTCAACGCTTAGTTCGAATGGGTTATGCTCCACGCGTGGCGAGGGCCAATCCACGGTCTTTAATAGTTGTGGACCCACCTCATTCAATAACATACATCTTATCTAGGTTGGCAACACCTCACATAAACACATCGCTATCACTCCCCACAGCACGTAGGGACAGGGGGGAGGAGGCAGGGGAAAAACCAGTCGTTAAGATAACCACCGCAGTCGACCGCACAGCGAGTTTCAGGGAGCACGAAAACTGCGAGTAGCTGTAATACGGAAGACAATCAGATAAGTAGTTAGCCAAAAATTTTATAGTTTAACCATAGTTTACAACCATATAATCTCTCTAAAGTACAATCTCCGGATAGCTATCACCATTTAGCATTTCACCTAACATATATACTGCATTTAGCATACACTGACAGTTGCAGTACCAATACTGCAACTAAATAATTGTACATATTGTAAATATTTTCACCTGTATTTCAAACATAGATTTTGTAGCCTAAGTGTAATGGATCTGATGATGATCGCTTGACGATCGAAACTGGTCATCCTAGTGTTTTATTAATCTCATGTAATTTATTTCAGGATTAGGGCATAACCCATCTCTTTTGGGTACATTCGTGTTGACCGACTGGAAAGCACTAAACTCTTGTTTACTAAGGCAACACTGAAAATATGGCTTCAAACACCACAACATCCAGAATTACATAAAATACATTGACGTGAAAATTTTCTGAGCCCTCTGACAGTACATCTTCTCCTTGCTTTGCCTCATCATTCCTAGTCTTTCGTTCCGGTCTCCTCTTTAGGTTGTAGGAATATTGAGCAATAACCCTTAATTCTTTGGCTTCTTTCTCATAGACATCGAAATTATCTCTTAAACTTTGCACACATTCCGCTAAGGAAGCGTAATATTCTACCTCAGTGCTCAAATTAGTGCTAACTTTTTGGAGCTTCTGGATGACAGTATTAAATCTTTTTATAATGTTGCTCCAGAAAACAACTAGGAGAGCAGTTTCTAATTGTAGGATATTGCTTAAGATGCCATTGGCTTCACTTCGAGTGTTTGCCTTTTGATTTCTGTCTTCGTGTAGGCTATACTCTCAAGAGCTGCCACGATGCCACACCAACCTTCCCTCAGAGCTTGACAAGCGTCATATCGTGCGAACCACCGAGTCAATGACAGGCTTTTCAGAACGCGCGCAATAAAGTACTTTAAAATTTCGTTCGCAGGCCTCGAAACCAGTCTGAGTTTTTACGTATGTCACTTTGTGCAACAGTGTATCAAGGAATCGCCTATTGGGAAAGGCCTACTTTGCGTAAAGTAATTCGTGTACGGTAGCTTACCCGAAGTTGCTGAACACCATCGCAGTCAATGTCGTGAACCGCAGAGCAAGAATTGTTATTGTTATCCGAATTTGTCGTTGAAGGTGTAGGATTCTCATGCGCACTAAACATCTCACTTATTTTCTGACATTTTGATAGTGTAACCTCGGCTTTCTTATCCTCTTCAGCTTTGCGGACATGGTTTTGGTAACCAGACAACTTTTAGCTGCCCATGGTTTAAAACATTTACTTGCGGATCACATCACAACAAAACAGCACAGGCAAGGGCGGGGGGAGGGGGGCACTTCGTTGCTACTACTATGCAAGCAAACCCAGCTACCGTAGTACAGCTCCGCTCGCCCGCCACCCCTCCCCTCTCACACTTGCCGGGACGAAAGGGGGTCGAGCGGCATAACGAAGAGCGAAATGGAAGGGCATGGGCGGGCATGCTACAAAGACACGATATTATTTCTAAATGTCTCTGCTCATTTCTCAATATTTATTGTAGCATGTATACTGCTATAATCCTAACTTAGCACATTTAAAACCCTAGCAAAGAGGGCGCCTGACGATGGTGCCCTTCGGGGCGCCTCCTGTAAAGATCATTGCCGGTTGCCTAACCGAAGGGGTGCCTTGCGGCGCCCCTTGGACTGCGGCGCCCCTAGGCACGTGCCTATTTTGCCTTACGGTAAATCCGGCCCTGAGGGCAGTGGTAAAATCGCTACGTGTAGACGATTACTTAGCGGTTTTACGCAATGGCAAAGCTATTTCCCATACACAGTGCAGGATACAATCCAGCAACCATCATTTGTATCTTGTAGAACAGAGAAAACGCACCCTCGCCTCCATGGACAACAAACGTGTGTGGGCTAATAACTTGCTCACGAGCCTGCCCTGGGGTTATGACCGCAAGGAGTAGGAGGTGTGATTTTTCTGTTTGTTCGTTTAGGGGCATGGCTTTTTGTAACTCGTTGATTTAGTATTTTGTATTTTGTAAATATTGTTTTTTGTCATTGTAAATAGTATTTTTTGCAAATAGTGGCAACCCACTTGAACCTTAAGCTCTTTAAAAAAAGTTCTAAGCAACCTTATTTTTATTTTAATTTTAAATTTAACCGAGTTGGGAATTGGAAAATGGTAGCCTATATAGTGTGATTCTTTTAAAGCTGTACAAAGTTGTAGTGTTTGTAAACATGAAATGAGTAATAGTATTTTTAGTAACTTTAATGACTAGTAGTTATATTGTTTTTGTAATGTAAATCGTAAATGGAAAACTAAAAAAAAGTTCTTTTGGGATGAGTGTGCATGTGGAGAATGTGCTTTAGGGAATAAATAAAGTGGTTGTGTTTGTTCCCAAAAGGACAGGTAGGGTTGTGTGAGTAGAGAGAGAACTGGTGTGTATGTATGGCCAGAGCAAACACGGTGAGGTAGGGTGGGTGGGGAGGGGAAAATTTTCACTTATATACTCATTTTGTTTTGTCGATAGTTTTTTTCTTTGAAATTTAGCGGTGAATAGACAATATTTTTGTAAACACAGTCTAACCTGTAGTGGTCGTAGACCTCAATGTTTCTCAAAACACACATAAACACATTGCAGCATTATCATGGTCAAGCACTCGCATCAACATCATTGACAAATCTCAACTTTCGACATACACCAAATGGAAAAATGTGAAAACAGCAAAATGGGAAATACATGTATCAATAACACCAAAATTCAAAAAACGTAAAACAGTCATTTTAAAAACTGGAAATGGCCATGTGTGAAATATAAAAATTCAAAAACATAAAACGGACATTTTTATAAAGAGTCATCAACAAAATGGAAAATCCATATCATCAAAAACGTAAAACTTGAAACAGACATTTTTTAAAAACTGTAAATTGCAAATTGGCAAATGACAATGTGTGAACATGTGAAAATGAACAATCCGCCCATCAACATCATGATTTTTTAAAATTAAAATGAAATATTGTGTTCTGGTAAACCTTTGTTTTTTATTTCATAACCATAGGGATAGACAAAAGAAAAAATAGAATACAAACACATCCCTATTCCTCACTCCTCAATTCCTTAATGTTCATGTCCATGCATCATCAACTTTCCTTTCATAGCACTCATCACAATCAGGGCTGCCATTCTTTCACCCACTGAGGCATCACAGGATGTGAAACGTGTTTAGCTTTTTTCAATAACACTTGATCTGCCACATGTCTTAAACCAGGATGACTATGGCGATAAGATAGGTCATGTTCTTTGCATGCTTGATCCAAAAGATTAATGGGTACATCACCACGCTGCAAACGTTTTTCAAGATGAGTTCCAGGGCCACAAAAACGATAACCTGGAAGATGGATTTCGAAAGGTAAGTTTTGAATCACTTTGTCAATGACGCCACTGCCAGTACAGGTCTGGCATATCCTTTTCCATTGATGGTGAAAAGGTTTGGTCTTCCTCTTCCTCTGTGGACGATGTTTGTGTTTGTTGTTGTTGCTTTTTCTCGCCATGACACCCGTGGAATGATTCAACAAAGTCTTTACACGGACTTTTATGACCGTGATACAGTTTCACTAGCTGACAAGTCGCACACTGACGCATAGAGGGTATTTATGCCATGGCCACTTGCTTATGGTGATCGTAATCCGTACAGGGTTGCAATTCACTCAACACAGGGTCTTGAGTCCATGATTTTGGTACATGTTGCCAGATTTCTTTCACCGCGTTGGCGGCCACATAATAAATGAACGACTTGGGCAGCGCTAAGAGTTCCTCTTTGGTAAAACTGTCTAGTTTCTTTTTGCACACAAAGAACTTTCCGATGGCTTTGTCCGTAGCATTGCCTTTCTCCATGGTATCACGTGTTGTAGATGTTTACACGTCGCTTGTAGAAATCTCACTGGCGTCATTCACAGGTAAATCTTGAGTTATAATTTTGTTCAACAACTCCCAACAGGCATGGGTGGTTAACCAATGAAAGAGATGCCACGCATGCGCTAGGGCTGTACGGGTAATGTTGCCACAAGAACAAGTATCCATCAGCGTTTGCAGGGAGGGGCAGCCCAACTCCATGAGGTCGATACATTGACAGTAAGACGCCAAAAATGGTTGCAACCATTCACGTTTTTCATTACCTTTCACAAATACTAGATTGGCCGAGGACAAGTGTGCTTTCATGACCACGTCCAAATATTTATAGGAAATGGTTCCTTGATTCCAGTCTAGTTGCCTATGATTTTCAATCCACTGGATTTGTTTGCGGTCTTTTTCACACAGCAAATCAAAAGCATGAGGCGGTTTAAATAGCAAATGCGTAGCTTGCGATATCCAAAACGTGGTACAATCGATAATGGCCACTTGTTTAAATATAAATTTGTTGTCACCAATTTTAAACCCTTGGCAATCCGCAATGAGTGTGCACAACATGTTGCCGCTTGCCTGGACCAAGTTCAACTGACGACTGACTGACAATCAATGACTAAGGTGTGGTCATGACATGGACTTACCAGCCAATCTAGTTTGAAAAAAAATAAGGTTAGGGTAGGACAGGAGGACATGATAAAAATAAGAATTTTAGAATTACATCATTTTATTATCATAACACGTCTTACAGGCTTTTGTCATTTTGGGATAATGACGATACCAACACAAACAACAATATAGTCTCTTGTGTTTGTAACGTCCATAACACCGACGATGTCCCAATGTCTCTAAACTAGGCGTTTTCGATGGTGAGCTGCTTACTGAAGCACCATGGACACCATACGGTCCACACGTATCGTAACTTGTTTTTTCATCACTCAGGGACACGAGTGAGGGATGGCTTGAATGACAGGGTATATATCCCACCTCCATTCTGCATAGGCAGGGCAGACAGGTGACCAGCGTTGATGTTCCTGCATTGGTTCATCGCCCTCATGCCATTGGTCTATGATGATGGGACAAAAGGCACATTTCACTTCATCTCTTGTTTTTAAATAGTAGAATCCAGCGGCCGCCAAGGCTTGAGGGTTTATGAAAGGCACTGGCCATGTTGCAAAAGTCTTGAAACGTTGTTCCTCAGAGTTAAAATTCATGAATGTGACTTCTCTTGATGCTTTAAAGCAAGACATGACTGAGCGGCTTGACGTGGGTTGACCTGTTATTTATACACTCGTCACTTGGTTGGACAGTGGATAATAGTTGACTTGTTTGTGATGAATAATCAAACAGTAGGCTGTCTTATTGGCTGGTACATTGTCATGCGTTTCAAAATCTAGTCGAATATCAATATTGGATGGCTTGACAGACTCTTCCAGGTAACAACAGTCAAAGACAATCAGTGGCGCCCTTGCCTTAAACGCTTGGGGTAGCAGCATGGGACAATTCTCTTTTTGATAATACGACTATCGAAATTTAGAAAACAAGTCGTACAGGGGGCCAAACTTATTTTTTGAAAAATCCAAATCCAGTCCGTCATAGGGAAACACAGCTCCGTTGAGGAAAAGACGTGCATTTCTCAATTGCAGGTGATCAAATTGCGTGGCATCTTTGGTTTGTTGATACTTGCGATTCGTTTGAAAACCCACGATAATGTAGAGAGGTCTCTCTGTATAGCGAGCTGTTTTTACAGACCAACTGTGTGTGTTGGAGATGGGCAACAGCGGGTACTCATGGAGTGCCCAGCTTCTAAATTCCATGGGTAGAGGCATATCTCTCTGTACCATCTTGAGTATGTCCAGTTTTTTGCTATCGCCAAGGGTCACATGGGGCACTTTCCATAGCAAGCGTTGTAGTTGAATTTTTGAATCTATGGGGGCATTGTCAGCTCCCTTGAGTGCATTATTATCACTCCTGTCTTTCACCAGATAAAGCACTTGCCTTGCGTTGACCACAATGCGCTGGTGATCTTCGGCAAAGTCTAAAATCAGTTTAAGAGGTAAATATCCAGTAAAGGTCCCATCGGAGTGTACCATCCAGTCATTGGTCGAGTCAGGGCACCAGCCTGCCATGCAAAGTGTTTTACCTTCTTCCTCACTGTAAGAGGGATATAGTTTCATGACACTGGAAATACCCACATTTCGAGTGCTATCCACCACGATATCGTTAATGACATACCGTACCTCAGAAAAGAGAAAGGCCAAACTATGGTTGGCCAACTTGGATGTGGTGGGTGTAGAGCCATCGGCTTTGGTGAGCCGACCTTCGATATTGAATGACACTTTCATGCGGTAGGGTGTAAATATCTTGATTGTTGATAACAAATTGAATTTCATCATTGTTATTGAGTCCAGGTGTTTGAGCTTGATAGGAATGGAGATCAATTCTTACCACTCCTGGTTGCTTCTCGATGTGGTTCGCTACCTCTAGGATAGAATTCATCATGGGGGTTGACGTGGTAACCCAAATGCTGTAAAATTTGCTTGTCTTGAGATGTTAACGTGTATTCACGTGGCAAACAACTAACACCATTCCTAGACGGTGTTGTTGCTTTATATACAAACTTCACAGTGGCTTTAGCACCAACTTGTAAGTCACTGGTGTGGTAGAATCTAGATCAATGAGTTGTTGCTCTCTATTGATCAGTCTTAATGTTATAATACTAATACCATCGACAGCCACAGAATGAAAAAGCACCTCTGGAGAGTTTTCACGAATAATATAGCCATTGGGCGATGTCACAATAAAGTCATAAAGCGAATGCGATGGTTCTTGATTGGTGTACACTTGGCTAATAATATTACACGTTACCGACACATGATGGTCCTCAATGAATTTCACTTCATGATCCGATTCATGTTTCTTGTTGGGCTCCAGCACGCGTGGTTTAAATCCTAGTAATGGACCAATGGAATCGGGAGGTGTTTTAAAGTCAATTTTGAATGTGGAGAAAATACTGCAGCGATGAGTGTTGGTATTTTCTACAAGTTCAAACTTGCACGTTCCATCGATAAATGACTTTAAACCATATTCATTGATCAACACCACATAAATGTATTCATACATGTCATCGATCATGTATCCACCAGAGTTCAGGGTGAGCACAGAATCATCATAGTAAAACTTGTTGTTCACATTTTCACGTATGTTGTATATTCGATTGTACGTTTCAAGAGAAACCAAGTCCCAAACCATAGGGTTTTTCACTCAATTCGATAGGCGGGTAAAAGTCTAGGCTGACTTCAGGTCCACGTCCATGCAGTGTAAACGTTTTACTTTCTGCCGACATACTGTTGACGTTTTTGCCTAGGCTGCGTCTTACATTAAAAATAAATAAACACAAACGTCCACACTGTTGGCTGTTAAACATTTGCCCACGATTCACATTATAATATATCTTGATCCTGTTTCCAAAATAGGTAACTAGTTCCATGGGAGGGGCAAATTCCCAAAACTGTCAAAGTACCATACGGTGGATCCCTCTTTGACATAAGCTACATAATGCGTTCCTGGTCCTCGGTGATCATCCAAATTGACAACAGCACATTCCTGTTTCCAGGGTCGTGGGGGGTAATTGGTTTCGCATAAACACACCTCGAAAATGAGAAAGCTTTAGTTGTTTAGCACAGCTTTCCACTTGTTGATGCGTCAGGGCATGTCTTGCTATGGCTGAGGTTATTTTTTTTTTATATTTCGAAATGGTGAAATCCCAAATCCTTGTTGATAAAAGGCTGGCTTTAAATTGGCATTTCTAGCCCCCATTGCAATCGCTTCCATCGTTTCATTGTGTCGCTGACTTTCTTTGAGTTGTTGCTTGCCCTGCTGCGCGGCTTTAATGGTTTTCGCCACTGCACTGGCACCGCCCAAAAGTGAACCCAGAGCAGTCAGATCGGCAAATAAAGCGGGTAAAAATTCCGCTCGTTTGGGGACGGGAATCACTCGTCCTTTTTTTTTTTGAACCCTGTCGCCGACGTTTTGGAATAACATGTCTCTGTGCTGCTCGAAGGGCTTTCCTTATGTTCAATACATTATTTTTTCTTTTTTTTCCTTCGCAACGGCTTGTCCACGAATGTCGTAAGCCCAGGCTTTGCCAAGGACAAAGTCCTTTTTTTGGTCTTTCTCACCACATACATTTGTTTCACCATGATGATAATGACCAACAACCTTTCACAAGAAAGTTTAAATCACAACTAACGTCAGATTGTTATTTCATGGCTGTATATTCCAATTCCACATATAGTGGGAAATCGTTTATGTTTTTCCTGCTTGCTTTTCATCCCATGTCAACATGAGATGAAAGGATAATTCGTCACCTGCATTGACCATTTCATGGTTATGGACCAACATCCTATGATCGTTTATCTGTATTTGTAAATGGTTCTCATCAGGTATGGCGTATTTGACGTGAATGGTTCCATCATAGTGTAATCGATAGTGGCATAAACCCGATGCAAGCACATAGGTCAAGTGCTGATCATGGACTAGCGGTAAATGGTTTCTGTCATTCACAGGTTTTTCATTTGTCAGATACACTAAAAATACAGATGGGATAAATTTGTAAAGCCTTTTCATTTCATAGGTCATGTAACGCTTGGTACAAACATCGTCTTCGGCTTGTGGGTCTTCCACGTGAATAATCCTATGGGGAATAGCGCTATAGCCATTCACCGTAAGCTGAGGCACTTTGTCATAAAACTCATACACTTTGTTATCCACATACTTTTTTGTAGTAACGTCTGTAGACACTTGAGGATGTTTTACATGGGTTAACCGCTTTCCCTTAAAGTCATAATCTCCCTGTTTAGTGCGTGGCACTGCTGACCTATCCACATAGTGTTTATTAGCAGGATCTGTTTCTTGTTTAGGATCATGTATGGGGACAGACATAGCTTTGGCCATCAACGCACGTCCAAAGACATCCATCGCCAACCTGTAGTATGAGTCTACTGTTTCTATGACAAGGCTCGGTGTCCTGTATATAGACAGCCTGCTAGCCTGGCTAAGCCT
Source organism: Meconema thalassinum (assembly GCA_946902985.2). Lineage (NCBI taxonomy): Eukaryota > Metazoa > Arthropoda > Insecta > Orthoptera > Tettigoniidae > Meconema > Meconema thalassinum. The sequence continues at coordinate 627,525,718 of OX336390.1, read as the reverse complement.
TAGTTGATATGAAGATTATTAAGCAGCAAGAGTCATTCCCCGTGGGGGACATGGTTTCCCATCTCTGTCCCACAACACGTGAACAACGCCATGGTTCACTGTTTCCATCTTCCATTCGCTGCATCATTGTGGGACCTTCCAGCTGTGGAAAGACCAATCTTTTACTAACGCTCACCACAGCGCCCAATGGTCTGCGTTTTCAAAATATTTATATTTTTGCAAAATCTCTCTACCAACCCCTCTACGTGTTTCTGGATCAAGTCATGTCTGGATTACAAAAAGAGAATATGGGTTATTTTACATTTTCCACGCAAGAAAATGTTATTTCACCGAATGAGGTAAAGCCCGATTCACTCATGATTTTCGATTATGTATCCACTGAACATTAAGGCATCATTCAAAGCTATTTCAGCATGGGTCGACACAAACATATCGATTGCTTTTATCTTGGACAAACGTATTCTAAAATGTCCAAACAGTTGATTCGTGACAATGCCAATGTCATTGTTTTATTTCGCCACGACGAGAGGAACAGTCGTCACATTTATAATGAACATGTGAATCCGGATATGACCTTTCAAATGTTTACTGAATTGTGTGGCAAGTGCTGGAACACTCAACGTCATGCCTGTTTAGTGATTGACAAACAAAGTGAACTCAACCAAGGACGATATCGCTTAGGGTTTGATCATTTTATTGCTATTTAAGGCACTGACTCATTCCCTGTCAAGTCATTTGTGAAGATACCATGGCGTTAGCAGAGAGTCAATTGAAAAAGCATATTATTTGAGCAAAAAATACTATTCGCCAAAAGTTTCGTCAATTGAAACGATCACGTGCAGATCATGCTTTGTTTATTCATTTAGCACCTCCGCTAAAAGCCATGTTGAAACCCTCTTTCAAGCCATCGGAAACGCTACCCACCGTTTCACAATCCACGCAGACGCTGCACGGGGACCCTGAGGAAGAGGAAGAGGAACATGAACAGGAAGATTTGACTAGTGTTAGCGAAGTTGAGGGTGACGAGGAACAAGTGTTTACGCCTCAAAAAAAGGCCGTACCCCTTGCAGAGTTTTTGAGAAAAAAGAAATCCTTGGCCATGGTCGAAACACCTTGCCCTTCCAGATCGTCTCCGTTTTCACAAGTCTTGGCCACTCCTCAAAATAAAGCTCAACTGAAAAGCATTTTAATAAAATAATATGGATCAACACTAGAACCCTATATCACTGATCTATTTATTGGAAACACAGATACCACGTATGGTGTTCGCTATGAGAATGATAGTTTTAAAATTGGGGATTCATCCATTAAATTTGCTCGTACTAAAGCTGTCATTAAGAACATCAACTATAAATTGACGCCAGGACTGTTAAAGCTGCTCTTTTCTCGAACACCCTTATTCCATGATTATACGTCAGAGGACCTTGGCAAATATATAGCCATTTTATTGGAAACCCATGCCCACAAAAGACAGTATGATCCAGCTCAACAAGTGAATGCCAATATATCTCAAAAATGTAAAACCATCATTGCAAAAATGTTTCCCACCAGTCAAAGTACTCGTCGTAAAGTGTCCGCTTCGGGAGTAACATTTAAACCATTAAAACCCCTTGTGGATATTACCTACTGGCACAATCCCAATAAGCTCGTCCAGCGGCTACAGTTGTTGCATGCTTCACGTCAAGCCGGCCATACCGGTCTCGATTGGGAAATTCAAGAAATTGAACAAGAACTTCGAAATGCCAAAATTATTGTTTAAGCCCTCACCCATTAAAATGGGTATTGCACACGAGTTGCATCGCCCAGCTAGGCATCACTATCGGCGACTCAAGGTGATTTCACGGGGTGTGGATGAACTTTGGCAGGCTGACTTGGTTGAAATGATACCCTATGCTGGCGTTAACGACGGTGTACGCTATATGTTGACCGTCATTGATGTCTATTCCAAAATGGCCTTTGTTGAACCTGTGCGTCGCATGTCTGGTCCACTGGTCACCAAGGCCTTTCAACATATTATTCAACACTCCAAACGTCAACCTCAGTTGCTACAAACCGACCAGGGGAAATAATTTTTCAACAAGGATTTCTCCAGTTTTCTCAAATCTAAGGATATTTACCATTACACCACATACAGCAATCTCAAAGCCTGGTCGAACGGTTTAACCGAACATTGAAAACCCATATGTGGAAAGCGTTTACTGGTCAGGGCACTTATCGCTGGTTGGACATGTTACCTGAGCTAGTGTCACGTTACAATGACAGCAAACATAGAACCATTGGGACCAAGCCACGTCTCGTAACCAAAAATATTCAGCGACTGGATAAAAACAGCAGATCCTAAACGTCACCGACTGAAAATTGGGGATTTTGTTCGTGTGAGCAAATTTAAGTCTGCCTTCAATAAGGGCTACACACCTCAGTGGGGGACTGAACTATTTCGAATTCGTCAAGTCAACTTGGACAGTCCAGTCACCTATTTACTCCAAGACCTCAACCATCAACCCATAAAAGGTAGATTTTATCTCCAAGAACTTCAAAAAACAGCATTTCCGAAACATTACCTCGTGGAAAAAGTGTTGAAACAAAAAGAAAATAAACTATATGTCAAATGGTTAGGATTTAACTCAACGTTTAATTCTTGTATCAATAAATTACATGTTGTATGAACCTGTGCACTTTTTTTATTGAATCGTGTTGTACGAGAGTTCTGTGTACGGCGCTCCACGCTTCATGCATGTCCATACATGTTTCTCTTTCTCTCTCCACACCCGCGTCTCACTCCTTCACTCCATGATGACATACAACTCGTTCAGCTATTGGTTGTCATGGGTTCTCCCACTCCTGCCCTCACCTCTCCTCCTGCTCTCTGACGCCGCCCCCTCACCACTCTGCAGTGGTCACGTGATTTCCTGTTCTGTCTTTGTGTTCCCTCTTTCCCCTCTCTCTCCCCCTTTCCTCTCTGCGGGGCCCCTGCCTGCTGCTGCTGCTCAGCTCGCCTGGTTAGCCGTTATCACCTTTTTACAGATTTGCCACATGGTACCAACTTGTTATCATTTTACACCAATGTCGTCAGCTCTCACCCACATTCCATTCTCTTAGCCAGCTAGCCAGGCTCCAAGCTGGCCTCTCGAGCAGATATTCTGTTTTCCCATTCTGGCTGCCAGTCAGACATAGAAAAAAACAAGTTCTGTTGTTAACAATTTCCCCTCATACCATTATGAATTTTGTCTGGTTACTGGTCAGTGTTTACCAACCTATTTTAACGATCGTTATGAGGGATTTTCGAAAATATTCGCCTTCATTCATTCGTCGTAGGAAAAAATATCGAAAAGCGACCCCTCGTTTTGCCATACATCGCCCCCGTCGAAATAGTCATTTCCCATATCCACCATGGCCAATCATAGCCTCGTTGTAACATACGTCAAGCGCTACCGGCTCTCTGTCTATAAACACGCTTTTATTAAAAAAATATGCATAAGTTTTCCGTCCTAGAGACTTGACATTTATTTTCGTGGTAGAGGGGATAGGGATATTTCATTTATGTCAAACAAAAAATTTTTTCAACGTGTTAGTTTCCAAAATATAAAAATTTCAAAATTTGAGTGTTTTCAAAAAATCTTAAAATATAAAAAAGTTTTATTTTAAAGAATAAAGGTCATGGAGACCATTCGTTTCAACTATGGCACAACGTTCTATCATGTTTGGTTTTCAAACCATCGCCTACTTTTAAAAACATAATTTTTCAAAAAATTTTGAAAAATATAGCGAGTGATCTATAGGAAAGAGGACGTCAGCTCGAGTCCAACGACACCTCATTTGTTAAAATCCGACCATCCGTTCGCCAATGATCACCAATGTTCGCGAGAAAGTAGGCTATAATTTTTTTTCCTCCTACGCCCTTAAACTTCCTGCCCGCCTAGAGGGCATACCCACCTTTCATTAACGTCAAACAAACTTTCTTCCAATTCACCGTTTTCAAAATGGTGCTAATCCAAAAAACAAGAATTTTTCAAAAAAAAATACCAACACACATGCTTAGCCAAGAGAACGTCATTCCAATGCCAACAATAACTCGTTCGTTAAAATCCGACCACGTGTTCGGGAGATATCGCCCAAAGTTTATATGAAAGTAGGGGGTGAGGCAGAACCCCCCGCACCACACTACTGCACAGTTTTAGTCCTAGAGACTTGAAATTTATTTTGGGGGTAGAGGGGGTCAGGGCCATTCATTTACGTCAAACAAATTTTTTGTAAACTCTTTAGTTTCCAAAATATAAAAATATCAAAATGTAAGTGTTTTCAAAAAATCTCAAAAAATAAAAAAGTTTTATTACAAAAAATAAAGGTCATAGAGACCATTCGTTTCAACTATGGCACAACGTCCTATCATGTTTGGTTTTCAAACTATCGCCTACTTTCAAAAACAAAAATTTTCTTTTTTTTTTTCTCAAAAATATGACGAGTGGTCCATAGCAAAGCCTCCGTCAGCTCGAGTTCAACGACACCTCATTTGTAAAAATCCCACCAGGTGTTCGAGAGATATCGGCAATGTTCCCAGGAAAGTAGGCTATGCGTTTAAACCCCCCGCTCCCCCTACTCAGAATAAAAGGCGCAAAATCTCTCATTCTCTGAGTTTGCTAATGATACGATGAGTACAGGGTTCGATGCTAAACTGCATTCAAATATTACTTCCCTGACTGTGTTCTTCACTTGAACAGGATGGCTTCATAGCTCATCTTAATTAAAGATAATATTACATTTACATAACTGATAGTTTCTGTCGACTATCAAGCGATACGAACTTTTCTAACGAAATCAGTGGCGTGACAAACATTTAAATAAAATGGGTGTTATAAAATAACACTGACGATGACGTCCATTCGCCATGTCAAAGTAAACTGTACACAAAATCACCCGCATAAGGGTCGAACAAAGTAGCATCAAAGACTACAGTCACGTTTAGTAGGGAATAGAATAACATCTGTGCGATGTCCACCAGAATGCACCATGATTGAACAGGGTTCAATCACAGGGTGACTAACCATCACTGAAAGTGAATGACAAAAACTTACAAACCCTACCTATTGGCTCGTCAAGAAGTTCGGTTGATTCTACAATCTACTCTAATCTAAACTGTACTACAAAAGATCCTTACATGGAAAGAAATGAACAAACTCACAAGATTAGGACGTCTACATCTCGCTTATTCCGACGAATTGAGAGATACAAATGGGCCACTTGTCTCCGGATAAGGGTTGTCCAAACTGGGCCTCCATCATAGGCTCTATCCATCACCATGGCCTTAACTCGTCCCCGACGTTGACGTTGTGATGACATCTGACTCCATCCCATCATAGCGGTTGTCATATTCCTCGGTTTGGCACGTTCATCTCCTACTCTCGTGGTATATTCCTGGATCTTCTGTCATGCTGTAGTTCTTAAGAACGCTCCTTCACATCATGGGGCTTTATCTCATCATTCCCATGGATGATATGCAGTGAAATGCGTCGAACACGTGGTCATTAAAGTTAAGCATTTTTTGTAGATAAATAACCACTCAAAAATATTGAAATTTGTAGCACTGCTTTCACTGAAGCTAGTTCTAATTGTGGTAACAAGCTCACTGAAGTTACACGGCGCAGATGATAGTAAAAATTGGCCATGCACGTATCTGCTTTCACTTCACAGATTCTATGCTTATTGAATCTCGTGGCATCGATGTGATCCGCAGAAAAATTCACTCGCTCTTGCGATCATAGTAACATTTATGATTATTAGTGTTGAAATAATGCACTTCAATAAACATCAGATCACTGTTACTGATATATTTCGTTTCACACGAAGACATAGATTTTACACAAGCACGTGGTTAAAGATGTGGTGTTCCACGTTCTGAAAATATTCTCACTTTTTGATAAATTCAAAATAATTGTAGCACAAGCCTTCACTGGCTTTAATTTTCACTCGATAACTTCACTGTTTGGTGCTAATTAATGCACGATGCAAATTGATAACTTCCTTCGCCTACAGGCGGACTGTTTCCATCGTCTTTCAAGACGGACTTAATATCACATCCTATTAGGATGGATAACCATACACGAGTGCAAGGAGCTCTGTCCTTCGTCGCTGGATCTAGCAAATACTCTAGTCGTGTAGCGACTGATTGGTTCCGGTTCGCTTGTCTGCGATGATAATACCTTACCGGAAAAATATGTAACATTCTCCAGAATGTTTCGATGGTACAGAATGACGAAGTGTGAAGATCTGAGCCTTGTAGAAAGTTGAGACATGTTAATAAGGACTTAGATAAAAATATAATGGATTTCTCCAAAGTCAAAAGTGCGACCATTAATAATTCCAAAGTATGACAGCATACAGCCATGCTGCTGGTCGGTGGGTGCGTTCTAAGATGATGCATCAAAAATGCATTGCAATGAAAAATATCACATGAGCCTAAGCTCAGCGAGCTCAGTATGGACGTCCTTGATTCACACCCCGATCCAGATTACTGGAACCGGGAAATGAAGCAGAAAAAGAAGAAGAAGTGCCTGCAATAAATTACTTTATGTATGAGCTGATAGGAGGGATTTGAAATGCATAAAGCCAGTAGAGTACCTATAAGAATAGGCTATGCTAGTTCTCCATGGAACTACTTGTTCTTTTGAAAACACTAAATACTATTTTCCCTAATAACAGTACATAGCACTATCTCTCTTTGGATTAAAGATAGAAAACTAAATGTTTGTGTATTTGCTATCGATTGTTAGGAATTTGTAAATACCATTTCATTTTTACGGTAATAGTAATACTTTTTCTCAATCACTTATTGAATATCTTGATTCAGGTGGTAATGAGAAGGAAGCGACTACTCTGCTGTCTGGCGTCCTCCGGTAAGAAATTGTTGGTGCCAATATTACTGAATCACTTATTGAATATCTTGATTCAGGTGGCAATGAGAAGGAAACGACTACTCTGCTGTCTGGCATCCTCCGGTAAGAGAATTTTGGTGCCGATATTACTGAATCACCTATTGAATGTCTTGATTCAGGTGGCAATGAGAAGCAAGCGACTACTCTGCTGGCTGCCGTCCTCCGGTAAGAGTTTTTGGTGCTAATGTTACTGAATCACCTATTGAGTATCTAGATTCAGGTGGCAATGAGAAGCAAGCGACTAATCTGCTGGCTGGCGTTCTTCGGTAAGAGTCTTTGGTGCTAATGTTCCTGAATCACCTATTGAGTATCTAGATTCAGGTGGCAATGAGAAGCAAGCGACTACTCTGCTGTCTGGCGTCCTCCGGTAAGAGATTTTGGTGCTAATGCTGCTGAATCACCTATTGAATATCTTGATTCAGGTGGCAATGAGGAGCAAGCGACTACTCTGATGTCTGGCGACCTCCGGTAAGAGTTTTTGTTGCTAAGGGCTTGGAAGCACTAGGTCATCAGCCCTGTTTATTTCGGAGTTTGCTGAATTTCAAAAGTAAAATGTTTGTCAGAGCTGGTGGTTGTGGTGCGAGGAGCTGCTAATGAATGTCGTTGTTGTTGTTGTTTCCTTTATGGACCTTGGCCATTGTGGTCATTTATCCCCGTGTACTTTTGTGTGTGTGTAATTTTGTCTGACTACCTGTGTCATATATTAGTGAATATATTTTTAATTCAAGTAAGGATTGTAAAGGTGGCTTCCGTGGTCTTAAGTTAGGAACCATCCCTGTATTTGCCTCGAGTATAAGTGAGAAACCGCGGAAAGCCACTTCCAGGATGGCTGAGGTGGAAATTGAGCCCACCTCTTGTAAGTTTTGTCTCACGAGGCTGACTGTACACCGTTCCTGCCCTCAGACCAGAATTAAATTTCTTGGCAGAGCTGGGAATCGAACCCGGACCACCGGACAGCGAAGCTGTTATGGGAAAAGGGAACGCGACAAGGCAGCATGCGAGGGGAGAGTTACCGGCTAGTCTGTAATGGATAAGGTTTTGTTGGGGGTAGGTGAAGACGTAAGCGTGTTGCCCCCAGTGCAAATATCATTTTTAACCTTCTAAATTTGCGGTTCCCAACCTTTTTCGACTCGCGAACCGCTGACTTTTAAATATACAATATACATGTAACTGTTCCTTGCTGAGGTCGCGGTACTGTTGTTAGTATTGTTAGAACATAAATCTGTGAGACTAAATTTCCATTGTAGCGAAATCAAATGCATTCCTAACGTTGTTACATAACTGTAAATCAGGCATTCGCGGTAAATAGCCTATTTATTTATTGTGTATATAGTGTGATAAATTCCTGATGATACACATATGTAACAAGGTGCATTACAGGGTTAATTTATTTTCAAAATACTAATAATAATAATAACTAGACGACCCGTGCTGCTCCGCATTCATTTCAACAATCCTACAGCATTTCTTTCCATGTGTCATTTGCTATTCATGCTATTGACATGAACAGACATTTACGGTACCGTTGCTTTTGGGTAAATGATGAAGTAGACTTATGAGATCAAATGTGTGGGCGTCTGCATGTCTTCTGTGTGTGTGTTCCACCTTATCTTTAACGGTTTACCCAACGTAAGCTTAAAAGGCACACGGACGGCAGGTCCCAAAAAAATTCTGAAAAGCCGAGGTGAATAGCGAAACTCCAAATACTTCTCTGAAGTATTAACTCGACACGACTCGACAGTTTGGTGCTGGCCGAAGCTGGGGTGATATGTTCGCTCGCAAGCTGTGTGACCTTCAATTGTCTACACATGAAAACTGCAAAGTGGTGCTCCGCAGCATTCACTTCAACAATCCTACAGCACTTCTGTCCATATGACATTTGCATGTCTTCATGCTAGCAGGCCCGACGAGAGGGAGGGCAAACGGGCTGCAGCCCTGGGGCCCGGTCTTGCCGAGGGGCCCGCGAAAGTAGAAAACCCCGGAGTAGACAAATTTACCCAATTTTACGTATTTGCCAACAAATTTGACATTTTATTATATTCAATGTATCTGAATAAATAGAATATGGTACAAAATACTATAACGAGAACATGTAAATAACCATTATCTTCATATCTTCGCGAACAGAAAAAAGTAAAGTTTCCATTGTTTATAGGGAGGAAAGTTTCTAAATAACATTTTAACTAATAGCCGCTAAGCTATATTTATGAACCTTCGCAAAGTTTAGTATATAAGATTGTGAAAGGCGTTGAACTTGTTCTTGTGATGAGAGAGAGTAAAATTTTCGGTCAGATACATCAGAAACGACATTGCTAATTTACAATGAACAAAAAATAGTAAATTAAAAAAACATTTTTCGTGGGCCTTAGAAATAAAAAAGCAAATTTTATATTTACACGATCTCAAGGGGACGAAACAATATGGAGAGGCCGTAAGTCCTAGCCCTAGGGCCCCTACGCGCTCTCTACGGCCCTGCATGCTAGTGACCTGAACAGACATTTACGGTACCGTCGCTTTAGGGTAAATGATGAAGTAGACTTATGAGATGAGGCTCATTATAGTTCAAGTTTCATTATGTGGATTCGATTTCCAACTCAGCCATCCTGGGGGTGGTTTTCCGTTGTTTCCCCATTTCTATTCATGGAAAATGCTGGGATGGATTCTAATTTAAGGTCGCGGCCGCCTTCTTCCCAATCCTCACCTGAATTACACACATACACACTAATACAACCATCCCAATAACATTGGTTATCAGAGAATAATATCTACACACACCAAACTGCTCGGGACTAAATGACCACAATGTCCAAGCCCCTCAAATGAAACAACAACAATTTGTAGCTTATTATTAGGGTCTAAGATTGCGATAAATGACCCGGGCTTTCAAATAAGCTGCACTTGTCTGGTGATACAGTGTCCCTACGCCCGCTAATGAAAGGACCACATCCTTTTGTCCACCTGCAGAAGACTTCGTAAAGGCCACTATCGCACGTCCACCTGGCCAGCCAGTTTTCTTATTAATTACAGATTACGACGCGACGCAACCTTCCGGCTCATGTCGATACTACATTGATGATCATTAATCATGTCAGGTTAGATGATGGACTTGCCAACAGTTTATCATTATGAAAGCAGCCAGGCGATACCAGACGATTATTCGAACTAATGAGCCAACCGTCTCGCTCTGTGGAGTGCAGGACCTCTCTCCTCGTGGCCTAGTGCATATCACTGATGTTGGCTGTCTGGCGCATCGGGTCTACTGTATCCAAGATTGCAGGATGGAATTCCTGCGCACCCAGTCAGTATTTCAGACACCCATATCAGTACATTTACTGACAAGTTATTAAAGATTCCCCGATACCCGGGCGTCTCTAATGCCGTGGTTGTAAAAAGAAAAGTATAGCCTATTATTATTATTATTAATATTATTATTGAGAATCTAATTTCGCTAAATAACCGACTCACCTTGTTTATCCAAACTTTATTTTCTGCGACGTTTCGATCGGCAGATCATTATCAAGCCACAACACATCACAGAGATGTTGTTTACAACCGTGGTCAATTGCATTTGTATCAAACATAACCTAAACACATATACATTCTCTTTGGCACGTTAGTCAATCTGCAGCCTAACACACAAGTACTGGATTGTAAGTTCCGTGTAACCTTTCGGTGTCTGTCTGCGCGTTAACACAATTTGAATTGCTCAATAATAATTCTCTACATACTGACTAAATTAAATTCATTTAACTAATTTTAAAAGTATATTATATTATATTATATTATATTATATTATATTATATTATATTATATTATATTATATTATATTATATTATATTATATTATATTATATTATATTATATTATATTATATTATATTATATTATATTATATTATATTATATTATATTATATTATATTATATTATCATGAATATCGCATAACTCAGTCTACAATATTGACTGCACAGGGCAATCGTACTGTGCTAAAGTAGTATGTCAAGTATCCAGTAAACTCCTCTCTATATTATGGCAATCAAATGTTACATTTACAGCTCCTCCAGAGCCGTTACCAACACCTTCAAAACAACTCTTGCGAATAAAATCATTACTGGTAAATTCTCACAACTTTCAGTCCCCACAGATTTCTTGTTTCCACTGCTAATGGTGCATACATGTTTACTTTCTATCCTGGGTTATTTTCAGATTTTGGCTAATTGGGACAGCAACGTCTATCAAGAAGGCGTTTTGGTTTCTTTTATTGAGTAATACAACATCGGGTCGACTGCCAAGATTTTCTGGTCGGTTGAAATAAGTCTATCCTAGTACATTTTATGATATTCGTTTTCAAGCACTTTGGCAACCGTAGAACCGTAGAACGCCACGTTCGTGTCTAGAAGTCCACATGTTACAAAAAGTTCTTGATTGTAACAACTTAGTTATATAATTGTGATGCTTGTTACACTGTACACCAGCCAGCGTAGAGCATCCACCGATGGTGTGATCGATGGTCTCCAGCGATGTGGTGCATCTACGGCATCGATCGTTTGCTGCATTTTCTTTCAGGATGTGTTTCGGTAATTATTTGTTGCACTTACTAAGCCCTCAGACTAACTAAAGAGTGAATCACTTCAACCGTACGATCGACAATGATCGGTCGACATAATATTGGCTGAGCATGTGAGAGGCGCCACCTGGCGCTCTTGAATTAAAGCAACGTGTTATTTCGTGTCATATTGCATGTCTAGTGGTGTGTATCTCATATCGCTTTCAACAATGACTTCATACAGAGGAGTATTTTATGCGCCGAAGAAGTACTGCTGGAGACTTTCCAGCGTGTGCTAGATGAACCCTCAACCGCCTTCGCTCTGTGGTAGTGTGATGCGCTCTATCGTTGTCATTGGCGGTGTAGTCGGTGTTTTGTCACTGACACTCACACTCTTATGTTCTATCTTCTCTCTGTCTTTGATTACTTAACGATTTCGAACGAATAAGTAAGTAAAGATATTGCCCGAGAGTTAAGGGATTTGACCTTCTTGCCTGCATTATTTCAGAATCATATCAACCTACTAAGAATTTCTTCTGCAGATAAGCTTTAATTCGTGTGTGGCTAATTCCCCGAAGCTGAAGGAAGCCCAATCATTTGTACGTCTTGCCTTCATCCAAGCACTTCATTAGCTCACCTAGACCAACATCGAAACCCACCAAAATCCATCGCCATCTCATCGCTGAACTTCTGCGTAGTGTCCAGATATACCTGCAGTTGACGCCCAATGCTTGTGTTATCATGTACAGTTTATGTCTGCTTCACCTCACCAGCACTAATACCAGACCCCCAATGAACTCCTATTTAACTGCCCACCAAGTGGGTTCAAGTACAGACAGAACCATTGAGGACTAAATAAATCTCCCTGAAATATTCCGCTGTTGGGGCCATTCTACACGAGTGGGTAAAACGCCGCGTTTCGCCCGCCTCCTACCGCGCCAAAATGTTTCAATCTACACGTGACCGTCAAAACGCGGCGTGTGACCCGCCTAGAGCAGTCCGCGCCAAAATTGTGCAATCTACAAGTGGCGACCAAAACGTGGCGTGTGAACAGAAGCGCCTACTATTCTATTCTATTCTTTCTACTGAGACAATTCGTCTACCCGCATCTATTGAGTGCTGCGATGGACATGGATACAGTGCAAGTCGCTTGCGTTGCAGGAATCTTATTGTTAAATGATATGTTTAATAATGAACATGATGGGAAAAAGAGACGCTGGTGGATTCATCCCACATTCGCGAATCGTGTGTCTAGTGGAATATTTCACATTATGTTCAACGAACATAGGAAGTACCCTGATAAGTTTATGCAGTACTATCGAATGTCGACATCTTCATTTGATGAATTGCTCGGAATTGTGGGTGAAACTCTTGCAAAACATGACACCGTAATGAGGAAGAGTATTGGTCCTGCTGAAAAACCGGCGGTGACATTGAAGTAAGTAGTAAGTAAACAAAAAAGTAATAACAATGTAAAGTTTTATTGAAAAGTGACATTTTTACAGCATTTGCACAAGTGTTACAGAACTCAAAGGAGGTTTTGAATCGATCTTTACAAACATTTTTTTAAATTTAACAGTACATTAATTAAACTATAAATTTATGTAATCTGACATGTTGAATGTATCATCGTTGGAGTCAGAATGGTGGACTGATGATGCGGATGGAGTCGGAGTATAGTTCTCGGAATTAGGAGCACTGTACCTAGTTACCTGTCCATGTATGCTTCTAATAACTTCAGCAATCTGCAGTCTGGCTTGAATTGCAGCATGAAGTGGCAAACTGTTCAGAATAGGCACGAAATACATTAGAAATGCCTTGTGGCCATACACGTCTGCCTGTTGGTCTTCTTTCTGCATTGCCAAGCTATCTGATAGTATTTTCGTTAAATCCTTGGCTGACAAAGCCACATATCTTTCCAAAGCTGCTCGGGAGTTGGGATTGTCAGCTGTTCTTTTAACAGTCTTTGTTCCAGAACTTAGTGATGATGTGCTAGGTTCAGGAGTTTCGAGAACTTGATTATCATTTTGGATTCTATTTTCGTCCTGGGACCCTTCCATATTGCTCTCTGCTGCTGTTACGGTTGGGGGATCAATGTTCGAGGTAGTTTTGATATTACCTTTGACATGAAGCAATAGAAACTGAAGCTGGTCATAATAGACGTAGAGTTTCATCTTACCAGCACGCTGTCCCGTTTCTGTTTTGATAGCTTGCCTGTGGTCCTTCACAAAGTTGTCTCTGATTGTTTAACATTTTTTCTTCAAGTCTTAAACTGAAAATGAAACGTAACAATTAAAAAATAAGATACAATTTGGTGAACGTATACATTAAATAATATGACTTTTACACCAGAGGGCTTAAATGTGTTGTAAATTAGAGGGAAAAATTTGTGTTCTAAGCCGGGAATCGAACCCAGATTTCCTTCTAAACCAAGAGATACGTGGTTTCCAGATGAAGGAAAAAATTTTTGTTCTCCAATGTAATTTATATCTATGTAATCTGTGTGTGTCTGTTCGCAATAGTTCTGTTCTGTTTTACAGGTACTTGGCAACTGGCATGTCTTTTTGAGATTTAGAGTATGAATTTCAAAATTCTAGGAAAACTATTCCGATATTAGTCAAGGAAACATGCGCAACAATATGGAATATTCTCCAACCCCAAGAAATGCCAAGACCAAACAGAGAAATATGGTTACAAAAAGCAGTGGAGTTTTTCGAAATCACCAATTTTCCCAACTGTGTAGGGTGTGTTGATGGGAAGCACATTAGGATAAACTGTCCTCCTAACACTGGTTCTCAATATTTCAACTATAAGAAGTTCAAAACCTCCTACCTACAATTGTTTTTCTTATTTGCTTCCATCAGCATTTTACACGTTATATTTGCACTTATCAATGTGCAAATGCTCGATAATTAGTAAGGTAACTATGAACACACTTTGCAGTCTACATCATTCTAAGAAACAAAACGTAGAAACAGGGGAAGAGAGTGGAGGAAGACTTGCCCCGCCCCCAATCTCGCTGTAGCGCCTTGCCTTCTACCGGGGCGTACCTAGTTCGATTCCCGATTAATGCATGTGGAATGTTTGAGATGAAATATTTCGTCTAGTTGTTTGGATTCGACATAGAAAGGAGACTCCGTGGAAGATTGGGAATGTTCCCTGAAAACCACTACCGTAGTCGTGTTTTTATTTATATTTTGCTCTTCCCGTATCATGGTGTCATTTAACATTTGGCCCTCGGTGTAAGTGACCCTTAAGCGTATATAATTGAGAGAATGGTTTTAGGCAATGCAAAAACAGTGAAACTATCAAGTGCCACCACACTACTCTGAAAGCCTGATTGGTCAAGCAGTTAGTTGTTGGTCTCGTTAGCGCTTATTACACGGTCTTCCTATCACTGATGTGATCGTTTGGTGTTCTTATTAGGTGTGGCAATCTAATGGCACTCGAGCCCTCGTTTACCGCATCAATAATATTACAGACTAAACACCGGGCTATTGTAAGGTGATGTGGGCAATGACCCTGAACATTAGCAACAGCTCCTTCCGTTTTGGAATCTCGATAATGTTTTATGGTAGTGAATCATATGCAATTAAAGTGTCATAAATACCGCCTCGCTCTGGCATTCCTCGTGCACTTCTGGTGAAAATTATAGTGTCTCGCTGTGGTTGGTAGCACTTGGGTTAATAGGGAATTTAGCACCAGAACCGGTCTATACTTCTCCCATGGTCTCGAGATAAGTATTGAACCGCCGGCCCCCAAAGGTCCTGGGTTCGATTCCCCGCTCTCCCATAAAATTTATATTCTTTTTGTTTCAACAATGGTATTGACGTTTCTCTTCTCGCCGTGTGGTGTCAGAATAAGGTTTCCAAACAACTGTATTTTTCTGACCATAAGACGCACTTTTTGTTACAAAAAATACTACAGTACATAAAATATGACTGAGTCTTTTGTCTGAAGGTCTATCATATTTAGACACTCAGTGTACGTGATTTGATACACCAGTGTTCAAATCATTCCTTACAGTATTATCATCAGTTGGACCCTTTTATTAATGCAGTTTTGAAACTGTGGTTATGGTATACCTTCATTTGTCTCACCAGAATGTGAGTTGCCCGGGAATTCTTAACAAGACGGCTCTTAAGCCCTTCCCCGTCGCCTCCTCATCGTACCAGGCTAACACAAAGAGCTGTGGGGTCAGAACTTCACTTTAGTATCCATCTCGCTGTAAGTGGGTAAAGACGTTAGTTCATTCAACTCGTTATAATACATATAATAATTATTCCAGAGAAAAGCTCCTGAATTATTTAGAAATTAGAATAGTTGCTAGAGATATAGATATATCTCCTCTTGTGATAATTTTATGGGCTTGAAGACAACGCTGAAAAGTTTGTTAACACATGATAATATTGCTCTTTTCCTCTCATAACCTACTGCTTTTCGTATCATATGATACGTACAAAGTCAAGGTATGTTTAAACTTTAATATCCTTCAAATCGCAAAACGAAAGTGTGACGTTTTCACGAGAAATGTCGAGTCAAATACAGTTTCCTTATAAAACCACCCTGATATAAGTTACAGTATATACAAGTGGCACACACAATTTTAATCTTGAACTCATGCATACAATTGCGTTTATTGTTGTGCACTAAAACCTGAGAAAGATATACTGACATGCTTTCAATTGCGGATCCCAGGAAGTGCCAGCAATATTTCCTGAAATGCCTGACTAGCGATGCTATGCAAGCATATTTCCAAGAAATATTTAAACACCCTTACATATTTAGAAGTATGTTGTAGGCCTACTATATTTAATTTTACTCAGAAAGGTTCAAATTACATGTTTTGTATAATTATTAAATAATAACAAAGTTACACTTGATAAAAAGTAAAATTATAAAAAAAAACTTGTCCCCAGTTCCACATAACAAACTAAAAGAGGAAGATATCTAATTGATACATTTGTTATATACAAAACACGTCAACATGTGTGGTGATTTCAAAATTATGTAAGTCACTCAGTTCCTTTACAAACTCAAAGGGAATGATAGAAACTTATAAGTAGCACTCGGCATCAGTTTTGATTTCACTTGAATACTATTCCATGTCACCATCAGAGATTCTCCTTTTTCTGCTGCGGCTCACAGGTCTCCAGAAATGTTCCAATTTGTGGTAGCATTCTCGATGTAGACCACAATTGCACCCAGGACACCAGAAGTGACTTCGTCCTCATTTTTTATAACTTTTATAACTGATCCAATGAACGCCTACACAATGCGTCGCATTTGCGACGACGGCATTTCAGCTACAACATAATTCGTCGCAATTGCGTCGCTTGGCACCCCCCGGGGTTTAAGTGCCGTATGTTTGAATTATGTCTAGTCTTTTCACCAGCTCTTATGACCTGCAAGTCATAACGTTGTCAACAGGCTTGTTATATCGCAATTATTATCTGATGGCACATGCGTAACCAACGAGTTCCATATGCGGGCGAGTCCTTGTTCTGTAGCGTGAGTGATAGGGGAGGAACGTTCACTTCGCTCGTTGCTACGGAATTCTTCACATCGACTTCTACTGTAGCTGTATTGCACGTTAGTGTGTCCTCCAAAGGCACAGTAGCAGTGACCCTTTCCACTACCTTTCTTCTCCACCTTCCTCCCCCCCCCCCCCCCCCTTCGTTCAAGGGTTCACGCAGGCTTGCGCCATCATATATTAATTTATTGAAGTATACTGTAGTTCATTTTGATGAAATAATTCCTCAAGCCATCCACTACGTTTGATGTCCCAGCTGAAGGTAGCAGGTTATTCAGAGCTAAATCATATTCAGCGAACACCCAAAATCGAGTAATATTTGAACAATAACAACTGAGGTATGCCGTATACTAATTACTAATACTAATTTCTCATACTCTGTATCACTAAAGCACTAACGCAGACAGGCGCGGATTCAAGGGGGGGTCACGGTGGTCAAACCCCCCCCCCCCTCAAACGGAGACCAAATTTTTTTGCAAACTCAAAGAACGAAAACACAATAACCAGACAAATAAAACTTAACGAATTTTAACTGAAAAACAGATTTTTTTTCATTTTATTCATTACTGAAAATATCTTTATTGCAATTATTATTTCTATTACAACTGTACATATTTACGAATTCATACCTGTTATATAAAAACGATTATTTATATAACAAAATCAACTCGTCTATTTTGTTTAGTAATCCTTGTGATTACCGAATCGTTGTTTATAGTGGTTTCACGATGAATGTGCAGCAGTGCACGGATAGGAATTTGGGGCTTTTTCCGCACCAAAAAAAATTTGCCGACGTCCAAACTGCAAGCTTGGTTTGCAATTTAAGCTGTGAATTTCTCCTTTTGTCGGTACCAACTCGACTTGCCGAAACTGAAACGTACTTTTTGATACTTTTCTGGAAGCTCGATGTAAAAGTCGCAAAACACGCCTTTCAATTTGTACGAATATTTTTGGTGCGCTAAACGCATCAAATTTCAATCCATGTAGCTTGCAAAAAAAAAGGTCTGGTTGTGTACGTTTGGTTATTTTGTGATTGCATTTTTAGTGATACCATTTTTCTTAACAATTTCGATTCTCTGACTCCCCCCCCCAAGCCAAACTAGATCCGCGCCTGACGCAGATTATAATTATCAACCAATCACACCGTATACAAGCCACACGCACAGCTGACCACACATTGAAAGCACGTGGCCTGTGAGATTAAATGGCGTCAACTGTGTACTGGGATTGGACAATACATGGAGGTGTGATGGCTGACATGCTATTTCCGGTCATACGTCAATGCCATTTTGTGAAAAAAAAGAATGCTGTAATTCTGGTATGAACAACATCTGAGAAGGGGGGGGGGGGTACACTCAGCCTCGCAATGCAAAAGTGAGAAGAGGTGGATTTGATTGTTACCTCAAATGTCCTGAAAGTGTTTTTTCTTGGCTTCCCACATCTACCATAACCAAATTCCTAACTCACGGCCACGACCACGACCACCTCCATCCCAATCTTAGCCCCAGTTACTTCTACAGACACCACAATGACAAACGTCATTAATAAATGAGATAGGCCTATAAGCTCATGAGGCTGATGACCACAATGTCCAAGCCTCTACTACAATTTCTACCAGTGGATTTAGTCAAGTCCGGATACCATTAACGGAACATTGCACGAGTTTCGTTGCGCCGTATTGACACTCAAACCCGCCATCGTAGCCAATCGTGTTAAGGCACACACCAAGACTGGAACGTTTATACTGTAGAACGGAGGTACAAATTGTAGCGCTGACAACGACTCAAATGATGGGAAAAGGAGAAGGAAGGTAAATTCAGTTATTGTTGTTGTTTTAAGGGGCCTTACGTCTAGGTAATCAGCAAAGTAAATTCATATCTTATACATTAAAATAGTTTTCAAAAAATTTCACCCTTTACTAACACTGAAATATCTCGGGAAGTATTTGTGCTACGACGACGTTTGTTGTCTTAAAATGTAATGCCCGTCAAGCACCGTCGATTGATACCCACCTTACTTGATTATATCATTCGAGTATTAAAATAATTGCGAATATTACTGTACTTCCTTCAAGGTCTCACGAAAAAGGAATATCGAATGATTTGACGGACATATTGTCGCTAGGCGACAACGACTAACACTGTATCATGATATTCAACGCCGCCACAATAATAAATCTAAATTGATATTAACGGAGAGGTCCCTAATTACGTCATGATATCGTTAACTTCTACCTGCTCCACTCGGGCGCTAATGTCGCATTTATCCAATACATGATATCGTTAATTTCTACCTGTTCCACTCGGGCGCTAATGTCTCATGTATCCATACAATATGTAGAAGGGGCTTCTGTGCACATAATTTTATTAAAACTTCTCAAAAAATGGATTACTTTGAGACTGAAATGCTCATGCACAATCAGCAGTCATTTTGCTAATGACACTGTCATGTCAACATCTCTTTGAATGACAACAAATACTGTATACGAAAGACAACTAATTTCACCAAGATGCCGCTACAGTCAAATGTTGGAACCACCATTTTGTATTGTGTATCCGATCTTTCTGTTATATAGTCTTTGGTATCACCAGCTACAAACTGTCTTCTTTTCGTTTCATCATTCGTCCTTATAGGTTGTGTGCTCAATCAATACAATGAATCATATTATGATGAATGAGAGGCGACACTCAATTACAAATGTTATAAAGATTAAAAGTTACGGTAATTGTCTGTTCAGGTCATTGGCATATTGTGAGTACAACAATCAGAGTTTATTTACACAGGTTAGAAAGCGAATTGTAAAACATGTTACAGACGAGTGGAATAATTATTCTTCCTTTATTGTTGGCAACAGCGATATGTACGAAACTGCTATCAATACGAGCGATGATTACAAAATGTATATGTCTATGAATGGTGTTCATGGAGGTCATGTTGAGTTAGTTGTCGCTGCTCAAGTTTGCAAAATGGATATTTATTCGTGGATTACTACTGTCGTATGGAAGGTGACCGGTTAAAATATATACGTCATCTACAAACGATGTTACAAGTTGATACATATGCCGGTTTAGCAGACGCCTTGCATGTACGAGCAGAAAATGAAAATCTCAGAGTCGGTCGTATTGTAGTTTTGCCATCTTCTATTACAGGTAGCCCAAGGAAAATACTGCAAAATTATCAGGATACGATGGTGATAGTGAGGAAGTTTGGAAAGTCAGATTTATTCATTACGTTCACCTATAATGCGGGCGGGCCAGAAATACTTAACAGCATTCATCTCTGGGAAACGGATAATAATAGGCCTGATATTAGAGTGAGAGTTTTCCATTGCAAAGTAAAGGAATTGCTACGATTGATTAATGTTAAGGAAATTTTCGGTAAAAGCATATCTATATACAGTGGAACTTCAAAAACGAGGTCTCCTGCACATACATTTACGCTTAACATTAACGGTAGATTGTAAGTTTCGAGAAATTTCTTCCATTGACAGTGTGGTGTCAACCGAAATACCAGATCTCGAGGATGAAGCGCTATACGAGTTGGTAAGGCGTCATATGGTACATGGTCCTCGCGGATCTTTGAATCCTGCTTCAGTCTGTATGAAAGATGGCTTATGTAAGAAAGATTTCCCTAAACAGTTTCAGGAAGAGACCAAAGATAATGCCAATGGTTATCCTTCGTTTAGGAGAAGAAATAATGGACGGATTATTATAAAAACAATTCGAGGCATTGACATTGAAGTCGATAGTCGATTCATTGTTCCCTACAATCCATTTCTTTACTTTACGTGCAAGCTCATATTAATGTTGAAATATGCTCAAGTGTTCGGAGTGTTAAATACATCCACAAATATCTTATATATTAAAATCCACAAGTATTGCATTGTTAAAATATGTCCTGCAGGCGAAACGGTGAACTACGATGAAATTACTTCTTTCCTAAATGCTAGATATGTTGGTCCAACAGAAGCCGCATTCAGAATATTTTCATTTCACATGCATGAACAGTCACAGTCTTTCGTGCGATTACCAGTTCACTTGCCAAACTTTCAAAATATCTATTTCAAAAATGATAACGCTCCTGATATTTTACTTCAAGCACAGTTGCGCAACACGGAATTACAAGCGTGGTTCAAGTTAAATCAAGATTCGCAAGCCAGAAGCCCGTATATATATCCTGAAACACCAGTACATTACGTCTGGAATAAGAGCAACTGCCAGTGGCAAAAAAGAAAAAAATGTTTCTAAAACTATAGGCGGAATGTATAATGTTTCGCCTACAGAAACAGAAAGGTATAATTTTCGCCTGTTATTGCTTCACGTCATAGATGCTACCAGCTTCCAGGATCTACGAATATACAAAGCAGTTGTCTATTCTACTTTTAAAGAAACAGCTAAGGAGCGAGGTTTGCTGATTGACGATTCTGAATGGGAGCGTTGTTTGGCAGAGCGTCACAATTTCAGATGCCTTCTCAGTTACGACAACTGTTTTCTTACATATGTATCATTCAGACCCCTTCAAATGTAAGATAGTTATGGGACATTTTCAAGAATTCATTATCAGAAGATTATCTGCAGTTTCACGAACTTAACATTGCATATCAGTTAACTCTTATACATATTTCTAATACATTAAAGCTCCATGGTCTTCCATTACTTCTCCCGAATTGCCAGCTATTATTGATAATTTCCCTCAGACAAATTTACCAATGAATTATCCAAAACTTAATGAGGATCAATTAAGTCGGATGATAAACCAAGCAAATTAAAACCAAACGGCTATAATTACAGAAATATTGGGGTTAGTACAAAACAGCAATGAAAGGATGAGTAATGCATATTTCATTGACGGTCCAGGGGGCACCGGGAAAACATTTCTTTACCAATGCTTAATTCACAGTTGCACAAATTTGGGGTTAAATGTAGTTTCTGTTGCATGGACTGGTATTGCAGCAATGTTACTACTGTGCACAGCCAGTTCAAGTTACCTCTACATTTACATGAAAGTTCTGTATCAGGAATAAAAGTTAACAGCAAGGAAGCTTTTTATATTGGTTAAGCAGAACTTATCATCTGGGATGAAACCCCTGTGGCTAATAGGCACGCGTTGATGTGTGTAAATCGGTGCTCAAGGACATCATGAATAACGACGTGCCTTTCGGAGGAAAAATTATCATATTAGGTGGAGATTTTAGGCAGGTATTGCCTGTTGTGCCTCACGCATCTGAAGCAGCATCAGTCCAAATGTCAGTAAGGTTCTCTCCTTTGTGGCCATTATTCAATTTTTTTTAACTCAACAAAAATATGCGAGCGGATACAGATCAACGTGACTTTGCAAACTTCTTCATACAAATTGGTAACGGTGAATACCCTCACGTCGATGGAGAAAATTCAGAATTAGTCCCACGCTGAAAAATATTTCACGCATTTCAAAAATAGCGATTTTATCACCTAAAAATGAACATTGTAAAGAAATCAATGACAAAGTTTTAGACCTAATCCCAGGATCATCGAGAACTTACATCAGTGTGAATAATTTGATTACTGAAGATGAGAGTGAACTTCTACAATTCCCAATATAATTTTTAGACAGCATTGGCATAAGTGGATTGCCACCTCATATCCTTCGAATAAAAGAAGGCTCAATTGTGATTTTGTTGAGAAATATTAATGGTACCCAAGGTCTGTTGAACGGTACTAGACTGTTGGTTTGGAAGATGCATGACAATTGCTTACACCTGGAAATTATTACTGGCGTAAATGTTGGAAACAATGTCCTACTTTCTCGCCGTGACCTTACGCCATCAGATACTTCTATGCCATTTTCCTTCAAAAGGAGGCAGTTTCCAGTACGTTTGGCTTTTTGTATAACTATCAATAAAGCTCAAGGTCAAACACTAGATCAAGTAGGCATTTATTTACCTCAACCGGTGTTTAGCCATGGACAAATTTACTGTATGCCGCACTATCGCGAGCAAAATCCTTTCATGACGTCAAAGTTCAAATAGAACCAAAAGGCAAGCGAACAGCAAATGTCGAATGGAAGGAAGTACTATTAGAATTTTGAAACGAATGTTGCGGAGGAGCACAGACCTCAGCAAACGGGGCACAGATTAAATAACAATTATGCAAGGACGTCCGCATCCCTAATACGATAACTGTACTGTGGTAATGGTAAAAAAATTACTATTGTCCTACATCTGTGATTACTATCCTACATCCTGTTATTTTATTCCCTCAGTTCTATAACAAAGATATACTCAATCAAATTTACAGCTTAATAAATATAAATTCCTTCTGTGTGAGTTATCTTTTCATTTCTCATCAATCGCCTTTCCTTACTATTCTATCTGTAGGGGTAGAGGCGATAGCTGTCTTTACAGAGATGTGCAAATTATTAGGTTCGATGTCAGTTTTCCAAAATTGCATTTTTACTTTTCACGGTTTAATGCACTAAGTATGTTTACAAGGCGATGAAATTACTTCAAATATTCAACCAAGATTCCTAATTATATTTTCATTTAAGAAACTGAAATTAAAATTATTTTTTAGAATTTCCACTAACAGAGGAGCCTTGCAAATGCAAAATGCCACACGTTTCGTTTTTATTACTTCACTCTACTTTACGTGTGAATTTAGAGCGGAGGGATTTGGGGTCTTTTAACTGTTGAACGCTATTGATCTATTCAAAGATTCATGAAATATGCATTGAAATCACCTGACTTGAATTCTAAAGTCAATGGAAAAATTGAAAATGGACCTCAGATATCCCTCGGAATCCAATAATCTGAAAGTTTGCAGACACAATTCCTTATGGGAAAAGGTGTAATTCCACGGGAGAGGAAACACTACTAAGTAGGACAACAAAAGAAGTTGGTCAATAAAATGATTTTGAATAAAAGTAATTACGACTAATTAAAATTATTTATTTAATTCTATTAATTTGCACTCCTCTATATGTTAACCAAGAGTTACATATCTAAATTCAAATATAAGAGACCCATCTTTTATTTTAAATTTATACCATTGTTCATAAGTAGACAAAACACCAAATTGTACCGCTGTAGCCTTAAATTATGTGGATATCTCTATCTACTTAGTATAAAACAAAGTTCCCAATTCTTGGATGTAACGGGTAATCTCGAGAGCAACTTGATGGATTTTGATGCGGTTTCACCATTCTTAAAGGATTTCTCGATGAAGGATTAGGTAGAAAAACATTTATTTATGACCAAAAGAAGCCGAGCATTTACGATTTCAGTGAATTGAGTTGAAGAAAAACCTAACGTCCATGTGTCTTAAAAAAAATCAATATTCTCTGAGAATTGTTCAGCATGAAAAGTTCTGCAAGAAAGTCCGCGACAACTCCCACATCGACCACTGTAAGGGTTTTTACGTTTTCATTTCTTCCAGCAATCTCCATTCAGTGGAATTTAAATTACTAGCTTCAGAGTGAATTTACGAGCTTGCGAGCGACCTATCACCCTAGCTTCAGCCAGCATCAAACTGTCGAGTCGTGTCGAGTTAATTCTTCAGAGAAGAGTATAGCTTATGTGTTTGGAGTTAGCTCTTCACCTCGGCCTGACGTCCGTGCGCCTTTTAAGCTTACGCAGGGTAAATGGTGGGGCACACACACAGAGGACAGGCAGACACCCACACATTTGATCTCATAAGTCTCATCAATTACCCAAAAGCGACGGTACCGTAAATGTCTGTTTAGGTCACTAGCATGAAGACATGCAAATGTCATATGGACAGAAGTGCTGTAGGAATGTTGAAGTGAGTGCTGCGGAGCAGCACGGGTCTTCTAGTATGCATTATTTTATATAGTACAGGGAATCCTTTCTCTCTATTTCAGGTATTCTTAAAGTTATTTTGAGTACAATATATTAATATTGACCGTCAAGGTAACTGGGCTCCCATCTACGTTTTGATCTATCGAGAAACAATCTTTAAATACAGCCAAAAATATTGCGTGTCCCTTGTCCGAGAAATCCTTAGATCTTTGAGATGAGAGCCCACGCACGTGTATGGAAGAAAACACTGTACGCACGGGCAACCATGTTGTAATTTGACTTTGAGTGTACGGACCAGCGTTGCCACAGTCCAAGAGTTACGTTTAATGAGGGTTTAGCACTTGAACGTGTGCACAACACCGCGCAACAGTGCCATGTGAAGTGTAATAATGTAGTCCGACTCGTTGCGTAGTGGATACAGTCTTGGGTGTAACCACGGAGGCCCGGGTTCAATTCCCAGCGACCAAAATAATGTATTCTGATCTGAGGTCTGGTCACAGCCTCGTGAGGAAAAATTGAGAGGAGGCGAGTTCGATACCCATCTCAGTCGTCCCGGAAGTGGTTTTCCGTGGTTTCCCCACTTCTAATCCAGGCGAATGCCGGGAATGGTTCCTAAATTAGGGCCATGGCCGCCGCCTTTCCAATCCTCGTCTGAACACACTAACACAGGTTATCAGACAAAAAAAACCTCTCCACACACACCCAAGTACACGAGACTATATGACTACGATGTCACAAAGACCCTAAATGAGGGGGCGTGGTGGCGCAGCGGTCAAGCTGTTGGCCTCTCACCCAGGTGGACTGGGTTTGTTTCCCGGTCAATGCATGTGAGATTTTCGAAGTGAAATACCATGTCCTGTGGTTCGGATTCCACGTAAAACGAGGTCCCGTGGCTCATAATCACAAGATTCACAGTCACGTAAGACTACAACTACACAGCCCCTAAATGAATCAATAACAACATGCAATATGGACTCCATACGGTCTGCTTGGCGTTGTTGAGTTGACATGGTGCGGAAAGATCACTCAGCTCCACAATTAGCCATGACTGGTGACATTACATGGGAGCTTGTAGTGCAAAACACGAGCGTAACATGTATAACATTATTAGAGGTACAATACACTCATTTGATATTCAGAGAGAGTCAGCAAAATCTGAAAATCAGAGTAAAGAAGGATATAAAGATATGGAGAATATTGATACGTGCTACCCCTAGTAGCAAGTTCGTTAATTGGATCAAAGTAGGTAAAGCACAACACAAATGGTCCTTTAAAGAAATATTAGCTTTATTGCAGGTCAGAAAGTTACACCACACAATAAGCAAATAGAAACAATTAGCTGTCTTTCTTCGTGTTTGCTCCCTTATGGAGGACACTCACCCTTTCACTTGCTCACGCAGTTAATCCCTCACTAATGAGACCGGTAACCTCGGTAGAAATACCTGCAACACTTCCTTCAGTACACAAGCTACGGTTATTTACGATAGTCTGGCACTCACCACTAAATGCTTGAATACCGCACACTGCTTCGCTGTCCGCAGGCTAGGGAACAGTCCACTGGGTTTCGCAATTCACACAGCACTTCACTACAATAACCTTTGTCGCACAGTGAAACACGCTCGCTCAAAACACAGTCCGTCCCTCGCTGGCCAGGTCGCTTTATATAGCGGGGCTGGTGACTCAATGGATGTTTCCAGAGCTGACCAGGATTCACGGTTACTCGAGAATTCCATTACCGGGTGGGTCGCGAAGGTTCGAGACGGTCTCTTTGTTACTGCCTGTCTTCTTGTTGCGCAAACCGCTGGTTAACACAGGGGCAGGGGGTAGCCCGAGGCGGACTGTGAATCACGCAGTGAGGTGATGAAGCAACCGCGCAGCTGTAACAATATAAACGATAAAATCCAAGGAAGGCAAGTAACCTACCGTTGTTCCGTGAGGAACTAACCCTCCTATTTTCAAACATTATACTGGCCAAGACTATCGCAATTAACTTAAGTATCAATATGTTAGGTGGATAGACCAAGTATCTTCAGCAGGCTCTATGAAGAACTGGTAACTGTCTAGGATGGCGCCGCTTAGTTCATGGGGTCACGACGCTCAGCAAAGAGTAAAACAACTTGTGATGATGATGGTCTATCGCTCCGATACCTGTAATTGGACGCGCGAAATGAAATAATTATTTAAAGATTCAAACGGCCGCGATCGAGGATTTTAGACGATTGTATTACAGTACACGCCATATTATTTAGCTCAAAAATACATACTTTTCATTACACTAGGATGATGAAGTCGCCAGAAGGGCAGTTACATTTTAAAAATTCGCACATCCACCATGCTAGTTCGTTGCTTGTTACGATTTTGAAAGATAAGACGGTAAACTTGTCTGATTCTGCTCTATTGCGGCATATTTTCAGGCGTGTAGCCTAACTCATGTGTAATAGATTCCGAGAAATGTTAGGTTGCGCTGCTGCAATGTTGGTGACTTACTTATCACTAGATGCATTCATATTTGTGAATATGTCTCCCAGCCCTCTATCATCGAACAAATGTTCAGGTTTATAGCTGTATTAGCCTACTGTAGGTTTCGTGAAAAAACCGAGAAAGTCATATCAATTAATATGAAAATTAGAAAATTTGCGCTACCACCATATTGACATCGTACTGTTCATGTTTTCGAAAACATATTTAGCCTAAGTGGATTTTCTTTTCATTTATTCTGGTTTCAAATTTCAGGATTATAGCAGTAATAGGCCCCGAGAGCAGAAAATTGAATATTGAGAGTTTGCACGGATGTCATCTTGTTTTATTGCTTGTCATGGTTTCGAAATTCATATGAATTGACATGTTTTATGGTCTGATAGCTTACAGAGATACCGAGAAAGAGGATTTGAATTTTGAAAATTCGCATGGCAGCCATCGTAGTTCCGTACTTGTCGTGGTGACTTCAAACGTCACCTATCTATTACCATGCCTTCTGTCACTGTATGAAGGTTCAGGCCCGTGTCTTAGTTAGGTCCCGAGAAAACCGAATTGAATTTTGAAAATTTGCATGGCTGCCATCTTGGTTTCGTGCTCGTTGTGGTTTCGGAACTCATATTTATCAGCATGTTTTATAGTCCTCTGTCACGGTATGAAGTTCCAGGGCGATGGCTTAGATAGGTTCCGAGAAAAAGGATGGATTTTGAAAATTTGCATCTTAGCTTCGGATGTTGTAACAGTTTCGAAAGTCACAACTCTGAATTTAAGATGGTACAATGCTATGTATTAGTAGCTATTTTACTTTTTAATAAAATACCAATTGACATATGCTATCGTTAAACTAATAGGTCATTTAAGCCCACTAAGGAGCGCTTATGACTAGTGCTTCTGCGATGCTTTCTTTGTTCTCCAATATCTCCTCAGCCCAGCCAATAACTTGTCCTTCATCTCCTGCGTGAGGGGTGGTCGGGTCTTAATTACTTTGGGTGGTGGGGACCAAGAGTTTGGAACGGTTTAGAAAGTCAATTCAATAAACTAGTTTTATAGTCCTCTATCATGGTACAAAATTTCAGACTTATAGCTACTATAGGTCTCAAGAAAAGGATTGGAATTTTGGAAATTCACGCGTATGGCATTGTGCTTGTCTCAGTATTTCTATGACATAATTGCGTGTTTCAATGTCATGTCAGTGAAGTTATTTTATAGTCCTCTACCATGGTTCAAAATGACAAGCTGAGAGCTCCAATTTCTTCCTTCAAAATGTATTCAGTTCCCACACAGAGGAAGTGGTAAGCAAGTAATATTGTAAATAAAATAAAATTTGTCTAAGCCACAATGTCTAATAATTTAATTTTGTAGACTCTTATAGGACCCAAGTTTGATAAAATAATATCCATTGATTCAAATGCAAACACTTTTACCCTAAAAATCTAAAAATTTGTCTTCTTTAAAATGAAAATGTTGTATTCCATTGTCTCATCCCAATCCCGTTATTAAATAAGCACAACCAATGAAAGTTTTGCATATGCTTGGGAAGTATGTCTTATTCTTTACACAACATGCATGTCTCTGTGCGTAGCTCAGGGACTAGACATGAGTGGTGTATACTAGAGGTTCGAGTCCTGCCTCGGCCATGGGTGTTTGAGTTTCATTTAAAGTTTATACCCGATAGTGCAGGCCTACAGTATATGCATGTCCGTAATAATAAAGTGATCCTGTTGACATGTGAACGGTCATTGACTTGAGTGTCAACTAATAAGAGTTGATCCCCAGAGAGAATGGTGATACTTGAGTGTAATGTATTAATTATTGTTTGGCCAGTGTGGCCCAGCCCGGTCAGTTATTACGAGATGCTCCGAGCTGATAGCTCCTCGCCGCTACCTTGTTAAAGCGCGTTCCGCTACATCGCTCCCTACGCAGGTGTTCCAGTCTTCTCCAAAATATAGCCTATACACTCGTACGCTTTTCAAGGGAAACCAGAGATAGTTTATGATTTAACGTAACACTGAAACTTTAAAGAATGTGGTGCTCTAGCTCGAAACAAAATCAACAATAACCAAGTTTCTCAGCTCGGTCAAGCTCCAGTTCTGTTTTGGCTTATTTTTGACCAAGGTAATTACAATTACACGACTACAGTAACCATTGATACTCAGGTTATCATATAAAATTTATATACACCCAACTACACATTGCTGATGACCAAGATTTTCCAAACCCGTAAGTTAACAACGAGAACGATATTCTTCATTATAATAGTAGTAGGTAGCTGTTATGTCCGGCGTTGCTCGGGCTGAAAATTGGAAGTTATGAGATCGTAACTTTGCTCGTTCTATTGTATTGTGTAAAATCATTAGGATAGACTTATTGATAAAGGGCATTGATTTCCATTACAAGACGTTATTGGGTTTCGTTTTTTCCGACGAACCAAATTCGCGTTTATATTCTATATATGGCGGGTATGATAATTAGTTGTTCCTGTAGTTTATGCCAATGCAATAAATATACAACTTTCATTAATAGACTGAATATATGGGCGATACCGAGCTCCGCTAATGAGTTCTCTCCACGGGGGTCAATTAGGAAAATCCTAACAGGGGAAGTTGCCTGAGGCGTGTTTTACTGCCCCCCACTCCAAACTGGACGTGAAGGTAGTAATATTAACGGAATGTGTCAACCTGCGATGATCTTCACTATCTACTCTTGTTATCTCAAACACATAGTCCATACCACTCATTAGAAATTCTAGGCGTATTATACAA
Organism: Meconema thalassinum; assembly: GCA_946902985.2. Classification (NCBI taxonomy): domain Eukaryota; kingdom Metazoa; phylum Arthropoda; class Insecta; order Orthoptera; family Tettigoniidae; genus Meconema; species Meconema thalassinum. The sequence continues at coordinate 627,495,681 of OX336390.1, read as the reverse complement.
ATCAATATGCACATTTTAATTTGTATGTTGTAGCTTTGTAAAAATGTTATCGTATGAAAGTTATAACCAGCAGTATGAGCATTACAACGATATTCTGCTACAAGGTGCAAAACTGCAGACAAAAGCTTTACTTCCACTGCCAGTTCGTGGAGTTAACATTGAAACTTTGACGGTATGAAAATAATTCATCTTCTTAGTATTTTCATTCAATCAAGACGAAGTACTGGTATAAGAACAAAATTGAATGTAGAAATTTTATGACACATCGTTTAAGTCTTAAGAGAATAAAAATAACCTTTCCCACAAGGTGATTTCTTAAAGTCTGCAAATGTGTAAATTGGGGGATCAAAGTGAAACGATCATGGTGGTGGGGAATTGTGTTTAAATGTACCTCCTGTATTAGTCCAATAACTAACCAAAATACTCATTCTACTAATATTTCATATAACAACCGCTTTTTTTTTTTTGGTGGGGTGTGAAATTTGTCACCGCACTGGTAGCCCCAATAAAATACATTCAGTGGCAATATACCTAAACGAAACCTTGTTATTGTCACATTGCATTACGTTTCATTTGCATATTCCTTGTTGGTGCACACTGTTTCTTGAAGATACTTAGTTGAGTTTATTCTCGACTTATCCATATGTTTTGGCCCATCAATGTCCAAGTATTTCATTCAACCTATAAATATACTTGGCAAATTGAATTATGATATGAAATAAATCACCCGTTTGGACAGCTAGTTCTACAGAGCTAACCTAGAAGTAGAGTACTCTGGTAGGGTTTCTATAAAAGAACTCCGGGGTTTTAAAAATGCATATCTTAATAACTGTAGAAGATAGCAAAATGTAGTTAATTTCTCTGAAACGAGTAGCTCATCAAGTTTTACTCATACCCATTGGGAATGTTTTCACCAACAGTTGGCAGCGTTGTGGAGCGTTGACCTTGAAACAACGTAGCGGTAGTCAGTGCATCCTCCTTGGTCAGTGCTGTCTGGATTGCCGCCACTATGGCGACGCCGCAACAAAAGGCTCAATGCGTTATTTGGCTAATTGAAACTAATTCTGTTGTTACGGTACAAAGAAACTTTCGACGTAATTATGGTGTTGACCCGCCTACGGATAAAACCATTCGCCAATGGTTAAGTGCTTTCAAACAAACAGGAAGTGTTTTAAAACAAAAGTCGCCGGGTAGGCCGCGTGTGTCACAAGAGAATGAGTACAGAATCCGAGCTTCATGCATTCGAAGCCCTAAGAAATCATTGACAAGACGCAATCTGGAGTAGGGGTTACCACGATCAACAGTTCATAAGGTAGTTCATAGAAGACTTCGTTTAACTGCTTACAAAATTCAACTGTTACACCACATTAAACCGGCAGACAAGATTAAGAGATTAGACTTTTCTGTTTCTATGCTAAACGAAATCGATGAAAATAACGATTTTTTTAATGTTATTTTTAGTGATGTAGCGACTTTTCATGTGAACGGGTATGAACGTGACACGCCAAAAGTGAATGTTTGGTGTGGTCTCATGCATGATAGAGTAATAGGTCCCCAGACATGCTGGCCAGGACATGGGAAGAGGTGGAATACCGTTATGATGTGTGCCGTGCCACTAACGGGGCTCATATTGAACTTTATTAAACTGTTAAAAAAAACTTGAAAATGCAACCTTTCCAATCATGTATTAAACATTAATATAACATTTTTACTTCATTGCAATATTTTGCCTCGAAACCCCGGAGTTCTTTTATAGACACCCTGTATTTCAACAGGACTCTTTATAAAGTTAGATGACATTAACAAATTCACAAAGAAATTTGATACAATGGTCCGGCTAGCTCAAAACAGTTGCCAGCGTTTCGCCCCAGTGTACCAATGGGCTCTTCAGTTGGTTTTGGTACACCTCACCAAGACGCGTGGCTAGTACATACTGTGAAGGCTGCTGCAAGGCACAAATGTTGCCACGAGCAGTGCCAATGTACTATGGAAGTCAAAACTTCCTTTCAAAAATAATGTTAGCTTACCTAGCTAATCCATATTGGAAATATCTGTTCCCGTAGGAAACAGGATGTAAAATAGTTTTGAGCTAGCCGGACCATTGTATCAAATTTCTTTGTGAATTTGTTAATGTACATAGCTCAATCGGACAATTTTACATCCTGTTTCCTACGGGAACAGATATTTCCAAAGTTAGATGACTTCAAAAATTTTACGCATTGTTCCATATCAGTAGGCTATGTCTGGCTGGAAACAACATCTCATAGCATCCATCAGCGACATCCGTTTCAATATATAATAATAATAATAATAATAATAATAATAATATCATATGGCCTCGGGTGCCGGGTGCAAGCTTTGTTATTTGACACCCAGAGGGTAGCTTGCATGTCGAATTTTGTTGTTCCTTGAAGCACTATGAAAGTCAACGAGGTTAACTTTGTCATTATGAACATGGCCTACTGATTTCAAATGGGTTCTTTGACATGCCAACATCGTATGACATGTCGTAATTTTTGCCGCTTTTCAAAAATCACTTACCCCGGCCAGGAGCGAACCTGCAAGCTTGGGGTTAGTAATCCGACACTATAACCACTCACCCACCGTGGCAAGCAATATATTATTATTGAGCCGTATTGAAGAAATCTAGTCTAATATAGGCCTAATATAGAAAGTTTGGGTTCAACTAGAACGTTTTTCAAGGTTAGAGGACTTGATCAGTCAAAAATGTTACGCATTTCACCAATTCTTTATACGTGGAAACATCTTTTTGCAATAAACAAGAGATCCGATTCATTATATTGAACCATAATGAAGAAGTATAACGTAGACAATCTAGATTTATATTAACTTTAGTCTTGTTTCGTTTATGTATTTTTCTTGGTTTTTTTTGTGACCTTTCATTTTATTAAAATTTTAATGTGTACTTTGTAAAGATATCCATTTTCACTTTGGCATTTGTTAACATAGTTTTTAAGATTCTTTTATTATTTCAATCTACGCTGACGATTATCATTGTATACCGAAACATGTACGTATTAATTTAAATATTAAACGTCTTTTAAGTGTTTGGCACGGCGGCTATTCTAATTTGAGATTAATATAATGAAAACCAAAATGTTAATGTATAGTCTATATCATTTTAAAGCTTATAAAACAGGTTACAAGGTTAATACTGAGAGCTCCCCGTTATTTTTTTTGACGGAGGTCCATGTTTTATTCCCGGCTCTTCCAAGAAATTTAATTCTGGTCTATGGGTTGGAACGGGGTACACTCAGCCTCGCGAGGAAACACTGAGAAGAGATGGGTTCAATTCCCACCTCAGCCATCCAGAAAGTTGTTTTCTGTGGTGTCCCCACTTCTACTCCAGGCAAATGCTGGAAGGTTCCTAACTTAAGGTCACGGCCACCTCCTTCCCAATCTTCCAGTCTAGTCTGCAAGCCTCCGTTTGTGAACAAGTCACCTCCATGATCTCCTATTAGGAGTTAGCACTGCGGCCTCCTCTGCTTCTACACCTCTACATTGAAATCGTTCAACACTGAATCTAACCATCGCCTCCTAGGTCTATCTCGACTTCTCTTACGCTCTACAGCCGAACGCATTAACCTCTTAGGTAATCTCTCCTCCCCCATTCTCTTCACATGACCCCACCATCTGAGTCGGCTCATACGAACATCTGGCGTGTTTATTTCTAACTTATCCTGTTTCTCTTCATTTACATACAACAATACTTAAATGTTCCGTCCATAAAAATAGTTTCTCTTTTACACAAGTATTTCAAATTTGATGCAGTAGAAAACATAATAATGTTATTCTCTCTGTCTTTTACCAGAAGCATATTTTCTTTTAGTCGGCCCCGTGGTGTTGGGATAGCACGTCTGCCTCTCACCCGGAGGCCCCGGGTTCGATTCCCGGCTCCGTCAGGGATTTTAGAAACTGACGTTAGGGCTGGAACGGGGTTCACTCAGCCAATATTAACGGCCGAGGGGACCCGATGCGCTGATCACGCGTCACCCCAATATCTGCAGGCCAAATGGCAGCGCAGCGGTCTCTTGGTAAGCCTAGGCCCTTCACGGGCTGTAGTGCCAGGGGTTATTATTATATTTTCTTCTAAGTTCGATCGAATGTCCATAATGGCTAGAGTATCATGAACTTCTTGCTTATTTTGAGGCAGAGGTGGTGAGTTTCTCAGTCGCAATATTATTTTAAATCCTCTCTATGCCATTTGATAGTAAATTATCAGACAATTGCTTAGGGGCAGCAAGTATATCCTTTCTCATCAACTTCGATGGTCGTTCACATATATTGTCACGTACATTTCTTTTTACACTGTTCGAAATAAATTCTTAATTAATCGTCGTACATGGTTCGTGATGGTGAGACCCACATGACAGAAAGTTACCACCATTTGTAAATAAATGGGCAGAACATTCCTTGACACCTCCACTGTTGGCCCCATTTTGACAACTCACACTTATGAAATTTATAGTTTTCCTATAATTCTCAATTCTCCAACTCTTTGACTGTACAGAAACCCCAGGGGGTCCAGGTGTATGTAGCTGTCAGTCAACTCATGACTTACAAACATTTCAGGAGAGGTTGCCAACCCCCACTCTCTTCCCAAACCCATTAGCGTGAGCTGACAGTACTGTTTGGGTTTAATCTAATCAGCGGAGTTCGACCATCCCGGAATATATTAATGTACAACATGTTGGTATTCAACTTATATTTCTTATGTTGGCTATCTTTAACTCGTATCACCCATAACCACTACCGAAAGGAGAAATGGAAGTCCACAATTGCAAGGTTCGAATCCCTGGGCAAACCGTGGGTTTCCCCAGGTATATTCACACTTGTAAGGCCTGTAGTCCGTCCTGATTGTAGTTTTTGTCGGGTTCGATAAATTGTATTGTAGAGTCTTGAAAAAAGTAAGAGTAATGTTGAAAAAAGGCCTATAAGCTTTAAAATTTAAAAATAGGTCCCTCTCGGCACGCCGGAAGGCGGAGGTAGATTTCACCGGGCAATGAAAATGTTTCGAATTCACTACATTTTCTAATTGTTGTATACGTACAAAAGTTCCGCTTGTTTAACATACGAGGAGCCCCATCTTATTATAATTCCGAAAACATTTTGCTCATCCCTTGGCGTAAGGGTTGGTCATATCAAAATGTATTTCAGTCAAACGTTTTAGGTAATATTTAGAGGAGTATTGCCCAGTTTAAACGGTTTTGATATTTGAGGGAGGTAAGATTTTTCTTTTCTCTAAAAAACATTTTTCTCACCCTTTTGGTCTATGGTTGGTACTATAAAATAACTTTACTAAGATAAGTTTTAGGCCCTTATCTGAAGAATGGAATCGTTTTTTCACATACTAAGAAACTAACAGCGATTTTTCACTTTTTCGAAAAAGACACCCCCCCCCCATTTTGCCCATTAACGAACTCGACCGAGATTTTATTTGGTTTCAAGTATTTGAAAGTGATTGGTGCAAAAAGTCGGTGATTATCGTGTCAACAAGAAAGTGATATATTTATATATTATTATATAAACTTTTGAACTGACGATGGTTTTGGGGTCTGGGGGATGTGAAACGCGAAGATATGTCTAAATATTTCCGGCAGTCGCAACATGGTACCCATTGTAATAGGTAGCTCTCGAATGACATCTACCCAATGCTGCGACGAAGATGAAGTATAATATTGGTCATACACTCATACATTCGCTAATTTTCATTTAAGTCACTTAGGACTAATTAGGTCCCATTGTTGCAGGTAGCTTCCATTTAGACCAGTGGCAGCCGGTAATAAAGTTGTAGTGTTGCAAAGCGACCAGACGTTTTCAATAAATAATGTTGTGGTTGTTGCTTATTTTAGGGGCTGCAACATCGTGGTCATATAACTCCGTGTATTTGGGTGTGTGTGTGTGGAATTTATGTGATAACCTGTGTTATTGAGTAGATTTGAAAATTGTGATTGGTTTGTGAAGGAGGTTGCCGTGGCCTTAAACAAGGAACCATCCCAGCATTTGCCTGGAGGTAAAGTGGGGGAAACACGGAAAACCACTTCCAGGATGGCTGAAGTGGGAGTCAAACCTTCCTCTTCTCAATTTCGCCTCACGAGGCTGAGTGTACCCCGTTCAAGCCCTCAGACCAGTATTGAAATTCCTTGTCAGAGCCGAGAATCAAACCCGGACCTCTGGGGCGACAGTCAAGAATGCTAGCCGTTCCACCACGAGGTGGTCAGATTGAATATGCCTATCAAGTATTCTTTTTAAAAGTTTAAATCAATAACTCAAAAAGTTGAGAAAAACTTTCTCGAAACTTGGCATATGAGCCATAAATAAGAGAAATCATTTATCAATGCTACAAGGGTGTTATTATGAATATTACGCATAGCTGTCATCTTGAATACATAACATATTAAAATTGAATATTTAGCACATAAGCAAGCTAGGAGTACGAATATTTGCAAGATAGTAGATTTGTATAAATAAACGAAAAATGTCTTGTGCCAATGTGAACTCTAAGTAGACATCACTTTACCAGCGATGTTGGTACATGACGTAGAAATGACGTACACATTGCACTGTAAGAACACATAAAAATGAAATCATAAATTTTCAAGAAAGTAGGCTATGTGTTCTTAATGCAATATCTTGTATTATGAACCTATTTTCATTTATGAAAAACTAGGCTTATGAGATCACCTTATGTCCGTGTGTTCCCCCTTATAAAATCTAAACGGCCGATGCGATTTCAATAAAACTAGGTAATGACATAGTACTGTTTTGCCCGATCCCTACCGTGCCCTTCAAATTTTATTACGTCTCACGAATCCAACATGGCGGCTGTGCGAAATATTTCCCCGGCATTCTATATCTCCGAAACTATTACTGATATCACCCTGAAATTTTGTACGGTGATATAGGGCACTACTAGACATTCACCTATGTGACTTTCAAAAATCTGTTAAGTACAAAACGAACATGGCGGCGAAGCAAAATTTAAACATTTAAATAGATTTTTCTCGCGATTTAACCATCGAAGCGCAGTGACACTTGGTACATCAAATGTGTATATACATTGTAATGCACTGACATCTAATTTAGTTCAATTATTTACATAACCTCAAGATGACGGCTGTGCAAAATTTTAAAATCAAGTTTTCATTTCTTGTGCCCTGATCATGCGATCGAAGTCAACGTTTGAATAATGAACGTACGCAATAATCGTCATTTAATAGTACATAACTTTCAAGCCTACAAACATAACAATCATCATGGCGACCATCCGAAATATTTAGATGGTTCTCAGTATCTACTAATCTATGATAGCAATCAAACTTAATTTTTTATTTTGATAACGCCTATTAATATAAGTTCACCTATGGGAGTTTTCATAACCTGGCGAGCACAAATCCAACATGACGGCGTCGCGAAATTTAAACATTTAAATTGATGTTTCTCGCAATTTAACCACCCGAGCACAGTGAAACTTGATATGGAAAATGTTTATCCAAATTTTAATCCACTGACAGCTAATTTATATCAATTGTTTTCATAACCTCAAAATAGCAGCTGTGCGAAATTTTAAAAGCTCATCTTTATTTCTTTCTTCCTAATCATGCGATTGAAGTTTGAATAATAAACCTAGGCAATAATCATCATTAATAATACATAACACTATGGCCTACATATTATAAAAATCCAACATGTCGATCATCCGAAATATTTAGATGGTTCTCAATATCTACGAATCTATTACAGCAATCAAACTGAAATTGTGCATGTTGTTAGATGCAATTAACATAAGTAGGATATATGAAAATAGGCTATTTAGTTCTTCACAGCACTACTTGTTTCTCTTTACTATTATGAAGAAATAAAATGGTTCCACCGATTGTACGATCTGCTATCTCAACTTCAAGATTAGTAAAAACTGTTTGAAATATTTTGTCGGTAGACCTCTCCCACGGCCTTCTAAGCACAGTTCCTGTAATTGCCCCATGTGCAGGCAGCGCACATGTTTTAGTAAATAATGATATGGCGAGGAGTTAAAACAAACGTCTACATTTTAAAGACGAGATTTGTTTTCGTGAGCAGACTGGCGTCAGTTTAAGATAAAGCAGACCCCATTTACTTCCACCCATAATAATAAAAGGTAAATCGATACATAATAATTGATTTGGCAACTTTGTTTATCAATCTCACGAGCAGCGGCTATAGCTCGTCGGCTTATCTGTTCTCACTGAGCAGGCGAGCGCCGACATTCCAGGCACTGTATCAGACAAATAACAATAACACACTTGAGATTTTTCAGGAAACAAAATCGTGCTGGAGAGGCTTTGATGCCTGTTGCGGGATTTAAGATGCAAAGTTGAAGCAGTCAGATATACCTGAATAAAACGTGCCTTACCAGTTTATGTTAGAAGCTGCATATTTTGTTTCATACATCGCAAGAAATAATCCATCAAACGCTGGAATTGGTATGTAATCAATTGTTGAGGTTATAATTATAATGATAAGGCGGTCGTGTTGCTGGTTAGTCTAACAAAGGAACTGAACTCCGTGTAATTACTGGATGCGCTATCGCTCTGTAGCGTCGTTCTCACATTATTGGTGAGCCTGATAGCGCGGAAACAATTGGAACACGCTATTATTCTCGTATAAACATCGCGAATGCAATCTCTCTGCTCTGCTCTGCCGACGGAGAACGTAGGGTTGCTGTGCTCGATATTCTGCCATGATATCTTTTTCTCAATTTTCAAACCTTGATAAAGGAAATTTGTAACTATTTTTAGTGTTTATAGGTAGGTGGAGATTGTATATCATTGAGGTTGATGACCTTCAAGTATGTTATTCTTCCATTATATCCTGGGTTTAACCCAGTGTGAACACACGTATATAAGGAGTTGGTGATCAATATTTCAGCAGTGTGTTGCGGCCTCATTTTCAAGGGACTGAACGATCCTTTTCAGTTCCTTTATCTGGTGTAACAATTTAAAATTACCATTCTATATGAACAAATAATCTCTTGATAGAACTCCGTGGCATAGCAGTGCGCGTTAAATCAAACACCGCACCTGCGATGAGGGGCCGAAGTAAGTCCGGAGATCTGAGGTGCGAATCCCGGTACAGACAGCGGCTATCCTAAATGTGGTTTTACCCTAGCGTTTTCCACACTTCTACCCGTAAAATATCCTGAAAGAACCTTATATCAAGTTTTGGGGCATCTATCCCATCTCCGATCCAAATAATTACAGCTACTCACAATACTACAGTCACTGCAGAAAAACAGGTTATTAGACAAATTGAACACACACCCAATTAGACGGGGATTATGACCAAAGATGTCCTAAGCCCTAGGCCTAATTCGAATTAACAAGAAGACGACAACAATATTGATTAGGCTATGTCAAATTTACCATTACCGTGGCAGAAAATTTGAAAAAAATTATGGAAAGTTTATAGATAAAGTGTGGATAGCTTTGAAACCCTTTCTCAGTGTTGCCTTATTCAGAATTGATATTGCAACTTTTCAGTCGGTCAACACTACATAATCACAATTACTGGGATATGCGGAAAAAACAACCTGTTTTATTTTACATGTGATTAAAAATACATATAGTCTATATTCATATATAATTGTTATTGATTACAGAAGAGCTAATAAGGATGACATGTTTCGCTCGTCAAGCGAGCATCATCAGATCCAAACCACATGTATTTTTTCAGGTTATTTTTTCACATGTCACAGTAGCCTAATTGGGATTATACTGTATTTACCGTCTGAATATTTGCAATATAAATAGTTAATAGATAGGCTAATAGGGTATATGTGCAAAATTTAATTTACTGTATATTCTTTATAATATTTTTCAGTCGCTTAACTGACTGCATTTCCGAAAGAATACAAGTTAAGTTCAGTAAAATGGTTGTGGGCTCCCCTGTGACCCTGGGCCATTCAGAGTGTCCGGGCACTGGGCCTATCCTGTGGAGTAGCCGTGCTCATTAAATCGTTCCCCATGATCGTGACGGGGAGCTGCAGCAAATTTGTATATTGGAGGTTCGAATCCCGCCGTTGGCACATGGCTATCCTGAGTGTGATTTCCCCCAGGTTTTCCACACTCCCACAAGGGAAATGCCAGGATAGTACTGTACCTTATTTCAAGTCCCGGGGCACTTTTCCTATCCCTTTCCTCAATACAGTTACACACGCTACTACAATCTTCACAGAAACACAGGTTATCGATCAAGTTCAGAATACACACAAGTATGATAACCACGATGTCCCTAAGCCCCTAAAAATGAATTATTAACAACAACAACAACAACAACTCTTCGGACCTGGCGTACAATGGTAAGAGGACAATCAAGATGCAAGACCGTGAAGATCTTGTAGTTTCATTTGGAGGGCTTGAATATCATGGTCATTTATCTCCATGTACTTGGGTGTGTCTGATAACCTGTGCCATTGTGATGTCTTTAATGGTGTGTGTGGCTGTAATTCAGGTGAGGTTTGGGAAGGAGGCGACCATGGCCATAAGTTAGGAATCATTCCGGTATTTGCCTGGAGCGAAGGGATGGCTCAGGTGGGAATCGAACCCACTTCTTCTCAGTTTTGCCTTACGAGCCTGAGTGTACCCCTTGTGGTTGTTTTTGTTGTTGTTGTTGTTGTTGTTGTTGTTGTTGTTATTGTTATTATTGTTGTTGTTGTTGTTGCTTGAGTCTTCAGTCTTTCGACAGGTTTGATGCAGCACTCCCAATCCTGAGCTATTCGTTTCATCTGCACATAGCTACCCCATCTTACAACCAAGGCATTTTGTCATATTCCAACCTTGGTCTACCCCTACATTTATTGATGTGAAACATCTTTCCGCTCGGTTGCTGGATAGTTTTGTGGGAGTGATTTTGAAAATTGGGGACGGAAGTGGATCGGAACGATCGAGCTGGCAGTGGTGGATCAAACGGAAGTATGCACTGTCCGCTCGATCGACAGAACGGAAGTGTACTAGCTGGCAGTGGTGGAAAACGGAATTATGCACTGCCCGCTCGATTGATCGAACGAAGTGTACTAGCTGGCAGTGGTGGAAAACGGAAGTATGCACTGCCCGCTCGATCGATCGAACGGAAGTGTGCCCTAGCTGGCAGTGGTGGATCGAACGGAAGTATAAGACGCACTGCCAACTCGATCGATCGATCCAGCTGGCACTGGTAAGAGAAACAATCAGCGTGCGGTGTCGGAAATTGATACCATGACGCACTCTCGGCCATGTGGAATGTATATGACATACTGAACAGAAAACGCTCGTGCGAACTCTGGTGTCAAGTGATTGAAACAAATGACATGATATATGTTCGAAATCTTCGTATCAGTATTTAAATGGTAAAATGCCTTAATATCAAACATTGTAAGTAGTCGGCATTGCCGGTATTATGTTTCTGCACAATGGCTATTCAAATATTAACCCACATAACGGTAATGCAGTCATCAATATAATATAATCGTTGTGGTTATACGAGAATTGAGCAAGCCTTCATGAACTATTACTGAATACATTCTCTTTACCCACAAGAGGGCCTATTCATAAGGCATTTTAAACTCAATTTCACGCAGGAACATTATCGAAACAAGGAAAATATAAATGAAACTAAATTCCGTAATGCAGTATTATTGGAACGTGGAAATAAGTCACCATCTTGTGCACAATATTTGCGTAGTCGAAATAGCCGTGGGGTTAGTGCGTATGACTGTGAATCTAGAGACCTTGGGTCCGAATCCTGGGCGGGGTAGGTATTTTTGCTACCAGATTATCATTTTAAACAATATTTATCATATCAATATGACTCATTTTAACAGAATCCATATGAAATTACGTGCTGGTCTGTGAACGAAGAGGACCTGTTTATAAGGAATTTAAGGTTATGAGCGGTGTCGCGTCTATTAATCTAGTTGATCCATATCGTATTCTTTATTTAGGCTAGTGCTGGTGGAAGCTACCAATCACCTAATAAAATGATTTCCGTATTATAAACTACAATATCTGTAAAACACTCAGGCGCGGATTCAGGGGGGGGGGGGGGTGTCACGGGGATCATGACCCCCCTCCCCCAAACGGAGACCAATTTTTTTTAAACGCAAAAAACGAAAACACAATTACCAGACAAATAAAACTTAACGAATTTTAACTGAAAAACAGTTTTTTTAAATTCAATACTGAAATATCGTTATTGGAATTATTATGTCCTGTTACAACTGTACATATTTACAACTTCAAACCTCTTATATAAAAACTATTATTTATACAATAATATCAACTCGTCTATTTTGTTTAGCAAACCTTGTGATTACCGAATCGATGTTTATAGTGATGTCACGATGGATGTGCAGCAATGCACGGATAGGAATTTGGGGCTTTTTTCGCACCAAAAATTTTTGCCGACGTCCAAACTGCAAGCCTGGTTGGCAATTTAAGCTGTGACTTTCTCCCTTTGTCGGTACCAACTCGACTTGCCGAAATTGTAACGTACCTTGATACTTTTCTCGAAGCTCGATGTAAAAGTCGCAAAACACGCCGTTGCAATTTGTACGAATATTTTTGGTGTGCTAAACGCATCAAATTTCTATCCATGAAGCTTGCAAAAAAAAAAGGTCTAATTTTGTACGTTTGGTTATTTTGTGATTGCGTTTTTAGTGATACAATTTTTCTTAACAATTTCGATTCTCTGCCCCCCCCCCCTTCCCCCCAGCCAAACTCTAGATCGATTCTCTGACCCCCCCCCCCCCCCAAAACCAAACTCTAGATCCGCGCCTGAAAACACTCCCTTTTACAATAGATTAATATTTGTGCCAATGATACTATAAAATACCAGGGTATCAACAATTTCATGTGAGGTTTCTTCTATGTCAGATGTTACACGTCATATGCGACTACTGTAAGGGTCGTAATTTTTTGTCCACGACCCTTCCTTCCATAACTAAGATTGCTATTCTTGTGTGTCTTAGTATCTATCCTAGCACTCGTCTTAATACCTCTTCATTTGTTACTCTATCCACCCATCTGATATTCATCATTCTTATGTAACACCACATTTCAAATGCTTCTATTTTTCTCTTTTCTGCTTCGCCAACAGTCGCTTCTATCCAAATCTATATTTGATATCAACAGTAGAAATGCTTTCCTGGCCTCAACCAACCCCGTAACAGAAATAAATGTCTAGGCATAGCCGGGAATCGAACTCGGACCTCCGCTGCTACACCGTGAGGTGGCCTCGTGAATATCTTGAGAGCTCGCTACGCTACAATGAGGACATTTGACGTACTCCAGAGGTGCTGCTGCTAGTACAGCGTGGGCGAGAAGCCAGATGCTACCTGCTTTGTTTGACGACCGTTTAATTTGAATTAACCCTAGTTTGGTCGATGATGTATACACCAGATGGGAACGGGCTAAGGTAATCTTTATAGGGCCGGGGATCGTTGATTGGAAACTCAACTGCCTCACCGTTCCCCTGCAGCTAATTTCCGGGCAGTTCTAAAGGCTTCTTTATTAATATAAAAGACATAGTAGTCACATACGCAGAAAGAGAGAAAAAGAGAAAGCTTTGAAAAGAAAACGGCTTAATTTTGTTTTCAAACGAGCTATTGTTTCAGTAAACGTTTGAAATTTCAGTCTAAACGCATAATAACCCCACTTAGGGGGCGGACCAATGTTTATTGATAGCCACTTAATATGAATTTGTTTTTGAGGGACCGTTTGGTGCTGACTACATCCTGGGAGCCTTCGGCAGGAAGTCGGGCGCGTCGTAACACAGGTGCTTTCTCACAACAGTCCGCGGTGGGCTCCTTCACAGTGTCTCCAAGGAATCAAGAGCCGCTCCACCACACCACTATTGTAGCATCCGACTTTCAAGTCATATTACTGTATATTCATTTGGATGGCGTTACAGTGATTTATCGTTTTGATAATTTTACATGATTTTGTAATATAATAATAGGGATTGCTTACTTACTTATGTATACTTCCCACCCAATCAATAGAATACATAATAAGATATAATAATGTTATTGGTTTTACGCCCCTTTTTCAACTACTGCGGATGCCGGAATTTTGCCCCGAATGGACTATTTAATGTGCTAGAAAATCTACTGAAACGGCTCCCTCACATTTGTGCACCCTCAAATGCCAACTGCCTGCGCCAGGATTCGATCCTACAACCTTTGTAACAGCAGGTGAGAACGTTACCGCTGAGCCACGCAGCCAGTCTACATAAAAAGAAACTTTATGTGGCACTATTTACAGTATTCTTGCTCTATTTGCTTCTTTGTCTAGTCCATTAATTTGAATCATTTCTCCCAAATACTTAAACTTGTCAATTTTTCCTGAGTCTTTATTAAAATTATTGTTTCTTCTTATTTTCGTTTGGGCCTACTGAGGACCACGGGGCTCGTTTTGACTTCTTGTAAGGAATTAATATTTCTTCTTAGCCCAGGCAGCTTTCATCTTCTGGCTGTGTGTCTGCTTTCTTTCCTGTGTCCACTTCGGTCTGGTAGTCCCTGTACTCTTCCTGCTGGTGAGAGACACTGGAAAGACACCATGTTGAATCATCTGTCGGAATTGTGATCGATCCTGTATGTTTTTTGATGACATTCCAAGTTGCTCTAGGTCTGACTTCACTGTGGTGATCCATTTGTTTTTGGACGCTTTCCCTCTTCCAGTCGTGGTGAAGATCTGCCTGGTAAGTCTATCTGGACCCATGCGTGTCAGATGTCCGTAGAAAGCTAATCGTCTCTTCCTCATGGATGTGACGATATCTTCTTGATGATCATAGAGCTCATTGTTGTGCCTGATCCTGTAAGTACCACCCTCTTCCCTTATTGGTCCTAAAATCCTTCTAAGAATTTCCCGTTCCTTGAGCTCTAGTTTCCTCAGTGGGCCTTTCCGGTTCATCAGGAGACACTCAGAGGCATATAGAACGGAAGGTCTTACTACTGAGTTGTAATGTAGAAGTTTAAGGTTCTTAGAGAGGCACTTGGATGTTTAGATGCTCTTACAAGAGTGGTAGACCCTTTCCAGTTTCGTGCATCTAGTGTCTATTGCTAACTTTTCACTCTCGTTTGCTGGAATCCATTCCCCTAGGTACGGTACTTCACTGCAGGAACTTTTTGAATTGCGAAGTCTTTCATAAGAATAGTAGATGGGGCTCCCTTTATATTTGTCATGAACACTGTTTTTTGTATATTGACCTTCAAGCCAGTTTTAGCTGCTATGTTATAGAGGCTCTGTAGTTGGTGAGTAGCTTCTTCTATGTTGTTCGCTAACAAGGTAAGGTCGTCGGCAAAGGCCAGGCAAGGTACATTGAGATTGTCTTTCTTGTCTTTATTGTTTATTTATTTACTTATATATTTTATTGTAATTTAGGAAGAACCCAATAGTTTCACGTAAATGTTGCAATGGAATAATCATATATTGACCGAGGACAAACTCTTAAGCTCCCTGTGGCCGACTGAGTACGTTAATAATAATTATCAATTTTTATTATTGTTTTGGAAGTTTCCTCATATTTTCTTTCTTTTCTTTTATCGAAAGTTATTATCCAACATTTCAAAACATACCGGTCAAGAGAACCCAGTCTTTCATTTTTGACCGAATTAAACACGTACCACTAAAATTTTCCTGGAGGCATTGCTACCAATCTCGAATATCAGGTGTCCCAATTATATGAAGTGCTTCCTTCCAGCCTCTAACTACTTCTCTTAATTATGTCAGAGCTATAGCAACTGGTAGTATATTTACGGAAAACAACCCGTCTCTTTAGTGCATGATGGTCTTTGACTCTAAAAAAATAAAAATAAAATTAACACGTCTCATTTTCAAATAACTAATATTAGTTACATTAAAAGACCAGAATAAAATGTAGTTTAGCTCCCCAAAAATTGAAACAATTCTTAAATGTTTGAAAATTAACAATATATTTCCGATTAATCATGGACCTCTCTCTAGCCCGTCTGTTGGAATACGATTGAAAAGGAAGGAAGCTTGTAGTTAAACGTGATCATTAACCTCACGATCATAAGCCACGGGACCTCCTTTTAACCTTAATAATCCTTCATGCATTGAGCGAGAATAGAACCAGGCCCACCAAGATAGGAGGCTAGCAGCTTGACCTGTTGGAAGTCATCTTATCCCAATAAATTGAGTATGGTGGCTTTTTTTAAGAAAGACGGAACAGGAGGTCATTTCCCCACCAGGACAACATACTGTACTATGTTGTCCCTTAAATTATCGCAGTTGATATATATTAGATATACAGTATTAAAACCATATTATTATCATAATCATTGTTTTCTCACGGGATTGACCTCTAGTGGTAGGTTATATGCACATTTCCCTCCTTCCTGACATGATCTCTGGATGCACACCTGATAGAGACTCCTTATGCTTTTCAAGGGATTATGGAAACATTTGTACGAATGAAGTCCTTGCCCAAACTCCAGATTTATGAACTTGTCTTGGTACATGATGATGATGATGATGATGATGATGATGATGATTGTTGTTGTTTTAAGGGGTCATAAGAACTCCCAAGATTTTTATATTACATAGAAGAACAAACGTCTATTATTATTATTATTATTATTATTAGTAGTAGTAGTAGTAGTAGTAGTAGTAGTAGTTTGTCTGTCTGTTTGTTTGTTTGTTTACAGTTTGTTTATTTATGCCCAATTTTACATTTTTTAGTCCTACCAAGCTTACGCTTGTCTGTAGGTGCCAATTATAGTTACAATATAAATGTTAACAAACACAATTAAATTTACACAATATACAGTCCAATCTCTCACCTTCCAATTATTTTATATAGTGCCCCTAATAATAATTCACAAAAATATTCAACCAGCTCATAACAATTAATATTGGTTAAAATTATTATAATATGTTAATATTAATATAATAAAAAATTGTAGTAAATTATAATACTTTTTACCCACATTAAAACAACAGTTATGTCGTTACAATTTTAAAAACTTAAATTAAAACTTAAAATACAAATGTTACTATCATGTTCATAGTCTAATACACACATCAAAAAAAGTTTTGCATCACCTCGGTTCCCAGATCTCCGGCATATAGACATTGACTGTGTATATTGTATCCAAGATACAGTCCCTTTGACTGTTCATAGATGTCACTAAAACTGCTCAAAGATGTAAACAACCATGCATGAGCAGGGCCTATTAGACGGAGGGGGTACGACAGCCGATCAGTTCCAGTCATTCCACCAGGACGAAGGTACGCTGCTCATGTTGTCTGTAGTTCTACCATGCCTAGAAGGTCAATACCGCAGTTCGATCGCGTCCGCATTGTTACTTTGTGTCAAGAAGGGCTCTCAACAAGGGAAGTTTCCAGGCGTCTCAGAGTGAACCAAAGCGATGTTGTTCGGACATGGAGGAGGTACAGAGATACAGGAACTGTCGATGACAGGCCTCGCTCAGGCCGCCCAAGGGCTACTACTGTAGTGGATGACCGCTACTTACGGATTGCCGCTCGGAGGAACCCTGACAGCAATGCCACCATGTTGAATAATGCGTTTCGTTCAGCCACAGGACGTCGTGTTTCAACTCAAACTGTGCGCAATAGGCTGCATGATGCGCAACTTCACTCCCGACGTCCATGGCGAGGTCCAGCTTTGCAACCCCGACACCATGCAGCGCGGTACAGATGGGCCCAACAACATGCTGAATGGACCCCACGGAATTGGCATCACGTTCTCTTCACCGATGAGTGTCGCATATGCCTTCAACCAGACAATCGTCAGAGACGTGTTTGGAGGCACCCTGGTCAGGCTGAACGTCTTAGACACACTGTCCAGCGAGTGCAGCAAGGTGGTGGTTCCCTGATGTTTTGGGGTGGCATTATGTGGGGCCGACGTACGCCACTGGTGGTCATGGAAGGCTCCGAAACGGCTTTACGATACCTGAATGACATCCTCCGACCCATAGTGCAACCATATCGGCAGAATATTGGAGAGGCATTTGTCTTCATGGACGACAATTCTCGACCTCATCGTGCACATCTTGTGAATGCGTTCCTTCAAGATAACGACATCGCTCGACTACAGTGGCCAGCATGTTCGCCAGACATGAACCCTATCGAACATGCCTGGGATATGTTGAAAAGGGCTGTTTATGGACGTCTTGACCCACCAACCACTCTGAGAGATTTACGCCGAATTGTCGTTGAGGAGTGGGACAATTTGGACCAACAGTGTCTTGATGAACTTGTGGATAGTATGCCACGGCGAATACAGGCATGCATCAATGCAAGAGGACGTGCTACTGGGCATTAGAGGTAGTGGTGTGTACTGCAATCTGGACCACAAATGCTGAAAGTCTAGCTGTATGATGGTACAACATGCAATGTGTGGGTCTCATGAGCAATAAAACGAGCTGAAATGTTGTTTGTGTTGATCTCTATTCCCTTTGTATTTAACGGTTCCGGAACTCTTGGAACCGAGGTGATGCAAAACTTTTTTTGATGTGTGTACATATGAAAGCAGTTGTCACTTAGTTTAAGGAGTTATTTAGTATCAAATTTTGTATATCTTTTGTTTTTGTTTTTGCCATATTCTCGAAGACCAGCAGTGAATGTGGTAGCTTGTTAAATAGAAAAGGTACCATGTAAGCTAATTATGTTTTGCCAAATTCATTATTTGTTTTTGGAATTACAAAATGTGAATTCTTAAAAATCTTGTATCCTTTTGATGTTTTAAATGTTCTTTGAAAGTACTATTAAAAATGATTTATAATTAGGCCTATAATAAAATATATTAGGCCCCTACAAGGCATTATCTGACAATTGGAGAACAATATCGCTGGTGAGTATAATCCATGCCTATCACCATGTCTTACAAAGAATTTTAGGAAACGTGTCTGAATGCTGATAATTCTATTAATATATGTATTTGAAGCAAGTCCCCAAGCCTTTATTCCATATCGAATTATACTTTCCACTAATCCATAGTATGTCATTCTTAGCACTGAGGTAGGCATATTTTGCCACGGATGGAAAAATTTACTTAAAATTATTCTTAGTTTGGAAGTAACTTGATTAATATGCTTGTCCCATCTGAAATTACAATCGATATACACCTAAGTATTTTTGAACAGTTACATTCTTTACTGTTGTACAGTTTCTACAGTTATTGTTTCTCCTTGCCAAGCAATCGAAGTCATGTATTTTTAGATGTACCTTTTGTAATAAAAACATTGGAGACCGAATGTGCATTGTTGTTGTTTTCGCACTGTTAATAAGGCCATGATCATGTGCCCATCTCGATAGCATATTGAAGTCTGCTTGCAAGAAATTTTCTGCCTTGTTAACATCCTTATGAACTGATACAAATATCGTATCATCAGCATATTGTAGTATTTGTGTGTTCTTCATATGCTGAGCAAGATTATTTATATATCAAGTACAGCAATTGCGTTTGGATCAGTAAATTGCGAGAAAAATCTGTTTAAAACTTTCAACTTCGCTTGGCCGCCATGTTCGTTTTGTCGTTAAACGGTTTTTGAAAGTCTCATAGATGAACGTCCAGTAGTGTCCTTTGTCTCCGTACAAAATTTCAGGGTGATACCGGTAATAGTTTCTGAGGTATAGAATACCGGTGAAATATTTCGCACAGCCGCCATCTTGAGGTTATGTAAACAACTATATTGTGGAATACCCATTCTTATTCTTTTCTCTTCACTAGTGGTAGTAGTAGTAGTTGTATCATCGTATAAACTGCAAGATGTCTTGTGTATGTTGATCGCTAATGTTGCCCAACAACCTCGATTTCGTGATCTCCATCACTGAGGATGTTCGTTTGCAAATATACAGTATGCAGAACCAAAGAGTCATAACATTTTACAAGCTCGACACTTGAACTTATTGTTGACTAATTTTGGGACATATTATTCATCAGCTCCATTTACTTGGGCATGTGTTCAATTTGCCTGATAACGTGTGTTCATGTGGTAACTATACTAGTATTTCAACCGTAATTATTAGGGTCAGAACCGACAGTAGTGGCTGCGCTCGCTAAAGCGCTGCCTTAGGCCATGGGGCCAAGCTCTCTGCTGACTCGGTAGACGCGTGGGTTCGAGCCCCACCGTCGGCTGTCCTTGAAATGGTTTTCCGTGGTTTCCCATTTTCAACTCCAGGCAAATGCTGGGACGGTACCTTCTGACAGGCCACGGCCGCTTCCTTCCACATCCTTGCCCAGTTTCATTCACCATCATTCATTTCATCTCTCATTACCTCCTCTCATGAGGTTGGTGTCAGGAAGGGCATCCGGCTGTAAAAACCATCGCCACAATGAATTCCATCGCATCTCATCCCCGACCCCGTTGGAAAACGGGAATAAAAAGGGGTAGACATACATACAATTATTAGGGTCAGTATTGAGGTAGGTGCTCTGGGACTTAAAATAACGTACTATCCCAGGAGTATGGAAAACCCAGTGAAAAACACACTTAGTATAAGCGCTGTCAGCGCCGAGATTCGAACCTCCTAGCTACAGACTTGCGGTCGTGGTGAGCGTTTTAACGCGCTAGGCCTATGCCGCGGCGTTTGAAGTTAATAAATTCTCCTTCCTTGTGAAGTTAAATAAGAACTTTGTGACATCGTGATGATATAATCTCGAGCACTTGAGTGAGTGTAGGATAGGAGGTGGCCGTGGCCTTAATTTAGGCACCATATTGGCATTTGCCTAAAGTAGAAGTGGGAAAACCACTTCCAGGGTGGCCAAGGAGGGAATCGAACTCACCTCTTCTCAGTTTTCTCCATGAGGCTGATTTAACCCCATTCCAGCCCTAAGACCAGAATTAAATTTCTTGGCAGAGCCGAGAATCGAACCCAGTCCTCTGAGGTGACAGCCAAGAACGCTGTAGCGTCATTTGGCACTTGTTGACCTGGATAAACGCGTGTTCTATGCATCCTGTGCACAGGGTTATTCAAAAATAACTGGAGAACGTTGAACATTGTGTTCAAGAGTCAGTAACACATTTATAACTCGAATGCTCCGAGTGGGTGAGAGATTTCACGAGCCCTTCATCCAGAACGCCACCAATAGCAAGGAGGTTCAGTCATGTTTTGGGGCCGAGTCATGTTTGATCGACGTACACCTCTAATTCCTATCCACGGTAACATGACTGGTCTGGTGTACAGAGACAACATCCTTGAACCTGTCGTTACAGGATTCTCTACCACAATGGGTGAGGGCTTTAACACTAGTGGACAATAATGCTCGTGCCCATCGAGCTAGGGTGGCCAATCAGTTCCTTCAGATGCATAGCATACAGAGAATGGAGTGGCCTGCCTCTTTTGCGGACAACTGTATTGAAAATGCACGGAAAGAGCTCAAGAGCGCAATTTCGCACCGTCCAAATCCTCCAACAAACAAAGAGCCACTGATTGAAGCTGCTGTCCAAGAGTCGGATAATCTGCCCCAAACCACGTTGGAATCGTTGGTGCTTAGCATGCCTTGTCGTCCGCAAGCATGCCTTTAGAACTCATGGAGGCCATACACGGTATTGATACGCCCGAACATGTCAAGGACGTTTGTGTGCTCAGTCCCACGTTATCACTTTTGTTATTCGTTGTGTGTCTCTGTCTCTTTTGCAGAGCAGATTGTTTGTTTTTGTATGTACCCTATATTGTGTATAACGTGATTACATAAGTTAGGCCTACACATAGCAACGGTTCAGTGCCATTTCGTCCAGCAACAAATTTCCTTGAAAAACGTGCCATTTCGTCCAGCTCGGTTTTACAAATTATTACACAATTTAATAAGTGCCATCTCGTCCAGACGAAATGTTGACAAGGGTTGAGGCAGTGCAGGTCGTCGGAGGTCAATGACCCCTGTGCTTACGTGCACAACCACAGGTTGTGGGATATCCACAAGATATTTATTTATACAGATATTTTAGTCATACAAATTTGGATGTATTTTAATTATCGCCTTTCCCCAGGGGGATCACATCTAGTAGGCCGTGGATTGGCGACCACGGGACCCCAGCTGAATTTCAATTGCATTTGGTAAGTAGCCTATTGTCCATCCAAATGAGTAGTTTGCATCTACCGTGCATTTTGTAAGCATTTTCAATTTCAATTGCATTTTGTAAGTATTTTGAATTTCAATTGCACTTTGTGAGTATCTGGAATCTGAAATGTGCGTTTTTTGTATCTACATTGCATTGTGTATTTTCAATTTCAATTGCATTTTGTAAGTATTTTGAACCTCAATTGCATTTTGTACGTATTTTCAATCTCATTTGCATTTTGTAAGTATTTAGAATTTCACTTGCATTTTGTAAGTATTTCGACTCTATATTGCATTTTGTACGTATTTTGAACCTGACGTACATTTTGTGCGTATTATTCGATCTATTCCTTTTGTGAGTATTTTCGTTCTAAATTCCGTTTTGTAAGTATTACCGTTCTCCATTTTGTGAGTAGTTTCAATCTGAGTTCCTTTTTTGTAAGTATTTTCCTTCTCACTTAATTTTCGTTCTGGTTTACACTTCATTGTCATTTTCGCTATCACCCAGACCGTTAGGGGCCGATAACCTAGATGTTAGGCCCCTTAAAACAACAATTATCATCATCATCATTATCACCTGATTTGTGAAAATATTTGTTTCTATTCTCACTATGTTGTTTACAATATAAGCATTTCATTGTAAAATGTAGTTGACTGGTGGCAAACGAGCGGAGCGAGTAACGTCCATTATTACAAACATCAAAAAATTACTTATTTCTAACAAGAAACGCAATGAAATGAAACAGTTATTGTAGACCTGTCAAACTGTCAATCATAGGTGTTTGGACGAAACAGCATTAGTGGGCCGGTAGAGAGTCAACCCACCTGCCTCTGTTCGTGGAATTTGGACGAAATGGCACCTTGACGAAATGGCACGACACCATAGCAACATAAACAATTCACTTAATCGCAATGTGTAAAACTTCTTTTGAGCACTGTATTACAGCCCTTACTCTTCCTTTCCCCCAAAGGTATTATTATTCCTTCTATAAGCTGTATCTACTTTTGCTATCTTCAGACAATTTTCTATACCTGCACATTTCTCTTTCGACCATTCTTCTTTTGCTTCTTGTAGGCTACTTCTTGTTAACCTCATTTCTCAGACGTTTGTATTCTGCTTTCCTCCTTTCATCGCTTACATTCTATCGCCATCTACCGGTACGTAACCCTACATAAGCTATAGAACAATTCAATATGCCGATCATCTGAAATAATTCACCGGTTTTCAATATCTACGAATCTATAGCAGCAATCGAACTGTAAGTTCCTATGCTGATATAGGTAATTAAAATAAGTTCAACTATGGGACTTTCAATAACCTGATTAGAACAAAACCGACACAGCGTCGACGTGAAATTTAAAGATTTAAATGATTTTTTCCCCGACTTAAACATCCGAGCACTGTGAAACTTGGCACGGTATTTCTTCATACAAGGATAAATAAATTGTCGTCTAATTGATTTCATTTTTATGAGCATTTAAAATTGGTGGCTGTGCAAAATTTAAAAAATTGCGTTTTTATATTTCGTGTCCTAGTCAAGCAATAAAAAAAAAGCAGGTTGGTATAATGAAGTATCAATTAGGTAGATTTCATTAGAAATCTAACTATTGCAATGGGTCCCATGTTTCGACTTCCGGAAAATTTCGACATATCTTCGCGTTTCACATCCCCCAGACCCCAAAACCACCGTCAGTTCAAAAGTTTATATATAATTTATGTATGTATATATATATATATATATATATATATATAGTCTATATATATATATATATATATATATATATATATGTATATCAGTTTCTTGTGGACACGATAACTGCCGTAATTTTGCACCAATCACTTTGATTTTTTTACATAATATGTATCCCTTTAAAATCTCGGTCGAGTTCGTTAATGGGCTAAATCGGTCAAAGGGGGTGAATATGGGAGGCTTTTTTCAAAAACTTGAAATATCGCTATAACTCTCTTAATATCTGAAATATTGAATCCATTCCAAGTTCATAGTATGTGTCGGATAAGGCCCTAAAATTTATGTTTGAAAAGTTTTTTTTATAGCACCAACCATTGACCAAAGAGGTGGAAAAAAGTGGGTTTTTCGGGAAACATTAATCATATTTCTGTTAGTAGGCACAATATCAAAACCGTACAAAATGGACAATATTCCTCCAATAATTACCTAAAACTTTTGTCTGAAAGAATTTTCGATATGACCCACCATTATGCCACGGGGTGAGCAAAATGATTTAAATTATAAGAAAAATCCAAGTGCCAAGAGTGGTTGCCATGACAACTTTACTTTTAATTGATAAGGGATGAGCCATCAGCAGTTGCTATGACAACGCCACTGCACGAGAACACATTCTGTTTTCATATGTCTGTGGGAAGCGACTTCGGTATCGAAACTGATAGCATGCTGAACTTCTATGCCCAAGGTCGCGGGTTCAAACCTGGCTGAAGTCGTCGGATTTACTAAGAGCGCCAAAAAAAACTCAGTATGCTTTCCTTCGGAGGGGAAGTTCCAACGTTCGTTGCGAGTTGATGGTTCCGGTGGCATCTAGTAGCAAAGTTCACAGCTAGGTGTCGTTGATGGTAGTATTTTAAATTATGTAGCCTATTTTAGGTAGATTTCATCAGAAAACTAACTATTGCAATGGGTGCCATGTTTCGACTTCCGAAAAATTTCGACATATCTTCGCGTTTCACATCCCCCAGACCCCAAACCACCGTCAGTTCAAAAGTTTATATATATGCATATATATCAGTTTCGTGTGGACACGATAACTGCCGTAATTTTGCACCAATCACTTGGAATGATTTACATAATATGTAACCCCTTAAAATATCGGTCGAGTTCGTTAATGGGAAAAATCGGTTGAAGGGGGTGAAAATGGGGGGAGCTTTTTTTTTCGAAAAAGTGAAATATCGCTATAACTCTCTTAATACGTGAACTATCGAATCCATTCAAAGTTCATAATATGTGTCGGATAAGTGCCTAAAATGTATGTTTGAAAAGTTTTGATGGCACCAAACATTGACCAAAGGGGTGGAAAAAAGTGTTTTTTTCGGGAAACATTAATCATATCTCTCTTAATAGGCACAATATCAAACCCGTACTAAATGGAAAATATTCCCCTAATAATTACCTAAAACTTTGTCTGAAAGAATTTTTGATCTGACCTACCATTACGCCAAGGGATGAGAAAAATGATTTCGGAATTAAAGAACTTGCCAAGTGCCATCAGAGGTTACCGTGACAACGCTTCTAAATTGATGAGGGATGAGCTATCAGAGGTTGCCAAGACAACGCCATTGCACGAGATCACATTCTTTTTTCCATCTGACTGTGGGAAGCGGCTAACTGGTAGCATGCTGAACATACATGCCCAAGGTCGCTGGTTCAAAGCCGGCCAAAGTCGTCGGATTTTCTAAGAGCGCTAAAAATCCCTCAGCAAGCTTTCCTTTGGATGAGAAGTTCCAACGTTCGTTGCAAGTTGCTGGTTGCGGTGCCATCTAGTAGCCAAGTTCACAGTTAGGTGTCGTTCACGTTAGTATATGGTACAAAATTAGGAACTACTACTTAAAATTGACCGTCTGCAGACCTTACCTGAATTACAGACTAATACAGTCATCACAATTAACACCGTTTATCAGACAGACTCTACTCACCTAATGTACCCGGGGTTACATGACCACTTTGTCGCAGCCCCTAAACTGAGGAACCAACAAAAATCTCTGCGGGAGATAAAATTTTGCGTGAAGAAGTAACAGACTGTCAGATAGTTACACATCAGTTCCAAACCTTGCATAAGGACAGTGTGATCACAAGTATAAAAATGAACCCCGAATGACAAGAAGGTTACCATCCCCATAAGACAATAAAATGATAAAAATATGCATACAAAAACGAAAATAAGTTGATTTTTAACCTCTAAATGTAAAATACTTTCTTGCAATCAATGAGGTCTGATCCTCCTACGAAAACATGCATATTTTGCCTATTATAGCCTATCCCCTAGTTTGCCCGGTGAAATCTACCTCCGCCTTCCGGCGTGCCGAGAGGACTTTTTTTTTCCTCCTGATGAGAACCATTGATGCGCTGCTTTTTCCACTTAAGTGTCGATTATCTTTGAAAGCTTTCAGTTTTGTACGAGAACGAGTCTGAGATTTACCCCAAGGACAGCGGCCTCCCCGAGGAGAGTCAAAGTCACCTTCGGATTTGGGATTCCTTCCAAAATCCCTTCCCCGATCTGTCCTAAAAAGAAAAGTACATGGCCATTGGCCGCATTAATTAAAAATATATAATGAAGTATCATTAGAATATCCATCTGCTAGCATATAGTTCTATAGCCTATACAGTATATAAAGCAATCCAATATGGCGTCCACACAATATATTTCACCGGTGCACAATATCTCACCAACTATTTAAGCAAACAAACTAGATATTTTATGGTGATAGAAGAATATTAACTAAGTACTTACAGTAACGGCCAATCGATTAGGACCACATAAGGAAATCATGATATGTCACCTAAAACCTATACTTGTGGCACTTGATCTCTGTGATTTTATTACTGAGCTCTTACGTCTGATAGAATATATACGTCCTGATTTCGTTCAATTGGACCAAGTATTGTAGAAGTTATGATTTTTTAACTGTTGGAATGTCACACCAAAAAATCACCATTTTCAGAGGTATAATGTATTGTATATTCCAGCTGGTTGTAGGTATTGCACTCAATTTTCTATTTTAGACTTAGCCATAGTTGGGGTGCATATTGGTATAAATATACAAACTCCGAAAAAATGCAGGACCTCTTTACTTTGCGGGTTTATACTTTTTCAAGCCAGCGCTAAAATGGTCGATTTTTCCTTGTTCTTATCAGGCCAATCGTAAGGCTTCCTTGCTACCTACCCGCTTCTAACTTGTCGTGTCTAATACAGTAGTTCCACTTTCACTCTGCATCCAAGCACAGATTTCTGGCTTGTGAGATTATTTTGTTGTCTTCAGTACATTGACCATTTTAGCGCTGGCTTGAAAAAGCATAAAGCTGCAAAAAAAAGTCCTGCAATTTTTCGGAATTTGTATATTTATACCAAAATGATCCCCAACTATTTCTGTCTAAGAAAGATAATTGAGGGCAATACCTGCAGCCAGTTGGAATATACAATACATTATACCTCTGAAATGGTGATTTTTGGTGTGACCTTCCAACAGTTCAAAAATAATAACTTATACAATACTTGGCCCAATTGAACGAAATCAGGACGTAAATATTTTATCAGATGTAAGAGCTCAGTAAAAAAAACGCAGAGCTCAAGTACAAGTTTAGGTTTTAGGTGACATATCATGATTTCCTTATGTGATCCTAAACTTTTGACCGGTACTGTACACGGGACTATCAAAATCCGAGAAACACAAAAACAAAATGTTGGCCAAGTGATTTTAAAATTTATCTGGCGATCATATCACCCGAGAGGAATGAATCTAAGAACAGTGAATCTTTATTCAGAGCTCAGTATAGAGACATTTCATGCTCAATTGTTTCCAAAATCCAACGTGGCATTAGTTCGAAATTTTAAACCCTTATGTTTTTATTTTATATGTTATACCCTATTCAAGTGATTGAAGAGAAGATGCGTATGATAGGCTATTATAATAATCATAATAAAATAGCACTAAATTCTTCAGCTTACCTTTCGTAAACAATAGAAGCCATGCATTTGACTTTTATGGAATTCAACTCGCGTGACTCGTTACAGAAATATGGCATCTCGCGGGAGAAATCTTCATAGCCGATAGTGAAAGCTAGTGCATAATTTCTCAATGTAATGGTGTTGGAGGAGACATAAACGGCGAACCAAAAGCTATTTAGTACATCACATGGAAAATCCTTTTAACAGCCGGAAGAGGCTTAATGGAAAATACCAGTGGGTTATATGAAAATTGGCTATTTGCTTTTTCACAGAACTACCTGGGTACTCTTTAGTTCTCAGTTGAAACACTATGGGAAGTAAAATTTGGTGGCTTTGAAATAGTCTGCTAGTCATCGATGACCTTACATGATTTTAACTTCAATAAGTAGTTTCGTGAAGAACTAAAGCCAATTTTCATATATCCTACTTATGTTAATTGCCTCTATCAACATAGAAAATTTCATTTTGATTGCTGTAATAGATTCGTAGATATTTAGAGCCGTCTAAATATTTGGGATGGTCGCCATGTTGCATTTTTAAATGTACGTCTTAGAGTAATGTACTATTACATGAAAATTATTGTGCAGATGTAGTATTCAAACTTCAATCGCATGATTAGGACAAGAAATAAAATCGACATTTAAAATTTCGCACAGCCGCCATCTTGAGGTTATGCGAACAATTAAACTATATTAGATGCAAGTGCATTACAATGTGTATAAACATTTGCTGTACCATATTTCACTGCGCTGAGATAGTGATATCTCGAGAAGAGTCAATTAAAATATTTCAACTTCGCTTGGTCGCCATGTTCGTTTTATACTTTACAGGGTTTTTCAAGTTACATAGATAAACTTTTAGTAGTGCCCTCTATCACCGTACACACTTTGAGGGTGATATCAATAGTAGTTTCATAGATATAGAATGCCAGTGAAATATTTCGCACAGCCACCATCTTGAGGTTATGTAAACAATTGAACAAAGTTAGATGCCAGTGCATTACAATGTGTATAAACATTTGTTGTACCAAGCTTGGTTGCGATTGGATGGTTAAATCATGAGAAAAGTCTATTTTAAAGTTTCAACTTCGCTTGGACGCCATGTTGGTTTTGTTGTTAACAGGTTTTTGAAAGTCACATAGATGAACTTTTAGCAGTGCCCTTTATCACCGTACAAAATTTCAGCATGTTATCGGTAATAGCTTCGGAGATATAGAATGCCAGTGAAATATTTCGCACAACCGCCATGATGGATTGGTGAGACGTAATACAATTTGAAACGCACAGTTAGGGTCGGTCAAATGGTGCTATGACCTTACCGAGTTTCATTGAAATCGGTCCAGCCGTTTAGAAGTTATTAGGGAGGGACTCACACACAGACACACACACATACGCACACACACACGGACAAAAGGTGATCTCATAAGCCTATTTTTTTTTTCATAAATGAAAATAGGCTAAAAATTAGGTCGAAATAGATCGGTTATTACATTTCTGGACGGAGTGTAAATATGAGCTGATCCTGTGTATTGATTACAGTTATTTCCCCCGATGTCATTATAGTTAATTAATGTGAAGCCTTCAGCTCGGCTCCTCCCAGCCGTTGTTAAGGGTTCATTAGTAACGCGTCACGTTACAAGGCGCGACCCGACGTCGAACCCGGAACTACAGGTCGTGCGGTAATAGGGGCTTAATATATGTAGTTAGCCCGCGCGCTGGTGTCACGTATTTTGGCAACTGCCGGTCTGCCAGCGCATGCGTGTTCAACTACATGGCCAGACTCATTACGGTATATGGAGAGACGTATAGGCTGAATTAATTTGCCGTAAAACTAATGGATTTCACAGCCACTTTAGTGGCTCATTACAGGATAGCTCCAATTTATTATATCGGAGTGGAGGTCATCAATACCGGGCCTATATCGTTCAGTCTTGACACCGCACCGTGGCAAACCTATTATAGAGGTGCGTCTATAGCTCTCTATTAGCTTTAGTTTCGAGTTTATTAGCTCACCAGTTGCACACAAATTGCGGGTCTTTCGGTGCTATGCCAAACACAGCACTTCGCGTGGCAAACAAAGGGAAAGATTTGATGCGACGCTTTGGTATTTTCCATTCTAGTTGTTGATATTTTTAGGGGCATTGCGACATAGTGGGCATGCAGCCCCCACTACTTGGGTGTGTGTTATCTGTCTGATAACCTGTGTGCTTGCCACGGTGGGTGAGTGGTTATCGTGTCGGACTACCAACCCCAAGCTTGCAGGCTCGCTCCTGGCCGTGGTAAGTGATTTTTGAAAGGCGACAAAAATCACGGCACGCTTTTCATAAGTTGTTGGCATGTTAAAGAACCCTTTTGAATTCAGTAAGCCGTGTTCATAATGGCAAAATTAATCTCGGAATTTTCCACCAACACAAAAAGCGCTATAATTTCAAGGAGCTTAGATATATAACCTCCTTGACTTTCATAGCGCTCCAAGGAGCGATAAAATTCGACATTCAAGCTGCCCTTTGGGCGTCAATTAACTAAGTTTGCACCCGGCACCCGAGGCCATACGATATTATTATTATTATTATTATTATTATTATTATTATTATTATTATTATTATTATTGCCTGTGTGTCATTGTGATGGCTGTAGAGGTGTGTACTCTTTTCATTGGAGTTAGGATTGGGAAGGAGGTGGGAGTAGTCTTAAGTTAGGAACCATCCCAGCATTTGTCTGCCGTTGAAGTGGTAAACCACGGTAGAAGACTTCTAGGATG
This sequence comes from Meconema thalassinum, assembly GCA_946902985.2. Lineage (NCBI taxonomy): Eukaryota > Metazoa > Arthropoda > Insecta > Orthoptera > Tettigoniidae > Meconema > Meconema thalassinum. Next base: position 627,465,144 of record OX336390.1, on the reverse strand, counting down.
ATTGAGGTAAGAATCGATCTCGCATCTTCTCAGCTCTGCCTCATGAGGTTGATTGTACCCCGCCCCAACCCTCAGACCGTGGCAGAGCCGGGAATCGAACCCAGACCTCAGAGGGTGACAGCCAGAAATGCTAGCCACGACGCCACAAGGTGATCCCTTTCTATTCGAGAGTTTCTCTATATAGTAAGCCTACTAGCCGGTTACCCATCTTTCGTATGGGTAACCTAGTACTGCACGGTTCTCAGTGTTACCCGAGAAGATGATCGTACTTGGAAATTAAAACAAAAAATCCGCAGTGAGAAGCGCGTGCATCGGTGAGAATATTCAATCCGCCATTGAAAATGCCATACAAGTCTGTTCTGCGGGTTGGACGCGGCAGCACAAGCAATTGAAATTAATCATAAGCTATTTTTTCCACCGCCTTAAAATGTTGAAACATTCAGAAACGACTATAGTTGTGAGTTCTATCCAGCTATTTAAGGTATATTCATCCGAAATCTCAGCCTAATCGGTTGAGTAGTTTTTGCGCGAAAAGAGTAGTAGACAGACAACACTAGATTTTTACGTGAAGTAGATACGGCTTGAGCCGCACAGCACAGGTTTCTATTTGACATGTGATCATTTGTCAAGCTCAGAAATCTCTGCTTTCTTTATTAGTATATCACAGAATAATTTGGGAGCCATGTAAAATATACTACCGTAATATAGTTGATTGGCCGAACCAGATTTTCCCGGCCATGCTAGAAGGCAATGACTTATGGACTTGAAAAATGAGCGTCAATCTCAAATGTACGCCCATAGGCGTGGCTCAACTCTCAGTCTTGACAGCTTTGACAATCACATTTGCGTAGTGAAATCGGATGTTTCCCTCGTTTTGAATGGTTGATAGATTGGTTGGTTGTTAGATTGGTTGGTTGATACGTTGGTTGTTAGTTTGGTTGTTAGTAAGGTTGGTTGTTTGTTAGTTTGGTTGTTTGTTTGTTTGTTTGTTTGTTAGTTTGTTTGGTTGTTTGTTTGGTTGTTTGTTTGTTTGGTTGGTTGGTTGTTAGTTTGGTTGTTAGTTTGGTTGTTTGTTTGTTTGTTTGTTTATTAGTCTGGTTGTTTGTTTGTTTGTTTGTTTGTTTGGTTGGTTGTTTGTTTGTTAGTTTGGTTGTTAGTTTGGTTGTTTGTTCGTTTGTTTGTTAGTCTGGTTGGTTGTTTGTTTGTTTGTTAGTTTGGTTGGTTGTTTGTTTGTTAGTTTGGTTGGTTGGTTGTTTGTTAGTTTGGTTGTTTGTTTGTTTGTTTGTTTGTTTGTTTGTTAGTTTGGTTGTTTGTTTGTTAGTTAGTTCGGTTGTTTGTTTGTTTGGTTGTTTGTTTGTTTGTTTGTTTGTTTGGTTGGTTGGTTGTTTGTTTGTTAGTTTGGTTGTTAGTTTGGTTGTTTGTTCGTTTGTTTGTTAGTCTGGTTGGTTGTTTGTTTGTTTGTTAGTTTGGTTGGTTGTTTGTTTGTTAGTTTGGTTGGTTGGTTGTTTGTTAGTTTGGTTGTTTGTTTGTTTGTTTGTTTGTTTGTTAGTTTGGTTGTTTGTTTGTTAGTTAGTTCGGTTGTTTGTTTGTTTGGTTGTTTGTTTGTTTGTTTGTTTTTAAGGTTGGTTGGTTGTTAGTTTGGTGGTTTGTTTGTTTGTTTGTTTGTTAGGTTGGTTGTATGTTTGTTTGTTTGTTTGTTTGGTTGTTTGTTTGTTTGTTTGTTTGTTTGGTTGGTTGGTTGGTTAGTTGGTTAATACAATTTGTTAATTAGGTAGTCAGTGTGTGAGTGAGTTTTATCTTAGTGCTCATAGTTTACATCAATGTATTTGCTCTTGTGATTTTTCAATGGTGGTAATAATGACTTCAAGGATATCAAAACAAACACAATGGACGAAGTGTAACGTTTCGAAGCCAGAGAAGGGGGTTGATCTTATAATTTAGAGATTTCTTCGATTGCTGGTCTCATTTTGGCCTATTGTACAGTTCGTATTTCCAATATGAGGCATCACGAATAATGACTGATCCAAATCTGGTTCAATGGCTTAGATAGCATGATACGAACAGTATTTATGTCATGTAGTCGCCTCCGTAGCGTAGCGGTCAGCATGGTTAGCTGCCGCCCCGGAGGTCCTGGGTTCGATTCCCGGCTCTGCCACGAAATTTGAAAAGTGGTATGAGGACTGGAACGGGGTCTACTCAGCCTCGGGTGGTCCAAATGAGTAGAGGGGGTTCGATTCCCACCTCAGCCATCCTCGAAGTGGTTTTCCGTGGTTTCCCACTTCGTCTTCGGGCAAATGCCGGGATGGTACCTACTGTAAGGCCACGGCCGCCTCCTTCCCTCTTCCTAGCCTATCCATCCCAATATTCCATCCCTTCCCATCCTTCATGAGGCCTCTGTTCGCTTTGCAGGTGAGGCCGCCTGGGCGAAGTGCTGATCACACCTCCCCAGTTGTATCCATCACGACCAGATGTTCCAAGCTCCAGGACACTGCCCATAGAGGCGGTAGTGGTGAGTTCCCTCGCTGAGTCCGTGGGAACCACCAACCTAGAGGGTAAATTGACTAAATAATTTTTTTTTTAATGTCATGTTGTATTCCTTATTAAGAGGTAGATTGTGAACAAGCAGCGGAACAGGTCTGAATGACAGGAGCTGTGAACGAGATGTAGCAATGCCGAGCACTGCTCAACACGTCATATCCCAACTCTCGTTGGACAGACTGAAGGACTTGAGAAGTGTTACACTAAGTACACACACATTTATCTTGTTTGTAGTATTAGCCGGCTGAATGGTCCACATGGGCTAAAATGTCATTTGGTTAAATAAATAAAAATTTTAAAAACCTTCTCTTGTTGGAAAATCTCGCAGTGAATACAACTTGATATTGCACTTTAGCAATTAGAACTGTAGCTTGTAGGAAGGGATAAAGCGATGGATCGAGTCAGCTCTGTACAGAGAAATGAGCAGTGGGTCTGACCCACCTGGCCTCATTGGTCATGTTAGCAGTAATTGGACCAGATCATATCTCACTGATATAATTAAACCACTGCAACACCGAGCACATTGAGTCACTGTCTACAACTACAATGGAGAGCTGTAGGAAGTCCCGGATATCAGAGGTTCGAATCCAAGCACTGACAGTAACCCTACTGATTGTAGGTTTTCCCATAGTCCCTCCAGACAAATGCCTGAATATTGTACCTTAGTCCTGGGTTAATACAGTTAAATACACTACTACAGTCACCACAGTAAAACAGGTTAATAAGATTTAATGCACAAGCTCAACAATTTATCTTCTAGCATCCATTCACCTACCACGTTTCACTGATATCAGCTCGGTATTGAAAATCTTGGTTTTAGAAATTCGGTCACGCTTCACCAGAAATATGTACAGTAAATGCAGCACACAATATAGTTATGTATTTATTTAACCGGTCACGGTGGCCAAGAGTGCTAACTCACTACATCGTGCCTGGCATTGGGAGAGCGGGGGTTTGAATCCCCGTCCTGAAAATAGTTTTCTTGGATTCTATTTTTACCACCAGTGGTGTCAGGGATCATGAGAATAAAATTGCCAGCTTACTCAACTTTGAGTGTGAGTGAAGAGTGTGTACTAGACAGCACAAGAAGGGACTGGTGCCGTTCTTAGTGGCTCTATGGAACTGGTAAGTATAACCAAGGATCACGGATAGTTTGTCTGTGATGGGCCCGCCCCCTACCGGTAAACTACCGCACTGCCGTGAAACCTCTGGAACGTGCTTGTTTGCCTTATTGCTGCGAGCCCCGTAATGAAAGACAGATTATATGTTATTACGGCGCGAATATAACTAATAGCAGATCAATAACGTGTTTCTCGTACCGCCTCGCTATGCTTTCTACATTCATATACTCGTAGGAGGAGGAAACGTAACCTGCAAAGGCAAGGAACTGTTTCTAATTTCATTGCACACGAAGCAGGTCGTGAGCGTTCCTCGCGGAGGTTAGAGGAGGTAGCCTATGGGCAGGGCCACCGAGAGGATTTAAGGGCCCTTATGCATTTTTTCTAGCCTAGCCCCCCTTGAACTATTTTATATATTACTATCCACTACTAGGTATGCCGAGAAGACTATGCCATTTTGAAAAAAGTAGCCGATGAACAGTCATAATTTTTAAAAAATATACAAATATTATTAAATAGAAAACTTTTTAGCATTTATTTTATGAAATATATTTTGCAAAGTAAAGAGATTAGAAGGCGGATAAGGCTCGCAAAACAGGCATTCAATAATAAGAAAAATCTTTTGATTAGTCTAATGCAAATTTGAATATTGCATTTAAAAAGACATTTGTCATGTCCTTTGTATGGAGTGTGCTTCTGTATGGATGTGAATCTTGGATGATCAGAGGTCAGGATTGGAAGCGACTTGAAGCGTTTGAGATGTGGGTCTGGCGGAGAATGTTACCGGTTAAATGGATTGAAAAGAGGACTAACACCAGCATCCTGCAAGACATTCAAGGGAAGAGAGGACTGAGACCAACGATCCATAAAAGAAAAGCTAAATGCACAGGCGACATCTTGCAACATAACGCTCTCCTAACTAATCTCCTGGAAAGAAAAATCACAGGGAAGAAAGGCCGAGGACGACCGAGAACATTTTTCCTGCAAGACATCACACTAACTCTTCATTATGGTTCCTACTATAAAATGAAACGAGGTGTTGAAGACAGAGAACAATGGTTGCGGAGACAAGGCATTGCCTTTAGAAGTTGATGATGAAAGTGCACAAAACAATTTGGGATTTTTGAGTGCTTTTAATAGAGTTAACATGCATAGGGAAATGTATTTTCAATTATGTATGTCTTCACTTTAATTACCAGTAGGTAATGAAAAGCAAGATGTTTAGGAAAGAACATATAGCCTACATTCTCCTAAATGTATGGGTAGAGTTATAACTCTTTGTCCTTATCACCTCCTACTTTCTTCCTATTCGAAATGCAAATTGGCACACTGGATTTGAGCAGCGACGTTCAAACCATAGTTTATAATTTACTCCAGTATTTTGGAATTTCATCAGCAAACACTCCAAACAACGTAGGAATTCAGTATATTAACACCGACTACTTACAATAATTGAAACTTCGTTGGTCTAAACGTATCACTGGGAAAAACACATTTAATAGACCTACTGCACACCTAATTTTAATCGCGCCTATAGGCTACTTGGCAGTGCGCTCTATCGGCAACAAGAGGCCATTTTCAATAACACCGCTGGCCTGGGTTCACTAACTGGCCGGTATAGAGCGCAACTCGCATGTAGTAGGCAGTGGATAGCTCCCGCATACTGTTGTTAAACTAGTTGCTATTAGATGTCACTCCTGCAGATCCACTGGAGAACTTTGTTTTAATTAAAAATATATTTTCCATTGCAAAATGCGCAATAGTATAACGCCTCAGTACTCAAAAAACAATCAATATAAAAAATCAAGCAAAAAAATACAACTCTGTTAGGATTAGAACCCCAGCCGGCCGGGTGAAAGACCAACGCTGTAACCACAGGCCTTAATATATCCTCCCAAGTTCAATGTTATCAACTGGTTTAGATTCAACACCTTAGGAAATAATGACTTGCTATCAGTAGGCTATATTGTATGCAACATACTCAAATTAGTGAAATATAGGTCAGAACGAGATATCAGCTGCCATCTTGTCCGTAACAGAGACGGCTCAGCTTTTTAAAGCCTCTTCTGCACTATAATAATACAATATAAACTTTTAATTTCGAACGGGCCACTCTCTTTAGGACAGTTTAAACGATTCTCGGTTTGATAATCGGAACTGGTGGGACCCATGTTATGGATTATAAAGTTTGCATAATTCACACGGCCGCCATCCTGAAATGGTACGGCTGATGACCTTGTCGTTTGGGCACAAGACGCGTCTTATATGAAGATATGTAGTTGCCAAATTTGGTAAAGACCCGATGAATAGTTTGGTCGTAATTTAGTTTTAATTTTGACCATTTGAGTGGCCGCCATTGCGTTTTGGTAAAGATGGCGGCAATATAAAACATGACACTGAGGTGCCCATTGCTAGTGCTACCTCTGTACCAAATTTCGTTCAATTCGGATTTACCGTGTTTGAATTGATAGGGGAAAACAGACATGCAGAGTCACACACACACACTCACACACAGACACACAATTTTTGGCCCTGTGTAGATCTCATGTCTACTTTCATTTTTTGCAAAAATTGTAAGTAGGCTAATAAGTAGCATTTTAAAACTCCGCATTAGTTTGATAGCAGATTCAACACTAAATTTATGTAGTTATTTATTTATTTATTTGTCACGGTCCACAACAGGGCTCAATGTGCGCCCCAATAACAGCGCACCTACACAGTAAAATACATTTCCAGGTATTTCTACAGTAAGTATTAATATCTAAATGTGATTCTTAAAACTAGGAAGTTCACACAGATCAAAATGCACAGTAGTAAAAAGCTTAATATAAATCTTATATATAAAAGTGAAAGTCTGTATGTATGTGGGTATGTGGGTATGTGGGTCTGTTCCGTATACAAATCTACACCGTTCCGCCAATCTCAACCAAATTTTGCATACATATAGTTTAGGATCCAGAAGGAACCTCTGGCTACATGAATTTTCGATAGTCTTTCTCATTCTTCTGATTTTGGCCCTTTTGCACTCAAGCACAGGCTAATCAAATCATAAAATATACTCATGAAGGAATGGCAAGCCAGATAGTTTCCATGGCAACATAGCTAAAGTCGAGACACGGCCGACTGGATGCCAGTTCTGCTCTGCACTACCGGTTTAGAAAACGAGGATCTTTACTTGAAATCCCGTTAGTTACTCAAGTGCTCACACAGCACTGTCAACCGAGATTAGCATAACAAAGACTTGACACTATCATCTACTATATATATTTGTGAAATACCACTCACTCATTCATTCATCACGAAATCTCAGAAACCACCGACGGATTGGAATGAAATTTGGTATGCAGCTTCCCAAAGGGCCGCAAATGCCCCCTAAGATAGGATTTTCGATATTCAGGTTCTAAAGGGGTGTTAAGGGGGTTGACCTGCATTTCATTGAATTTCAATATCTCCCGATTGGTTACATTGGGGGATGTGATACTCGGCACGTAAACTCATCATTAAAAATAAGAAGACACGAGTCTGAGGGTTTTTGGATGTGGTGTATATTATGAGGTGAAAGGGGTGAAAAGTGGGGATTAAAAGATTCCTAACGGAGCGTGTATCTCTTAAACGACATAGGTGAGGAGTTTGAAACTCAGCGGAAAACAATCAGCATACAAAATACATCAATATGTGTTTGACCGTTTATTCATAAATCCAATTTAAGGGGCCCATGGGGAGGGGTGAAATTCTGGGGGGGGGGGGGGACAGGAAGAAATTGTCCTAACTGATTGACTGACTCACTCACTCATCAAACTCAGGGGGAAAAACTGCTTTAAAGTAAGTAAATAGCTGTTCTACAGTTTTTTTATTAAATCAAATTCAAGGGGTTCATGGGGAGGGGTGAAATTCTGAAAAAAGAAAATTGAAAGATAATGTCCTGACTCACTCACTCACTCACACACTCATCATCGCCCAGCCAAAATTATTGAAGTTAGAAACATGCCAGTTTGGGGATATGTTCATTGTATGTCAAAACCGTCTACTAAGGGAGGATTTTCGGATATTCAGGTTCTGAAGGGGTCTTAAGGGGGTTAAACCTGCATTCCATTGAATAACAATATCTCCCGATTGGTTTCATTGGGGGATATGATACACGACATATAAACTCATCATTAAAAAGGAAGAAGACACGTCTCTGAGGGGTTTTCGATGTGGTGTATATTATGAGGTGAAAGGTGTGAAAAGTAAGAATTGAAAGATTCCTAACGGAGCGTGTATCTCTTAAACGACATAGGCGAGGAGTTTGAAACTCAGCGGAAAAAATCAGCATAAAAAATAAGTAAATATGTGTTTGACCGTTTTTCGTAAATCCAATTTAAGGGGCCCATGGGGAGGGGTGAAATTCTGGGGGGGAACAGGAAATAAAGTGTCCTAACTGATTGACTGACTGACTCACTCATCAAACTCAGGGGGGGGGGGGACTGCTTTAAAGTAAGTTAATAGCTGTTCGACAGTTTTTTTGATCAATCATATTGAAGGGGTTCATCGGGAGGGATGAAATTCTGAAGGAAAAAGTGAAAGAAAATGTCCTGACTCATTCACTCATGATCGCCCAGTCAAAAATATTGAAGTTGGAACCATGGCATTCTGGGGATATGTTCGTTGTATCTCAAACCCGTACACTAAGGGAGGATTTTTTGATATTCAGGCTCTAAAGGGGTCTTAAGGGGGTTAAACCTGCATTTCATTGAATAACAATATCTCACGAGTGGTTTCATTTGTGGATGTGATACTCGGCATATAAACTAATCATTAAAAATAAGCAGACATGTGTCTAAGTGTTTTTCGATGTGGTGTATTATTATGAGGTGAAAGGGGTGAAAATTGGGGGTTGAAGGATTCCTAATGGAGCGTGTAGGCCTATCTCTTAAACGACATAGGCGAGAAATTTGAAACTCAGCGGAAAAAAAATCAGCTAAAAAATTAAGTAAATCGGTGTTCGACCGTTTTTTCATAAATTAATTTAAGGGGCCAATGGGGTGGGGTGAAATTCTGGGGGGGGGGGGAGGAAGGAGAAAAGTGTCCTAACTGACTGACTAACTCACTCACTCATCAAACTCAGGGAAAAAAGACAGCTAAAAAAATAAGTTAATAGGTGTTCAAGCGTTTTTTCATCAATCCAATTTAAGGGGCCCATGGGGAGGGGTGACATTCTGGTAAAAATAATTGAAAGAAAATGTCCTGTCTGACTCACTCACTCATCACGCCCAGCGAAAACTATTAATGTTGGAAAAATGAAATTTTGGGAATATGTTCGCTGTATGTCAAAACGTCAACTAAGGAATGATTTTTCTTTATTCGGGTTTTAAAGAGATGTTAAGGGGGTTAACGTGCATTTCATTGAATAACGATATCTCATGAGTTGTTTCTTTGGGGATGTGATATTCGGTATATAAATTAATCATTACAAATAATCAGACATATGTCTAAAGGTTTATCGATGTCGTGTATATTATGAGGTGAAAGGGGTGAAAATTGGGGATTGATGGATTCTTAACGGAGCGTGTATCTCTTAAACGACATAGGCGAGAAGTTTGAAATTCGGCGGGATAAAACAGCTTAAAATACAAGTAAATATGTGTTCGACCGTTTTTTCATAAATCCAATTTAAGGGGCCCTTGGAGAGGGGTGAAATTCTGGGGGGATAAAACAGGAAAGAAAGTGTCCTAACTGATTGACTCACTTACTCACTCATCAAACTCAGGGGGAAATCAGCTTTAAATAAGTAAATAGGTGTTCGACCGTTTGTTTCATAAATCCTATTTTACGGGTTCATGGGGAGGGGTGAAATTATCAAATATAAATGAAAGAAAATGTCCTGACTGACTCACTCACTCATCATCGCCCAGCCAAAATTATTGAAGTTGGAAACATGAAATTTTGGGGATATGTTCGTTTTATGTCGAAAACGTCCACTAAGGAATGAGTTTTGAATATTCAGGTTCTAAATAGGTGTTAAGGGGGGGGTAAACGTGCATTTCATTGAATAACAATATCTCACGAGTGGTTTCATTTGGGGATTGATACTTGGCATATATACTAATCATTAAAAATAAGCTGACACATGTCTAATGGTTTTTCGATATAGTGTATATTATGAGGTGAAAGGGATGAAAAGTGGGGGTTGAAAGATTCCTAACGGACCGTGTATCTCTTAAACGACATAGGCGAGGAGTTTGAAACTCGGAGGAAATCAATCAGCTTAAAATAAATAAATAAATAAATAAATAAATAAAATAAATAAATAAATAAATAAATAAATAAATAAAATAGGTGTTCGACAATTTTTTCATAAATCCAATTTAAGGGGCCTATGGGGAGGGGGTGAAATTCTGGAAGAAAAACGTCCCCTAAGGAAGGATTGTTGGATGTTCACTCTCATCGAACAACCATAACTATTAATGTTAGAAGAATGATATTTTGAGGATATGTTTGCCGTGTGTCGAAAACATCTACTAAGGAGAGATTTTTGGATATTCAGGTTCTAAAGGGGTGTTAACGGGGTTAAACCTGCATTTCATTGAATAACAATATGACACGACTATGACGCGAGCGAGGCGAGACTAAAATGAGATGGTGTGTGTCTGTGTATTACTCAATCACGCAAGTACCACTGGTCCGATTTACATGAATTTTACATGGAAGTAGCAGATTTACCTGGTTAACATACAGGTTATTTTGATTTCAATACTTTGCACTAATTAAAGATGGCGACCATTTTTGTGACGTCACTCTACCCTTTGGTTTTAAACTTTCATATTTCCATTTCAAATAAAAAAAGAACGCTATGAAATAGCAAAGTTTTGATGGCATGTACGTGGTTAAAAATTGCATTTTCTATCCGAAATGTATCTCCAACCGTTAGCGAGTAAAACCTAAATGTGTGCTATAAAACACGGTCAAGGCAGAGCGGTGTAGTTGGACAAAATGTTCCATCCTTAATCTCCCTCTGCGCAGCACCTCGCCTATCCCCTGTTTTAACTGTCACCTTCACATTTTAATTTATTTACGACCCGTAGCGAAGCACGGGTACTTCAGCTAGTATAATATAAAAACGAAATCAAAATTTGATCTAATGTAAAATATAAACATAGGTTTTGAAATTATTACATAGAAAACTTAAAGGTAACTTTAATAACTAGGGAACAGGCCTATCCACATAGCCTATATACATTGTTGATTCTATTTTGTGTGATAGATAATTTTATTTTAAGTATGAATTCAGTGACTGTATTATAATTTCCAAGAACGGTCTAATTGAGAGACAGAAATCTAGTTCCCAATTTACACGAACCGCATCGTTGTAAATACTGCAAAGCCTCCATACAGGTGAATTGCTATGTGAAGTAGTTTTTGTTATATCATTTTTGAATTTTATGGTTGATCCTGTAGGTAAGCGAAGGATGTTGAAATTTAGGAGCGATAGGAAAAATGAGTTATCAATTTGACCGTTAATAAATTTATAAAGGCATTCCATATCATTTACTTGCCTTCGAGACTCCAAACTAGTCATGCCGAAATTCAACAAAATTTCACCGTAGGGTACCATGTGTGGGTAATTGACTGTTATTTTGAGGTATAAATATCTGAGGATTTTCTTTTGAACTTGCTCAGTGGATTTAATGCAGGTTTTCTGCCAGGGACTCCATACATCCATAACATACGCAAGAAAAATAATTTTGAAGGATTGTATATATGTAATTTTGAATAGGCTATCACGCACATCCTTCATATTGAATACATATAAAGTATTAAAATAAAAAGTGCATTTTCTAAGAAGATCTGCAATTTCGAAATTTGAGAACAAAGAAGTACTGTACTACGCAAGATCGTAATTCTGCTCGACTTTTAACTTTCAAGATGATGACAATGCTTATCATTAACACTTAAAATAGGCATAGCAGGATATAACTGAGCAATAACCCCTTAAAATTTATGAAAGAGGAGTCGTGCATAAGAGATTGCATACGCAAAAGTCACATGAATATCAGACTGCTTATTATGCACAATCCAAGACATAGATCGAAATCTAGGAGGAGCTTTTTACAGTCAACATCTACGCTTACCACATCCTCCAACAAAGCCAGAGAAGAACTGTGGACAGCCAAAATCAATCATCTTCCAACAGGGGTAACAACAGCAGAATGCTTACCAGCCGGGCACAACTTGGACTGGACCACTTGGAAATCATTAAACAGATTACGAGCAGGTGTAGGCAAAACTAAGGATAACCTAATGAAATGGGGATACCTACAAGAATCAACACTTTGTGAATGTGGAGAGGTACAGACAACGAAGCATCTGTGTCAGTTCTTATGCTGCCCTGATTCTTGCAGTGAGGAGGAGTTGTTTAAGGCACAAGAAAATGCTATAGCAGTTGCTCGTTTCAGGGCAAAGACAGTTTGATTACAAATATATATGTATAATTCCATGTTTCTCCTTTGATTTTGTATATACAATATTATTTCCTGCCTCTGATTCGAGTAAATAAATAAATACCATCTTTTATATACAGTATAATATATTATAATCGATAAATTATCGTCTAAGAAACTTGCAAAATCGATACTTGGTAATATCGTTTGGTAAAGACAAGTCCATCGACTTTATACATTCAAGATGGCAGACATCTGTACTATTAAAATATAAAAAATAGATATTCAGGATATAATTCAGCAATTAACACAACATTTTATTAAAGAGGTGTCATTTATAAGGACTTTACTTGCCAAATCGCAATAATATAATCCTAAAAATAGCATACAAGCGCCATCTTGAATGTATCAAACAGAAAATCAATAATTCACTATACATTTCCAATTTTGAAACGTAGCATCATGCAACAGTTTCATTCTACCGAAGGCAAATGTCCATCGACTTCTTAAAGTCTAATCATAATGATGAATGGTTTCGGAGCTACGAAGTCAAATGTCGATATCCAAAATAGCGTGTCACTTGTAATTGGCAGCAAAGGTACGCTTAAAAAATATGGAAAGTCAATTGTTCTTAAAACGCAATAGATGTATTGAGCCCGTATGTGCTCATGCTGGTGATATTTTCTTTGGAGGAATGTGTAATTACTTTGCTACTGCATGGAAAACACCCGGAAGCCAGCTTGAGCTTTGTCATGCTTCAAGATGCTCTTTTGACTTTGGAGAATCATGCTGGTATTTTTCCTGATGATATTTACCTACGTATTTTTATACCACATATCCCAGGATTTTATAATTTTAACTCTGTGCAATTTACAACGTTACTGTGGCTCGAAATGATTTGGTAAAGGTATTTCCATCGCGGATATGTGAACTGGATTTCACTAAACATTGCACGACTCTAGTACTTGCTTGGAAGCCGGAACGCTGTTCCGGAGAAGAACACACCATGTTTTGAGTTTGGAGAGGAAGCAACACGTCTGGGATTTGTCGAGCCCACGTGTATCTTCGGTGGAAGTACATATTTGTGAAGTAAAGTGAACTTATATTTACGTGTATTCTATTTTGTGAGCGCCACAAAGTGCGCGGAAATACAGTTAAAAGACACACCACCTTTTAAGTTTGGAAAGGACATACATCTTATTGTATTGGGTCTGTCGACCCACGTCTCTATGGAAAATCCACTTGTATAATTGAAGTGATATTGTATCTGCGAGCATTGTGCCTTTAAAGCACTCAAAAGTGCGTGATATTCATCATAACGCCTAGTTGAGCGTATTTAATCTACGACAGTGTTGAATTTATAAAACTGTGAATTTCCAGTATTACTTCTACTCAGCACGTGGTCCACTATCTCCGACACCACGCTGCTGGAATCTTCGAAATCCACGAGGTGGAAATATTCACAAGTGAACTGTAAGTACTTTATTATATGAGCGTAAAACACGCCACTGCCAAGAATTAATCCGCAATGAGTTGTGCGCGATTTTTACCCTTCGATCGCAGCGATATTGTCAGATTTTGTGCTATCCAACTTATACTCAGTGTGTTTGGATACCACCCGAGTATCTTTAAAGTCTGTGGCAGACGTGTTATGGCCTTTCTTGTATTTGTCTGTAATTGTGAATCGAACCAGTGATAATTTTCACTACTACAAAAATTCAGCGCAAATTCTGTGTTAACCACATGTTATATTCTTCCAGACATTCATCTATTTGCTGACCACTCGTACGACATGTTGAATCCTGTAGCCTACATGTGATGTCCGCTATGGCTTAAACTACCCTGTGAGGAAGATGTCCTAGGATAAGTCCAACGATGAAGGGGAAACCACGAGGAGGAATGATCATTATCATCCCACCTGCCAAGAGGAGACGAATACCCCTCATTTCCTAAGGAAGGATGAGGTGAATTACAGATGGTCCACAGTGAGTTATGTACCTCTCTCTTGTACAGGTTCTTAGATTAGATTAACAACCGAACGTTAAATGGCAACCAATCAGGCAGGGTTATGTAGATTTAGTTTTATCACTTTTACTTTAGATTTCAGACTGGTCAAAAATTTGTGAGACACCTTGTAGCGGGCTACCCCGCTGGTGCACCTTCGTCAAGTTGTGTTAAAATGTCAGCAATAAACCCACTAATTTGTTATAGCGTGTGGAGATATTTTCTCATCATCTTAGACTGATTTTCAAGGGATGGATTGTCATCCATGTGAGTATATTTAGGGAGCACCCTGTTTAATATCACTGTTTGATTTCACCACATTTATTATCGTCGTATCATTTGGTGCATTGAAGTTTAATTGCCACACTTATGAATAGATTTTGTTAAAGCATTGTGGTACTCTGACGCCACGGAATTCCTAGTTGGAATAAATAATGTGTAATGGTTAAAGTTACTAAACCTAGCATCGAACCCACATATCAGCGTATCATTTTAAACAGCACAGAAGTGTGAAGTGTTGTGATCTTAACTTTCATTTGTGTCGAGTGTTGACACGCAACATTTATCTCAAGAACTTGTAAATAGGAGAGTGGTTGAAATGGCTTTGAGACCAAAGCAGTTGCGAGATGTAGGAATATCTTTCGAATAAGTTTGTTTGATTGTTTAAACATATTACATCGTTATGTTACGTAAAACTTGGTACAGTTTAGAGTGTTATCAATTATGTGTTTAATTATCTACGTGTACGGATCACATTTCAGGACTTTATTGTGTGAATCCTGTTACAAATGAGAATGTAACTTTGCTTGCCAAACGCAAGACTTGCCATGTGCCGTTATATGAGCACCAAAGCAGCAGTGGACACACTACGCTTCCAAGTTCAGACCAGCGAGCCAGTTATTTTTGCCCATAATTCCCCGTGTTTTCATATGTGATAGGGACTTGTATTGATTATTTCTGACGTTGTCTGACGCCATGAATCTTTATGGAATCCGATAAGCTATGACAGGAACGTTACTGAATGTAGGCCAGCCAACCAACTGTTATGCTGTATTTTTGTTTTGTTATATGATTGACACGGATGTAGCGATTGTTCTTATAGGAACACTTCATGATTTCAGAATATGATTAAAGGTTTATCCTTGTTTAATTATTGGCCATGTTGATATTGTATGAGGCTAGTAATTTGTGTAATTGTCGTGCCTGTAATGCGCGTTGAAGGATGGATTATATCCACAACCCAATGTTATTTCCGGACAATGCTGAGCCGTGTTGCCAGACTTGTACCGATATGTATTTTGCGAGCCCTTGAGAGCCGCCAGTGTTATTGTTTATTCGAGCCGATTGTTAGATCGGGGTATTCTAGTGCCTGTAGAAGTCGCCTACCTTGTAAGAATCTCTGAGGGGACTAACAACTAATGTTTATTCAGCCTGTGTCATGAGAGTCATCAGTGCATCGACATAAAACCAATTAGGGAACCTAAACCTGCGATTTAAATTGCTATAAACCATGAAATCTAACTTATTTTAACCAACGTTATTAAAACGATGGAATTTTCTGACCAAAATTGGACCCTTCATTTTGTTTTGCTGACTGATGCAAGGAGCTGAAACATTTCCAGAGGGAAGTGACCTTAGATAGTTCGTAACTGGTAGACCGCTGATTTATGCAATGTCAGACGTAGTTCTAACTACGCATTTGTCAACCTAACTATACGCATTTAGATGGCAATTAAGGGCAAAGAGCTTCTTAATTTGTGTGCGCAGAATTGCAAATAAGAAATGTTATATGTTGTTGATTCATTTACATGTTTACCCTTATTGTACCTGTACCACTGTTATATTCGTGTTGTGATAAGCAATGTGTTTACGGTTATGACTTGGTTGTCATATTAGCTTTTGAAGTAATTGTTTGCTTACGGACGCTTCTAGCCGTAATTAGTTGTAATGTCAGGACTTAACTAGATGATCAATCAATCAATGTCTAAAGGCAATGCCTTGTCGATTCAACCATTGTCTTCTGTCTTCAGCTAGTCTTTTCATCTCACAATAGGAACCACATCCTACGTTTTGTATCAATGCTTGAAGGAATTGCTTCCTAGGTCGACCTCGTCCCTTCTTTCCTAAGACCTTTCCTTCTAGTAGATTGGTTAGAAAGGTATTATGACGCACGGTGTGTCCAATGAATTTAGCTGTTCTTCTATGTACTGTTACCATCAGCTGTTTCCTTCCCTGGATTTCTCGCAGTATACTTTCGTTTGTTCTTTTTTCAGTCCAACTGACCTTTAGCATTCGCCTCCAGACCCACATCTCAAACGCTTCAAGCCGTTTCCTATCCTGTTCTCGAATTGTCCAAGATTCGCATCCATATAAGAGTACGCTCCACACAAATGACATCACAAAATTTTTCCTAATCTCAATATCTAGATGTATATTGGTCAGAAGAGTTCTTTTGTTGCTGAATGCTTGTTTGGCAAGCGCTATTCTTCTTCTTATCTCTTTGCTGCAGCGGTTATCATTTGTGATTAAACTTCCGAGGTATGGGAAACTGGTGACTTGTTCCACTACTTTGTTAGCAAGCCTGATGTTGGTGTGATTTCGCTCAGGATGTTTACTTACAACTAATATTTTTGTCTTCTTCACGTTAATGTTTAGGTATAAATCTACTAAATATGATGACAATATATTCAGCATCTTGGATAATTCCTTTTCTGAGTCTGCAACCACTGCTATATCATCTGCAAAGCGAATACAATGGATTTGTTTTCCATTTATTCTAATTCCTTTTGTGTTCGTTTTGAACTTATTTATAGCTTTTTCGATGAATACATTGAAGAGGTACGGTGAAAGGCGGCAACCCTGTCTTACTCCCTTCCTGATTTTTATTCCTGACTGCTTCCTTTGATGTCTACTATTGTGGTATGATTTTCATAAAGTCTTAGTATCAGCCTCCTATCCTTCCAGTCTAATCCTGAAGATTTAATAATTTTGAAGAGATGGTCCCAACTTACATTATTAAAGGCCTTTTCAATATCTACAAATGCTATATATGTGTTTCTATTCATCTCCATTCTTCTTTCTAATATTGTTCGTAGAGCCAAGATTGCTTCTCTTGTTCCCATTCCTTTCCTGAAACCAAACTGATCTGGGTCAATTTGGAAATCAAGTTTGTTATTTATTCTGGCTTTTAGTATTGACAATAAAATTTTAGATGCATGAGAAAGCAGTGTTATGGTTCTGTGTTCAGAGCATTCTGTACGAATTCCTTTCTTTGGTATCATAACTGTTCTGCTTTTGGCGAAGTCTTCAGGAACTTTGCCACTATCATAGCATCTGCAGATTGCATCATAAAGTAGGTCTTTCATTTTCTCACCCATGTTCTTTAGTAGTTCTCCCGGTATGTTATCTGGACCGCAAGCTTTATTGTCACTTATTCTTTCAAGCGCTGATTCAAATTCTCTTCTTGTGATAGCAGGGCCCTTATCATTTTCTTCTATATCATCTACCGGTTCAATATACCATGTTTTATTAGATACATTCCCATCATATAGTTCTTCAAGATATTCTTTCCACCGCATACTGACTTCATCCGCATCTAATAAGATTTTTCCATTTTTATCCTATATTATAGAACTTTTCACTTTTGGTTTCTGGTTTAAGGCTCTGATGTGTCTATAAGCCCTGTCAGTTTTTCCCTCAGCAATATCATTTCCAATGTTCTTAGCTATCTCAGCCATCCATTCCTCTTTGGCTCTTCTACAAAGGGTTGTAATTTGATTCTTAACAAGTCTATATTGTTCCTGACTTCTTATGGTATTTTCCCTCCTGTGCTGGTTTCTCTTTACTATCAGATCCAATATTTCTCTTGTAATCCACGGTTTCCTTGGTTCTAAAATTCTTGTTCCCAGTGTTTCACGAGCTATATTTATCAAACCTTCTTTTATATCTTCCCATTTCGATTCTTCAAGTCTTCTAGACAGTTCATTCGTTTTGTGGGCGAAAATCACTTTATTGTTACTGTCCTTTAGTTTAGTCACATCCAGAGGTTTCGTTTTTCTATGTCGGTTCTTTTTCAGTTGGATATTGCATTTGGCCATGACTAGTCGATGGTCACTGTCAATCTCTGCTCCAGGGTAGCTATGGCTTGATTTAACTTGAGTGCGATATCTTCTCTTGACAAGTATATAATCATTCTGATAACGAGCAGTGTCACCCGGGGCTGTCCAGGTATATCTTCGCCGTAATGGTACTTCAAATAATGTGTTTGTGACGATCATATTGTACTGATCACAGAAGTCAAGTAATCTCTCTCCTCGTTTGTTCCTGATACCCAGTCCAAACTTCCCAATTCCTTCCCGATCTGGATGACTTCCAACAATAGCGTTAAAATCTCCCATAATTATTACATTATCTGATTCCTTTATCAGACTCCATATTTGGTCAATATGTTCCTACATTTCTTCAATTTCTTCATCTGAGCTGTTTGATGTGGGAAAGTACACTTGAATAACAAATATATTCCTGGGTCTTGTTTTGATTTTTACTACTATAATCCTTTCATTTACGTGATAGGTGTTCATCACATTTCTTGCCCATTTGCTTCTAAGCAGAAGTCCTACTCCATTACTTCCTCCTCTTGTGCTGCCACTGTAGATCATTCTGAAATCATCACTGTAGAAATCACCATTTCCTGGCCATCTGATTTCACACAGTCCCAGAACATCCATGTTTTTTTCATTCATTACATTTTTGGCTTCTTCCAGTTTTCCTGCTTCTAGGAAGGTTCTTACATTCCACGTTCCAATGTTCATCAATTCATTCTTTTGAGGATTTCGATGGATGACGACCTGAGAAGCCTCCTTTCTTCCCCTGCCGGATCTTGGGTTCCGCGCCTCATGATCAGTAGACTGTAGACTGTACTTCTTGCTCTGACAATATCATGGTTGATTATGTACTAGGGAAAAATAATTGAGGTGGTTTCCCGTTGCCTTCCTCAATGCGCAGTAACCACATCACACCCCAACATCCAAGGATGCCATGATATGATGCAGCTGTTTGCTGATACAAGGTCGACAGATCGGTATTGTATCAACAATATTGATATAGCTGCTTCCACTATATCATGTCCTCAGTTGATCCGCGGGTGCAAGCATCACTCTCATCAAGAGCCCCTATCAGCCATTGGGACGCGCCGTGTCGGGGTTGAGGACTTCCCCGCCCAGATCCGTCTTCCACAGAGTACAGAAAAGCCCCTACTTGGTTCAGAGCTCCTCCCCCGTGGAAGCTGCACCTGGCAGATTACTAGATGAAGTAAATTTAAATGTAAATACGGAAGTGGTACTGTACTCGTAAATCCGGAAAGTAGCCCGTTGGAATATCCATAGCCCCAGATGGATTGCCTATTTCTAACAGCACCGGCAAATTACTTCATTAGAAATCGCTCCAACATGGTCTTTAGGGATTTACATACAGCAGTTACGAGAATATTGTGGAAAAGCAACAAACTACACGGGGCACACTTACCTTTACTTACGTGTCTCGGGGAAATGGGAACTCAGCTTCGCCTACAATACATCCACAATACTCTAATCCTTATATTTAAAATGAATCACACGTCAAAGACGAAAGATAACGAACTGTGTAAATGTATTAACAAGAGTAAACTAAGCTAATATAAACAAAAATAACAATAAACTATTCTAAATAACAAATAAAAATAACCATACAACCATACACACTTCTCTTCCGCTACACATCCTACTGCAATTACTGTGTATAAATTACAAGCATAAAAATCTTGGCATAACTAGGCCTACTGTACGTGAATAAAACGTTTAACAGAGGCTCCTGCATTCATAACATTCCTTACAACTGGTTACCTCTTCCGACACGCGTCTAGAAATGCACCTGCATTGGTCTGATTCATTGACACACGCTAGCAAAGTGCTGCGCTCTAAAACTGTTCCAATTTACAAGGCAGTGGCTGACCATTTGGCTTCACATTATATAACAATCATGACCTCGCCTGCTAACTGTTCATCTTTCTGTCAACATTTGCTTGTATCAATTGCTGCCTGGGTCGCGTCTAAAATTCTCAAATAAAAGTTTCATTTTGCCATTACAAAAACGCTCATAACTTAAACAATTCTCTACCAATCATACTGAAATTTTAATACACACTTTCATTCATACTCCGTAGTTGTTCTAGAACAACTAGGTTGAACAGTCACTTTTAACAGGTGGCAATCATCCATACAAAAACATCCGCTCACAAAAACACTCTATTCCAAAAACATTCTATTAATTAATCCTAATAAAAATTATTTAAATTATTAAATCATTTCGGAAAATATTTACAAGTAATTTGTTCATAATAATAAACAATATTTAACGTTGCTAACACGTTACCTACGAGATTCTGTATTCTCTGTTACTATACAACTTGTTATTAGTTATTTACAATGTTTTCCGCATACACATTTGCTAATACTCTTTAGCTTTCATATACTGCTCACACATCGTCTTATATAGGTTTCATTACATTGTCGATCTAATACAGTCGACTGACAAAGGTTAACTGTACGTGTTTACACAAATCCGGGTTTAATAAAGTTTAATAATAGTATCAATGACATGGGTAGACAATCATTCTCTAAATTGCGTTCCGCTTAAACCCTTCTGTCATCACAGCTAAAACGTTACTTCCCATGAACTGGACTGCTTGTATACAACGACCCTTATCATGATCCATACCTTTTCTTATCAAAGAACATTAATTCTTTGACTTCCTTTAAAATGCGGAACCTTCCTTCGCACGAGCTCTCCATAGCTTTACAAATCCTCATATAACAGTATATATGGCATAAATAATTATCATCCACTATGTTAAACAATAACCAAAAACGGATTAATTGTTATTAACATTTCTTCTGTAGGAACTTCTATCAAATAACGGCATGACTACTGACCTACTATTATACCTCCTTAAATTCTTCAAATGAAACTTCGAATAATAATGAACGATATTAGACTGTCGTGATTGACCTCCTAAAGTTTACTACACAAAAAGATAATTAACTGTTAACTCGTCTGTCACAAATACATGTAATAAAAATAATACTTCTGTCTCACCTCACTTATCAAGCTTTAAATTGCATGTCGTTGCAATATCAGGTCTACATTATGACGTGATATTACACAAATGGTGTAAAATAACACACATGTTATTTATAGTGTCAAATAGAATTCAATCTTGACCGGGATAAACTAGCTTTGAATTCCTAGCTAAAGATTTGAATAATCTTCTATCAAAATACATTTCTTCTAACATATTAAATGAACAAAGCTCTCAGCTTTACAAATAATGAAAAGGTTTGATAATGTCGTAATGTTTTTCCACACTACACAAAGAATGTCTATAGGAATTAAGACTTCGGTCTTATCAAACAACTAGTATTTCCTAGATCGCCGAAAGTGTATGTACAATAATTATATGACGATATCATTCGATGTTTATTCTGCTCTTGAAGTTGAAGTTGTTACATTAAAGTGCTCAAATTAAATTTTAAAGAATTTAATTTGCAACTATGACACAATGTCTGAATTCTAGGTTCAAATAAAATTACTAAAATTTGGTAGTCGAAACGACTAGTCTTTTATAAGGCAATAAGATTCCTCAAACAAAAGTTTTATGTCAGTCCAACAACTGATCCGTAGAATAAAATTGAAAAATAGATGAAAGGCAATCATCTCTAATAATCTTGAAGCATAAAAACTTAACACACATCTGAAATGTAAAATACATGAGAACACTGAAATATATAAAATATGAAATATGGAGTAAGAACGTCGGCTCTGAATGTCACTAATCAAGCTCTATACTATAAGTAAAAGACACGGCTACCTTATTTGGACGATATCTTGAAGATATGGGTAAGTATTTACACAATACTTTAGGTTTTTCCTCAGTTCAAGATACTGAGATGGATCTCCATTCGAACCTCGGACCTGCGACCTCAGAGATAGGAAAACGTTCCCTCTCTGGAATTCACAAACCTCCGTCTGGGCTCGAACGGCATCCTTCTGGCAAATTCTTCTGTTGTTGCTGGGATACCCTAGCATATTGACAATCATCTTCTGCGGAATCTTCATTCTCCGTCGCAAATATATCAGCGTCGTCGTTGAATAATAATGTATAGAAATATTCATGTAGATGGTGAATGAATTATTTCTATTGCTAATTGATGTTACATTAGTGTTCGTAGACTGACGAAAATGTACAAGGTGGAACGTACACTACGTCTCTATTCTGCAATACGTTGTCTATCGAAGCTTCATTGTTGTATCTTAACTCTGTATTAAATATGTCTCTGGCGCATGACTATGTAGTTCATAATTTCAACACTATTAATTATGTCGAATGAAACTAATCGAAGAATAATGATAGTCATTATGATAATGTTTGTTTGCTGCGCCAATGTTAAAGTTCTCCGCTACTGTTCACTTGAACTGCGTTCGCCAACTTCACGTTGCAACTAAAATGATATTCAGCTTATATTTCTAACACTCTTAAAAAACTGTCTTAACAGGCTTATTTCGTCGAAATGGTGTGACTTAGAACTCTCGACTTTCAATAAAATGTAGTATTCGACCTGTACTTTCTATATATTCACTTGGCTGAAGTCTGGTCTCAAATATATATGAGATATTCTACTTTCAATATTCCTCTCAACTTCGCTTAGAATGTTAGTGCGGTAATCTCCAATGTTCTTCCCTGCTAACCTAGCGTCTCTACGAGTCGACAATCGCCGCACTCGGACAAAGCTTTGGGATCTCCGTTAACCCAATAAAAACACTTCCTCACTCTTCAAAGACTGCTGGAATAAGAACCTCGATCCTTGGATCTCCCACTCCAAGTCGAAATTTTGGCGTCCATATCAATCTCCCACCATAATTTTAGCGCGTAGATTACTAATGCTTATTACTTCGTAGATTAACCGATCTGCGTTTTCTAAAGTATCAGACATAATTTCTTTTAATGTTCTCTTCATTACCAATTAGGAAAATCTTCTTCTAAGGGCCTAAATGCATAATTTCACCAAATTATGTTGTTGAAGTTAATCCCGTCTTCAATAAGACCTCTTCTCATTGGCTCTGGGCTGGGATCCAATAGCATAATTTAAAGCAATATTTATAATATTTCATGGCTAAATCACTGTTGCTATGCCGATTGCAACCTTCTAGAAGCGTCTATTGTGCAATATATCACGTGATCGGGCTCTCCCACTGCCTCGAGCTTGTAACACGACTCTCTTGTGTCACACTTCCAGGATTTATATTTGCTGGTTAAATTTTATCATGGGGTCGGAAAATACTCTCATTTTGTCCCAAAATAATTCAATTTTCGGGGGCAGTACCATCATAACCTAGGCCTTGCTTTGCTTGTTTGTTAAATGTAAATTCTGAATTGTATTCCCTTGTTTGTAGGTAGTGTAGGGATTACCATACGTGCCACTTTCAAAGCTTTGTTGTTGATGTTTTTGATTTTTCATGTATAGAAGGACTATCGAGAGGGTTAGCTACAGTTAGGGCCTGATTTCTTTATTTATTTTGTTTATTAGCTTTGTCGACTAGCCGATATCAAACCCTCCGAAGCAGGATAGGGGTTGATATTTCCTGAATAAATGTGTTCACGAAATTTTACTTAAGCCTGTATGTTCTCATTTCTTAGTTTTGTGTTTGAGGGTGTACTTCTTTGGGCGTCTATGACATTTACTCCGTGTAAAAGCCCGATCCCTTGGGACCATAGATCTCGTGCTGGCGCTAGCATAAAGGAAGTGCATCCGATCCTCTCAAATTGTTAGTTATTGTTGGTTTAAGGTGCAGAACTACGAGGTCATCTGCCCCTCTTAACACAGATTAAAGAATACAAATTTGGTATTGAATTTAAAATTTTGAGGCGGACACCTAAATTTAAAAAGACCGAAAATTTAAAATAAAATAAAATTAATTAAAATAAAAAATTAAAAAAATAAACAACAAGAAGTTCCGTGAAGAACTATACAGCCTACTTTTCATGCCAATGATTATTCTACAGAATATGAACCTATCTAGAATAATGACGAAATTAAGTTGGTAATATCGAAATATCTAATTAGATCAAAATATACCTGGTAAAATGTAGCCTAATAGAGCACTACAGTTGGCAGCCCTGGTGACTGAATATATTCTTAGTTCCATCTCTTAAGGTACAGAATACAAAATTTGGTTGAAGTCCAATGGACGTTACATGCAGTTAGACACTGAATCCATCAGCACGCGTAAAAGCATGTTGCCAACAATGTCATGCGTGTGCTGGTCAGAAATAATCTGAAATAATATGATATTTTGTTGTGCCAATTTTGGATGAAATCCATTTGTTAGTATAGAAGTTACATGTATTTTAAAATTGGACATATCAGCAGGCATAGAATAAAGTTGGCAGCACTGCCTTGTATTAATTACTCCAAATTAATCTAGAATGTCAGGTGCTATACGTGTGCAAAGTATAGAGCTGTTGGCTTGCATACTTTCTGATATATTGATATTAGGGTAAAGAAAATATAGACAGCATTTATTAACAGTTGGCAGCCCTGATTGCTCTTAACAATACTTATAGTCATATCTGTTATGGTACACATAGCACATACGAAATTTGGTTGAAATCCAACTGATAGTATAGAAGTTACATGTATTTAAAAATTGGTACTATCAGCAGGCTTATAATCATGTTGGTAGAACTGACGTATATAAGTTACTCCAAATTAATCTAAAATGTCAGAATATACGTGTGCATAGTTTAAAGCTGTTGGCTTGCATACTTTCTGATATATTGGTATTTGGATTTTAAAAAATAATAGAGAGAGAGAGCAATTATTAACAGTTGGCAGCCCTGGTGGCTCTTAAGAATACGCTCAGTCATATCTGTTTATGTACAGATATTACATACAAAATTTGGTTGAAATCCAATTGATAGTGTAGAAGTTACATGCATTAAAACATTGGACCTATCAGAAGGCTTAAAATTATTTTGGCAACACTGTCATGGTTGGCCTCCTGGAAATTAACTTAAATAGTCTGATCTACATGTGTGCCAATTTTGGAATAGCTCCCATGCATACCTTGCAAGATATCCAACATGGAGCTCATATTTCTAGTGCGTTTTTTCAGCAGTTGGTAGCACTGACATCATTTTCAAATATGGACGTGAGATATTCCGGTACACATCCTTAATCATACTAAATTTGGTTTTGATTGCTGCAGCCGTTTAGGAGTTGATAGGGGGGGGGGGGGCACACACACAGCCAGACAGACTGACAGACTGAAGGACAGACAGACACACATTTTCCCGGATCGATCTCATAAGTCTGCGTTTTACTCATTTTTGCAAAATGTGAAAAGTAGGCTAAAATTACGGAAAAACAAAACATTATCATTCAAAAACGAACAAGTCGTTGGGTTAATGTTCACTGGAGAATTTAGATTGCTGGCCCTAACCCACTCTCACTTATAAAGCGGTTAACGCGATCAGCAGCCACCGCGTCATCGGCTAATACAGGGAGCGGCAAAAAGATCTGACGGTTTTTAAATCACAACAACTCAAACATTTTAAATGATACAAACTCTTTTATTACTTATAACAGCAAGGTGTAAGCCTCCGTGGCTTATAGGCGGCAGCACGCCGGCCTCTCACCGCTGGTTCCGTGGTTCAAATCCCGGTCACTCCATGTGAGATCTGTGCTGGACAAAACGGAGGCAGACAGGTTTTTCTCCGGGTACTCCGGTTTTCCCTGTCAAAATTTCATTCCAGCAACACTCTCCACTATCTTTTCATTTCATCTGTCATTCATTTAATCATTGCCCCAGAGGAGTGCGTCAGGCCTCGGCAGCCGGCACAGATCATATCCTCGCCGCTAGATGGGGGCTTCATTCATTCCATACCTGACCCGGTCGGAGACTGGAAGCAGGCTGTGGATTTTCATTTCATTTTCAACAGCAAGGTGTACATGTCAATTAATGGAAAACACGAAAGAACAATAGATTTTAACTTTTAAGATTTGAAGATAACGTCTTTCAAATGATGCCCATCTTTTGCCATGCATTCTTCCAGTCTTGCACTGAAGCTTTGCATAGTCATTACTCATTAGGCTTCAACTGCTGGACAATAACCATTTAAACGGATGAAAATGCAATTCGAAACGCAATATTCGTCTCACTGTTCGATCGGACATTTGCAAAGCAGCAGCTTGTTTACGAGCCGGCCGCCGTGGACTGGTTTCCACAGCTTGTCTCACTCGCTCAACATTTTCTGGTGTCCTGGCTGACCTTGGACGGCCTGTCGACGTACGTTTTAAGGCTGAACCTGTAGCTCTAAAATTACTCACCCATAACAAAATTGTGTTACGAGATGGAACGCGTCCTCTTCGACTCACTCAGCCGTTCAACGACATAAACCGTCAGATCTTTTTGCCACATGGCAAAAGATGGGCATCATTTGAAAGACGTTATCTTCAAATCATAAAAGTTAAAATCGATTGTTCTTTCATGTTTTCCATTAATTGACATGTACACCTTGCTGTTATAAGTAATAAAAGAGTTTGTATCATTTAAAATGTTTGTTTTGTTGTGATTTAAAAACCGTCAGATCTTTTTGCCGCTCCCTGTATAAGTTTGAGTGTCACTGCAAACCAAGGTTTCTTCGTAAGACAGCAAGATCCACACACTCGGTGAAAATGTGGGCCACGGTGAAATCGGCTCCACAGGTACAAAGTGGGGGTCTTCCCTTCTCATCAGATACGAGTGGGTGGATCTTGTATGACCTATCCTTAGCCTACACAAAATAATGGACTCTCCGTGACCAGAAAGAGCTCCGCCACACGCGAGTAGTTCCCTTGATCGCTCTCAGTTTACTGGGCAGTGGGTCAGCTAGCCACTGACTCTCCCAAAAAGCCAGAACTTGTAGGCGTAACTGAGAGCGAATATCTCTAGCGGGCACCCCCATTGGTCGAGGTGGTAGTTGTGTGTTCGACGGATGGGACAGTCTGGACTACCATTTTCGGTTGACGGTACCCCGGCAATCTCCTCTGACGGGCACAGTATACACATTTTCTTGTTATAATGGGGTACATAAACTATCATGTATGCACGGACAGACAGACTGATATCATATCTACGATTACTTTTTTTAATAATAATGTTATTGGTTTTACGTCCCTTTTAACTACACTGGCTTTTAGAGACGCCGGGGTACCGGAATTTTGCCCCGAAGGGGATCTTTAACGTGCCAGTAAATCTACTGACACGGCTCCCTCGCATTTGCGCACCCTCAAGTGCCAGCTGACTGCGCCAGGTTTCGAACCTGCAACCTTGGGCTCAGATTACTTTTTTATGTTAAAGTAGATTAGAAAGAGAGAGAAATAGTCCTTAGTCCTCCATGAATGACACTGAGGGACTTGGAGAGAAGTAGAGGCACGAAAGGCAGAGAGGAAGGGGGGGGGGGGGGAAAGGCAACGGTTCGTCCATAAATGGAAAAGAAAAAAAAACGACCTAGCTCGGAATCCCTCGGAATCACCAACTCCAGAACTTTCAAACTACGAGCCCTTAAGGGCTTAGCACTATTGAGGGTGCAGCATGCGAGGTCGGTTACACCCATCGTGTTTCTTTAGGGCCCCTTGCAATAGGCAAGCGGTAATGATGATGATGATGATGATGATGATGGAGAAGAAGAAGGAAATGAGAGAAATGAGGTCTACAGAAGAGAAAAGGCAGTGGTTAATTATGGCGGGAAAATGAAAGACGCCATGGACCTTGATAACCTAATAGGCTACTGTTGGAGTCGAAAGAGAACACGAGCTGACCAAGCAAGGTCGACGGGAAAGTGGAAGCAGTACCAAGCTCAGCTGGGAGCGGCTTCGGTGGCGTAGTTTTTAGCATGTTGAGCTTCTTTGCCCAAGGTCGCAGTTGTCGTTTTTTTAAGAGCGTTAAAAACCCTCAGTATGCCTTCCTTCGGAGAAGAAGTAAAGCTGGTGGTCCCATGTCATAGATTTATGGCATGTAAAAGAACCTTCCCCTAATTACACTTGTGTGGAGTTAAATTATAGGTTAGATTTGACGAACGCTCTTAGGTTCCAACGTTCGTCGCCAGGAGCCGATTGCGGTGGCATCTAGTAACCAAGTTAAGAACTAGTTGTCGTTGACCGTGGGTTTTTGGTAGCAAAAGTAGGAACCTGCTTGAAAATTGAATGTTTGCAGTCCTTACTTGAATTAAAAACAGATAACACAAACTAATACTGCCATCACAATTTACACAGATTCTACACACACCAAAAGTACACGAGGCTACATGACCACGTTGTCGCAGCCCCTAAACTGAGGAACCAAGCTCAGCTGGGCTCTCGTGGTCACCAATCCACGTCCACTAGTTGTGAGCCCCTAGGTGCTTGAATGAGTGTTCTTTAATTGAAATGCACTGTATTCCAAAGCCACCTATAATTAAATACTATACATATGGCGGTGCTCTGTATCGGTGATAACGTACCTGATGCTCTCCCCGATTAGTTTTGTAATTAAAACATAATCTTAATTAACCCTTGTTGATCTCAAGCAGTACGCAGCTAATTGGGTTTTGCCAATATTAGGCCTACATTTATTTATATTTTCTTTAATGGCTCTCAGTTGATACATGGTTGATACATTTTACAAACTGAACTCCTGCCCGCCAGGTAGGACATGATTGACTGCATCAAGGTGTAGCGAACAAGTATTACTGTACTGCCTGAGAAATTTGGCTTCAGTTAGTCTCGTATGAATCTCGTATGTCCACTGCATAATCTGCTTGCTCTCAATCATCACAAGTACACTTACATGTAAATCTCATGATGGGACGGATAAATCTCAAGTTAATTTTTATATTAACATGTTTGTAATAAGGGCTTATATAAATATTTGCAACGCGTATGCGATTATGTCGCGAGTTATTTGTAGGCCTACTGTACAACTCAGAGCGGGAGAGCAGGGGATATTTGGTTTTAAGGTTTGATAATTTTGGAATTGTGCGTCTTGCGCTTATTATTAGACCTACAACCTCGATATTTCTATAGATTTTAAAGGTAGAAGACTGTGGGCTCAACTCGACTTCAAACCTAACAATCGGGACAAAATCTACGCCACATCCCTTTCTTCTGTCGACTGCAATGATATCCTCGCTTCGTTCGTCACTGCTTACTGCTGTATTTTGTTTCCCTAGTAGCAGAATTCCCCTACTTCCTTTCACCTGCCATGTCAATAAGAGTATCTGAATTCATCCGACTACATTCTATTATTTTTCTTTGACATTAATAGTTTCTAGTGTCGTACTAACGGGGGGTTAATACCTCCCCCCCCCCCTTCCCCCGAGACATTTGTTTACTTGAATTCTTGTATTGTCCCATCTATCACCTGCATTACACTACCGCTAGTGAGGTTTCATTACTCCTGTATGCCTATATATTTTAAATATGATCACGTTCTTCACTTGGTAGGCCTAAATACCCTGCACTCTACTCACAGCGAGACTCCTCCAGCGGAGGAACTCGCCATGGATCAGGTTTGCTGTTAAAGTGTGCGATCCGTAGGTAACTTTATTCACGTCGCTTCGGGCTGCTGTAAATGTGAATATCTGTGTTACTATGTATCCGTTTTGTTAAAGTAAATTCAGTACTTGAGAATTTCCTGCAATTAATTTATATCAATGATATCTCTGCAGATGAGGTAAAAGTGTTACAGAGCCAATACATAACATCATGGATATGCTTTTATTCGTATTACCGTACCAGCTTTGACTTGTTATGGTGATTGCACACGCTTCAACGAGTGCGCTTGCACTTGTTGTCATGGTAACTAGGTGTCGAAAATGTATCAATGCAACACGCTAAGTGCACTTGTTGCCATGTTACCTAGGTATTGGCAATTTGTCCACGCTAATTCCAGATAGAACCCCAGCTTGAAAACATATCCATGTATTTTTAGCCTACTTTTCACATTTTGCAAAAATGAGGAAAAAGTAGACTTATGAGATCGGGCAAATGTGTGTCTGTCTGTCTGTCTGTCTGTCCTTCTGTTTGTCTGTCTGTCCTGTCTGTCTGGCTGTGTGTGTGTGTCCCCCCCCCCCTATCAACTCCTGAACGGCTGCAGCAATCGAAACAAAATTTGGTAGGAGTAAAGATCTATACCTGAATATCTCACAGCCATATTTGAAAATGATGTCAGTGCTATCAACTGCTAAAAAATCGCAATTGAAATTTGAGCTCCATGTTGGATATCTTGGAAAGTATGAATGGGAGCTATTTCAAAATTGGCACACGTACAGATCATAATATTTCAGTTTAATTTCCAAGAGGCCAAATATGGCAGTGTGGCCAAAATGATTATAAGCCTCCTGATAGGTCCAATTTTAAATGCATATAACTTCTACACTATCAATTGGAATTCATCCAAATTTCGTATGTTGTATGTGTACATAACCAGATATGATTGAGCGTATTCTTAAGACCTACCAGGGCTGCCAACTGTTAATAAATGCTCCTAATTTATTTTATCCAAATACCAATATATCAGAAAGTATGCAAGCCGACAGCTTTAAACTATGCTCACGTATAGTACGTGACATTCTATATTAATTTGGAGTAACTTATATACGTCAGTGCTACCAACATGATTCTAAGCCTGCTGACAGGTCCAACTTTAAATACATGTAACTTCCATACTATCATTTGGATTTCAACCAAATTTCGTATGTGCTATGTGTACCATAACAGATATGACTATGCGTATTCTAAGGAGCAACCAGGGCTGCCAACTGTTAATATGTGCTGTCCCTATTTTTGTTACCCTAATATGGGGGCGTGGTGGCTCAGCGGTCTAGCTGTATGCCTCTCACCAAGGCGGTCCGGGTTCGATTCCCGGTCAATGCATGTGAGATTTTCGATGTGAAATGCCATGTCCTGTGGTTCGGATTCCACGTAAAAAGGAGGTCCCGTGGCTCATGATCTCGAGATTAACGGTCACGTTAAACTACAAGCTTCCTTTCCTTTCCTTTTTACCCTAATATCAATATATCAGAAAGTATGCAAACCAATAGCTCTAAACTTTGCACACGTATAGTACCTGGCATTCTAGACGAATTTGGAGTAACTAATACACGTCAGTGCTGCCAACATGATTCTAAGCCTGCTGATAGGTCCAATTTTAAAATGCATGTAACTTCTATACTAACTAATGGATTTCATTCAAAATTGGCACAACAATAGATCATATTATTTCAGATTATTTCTGACCAATACATGCATGACATTGTTGCCAACATGATTTTACGCGCGCTGTTAGATCCAATGTTTAACTGCATGTAACGTCCATGCTATTCATTGGACTTCAACCAAATTTTGTATTTTGTACCTTAAGAGACGGAACTAAGAATATATTCAGTCATCAGGGCTGCCAACTGTAGTGCTCTATCAGGCTACATTATGCCAGGTATACAGTATTTCGAACTAATTGGAAATTTCGATATTAGCAACTTAATTTCGTCATTATTCTAGATAGGTTCATATACTGTAGAATAATCATTGGCATGAAAAGTAGGCTCTTTAGTTCGTCACGGAACTTCTTGTTATTATTATTATTATTGACTGCTTTATGAGTTATTGTTGTAAAGTTTCGAAGTCAGACGGAGTCTACGTATTTACAGGTAGAAACTTGTATAACGACTGTGCCTGAACATGATTACTCAAAACAGATAAGTATTCATATAGGCTAATCATATTAGAAATCAGTGTCCAATTTGCTCTAATTTTTATTATATTGTTGTGGCGCTTAACGTACACTTGCATAATATTGTTATGTAGATCGCGTACCTACAAAACAACATCATAGAATATACTAACCTTTTTAAATAACAACATTCACTGCGAATCGTAGTCTAACACTAACATTAACAAGACAAGTTATACAAAAATATAAAAAGATCGAAACTCTAAATATTGGTATGAATCTAAACTTCAACCCAAGTGATCAGGATCTGATGATGACCACGGGACGGTCGAAAAGCTTAATCCTAATTGCCCCTTATTGTCGGTGAATATTATTATTTCATGTTAACTTTCTTTTGCATTATTATTATTAGTTATATTATTAGACTATTATTGTCAGTATTTTGGAATGCAACTGTTACTGTTAATACTGGTTAGTGGTAAGCTTGTCTGTTGGATACAAGATGGACAGTTAGCATGGTCGGGTAATAATCTGTTTTAGAGTGAGCGAGCTATCCTTAGGACCCCTCTGGACAACACTTGTGCCGCCAATGAAAGGTCTTGACAAGATTCAACCCAATCTTCAACCGAACACGCTTGTGAATAGCTCCTCAGTCATCAAAACAAATTACGGTAATTTAAAATCAAATTATTCTAATTTGTGATCAAAAGATTCGTTCAGTGTTCTATTAAGCTCATTAGTGTCCGATTGAAGAGAGTTTATTTAATTATGTATGGAATGAGTAGTGCAACTTTATTGTTTCTAGTTCACCAACATGCTATAATTACTAATGGCTTAAGTGCTGGGTGCAGGTGGTTAAAATATTCACCCCAAATCCAGAAGCATGTTGAAGTCTCGATCCGTCTCGTCTCGGTTGATACGAGCGCTGCAGGTGTTGAGATGCCAGAACTAATCGCAACAATCAGACAAATGAAGGCTTTCAGCGCGCACCAGATAAACGTTAAGATGAGCTCCGGAAATTACTTCACACGCCAACTTAATTTCAGCTGTCTGCTACGATGTACGCATGCGCTGTTTGTCGTATCCCTATCAAACTGCTGGAGTAGTTATCCTGGATATTTCGGTAGCCTCGAATACCAACAGCAGGCGATCAAGTATCCTCATAGTCATAAGTAAGGCTCGGATCGATATGCTCCATAAAATCTCCAGATATGCTCGAAAACCATCTGTTTTATGCTCGATAGATATGCTCGAAAAAACCATTATATGCTCGAAAAACCCATTATAAACCCATTATATGCTCGATAGATATGCTCGAAAACCCCATTAAATGCGGTTAAATATGCAGAATATGCTCGAAAAACACCGTTAAAAACTATAGAAAGGAAAGTGAAACGAAAAAAACAGTAACACACCTTTAAATACGAGCTTTATTTTCTAATTGTATGTATGCTACTGCAATATACTCGCATTCAAGTTTTTCAAGTATACAGTTTGTCTTTTATGTACCTTTGGAGAATGATAGGTCTTGTAGGGGACGGGTATACAAGTAATTTGAGATAGGGAACCTGAGACTACAAACCTTTCGCTCCGCAACGCTATCCATTACACCAGCGTCACATGGTGAAATGAATCTTGCCAAGAGTTAAAGGTTTGCGAAAGGTAATAGAGGCTTGGATCGGTAGCCTAACTTACAGGGTGGAGGGCCTGAATCAACCCTTATTTTAGGGCTTAAGGAGGCCGCTCCGACCCCAAGTTCCCTATCTCAAATTACTTCTACACCCGTCCCGTACACGACCTATCATTCTCCAAAGGTACATAATAGACACCCTGTATATAAGAGAACTTTTCTTATAAAAGTTACAGTTCAAAAGTTCATTTAAGAAATGTTCAGAATTAGGTGAGTCAATGAGGTAGATCTGCATTGGTCTGTACAACAAGAAATGTTCCAGTTTTCAGTTTTGAATGATTTTCTTAAATCAGTCAATAAAAGTTTCAATGACGAGAACGACCTCACAAAAGGTTAAAAACCTGCGGTTTTATTATTCGCACCAGATAGGCTTTTCAATAATTATTTCTGATTTCGAACCTTAAGGATTGTCAGGGCCCGAACTCGGGGGAGAATTCGAAGAAAAACAAACTATTTAGACGAAAACCACAAGAATACGGTATGCATTTATATGCTTCTATTCTGAAAACCACGGTTTTATGCATTTATATGCTCGATAAATTTCAAAACTGTTGGTCCCAGAGAGGTGAAAATACCACCGAAAGGCTTCTTTCAATGTGTACTATTTAGGACTGGAGTTGGAAGAACCAAGATGAACTTGCAGAAATGGGGTTTTCCGAGTGACTCTCTCCTCTGTGATTGTGGGGAACTACAGACAATCCAACATCTTTACCAGTGCCCACTATGTCCAGCAACATGCACAATGGAAGACTTAACATTTGCCAACCCGAATGCTATTGACGTCGCCCGTTACTGGACAAAGAACATTTAATTTGGTTGCGGGCTACCTGGCAGTCAAATGTTTGTGTGTTGTACAACTGACTTGTATGTTTATGTCCTCACTTAATATTAGATCTAGAATAGTTTGTGTCTTTATTAATTATCATTATTATTTTTTATTTGAATTTGATTCTCACTGTTTACCATTTGTGATATATATTTGTGATTGGTGCTCCTGATACGAATAAAGAAAAGAAAGGGAAAAAATATGCAAATATGCTCGAATCCGAGCCCTAGTCACAAGCATTTTCCTCTCCATTACTCGTATACACATACCGTTCCATTATTATTAGGATATTTTGCCCTCGCCTTGATATCTACTAAGACTGTTCAATTCCACTCCTGTATTTCTATGCCAGAAGTACGTATTACAAGACAATCAGTGGTTTGTCCTATGGGGTAGCTAAGTTAGCTGCAAAGCCTGTAGATTTTATATCTGAAGGTATGTAGGCCTACCTAGTATATACGTTTAGGAAGAAAATCCACATTTTTTAACCTTTTCTTTTTTTGTATCAGACACTTTGTTTTCTATTTTCAGTTCTCTGAATTATGCAAAAAACGAATAAAAGTTGACAATTTCTCGAAATGCCCTAAAATTATTAAATATTACTAGATGAAACCCGTCAAAACATGACGGACAATGGAAAACAAATTTACTGAAGAAGCTTCTTATATAATTTACATTCTTTGTACGATTACTTTTTAGCACTATTGCAACTTTAAGGGCGTCAAAAGATAGCACTCTCAGCATTGCAACATATTGCTGGTCATGACTGAAAACGTGATGAGGTCATCATCATCTTGCACAGTTTCCAGCCACTGGCCGGGTCTGTTTGGAACACAAGCCTCTCCAACGTCTTCTGTCTTCCCACCATCTCTCAGCCTCCACCCTTGTCCAGTCTTCTCCTCTCTTCTTCACGCTTTCTTCCACCCCCTTCAGCCACCTGTCTCTCGGTCTCCCTCTTGGTCTCTCCTTCCCACTTCGTCTCGTGTATCCTCTTGGGTATCCTCTTCTCCTCCATTCGTTTTACATGTCCATACCATCTAAGTCTAGATTTCTCGATACCATCCTGTAATGGTTCCTCCTTCATTAATTCTCTGGTCCTCTCATTTCTTATTCTGTCCCTCTTTGTAGCTCCAATACTGCTTCTCAAGAACCTCATCTCACTGGCCTGTATTTGGCTCTTCTCCCTTCCTTTCATAACCCAGGTCTCCGAGGCATACGTCAGGATAGGGACATAGTACGATATATGATCTACTTGCTGTTCTGAGGGACATCCCTGCTCCATAACATGCTTCTCACACTCCTCCGGAATGCTTCTGCCTGTCTTCCCCGCTCATTTATTTCTCTACCGTTTCTTCCATTCTCTTGTATCAGGCTTCCCAGATACTTGAAACTTTCCACTTTCTTCAGCTGTTCCCCACCAATTGTTATTCCCGTTGTGGTCCTTTCCTTCTTCCTTGTTGTGATCACCATCTCACTCTTATTTATGCTAAATTTCATCCCATATCCTTGTATTATTCCTTCCCACACGTCCAACTGTTCCTGTACCTCCTCCTCCTTGTTTCCACAAATCATCAAATCATCCGCAAACACCATTTCTTTCATCTTTCCTTCCCCAATTACTTGTGCCGCTCGGGTCATTATGTCATCCATCACCACAATGAAAAGTAACGGTGACAGTGCACTTCTTTGTTTCAGGCCGTTTCTCTGTTCCACCCAGTCCGATCTCTCTCCTCCCACTTTCACACAGCTCACGCTTCCCTTGTACATCTCCTTCATCCTCCTTATAGTCCATTTTTCTACTCCTCTATCCTCCAGGGACTTCCATACTTTGTTTCTGCATACACTGTCATATGCTTTCTCAATGTCCAGGAAGGCCATCAGTAGATCTGTTCCATACTCATAGTGCTGTTCTTGTAACTGACTTACAGCAAAAATCAAATCCACTGTGGACCTTCCTGCTCTGAAGCCGTGTTGTTCTTCCCTCATCCCTCCTTCTATCCTTGTCCTAATTCTCCTTTCCAAAACGTTCTCAGACATCTTTGCACAATGACTCATCAGTGTTATTCCCCGATAGTTTCTGCATTCTGTTCTACTACCTTTCTTGAAGATCGGGACAATTATTCCCTTTTTCCAGTCTTCTGGGGTCTTCCTTTCCTTCCATGCTGCCTTCATCACTCGGTACAACCATTGTATCCCCACCTGTCCTGCTGCTCTCACCATCTCCACACTCAACTCATCCACACCCGGTGCCTTCCCTCCTTACATCTTCCTCACTGCATCTTCCACTTCTTTCCATGTTAAGTCCTTTTCTGTTTGCAGTTCATCTAATGTACCTCTTCCCCGATTTCTTCTTCCTCGCCGTGGCTTCCATTTGGGTTCAGAAGTTCTTCAAAATATTCTTTCCACATTTTCGTCAGTTCTTCCCTATTTTCTATCCCTTGTCCCCTTTTGTTCACCATTCTAACATAATCCGTAGGATCCTTCCGCCTCTTATTCTTTACCATCCCATACAGGACCTTTTTTGTACCTTCACTATCCTGCTGGTCATGACTTAAAACGTGATGAGGTAAATAGCCCAATACGTTCAAGAGTTTCTCCTTGAGCTTGATTGATTGTGATAAAGTAGGCCGAGCGAATAGGACATTGTTGCCTATTAAAAGAAAATGTACTGTACCTGCAAGTGTTTTATCGGAAGGTGTTAAATCAAGTCGTAGGATTTGAGCTCTCTGCCTAATATTACTGCACGTATTATATCCGAATCCAAGCAATTTCTTACATATTTCTTACAATTAATATATTACCATATATGAGTCCTTGGGAAACGTTCAGATTTCTAAGGAGCATAACTATGGCTCAAACGTTCGGAGTATGTGGAGGCGAATCACTTAATTCCAAGGAATTGAAAAATTCAATAATAGGGAAATGAAGTAGCTGGCTTTCATCTTCAGTATCCAATCTGTTAACGCTGATGTATGTGTTTGAATTACTGGATATAAGTTCAATGACTTTTAAATTAATATCATTACATTGTTGCAGCTTGGCAAATATTTTATATTCCAGCAGATCAATTTTACCCTCACAACAGTAAAGACCAAAGTAACCACGCATAGATTTTACGCAAGAGAAATACAATGTAGAACAATGTTTACATTTGATCGTCAAAGACCTTACTGTACACTGTACTGCATAATATCTGGAATTGTTTCTGAAATGGCCTATTTATATTGGATTTTAAATGTGGCTTCGTATTATTCGATAACACTATAGTGTCCTGCAATAACGGAGCCGCTAAATATTAAATGGCAAATAATACTTCCATTGCCGAAATCAACTGCGTAGTTAGACTCAGTACTCTAAACAAATAATCATTAAACAATTGTCTTATACAATGAAGTTCAACATGACCGTCCAGAGACTTTCATACTCAAGTTGGTTGGTGAGGAGAATGCGATGAGACTGATCGCTTAAAATAAATTCCTTATAATTGTTCCTGCCAGCGAAATTTTTTGCGATAGCTTGAAAACGCAGCTCAGAATGACGTTCTTCATTTTGTTATAAACAGTACGAAACTGCTCTAAATAAGCAATTTCCATCACCTGTTACAGGTTATGACAGTACATTTTGCAGGGGAACATAGAATCACTTCGCCAACTACTGGAACGACCATAGGACTATACTCAATACTCACTTCGGCAGTCACCCTAATGGAGGCAGTT
Organism: Meconema thalassinum; assembly: GCA_946902985.2. Lineage (NCBI taxonomy): Eukaryota > Metazoa > Arthropoda > Insecta > Orthoptera > Tettigoniidae > Meconema > Meconema thalassinum. The sequence goes on along the minus strand of OX336390.1, from coordinate 627,427,048 downwards.
TTTGAATTATATGTCCCGTGCATGTCAAACATCGTATTAACACATGGAGGCCCACCTATTCTTGTCTATCGCCCCGGAGACCCGGGTTACATTTCCTGCTCTGCCAAGAAATTGAATTCTGGTCTGAGGGCAAAAACGGGGCACATTCAGTCTCCTGAGGTATAACTAAGAAGAGGAAGGTTTAATTCCCACCTCGACAATCTTGGATGTGGTTTTCCGTGGTTTCCCACTTCCACTTGATGCAAATACCGGGATGGTTCCTAACTTAAGGCCTTGGCCGTCTCCTTGCCATTTACCACCTTAATTACAAATACACACAGTAATGCAGCCATCACAATAACACAGGTTATGAGAGAAAATTTCACACATACACACCCAAGTACACGGGGCTGAGTGACCACGATGTCGGAGCCCTTCAAACGAATTATGTTTGCCAAGTGTCTCTTATGGCGAAAGCAATTGTGGACACGTGCGAGTGCCTGGAAAACAACTTTTTTCTTTAATAATTTAAGAGTATATCGACGATGCATAATTATAACTTTTAGTCTAGGACGCTAATAACTTGACCACCGAAGCATTGGGAAGAAATTGCAATATTAAGGTACATAAACAACATAGCCTACACATTCAACTGTCGGTTAATGTTCCTCAAAATTTCCCTTCTTAAATATTCCCCTCCTTTATAATTCTCCAACACGTGAAAACGTGCCATGTCTTGGGTTTTAAATACATCGATGCAATGGTGCTGCCATCTGCTGTCAGTTACTGGAACTATATGGGCGATGTACTGCCATCTGTTGTCAGTTATAGGAACTGATTGCAGATATTTAAACGGCGTACCGAGGACAACAGTTTGCTCTTTTGATCACATGCTGTATTGCAATGGTAAAACGGAAATAAAACGTATTGAGAGGGAATGTAGAAATATGTATCTTTTACAGACATAAAACCTTACTAATACTCCTTGATTAAACAATATTTCAGTGGTAAAAAAAATATATATCGGCGAGGGCTGGGATCGAACCGGTGAACCTTGGAACCACAGTCAGTCGCCTTAACCACACAGCTACTCACGAACTCTTGTTCAGTAGCAGACGCAGCCATTCATTATCTTGAAAAGCTGCTGTCTAAAGGAAATAATCCATTTCATTATCCAAATAAATCAATGTTGCACATTCGTATACGTTCATACTGTTATTATATTTTATTGTCAGAACTTGGTTAATGTATGTTTTCAATTACATGGAAGCTTATTAAATAACTTACATTTTAATGGACTTCTCACCGCCATTTTGTCATGACCTCAGGCGGATTGTGCGCATGCGTGAGGGGCTAGAATTCTGCTATTTTCTATATTAATTCAAAAATATACCGAGAGGGAATGTAGAAATATGTATCTTTAACAGACATAAAACCTTACTAATACTCCTTGATTAAACAATATTTCAGCGGTAAAAATATATATATATATATATATATATATATCGGCGATGGCTGGGATCGAACCTTGGAACCACAGTCTGTCGCCTTAACCACATAGCTACTCACGCACTCTTGTTCAATAGCAGACGCAGCCGTTCATTATCATCAAAAGCCGCTGTCTGAAGGAAATGATCCATTTCATTATCCCAAAAAATCAATGTTGCACATTGGTATACGTTCATACTGTTATTATATTTTATTATCAGAACTTGGTTAATGTATGTTTTCAATTACATGCAAGCTTCTTAAATAACTTAATGGACTTCTCACCGCCATTTTGTCATGACCCCAGGCGGATTGTGCGCATGCGTGAGGGGCTAGAATTCTGCTATTTTCTATATTAATTCAAAAATATACCGTAATATATTTGTTTATTTTATAGACACTCTGCAAATCTAGAGGCCAAGAGCTTTCGTTAGAGTGCTCTACGAAGTAAATCGGTTCTGTCGTTCTCTCAATCTCGTGGTAACAAAAATCACCTTACTGTTTTAAATATATAGATTCTATCATCAAATTTATTTTACGGAGTTCTTCTATTTAACGCGTATAATGTTCTGAACTAGAATCGTGCAGTTATCAGCAATAGACAGAGTGTATCAGTTTTAATTCATAAAAAATGCAATATTGTCATTGCTTAAAATAAACAAAGTGGCGTAAAAGTATCCAAAAAACCGTAGTTCACAGCATTTCTACATTCATTAACTTTAATTTGATGTAGGCTATCAATAATATTCCTATGTAATTTTTGATGTTGATTTTGTTCATTGGAAAGGCACAAAATTTTAAAGATTTTAATTCTGAGAATAACATAAATGAAGTTACACATTTGTAATATGACCAAATAACCTAACCTAGACATATTAAAAACAATAGTTTTTTTGGGGGGGGGGGGGGTGTCCTACACTTGCACTTAGCTATTTTATGTAATTTTCATACCTTATTTGATATTCCGGGATATTTAGATGCAAGTAAGATTCTGTGGAGCCACACCCCATAGACATGTGCATACGAGCCCCATTAAAATAGTTTTTAAGTACGGTAGCCTACTTACAGGTGGCATATCGACAAGAAATATATGTTAATTCGAAGCAGATAAATAAGGCTTCCATTTACAATGAAAACACAAAAATTGAATTTTTGGTCAAAAATGCCATTCCAATCGTAGACTATATACATACCTTAAAGGGTTTTGATTATTCTTGACTTTCTCATCGACATTCGATAATTTAAGTCCATAAGTCTTATAATATGAGATCAATATTAATCAGTTTTAATTAACTCCAGCAGAACATCACATTCAACAGATCTACTACACCCCCAAGCCGAATGTTCCGCCATATGCTTCGCAACAGACCTGCGCTAGACAGCTCCGCTATTCGAAAAAGCTAACAATAACAATTCCCTCGACTCCTGCGGCGTTATAGCACAACGCAGGTGGGTGACCTTCCAACTTCCAATGTGGCCAACACAATCTTCATTGGCATAATGTATTTTATGTAAGGTAGCTTTATGTATTAGGCCATACTTTATGTTAGGCCTATATTAATGTTTGTACGTTTAAAAAAAATGGCCCCATTTTGTCTTGGTAAGGTCTGTCCAACGTACTGTAGGTTGGAGTATAATGATCAAGAATAGAACGTAACATAAATATCTGTCTAACTGTCCTTTCCCTTCTTAACCTGCTATTGAACTACAATTGGGCCAATCATTACTCAAGACGCATCATACACGTATTATACAGGCCAAATGCCAGGCGCACATTGAGCTGCGCCACGTAGAGCAGGGCAGGAAACGAAAACCTGTGAGGCAGAGTTGTCCACGCATATTGGATAGCAGTTCTGTGCGGCAGTTTGATGAAGGCATGAGCTGATCTGTGTACATTTTGTGCGTCTAACCAAAAATTCAAGTAGGCCTAACCAAAACATGTTAGCGGAATAACTTTTTTCAACTCTGAGTCAGACTCGGATGCGGAGTTTGAAACATTATTATCAGTCTACCAAAAGTCAAGGAAGCCTAAGCTGTGGAAAAGTGAGTACATGAAGAAAAGAGGAACCCACGGGGAATTTGCACTGGCAAGAGAATTCTCGATTTGTGAACTACGTACTTCCGTCTGAATCGAGCGGAGTGGTTAATTAATACAGGTGGTTACTCACTAATTCAATTAATTTCCCTTCATATAACTGAAAAATGTAAATCCACAGTCTGCTTCTAGTCTCCGACCGGGTCAGGAATAGAATGAATGAAGCCCCCATCTAGCGGCGAGGATATGAACTGTGCCGGCTGCCGAGGCCTGACGCACTCTTCTGGGGCAATGATTAAATGAATGACAGATAAAATGAAATGATAGTGGAGAGTGTTTCTGGGATGAAATTTTGACAGGGAAAACCGGAGTACCCGGAGAGAAACCTGTCTGCCTCCGTTTTGTCCAGCACAGATCTCACATGGAGTGACCGGGATTTGAACCACGGACCCAGCGGTGAGAGGCCGGCGTGCTTCCGCCTAAGCCACGGAGGCGTCCTTCAAATAACTCAATTATTCAATTTATTCAATACAGCACAACGTCGTTTAACCAGACTAATTGGGACCGAAAGAGTTCCGGATAACGATTTTTCCGGATAATCGAATATGCATTTATTTCATAGTACAACGATACCACAATAGCGCAGTTTCTAATGCAGTAAAAGCTTCTCTATGAATTGGTCTTTCTTCATCTTCCTCATCTAGGCTTTCATCCCTTTTGTCATCCCCACTTACTTCTTGCACCAGAGAAGCAATTTCATCATCATCTCAGGGGCCGATAGCCTAGATGTTAGGCCCCTTAAAACAACAATTATCATCATCATCATCATCTAAGATTTGAAAACCTGGGTTACTGTCACTTTCCAACCAAGCTTCTGCGTCTTCTCTATCACAGTCGGAATATCCAGCAATTTGGGGGAATAACTCATTTGTCACTTCATCAACAGTGTCTGTGGTCGTAACGGTTTCTTCTTCTCCTACCAATTTATTCCATGCATTTCGAAGATTCTGTGGTGTTTAAGTGTTCCACCCATCAGTTGTCGTGTAACAGTAGAGAACGCTTTTTTGCCAACAGTACACGACGTAAAACTTCCTTCTTGTACATCCGCTTAAGCTATTTTCTTGCTCGTCCGGATAATTGACGTTCCAGTTGTTTGACGTCCGGATAAACAACTTTCTACTGTATATGCACAAACACTCGGATATGCACCCGGAGAGCGTGTCGCACAGTATTGCAGTTTCAATTCGCGGTGTTCGCCCTCGAAAGATGGAGTCACAGAATCTGAACTGCGCTGCCTACGCCACCTGCGCGTCAATGTGCGCCCGGCCTAAAAGTTGAAGTAAATAAGCACAATAAGGATTGACAACACGATGTAGTATTGTAGACTACATTATTGACAAGCGTTGTTTCTATCAATCAATGGGCTATCTTATTTGCATCAAGCCATTGTCGCAAAGCATAAGTACAGCAGAGGCTTGAGTAATAATGACAACATAGCAATAGGCCACTCTCAAATAAGAATAATCGACTATTTAGTGACACTAGTGGATCCCTTCTCTTGTTGGAAATAGGCATAGTACAATATTATTTTATAACATAGACTACTTATAATTTTAATGTCACAGGGCGAATAAAAACCTTGGCAATAATAAAAGATGTGGCTGCGCGTAATTTTATTATCATTAGTTCCTGTGAATGTTATTTTGTGAGCGAATTTCAATGATATTTCTTCAATACAAGCTGTTAAAATTACAATTATTGTAACTGAAGCAAGGAATGCTGCACATAAGTAGACATGCACCTAAATAAAACAAATACCTTCTAATTCCCCATAATTCCAGATAATCATATAATTTTTCAAGAGCTCGCTTCACTGCTACATACAGTGGGTTGTGTTGTTGTTGTTGTTGTTGTTTGAGTCTTCAGTATTTTGACTGGTTTGATGCAGCTTTCTGTGCCACCCTGTCCTGAGCTAATCGTTTCAGCTCTACATAGCTACCACAGCCTACATCCGAGGCAATCTGTTTAACATATTCTAACCTTGGTCTACCCCTACAGTTCTTGTTCTCGACCCTCCCTTCCATAGCTAAGCTTGCTATTCCTGGGTGTCTTAGTATGTGTCCTACCAACCCATTTCCTCTCTTCATTAGCAGTCGACAGAAACATCTCTCCTCTCCCACTCGTCTTAATACCTCTTCGTTTGTAACCCTATCTACCCATCTGATCTTCATCATTCTCCTGTATCACCACATTTCAAACGCTTCATTCTCCTCTTTTCTGCTGCACCGATAGTCCAAGTTTCACTTCCATAGAGTGCCGCGCTCCAGACAAAGGCTTTCAAAAATGACTTCCTATTACCTAAATCTATATTCAATGTCAACAGATTCCTTTTCTGCAGAAATGCTTTCCTTACCTGAGCCAACCTACTTTTTATATCCTCTTAACTTCGTCCATCACTGGTTATTATCATTTTAAATGATATAGTCGACTTCGTCGTTACGTTACGGCAACGTCACGAAATGTACCGAGAATGCACTGAGGTGTGTGACGTCATAGTACTGCTTGAACTTCCTCCTTTCCCCGCGCGCTCCGGTGAGCGTGACGTCATCCAGCCGGCTACCTCCTTTGACCTTGGTTTGCACTTGCTTTAAAAAAAATTATTTATTTTTTATTGTTTTCTAACGGACTTTGAGTTCACGCAGCATTTGTAGCATTTAAAATGATATAAAGTCTAGTCTTTCAGACTGACTATCAGTGTGTTTTTTTGTTGCTTCCTACGTAACAGAAGTCTCCTACTTCCTTTAGTTTTTCACCTGCTAATTTGATGTTCATAGAGGTTTCAGATTTATTTCGGCTGCATTCCAATATTTTTGTTTTACATTTATTAATTTTCATCATGAATTCTTTCCTCTAGACGGAGTCCATGCCACTCAAAAACTCATTCAAATCCTCAGGAGTGTAAAATAATAAAATCAATTTGAAATAAAATAAGTTTGTAAGAAAATATAATAACATAAATTAAAATAAAATGGACATCCTTAGAAGTTTGTGAGGATATATAATATAATAAAATGGACATCCTTAGAAGTTTGAGAGGATATATAATAAAATAAAATGGACATCCTTGGAAGTTTGTAAGGATGTATAATAAAATAAAATAAAATGGACATTTGTAAGGATATACAATAAAATAAAATAAAATGGACATTCTTACAAATTAGTAAGGATATCCATTTTATTTTATTTCAAATTGATTTTATTATTTTACATTTTACAAGAATACTTACCCTTTAGATTTTTTAATTTTTTTATTTAGTCAATTTACCCTTTAGGTTGGTGGTTTACACGGACTCAGCGAGAGAACTCACCACTACCGCCTCTATGGGCAGTGTCCTGGAGTCTGGAACATCTGGTCGGGATGGGGAGGTGTGATCAGCACTTCGCCTAGGTGGCCTCACCTGCAAAGCGAACAGGGGCCTCATGAGGGATGGGATGGGATGGAAGATTGGGATGGAGAGGCGAGGAAGAGGGAAGGAGAGGGCCGTGGCCTTACAGTAGGTACTGTACCCGAAAACACCTACCCTTTACCTGTTGATATCCCTCGATGGTAACTGGATCGTAGAACCTGAAAACTCCCGGCTCAGAAAAAATCCCCATATCCTACCAACAGGAGAAGGGAGTATCAGGGTGTAGCAAATCCTAACAGAGGTGGCATTAAGCAAGACCAAAGCATAGCAGCAAACTGCTCTAAGAACACGAGAATCGTGGGAAATTACCCTCTCAGGAGTGTGGGAAACTCTAGAAATATCTAGCCGTGACCCTCCTAATGCGACCTCTTTATACTTTGGTGTGTGTGTGTAAAATGTTCTCTGTTAACCTGTGTTATTGTGATGGCTATATTGATGTGTGCATTTGTAATTAAGGTGGGGAATGGGGAGTTGACGACCGAGACTTTAAGTTAGGAACTATCCTGGTATTTGCCTGGAGTGGAAATGGGAAACCCCGGAAAATCACATCCAAGATTACTGAGATGGGAATCGAACCTTGCTATTCTTAATTTTTCCACAAGAGTGCACCCCGTTCCAGTCCTCAGACCAGAATTAAATTTCTTGGCAGAGCAGGGATTGAACCCGTAATCCGGGGTGATACCTCAGAATGTAGTCTTAAGAGTGGGCTTCCCTGTGTTTATATGATTTTTGACATGCACTGAGTTGGCGAAGTGATTCTATGCTCCCTTGCATAATTTACTGTCATGGAAATGCAAAGGATTGTACCTACAACAGGTGATGGAAATTGCTTATTTAGAGCAGTTATGTGCTGTTTATTTCAAAACGAAGAACTTCATCCTGAGCTGCGTTTGCAAGCAAATTGCAAAAATTGTTGCAGGCAGGGATAATTATAAGGATTTTATTTTTGGCGATCAATCTCATCGCATTCTCATCAGCAACCAACTTGAGAATGAAAGTCTCTGAACTTCATTGTCTCTCTCTTCTCTTAGTCGTTTACCCTCCAGGTTGGTGGAACCCACGGACTCAGCGAGGGAACTCACCACTACCGCCTCTACGGGCAGTGTCCTAGAGCTGGGAACATCTAATCGGAGTGGATACAACTGGTGAGATGTGATTGGCACCTCGCCCAGGCGGCCTCATCTACAAAGCGAACAGGAGCCTCATGGGGGAAGGTAATGGATGGTCAGGATGGACAGGCAAGGAAGAGGGAAGGAGGCAGCCGTGGCCTTGAAGAAGGTACCATCCCGGCATGTGCCCGAAGACGAAGTGGGAAACCACGGAAAACCACTTCGAGGATGTCTGAGGTGGGAATCAAACCCCCTCTACTCATTTGGAACACCCGAGGCTGAGTAGACCCCGTTCCAGTCCTCATGCCACTTTTCAAATTTCGTGGCAGAGCCGGGAATCGAACCCAGGACCTCCGGGGCGGCAGCTAACCATGCTAACCGCTACGCTACGGAGGCGACTGAACTTCATTGTAACAGTGAATATTATTGTTTATTGATTATTTGTTTAGAGTATATAACAATGAATCTGACCATGCTGTGGATTTTTTCAATACAAGTATTATTTGCCATTTAATATTTGGCGGCTGCGTTGATGCAGGCCACTATAGTGTTATTGAATATGACGTTAATTTGGGGAGAAATGCTACTATAAATAAACCCATTTGACGAAAAAGAACATTAGCCGCAATAAAATGGGAAATTGGAGGAAAATACGAAGCCACTTTTAAAATCCAATATAAATATGCCATTTCAGAAGCATTTTCAGATTATATGCTATACAGTGTAGGGTACTTAACGAAACAATGTAAACATTGTTCTGCACTGTATTTTGTTGCGAGAAATCTACGCTTGGTTACTTTGACCTTTGCTGTTGTAATGGTAAAATTGATCTGACTAAATATAAAATATTCGACAGGCTGCAACAATTTTTCACTGGAGATGATATCTCAAGGAATTTTAGTGATAGTAATCGGCAGTACAACAATGCCATGAACTTCGTTTCATTTGGTACCGGTACCAATGTTACTGTGCCACATGCATACGGTCCATATTATTTTAAAATGCATGGATTTGCACATCATCGCATTTCTTCGTTATATTCCAAAATTATAAGCGACGTTTCTTTCGTTCAGTTGTATATATTAGACTAGCAGGTATCCGCGGCTTCGCTAGCGATCAAGACAATGGGCACGATGCATTATTTCTGATAATTGGTCTATTCTATTACAGCTATTGAGGCTACAGGTGGGTCCATTCTAATTCTGAAAATTCTGATACATACATTATATTGATACGAGCAGCAAAGTGGGAATTTTACAGAGTTGTGAAAGTCTGCATGGTACAATGTTACATTATGTGAACACATTTGAAAATTACGTTTTTGGTTTTGCCATCTTCTGCTGAGACATAACGATTTTGTTGTCCGGATACTCGCGAGCACACCACATACAGTTGCCTATGGGGAAAATGGGTTTGTCAAAATGTACACCTGCTGCTGTTAAGTGTGTGTCATTGTGCTTGGTTAATAGAAATTGCGAATATTGTTTGAAGAGGGAACTGCAATCTTGCACACTGGAATGGCAAATCTATCGGAATATGGGGAATTAAAAGTATTTTTCCTTAAGTTATTCAGGGTGTAATTTTGCCACACTTATTGATGATTTGAACGTCAACATGTTGCTATTAATAGACCTATAGTAAAATATCTCTCACCTTGGCCGCTGATGTATATTATGCAGTCTCTTGCACTGTTACATCCCAGGGATTGAAATTCTCCAACAACCCTTTTGCCTCACATGCCTCTCTAAGTAATTAAAATTCCCGATTGTTGTTGTTTGAGTCTTCAGTTTTTTGACCGGTTTGATGCAGCCCTCCATGCATCCCTCTCCTGAGCTAATCGTTTCATCTCTACATAGCTACCACACCCTACATCCAAGGCAATCTGTTTAACCCTGGTCTACCCCTACAGTTCTTGTCCTCGACCCTCCCATCCATAACTAAGCTTGCTATTCCTGGGTGTCTTAAAATGTTTCGTACCAACCTATCTCTTCTCTTCATTCGCAGTCGCAAGAAACATCTCTCCTCTCCTACTCGTCTTAATAGCTCTTAATTTGTTACCCTATCTACACATCTGATCTTCATCATTCTCCTGTAACAGCACATTTCAAACCCTTCAATCGTGGTCTTTTCTGCTGCACCATTAGTCCAAGTTTCACTTCCTTATAGTGTCATGCTCCAGACAAAAGCTTTCAAAAATTACTTCCTAATACCTAAATGTATATTCGATGTCAACAGATTCCTTTTCTGTAGAAATGCTTTCCTTGCCCGAGCCAACCTGCTTTTTATATCCTCTTTGCTTCGTCCATCACTGGTTATTTTGCTTCCTAAGTAACAGAAGTCTCCTGCTTCCCGTAGCGTTTCACCTGCCAATTTGATGTCCATAGAGGTTTCTCATTTATTTCGGCTGCATTCCAATAATTTTGTTTTACATTTATTGATTTTCATTATTAATTCTTTCCTCAAGACGGAGTCCATACCATTCAAAAACTCGTTCAAATCCTCTGGCGTATCGGCCAAGATGACGATGTCATCAGCAAATCTCAAAGATGAAATTATTCTCCTTGAATCTTCGCTCCCACTTTAAATTTTTCTCCAATTTCCTCATTATTGTGTTTGTAGAGATCTTTGAAATGCGTTTCCCTCGCACATGGTGTAGATGCATTGTCAAAAGAAAACATTCCATGTTACGAACATGGGCCGCATTACCTGTACCGAAAGCCTATTCTGGACAGCAGTTCCTTGAACTCAGATTTGCCAACATTTTATTGTATCTTTCCATGTGGTATATCTCTGTACCTCAACATACAGAAGAGTGCTTTAAAAATCATGTCTTGTGTAAATTTTGGAAAAGGTGGTGAGTGTGGTTTTTGCCCGAGTGGATACTCGCTCGTAGAAATTCTTTTCAGTAAAATAGACTGGTTCACAATTTTGTAAGTGCACAATGAGGTATGTGACGGCGGGATGCCTTAAGTGTTACGGAAACGGCAATAGCCGCTACAGAGCTTCGTTGCTACTGAAGTAACGACCAGACTGATATTTAAAAATTAAAAGTAGTATTAGAAGGCGCTATCCCTATTTTTTTTACCCCTGGCACTACAGACCAAGAAGGGCCTAGGCCTATCATGCGACCGCTTCCCAGCCATTTGGACTGCAGATATTGTGGTGACGCGTGGTCAGTGCATCGTGTTCCCTCGGCTGTTAATCTTGTTCTTCGTGACCGGAGTGCTGCCTCTCTATCAGACAGCTACTCAATTGTCCTCACGAAGCTGAGTTCACTCCGTTGCAGCCCTCACGTCAGTGTCTAAAATCTCTGACGGAGCCGGGAATCGAACCCGGGGCCCCCGGATGGGAGGCAGGCACGCTACCCTGTTCTTATTGTGTTTACATATATCTTGAAAAAGATAATAAATGGATTTGCATTGCCTCCTACAGGGATATATAGAAAATCGGATGTCATACCTTGAAGTTCAGTTGCCATGGAAACGAACTTGCCATTAGTTTATCAGTTTATCAGAGTGAAGATAGTTTTCTGCGAATATCTTTGAAACTGTTGGTTTTAGGGCCTTAAAATGTGGTTTTCGGTGTCCTGTAGGGACCCACCGAGTATTGTTTCTTGCATCGAGGGGCGTAAAATGAGCTTTGTCAGGTCTTTATGCGACAACTTTTTGTCCCTGTTGAGTATTTTTGGTGACTTTACGGTTATGTTGCCTATTCCACGGGAACAATGATTTATTTCCGGATGAAAGGCAGCCTATATGTTATCCCAGGGTATAAGCTGTCTCCATTTCAAATTTCATCCAAATCCGTCCAGCCGTTTTAGTGTCAAGAGGTAACAAACTAACACACAGACACACGCACGCACACACACACACAGACACACAAATTTTCACAATTATAATATACTGTATATAGGGAATATAGGGATATAGGGATTCTCCAGAAGCTAATCGAATCAGATCTGCAAATCAAGTGAATTCTTGCAAAACCCCTACATTTAACATTCAAAATCCAGCTGACGATATTCGATTAGCTCGGCTCATAGTTTGGGATGGAGCCCTAATGGCAAACATCCATTCATTCATGTGTGTGAATCTACTTCTAAGAGATATGTAACGACGTTATTCCTTTTTGTGGGAAAGTTATTCTTCATGGAGACTTCAGGTCTGTCGCACGCTTCTCGCCAAACAGTTATTCACAAGTCTATTAAATACTCTTCTCTCTGGCCCTTCTCCAAAATACGCCACTTACATAAAAACACGCGATTGAAACCAGGTGAAATTGAATTTTCTGATTTTATGCTACATGTTAACGGCAACAACTTCTCTATGGATGGTGATAATCAAGTGTTACTGAATTACCAGCCAAACTTACAACGCATGAGGATACCGTGCCTCAAACATTTACTTCTGAGAAGGATATATATACATTTCTAGAAAGTTCGCATTCTTACATGAATGGTTGGTTCCTTAGTTTAGGGGCTGCAAAAAATGCGGTCATGTAGCTCCGTATACTTTGGGTGTATGCGTAGAATCTGTCTGATAACCGGTGTTAATAATGTGATGGCTGTATTAGCGTGTGTTATCTGTGATTCAGGTAAGAACTGCAGACGATCAAATTTTCATGTACAGTAGTTCCTACTTTTGCTACCAAATGCCACCGTCCACGAAACCTAGCTGCGGACTTGGATACTAGATGCCATTGCAGCCAGCACCTGGCAACGAACTTTGGAACTAATATAGCGTTATCAAGTAATCTAACCTACAAATTTTGGCTTCACACAAATGTACTGTAGTTAGTGGAATATTCTTTTTCATGTCATAAATCTAAGGCATTTTGTCATAACTCTAAGGCATAGGACCGCCGGATTTACTACCCCTCCGAAGGAAGGCATACTGAGGGATTCTTACACCGAAAAAATGAACAATGTAATGAAATCAACTTATGAGTCATTGACCTTCTATCCAGTAACTTGGTTCAAAAAATACACGAGCATTAACATATTAGGCTAAATACTGAAGATGACAGATTGCACTCTCGACATTGCAACATACTGTTGGCCATGACTGAAAACTTGATGAGGAAAATTGAGACTTATACGTTTATTTCAGTTTCCTTCATAATTCTTGAATTTAGTTAGGTAGTTATTGTTGTTTTAAGGGGCGGAACTACGAGGTCATCTGCCCCTATATTCTTGAATTTCTTGGAATTAAATGATTTGCCTCCACATAGTCCAAACGCTTGACTCATACTGTAGTTAAGCTCCTTAAGAAATCTGAACGCTTCCCAAGGGATCCTAAATGCAACCATATTGCTTGGTTTTGGAAATAATAAGCGCAGTTAAAATTAGGCAGAGATGCCTAACCCTTCGACTTGATTTAACACCATCCAAAAAAAAACACTACCATTTTCTTTTAAGAGGCAACATTTTCCAATTCGCTTGGCATACTTTATCACAATCAATACTCAAGGGGAAACTCGGGAACGTATAGGTCTCAATATTTACCTCATCACGTTTTCAGTCATGGCCAGCAGTATGTTGCAACGTCGAGAGTGCAATCTTTTGACGCCCTTAAAGTTTCAACAGTGCCTAAAAGTAATCGTATAAGAAAATTCCTCAGTAAATATTTTCCCATTGGCCGTCATGTTTTGACGGGTTTCAACTAGTTTTAGTTAATTTCGATTCTCAACAGTTTTATTAGATTAGTTTCATAAGGTTTGATTCCAATTTGCTGAAGAAGGTCCCTTGGTTGGACCAAAACATGTACTAATTTGAATATACTGTAATTTGTAGCCTATTGATTGGCGGAGCATTTTAATTAATTAATGAAGTATATCGAAGGATGTAAGACTGCAGCCATTAAGTTTCCCTATTCATTCGTTTTCATTTAATTACTTCACGCTCTCGTGATAACCTGGCATTCATATATGCATTTTACATATTAATTGCGGCATAATGGTTCGGTTCCCGTGATTCTGACCGGAATACTTCAACAAAAGGTTACGGTTGAGTACATACTTCCCATAATTGAAGCTGCGCGTCTCAGACCCATCACACTCGGTGTCGATCCAGCCTGGCTTTTTGCTCGTCAGGTGAGATTAATATTGTTAAAGGATTAGCTGTCAGCGTACACAAAAAGGCCAGCGCATCACTAGTAATTTGATGGACAGCGCAATTAACCGAGAGACCCTAAACGTAGTACTAGTGCTGCCATCTCTGAGCAACAGCTACAACTTCGTGAGGAACCTGCAAGAGAAACTGAAAACGAATCTTGTCATGTTTTCGTTTGTTTATGTGTTTAATTACGTGTCTGTCTGAATGTGTTTAAGTAATTTATTAATCAATTAAATAATTGTATTTATTTATTTATATATTTAGCGCTCACCTGAGTGATCGGCCTGTCATCATCTTCAGTTGTATCTGCTGGCAAAGTGTGTTCAGCTATCAGACACCATTCTTGCGACGGTAGAGGAATTATCCCTCGAAGAGTCCGTGGGAAGATAAATGAATAAATAATAAGAATAATTTAAGATGTAGGGATTAACATTAAAATACATGTATAATACAAAGATATTGTAAAAATATTAACGCTTGCATAGCCTCTTGCCAGGGCAAGACAACAAGAAAGTTACAAAGATTGTATGTAGGTTTATAATAATAATAATAATAATAATAATAATAATAATAATAATAAAATGAGCTCAAGAATAATAAAAGACGTAGTTTATGGACTCTCCTAGTTTTCCCGAAATGCTGGGATCCAATTGATTCTCAATACAGTCGATTGCCATTTTAAAGGTGTTCAAATGTGAAACACCCTGTCTGTAAATTTACTGGCTCGTTCGAAAAGAAGAATCGGCACCCGGCAACTCTAAAACCACAGCAGCTCAAATGTAAGTTAGATGATTATTGTTATTATTATTAATTATCATTATCATCATCATCATCATCATCATCATCACACTGTGAAGCCAGCTGGTGACTAGAAAGTCTTTTAGGATTTCGCGTAGGGTTTAACTCACCCTAATTTCAATTTATCGGCTATCTAGAAAGAAACCCCATGTACACGTTAATGCATTGATGATATGAAATTAATTTTTATCACTTTGCTTTTCAAGAAACTCGTTTTTCTTACAGCCACTGTCAATAAAGCTCGTAGTCGGTCTGTGCCACTGAGGATTAGGAACTTACAGGTTTATTTCTTATCGTACATGAATATTTCATGGAATACAGTATGTATAATTTTCATTCCTAATCTCTACAAAATCCTAATATTAATGTTGTAGTCATAGTTGACAGGATCGACTTAGCCTCTCCAGATGTGTGGCTCAGCCTTGTGAGGCAAACCAGACATGTCAACCTCAGATGTTCTACAAGGGGGTTTCCATGGTCTCGCAGTCCTGTTCCAGGCATAGGCCGAGATAGTTCCTGACGGTGGCCTCCTTTCACACACAAATACAGCCATCACAATGACACAAGTTATCAGACAGATTCCACACTGCATGACCACGGCGTCACAACACCCCACATGAATCACATGGGCAGAGAATACCATATTCATAGCTCTTCTAGTAAACGGAAAATATCCCTAACGTCAGCGATCGTGTTCAAGTTGCCCTTTAATTTTAGGAATTTTTCGATCTAAAAAAACTCACTCACCCTGGTCTAGCACACAATTCAGAGATAGTTTGCTCCATTATTGGTGTAGCATAAGAGATCTATCCCCCCTCCAAGCTCTTCTTTCTTACATAAAACGGCCACGAAACGGTAATATGGGAAGGTAGCCTACTGTATTACTCTGCGCTGACGTTACGGCTTGTCATCCATTGGATTTTCAATATTCATGATCCACCCCAATTTTTTGAATATCTTAATTGGGATTAGGAATTGTACCAAAATATTTTCTAACATGAAATAATCATACGTAAATGATCATTTGTTTCTTGTTTTAAAATATAACTGATCAGTTTGAGATAAGATCGAAAAGCAATGAAAGGTTCCGTGCTAACCAATCTATCCCGTAGTCAACATCGTACTTGCGTTAGAAAATAGCTGTCTTGGTATTGAAGCAAAATAACCAGTGATGGACGAAGCAAAGAGGATATAAAACGTAGGTTGGCTTAGGCAAGGAAATAATTTCTACAAAAAAGGAATCTGTTGACATCGAATATAGATTTAGGTATTAGGAAGTCATTTTTGAAAACCTTTGTCTAGAGCGTGGCACTCTATGGAAGTGAATCTTGGACTATTGGTGCAGCAGAGGAGAATTGAAGCGTTTGAAATGTGGTGTTTCAGGAGAATGATGAAGATCAGATGGGTAGATAGGCTTACAAACGAAGCGGTATTAAGACGAGTGGGAGAGAAGAGATGTTTCTGACGACTGCTAATGAAGAGAAGATATAGGTTTGTAAGACACATACTAAGACACCCAGGAATAGCAAGCTTAGTTATGGAAGGAATGATCGAGGACAAGAACTGTAGGGGTAGTCCAAGGTTAGAGTATGTTAAACAGATTGTCTCGGACGTAGGATGTGGTAGCTATGTAGAGATGATACGATTAGCTCAGGACAGGGAGGCATGGAGGGCCGCATCAAACCAGTCAAAAGACTGAAGACTCAAACAACAACAACAGTCGAGTGAATTTGCTCATTGTGACACAATTATTATACGAATTGGGGGTTCTTGATATAATAGTACATTATGTAACGAGCCTATAATGGCTATAATTAAGACACGAGTATCTTTATAAAACGAGCGTATGCGAGTTTTATAATTTCCATACGAGTGTCTTAATTACCATTATAGGCGAGTTGCATACGACTGTTTATGTTCGACGATAATATGTTTTAACATAAATATTCATAAATATCTGTTGAGATTGTCACTAGAATTGTGTGATCGAGTGCTGCGCGGGGTGTAGGATATTTCTGATTTCCAAGCTCTCTGATCGACCGACGCATGCGCTCTGTGTGCTTCAATGCCATATGTGCAGATTGAGCGCCAGTATTCAGTAAAAATGTCACCGAATGCGTTTGAAAACATCGCGCTGTGTAGAAATTGGATTTGGAGATATTAAGGTACAGTGCTATTTCTTGTCTCATATTCACCAGTTTATTTACGCGAACATGTGGACGGTGCACTTTCGGTAATTTATACAGACATGTTGGATTTTGAACGCATGCGCGAAGGTAACCTTATCTAATTGGTCAAATAACTGTTTCTTGAGCTGTGATTGGTGGGAGAAACTGTTTCATAATGAAAAATAGCGTTATAATGACCATTATTATGATACAGTTTTCAGACATAACAGTCAGGGTCGAACATAAATACATTTAAAAAATTACACAAACAAATGTTTACCGTTCTAAACGAATTAAACAAATAATTGCATTTTACATCACAGCACTAAGTGTATTTCAATTTATATGCTTTGCCCTAATCCACTCTGTCCCATCAAGCGGATGACGTGATCGTTGCGGAATACTTCCTATCTTTATTCTCATCACATCAGTGTTATTAAAAAATATATATAGGACCTACTCCTGTAAACAATTCATTTATTCCTCATCACAAAGGATTAAGCTCAATAATCAACTGTAACATACAGGTTGCTTCAAAAAAATGTATACACACTTTGAACTTCCATAGAAAATGTATTTACCGTTCTACAAAGTTAAATTTCAGGAAATTAGAAAGCTGAAAGTCCAATGTAAATGAAACATAAATAACAAATGTTAATACTGTTCAAATGGGTTCAGGAGATGGTGATACTTGAACCAGGATTTATGGGTAGCATCATTTGGTTGGATAAAGCCCAATTCAAACTTAATGGAACTGTCAATAGGCACAATTGTGTTTACTGGGGTGAAGAAAATCCTCACATTACAATTGAAAAAGCTGTAAATTTGCCTGGTGTAAATGTGTGATGCGGTTTGTCTTCAAGGGGACTCATTGGACCTTTTCGATTTGAAGGCACTGTAACTGGTATAACTTACCTAACAATGCTTGCTATTCCATATTTCCTGCCATTCGTGCATTATACGGTAATGATAATTTTTATTTTCAACAAGATGGTGCCCCGCCGCACTATCACAGGGACGTACGAGCTTACCTGGATCAAAATTTGCCGGGCCAGTGGATAGGACGTAGGGGGCCAATCGAGTTTCCAGCACGCTCTCCAGACCTTACACCACTGGATTTCTTCTTATGGGGCACAGTAAAAGATGAGGTGTACAGACGTAAACCACGTAACCTAGACATTCGTTGGAATGAGATTCAAGCCGTGTGTAGAGAAATCTCATTGGACGTTTTGATACGATGTACAGAATCAGTGGTGACTCGTACTCAGAATTGTATTGATGCTGCAGGTCGCCAATTTGAACAGTATTAACATTTGTTATTTATGTTTCATTTACATTGGACTTTCAGCTTTCTAATTTCCTGAAATTTAACTTTGTAGAACGGTAAATAAATTTTCTATGGAAGTTCAAAGTGTGTATACATTTTTTTGAAGCACTCTGTATTTACTGATTCTGCGCATTGTTTCTACCAAATCAGTAACTACAAAATGTCTAGAAGCAGCAAATCGAGTTATTCTAGTAACAGAAAGGTCACAAAGCTGGTGCCACATGCTGACATTATCACTATCGATTAACAATAAATTGTGATGGTGAATCCTGGTGAAAGTTTGATTAAGATGCACATTATTGTCATCCCTAATGATAAACAACCAACAGTTTCTCTACAGTAAATGAGTTACAAATGCAATATTGTTTAAGGAATCGAAGGAGATGAGGAAAGCCCTGTAATGAATTGAAATTTCCACTGCTTGTTCTAATCTGCATTAGCTGCATATCTCATGCATCATGCAAGAGGGAACAACTTTTGCAAAGAGGGACAATGTTGATACTTTTTCGCAGGAATTTCCTGTAAGGATTATGATGATGATAATTGTTGTTTTAAGGGGCCTAACATTTTCCTGTAAGGAAGAGACAAGAGGAGACTATTGCTACTTTTATCAACATCGTACTTGCGTTAGCGAATAGCTTTCTTGGTCTTGAACAATAAACGAGTAAAATCAATATGCAGGAATCGTCTGTCTATCGTGGAAGCCTATCTACGAGTTGTATCCTCAAACATTCGACCCGTAATTGTGAAAATAAGTAAGCTACATATTTCAAAGCAATTTGTGTTTGTTTGTAACCCATACTGCATCTGACATTAATAATGTAGGCTAATTTAAACTTACATTATAGTTACTTGGCGACGGCAGTTCAACAATGGGAATTATTGGTCTAATGTAACAGCTTTTGAACAAGACTGCCTGATTTTGAGATACGGTATAACTTACTAAACTCATTGGATAGCGCACTGCACGCTCCATATGCTGAAAAAAATTGCTACAACACTTTAACTTCTTTCTTACTATTTCCGTGGCAGCAAAATGCATTTTTCAAGCTTGTGTCAACAGTTAATTTCTGTTTTTAAACTGCCACAAGTGGTAACATATTATGACAGTATAACATTTTTCTGCACAAATGATTTTTAGCCTACTTTTCACATTTTGCAAAAATGAGGAAAAAGTAGACTTATGAGATCGATCCGGGAAAATGTGTGTCTGTCTGTCTGTCCTTCTGTCTGTCAGTCTGGCTGGCTGTGTGTGTGTGACCCCCCCCCCTATCAACTCCTAAACGGCTGCAGAAATCGAAACCAAATTTAGTATGAGTAAAGATGTATACCGGAATATCTCACGTCCATATTTGAAAATGATGTCAGTGCTACCAACTGCTGAAAAAACACACTAGAAATTTGAGCTCCATGTTGGATATCTTGGAAGGTATGCATGGGAGATATTCCAAAATTGGCAAGCATGTAGATAACACTATTTAAGTATAATTTCCAGGAGGCCATACATGACAGTGTTGCCAAAATAATTGTAAGCCTTCTGATAGGTCAAATTTTTAAATGCCTATAACGTCTACACTATCAATTGGATTTCAACCAAATTTTGTATGTAATATGTGTACATAAACAGATATGACTGAGCGTATTCTTAAGAGCCACCAGGGCTGCCATCTGTTAATAATTGCTCTCTCTATTCTTTTCTCCAAATACCAATATATCAGAAAGTATGCAAGCCGACAGCTTTAAACTATGCACACGTATAGTACCTGATATTTTAGATTAATTTTGGACTAACTTATATACTTCAGTTCTACTAACATGATTCTAAGCCTGCTGATAGTACCAATTTTTAAATACATGTAACTTCTATACTATCAGTTGGATTTCAACCAAATTCCGTATGTGTAATGTGTAACGTAACAGATATGACTATAAGTATTCTTAAGAGCAATCAGGGCTGCGAACTGTTAATAAATGCTGTGTATATTTTTTTTAACCTAATATCAATATATCAGGAAGTATGCAAGCCAACAGCCCTATACTTTGCACGCGTATAGCACCTGACATTCTAGATTAATTTGGAATAATTAATATAAGTCAGTGCTGCCAACATGATTCTATGCCTGCTGATATCTCCAATTTTAAAATACATGTACCTTCTATACTAACAAATAGATTTCATCCAAAATTGGCACAACTAGATATCATAACATTTCAGATTAGGCTTTTTCTGACCAGCACACGCATGACATTGTTGCCAACATGCTTTTACGCGTGCTGATAGATCCAATGTCTAACTGCATGTAACGTCCATTGGACTTCAACCAATTTTTTTATTCTGTACCTTAAGAGTTGGAACTAAGAATATATTCAGTCACCGGGGCTGCCAACTTTAATGCTCTATTAGGCTACATTGTACCAGGTATATTTCGAACTAATTAGACATTTCGATATTACCAACTTAATTTTGTCATTATTCTAGATATGTTCATATACTGTAGATTAATCATTGGCGTGAAACTTAATTTAAGAAAAGTAGGCTCTTTAGTTCGTCACGGAACTTCTTGTTTTAACGTATTTTATATACATTCCATTACAATTTTTGCCTAGCTTTAAAGGCAATTAATTATCTTGTTATTGTGTGCGGCAGTCTGCTTTCAGAGTGCGAAGTGGGCTGCGAAAGAAGATTAGAAAGTTAGGTTGCCTGCCATGTCGGGAACAGCTGGACTAAAGGTTAGCCCGGCCACATATTTGAACTTTTTTTTTTTTTTTTTCAAATTGAGATGGGACTCAAATTAAACATATTAGTGTGGTGAATTATTATTCATATATAAGGATTTTTTTAAATGATACTGTATTACCTCATTCATTAACCGACTATTCACAACTAGCTGTTGCAGTAGGCGTAATGAAGAACAATGCATAACTGAATCAATCAACCTGTCAGCAAAAATCGATAAGGATTAAAGTGAACGCCCTTCAGAGCTTCAATTGCTAGGCCACTGGTGTCCTTTATTTTCATTCTTTAATTGGCCCTTCTCTTTCCTTTCACGAAACCGTAATTTTTCGGCAGTCTGTCTTTTATTTTTCATGGTATAGGCTATCTTGCCTGCTGTAGGATGCCCCAAAGGTGCCCACCACGCTTGGTGCACCCTGAGTAACAGGGGTCTATACACCACGGAGTTGGGAATATCGAGGGATTCCTGAGATGGGTCCGTATTTTTTCCCCTTTCCATTGGCTTTGGGGCGGGATCACTCCTTTTTGCCCTTTCCTATCAGTCTTTCATTGCTTTACGCCCTTTCAAGTCCCTAAATCTTCATTCTTTGAGGGATGAGGGAATTCATTTTTCCTGTATATTATTTCCCATTTTTCTTTTATTTTATTTTTGCCGTTTCTTGTTCTAGTAAGTTATGTTAGTATGTGCTAACAGACGGCTCGCAGACGGTAAAACACGGTCGAGGGAACTGTAGTAGTAATTAATTTGCATTGCCATCCATACCATTATGGTCATACGATCTAGATGTTACATCCCTTAAACCAACTAACACCATCACCTTAAAATAAATGCGGAGTTGATCGCTACTACTGTTATTCTTTTGTTGGGAGTGGCTCAGATTCAGGAGACAAACATCAGAACTGCCACAATGTCCTGCGAGGAGAGGGAGATAAAGTTCTTTTGTGTTGGTGAAAGTGACACCGACCCCATCTAGCCACCGAAATGTGTCAGTAACCCTTTAGTCTTTTGTTTATTGGCATGACTGACGTATTAAAGGAGAACTTTAGGGACAAGTAACCCGGAAACATATTAGCAAATATTATAACGTCCCATTTACGTTGAATTATTATGGAATGGCTACTCTTAGTTGTAGTGGTTAGCATTCTCATCACAGAGTTGACGAGTTCAATTCCCGGCTCCGTCAAAAATATTCTGAGGGCTGGAATGGGATTTCCTCAGCCTCATGAGGGCATCTGAATATAGATGGGTTCGATTCCCACCTCATTCACCCTAGATGTGGTTTCCCATGACTTCACATTTCTACTCCAGGCAAATGGTAGCAAACTCAAGGGCATGGATACCCCTAAATACCAGAGTGGTACTAAACTCAATGGCAAGGACACCCTTAAATACCAGAGTGGTACCAAACTCAACGGCATGGACGCCCCTAAATACCAGAGTGGTACCAAACTTAAGGGCATATACACCCCTAAATACCACAGTGGTACCTTTACTTAAACTTTCTTCGTTTTTTTGCCAATTAATTGGGGTCACCGGAGTCAACCAGGCTCATTTTGGTTTTGGCCGAGGATTTAAGGCTGGATGCACTTCCTGACGCCTCGTGATTTTTCAGGTGAAAGTTCCACCCCGCTGTCACCGGGATTCGGACCCCGGCCATCCGGATGAAAGACGAGCAGCTAAGCCACTGTGCCATCACGCTCCCCCAGAGTGGTACCTTTATTCAACATACATTTATGTAGGCCCTAATACATTTTTAGCACACAGCCATGAAAGTTATTGAAAGGTTCTGAAAATTTCAAATTGCCATGGTTATCTAATACTGAAGGTTTTAATAAGTAGTTGCTATGCCCACAATCGCGGGTTCAAACCCGGCCGAAGACTGTGGATTTTTAAGTGTTAAAATCCTTCAGTATGCCTCCCTTCGGAGGAGAAGTAAAGCCGACGGGCCCATGTCATAGATTTATGTCATGTAAAGAAACGTACCACTACAATTGAGAAGCTTATTTCCAAAAGATACCAAATCCCAAAAATTGAAATTGAGATTATGATGGAAAACGTATGTTGGTAGGAAGCTCCACCATATGAAAGAAAAAGAAATTGACAAAACGACCTAAATCCATAACAAACAGGGCATTAAAAATCTCGTTTGATGCCAATAAGTACCAAATCCTGTGGCCTGAATGTGCCAATACGTACCGTATCCATGCAGCCAATGAGAGGCCATTTCTTTTAGTACTGGATAACATTATCCATTGTCCAGTTCACAAGTTATTTACC
This sequence comes from Meconema thalassinum, assembly GCA_946902985.2. Classification (NCBI taxonomy): domain Eukaryota; kingdom Metazoa; phylum Arthropoda; class Insecta; order Orthoptera; family Tettigoniidae; genus Meconema; species Meconema thalassinum. The sequence goes on along the minus strand of OX336390.1, from coordinate 627,403,553 downwards.
ATATTCATGTTCTTTAGACACAAACTACAATCATAATTCCAAAAGTTCAGCACTGGTAAGTTACTTTGCATAATTTTCATTGTTTTGTTTAATTTTATTTAATATTATTTAAATAATCTATGCCTTCACTGTAAATACCTTAAATCTAATTATTGCATAACTAAATACAATCAGTTTTCTCGAAGATTCTGATGACTGCAGTGAAATTTTATGTCTTCCCATTGAAAGTATTTAGAGTTTCAGTGCCAAAAAGTACCAAATCCATCATTTTCTTCGAATATTTCCTAAACTGCAAAAGCCTAAACAGAAATACTTGGTATAACAATGCATTTATTCCATCTGAACATAATAAATGTGCTCAAATGGATTTTCAGATGACATTTTACACTCGGAGCGTTCTTCCTCTCCCCTGTAAAATATTACTTTTGGGATTTGGTACCTTTTGGAAATAAGCTTCTCAATTGGTAGTTGCATTGTTGGTGTACACTACCCGGTTCCCTTAAAGATCAAAAGGAAGTAAGTACACATTTCCCAGGACACACAGATGGAAGCCATGCACTGCTAATCTAGTTATTGCGTTCCTCATCCGACAGTTTACTTCCAGAAAAATATTTCTAGATTTAAAAAGTCCATTGATAACAAGGCCTATTTTTATTCAATTTTTCAAAATGGTCCTTCACCGCTTTTCTCATATCTCCCCTGTTTAATAAGAATATATTTCAGTCGAAAGGCCATAATATTCCATACATAAGTTCTGATATAACACAGAATGCTCTATGGTCTATGCTTTACTGTAGTCGTTAAGCGCCTTACTTCTCTCCTGGCATTTCACAAAGTGGTAGCCTTCGTTCACACACACTGGTCATCCAGGTCATGGAATTTTGTACATCTTATGATAGAAGCCATGCACTGCTAATGTAGTAATTGCGTTCCTGATCCGACAGGTTGGTCCCATCCAATTTCTATCGCACATTGCAACTGTGCCATAGAAATCGCTTTCTATGTGTTCTGCCTTCTCCTTACTTATCTTGAGGAGTTCTTGTTCCGATTTTGTGGCTGGCAACAAAAGTTGCGTTCTCAGGTTCTTCTATGAGGAATGATGAGTATGATGTTTTCGTTATGTTATCGGTACTATTTTGGCGTGGAACAGAGCAATGTACGTTCAATCTCCAGCTGCTAAGTGAATATCACTCATTTACACATCTGTTAATTAAGTATTATTATTTCATTTTCATTCTGGCCATCTTTCATTTTATTTTTTTCAATTAAGTTTTCGAGAAAGGCCAAATATAGCCTCATTGGTCAAAAAAGATTAACAAGTACTTAAAAGAAAAAAAGTTAGAAAATTCCTTCTTCTTTTTTTCATTTAGAGGCTTGGACATCGTGATTATTTCAGCCCCGTGCACTTGGGTGTGTGTGGAATTTTTATCTGTGTTATTGGGATAACTGTATTGGAGTGTGTATTTGTAATTCAGGAGATGATTGGGAAGGAGGCGGCCGTGGCCCTAAGTTAGGAACAATCCCGGCTTTTGCCTGGAGTAGGAATGGGAAATCACTGAAGACCACTTCTAGGTTGACCGAGGTGGGAATCAAACCCGTCTCTTCTCAGTTTTGCCTCAGGAGGTTGAGTATAAGTCACCTAGTTCTAGCCCTCAGACCAAAATAAAATGTCTTGACAGAGACGAAAATCAAGCCCGGACTAGAGCCCTGCGCGGATAAACAAAACATTATTATCCGCATCCGCACGACTTTTATCCGAATCTCCTGGCATTACAATAATATTTTCAATTAGATAAAATATTAAAGCAACACATTTAGACATTTGAGGAAGAAGTCGTTCCTCTGGGCTATGTGTATGTCATGTGCTATGTTTAAAATGAATGTTATAGCCTACAGCCAGGATTTCAACCCTTTTCAGTTCGGAGAGGTAATTGGTCTTGACATAATTTGAATGGGTTTAGCGTAAATCATCAACTTCTATATATATAAAAATCAATGTAACGTGATAGTTTGTCTGTGGGTATGTCTGTGGGTATGTCTCCTATGCGTTCATATACCATTCGTCCGATAGCGATGAAACTTGGGTGAGATGTTGTGTACACTTACGTGAAGGTTTCAAAATTAGTGAATACATTTCACAGTAGATAGCGCACAAGTCGATTCAACAAATGAGCGACGACACGCAATGCGTTTCAACAAAGTCCCGTATGCATTCATATACCATTCGTCCGATAGCTATGAAACTTGCGTTAAATGTTGTGTACACTGCAGGGAAATTTTCTGGCTTAGTACATCCACTTTACAATAGGCAGCGCACGAGTAGATTCAACAAATGAGCTACGACGTGCGAAGCATTTCAACAAAGTCACGTTTGCGTTCATATACCATTCGTCCGATAGCGATGAAACTAGGCTGAGATTTTGTGTGCACTCCAGGGAAGGTTTCTAGCTTAGTAAATCCCTTTAAAAATAGGTAGAGCACGAGTAGAATCAACAAATGAGCAACGGCGCGCGAAGCGTTTCAACAAAGTCCCATATAATTTCATATACCATTCATCCGATAGCGATGAAACTTGGGTGAGATGTTGTGTACACTCCAGGGAAGGTTTCTGGCTTAGTACATACATTTTACAATAGGTATCGCACCAGTAGATTCAACAAATGAGCGATGACACGCGAAGCGTTTCAACAAAGTCCCGTATAAAGTCATATACCAGTCGTCTGATAGTGATAAATGTTTGGTGAATTGTTGTGTACACTCCAGGAAAGGTTTCTGGCTAAGTAAATCCATTTTACAATACGAAGCGCACGTTTGTATTCAACAAATGAGTGACTACGCGCGAAGCGTTTCGACAACGTCCCGTATACATTCAAATACCATTCATCCGATTGCGATGAAACTTGGGTGAGATGTTGTGTACACTCCAGGGAAGGTTTCTGGCTGAGTACATCCATATTACAATATGTAGCGCAAGAGTAGAATCAACAAATGAGCGACGACACGCGAAGCGTTTCAACCAAGTCCCGTATGCATTCATGTACCATTCGTCCGTAGCTATGAAACTTGGGTGAGATGTTGTGTACACGTCATGGAAAATTTCTGGCTTAGTAAATCCACTATACATTATGCAGCGCACAAGTTGATTCAACAAATGAGGGACGACGCGCGAAGCGTTTCAACAAAGTCCCGTATAAGGTCATATACCATTCTGCCGTTAGCGGTGAAACTTGGGTGAAATCAAGGAGTAATAAGGAGACGCCCTGTCAGCGTTATAGCTAGCGGAGGGTTGAAGCACTGACCACGCCCCCATACTTGCCTGGCTCGAGCGGTAAATGGATCCTACGACCGTAGACTTATTTATTAGTGGGATTTAAGCATGATTACTAGTAAAAGATTCGTGTGCAGGTATAGTACGAAGTTGTAAGGCAGGCCTATATGACGATAGAAATCAAGGACTATTTATTGATCTTTGCTGGCTAGCGTGAAGTGTACGGCAGTCACAATACTAGGCGAATAATTACCGAGATACCAGTAGGTCTGCCATTATATTCACGAATGTAAATTAAATAAATTAAAAATATTAAGGCATGTGAACCAATTGGGTGGTGGCGTTATTGTTTTCATTGCTCGATGTTTTTAAATAAATAGGACAGTTCAGTTCCGGTAACAAACTAAACAAGATCTAGGCTGAGGTTTGAGATTAACACGCTAAAATATGCAAATAATGGCATATCAATCTTCTAACACCCACGAGCAATAAATCTAGAGCTCAAGCAACGTTAAAAATAGATTGAGGTAATTAAATTACAGTAATACCGTTCATTAATTGACAAGCAGAAACTATTTCCAGTGAGAAACGAACGAAAATATCCGTAATTAATTCCTAGCAATCAAAATACTGTACTTGTATTGGTGGACACATATGCCACTATTTGAACATTTAACGAATGATACTAGAACAGTACCGTAAGGTGGCTACTCGAAGGATGAAACCTTAACACAATAAATTGCAAATAAAGTGCATTTACTTGTGAAATGGCATTACTTTGGCAGGTGGGAGTTCTGTTTGTGCAAACATATGCCCCACACGTCGACACTTCGACCCACACGCGAAATATCACCACTTTTAAGTACGTACGTCAGACCATTACATGCTTTTCTTATGGGACTACCCCAATGTTTTGAGCATATGAGAAGGAGTAACTCCTGGCTTCACTTCCTTGCCGTTAGGGCCTCTCCTTATTACTCCTTGGGTGAAATATGGTGGACACTCCAAGGAACGTTTCTGGCTTAGTAAATACATTTCACAGTAGGTAGCACACGAGAAGATTCGACAAATGAACGATGAAATGCGGAGCGTTTCAATACAGTCCCCTATGTCTTCATATCCCATTAGTCCGATAGCGATGAAACTTGGGTGAGATGTTGTGGACACTTACGTGACGGTTTCTAACTTAGTAAATACATTTTACAGTAGGTAGCGCACGAGTAGATTCAACAAATGAGTGACGGAGCGCGAATCGTTTAAACAAAATCAGGTATGCGTTCATATACTATACATCCGATTGCGATGAAACATTGATCAGTTATTGTGTACCCGCCAGGGAAGGGGACTTAGTAAATCCATTTCACAATAAGTAGCGCAAGAGTAGATGCAACAAATGGGTGACGACGCGCGAAGCGTTTAAACAAAATCCCCTATTACGTTCATATAACATTCTTCGATTGCGATGAAACCTTGATGAGTTATTGTGTACACGCCAGGGAAGGGCTTCGACTTAGTAATACATTTCTCGATAGGTAGCGCACGAGTAGATTCAACAAATGAGTGACAGCGCACTAATCGTTTAAACAAAACCCCGTATACGTGCATATACAATTCATCCGATTGCGATGAATCATTGATGAGTTATTGTGTACACGCCAGGGAAGGGTCTCGACTTAGTAAATCCATTTCACAACAGGTAGCGTACGAGTAGATTCAACAAATGAGTGACAGCGATGAAACTTTTGATAGTTGTTGTGCACGCTTCCACGAATGGTTCTAAGTTAGAAAATCCATTTTACGATAGCTTAGAGGCAGTTAACATGTTGTGTATCCAAAAGCACTTCAAGAAACAGAATTTCAACGCCAACACTTTCTTTGATTGGCATTGCAACGCAAGCCGGGTACAGCTTGTAAATTTATAAAAATAAAATAAAATAAAAACCATAGGCTAACGGTAAAATATGATGTGCCATAAAGATCCGGGTAATGATATTCAACAAGTTTGAATTTTATTCTAAAAGCTATCCGCAAATGTTACTCCAAACATTATCCGCAGTTTAACGGCTATCAGCACAGCCATGCAAACTATATCCGCATGGCGGGTTTATCCGCGGATATCCGCAAACTTGCAGGGCTTTAGCCTGGACCTCCGTGGCGACAGCCGCTACATCATGAGGTGGTCGAAACATTCCTATAAACTTTGGAGATACGTAGAATATGTCAGATCTAGGGTAAATAGCTGTGATTGGAATCAGTAAGTTTCTTTCATGGTTAATTTTCGATCTTTCGCACGTAGATAAGTGCAAATATAAACATCAAAACAAGCTTTGCATATACTTACCACATCGAGTGGCGGTGGTACAAAAATTCCTTCAGGAGTCCGCCATTGCACGAATGGAATGGCCTGCGATGTCACCGGACATGAACTGTATCGAACATGTCTGGGATATGCTGAAGCGTGCTATAGCTCAGCGTCCACGCCCTCCCATAACCCACCTAGAGATTATGGAGGCCACCATCGAAGAGTGGGATCGCCTGACTCGAGAGGACCTGGACAACTATATCTGTGGTATGCCACGGTGAGTAAGAGCCCTGGACGCCTGTGGTGGCCATGTTTCTCATTGAAACCTCACAGGATGGCAAGATTACAACACATATCAATCCCTGTTTAACACCCCAAATGTCTTCCTATTTGTAATTTTCTTTTCACACATGAATAAAGTGTGCAGAATTTGTCAGAATGCCGCCTCTTTTGTAATAATCTCGCCCACAATCCCACATACGCTCTGCATCATGGCAAACAAGTGTTATGAAAAACTTTTTTTGATGTGTATAGGTTACAACATGCAATTAAATACGTAAAAATTGTAGATGCCAGGTGTCTAACGTTTGGTACCGTATGTTTGTTTTCATTGATACATCTCATTTTGCCCGAGTCCTCACCACCAATGTTGCTCATCCCCCTCCAGAAAGCAATCCCAGTTACGCCACTGCCAAACGGCATGCTCGAAGTTCTGGCAAGTTCAGCCACACTCGCCCCAGCCTATTTGATACAATTTTTGTGGTCGCCTGCTTCAAGCCATGATTAAGACGGAGTTGAGTGTGATTTTATAGTCACAGGAAGAAATGAGTTACTGATAGGCACGGGTGAATTTCTGGGACCTATGCCATCGGGAACATTTCCCGAAAAATTTCTGGCAGTCAAAATGTCAAAATTTAGTGGGAATTTCGAAATTAGTAGAAACTAATAACTCTAAATATTTCTTCACAAGTAAAAATACAGAAAACCAAAATCTATTAACACAGTTTCCTTCCTCACATTAATATTGTGAACAGGTAAAATTTTCCAATAAGAATCGTTTAAAGTGTAACATTCTCCACAGTTTTTGAGTAATGAAATCCATATTGGACATCAGAAAAACAACTTATATACACAATTTCTCAATTATATGGTTTATTACATAATAACATTTTAAGTATTTCAATCCTACATTGAATCACTCTCACGGAGTCACTTTTCACCAGCAACACCATTTCATGCAAGTATTATGTAGGCTACATAATCTACAACTGTGACCACCTCGTGGTGTCGTCTTAGAGATCCGGGTTTGATTCCCTGCTCTGCCAAGAAATTTTAATTCTGGTGTGAGGGCTGGAACGGCGTACACACATCATCGTGAGGCAAAACTGAGAAGAGGAGGGTTCGATTCCTACCTCAGCCATCCTGGAAGTGGTTTTCCGTGGTTTCCCTGCAAATGCTGGGCTGATTCCTAAATTAAGGCCACAGCCACCTCCTTCCCAACACTATCCCCAATTTACAATTACACACACTAGTTTTTTTTTAGCGTATGGCTTTTAGTGCCGGGAGTGTCCGAGGACATGTTCGGCTCACCAGTTTTGTAGCTGCTTCGAGACGGACACCTAATGGGTGAGCTACAAGTACCGTTGGGGAGGGAAGGAGGGAAGTTGGAATGTAAGGACGAGGAGTTGGAAGGTAGCGGCTGTGGCCTATAGTTAGGGACCAACCCCGGCATTTGCCTGGAAGGAAGATGGGAAACCACAGAAGACCATCTTCAAGGTTGCCGGCGGGGGGATTCGAACCTCCTCGCCTCCCGGATGTGAGCGACTGCCATCAGTCATGCCGTAACCACCACGGCTAACTCACCCGGTACACACACTAGTACAGCCATCACAATAACACAGGTTATCACGCAAATTACACACACACACACACCCAAATATACACAGGGCTATATGACTACAATTTCGTAGCCCCTGAGATAAGCAACAACAACAAAATCTAAAACTGTGTCAGTTAATTATTTATTTATTTATTTATTTATTTATTTATTTATTTATTTATTTATTTATTTATTTATTTAGCGTATGGCTTTTAGTGGCGGCAGTGTCCGAGGACATGTTCGGCCCGTCAGAGTTTGTAGCTGCTTCTATGCGGACATCCATGGGGTGAGCTACAAGTACCCTCGCATGTGGATGAGATGAAATGAATGAAGATGAATGAAACTGGGCAAGTTCAATTTCAAGCAGTTCTAACTTTGGCTACCAGACGCCACTGACTCCCTGCGGCGAATGTTGGAACTTGATAGAGCGTTTCTTGCCAAATAACCTACAAATTTAGCTACACACTACCAATTGCAGTGGTAGGTTCATTTTCATGCCATAAATCTATAGCATGGGTCCGTCGGCTTTACTTCCCCTCCGAAGGAAGGCATACTGAAGGATTTTAACGCTCTTAAAAAAACGACGACTTCGGCCGGGTTTGAATCCGCGATCTTGGGCATAGTTCAGCATGCTACCGACTACGCCACCGAAGCCACTTATGTGTCAGTGTCTGAATGTGATAATGACGATGGAAGTGGTTCAAATGGGATGCCCGGGGTTCCCACCACCTCTGATTCTTCAGAATGATTCATCAACTTCGAATTGTGTGAAATAAATGTACTTCCCAGCCGTAACTGAGGTCAACGCTATAGAGAAGAAAAGAAATACTGAAAAAAATAAAAATTCCTAGCCTGGGGATATTCCCCAAACAAAAGCGGGAATATTCCATCATACACTAGTTACAGACGACTACTAATGTAATACCCAAACATTCGGCAGCCAATAACTTCAAGATATTCCTGTATCTGTGACACTTCGATGCCCTGGAAGTCGGAACGAGAACATGATACAATTATCTCCAGAAGACGAAACAATTCAACGAAGCTTGTCTACTACTTTGTCTGAAGGCACTCATCCAGAGAGTATACAAGTGTCGACACGTCTCCCCACACACCCATCAAATATGAAATAACAGAGCAACTCTGAGATGATAATACGTAACAACTGATTGAGCTTTATGGAAATTTGCTGTTGGGAGCAGCGGTAATTGTCGACCTAGTCTCTTAATTAAGCTTACAAATTGGTTTACCAAGACCTGCAGTTTCGTGAATAATTCCAAGCAGCACTGACTGGATTCAATTTGTCCTCCAGTACAATGCATGTTAACTGAGCCTAATGAGAAATAGTAAGAAACTCTATAATTTTATTCATGTTGGTTGAGGAACAATTTGCAATGATACCCTTTTGTATCTGTATATTATAATGACTGGGGCGGTGAAGGGAAGATAATCGCCGGATGAAGCTTATTATCTAGCAAAACCAACAGACGACTAGAGGGAAGAGGACAGTATGGTTTGGGGAGGGTTTTAAACACGGGTTTTTATTTATTAGACAATGAGGGTTTGAAAAGCTCTACTGTTGCCTATCACTGCTTCCTGTCTTTATTAAAGATGCTATCTCTATTGGTAGGACCATCTGGTGCTTAGCCACGCCCTCCCAGTGGACCTTAATTTTCCGCATCATTTCACTGAGCTTCAATTATGATTAGCGTTACAGATTGTTATCGCTCCAATTGGTTTCAGAACGAGGGTGTCGTAGCGTACAGTTAACATGAGCCATTCCACGTGCCCTAACCGCATCGTGCTCTGTCTCAATTACTCAGAGCCGAAACGTGAGCTCAAAATGAATTTGAATAATGTGGAACTAGAAATTAAATAAATCCTGGTGTTAGTTTTATTTATTTATTATTAATTAATTAATTAACTTATGAATTTATTTATTTATTATTATTATTTGAGTACATTCCCCTTTAAGGAGAGTGCTAAAAACACAAAAATCTAGCTTTTGGTGGGGGCTCTTTTCTTCTTTTAATCGTCTCAAAAACCTTTCATCCGTTCACTGTGTGCCTTCTTCTCTTCATCTGTCCATTTACGCCTATTTATTTTGGGTTGTGATCTAAGTTCAAATTTCTGGTTTCTGATTTTTTTTCTCTACAAATGCTGCGGTCGTGAATGTCTTCTATTTATTTATTTATTTATTTATTGTATTTTATATCATTTTTGACCTGTGCTATCTCTTGATAAATTCAGTATGTATGTATTTTATTGACACAGGGTAGAGTAAAATGTGGCTTTGCACAGATGCCTCAGTCTCATTCTTGACTGTGATGTGAGTGGTGCTGAATAATGGAATTCGAAGCTTATCTGTTTCATGTGGATGCTGTGAATGGTTCTACTCATAGGGTCAGTACAGTCACACAGCTGCACTGGCTCAGTGGGGAAAACAATGGCATACTACCTCACTCCTTTCCCGGCCGAGTATACCTCATTACAGTGGTATATTTGGCTGTGGTAGTGGTTTTTGAGGATCCAACTAGCCTGAAGGTTAACCAGCGAGCAAACACATACATTTATTTTGTTTAGTTTTGTTCTGTTTGATTTGTTTAGTTGCTCTAGGAAATAAAGCATTATAAGCTTACCAGACAAAAATCCATCACTCCCTTGAATGACCACGCTAGACACTTTAGAGAACGTAAATAAGGCTGTTCCAGCCGAGCTGCTCGCCAGTGAGCATGGAAGTACTCGCCGCCTTGCGTGAGTAAGCCTGCAACATGCAATACAGCTCTGCTTTGGGGGCTGCTGTCACTGCACGGCAGATACACGAAGACTGGAAGAAAGCGTATGGACTAGTGATATGACCTTCGCCCAGTGACGTATTGGCTATCACCCCCAGTCCCTCTCCAACCGTACTCCGAGCAACAGCCTGGCGTAGATGTATTGCACTGGTACCAGGCGGTAATGTGACATATGACCACGACAGTGAAGTAGTGTGTGTGTGTGTGTGTGTGTGCTAGTCTTCAAGTAAAACGACTTCAATGCGCCAAACCACACGAAGTGGACAGTAGCCTACTGGAGACGTATAGTGTGTAGATGAGTCGCGATGTTGACTTTTTCAAGTGGTACATGGCGTAGGTAGAGTGTACCAACGGCCCAATGAGCCGATTAACCCGCAGTGTAGTTTTTTGTTATACGAGACCACTTATTTACGTGTAATCCGAACCACAGGATATGGTAATTCACTTCGAAATTCTCACATTCTCCGGAATCGACCTTGGTGAGAGGCTAACAGCTTGACCGCTGCGCCACCACGCCCTCTCAGTGTAGTTGAGTCCAGAGGAGCTTCTGAACATGAACCACAATGTTCAAATACTTTCGGTGATCAAGTGTTACCATTTTTCGACATTTTCATGTTGAATAGCTGTGGAAACTCACATTTTCCAAGATGACATATTCACAAGTGTGTAGGCTACGCATATGCGACTGGTTTGACGAAGACATAGACACTGCGTCGCACGTCGACTGACTCGCTAAATCACCCAATATTAATCTCATAATATTTGGAACGCAGAAATCAACATCCCCATGATCATGGTGGATCTATGGGTTCTAACCATCAGTGAGTGTCCGGCTCCGTGGCTAACAGGTTAGCTAGCTAGGCTTTGGTCGAAAGGCTCCCGAGTTCAATTCCCGGTCGGGTTGAGGGGATTTTAATACCCTATAATTAATTCCCCTAGCTCGGGGACTGGGTGTTAGTGACGTCTTCTTAAATGAAATTAAGAAAATCAAAGTAACCAGAAACAAGTAGTTCCGTGAAGAACTATACAGCCTATTTTCATATATCCTACTTATGTTAATTGCCACTATCAACATACAAAATTTCAGTTTGATTGCTGTAATAGATTCGTAGATATTGAGAACCGACTAAATATTTCGGATGGTCGCCATGTTGGATTTTATATATGTAGGTCTCAGAGTTATGTACTGTTACATAAAGATTATTGTGTACGTGTAGCATTCAAACTTCAATCGCATGATTAGGACACAAGAAGTAACAAGGAGATTTAAAAATTTCGCAGAGCTGCCATCTTGTGGTTATGGAAACTATTGAAATAAATTAGATGCCAGTGGATTAACATTCGTATAAGGATTTACTGTACCAAGTTTCACTGCACTCGGATGGTTAAATTGCGAGAAACGTCCATGTGAATATTTATAATTCGCGTCGCCGCCATGTTGGATTTGTGATCACCAGGTTATTTAAAGTCCTATAGGTGAACTTAAGTTCATAGCCCCTATGAACATTAAAATATTCAGTTTGATTGCTATAATAGATTCGTAGATATTCAGAGCCGTCTAAATATTTCGGATGGTCGCCATGTTGGATTGTTAAATGTATAGGCCATAGAGTTATGTACCATTACAGGAAAATTATTGCGTAGGTTCATTATTCAAACTTTCACTTCAATCGCATGACTACGACACAAGAAATAAAAACTTAATTTTAAAATTCGCACAGCCGCCATCTTGAGGTTATGTAAACAATTGAACTAAATTGGATACCAGTGCATTACAATGTGTATAAACATTTAATGTACCAGATTTCATTGCGTTTGGAACATTACATCGCGAGAAAGGTCTATTTAAAATTTTCAAATTCGCTTGGCCGCCATGTTCGTTTTGTAGTTAACCGGCGTTTGAAAGTCTTATTGATGAACTTCCTGTAGTGCCCTTTATCTCCGTACAAAATTTCAGGGTGATACTGCTAATAGTTTCAGAGATATAGAATGCCGGTGAAATATTTCACACATCCGCCATCTTGTGGTTATGTAAACAATTGAATAATGTTAGATGTCGGTGCATTACAATGTGTATAAACATATACTGTACCAAGTTTTATTGCGTTTGGTTGGTTAAATCGCGAGAAACGTCTATTTAAAAGTCGCAAATTCGCGTGGCCGCCATGTTGATTTTGTAGTTACCAGATTTTCAAAAGTCACATAGGCGAACTTTTAGTAGTTCCCTTTATCACCGTAAAAAATCCAGGGTGATATCGGGGATAGTTTCTGAGATATTGAATGCTGGTGAAATATTTCTCACAGCCGCCATGTTGGATTGGTGAGGCGTAACAATATTTGAAGGGCACGGTCGGGGTCGTCCGGATTAGTGCTATGAACTTACTGAGTTTCGTTGAAATCGTTCCAGCCGATCAAAAGTTATTAGGGACACACACACACACACACACACACACCTCACACACACACACACGCACACACACACGGACAAAAGGTGATCTCATAAGCCTATTTTTTCAAAATTGAAAATAGGCTAAAAATTGAACGAAACAAGTAAAATAAAATAAAATGAAAAGAAAAGTGAGTTAAACATTAAGTAGATATTACATATTGTGTGCGCGCCAGGAGAAGTCAGTTTGACACGAAACGGGGGCTTCGGCTGTACGCATGCGAAGTCCGTGTATTTTGGACCTAAATATATCGGCAGTTAGTTGTTGCCACATCCAGCATGGCGCTTGTTGTCCATCCGGCTTTAAGTGTGTATTGTCCCCTTTCTCTTGTCGACATTCTCACACGGCTTTGTGTTTGTTTATTTATTAACAGAGCACTGAGAAGAAAGAAAGAAAGAAAGAAAGAAAGAAAGGAAGACAGAAAGAATGCACTGAGTGAGAGAAATAGGTGGTGACCGATTTGATGATTTTGGAATTATCAGTACTCGGTACGTGGGAAGACATTTGCAATTCAAACCCAGCGCGCGGACAATACCTGCAGAATCTTGGACAGTCCCTTCCTCACTGAACACACGATATTCGAACGACGCTTCCAGAGGGTCACTTCCTCACTGAATAGGCCTACACTATATTAGAACGATGCTTCCATAGGGTCCTTCCTCACTGAGCACACGATATTAGAACGATGCTTCCAGACTAACTTTCTGTCCGGTGAGCTTCTCCTTACGGGGTACCGAAATGTCCTATGCTGCCCATGTTAATTTTCAACTATTTCTTTAACATTTTCTCAGAACCTATTTACAGGAACTAATTTTTTTCACGGATATTCCTTGATGCTCTTGACTTACAGGCTTTTTGAAAAACAATTTTTTTTTAAATCTTCTTAAAAATTACGAAATGTTAAGAGCATTTTCATGAATATTTCCATGGTTGGTTGGTTGGTTCCTTAGTTATCATTATATTATTAATCGTGTCAGAGAACATACATCATAAAACAATAGATCAATTACATTTGGTACTATGAGTAAACCATGAAATCCCTGTATATATCGCATAATTGATTAAATATAATTATATTATACACGCACTCATACTCAAATCAAATACTGAGACCACAGTTTTTCCAACTCGCAAGCTTCAGGTGTTCCGTCCATCAGATTTCGTGGAGAACATGTGATGGGACACAACCCGCAAACGAGGAGGTGACTCATAGTCTGCTCCTCATCACACTCACACAAAGTCGAGTGACAGGCAAATCCCGACTTTTTCAAATTCGTCTTTGACCTCCCCTCTTCAGTGCGCAGCCAGTTGAGGGTCTTCCACGTTGACCAGGTTTCCTCGTGTCCAGCGGGCAGGTGTTCAGATGGTAGCGTCCATCCTGCAGAGTCGTTAGATCTGGGGCGCCAAGAGAGCAATCTAAATACTAAAGGAGAGACTGTCAAATTTTCAGTGGCGTGAAGAAAACTTCTTCTTGATTTGAGTCTTTGAGCTGCAGGTAAATAAACAAACAAAGGATGGGTCTGTTGGGTCAAAGCTTTAGATTTTCCTAATCAGGATGCCGATTCACGCGGATATCTGGAGGTGAGATACCCGTCAGATAGTAGATTTTATCAAGCGGCGTAGATCTGAGACAACCTGTAATAAGTCTGCAATGTCTACCTGCTTAGCGTGACCAGACAGGACATGCGTATTCTGCTGCTGAATAGCAAAGGGCTATGGCTGAAGTTCTTATGGTGAGAGGCTGTGTTCCCCAAGTTGTACCGCACAATTTACGTAAAATATTGTTTCTTGCTGATACCTTTTGTTTGGTGTTCAGGCAGTGAGTGCACGATCAAGAGTAACTCCTAGATATTTTGGAGTAAAACAGTGCACTAATTCTGTGCCTTCCCAGGTCACTTGCAGTTTCCTTGCTGCCTCCCTGTTCTTGAGATGAAAGACACAAACTTGAGTCTTTGACGGGTTAGGTTTCAGCTGGTTGGCTCGGTAATAATCGCTGAAATATTCTAGAGCATTGGAAAATGTTTGTTCAACTTGTGTGAAACTTGCCTCTTGAACTGCGAGAGCGAGGTCGTCTGCATAGATGAAACTCTTTGTTCCTTCTGGGAGAGGCTGATCATTGGTGTAAATGTTGAAGAGTATAGGAGCCAGTACTCTTCCTTGTGGTAGGCCATTCTTAGAATTCTTCCATCTAATCCTTCGCCCCTGGAACTCAACGAAAAACCTCCTCTTCTGCAGAAAGCACTCGATCATTCTGGTTAGTTTATAGTCCTTTGTTATATCATGCAGCTTATTTAACAAAATGGAGCGATTGACTGTATCATATGCTGAAGTCAAACCGATGAAAACAACACCAGTGATTCTTTTGTTTTCGTAGCCATCTTCTATATATTGCGTCAGGTGCAGTATTTGGAAGGTGCAGCTTTTACCAGATCGAAAGCCTGCTTGTTCTGGTATAAGTAGTGGTTCAGATAACCTATCCAAGATCATTCGTTCGAGAATTTTATAGAGATGGTACAACAAAGAGATTGGTCTATAGTTTTTGGGGTCGTTCCCATTCTTACCAGGTTTAAGAATAGCTATAACTCTGGATTTTCTCTACAATTTAGGTATTTTGCAGTTGACGACACAGTTGTTAAATGAGTCCAAGGGCCACTGTTTACTAGTTGGTCCGAATCTTTTGATTTGTTCAATGCAGATGTCATCAAGACCTGCTGCCTTACCATTTCCGCATTTACTAAGCGCCCTGTTCAGATCATCCAAAGTGAATGGATTAGAAAGGAGGCTGCTGTTCTGTTCTCTCAACCTTTCAATTTTTGCCCTCGATTTGTGTGCAGTTTTATTTGGTTTACTACTTGTCACGAGTTGATGAGTAATTTCGTTTGCATTAGCGTGTACTGGAGATTTAGTAGTGTCGTTATTAAGACGTCTAAGTAGCCTCCAGGCGTTGTGGCTGTTTCTATCCATATCTAATTCTTCCATTAACTTAATCCATTGATTGCGTTTGGATTCAGAAATTGAAGAAATAACGCGCTGTCCACTTCATATGGTTTCATCACTAAAGGGATTCTTTTGACATCGGCCATGTAGCCCCGTGTACTTTTGGTGTGTAGATTAGAATTTGTCTGAAAACTGGTGTTAATTATGATGACTGTATTAGTGTGTATTATCTGTGATTCAGGTAACCACTGCAGACGATGAATTTTTCAAGTAGTTCCTACTTATGCTACCAAATGCTACCGTCCACGACACCTACTGTAGCTGCGGCCTTGGCTACTAGATGCCATCGCAGATAGCACCTGGCGGCGAACGTTGGAACTAATATAGCGTTACCAAATAATCTAACCTAAAAATGTTGGCTTCACAAAAGTGTAGTTAGTGGAAGGCTCTTTTTTCATACCATAAATCTATGACATGGGCCCGCCGGCTTTAGGCTACTTCCCCACCGAAGGAAGGCACACTGAGGGATTTTTAACGCTCTTAAAAGATCCGATGACTTCGGCTGGGTTTGAACCCGCGATCTTGGACATAGAAGCTCAGCATGCTACCAACTACGCCACCGAAGCCACCGAACATTTCCATCTGGCAAAATTAAACTAAAGTGCTTTTATTTTACGGTTGAGTTAAAATATAACACATATTAGAAACAATTACGTCTAAAACTTTCAGCTTTGTTAGTTGAGGAGGAAAGGGAATTTTCATGATAAGAAATCTGTTTTAGTAGGAAACTGGAATCTAAGATTTTCCGCTAGCTGAGGAATGGCGACAGTTTTGGTTTAGGACGAGGTATGCTCAGACACCGGAACACCCGTTTTACTTCCTTAAATATGTATATCTATTGCCCGATAGACAGAAAACTAATAATATAGAGAGAAACGTAGTGAAACATAGAAACGAGTAGTTCCGTGACAAACTAAAGAGTATACTTTTCTTAAAACCTAAGATTCATGCCAATGATTAATCAATATAGATCTATCTAGAATAATGACGAAATTAAGTTGGTAATACTGACATTTTAATTAGTTCGAAATATACCTGAAATAGTGTGGCCTAATACATCACTACAGTTGGCAGCCCAGGTGACTGAGTATATTCTTAGTTTCAACTCTTAAGGTCCAGAATGCACATACCTAATTTGGTTGAAGTCCAATGGATAGTATGGGCGTTACATGCAATTAGACATTGAATCTATCAGAGCGCGTAAAATCATGTTGGCAACAGTGTCATGTAAGTGTTGCTCAGAATTAATCTCAAATATTATGATCTATTATTGTGCCAATTTTGGATGAAATCCATTTGTTAGTATAGAAGTTACATGTATTTAAAAATTGGAGCTTGGTTGGTAAAATGAAATAGAAAAATCACTTGAATGGTTTAAGTTGTCCTTGATTGTCCTAGTGGGACAGTGTATCCCATTCCAGATCTTAGTTCTGAATTAGTTTCCTTGACGGAGTTGGAGAAACAGTCACAATACATGTTGAACTACTAGACCTAGTACATGTAGATGGAAGCAATGTGAGACTAACCACTAGGAAGCTTATGTCCCATTATTTGGGAGTGTTAGGGAATGGGAGATTAGAATCATTAGAATCATGTTGGCAGCACTGGCTTATGCTAGTTACTCCAAATTAATCTAGACTGTCAGGTACTGTACGTGTGCAAAGTGTAGAGCTGTTGGCTTGCATGCATTTTGATATAATAATATTAGGTTAACAAAAATTGAGAAATCATTTATTAACAGTTGGCAGCCCTGATTGCTCTTAAAAAGACGCATAGCCATGTCTGTTATGATACAAATAGCACTTACGAAATTTGGATGAAATCCATTTGTTAGTAGAGAAGCTACATGCATTTAAAAATCGGACCTATCAGCAGGCTTAGAATCATGTTGGCAACACACATGTATGGGCTCCAGTAAATTATCTATGTGTGTGCCAATTTGTGGAATTTTTCCCATGCATAACTTCTGAATATCTACCATAGAGCTCAAATTTCAATTGTGATTTTTCAGCAGTTGGTAGCAGTGATGTCATTTTCAAATATGACTGTACAATATTCAGGCATAGATTTTTACTCGTACCAAATTTGGTTCCGATAGCTGTAGCCGTTTAGGAGTTGATAGCGGGGACACACAGACTGAAGGACAGACAGACACACATTTGCCCGGATTGATCTCATGTCTACTTCTTCCTCATATTTGCGAAATGAGAAAAGTAGGCAAACTAATCTACTAACAGGACGCATGTTTGTGGGAAAGTTTAAGGACAGTAGTCTTAAAGTGAGCCATGAAGAAAATGAATGCACCGGTAGAAAGCCAAGGGTCCGTAGCGTTATATGACCTAACAAGATGTTCAGTAAAGAACATATAGCCTACTTTCTCCTAAATGCATGGGTATTGTTATAACTCTTTGTCCTTTTCAAGGAGTATAATTGAATGTTGGTTGTAGTAGCTTGTTGAAATACAACGTGCTATAGGGATATTAAACATGAATATGAGGTGCCCTTTGCTAGTGCTACCTCTGTAAAAAAAATTCATTCAATTCGGTTTCACCGTGTTTGAATTGATCTGGGGAATGGATTTGCACACATACATGGCCGCTATTTGCAAACTATTGGGCTGATGACCTTGTAGTCAGTCATAAGATGCTTTCCACAAAAAGCCATGTTGTTGCAAAATCCGGTAGAGATCAAATTATTAGGATGGTCGAAATTTAATTTAAGCTTTTAACATTTGGGTGGCCGTCATTCCGTTTCCGTCAAGATGGCGGCGATATAAAACATGACCCTGAGGTGCCTTTTGCTAGTGCTACCTCAGTACCAAATTTCGTTCAATTCGGTTTCACCGTGTTTGAATTGATAGGGGGAATCGATTTGCACACATACTTGGCCACCATCTGCAAACTATTGGGCTGATGATCTAGCAGTTGGGTCAGAATATGCTTCCCACATAAAGATTTGTTGTTGCAAAATTTGGTAGAGACTAGATTATTAGGTTGGTCGTAATTACATTTTAGCCTTTAACATTTGGGTGGCCGCGATTACGTTTTCGTCAAGATGGCGGTGATATAAAACATGACACTGAGGTGGCCTTTTCTAGTGCTACCTCTGTACCAAATTTCGTTCCATTCGGTTTCACCGTGTTCGAATTAATAGGGGGAATCGATTTTCACACAAAGATGGCTGCCATCCGCAAAATCTTAGGCTAATGACCTATTAATTTGGTCAAAGGATGCTCCCTCCATAATGGTATGTTGATGCAAAATTTGGTAGAGATCGGATGATTAGGTTAATCGTAATTTGATTTAAGCTCTGAATATTTGTGTGGCCGCCATTACGTTTCCGTCAAGATGGCGGCGATATAAAACATGACACTGAGGTGCCCTTTGCTAGTGCTACCTCTGTACCAAATTTCATTCCATTCGGTTTCACCGTGTTCGAATTAATAGGGGTAATCGATTTTGACACAAAGATGGCCGCCATCCGCAAACTATTAGGCTAATGACCTATTAGATTTGTCAAAGGATGCTCCCTTCATAAAGGTATGTTGTTGCAAAATTTGGTAGAGATCGGATGATTAGGTTAGTCGTCATTTGATTTAAGCTTTGAACATTTGGGTGGCCGCCATTACGTTTACGTCAAGATGGCGGCGATATAAAACATGACACTGGGGTGCCCTTTGCTAGTACTACCTCTGTACCAAATTTCGTTCCATTCGGTTTCACCATGTTCGAATTAATAGGGGCAATCGATTTTCACACAAACATGGCCACCATCCGCAAACTATTAGGCTGATAACCTATTAGTTTGGTCAAAGGATGCTGCCTCCATAAAGGTATGTTGTTGCAAAATTTGGTAGAGATCGGATGATTAGGTTAGTCGTAATTTGATTTAAGCTTTGAACATTTGTGTGGCCGCCATTACGTTTCCGTCAAGATGGTGGCGATATAAAACATGACACTGAGGTGTCCTTTGCTAGTGCTACCTTTGTACCAAATTTCGTTCAATTTGCGCTCACCGTGTTCGAATTGATAGGGGGGGACAGACATTCAGAGCACACACACACACACACACACACACACACACACACAGACTCACACACACACACACACTCACACACACACACGCACAGACTCACATACACACACACACACACACACACACAGAGACAGACACACTTTTTTTCGCCCTGTAGTGATCTCATAAGTCTACTTTCATTTTTTGCAAAAATCGAAAGTAGGCTAAAAATGCAATTTTGACAATTTTGACGATTTTCAACATTGCGGAGCCCCTTAACCTAATCATTCTTATAAGTGGCAGATGACCTAGCTGTTCCGCCCCTCAAAAACAGCAATCATCATCAATCTTATCTCCTCCATTTTAAGAGACCAGTATTTATTCTCGTTTTTAGAAGAAATGAACAATTCTTCTCACCAAATTGCTCTTTATTTGAAAATTGAACCCCTACCGTCCGTTTTTTTTTAATTTTCAGGAAGGAGAAAGTTAGAAGACAGCAAGAGTTGACGGAGGGAGGTTAACAGGAGAGAAGCCCGGCACAATAAGTGGAAATACTGCGGTATCCAGCTCCATGGCTGTCAAACCACATACCCCATGTTTTCAACCCCGTAAGAGTGTGTAATATGAATATAAAAACGCTGTGTATTTAACAAAATAATATTATTTGTAGACAGTCGATCAGCAACAACAACTCTTACAATCTGAAGCAGAGTGGTGCAGCTACAACTTTGGGACAGGGCGCGAAATTAAATTTAATTTACATAAAGAGTTTATGTTTTGTTTGTTGGTTTCTTAGTTTAGGGGCTGCGACAATGCGCTCATGTAGCCCCGTGTAGTTTGGGTGTGTGTAGAATTTGTCTGATAACCGGTGTTAATTGTGATGGCTGTTTTAGTGTGTGTTATCTGTGATTCAGGTAAGGGCTGCAGACGATCAATTTTCAAGTAGTTCCTACTTTTGCTACCAAATGCTACCGTCCACGACACCTAGCTGCATACTTGGCTACTAGATGTTATCGCAGCTAGCACCTGGCGGCGAACGTTGGAACCAATATAGCGTCATCAAATAATCTGACCTACAAATTTGGCTTCACACAAGTGTAGTTAGTGGAATGTTCTTTTTCATGCCATAAATCTATGACATGAGCCCGACGGCTTTACATCCCCTCCGAAGGAAGGCATACTGAGCAAAAGTAGTAACTACTTGAAATTGTTCGTCTGCAGTCCTTACCTGAACTACAAATAACACACAGTAATACAGCAACCACAATTAACACCGGTTATCAGACAGATTCTACACACACCCAAAGTAGCCTACATGGGGCTTGGTGTATTCTTGTAATACACGGTACGAGAGATTTCAATTTTGAATGCTTTGCATGTTCTTTCCTTCCTCTTTGTCAAACACCAACAGTGATCTTCTATTTTCTCTGGTTCCTGTCTCTTATGTCTTCATGAGTCTGTTCTAGATATATATTCTCTGTGACTCACCTAGCGTCATCTCGCAGCGAATCTCTGAAGCTCCTCAATTCTTCCTGGTGCTAGAGGACTTACTTATCCATTTGGCCACCAGATCCTGTTACCATCGCCAGCTATTTTCTCCTTGAGCAAGAGGACTACGTCTACTTCTTTACTCACCATGCTGCGCTAGTATCATCTGTTATCAACTCTTTGAAGACCGGCTCAGCAAGAGAAGATCAATTTTTTGTTTTAAAGTTGGCAATGTTTATATGTTCTCCTTTTGTCTCCTACCCCCCACTCTTTTTCCCTACCTTGGACCCTCCGTGCTCCGTTGAGCAGGACTCACTTCGCAATCGGCAGTTGACTCGGTCAGTTAAAGCTCCTCTCGAGCTAGTCTCCTCAAACCAAGAGGCACACACCCTTCTACGCCATGTTGGCAAGGTAGTTGTCATCCAAGGAAACTTCGCCTTCAACATGAAATCAAGATAAGTACCATCTTAAAAGTTTTAACCTCATCTTCATGGTTTTAACTTCCACGTGCTTTTAACGATACTTATATAGACAGTGTGAAATTATTTATTTTGGGCAAAAATCATTCTTCGTGGGATTTGCCATGTTGAGCTTTTGCTCTTATAAGCTAATCTTATTAAAAAAGAGCTTTTCTTAAGCTATTCAAATGAGAAATCCTCTCACTACGTGGGATATTACCTAATACCCGCTGTCTATAATTCACCAAGCTAGTTCCTCCGTTGGATTTTCTCAACCCCATTTTTCTACCAAGGTCGTTCTGGAACCTTCTAGATTCTGTATTTCATCTACAAGTCCTGCCGTTGAAATTTTCACTCACTTGTGAGTATGCTATTTAAAATTGAAGAATCTCATTCCTGAATTAAAAGCTTAATAGCTAACTTTCTTCCACCGCTGGAACCGCTGGAATGTTCTATGGTACATTTAATTGTAACTCACAACTTCCGCAAGAAATAGACTCTCACCTATATAGTGCAATCAGTTATTTCCATAATTGCAATAATTTTCTTTCTCATAAACTTTAGTGTTTCTATAGTGAACTTTGCATCCATCTTTATAGACTACAGTGATAACCAGTGCTTGCTCCACGTTTCTACCGCGTCGCGATCGTCCGTTTACATTAAATACGGCCATGAACATTGATCCTATATCCCAATGATCTTTCCTCAACCTTCTACTAACAACCCATATTAATAAAATTGTAACTTTTCTATAAGGTGTCACTCACGAAGTGCCCTTCCAACTTTGCTAGTTTAACATTAATTAAATTCTGTATAATTACGTGTGTGACACACGATTCAAATTCACATTGTTCCTTTCCTATAATCAGGGAAAACAATTCTTTAAACTCTTGAGCGAGTCATGTTCAGGTTTCACGAAATGGAAACTGTCCCATTTGGCTAGTGATTCCTACTCAAACTTGGGAAGTCTAGAACCTTCCTTTTAACTTTCTTCAGGTTTCACAGTAAGTGACCTGCCCTTATTTGCATAATAACCAACGTTAATTCTGTATAAATATAAGAAGTTGTAGGAACTTCTATCTTATTCTTCATGTTTTTCTTATTGTTATTTTCGAAGTTGTCACTTTCTCTAGAACATTCTCTCAAGAATTTCTTAAAGTACACTCTTTGTACTAAATTTAAATGTTTAAACTTTAATTACTACACATGTCTTTTTTATTTTCTTATAAAGATTTTAGAAACATGTAAGGTTTCAAACCTCATAAATTGTCAATTGCCTGGAGCAAAAGTTTAATGTTGGGAGGTCTGCGACCCCATTTGTTAAAAAGTTCAAATGAACTATGTTTGTCAAAATTATATTACATGCTTGTTAATTTCCTCAAACTTCTTTGCATTGTTTAATAAATTAAATATTTGGTTTTGGATTCATAATTTCGAAAATACAACGGTTAAGCAAGATCCTGTCTTCCCTGACTCTTCCCAAGTGCATGCCATCGTTAATACAGAACAAATCTGCTATTATTTGTATTGCCAGACTATCACCCTTCCCTATAGTACTTTCATGCATGCTTGGGAGGAAATACACTAAAGCCTTTCTCTGGCAAACCGCCAAAGTCTTAGCTGCGGTTCCCGTCAGCTTCGACCAAGCTCGTACCCACTTTAGGTATCCGAGAACGGATTTGCGGTGGCAACCGCTTCTAAGTGTGTTTAAAGTTAAACTTATTAATTTTGTGGGACTCTCCTCCTATTTTTCTATCCTTTTTCTCCAATCCAAAATCTACTTCCTTTTCTTAATCATCTTCCCTTGGTGGGTGGGTTATTCCTCAGCCAATAAACTACCCAAAGTTTGGTACCAGAAACCCGGGAGAGTCCAATTGCTATTTCCATTGTTTGTCAAGTGTCATCTGACAATACTTTGCTAATTATTAATATCTGCTTTGGATCTTTCAGCTATAACTACATCATGCAAAGCCTGTGAACGGGAAAGAGGCCGCTCCTGTCTCCTTTGGGGTGTCCTGTTCTTTCTACTCATTCGCTGCTGCCAGCTTGACAGCATCTCCAAGGTTCTACAGTTTCGTGAGTTGTATTTCAATTTATTCTCTTTGTCATGGCCCCTACTGAAAAAGATGAAACTCTCATTGCTAGACGTTCTTCCTATAAAGGGCAACTCACCAGATTCAGAAATTTCATCAGCAAATTAAATCCCGCCGAGTGTGATTTAGACATCTTGACACATCGCCTTAAGTTGTACGAACGGTCTTATGATTATTATGATCAAATTCAAACCGAGATTGAATCCGCTTGCCCAGAACTTCAATCGGATCGGGACGAGGTCGAACCCTTGTACTTTGAAGGGATTGCAAAGGCCCACCAACTGATCCGCAATATCTCAGAACCGGACACTAGGGTCATCAATCCGGCCCAGTTCGCACCCGCTTCAGTTCACAAGAACAAACCGAAACCGTTACTTCCTAAGATAAGCCTACCGCACTTCTCAGGCAAGGAAGGTGAATGGTATTCTTTTTACGAACTTTACTGTTCACTCATTCATGACAATAATGAAATCCCAGACATTCATAAGTTCTACTTCCTCCGTACCTCTTTAGAATGCGAGGCCTTAGCCTTAGTGGAGTCACTGCCTTTAAGCGCAGACAACTACCACATCGCCTTTAATCTCCTTAAAGAGAGATATGGCAATTTACGCTTGAGTGTAGCTCGCCACATACGCTGTCTCTTCAACTTGCCAGCTGTCAAACCTAATGACGTCACCTCTTTAAGAGACCTCTTAGACTCTATACAGTTGAATGTCAGAGCATTATACCAACTTAAGCAGCCTGTCCAAACATGGGACACCATACTCATTCATCTGGCTACATCAAGATTCGATTTTTCAACTTTAAAGGCTTGGGAAATTGAACTCGCTCGCAAGGAAGAATTTTCCTCCGAACACTTAATCTCGTTTCTTAACAGCCGATGCCAAGTCCTTACAGCACTCGCATTTCAGTGCGAAAAGGTCGAAACGAATCATCAGTGTCAAATTTTTGAAAAAACTTGCTTCTTCAAAGGGACATCAGCCCCCATCTGTCGAGAACAAGCAAACCCGTTCTTCTTTCAATCATGCAAGAGAACATATCAGGCCGCTCAACAAATCATTAAAATGCACGCTCTGTAAAAAGCTTCACACATTGTATTCGTGCAAATCCTTTAAAGAATTGTCTGTCGAAGATCGAAGGAAGTTTGTCTTCAATAGCAAACATTGCTTCAATTGCTTGTCACCTAAGCATTCTTCTTCAAACTGTACGTCATCCAATCTCTGTTTTCATTGCAAAAAACCGCATCAATCTTTATTGCACGTTCATGATAAATCGAGGTCACCAGCACCCGCCTCTTCAAGCTCCTTGCAGAGCCGCTCCGAACAAACTAATGCTTCTTCCTGCATTTCTAACGCCGAAACTTCTCACAGTGCGCAAACCCTTTTGACCACTGTACAATTCGAAATCCAAGATAAATTTGGAAATTGGGTTCGAACCCGTGGTCTTCTCGATTCCGCTTCAACGCACAACTTTGTTTCGCAATCGTTGATTAAAAAACTAGGTCTTTCGTCATCGCCTACTTCTATCAGTGTGACCGGCATTGACAATTTGAAAACTCAAGTCTTGCAGTCTTCAAAATTGAAAATCAGAGACGTTTGCCAAAGAAACACCAATCTTAATTTAAACTGTCTCATTCTTACCAGTATTGGCAAGGACACTCCTAGCAGCTGTATTAATACCTCCTGTTTAAAGATTCCTTCGCACTTAAGGTTAGCCGATCCTCAGTTTAATGCTCAAGGTCCCATTGATGTACTTTTCAGTGCCAATGTTTTTTGGAAGTGCCTTCGCAAACAAACACGTAAGTTATCTTCAACCGTGGTCGCCAGAGACACCGATTTTGGTTGGGTTATTACTGGTGAAATTCAGCATCCCAGTGTTCAAACCAAAGCGCAATGTCATTTTGTTACAGCTGACATAAATCCTATTTCTGAAAAAGAGAACGCTCATGTTTCAGATCTCAATATTTTTGAAAAACACTTGCCGAAACGATGTCTCATCGTGAACAACTACGCTACCTCTGTAAGTTGTTTAAATGGTTTTTCCTTCTTCCCGCACAAAATGGCAATTCAAGTTCGCCTTGCTTTGTGTCACTTCGTCTACCTTCTTATGTCTTTTTTATAGCAGGTAATTGCTTAAACTCTTTCTCGAAAACTATCTTCCCCTTGTGTAAAACCATGGTTATCCGTCTCCATCACTTCGCTGTAAGCTATGTTTCACTTCTTTCGTTATTTAGAAGGACGGCCACGGCCGGCTCCCTCCCCCTTCCTCACAATTGGAAGTCGCTTTTGAAACCGCTTGAAAATCTGAATTCTATAGCATCTAGAATAACTATTCTTATGCATAAACTCCTTCTCAATGTCCCGGCTTCCCTTCCTTTTTTCGGAAGAATCAAGCTTTTTCCTTTCGAAAATTGTCGGATTCCGTGATCCTCTCAATCATGCGAAATTGATTTCCTACTCTGTTTCATACGTCTTTAAATTGTTTGTTCACGTCCAAGTTACGATTGACTGCATGCCGTCCAACCTGCATATCTGCTTTAAGTTACAGCTGATTCAACTAGTGTTGTTTGTGTACTTTGAACTGCTTGTTTTTCAAACTTGTTTGTATACAAGCCCGAGTAAGGTCAAGTCACTGTTTATTTCCTGTATGCCTGCCAAAGGTCAAAGCAAGTTTCTCTTATCTCAACTCTGGCTGATTGCCAACCATTGTCTAGTGAGTCGCTCCTGCAAGTACAGAAGCCGTTCAACTCATCACCAAAATAAACTTGTTCCGCTTAAGGACTCTTTCAGCTATTTATATTCCTTATCTCGTTGTACTATGTGTGTCAAGGCCGTGCTTGCCTGTGTATTCCACTTACTCACGCTCGTATTCTACAATTGCTTCGATTCTCGTCTCGTAACATCGTTGCATATCCTTTACGCGCTTATGTATTGCACTTTGCTTACATATTTTGCGATCTTAATGTTCATTGATGAACAAACTTGTTTTTTCTCGTCGTTACATTCGATGTGTTTTTGCATTTATACTTGTCACGTCACGTTCCTCGCTGACTTAAGTATTTTTCTGATTAACCCCTTTGATACTCATTATGACTTAAGGTCATTGTTTATGGCTACTAGGTTGTTACCTATGGCGTTCTTGCTTTCTACTCTCATAGTTCCTTTGTTTATTTGGTATATTCTTGTCCTGAATAGATGTACTTGTTTCTATACGCTTTGTTTAAACTTGTCAATTCTCCTTTCGCATCGTATCGTAATCTTTACTAGTGCTTTATTTCTCTCAGCTTCCAGCTATTTCGTGATTGAAGGTGTTGTTAAATCTCGTTTTTTAACTCCGCTTTCCAATGACCCTGATGACCTCCTTCCACTTACACCTGGTCGCTTCCTTACACGCACTTCTCTCTCTGCCCCTCCTCCCCTTCCTAATTCTTACAGGGATTCCAATCTACCCATCACTTGGCGTAAACTTGAAGCCCTCCGTAATTCTTTTTGGAAGAGGTGGAACTTGGAATATTTAACTTCCTTGCAACGGAGACAGAAGTGGTTTCTTTCCAGTCCCGACATTAAGGTGGGGGACTTGGTCTTAGTTAGGGAAGTTTCTCCCCCCTTAGTCTGGATCTCGGGTAGAGTGACCGAGTGTTACCCTGGAAGAGATGGGAGAGTCAGGGTGGTCAGAGTTTTGACCACTAATGGTCAGATCATAAGACCACTTCTCTTCAATTACTTTATTACTCTTAAATGTTTAATTGCTTATTTGTGCTCTGTTGGTGTTTCCCCCCCCCCCCCCCCAGTATGGTGTATTCTTGGAATACACGGTACGAGAGATTTCAATTTTGAATGCTTTGCATGTTCTTTCCTTCCTCTTTGTCAAACACCAACAGTGATCTTCTATTTTCTCTTTGGTTCCTGTCTCTTATGTCTTCATGAGTCTGTTCTAGATATATATTCTCTGTGACTCACCTAGCGTCATCTCGCAGCGAATCTCTGAAGCTCCTCAATTCTTCCTGGTGCTAGAGGACTTACTTATCCATTTGGCCACCAGATCCTGTTACCATCGCCAGCTATTTTCTCCTTGAGCAAGAGGACTACGTCTACTTCTTTACTCACCATGCTGCGCTAGTATCATCTGTTATCAACTCTTTGAAGACCGGCTCAGCAAGAGAAGATCAATTTTTTGTTTTAAAGTTGGCAATGTTTACATGTTCTCCTTTTGTCTCCTACCCCCCACTCTTTTTCCCTACCTTGGACCCTCCGTGCTCCGTTGAGCAGGACTCACTTCGCAATCGGCAGTTGACTCGGTCAGTTAAAGCTCCTCTCGAGCTAGTCTCCTCAAACCAAGAGGCACACACTCTTCTACGCCATGTTGGCAAGGTAGTTGTCATCCAAGGAAACTTCGCCTTCAACATGAAATCAAGATAAGTACCATCTTAAAAGTTTTAACCTCATCTTCATGGTTTTAACTTCCACGTGCTTTTAACGATACTTTTATAGACAGTGTGAAATTATTTATTTTGGGCAAAAATCATTCTTCGTGGGATTTGCCATGTTGAGCTTTTGCTCTTATAAGCTAATCTTATTAAAAAAGAGCTTTTCTTAAGCTATTCAAATGAGAAATCCTCTCACTACGTGGGATATTACCTAATACCCGCTGTCTATAATTCACCAAGCTAGTTCCTCCGTTGGATTTTCTCAACCCCATTTTTCTACCAAGGTCGTTCTGGAACCTTCTAGATTCTGTATTTCATCTACAAGTCCTGCCGTTGAAATTTTCACTCACTTGTGAGTATGCTATTTAAAATTGAAGAATCTCATTCCTGAATTAAAAGCTTAATAGCTAACTTTCTTCCACCGCTGGAACCGCTGGAATGTTCTATGGTACATTTAATTGTAACTCACAACTTCCGCAAGAAATAGACTCTCACCTATATAGTGCAATCAGTTATTTCCATAATTGCAATAATTTTCTTTCTCATAAACTTTAGTGTTTCTATAGTGAACTTTGCATCCATCTTTATAGACTACAGTGATAACCAGTGCTTGCTCCACGTTTCTACCGCGTCGCGATCGTCCGTTTACATTAAATACGGCCATGAACATTGATCCTATATCCCAATGATCTTTCCTCAACCTTCTACTAACAACCCATATTAATAAAATTGTAACTTTTCTATAAGGTGTCACTCACGAAGTGCCCTTCCAACTTTGCTAGTTTAACATTAATTAAATTCTGTATAATTACGTGTGTGACACACGATTCAAATTCACATTGTTCCTTTCCTATAATCAGGGAAAACAATTCTTTAAACTCTTGAGCGAGTCATGTTCAGGTTTCACGAAATGGAAACTGTCCCATTTGGCTAGTGATTCCTACTCAAACTTGGGAAGTCTAGAACCTTCCTTTTAACTTTCTTCAGGTTTCACAGTAAGTGACCTGCCCTTATTTGCATAATAACCAACGTTAATTCTGTATAAATATAAGAAGTTGTAGGAACTTTTATCTTATTCTTCATGTTTTTCTTATTGTTATTTTCGAAGTTGTCACTTTCTCTAGAACATTCTCTCAAGAATTTCTTAAAGTACACTCTTTGTACTAAATTTAAATGTTTAAACTTTAATTACTACACATGTCTTTTTTATTTTCTTATAAAGATTTTAGAAACATGTAAGGTTTCAAACCTCATAAATTGTCAATTGCCTGGAGCAAAAGTTTAATGTTGGGAGGTCTGCGACCCCATTTGTTAAAAAGTTCAAATGAACTATGTTTGTCAAAATTATATTACATGCTTGTTAATTTCCTCAAACTTCTTTGCATTGTTTAATAAATTAAATATTTGGTTTTGGATTCATAATTTCGAAAATACAACGGTTAAGCAAGATCCTGTTTTCCCTGACTCTTCCCAAGTGCATGCCATCGTTAATACACAACAAATCTGCTATTATTTGTATTGCCAGACTATCACCCTTCCCTATAGTACATTCATGCATGCTTGGGAGGAAATACACTAAAGCCTTTCTCTGGCAAACCGCCAAAGTCTTAGCTGCGGTTCCCGTCAGCTTCGACCAAGCTCGTACCCACTTTAGGTATCCGAGAACGGATTTGCGGTGGCAACCGCTTCTAAGTGTGTTTAAAGTTAAACTTATTAATTTTGTGGGACTCTCCTCCTATTTTTCTATCCTTTTTCTCCAATCCAAAATCTACTTCCTTTTCTTAATCATCTTCCCTTGGTGGGTGGGTTATTCCTCAGCCAATAAACTACCCAAAGTTTGGTACCAGAAACCCGGGAGAGTCCATTTGCTATTTCCATTGTTTGTCAAGTGTCATTTGACAATACTTTGCTAATTATTAATATCTGCTTTGGATCTTTCAGCTATAACTACATCATGCAAAGCCTGTGAACGGGAAAGAGGCAGCTCCTGTCTCCTTTGGGGTGTCCTGTTCTTTCTACTCATTCGCTGCTGCCAGCTTGACAGCATCTCCAAGGTTCTACAGTTTCGTGAGTTGTATTTCAATTTATTCTCTTTGTCATGGCCCCTACTGAAAAAGATGAAACTCTCATTGCTAGACGTTCTTCCTATAAAGGGCAACTCACCAGATTCAGAAATTTCATCAGCAAATTAAATCCCGCCGAGTGTGATTTAGACATCTTGACACATCGCCTTAAGTTGTACGAACGGTCTTATGATTATTATGATCAAATTCAAACCGAGATTGAATCCGCTTGCCCAGAACTTCAATCGGATCGGGACGAGGTCGAACCCTTGTACTTTGAAGGGATTGCAAAGGCCCACCAACTGATCCGCAATATCTCAGAACCGGACACTAGGGTCATCAATCCGGCCCAGTTCGCACCCGCTTCAGTTCACAAGAACAAACCGAAACCGTTACTTCCTAAGATAAGCCTACCGCACTTCTCAGGCAAGGAAGGTGAATGGTATTCTTTTTACGAACTTTACTGTTCACTCATTCATGACAATAATGAAATCCCAGACATTCATAAGTTCTACTTCCTCCGTACCTCTTTAGAATGCGAGGCCTTAGCCTTAGTGGAGTCACTGCCTTTAAGCGCAGACAACTACCACATCGCCTTTAATCTCCTTAAAGAGAGATATGGCAATTTACGCTTGAGTGTAGCTCGCCACATACGCTGTCTCTTCAACTTGCCAGCTGTCAAACCTAATGACGTCACCTCTTTAAGAGACCTCTTAGACTCTATACAGTTGAATGTCAGAGCATTATACCAACTTAAGCAGCCTGTCCAAACATGGGACACCATACTCATTCATCTGGCTACATCAAGATTCGATTTTTCAACTTTAAAGGCTTGGGAAATTGAACTCGCTCGCAAGGAAGAATTTTCCTCCGAACACTTAATCTCGTTTCTTAACAGCCGATGCCAAGTCCTTACAGCACTCGCATTTCAGTGCGAAAAGGTCGAAACGAATCATCAGTGTCAAATTTTCGAAGAAACTTGCTTCTTCAAAGGGACATCAGCCCCCATCTGTCGAGAACAAGCAAACCCGTTCTTCTTTCAATCATGCAAGAGAACATATCAGGCCGCTCAACAAATCGTTAAAATGCACGCTCTGTAAAAAGCTTCACACATTGTATTCGTGCAAATCCTTTAAAGAATTGTCTGTCGAAGATCGAAGGAAGTTTGTCTTCAATAGCAAACATTGCTTCAATTGCTTGTCACCTAAGCATTCTTCTTCAAACTGTACGTCATCCAATCTCTGTTTTCATTGCAAAAAACCGCATCAATCTTTATTGCACGTTCATGATAAATCGAGGTCACCAGCACCCGCCTCTTCAAGCTCCTTGCAGAGCCGCTCCGAACAAACTAATGCTTCTTCCTGCTTTCTAACGCCGAAACTTCTCACAGTGCGCAAACCCTTTTGACCACTGTACAATTCGAAATCCAAGATAAATTTGGAAATTGGGTTCGAACCCGTGGTCTTCTCGATTCCGCTTCAACGCACAACTTTGTTTCGCAATCGTTGATTAAAAAACTAGGTCTTTCGTCATCGCCTACTTCTATCAGTGTGACCGGCATTGACAATTTGAAAACTCAAGTCTTGCAGTCTTCAAAATTGAAAATCAGAGACGTTTGCCAAAGAAACACCAATCTTAATTTAAACTGTCTCATTCTTACCAGTATTGGCAAGGACACTCCTAGCAGCTGTATTAATACCTCCTGTTTAAAGATTCCTTCGCACTTAAGGTTAGCCGATCCTCAGTTTAATGCTCAAGGTCCCATTGATGTACTTTTCAGTGCCAATGTTTTTTGGAAGTGCCTTCGCAAACAAACACGTAAGTTATCTTCAACCGTGGTCGCCAGAGACACCGATTTTGGTTCGGTTATTACTGGTGAAATTCAGCATCCCAGTGTTCAAACCAAAGCGCAATGTCATTTTGTTACAGCTGACATAAATCCTATTTCTGAAAAAGAGAACGCTCATGTTTCAGATCTCAATATTTTTGAAAAACACTTGCCGAAACGATGTCTCATCGTGAACAACTACTCTACCTCTGTAAGTTGTTTAAATGGTTTTTCCTTCTTCCCGCACAAAATGGCAATTCAAGTTCGCCTTGCTTTGTGTCACTTCGTCTACCTTCTTATGTCTTTTTTATAGCAGGTAATTGCTTAAACTCTTTCTCGAAAACTATCTTCCCCTTGTGTAAAACCATGGTTATCCGTCTCCATCACTTCGCTGTAAGCTATGTTTCACTTCTTTCGTTATTTAGAAGGACGGCCACGGCCGGCTCCCTCCCCCTTCCTCACAATTGGAAGTCGCTTTTGAAACCGCTTGAAAATCTGAATTCTATAGCATCTAGAATAACTATTCTTATGCATAAACTCCTTCTCAATGTCCCGGCTTCTCTTCCTATTTCGGAAGAATCAAGCTTTTTCCTTTCGAAAATTGTCGGATTCCGTGATCCTCTCAATCATGCGAAATTGATTTCCTACTCTGTTTCATACGTCTTTAAATTGTTTGTTCACGTCCAAGTTACGATTGACTGCATGCCGTCCAACCTGAATATCTGCTTTAAGTTACAGCTGATTCAACTAGTGTTGTTTGTGTACTTTGAACTGCTTGTTTTTCAAACTTGTTTGTATACAAGCCCGAGTAAGGTCAAGTCACTGTTTATTTCCTGTATGCCTGCCAATGGTCAAAGCAAGTTTCTCTTATCTCAACTCTGGCTGATTGCCAACCATTGTCTAGTGAGTCGCTCCTGCAAGTACAAAAGCCGTTCAACTCATCACCAAAATAAACTTGTTCCGCTTAAGGACTCTTTCAGCTATTTATATTCCTTATCTCGTTGTACTATGTGTGTCAAGGCCGTGCTTGCCTGTGTATTCCACTTACTCACGCTCGTATTCTACAATTGCTTCGATTCTCGTCTCGTAACATCGTTGCATATCCTTTACGCGCTTATGTATTGCACTTTGCTTACATATTTTGCGATCTTAATGTTCATTGATGAACAAACTTGTTTTTTCTCGTCGTTACATTCGATGTGTTTTTGCATTTATACTTGTCAAGTCAAGTTCCTCGCTGACTTAAGTATTTTTCTGATTAACCCCTTTGATACTCATTATGACTTAAAGTCATTGTTTATGGCTACTAGGTTGTTACCTATGGCGTTCTTGCTTTCTACTCTCATAGTTCCTTTGTTTATTTGGTATATTCTTGTCCTGAATAGATGTACTTGTTTCTATACGCTTTGTTTAAACTTGTCAATTCTCCTTTCGCATCGTATCGTAATCTTTACTAGTGCTTTATTTCTCTCAGCTTCCAGCTATTTCGTGATTGAAGATGTTGTTAAATCTCGTTTTTTAACTCCGCTTTCCAATGACCCTGATGACCTCCTTCCACTTACACCTGGTCGCTTCCTTACACGCACTTCTCTCTCTGCCCCTCCTCCCCTTCCTAATTCTTACAGGGATTCCAATCTACCCATCACTTGGCGTAAACTTGAAGCCCTCCGTAATTCTTTTTGGAAAAGGTGGAACTTGGAATATTTAACTTCCTTGCAACGGAGACAGAAGTGGTTTCTTTCCAGTCCCGACATTAAGGTGGGGGACTTGGTCTTAGTTAGGGAAGTTTCTCCCCCCTTAGTCTGGATCTCGGGTAGAGTGACCGAGTGTTACCCTGGAAGAGATGGGAGAGTCAGGGTGGTCAGAGTTTTGACCACTAATGGTCAGATCATAAGACCACTTCTCTTCAATTACTTTATTACTCTTAAATGTTTAATTGCTTATTTGTGCTCTGTTGGTGTTTCCCCCCCCCCCCCAGTATGGTGTATTCTTGGAATACACGGTACGAGAGATTTCAATTTTGAATGCTTTGCATGTTCTTTCCTTCCTCTTTGTCAAACACCAACAGTGATCTTCTATTTTCTCTTTGGTTCCTGTCTCTTATGTCTTCATGAGTCTGTTCTAGATATATATTCTCTGTGACTCACCTAGCGTCATCTCGCAGCGAATCTCTGAAGCTCCTCAATTCTTCCTGGTGCTAGAGGACTTACTTATCCATTTGGCCACCAGATCCTGTTACCATCGCCAGCTATTTTCTCCTTGAGCAAGAGGACAACGTCTACTTCTTTACTCACCATGCTGCGCTAGTATCATCTGTTATCAACTCTTTGAAGACCGGCTCAGCAAGAGAAGATCAATTTTTTGTTTTAAAGTTGGCAATGTTTATATGTTCTCCTTTTGTCTCCTACCCCCCACTCTTTTTCCCTACCTTGGACCCTCCGTGCTCCGTTGAGCAGGACTCACTTCGCAATCGGCAGTTGACTCGGTCAGTTAAAGCTCCTCTCGAGCTAGTCTCCTCAAACCAAGAGGCACACACTCTTCTACGCCATGTTGGCAAGGTAGTTGTCATCCAAGGAAACTTCGCCTTCAACATGAAATCAAGATAAGTACCATCTTAAAAGTTTTAACCTCATCTTCATGGTTTTAACTTCCACGTGCTTTTAACGATACTTTTATAGACAGTGTGAAATTATTTATTTTGGGCAAAAATCATTCTTCGTGGGATTTGCCATGTTGAGCTTTTGCTCTTATAAGCTAATCTTATTAAAAAAGAGCTTTTCTTAAGCTATTCAAATGAGAAATCCTCTCACTACGTGGGATATTACCTAATACCCGCTGTCTATAATTCACCAAGCTAGTTCCTCCGTTGGATTTTCTCAACCCCATTTTTCTACCAAGGTCGTTCTGGAACCTTCTAGATTCTGTATTTCATCTACAAGTCCTGCCGTTGAAATTTTCACTCACTTGTGAGTATGCTATTTAAAATTGAAGAATCTCATTCCTGAATTAAAAGCTTAATAGCTAACTTTCTTCCACCGCTGGAACCGCTGGAATGTTCTATGGTACATTTAATTGTAACTCACAACTTCCGCAAGAAATAGACTCTCACCTATATAGTGCAATCAGTTATTTCCATAATTGCAATAATTTTCTTTCTCATAAACTTTAGTGTTTCTATAGTGAACTTTGCATCCATCTTTATAGACTACAGTGATAACCAGTGCTTGCTCCACGTTTCTACCGCGTCGCGATCGTCCGTTTACATTAAATACGGCCATGAACATTGATCCTATATCCCAATGATCTTTCCTCAACCTTCTACTAACAACCCATATTAATAAAATTGTAACTTTTCTATAAGGTGTCACTCACGAAGTGCCCTTCCAACTTTGCTAGTTTAACATTAATTAAATTCTGTATAATTACGTGTGTGACACACGATTCAAATTCACATTGTTCCTTTCCTATAATCAGGGAAAACAATTCTTTAAACTCTTGAGCGAGTCATGTTCAGGTTTCACGAAATGGAAACTGTCCCATTTGGCTAGTGATTCCTACTCAAACTTGGGAAGTCTAGAACCTTCCTTTTAACTTTCTTCAGGTTTCACAGTAAGTGACCTGCCCTTATTTGCATAATAACCAACGTTAATTCTGTATAAATATAAGAAGTTGTAGGAACTTCTATCTTATTCTTCATGTTTTTCTTATTGTTATTTTCGAAGTTGTCACTTTCTCTAGAACATTCTCTCAAGAATTTCTTAAAGTACACTCTTTGTACTAAATTTAAATGTTTAAACTTTAATTACTACACATGTCTTTTTATTTTCTTATAAAGATTTTAGAAACATGTAAGGTTTCAAACCTCATAAATTGTCAATTGCCTGGAGCAAAAGTTTAATGTTGGGAGGTCTGCGACCCCATTTGTTAAAAGGTTCAAATGAACTATGTTTGTCAAAATTATATTACATGCTTGTTAATTTCCTCAAACTTCTTTGCATTGTTTAATAAATTAAATATTTGGTTTTGGATTCATAATTTCGAAAATACAACGGTTAAGCAAGATCCTGTCTTCCCTGACTCTTCCCAAGTGCATGCCATCGTTAATACAGAACAAATCTGCTATTATTTGTATTGCCAGACTATCACCCTTCCCTATAGTACTTTCATGCATGCTTGGGAGGAAATACACTAAAGCCTTTCTCTGGCAAACCGCCAAAGTCTTAGCTGCGGTTCCCGTCAGCTTCGACCAAGCTCGTACCCACTTTAGGTATCCGAGAACGGATTTGCGGTGGCAACCGCTTCTAAGTGTGTTTAAAGTTAAACTTATTAATTTTGTGGGACTCTCCTCCTATTTTTCTATCCTTTTTCTCCAATCCAAAATCTACTTCCTTTTCTTAATCATCTTCCCTTGGTGGGTGGGTTATTCCTCAGCCAATAAACTACCCAAAGTTTGGTACCAGAAACCCGGGAGAGTCCATTTGCTATTTCCATTGTTTGTCAAGTGTCATTTGACAATACTTTGCTAATTATTAATATCTGCTTTGGATCTTTCAGCTATAACTACATCATGCAAAGCCTGTGAACGGGAAAGAGGCCGCTCCTGTCTCCTTTGGGGTGTCCTGTTCTTTCTACTCATTCGCTGCTGCCAGCTTGACAGCATCTCCAAGGTTCTACAGTTTCGTGAGTTGTATTTCAATTTATTCTCTTTGTCATGGCCCCTACTGAAAAAGATGAAACTCTCATTGCTAGACGTTCTTCCTATAAAGGGCAACTCACCAGATTCAGAAATTTCATCAGCAAATTAAATCCCGCCGAGTGTGATTTAGACATCTTGACACATCGCCTTAAGTTGTACGAACGGTCTTATGATTATTATGATCAAATTCAAACCGAGATTGAATCCGCTTGCCCAGAACTTCAATCGGATCGGGACGAGGTCGAACCCTTGTACTTTGAAGGGATTGCAAAGGCCCACCAACTGATCCGCAATATCTCAGAACCGGACACTAGGGTCATCAATCCGGCCCAGTTCGTACCCGCTTCAGTTCACAAGAACAAACCGAAACCGTTACTTCCTAAGATAAGCCTACCGCACTTCTCAGGCAAGGAAGGTGAATGGTATTCTTTTTACGAACTTTACTGTTCACTCATTCATGACAATAATGAAATCCCAGACATTCATAAGTTCTACTTCCTCCGTACCTCTTTAGAATGCGAGGCCTTAGCCTTAGTGGAGTCACTGCCTTTAAGCGCAGACAACTACCACATCGCCTTTAATCTCCTTAAAGAGAGATATGGCAATTTACGCTTGAGTGTAGCTCGCCACATACGCTGTCTCTTCAACTTGCCAGCTGTCAAACCTAATGACGTCACCTCTTTAAGAGACCTCTTAGACTCTATACAGTTGAATGTCAGAGCATTATACCAACTTAAGCAGCCTGTCCAAACATGGGACACCATACTCATTCATCTGGCTACATCAAGATTCGATTTTTCAACTTTAAAGGCTTGGGAAATTGAACTCGCTCGCAAGGAAGAATTTTCCTCCGAACACTTAATCTCGTTTCTTAACAGCCGATGCCAAGTCCTTACAGCACTCGCATTTCAGTGCGAAAAGGTCGAAACGAATCATCAGTGTCAAATTTTTGAAAAAACTTGCTTCTTCAAAGGGACATCAGCCCCCATCTGTCGAGAACAAGCAAACCCGTTCTTCTTTCAATCATTCAAGAGAACATATCAGGCCGCTCAACAAATCATTAAAATGCACGCTCTGTAAAAAGCTTCACACATTGTATTCGTGCAAATCCTTTAAAGAATTGTCTGTCGAAGATCGAAGGAAGTTTGTCTTCAATAGCAAACATTGCTTCAATTGCTTGTCACCTAAGCATTCTTCTTCAAACTGTACGTCATCCAATCTCTGTTTCATTGCAAAAAACCGCATCAATCTTTATTGCACGTTCATGATAAATCGAGGTCACCAGCACCCGCCTCTTCAAGCTCCTTGCAGAGCCGCTCCGAACAAACTAATGCTTCTTCCTGCATTTCTAACGCCGAAACTTCTCACAGTGCGCAAACCCTTTTGACCACTGTACAATTCGAAATCCAAGATAAATTTGGAAATTGGGTTCGAACCCGTGGTCTTCTCGATTCCGCTTCAACGCACAACTTTGTTTCGCAATCGTTGATTAAAAAACTAGGTCTTTCGTCATCGCCTACTTCTATCAGTGTGACCGGCATTGACAATTTGAAAACTCAAGTCTTGCAGTCTTCAAAATTGAAAATCAGAGACGTTTGCCAAAGAAACACCAATCTTAATTTAAACTGTCTCATTCTTACCAGTATTGGCAAGGACACTCCTAGCAGCTGTATTAATACCTCCTGTTTAAAGATTCCTTCGCACTTAAGGTTAGCCGATCCTCAGTTTAATGCTCAAGGTCCCATTGATGTACTTTTCAGTGCCAATGTTTTTTGGAAGTGCCTTCGCAAACAAACACGTAAGTTATCTTCAACCGTGGTCGCCAGAGACACCGATTTTGGTTGGGTTATTACTGGTGAAATTCAGCATCCCAGTGTTCAAACCAAAGCGCAATGTCATTTTGTTACAGCTGACATAAATCCTATTTCTGAAAAAGAGAACGCTCATGTTTCAGATCTCAATATTTTTGAAAAACACTTGCCGAAACGATGTCTCATCGTGAACAACTACGCTACCTCTGTAAGTTGTTTAAATGGTTTTTCCTTCTTCCCGCACAAAATGGCAATTCAAGTTCGCCTTGCTTTGTGTCACTTCGTCTACCTTCTTATGTCTTTTTTATAGCAGGTAATTGCTTAAACTCTTTCTCGAAAACTATCTTCCCCTTGTGTAAAACCATGGTTATCCGTCTCCATCACTTCGCTGTAAGCTATGTTTCACTTCTTTCGTTATTTAGAAGGACGGCCACGGCCGGCTCCCTCCCCCTTCCTCACAATTGGAAGTCGCTTTTGAAACCGCTTGAAAATCTGAATTCTATAGCATCTGGAATAACTATTCTTATGCATAAACTCCTTCTCAATGTCCCGGCTTCCCTTCCTATTTCGGAAGAATCAAGCTTTTTCCTTTCGAAAATTGTCGGATTCCGTGATCCTCTCAATCATGCGAAATTGATTTCCTACTCTGTTTCATACGTCTTTAAATTGTTTGTTCACGTCCAAGTTACGATTGACTGCATGCCGTCCATCCTGCATATCTGCTTTAAGTTACAGCTGATTCAACTAGTGTTGTTTGTGTACTTTGAACTGCTTGTTTTTCAAACTTGTTTGTATACAAGCCCGAGTAAGGTCAAGTCACTGTTTATTTCCTGTATGCCTGCCAAAGGTCAAAGCAAGTTTCTCTTATCTCAACTCTGGCTGATTGCCAACCATTGTCTAGTGAGTCGCTCCTGCAAGTACAGAAGCCGTTCAACTCATCACCAAAATAAACTTGTTCCGCTTAAGGACTCTTTCAGCTATTTATATTCCTTATCTCGTTGTACTATGTGTGTCAAGGCCGTGCTTGCCTGTGTATTCCACTTACTCACGCTCGTATTCTACAATTGCTTCGATTCTCGTCTCGTAACATCGTTGCATATCCTTTACGGGCTTATGTATTGCACTTTGCTTACATATTTTGCGATCTTAATGTTCATTGATGAACAAACTTGTTTTTTCTCGTCGTTACATTCTATGTGTTTTTGCATTTATACTTGTCACGTCACGTTCCTCGCTGACTTAAGTATTTTTCTGATTAACCCCTTTGATACTCATTATGACTTAAGGTCATTGTTTATGGCTACTAGGTTGTTACCTATGGCGTTCTTGCTTTCTACTCTCATAGTTCCTTTGTTTATTTGGTATATTCTTGTCCTGAATAGATGTACTTGTTTCTATACGCTTTGTTTAAACTTGTCAATTCTCCTTTCGCATCGTATCGTAATCTTTACTAGTGCTTTATTTCTCTCAGCTTCCAGCTATTTCGTGATTGAAGGTGTTGTTAAATCTCGTTTTTTAACTCCGCTTTCCAATGACCCTGATGACCTCCTTCCACTTACACCTGGTCGCTTCCTTACACGCACTTCTCTCTCTGCCCCTCCTCCCCTTCCTAATTCTTACAGGGATTCCAATCTACCCATCACTTGGCGTAAACTTGAAGCCCTCCGTAATTCTTTTTGGAAGAGGTGGAACTTGGAATATTTAACTTCCTTGCAACGGAGACAGAAGTGGTTTCTTTCCAGTCCCGACATTAAGGTGGGGGACTTGGTCTTAGTTAGGGAAGTTTCTCCCCCCTTAGTCTGGATCTCGGGTAGAGTGACCGAGTGTTACCCTGGAAGAGATGGGAGAGTCAGGGTGGTCAGAGTTTTGACCACTAATGGTCAGATCATAAGACCACTTCTCTTCAATTACTTTATTACTCTTAAATGTTTAATTGCTTATTTGTGCTCTGTTGGTGTTTCCCCCCATTATGGTGTATTCTTGGAATACACGGTACGAGAGATTTCAATTTTGAATGCTTTGCATGTTCTTTCCTTCCTCTTTGTCAAACACCAACAGTGATCTTCTATTTTCTCTTTGGTTCCTGTCTCTTATGTCTTCATGAGTCTGTTCTAGATATATATTCTCTGTGACTCACCTAGCGTCATCTCGCAGCGAATCTCTGAAGCTCCTCAATTCTTCCTGGTGCTAGAGGACTTACTTATCCATTTGGCCACCAGATCCTGTTACCATCGCCAGCTATTTTCTCCTTGAGCAAGAGGACTACGTCTACTTCTTTACTCACCATGCTGCGCTAGTATCATCTGTTATCAACTCTTTGAAGACCGGCTCAGCAAGAGAAGATCAATTTTTTGTTTTAAAGTTGGCAATGTTTATATGTTCTCCTTTTGTCTCCTACCCCCCACTCTTTTTCCCTACCTTGGACCCTCCGTGCTCCGTTGAGCAGGACTCACTTCGCAATCGGCAGTTGACTCGGTCAGTTAAAGCTCCTCTCGAGCTAGTCTCCTCAAACCAAGAGGCACACACTCTTCTACGCCATGTTGGCAAGGTAGTTGTCATCCAAGGAAACTTCGCCTTCAACATGAAATCAAGATAAGTACCATCTTAAAAGTTTTAACCTCATCTTCATGGTTTTAACTTCCACATGCTTTTAACGATACTTTTATAGACAGTGTGAAATTATTTATTTTGGGCAAAAATCATTCTTCGTGGGATTTGCCATGTTGAGCTTTTGCTCTTATAAGCTAATCTTATTAAAAAAGAGCTTTTCTTAAGCTATTCAAATGAGAAATCCTCTCACTACGTGGGATATTACCTAATACCCGCTGTCTATAATTCACCAAGCTAGTTCCTCCGTTGGATTTTCTCAACCCCATTTTTCTACCAAGGTCGTTCTGGAACCTTCTAGATTCTGTATTTCATCTACAAGTCCTGCCGTTGAAATTTTCACTCACTTGTGAGTATGCTATTTAAAATTGAAGAATCTCATTCCTGAATTAAAAGCTTAATAGCTAACTTTCTTCCACCGCTGGAACCGCTGGAATGTTCTATGGTACATTTAATTGTAACTCACAACTTCCGCAAGAAATAGACTCTCACCTATATAGTGCAATCAGTTATTTCCATAATTGCAATAATTTTCTTTCTCATAAACTTTAGTGTTTCTATAGTGAACTTTGCATCCATCTTTATAGACTACAGTGATAACCAGTGCTTGCTCCACGTTTCTACCGCGTCGCGATCGTCCGTTTACATTAAATACGGCCATGAACATTGATCCTATATCCCAATGATCTTTCCTCAACCTTCTACTAACAACCCATATTAATAAAATTGTAACTTTTCTATAAGGTGTCACTCACGAAGTGCCCTTCCAACTTTGCTAGTTTAACATTAATTAAATTCTGTATAATTACGTGTGTGACACACGATTCAAATTCACATTGTTCCTTTCCTATAATCAGGGAAAACAGTTCTTTAAACTCTTGAGCGAGTCATGTTCAGGTTTCACGAAATGGAAACTGTCCCATTTGGCTAGTGATTCCTACTCAAACTTGGGAAGTCTAGAACCTTCCTTTTAACTTTCTTCAGGTTTCACAGTAAGTGACCTGCCCTTATTTGCATAATAACCAACGTTAATTCTGTATAAATATAAGAAGTTGTAGGAACTTCTATCTTATTCTTCATGTTTTTCTTATTGTTATTTTCGAAGTTGTCACTTTCTCTAGAACATTCTCTCAAGAATTTCTTAAAGTACACTCTTTGTACTAAATTTAAATGTTTAAACTTTAATTACTACACATGTCTTTTTTATTTTCTTATAAAGATTTTAGAAACATGTAAGGTTTCAAACCTCATAAATTGTCAATTGCCTGGAGCAAAAGTTTAATGTTGGGAGGTCT
The DNA here is from genome assembly GCA_946902985.2 of Meconema thalassinum. Classification (NCBI taxonomy): domain Eukaryota; kingdom Metazoa; phylum Arthropoda; class Insecta; order Orthoptera; family Tettigoniidae; genus Meconema; species Meconema thalassinum. The sequence continues at coordinate 627,361,086 of OX336390.1, read as the reverse complement.
GCGACCCCATTTGTTAAAAAGTTCAAATGAACTATGTTTGTCAAAATTATATTACATGCTTGTTAATTTCCTCAAACTTCTTTGCATTGTTTAATAAATTAAATATTTGGTTTTGGATTCATAATTTCGAAAATACAACGGTTAAGCAAGATCCTGTCTTCCCTGACTCTTCCCAAGTGCATGCCATCGTTAATACAGAACAAATCTGCTATTATTTGTATTGCCAGACTATCACCCTTCCCTATAGTACTTTCATGCATGCTTGGGAGGAAATACACTAAAGCCTTTCTCTGGCAAACCGCCAAAGTCTTAGCTGCGGTTCCCGTCAGCTTCGACCAAGCTCGTACCCACTTTAGGTATCCGAGAACGGATTTGCGGTGGCAACCGCTTCTAAGTGTGTTTAAAGTTAAACTTATTAATTTTGTGGGACTCTCCTCCTATTTTTCTATCCTTTTTCTCCAATCCAAAATCTACTTCCTTTTCTTAATCATCTTCCCTTGGTGGGTGGGTTATTCCTCAGCCAATAAACTACCCAGGGCTACATGACCGCGATGTCGCAACCCTTAAACTGAGGAACCAAACAACCAATGATTAGTAGACACTTGTTAAGAAAAGAAGTTTAAATGAGAGGCCATCGCTTAAGTTGAGTTACGCTTATTTTCGGAATGATGTATAGGAATCTATAAAGGTTACTCTTTGCCTAAATATACAAAGTGGCATTCCTCGTTTATGTTAACAACAACCAAATAAGAGTCAGTGACAGTGGATGGACAAACATAACTCAAATTGGGATGCGTTTCTAAAAAAGAAAACAAAGAGTTTTCAGTTAAGTTTTTGAATTCATGTTCAATGTTTACAATTTAGGACAGAAACCTTTAGATTTACTTTGTTTTAGCCTAGTTTTCACAAAGAAGGTACATTATTAAACAATATGTTCAGTAAAGAACATAGAGCCTACTTTCTCCTAAATGCATGGGTATAGTTAACTCTTTGAACTTTTCAAGTAGTATACGAGTATTTGAATGTTGGTTGTAGTAGCTTGTTGAAATATAACGTGCTACTGTATACGTCGAATGATTGAATCCTCGCCTGAATTATAAATACATAGCCTACACAAATACATCTATCACAATAACACAGGTTATCCAACAAAATTCAACACTCACCCAAATGCACGGGGCTAAATGACCATGATGTCCAAGCATCTCAAATGAAACAACAACAACAAGAGCTTCCACCCAAATCCTTTCTCGTATAAAAATACACACATTAGTAAGCTTACATACATCACAGTGGCACAGTTTATCAGACAATTCTACACACTCCCAAGTACACGGGGCTACATGGCCACGATGCCGCAAAGCCCCTAAAGAATCAACAACAACAGACTCCACCGCGGATCAAGGAGAGCTTTCTACACAAATCCTTCCTCATTTACAAGTACACTCACTAGTACAGACATCACTGTGACAAGTTATCAGACAACTCCTACATGCACCCAAGTACACGGGGATACATAACCATGATGCCGCAAAGCCCCTAAAGAAACATCAACAACAACAGTCTGTACCGCGGACCAATGACAACAAATTTTAATCGCTGTAGTCGAGTGTTGAAATATGTGGTGTTATAAGTACATATAATATTTTCGATTGCAAATACACACTATAATATGCTTAACAGTATAACGTGTGAGTAGTTATAAATCAATATATACAAAAAAAAAACAAGTAAAATAATTGAACCCATTTGGTTTTGATCCTCGAACCTCCAAGTTAAAGTTAAAGACGCTAGCCCGCTGTTACACATGGCCATAAAAGACGGCCAAGACTGTGACGTCTCGAAGCGGGATAGTCTTCTCCATCATGTTGCCGGTTGTAGTAGCCCAGAAGACAGCAACCAGATAAGAAGGACTGCAACACTCTTATTAATGAGAAGCCTCAAATCCATGCTATATTAGAGCAGGTTTACAATTTATGTAAGTAAAGTAATAAATGTGTTATGAAAAACTGAGCAGTATGTTTAATGATTACGAGAATACAAACAAATTCGCTACATATGCGATAACATGAAACGAGGGAAGATACATTACATACCGTAATAATATTGAAGTAAATTTAATATATTAAACTTCAAATATTCATACTTTGCTTCACTGGTGGAGGACACAAAACGAGGGTCATACAGTAATTTAAAGTGAATGATTAAATTTCAAAAATAAAGCAAAGCGAACTACTCTCAACCTTCGCCAATGTGATCAGATCTCATATTAAAACCGACTAATTGCACTGGCTATCAATGGTGAGACTGCCTAAGGTACTGTAAATGCTAGGGGAAATAATTGCGATTGGTCGGAGAGAGTAGTTGAACTCAGCACGTACGTCCAACTGTCCTGTTGCAAGGCTCGCGCCCACATTCAGATGCGTACAATTTTGCCTTCTCTAGGGATGCCCGGAATGAATTTGAGGTCGCAATACCATCACAGATGTTTTCCTGGCAATTCGACCAAAATTTATGCTAAGTTCCAGTGAGGTTGGGAGATTCATTTCTGCAATGTTCACTTGTAGTTGCACAAGTTCGTCCCAAGATACACTGTGCTTCAACCGTATGTAATTCACTTACAATTTTTATGGCTTATCGAGTAGATATTTGATACACATCTTATATAATTTAGTAGACAAATTATCATGTCCTTATTGTGATTAAGGAGATACTTTTGAAAATTTATCAATGGATTTTGACTTCTCTCACGATAGATCGGAGAATGACATATTTTTGAGTAATCGGTGGAAGGTGGGGTTTCTCTTTATCCGTAGCATATCCTGCACGTAGATATGTTCTCGATAAAGGTCTGAATTCTTCGAAGGCTCTATCTTCTTTAGTGCCTTCATCACGTCAGCAATGTTTTCCAGCTCCATGTCGGCCCACACAAGATCATCACGGATATTGGGTGAGGATGGCAGCTGAAACACATATACCAATGATGACGATTATTGGGTGAAAAATAAAGGTTTTCTGTCTTATAGGGAGCTCTGAACCACCGACTAGGTGCTCTTCAATCGTTGGTTACTTGCGGTAGGGTGACCCTTCCTCCTGCCCTTCCTCTGCCAATAGCGCTAGTCCTCAGAACAGGCCACCATCCAACTTTTGACCACGTCCAATGCTGGTTAACTTTGGAGATCTCATAGGATTCGGTGTTTCAACATGGCCAAACTATTGGCAATTATTAGACTGCAGCTCCCCTGTACATAATAGACACAATGAAGTAGCATTATACATACCATTCCATACGGGAGAACTCAGCTCTGGTCTTCTTGGTCTCCATGAACAAGGTGTTAAAGAGTGGAAGTAAGGGTTAGTATTGTGCCAGGCCCAAGGAGTAACGAAATTAATCTGAATGAAGGGGAACTAAGAAGCCGTAGAAGAAAGAAATTACCAAAGGCTAGGATGAACGTGTCCTCGCAAAGGGCGGAATAAGTTCGACCCAAACCACAATTATGGAACGTTACACATGGTTTGAACATTAAACTAAGATGGTAGGATACGGGAGAGATTAGGTGAACTAGGTACGCAGGTATGAAGTATCTACTACAGAAAGACGCACAAACACGAGGCATAATGTATGAAATAAAATGTGGTATGTCAACAACGAGGAAACACATACAATATGAATACCTAACTGGACTGAATAGAATATGCATAACATAATAGTAGCACCGAAATTCGGTGAACACTCAATATTATTCATGACATTGTAACTCATTTCAGAGTTAACCAAATACAACTACGAATAAACCTATGACACGACTTAAGAATATTGCACAAGGACTAAAGAGGACCATAACCATATAACAACGAAAATTGCAGATGCAATAACAAATTCGAATATATAAACAATAATTTCCCACCATAGGCTGTATGATTCTGTACGACTTCCAGTAGGGCACTGGCTGACGCATCCTTTCACCACACGAGGATAAAGAGTTGAAGCCAATCCTAACGAATAACTACAGTAATAACTACTCAATATTTGGGCCAACAAATACATCCATACTGACATTTCTTGTTTACTGATTATAGAAAAAAGATTATTTGTTTTAGAGAACGATTTGCATTCAGTTAAAGTCACATATGGTGTTATTACTTTCTTGAAGGTGTTGTGAACTTGGAAATTTTTAGTAGATGTCTTGTGTGCACCGCTGAAGCGAGTGAATGAACAGTCACGAATACAACTAGTGGAGTGAGTGACAATATTGTAGGCAGGATATTGCGAACTCATATTCTTGTGTGTTTCGAGTCTGTGTTTGAACATAATAAGTTACGACTAAGCTTGTTCGAATGGAATTAAAAGTGTGCAACTATTTAACGTATTTCAAGTGCCAATAAGAGGGCAAATACCTTATAACAAGCATTGTACCAAACCACGATATTTTTCCGTGCGGTGGACATTTGATAATTTGACTTTTAAGGAGCCTAAGACCAAGATTATCGGCCCCACACTTTTTAAGATAAGTGGTGAGAAACATCGCGATTATCTAAAGTGCACTCGCACCATAATTTTTATTATAATGGATATTTCGGACGATACGTCTAACTAAACGCCATAGACAGGAAGGGATAGGAAAATGGAGCCGAATACAAGAAGAATAGAAGAGCCGTTGATTCCAAAGTCATTCCAAGTGAATGCTGGGAAGGAGCATTCAATAACACAGATTCCATGGGAAGAATGCGATGCGGACGCATCATACCGCAGGTCGAGCTGTATGCCGAGGTGCAGCTGCCGTCCAAGCTCAATGGTTCGATCTTTATGCCGTGGGAAGGCATAAGATGGTAACTGGGCCAATTGTTCAACTACGTGGAGTAAGGAGACCATGGAATAAAGCCAGCTTTCGAGCATCAACGATGTGATTTTTCAGCAGTTGGTAGCACTGACGTCATTTTCAAACATGGTCGTGAGATGTTCAGGAACAGGTCATTCATTACTCATACCAAATTTGGTTACGATAGCTGCAGCCGTTTAGGAGTTGATAGGGACACACACACACACACACACACACACACGCATACACACAAACAGATGGACAGAAGGAGAGACACACATTCACACGGTTTGATATCACAAGTCTACTTTTTCATTATTTTTATAAAATGTGAAAAGTAGGCAAAAAATATTGATCGTAGCATGAGGCAGATCAAAACAATTTCTATAACAAAAAGTAAGAGCACAATGATATTGGTAAATTCCTCTCCTCTTAAAGATTCAAAATACCCCACTGCCCAGAAAAATCCTGACTGAAACACAGATGTATGTAACATTGTGCATGTCGGCCATTAAGTTACGAACTGCAACTTGCGTATATCAACACGGATCGGTTTGCGCTGACTCCATTTGATGCGACCCGCCTAGTGAAACCACTATTTCAAAATGTAATTGTCCGATTTATTCATGAATTATGCTACATGTCTAAATTTGTAGTCATTTGAACTGTCCTACTACTGAAAAAACTGTAACATTCTATTCAAGAAGACAATGTTGGTATCGATAACTCCCTCAATAACAATCCAACGTAAAGACGTAGCTTGTTATTTTACTAGCCCTTAATGGCAGTTAAAATCCTAAGAAAAAAGGTCAATATCCTTATGGGATTAGAAGCCATTCTGGTGTAACCACTTACGTGAATTGCTTGCACAACAGGGACAGATGACCTCACTGTTTCGCCCCCTTAAAACAACAATAACTAAATAACTTGCATAACGGATGTTACCTGACGAGATCATTAAATGCTATCGCACCATGGTCTAGCGTCGGTGGCAATTTCCATAGTTCTAAATCAACCATAGAGTCAGGTAATTTTTCTGGATTTGACATGGCATTTCTTTTATAGAGTATTTTGCGGTGTATAACTGTGGAAAGTTCTTGGTACTGTACCTTATATTTTCATAAGGTTATGCCCAGATACTGTAGTGGAGACGGCGAGAGACGCGATGCTGTTGAGCTCGTGAGTCAAGTCATAATCTATCACGCCGTTAATATAAGAAGTGTCATTCGGTTCGAGATCGGAAAGTAACGAGCATTCCCGAGTGGGTGGACTCACAGCTAGACCGATCAATAAAACTATATGTGACATCATGTCATATATCGACCCAGGCTACAGGATTATCTTTATTGTTTTAAAGCGAATCAGAGTATTAGAAGACTTTTCAAAGAACGTAGAACGCAGATTACCATAGCAGAAAGCCATTTTATATGAGGAATATAATATAACAAGCGACGTGCAAGAATAACATCTATAATGATCAAACCATAAGCGAGGTATTGACACATCGAGATATCGATGAAGGAAGGTAGTAGTGGGGGTTGCTTGCTGTGGCGTTTGGCAGCCAGCAAGGCGACTTCACTTGGACTTCTACTATTGTATTCGGAGTGTCATATGTGTGGTTACGCAACTCGGCTAGTGAGCGAGATCGCAGGTGCAAGGCAGGCTGTGATAACTCCGTGTGGAGACGGCTCGCGTTTATACTCAGCTAAGCCGAACAGTCTTTTTTAAGGTGCGTTATAAACGTGCAGAGTATTTCTTGTCTCGACAAGCGGATGTGTACCGTGTACAAGTACTTATCGAAGCTACCATTTTATAATGGATCTGAGATATTTTCAGAACATTTGTAAATGTATACTGCCATCTTGGTCAAGAAGAATTGTGTCGAAACGGAACGGAACCGGTTTGAGGGGGTGTGGGTGGAGGGGAGGGGTGGGGAGAGGGGAGGGGGAGGGAAGGGTGGGGTGGGGGACGAGGGGGGAAGGATGGAAGTGGATCTGCACGAGACCCTCCTCGACCCAGTCTCTCTGTTGGACTGAGCGCCTTCTCTGTTATTGTCTTGTGCTATATAGCTTTGCTTTGTACTTGATGAGATCCGAGTGTTGCCGAAGGTTTCCGAATCTTTGTCGGTGAATGAATCGTCAGATTTGAACGGTCAACTGGTGTGTGTGTGACGTCATAGCAGATTATGGGATGTGGGGTAGGTCATGGTTGGAAGTGTTCTTAATGGGAAAACATGAATGGAGATGGATGGTGGTGGTTGTTGAAACCTGACGTGGTAGGTTGGTTGGGTGTGAGTGGGTCTGAGAGACAAACAAAATGGGGTTGAAAGCGCTCAATGGTAAACAAACATTAATGGTATCGAGAGTAGTGAATGGGATTGAGAGAGACGGGGAATGAACTGGTTGTTGAATGTGCTCAATGGTAAACAAACATCAATGAATCTGGATGGGGTTGAAAGCGCTCAATGGTAAACAAACATCAATGGTATCTGGAGTAGTGAATGGGATTGAGAGAGAGGGGGAGTGAACTGGTTGTTGAATGTGCTCAATGGTAAACAAACATCAATGAATCTGGAGTAGTATTTCCTGTAAATGGTAGGGTGGGTGAGGATACAAAACGCATGGCATGTTGGGTCGGCCAGCTCGACATGAAATAAAAACAAGAAGGCGTACACCAGATCTGATTTATTAATCCATGAATTATATGTGGCATTAAAACCTAGCCACTTAACAAAAAGTTTATTGCCACGTTTTTTGTACAATTTTTTCAACAAGATAATGCTTGGGATATTGCGTCCTTTGCAGTTCCTCCATGTAGAATCCTCCTTGGATTGGCTGCTTGTTGAGGTCATCAAGTAAATAAACAACTGGATTAGAAAGTTTTACCTTGCGAATACGAAATATTTCTGTGCTCCAGTTTGGTGTGTATCCTTTGGCGAAGATTGTTTTATGTTTACTGATGCGCACATAATCACCAATACGTAATCGATGACGTCGCGGATCTGCTGTTTTGATTTTGTGATGAATGCGATCCAATTGCGCAATGTTCTTGGTTACAAGGCGTGGTTTCATTCTGATAGTTCTATGTTTAGTGTTGTTGTAACGTGTCACCAGGTCGCGTACAAGTTCAAGCCAGCGATAGGATCCTCTTGCTGTAAATTGTTCCCACATGCGCGTCTTGAGTGTGCGGATGAAACGTTCTTCAACACTTGCCTTTAGATTGCTAAAAGTGGAATAGTGATGGATGTCAAGTGATTTGAGATAAGCGGAAAAAGTCTTGTTGAAAAATTCTTTGCCTTGATCTGTTTGAAGCAAACGAGGTTGTCGTCTTGACCGCTGAATGATGGTCTTGAGTGCAGCGGTGACCAGTTGTGCAGATTTATTCCGAACAGTTTCAACAAAGGCCATTTTGGAATAAACGTCGATGACGGTGAGCAGATAGTTGACCCCGTTGTTAGCTTTGGCATAGGGAATCATTTCAACCAGATCAGCTTGCCAAAGATCGTCAACGCCCCGTGTGATGACATGACGACGATGGTAGAGACGACGAGCTGGTCTATGCAACTCGCGAGCAATGGCAGCCTTAACAGGCGAGGGTGTATGAACACGTTGACTCATTAGACAATAATGCCAGCATGACGAAGCTCCTCTTCTATTTCTAAAACTTCCGCCTCGTGTCCGGTATGACCGGCCTGTTCTGAAGCACGCAACAGTTGCAGACGTTTAACCAACTTATTTGGATTGTTCCAATAGGCGAAATCGATGAAAGGTTTCAAAGTATTAAATGTGATACCGGACGCTGAATTTGCACGGCGAACATTTGCATAGGTGGGAAACAATTTTGATATGATGGTTTTATATTTGAAGCCCTTATTAGCATTTACTGCTTCAGAATGTTTATAATTACGTCTAAAACCATTTGTAGCCATCAAGATGTTTTTATACTTTTCAAGATCTTCTTTATCATAGTCCTCGGTAGAAGGTGTACGTGAAAATAAAAGTTCTAAAAGACCTGGCGTCAATTTGTAACGAACTGTTTTAACAATCAAAACATTGTCACTTATCTTGATTGGTGAATCGCCAATTCGAAATCTATTGTTTTCATAGCGAACACCATAGGTAGTATCAGTTTTCTTAGTAAAAAGATCTTCAAGGAAGGGGGTAACCAACGCACCATAATTTTGTAGTAAAATGGATTTTAACCGCACATATTGTTCGGGCGTATTTAATATTTCTTTAAGAGTAGGCTGCTTTTCTTTGGGTCTAGTGGGTGTTTCAGCAATTATTGATGTTTTCAAAAACTGGGGCAGCGGTGATTCTTTGGAGCTAGAAGACGGAAGCAATGGAGAAAAAACATCGTCAGGTTCTTCATCATTTTCTTCCTCCTCCTCCTCGTCCTCTTCAATTGTTTGTGTTTCTTTTGAGCGAGTACTAGGCTTTGATGTTCCTTTCAACACAGCTTCCAGAGGTGACTTCAAATGTTTTTCGACAAACAGTTCACTGTCGGCATGTGCACGTTTTAGATAGCGAAACTTTTGTCGAATGCTATTTCGTGCACGGATTATGTGCTTTTTTAATTGACTCCCTGTTGTCGCCATGACATCTGAACAAATGATGTTCAGAAAAGCAATGCAGCTACTTAAATACGAATGAAATGATCAAATCCCATGCGGTAGCGTCCATTGTTGATGTTGCTCTGCTTATCAATAACAAGACAACTGTGGTGATGAGCGTTCCAACACATGGCACACAACTGTGTAAAGGCTTGAAAGGTCATGTCTGGATTCACGTGATCATCGTAGACGTGATGCATGTTGCGCTCATCCTGTCGGAAGAGAACAATCACGTTGGCATTGTCACGAATTAACTGTTTTGGTATTCGCGAATAGGTTTGAGCGAGATAAAAACAATCAATATATTTATGACGTCCCATGCTAAAGTAAGCCTGAATAACACCCTGTCGTTCTGTGGCCACATCGTCAAAAATCATAAGCGAATGGGGGCGAACATTGTCTGGAGAAATGACATCTTCGTGTGCTGCGAATGTGAAGTAGCCCATGTTGCGCAGACCTGACATGACCTGTTCCAAGAACACATACAGCGGTTGATACAGCGATTTGGCAAAGATATAGATATTTTGAAAGCGCACTCCGTTTAAGGAGGTGATGAGGGTAAGCAGAAGATTGGTTTTTCCACATCCCGACGGGCCGGCGATGAGACAGCGAATGGAGGATGGGAAGAGTGATCCATGACGTTGTTCGGACGATGTTGAGAAGAGGTGTGAAACCAAGTCTCCCACCGGAAGTGAATGTTGTTGCTTAATAATCTGCATATCTACTAAATGTGAAAGGGGAAGAGCTGGTCTCTATATACATGAGGCAAGCGGGTGTTTCAGTTCCAGTGTAACCATGGACGCCTTTGGAAGAACTCTTAAAACAAATGAACGATTTGCTTTGACAAACGATCCAAAACATGATACAGATCCGGCAACTAAACGATATGTTGATGCTAATGTATTGCCACGCACAACAGATGGCAATTACAACTTTAATGGAAAGCGATTGACCAATATAACAGAACCCGTATTACCCTCGGACGCATGTTCAAAAAAGTATGTAGATTATTTCCGCTTACGACGTATCAAAGGAGAATATGAGGCTCAGAATAAACGTATTACGGGCGTTGCAGATCCTGTGAACGATCAAGATGTGTGCACCAAAGCCTATATGTTAACCAATGCTGTGGTGTTAACAGAAGCAAAGGACTATGACGTACACCAACGTCGAATCACTCAGCTGGCTCTTCCAACAAACAACACGGACGCTGCTAGAAAGGACTATGTAGATAACAAGGTGAAACAGGTGCTCAGTATTGTGCCCACCCTAACTGTAAAGGGCTATACAGCAAATAATGCACGCCTTGTGCATGTGGCCGATCCTGAAGATGATCAAGATGTTTGTACAAAACGGTTTTTAAACTCTGAAATGGAAAAGGTGTGGGAAATTAAGGAGAACGCTCTACAGATGAAGCGAAGACGAATAGCCGAAGTTGCTGATCCTGTGCAACCTCACGACGTGACGACCAAACGATTTTTGGAACAACGGTTATCGCTTTTTATTAAATCAATACCCTCTATATTTCTGCTTCACATTGTAAACCAACAACCGGTAAAAGATCCCAATAACCTCGCCTACATACTACGTTCGGGGTATGACAATTACCGTTTAATGTATGATGGTGCCATTCGTGTAATTGAGTATGCACCAGATTTGAAACATTTAGAGGTACGATTAAACGGTAGTGTTCAACCACTTATTGATCAACCGGTGAAAGCCGGAGACAAATTATTATTTCACTTGAAACTCTCGTCTGAAGAAAAAGAGGCGGGGAAAACGATGAACGATTTCCTCTGTATATATAACTTGAATATACAGCCACCATTGAATAAATAATTATAGGTTCCCTTCCTGAGGAGTGTTAGTTGTGTTCTATACTTTGCGGTGTGAGGTTGTCTTGTTCTTTGGTCGCGATGGTGAAACAGAGATATGTGGTGAAGAAGAGGAAGAAGTTGTCAAGAAAGGGAGGCTTTAAAGCTATTCTTCATGCGGCACGTCAAGCTTCGCGCGGAGAAACAAATAGTGAGTTGGCTATTGACGTCCGAAACGGGGGAGGAGCTTACGGTCAGCTGTTTGCAATATGGCGGCGATATAGTGACGTGAAGTAATTGGGTGTGCGTTTGTTATGGCTTCTAATTTATGATGGCAAAATACTACACATTTCCTTTCATTGATAGAAATATTTTTATAATCAATTTAAATGCAGTGCCTAATTACTACCAGTTAAAAATATTACCCACATGTAGATAGTTAATTTACTGTCTGCTGTTACATATATGAAGCCTGTACTTGGGAGCCTAGCGGTATCGATGTTTTTATTAATTTCACAATATATATATATATATCTCACATAACACAAAGGACGACTCCCTGATAATAAATTGAACCAAGCAACCCTGAATTTGCATGAATGTTTTGGGTTCAAAGAAGCGTTACTTGGGATGCTCAAATCATACTTCAATATTGCAAATATTGACCTACATACTTGCTGTTCAAAGGCAAGAATGTTAATTTATTAATCTCTTGCCACAGGAAAGTTAAAATGGAGACATCCTCTTTATCAATATATTTAATTAAATATTTAAAATACAGATATTTAACAAAGCTGGAGTCTCCATTTGAACTTGCCATAAGCAAACGGAACATATCAAAAACTACACTTTAAGCCAAACCAAATTTACTCCTCAGCTCGACATAAACCATAATACCAATTAAAACCTATACAAAACATACTCTCCTTACTGTTGTACAACTTTCAAACCAACTATTCGCACTCAAAACTGTAAAACCCTGAAATGGGAACTAATTAAAGTTAGAATAGCCTAGGCCGATCCGGTCTCCTGCTACATTACCGCATATGTATACTTAACATCACTATAACTTCAAAATTACGGCTAAGTGACCTATCTGCCTGAGTAGTATAGGTGTTGCCGGCCTGCCTGGGATAATGGGTCACCAAACCGGTACTTAAAACTAAGATTTTACATTTTAATTACCGTAACTAAATTCAACAGTAGGGAGATCATAGCCAAAACCACAATTTAAGCCAAATCATACTTCAATGGCCTACATACTTGCTGTTCAAAGGCAAGAATATAAATTCTCTGGCAAATTAAGGATAGGAACAGAATTTTTCTTAAGTTTTCTGACCATTCGGCTATAATTGTCAATCGGAAGAACCCCTAAAATAAGTTTACGAAGAGCGGATTACATTCTTTGTACGGCACAGAAGTAATAGGCTATAAGTTTATCAGTATTTTTGATGTAGCTAAATCCATGTGAACACAAATTAGAGACAATAACTATCAATAATCAACAGTACCGATGGAAAGAAGTCGTCTTCACAAAAATGCAGACTGCACACTGTCATGTAACATGTAACACGTTTTCCAATTGACAGCGCCGAAGCCCATCTTTCTCTCTGAACTATTTGTATAGGAAAGTAGTGAAGATATTTCGTAGCCGTTTTATACGATTTGCAACCGTATACAGAGCAATACCTCCTCGAATTTGACAAATTTCTTTCTGTTTCCATCACGACGTCAATGCTTCACCATCTAAATAAATCGCACCAGTCACAATGTTACAGCTTCAACATTCTGCCGCGTGGCTGCGCCAGCCAACTTTTCTGACGTCAATTAAGAAAGCACTCCGAGCAACACGATTGCATGCGAATCCCAAAAGTAAACTACGTTTTAGAAAACGTGCCCGAGTTATTCCTGTGCCGAAACGTGGTGGATTTTTACCTGCACTGTTTGCTGGACTAGCAGCCCTGGGTTCACTTCTTGGAGGAGCAAGTGCGGTAGCACGAACGGTGAAAGCTGTTGAGGAGGCGAAGCAACAGTTGAAGCAAAGTGAAAGGCATAATAAAACTATGGAGGCCATAGCACTGCGCGGTAAAGGTGTGAACATGAAGCTAGCACCCTACAAGAAAGGACTCGGCATTTACATGTCGCCAAAAAACGGTTAACCGATGCACTGCCACGACGAGCCATGACGCATGAGGAAGTTATAAGATATGCAAAACAGCTAAAGATCTCCCACTTTCGAGGTGTGTTTATGCGCAACCAACTACCGTCTCGAGCACGGAGCCATGAAAGTGCAGTTGTTAATTTGGATGACAGTCATGGACCGGGAACGCATAATGTGGCCTACATAAAGCATGGGCGAACCGTATGGTACTTTGACAGTTTTGGAAACCTTCCTCCTCCGACAGAGCTTGTTCGCTATTTTGGAAGCAGTGCAACAATACACTATAATGTGAAACGAGTGCAAAATTTTAACACGCAACAGTGCGGTCGTCTATGTTTGACTTTTCTATATAAGACCGAGCACGGCGGGTGACGTGGTCATTATGACAACAGAAAGTAGAACGTTTACAGTGCACGGACAAGGTGCGGAAGTAACTGTTGACTTTTATCCTCCTATTGAATTGGGACGACGACCCTACGTGCTGGGACTTGTTTCGTTTGAAGGCTATAATAGAATCTGCAACATAATTGAAGACGTCAATGATAAGTTCTACTACGATGACTATGTGTTAACTCTACCGTCTGGCAGCTACACCGTAGATGATATTCACGATCACATCTACACAACTCTCACCAAGGAATTTAGTCTAAAAGCATTTCTTGACGGGACACGCAAGTTTGAACTCATAGCCAACAACGTGACACATCGCTGCAGTATTCTTTCTTCTTTTAGGATTGATTTCAAATCTCAACCAGATTCGATTGGGCCATTGTTAGGCTATTCACCACAAGTGTTAGTACCGAACGTGATACACAAGTCTGACCAACCGGTGAAAATAATTGAAGATCATCACGTATCTGTCACGTGTAATATTATTACAGACGTCTACACCAATCAAGATCCCTCGCATTCGCTTTATGATTTTATTGTTACTTCACCTGGTGGTTACATCATCCGCGAAAACCCGTCGGTGGTGCTCTATCATCCTGTGAGTGTGACCAACATCAGGAATATTACCTTAAGACTGGTGAATAGAAACCAACGTCTCATTCGGTTAGACCCTCGTACACCTGTGACTTACAAACTGTATCTGAAGCCAGCATGAAACAAGTGTATAAAGCGGCAACGCTGTCAAGAACAGGCGTTAGTTGTGTTCAACACGTGTACAGGTTAACACGTGTCAACAAGCAGATCCTACAACAACTTGGTTACACCTTACGTCATGAATTCGATTCTAGACGTGACAAACCCTGTCGAAGTACAGGAGGGTATTGTAAGAATTGAACACCATTCCTACCAACCGTATACTCAGGGACTAAATAATAATGATGAGATTCGCATTACTATTAACCAACAAGATATCTACACGCTTCCACATGAAAGTTACATCCAGATTGAAGGACAACTCACCAAATTGGATGGTACCATTCCAACAACGTCAAAGTTGGCCAACAATGCTTTGGCCTTTTTGTTTTCTGAGGTTCGCTACGTGATCAACGGTATTGAAGTGGATACTACTCGAAATGTTGGCATAACAAGTGTCATGAAACTTTATCCCTCGTATGGAAGCGAAGAGAGTAAAGCTTTTTGTATGGCTGGTTGGTGTCCCAACTCAACCAACGACTGGATGATTAACGATGATGGTACATTTACTGGACATTTACCTCTAAAATTAATACTAGGCTTTGCAGAGGATCATAAGCGCATTGTTGTGAACGCAAGACAGGATCTGATTCTTGTACGAGACAGGAGTGATTATAATGCGCTAAAGGGAGCTGATACAGCGCCAATAGATACAAAAATTCTACTGCAACGAATTCTATGGAAAGTACCGCACGTTACTCTATCGGATCAGAAAAAATTGAGTCTGCTCAAGATTGTGGAGAAGGATACAGCTTTACCCATTCAATTTAGAAGCTGGGAGCTGCATGAATACCCGGTATTACCACTCTCCGATACACATACTTGGTCTATAAAAACCTCACGGTATACAGAGCGTCCCCTCTATGTCCTGGTTGGATTTCAAACAGATTGCAAATATCAACAGAATAAAGATGCATCAAAATTTGACCACATCCAATTACGAAATATACGACTCTTTTTGAACGGTGTTACCTTTCCCTATGAGGGAATGGATTTAAACTTTAACAAGAACAAATTTGGTAAGCTTTATGACATGTTTGTAAACTTTCAGTCATCCTATTATCAGAAAGAGGCATGTCCGCTATTATCACCACAAGACTTCAAGTCCAAGGCGCCTCTGGTGGTGATGGACTGTTCGTATTTGGAGGAGTCGATGAAGGAAACAACTATTGATATCAGACTAGAATTTGAAACATCTACAGTTATTCCAGAAAAAAACAACAGCCTATTGCCTTATTGTTCACGAGGCGCAAGTGTTTTATCAATCGCTGTCCAACATGGTGACCAGAGTATAAATAGCATGTCTTCCTCCATTGCCCTTCACAGTCATGGAAAGCTACGATGAAGTCACAACCCCCTCTGCGAGGCGGGTCTGCAAATGTGAAAGAGATTCAACA
Organism: Meconema thalassinum; assembly: GCA_946902985.2. Classification (NCBI taxonomy): domain Eukaryota; kingdom Metazoa; phylum Arthropoda; class Insecta; order Orthoptera; family Tettigoniidae; genus Meconema; species Meconema thalassinum. The sequence goes on along the minus strand of OX336390.1, from coordinate 627,345,139 downwards.
AGTTCAGATGAAGATTCAAGGTTTACCATTTATCGCGCCCTAGTGAGTGAAGCTATAACTGCCTATCACAAGAATCATACTGTGCTTAGAATGCCGCCGCATCTGGTTCACTATTTACCGGATGGATTCATGTCTACGTTTGGTATTCATGACAGGGGGTACAACAACAAGCCCATCACCAATCAAACAAATAATGTGGACGATGGCGTTGCCAAAGCTTCATCTTGTCATGTTGGAGAGCGGGTAGATTGCATGGACTGCAAATGCGATCGTTGTTCAACAAGTCGAGACGCTGATGCAGCATTTGAGATTTATCGCACCCTGGTGAGTTTAGCAATACGCGCCTACCATAAAGCGCAATTTCTTCGTGAAATGCCGCAGCATCTGATTGCCTATTTACCAGCTGGATTTCTGACCGCGTACGGTGCACACGACATTGATCTTAATTGGGATAAGCTACCATTACACCTCCGTATGTCGGCGGATGTTGCAGCCTGCCGTCCCTGTCGTAGACACTTTATGCATCGAGAAGATTCTCATTGTGATTGGGATGGTCCAAATCCTATGATAAAAAATTGTAAGCGATGTACTGATAACTTTATGAATAAAATTGTGTAATTGATTTTTGTGTGTATATTATTTTCTCGCTCCTATCCAATCAGTTAGTTGTTAAGAAGCAGCGGTAGTGGAAGGTGTGATATCCGTCGCCATGCCGAAAACATTGATTGTCGACGTGCAGGGTTTCAAGGTTAACGGAAACAAGTTTGTATTTAAAGAAGTTGGAATTATTGACTGCACAACCATGTGGGCACCAAGAGTAACCAGTTATATCTTTGAACCACCGTTTCCATTGCATTTGCAGTCAGACGAGGACAGAAGACAAACAGAGTGGTTGCAACGCAATTTGGGACTAGTCTGGAAAGAAGGTGACATTCCTTACCATCATCTATCACTTGTTCTGAAAGCTCACTTGTTTGGCGCTGACCTTGTCTTTGTAAAGGGAAGCGAAAAAAAAGGAATGGTTGCGTCAGTATGTTAATTCAACTTGTCAACTTGTTGACCTTCATGATCTGGGATGTCCTGCACTGTACAACCTGTCCGTGCCTGATGAACCTCTACAAAATAAAACACTTCAAAATGTTTGGAAGCTTTTTGATTGGCTAGCTCGCAAAGCATGTCAAAACTTGCATGTTGAGTGTAAAGCGCTGTAACGTCGGCTACAATGTGAGACATACCAGCGATCAGTGCGGATGTGTAGAATTATGGCTGCAATTGAAGGTTTGGACGCCAACCCCACAGAGCGAGCTATTGTCAAGTTTTTCGCCTGCAAAAAGAAGCTAGACAGTTTCACAGACGAGGAATTGAACGCTTTGCCCCAGGCGTTCCTTTTTTATGTTGCTTCAAACGCGGTGAAAAATATTTGGCACAGTGTACCTAGTGAGTGGACCAGAGATCCTGGTCTGCGCGAACTACAACCATGCACTGACTTTAATCATCACCAGCAAGTGTCTATCACTAAAATGCCCTCCATTAAACAGTGTGGAACGTGTCAGCTCATCAAATTGTACCACGGGCATACAAATATACCGTCCTGTAAAGACTTTGCTTCGTCATTTCATGGGTGCGATGAAGAAGAGGAAGAAGAGACAGCAGCGGCAGTATCGCCAGCACCAAAAAGTAAGACAACGCTTGAAAAAGATATGCCAGACCTTTGCTGGTCATGGTCTAGTTAACAAGGCCATTGATCTACTTCCCATTGAACTGCATATTCCTGGCTATCAATTTTGTGGACCTGGAACTAAACTAAGCCAACGTCTAGCACAAGGGAATTCTGGAATCAACATATTGGATGCAGCGTGTAGAGATCATGACATTGCTTACAACAACAAGAATATAGAAGTACGTCGAGTTGCAGACCGCATTCTTCTAAGAAAGGCCATGCAGCGTGTGATGTCATCTACTGCTTCTATTGGTGAGAAGATTGCAGCCTTGATTGTAGCAGGAGCGATGAAGTCAAAGCTAATGATTGGTGGTGGATTAGTGAGGAAAAGGACAAAGTAACAAACATGAATCAAATACTGTGAAGTATTTATTTGAAAGTCAGTCCACCAGTTCATAGTATACACAAAATATGGTTTAGTTTTCTTCTTGTAAAAAACATACAATTTTAATAAAAAGAATTGAAAATGAAAGTGTGTTCTTTTTTACTAGGTGTGGAAATGTCCAAAAGGCAAGCTATTTACACCATCCCACAGACGTTTATTGTCATATGTTGTCAGCGATGTTTTATTTTGATTTACTGTAAAAATATTATGGTTCTTTGAAAGAATGCGTGTTTGCTGGTATAAGCGAGAGGTGTTTGCGTAGAGTACACATCGATATTCCTCAACATTGAGGAATTGTGTGACGCTACGAAGAACACCCTTCGCTTTGCATTGACCTTTATTCTTTTGTGTTGAAAATGCGTACATTTTCGGCGCCAAAGCCACAAATTCTGTCATAACATCACCGGCGCACTCATCCTTAAATAGACCTATTTTTTTTATTCATGGGAATTATGCCAAACATATTGTTAACCTCATAGTTTGAGGTATCAAAGTAATTTGGATGTTCTCTCATCACTGAGTAAACATCTATCTTATTGGTTTGATAAATAAGACTGTCTGTATCCATATACAGTAATTTTACATCTCCAAACTTTTGTTTGGCAAACTCATAATGAAATTGATACATTACAAATTTTGAAAAGTCAAGTATTACCATTCCCAAGTAAATTGGTTTGTTATACATGATTTCTGTCTTTGACAATTCAATGGTTACTAAATCAGTTTCAATAACTCGTACAGAATGGAAATTAGGCATAGCTATATATTTTCGTGCGCCATATCGACCGTCCCAGTGGTTTACCAAATGAATAGTTCTATGCTTTCGAATATTTTCCATTGATTTACCGTAGCACGCATTGTTCATTAATTTATAAAAAATTGATTCAAATGTGGTCTTGGCGTGCTGCCGATGATGAGTATTCAATTGCATGTACGGTTGTAACCATGGTTTTTGGTCAAAGCAAATAATGCGGTGAATGGATTGCAGTTTCAAACCATGTTTCAAACATTGCATTAAATTTTCAATGTGTATGACGTACCGATTTTTTGAATTTAACGTTGCCAGCAACTTTTTATTGTTGGAACGTGAACTGGGAGGTTGTAATTTTTCAACACAAAATGGTAGATCAGAATGATCATTGTGTATCTCACAGGGATATAATAAGTCAACCTCTAGAACGTAGCCACGCATGTCATTGCTCAACACATCTTTTAAATTAAAATTTGAAACTTCATCTGAAGTCAGCCATCGAAAATGTTGATATGGAAGAGGTTTTTCCATAGCATATCCGTATAAATTGTTACAATCTAGGTAGGTGAGGTATGTTGTAGGTTGGTTTGGTTTGTATGTATCCATATATGGATTATTTGCTGTGGCGTGCTTTTGCACAAGCGAAACAAGACCACCACGTATTCCACGTTCAAAAAAGAGTAACATGTCGATGTCTGTTAATAGTTCCAGTTCTATGTCAGTCACCTTCAACATGCAGTCCCAACTATATCCGGCAAGGGTGTAGTAATGGGCTGGATCTAGATTGTAGATTTCAAGACACAGTTTGCGAAAGTGTTCAAACACGTCTGTCAAAAGTAGTGTATCAATTTTGAGGTATAAATCAGCATACTCGCCCAAAGTTGATATCTTGAACACGTTCCATACTTTTTGGGCGTGTAAATAGTCTTCTTCAGAAATATGACTTTTTGTTAAGTCATTGTGAAATTTGTCCTTTGAAGGGAGTGCAGTTTCCTGTAAACATGCCCAATTGTTTACATAATTATAGGGAAACACCCCTTTTCGAATGCATAATTAAAATTGTTTGGCATCAGTAAAGTGTTTACGTACAAAATGCAAATTGTTTAGGTGAAGCCCTTGAACAAGCGCATCCAATGATGATGCGAGGAATCTATACGAATCTAAGAATCGTATACTGATTCCATTTCGCCATTTCGAAAACGAAATAAAATTTTCATGATTTTGTGGAATTAAATTAAACTTTTGGTTTTCAAGGTTAGCAAATTCCTTAATAATTAAATGGCTGTCATACCGAGACATGTTGTGTAAGAAACAAGAAATATAGCGTGCTCTTTTATACGCCAAATTACATAAACTATGAGCCGCTCCTCTAAATTTTCCAGTGTACCGATTATGGTCTCTCACTGGCGTGTCACAAGGTGCTATTGGTTTTTGACAAATGTGACAAGTGGTTGCTGTTGCAAAAACCGCCTCGTCTGCGTCCGACATTTGAAGCGGAATTGGATTTTGCAGGATATTGTACACCTGATCTGCCAAGGCGTCCAATTCATTTAAAAACCAAGCAGCAGCATCTGCATCGCGATAAGATTTGAAGTATGAAAGTGAAGGGTCGTATGAACAAATCACGTTTAGGGCACAACTGAATGGCACATGTTGCTGTACTTGTTGAGTGTACGGACGTGTCGGATCTGGTTTACATGTGTCAATGGGTGTGGTTAAACATTCAAAATCTGCATATACTGTAAATGGAAGCGGTTCTTGACGAGACACATTTTGAAATTACATACTGGCTTTATCCTTTTCTGGAAATGTAATTTTTACCGCTGGTTGTGTGATGCAATCAGTAGTATGTGCTGTCAACTTTTGATTGCTAGTAAAATATTGCAAACAGCGATCACATATATATACCCTATTTTTTTTTTTGTAACTTGTGAACGAACTAGTCTAGAAAGATCTTTGATATAACAATAATGGTTGCACAATTCCCCTTCAATGTACAGTAAATTAAAATGCTTTTCTTTTTTCCCCTTTGTCACATACAATGGACCAATAACTTTGTCCCCTTGAACTCCGTATACATTAATGGAGTAAAGCGGATTTTTAGATTCAAAACGAGAAATGGCGTTGAGGTCCATTGGGAATTCTATGTCTGCTAAATTTAGACTGATCATTAATTCCATAAATTTCTGGTGATATTTTCCCATTCTGTGAACATTTTCAGTTGCAGGACTTAACCCAGCTGCCAAGGTCCAAACAAAGCAAAAACGTCATTATTATCCACATTGATGACTGCGTGATGTTTTTCCAACTGTTTAGGTAAATTAACATGAGCTGAACCACTGTTCATGGGATCAAAGGTGCATACATTAATTTTAAAATGGTTGATAGCTTCCAGCGATTTGCCACTTTCCAATTCTTGAAACTCGGCAAAGCGCGTCATGAGCTTATCAACAATGTTTTTACTATACCAACTGTGTATATTATCAGTGCGGTACAATTCACACATTTTCGTATGTAAATAAATCGGTTTTGTTATTTCAACACCTTGTTTTAAAATAACAAAATCACATAATAACTCAGCGTTAATCTTTAACGCTACATGTTCTCTTAAACAGTCTTGCATTTTATTTTGAAAAATGTTGTAGCTAGCGTTTAAAAATTCATTTGGGTCTAAAAATTTAGCATCATTATTAATTTTAAAGCTACATAACTTATTATAAAAGCAACTATCCACGTCCTGCCAACTAAGTTTTGGTGCTGACAACATGACACTTACAGTAATTACATTTACTACAAAAACAGCAAATCACTGAACAGTTTGCAGAGAATGAAAACAAACAAAGTTTATTGTCTCTGCAAATTCTGTTTTAACATTAACAAATTTTAAATTTTATTTGATTCTTCAATAAATTCTACCAAACATCTTTTATTTTCCAGTCCCAAATATTTTAGGTAGATGGTTCCTTTGTTGAGGTCATTTACAGCTTCGTCGTTGAGTTCCATGAACCTCGCAGGTAAGAAGACAGCGAAATCTTCTAGTTCACAAACTATTCTTCCCCCATATTTCGTTTTCACCCTGCGAACAGCTGTCACCAAATAGGACTCGTTAACTGGCAGGTCCTGTAAACGTTTAGTCTCCAGGCCGGTTGCTCTGCCAATGAGATTCGCAACTGTTATAGCAGACATATTGTGGCCTCCTCAGAGGCCGAGTGCAGGTCTTTCCATTCGACGCCCGTGGGTGACCTGCGCGTCGGGATGGAATGGATGAAGATGAATGAAACTGGGCAAGGATGTGGAAGGAATCGGCCGTGGCCTATCAGAAGGTACCGTCCCAGCATTTGCCTGGTGTTGAAAATGGGGAAACCACGGAAAACCATTTCAAGGACGGTCGACGGTGGGGCTCGAACCCACGCGTCTACCGAGTCAGCAGAGAGCTTGGTCCCCATGACCTAATGCTGAGCTTTAACCTTGTAATACTTACATTTTATCTTACATAAGCACACATGTTGACGATTTTAAAATACAGTGTATTGCAACCTACTTAGTATTCAAACATTGTTTGGAACAAACAACTTTCTTTTTCTCTCTGTCCGACTTAAGAAACAAGACCAATTTATTGTAATTTAATGCGCATTGTATTACCGGTTGGAGGCACGCTAAATTTATTGCCGTTGTCAAATATAACGGCTTTCATTTTATTGCCAAGACATACTGCTTTAACAAAAATAAAAGTTAATAGCCTACATCATCAATCTTGATACCAGTCTATTGTCAAAAAGGCTTTCAATATCTTAGAGTTGTAACAGTATAATTACTCATACATTACAATAGTGTTGCGCTGTTATGTAAATTAGCATTAGTATACCAGCTTCTCACCGCTGTTCCGCGGTTTAAATCTCACTCCATGTGAGATCTGTGTAGGGTAACACAAAGGTTGAATTGTTGTTGTTTGAGTCTTCAGTCTTTTGATTGGTTTGATGCAGCTTTCCATGTCTCCCTGTCCTGAGCTAATCGTTTCTTCTCTACATCGCTACCACACCCTACATCGGAGGCAATCTGTTTAACATACTCTAACCTTGGTCTACCCCTACAGTTTTTGTCCTCGACCCTTCCTTCCATAACTAAGCTTGCTATTCCTGGGTGTCTTAGTATGTGTCCTACCAACCTATCTCTTCTCTTCATTAGCAGTCGCCAGAAACATCTCTCCTCTCCCACTCGTCTTAATACCTCTTTGTTTGTAACCCTATCTACCCATCTGATCTTCATCATTCTCCTGTAACACCACATTTCAAATGCTTCAATTCTCCTCTTTTCTGCTGCACCAATAGTCCAAGTTTCACTTCCATAGAGCGCCACGCTCCAGACAAAGGATTTCAAAAAATGACTTCCTAATACCTAAATCTATATTCGATGTCAGCAGATTCCTTTTTTGTAGAAATGCTTTCTTTGTCTGAGCCAACCTACTTTTAATATCCTCTTTGCTTCGTCCATCACTGGTTATTCTGCTTCCTAAGTAACAGAAGTCTCCTACTTCCTTCAGCTTTTCACCTGCCAATTTGATCTCCATAGAGGTTTCTGATTTATTTCGGCTGCATTCCAGTATTTTTGTTTTACATTTATTTATTTTCATCATGAATTCTTTCCGTAAGACGGAGTCCATACCATTCAAAAACTCATTTAAATCCTCAGGCTTGTCGGCCAAGATGACAATGTCATCAGCAAATCTCAGAGTTGAAATTATTTCTCCTTGAATCTTCACTCCCACTTTAAATTTTTCTCTAATTTCCTTCATTGCTTGTTCAATGTGAAGATTGAAAAGTATGGGTGATAAGTTGCAGCCTCGCCTTAAATCCTTTCTGAATACCAGCTTCTCTCTCATGTCCTTCAACTCGAATGACTGCTGTCTGGTTTCTGTACAGATTGTATATCACCCTCCTATCCCTGTACTTTATTCCAATTGATTTCAAAATGTCAAACAATTTAGTCCAATCAACTTTATCAAAAGCCTTTTCTAAGTCTACAAAAGCCATGAACGTTCTCTTATCTTTCCTTATTCTACCTTCTAAAATCAGCCTAAGACTTAGTACAGCTTCCCTTGTTCCTACTTTTCTCCTGAAACCAAACTGGTCTTCACCCAACTCCGTTTCTATCTGGCTTTCAATCCTCTTGTAAATCATTCTGGACAGGATCTTTGAAGCATGAGTAATCAAGAAGGTTGAATTAAGGATAACAAAATTAACAGTATTATTCTCTTCTTGCAAAACATTTTTTAAACTCAGCTTCCAAAAGCTTACATATAGCAGAACGTGGGTTTTACAAATACAGAGGTGACAGCCGAGTTCAGCATTGCTTCCACTTACTTGTGTCAAGCTCCTCTCTGTCTTCTTTCCTGTCAACCTCGCTTGGCCAACTCTTGTTCTCTTCCAACTCCAACAGTATTAGAGTATCCAAGGCCCTTGCCACATCTTTTCTGATTCCCTCCTTCTGCAAGAGGCCAGTCTTCTTTTCCCATTATTTCCTACCTTCTGCCTGTCATTTAATCATTGATGCAGAGAAGTGCAAGGAGTATGCCTCCATAACTTAGGAGGTTTTCTTCTGTGTACTTTGGTTTTCCCTGACACAAACATCAAGAAAGTTTATATCCTCGTCGCTAGATTGGGTATTCTAATGACATTGATAGACATTTTTTCTGTTTTATAGTTTTTCAAATGACCACGTCATGGCGGAGTTTTTCGTCCGCATGATGATGATGATGGAGGAGGAAAATGAAAGTGACAGCGAAAATCACATATAGCAGAACGTGGGTTTTACAAATACAGAGGTGACAGCCGAGTTCAGCATTGCTTCCACTTACTTGTGTCAAGCTCCTCTCTGTCTTCTTTCCTGTCAACCTCGCTTGGCCAACTCTTGTTCTCTTCCAACTCCAACAGTATTAGAGTATCCAAGGCCCTTGCCACATCTTTTCTGATTCCCTCCTTCTGCAAGAGGCCAGTCTTCTTTTCCCATTATTTCCTACCTTCTGCCTGTCATTTAATCATTGATGCAGAGAAGTGCAAGGAGTATGCCTCCATAGCTTAGGAGGTTTTCTTCTGTGTACTTTGGTTTTCCCTGACACAAACATCAAGACAGTTTATATCCTCGCCGCTAGATTGGGTATTCTAATGACATTGATATATATTTTTTCTATTTTATAGTTTTTCAAATGACCACGTCATGGCGGAGTTTTTCGTCCGCATGATGATGATGATGGAGGAGGAAAATGAAAGTGACAGCGAAAATCAAGAGGAAGCGGAAGAAGCTACCGAAAAAAATAGTTTTAATTACACATGGATTAATAAATCAGATCTGGTGTACACCTTCTTGTTTTTATTTCATATCGAGCTGGCCGACTCAACATGCCATGCGATTTGTATCCTACCCCCCACCCTACCATTTACAGGAAATACTACTCCAGATTCATTGATGTTTGTTTACCATTGAGCACATTCAACAACCAGTTCATTCCCCTCTCTCTCAATCCCATTCACTACTCTCGATACCATTGATGTTTGTTTACCATTGAGCGCTTTCAACCCCATCTTGTTTGTCTCTCAGACCCATTCACACCTAACCAACCTACAACGTCAGGGTTCAACAAGCACCATCATCCACCGCCATTCATGTTTTCCATTCAAAACACTCTCGTCCATGACCTACCTCACATCCCGTAATCTGCTGTGACGTCACACACACACCAGTTGATCGTTCAATTCTCTGACAATTCACACAACCAAGGATTCGGAAACCTTCGGCAACACTCGGATCTCATCGGGCATAAAGCAAAGCTATATAGCACGAGATAATAACAGAGAAGGCGCTTAGTCCAACAGAGAGACTGGGTCGAGGAGGGTCTCGTGCAGAGCCTCTTCCATCCTTCCCCCTCATCCCCCCCCCTCGCCACCACCCCCTCCCCCCTCCCCACCCCCACTCCTCCCCCTCCACCCACACCCCCTCAAACAGGTTCCTGGACCCTCCAAGGTTTGTTTACCTTCCGGGGTCCCGGCGACCGTGGGGGTCAATGACCTACCTCAAGGTCATTGATCATGACCTACCTCAAGGTCATTGACCTTGACACGCCCCCCCCCCCCTCATTTGCATAAATAACGGTATTTGAAGCAGAACCCTCCCTGCTCCTCTACTAACGCGGACTGACTGTATGTCTCTGTCCAGCGGTGTCCATTATCAAGGCAGCCATTTCGAAACCTTGTGAGGTCTTCATCACGAGCTATAGTAACGTGTATGATTGTGCTGATACATGCTAACATCAGGACTTGTTAAGCTGTACATTATGCAGACACTAGAACGCATATTATCGTCTGAGATGTCAGTGGGGAGATTCAACGTTATAGTTATGACTTCCAGAATGGCAGGTTAGATTAAATGGGGTAGCTTCATGAGAAATGCTTAAGCGAAATGACTGCCACCCACAACTGCATTCTCCTTTTTGGAGAGGAGTATATTTTCCCCGCACTCCAGTGGTTGTTTGCGAGTGCTTTCATGAGCTGCGACATGCAGGACAGTGCTATTTCTCAGGCGGATTATAGTATTTCTGGTATGAAGGGAGAAGGCTTGTATGGTCGTTTGACCAGTATGCGTGAGCGCTGCAGGCCCGGGTTCGATCCCCAGATCCAGAGAAGAAGAAGAGTGTATTATCTGGTGATACCCTGGATATTCATCAGATCTTTATATATCCCGCTTAAGACGCTTCAAGATGCAACAAATGGTACTGGACCAGCAGACTTTAACGTAGCTTAGTTGAGGCACTTGTTGGCAACTGCAATTGTCATTTCATTTTTGTAGATTAAATGGGTATTCACAAATTTAGGTTCGATGTTTCTGTCGAATCTTACTTGCTGTGTTCCCGTGATTTTGTATTCGTTTAACGAATTCATCCCTTGTGTATTATTAGTTTGGATCATTTAATCAGTAGAATCAGTAATTTCTTAGTAGTGCGTATTTTTATTTGCCGAGAAGAGGATTTAGGGGAAGATCTCCAATATTTTGTTTAAGTATAGTATTAATCGCGTTTGTTTCTCAGTGTTTGGAACACTGATTTCTTTGGGGCCCGTACATGTTTTTCGTGTACTACTGTTCTGTTAGGAACTTCGTTTTCTCGCACCGATTTGAATCTTGGAAAGTTTATCTTGGTGTTCGTTGCATTTATAGTTTTAATCCACCTGTTGGATTATTTTTATGGAAAGCACTTCGCTTTTGAGAGTGCAGATTTATTAATGGATTTACTTAATGATTGTCATTGGAATAACCTGATTAGTTAACTTGCTTTCATGGTGTAAGTTTTATCCACTGATACTTCGAAGCCCACCGAAGTTGGAGGCTATCCTGGTTCAGGAAAAGATCAGTTTTACCTTCTATTAGGTATTGATTTGAGATTAACTTAATTTAGGATGTCATTTTGAGACATGTATTTTCCACAGTATTAACGTATATAATTGCATTTAATGCAATTGTGTGAGTGAGACATAGTATAGCAGTTTTGAACACCATTCACAAGGTTGATTAAATTATTCCAGGAAAGCTTGACTTGGAGTCAAGAAAAATGAACAAGTATTATTAATATACATTATCGGGAGGCAAGATAGGTTAATTTGCTAGTGGAATGTTTTAGTGTCTCGACTTTGAACAACGTGCTTAAGGTTAGTGTGTGAGTTAAGCATGTTTGTAGGTCTTGTGTGAGTATTGAGATTAAATAATAGTAGTGTTTTGAAGGTTCGTATAACCTTGTTGAGTTGTGTTTTGGATGCACATCTGGGATGGTGCATATTTGTGAGATTTTATGCTTGTTGAAGCATTAGGCCAGTTTTAGATTGAGCCGGTAAGTGCTTTCAGCCAGTAAGTGCCAATCTGTTTGTGACTTCGAGTAGTCAACAACCGTGTTTGGTGTTACGTTAATATAGATGAGTTTTTCTGGTATTTTAATGTCTGTTGGAGACATTGGCGTCGTCATTCTTATAGAGCGATCCTACATGCTTTTCTTCACCTAATCAAAAGCAACGCTTGGATAATCTGTTCGAGCGACTTAAGACATTTCCACAGCATATAATTATTAAAACCTCTACAATTTTGTACAAGTTTACTTGAAATTTGAATCATGAACATAGTTGATAGATACACTACTTAGCTTAATTGCTAGATAAATATTGGTAACCCGATGTATTGAATGATAATTACACATCACGATGCGAATGTTATGGCCAAGATCAGCTGTTTAGGCTGAATCATGTGAATGTCTGAGGACATTTCTGTATATATTCTTATAAATACTTGTATATAATCTTGATATTGCTACACTTTTGGAATATCGTTTAAGACGATACACGTGTAAACAATTTTTATAATTCTTCTTTATTCATCGTCTAATATTTCATCCAGTCCTCCTAATATCATTGGGAGATTGATGCCTAATATCCTTGTTTCATAATGTGAGATATTATATTTAGAATCACCCCAGCGTGTAGGTGATGATCGTAATCCATTTTTGGAATTATTAAGATTTTCTTAATACAGTTGTGTTTAGCTGTGATTTTGTTTTCTTGACGACAGGGTATTAATATTTTGTTTTCTTGTCTGTTACCTTGTTTTCTTGGAATAAATTGTTTTCCCAATTTTAAATCATGGCGTGATATTTTAACGAAGAAATTGGAGGTCGTTTTAAGATGGCCATCGCTTGGATTTTCTTTTTCCAGGGTTTTCCACCCTTGAGATAGTTCTTTCTAGAGTTGTTTTTCCTGTTCTTGAGCTAGTTTCTTATTTGTTAGTTCGTTGTAGCCATGGTCATTCTTAAAACAGCCTGATAGGATGACTAGTACCCCATTCATTCCTCTATTTGGTGGTAGGACCTGGGAGGGTCTTTCACCGGGCATTTTTCAGGTTCTACGATCCAGTGACCATCGAGGGATTTCACCAGGTATTGGTAAGTGTTTCGGGTGCAGTACCCAATCGTCAATGACCAAGTAATATATTGTAATTTTACAAATTACAAAAAAATAAATGATTTCACTGAATTTACCTTTACCAACCAAACAATTTCATCTTAAAAATAAAATAAATAAACTCACACATCACACTAACTCCGCAAGTGTCTGAGAATTACCGAATTATGATCCATGAACACTTTTATTCTCCTGTTTTACTTTTTCATGGGTGAGTTTTAACATTACATTTTTCTAATTCACAGTGAAATGTTCAAAATGGTATATATTATTTCTATAGTCATTTATAAGTCACGAGCTTTCAAATATGAAACCACCATTACTGAACACAGGTGTCACAGCTAAAGAGCTAATTAGTGAAATAAACAAAATTTGCTCAATTCCAATAACTGCACGTGCAGCAGTTGTTTTTATTCTTATAAGCAAAAGTAATACATATGCATGCCTTTTTTTTTTTTACAAAACGTTGTTGTACTTTGATGTGCTCTAAGAATAATGAATTGTGTGTTATTCTTCTTTAATCGTATCGGCCAACTAAGGACCACGTTATTTCAACTGGCTTCTCTGGGCTTTGATCTTTGCCCAGTGTTCCTTCATACGTTGCCGGTGTTGCTCTTTTCTTTCTTCCGTCCACATCTTTCCCGTCTTCAACTTCGGTTTTTCTTGAAAATCCTGGTGGTCGTGTAGTTTCTTCCTGAGGGGATTGCGTTCTTGAATATCCCCAGAGGTAATTTCCATCTCTTGCAGGTCACTTTCCACCTCTTCGAACCAGACTGGCTTGGTCTTCTTATTTTTAAAATAGTTAAAGATCCGGTTCGTCAATCGTGTGGGTTTCATTCTAAGCAAGTGGCCACAAAATACAATCCTCCGTTTCCTCATTACATCAGAGATCTTCTGGACATGAATATACAGCTCATAGTTATGCCGTTGTCTTTAATCGGGCCAAGAATTTTCCTCAAGATCTTTCTTTCCTTGATCTCCAATTTTTCTACCAGGCCTTTCTTGTTCATGGTGAGGCTTTCCGCTGCGTACAGAGCCTCTGGTCGTATGACAGTGCAATAATGCCTAAGTTTTGCGTTCAGGGATATTGAATTTTTGTTGTAAACGTCCTTGGTGAGTTGGTACGCCATTTCCATTTTGTTCATGCGCGAAGTGAAGGTTTCTTTCTCACATACGTTGGGTTCTACCCACTCGCCAAGATATTTAAACTTATCTGTCCGTTTGATTTTCCCCTGGTTTACTTTTAGCTCCCTTGGTACTGGCTTGATGTTAGTTATAAAGTGTGTTTTCTCCAAAGAGATCTGAAGACCAACTTTTGTTGCCTGTACCTGCAGCTGGTTAATTTGTTTTGTGGCCATGTCTAAAGAGTCGGAGAAAATTGCAAGATCATCTGCAAAAGCTAGGCAATCAATAGAAAGGTTCATGTTCTTGTAACCCAGTCGTACTCCATTTTGGACCCCATCGTTCATTTCTTTGCGCCACTCTAGGATGACTTTTTCAAGTGCACAGTTGAAGAGCAGGGGTGAAAGCCCATCTCCCTGCCTAACTCCTGTCTTAATTTCGAAAGAGTCTGACATTTCTCCTCTGAACTTGACTCTGGAGGTTGTGTTAGCTATGGTCTGTTGAATGATTGCCCTGGTTTTATTATCCAATCCAAATTCCTTTAGAATTTGAATAAGAGCTATTCTATCAATCGAATCATAGGCCTTCTTGAAGTCGACGAAGGTTATCACAAATTTCTTGTTCCTTTGCTTCAGATAGAAAAGAATGGATTTCAGATTCATAATTTGTTCGGCACATGAGCGCTCTTTCCTGAACTCTCCTTGGTACTCTCCTAGATGTGGATCTAGTTGTTGTTCTTCCCTAATCTGCAGAGCTTTTAAAATAATTTTGTAAGTTAACAGTAGGAGGGAAATGCCGCGGTAGTTGTTAACGTCCGTTTTGTCACCTTTCTTATGCAGGGGATGAATCAAGGCAGAAGTCCAGTCACGTGGAAGTTTCTCAGTTTCCCAAATCTCCTTGATAACGTCTGTCAATTTATCAATCATCTTTTCACCAGCATACTTCCTCAATTCGGCGATTATCGAGTCCTCACCTGGTGCCTTGTTGATCTTAAGTGACTGGATAATCAGGTTGATTTCTTCTTTCGTTGGAGGGGATGAATCTGGGTGGACTTGTATGTTGTCTTCAAATGAGAAAGTGGAGTTTGGAGTCTCAAAATTAGGAGGGATTCACAGTATTTCGCTAGAATCTGGCAATTTTCTCTCTCACTGTAAGCTAGTCTCCCATTTGAGTCTTTGAACTGTAGACTCGGAGGATTGTATTTGCTTGGATTGCGTTTGAAGGTTCTGTGGAAGTCCCTTGTGTTGTTCCCCTGAAAGTCTAGCTCAATTTGAGTTAGTTGTCTCTTGTTGTAGGCACGTTTTACATTGCGGATGATTTTTTCAGCGCGTTGTCTCTCGTTCACGAAGTTTTCCCAATTATCTTGGTTCTTTCCCGAGTTCCATTTCTGCCAGGCAAGTTGTCTTTGCGTTACCACTGAATCACATGCATTATTCCGCCACGCATGTTTCTTTGACTTCGTCAGTGGAAATGTCTCCTGTGCTGTTGTGACCAAGGCCTGTTGTAGTTCATCCCAGTTTTCGGGATTTCAAGATTCTAGTTTTTGAGTAAATTCAGGGCACAATCGTAGTTTTTCAGTATCAAATCGATTGATCTTTTTTAAGACGGCCTTTCTGGTGTTTCTCGGAATCACTTTAACTTTGATTTTGGATAGATAGTGATCCGAATCTAGATTGGCATTTCTTAGAACCTTCACATTCTGTATTTCTCTCTGAGCTTTACGTGCAATTGCGACGTGATCAATTTGAAATTCGCCGAGATTTGGATTCGGAAATGTTCAAGTCTTCTGTTTTCTGGGAAGGTGTTTGCACGCTGTGGATTTTATAACAAGATTGAAAGCCTTACATAGTTCTACGAGCCTCTCACCATTGCGATTTGTTCTCTGGTGAGCTAGATAGTTTCCGAAAGTGTTTTGGAACTTTCTTACCTTACCCAGCTGTGCATTGAAATCTTCAAGAAGCATAATCGTGTGTTTGTCTGGAATCTTACAGAGAACATCTTCAAGGTCTTCCCAGAATCTATCCGTTCCTTCCGGGTATCTCTTATTCGCTTGATTGATTGGCGCATGGACATTCACAACAGTATAAACTTTGTTTGTGCTCCGGAAGGAGAGAGTTGAAACTCGACTGCTAGGCGAGTTGAAGCCAATGATTGAATCCAAAATCTTCCTACTGACGATGAATCCTGTGGCAAGGTTGGGAACTGTTTTTATTACACGTTTACCAGTTTTACCTTTAAAAATTCTGTAGCCTTCTGACGCAAAGGCTTGTTCATCTGTGAATCTCGTTTCTTGAATTGCTGCAATCAGGATTTGATGTTGGGATAAGGAATCAGTTAGTTGTTTCAATTTACCAATCTTCCGAAGGGAATTCGTGTTAAAGGTAGCAAAGAAATTCCGGCGTTTGGGTTGGATCTTTCTTGGAGTCTCCGATACATCCATGCATTTCGGCGCATGCTCCCCCGATTCCGAAGGCCTGCATACTTCGCATGCTTCGTGTGTTATTGTTATTATTATTATTATTATTATTATTAATAATAATGTAACTGGTAGTTGAAATCCTAATTAGGCAGTAGCATACACAGAAGATCTTGTGTGATCTTTTTATTGTGAGAAGTAGCCTATGAGAAGTGCTAAGAAAGGAAATGAGAATAGGGGGGAGGGGGGGAGGGAGATATTTCATGTTTCAGAAGGGGGGTGCGACAGAAAAAGTTTGAGAACCCCTGCTCTAGACAACTCTTCGATGTCAAGACCAGCGCTTGAAAAAAGAAGACATTTTCTTGTAAATGGGCATTTTTGCTTTCTAAGTTGGTTTCAGCTATGTCATACTTCCTCCCATCCCTTCCTCTTTCTTCGGTCCGCATAGTTGAGAGCTCGTTGCTCGCTCACTTCGTGTGTGCACATTGGAAGACTCACTCAGACTCTCTGTTAGAGGCAACCAACACGTCCGACATTCTACACCGGCGGCTTCGGTGGCGTAGTTGGTAGCATGCTGAGCTTCTATGCCCAAGACCGCGGTTTCAAACCCGGCCGAAGTAGTCGGATTTTTAGAGCGTTAAAAATCCCTCAGTGTGCCTTCCTTCGGAGGGGAAGTAAAGCCGGCGGTCCCATGTCATAGATTTTTGGTATGATAAAGAACCTTCCACAAATTACATTTGTGTGAATCTAAATTATAGGTTATATTTGACTGACGCTCTTAGGATCCAATGTTCGTCGCCAGGGGCCGTCTGCGGTGGCATCTAGTAACCAAGTCCAGAACTAGTTGGTCGTTGACTGTGGCGTTTGGTAGCAAAAGTTGGAACTACTTGAAAATCCAATGTCTACAGTCCTTACTTGAATTAAAAACAGATAGCACACACTAATACAGCCATCACAATTAACACCGGTTATCAGATTGATTCTACACACACTCAAAGTACACGGGGCTACATGACCGCGTTGTCGCAGCCCCTAAACTGAGGAACCAACCTCCGGATCATCATGCAAAGATAAGTTTCTAATAACATTTTAATCTAGCTATGAAGCTATTTTAATGTTTGCCATTACTCATTCATTAAATTTTAACTAGCCGGCTAGTCTTCAATTCTGTGATGACAAAATATCGTTGTCATTTTGCTCATACATTGCCTCCGGGGGAATTTATTCTAATACAAAACTGTGACTATTTGTCGGGCGAACCATGGGAATTCTTATAAACTCTGTTAAATGCCAACAAATTGCTCCTCCGTGAGATTTACGCTTAACTATAGAAAAAACAAGAAACTTTGTCCAGAAAGGTCTAGAAGCATTCACTTCAAATTCAAAGTCTGTGACGTCACAGTGAAATTCACCTGCTTCAGCTTCTAACGGTTCAATGGTTAACTCCCCTAGTAACAAGAGACCTTTTAGAAAACCGCATCAATATTTACAACAAAATTAATTCACATTAGTAAACGACTTTCTCTACTTCGAAGTTGTGCTCCCATGCTAAAAACATTTAAGTGTTACGCGCCATAAACAGTTCGGTTCTTAAGTCGCAGTGCTACCTTTTATTTGTAATTTTTGAGGCTACGTCTTAGGACGCCCCACCAATTTTTGAGCTTACAATCAAACGTCATTATGTTTAAATAATCTAAGTGGTATATACGCCATTTCATTAATCCCAACATAGCTGTTGGATTTTTCCTGGTACCATTCAGGGCATGTTTTGTTACTCTCCGCCGTCAAGGCCCTCTTGTACAAAAATCTCATTTTTCGCAGGAGCATCTGCTGTGTCTTAAAAGTTGATTAATTTGAGTCAAAGGCTCAGTTCAGAGTCCAATTTTCTGCCTTCGCCTGAAAGTTTTTTTATAGTGCTTATTAGCATTATATTGACCGACAGTAGTGGCTACGCTGGCTAAAGCGCAGCATTAGGTCATGGGGCCAAGCTCTCTGCTGACTCGGTAGACGCGTGGGTTCGAGCCCCACCGTCGGCTGTCCTTGAAATGGTTTTCCGTGGTTTCCCATTTTCAACACCAGGCAAATGCTGGGACGGTACCTTGTGACAGGCCACGGCCGCTTCCTTCCACATCCTTGCCCAGTTTCATTCACCATCATTCATTTCATCTCTCATTAACTCCTCTCATGTGGTTGGCGTCATGAAGGGCATCCGGCCGTAAAAACCATCGCCACAAATACTTCCATCGCATCTCATCCCCGACCCCGTTGGAAAACGGGAATAATAAGGGGTAGACATACATACATTAGCATTATATTGCTTTGTACTTTCAACTCTCATGTTCAAGTCCAAAGACTTCATTGCTACGTGCATTATATTGCTATAATGCATAGGCACCTGCTGTACCCAAGATCTCAGGATCAATACATTCTTAGCTATCTTATCCTTTCTCAAGCTTTACTGTGTCTATTGAGACACCCTAATATGTAAGATACTAGCTCATTTAATCACTCATTTAATTTAGTTTTGAAATAAAGTACAAGATTTGTACACATACAACTATTTTAGTATATCCCTGGTCTGAGACCAAAATTTAAGCAACATCTATACACTGTCCTTATGCGAGGCTTGGATGATGTGTAACTATCTAACAGTCTGTTACTTCTTCACGCAAAATTTTATCTCCCGCAGAGACGGTTGATTCCTCAGTTTAGGGGCTGCGACAACGCAGTCATGTAACCCCGTGTACTTTGGGTGTGTGTAGAATCTGTCTGATAAACGGTGTTAATTATTGTGATCACTGTATTAGTCTGTAATTCAGATAAGGACTGCAGATGATCAATTTAAAGTAGTAGTTCCTAATTTTGGTACCAAATATTACCGTCAACGACACCTAGCTGTGAACTTGGCAACTATATGCCACTGCAACCAGCAACTTGCAACGAACGTTGGAACTTCCCCTCCGAAGGAAAGCAAACTGAGGGATTTTTTGCGGCTTTTAGAAAATCCGACGACATCGGCCGGCTTTGAACCCGCAACCTAGGGCATAGAAATACAGCATATTACCAGTTACGTCACCAAAGCCGCTTCCCACAGAGTCAGATAGAAAACTGAATGTGATCTCGTGCAACGGTGTTGTCATGGCAACCTCTGATAGCTCATCCCTCATCAATTTAGAAGCGTTGTCATGGTAACTTCTGATGGCTCTTGGCATTTTCTTATAATTCCGAAATCATTTTTCTCATCCCTTGGCATAATGGTGAGTCATATCAAATATTCTTTCAGACAAAAGTTTTACGTAATTGTTAGGGAAATATTGTCCATTTTGTACGGTTTTGATATTGTGCCTATTAAGAGAGATATGATTCATGTTTCCCGAAAAACTCACTTTTTTCCACCCCTTTGGTAAATGGCTGGTGCTATCAAGAAACTTTTTAAACATACATTTTTGGCACTTATCCGACACATTGTAAGAACTTTGAATGGATTCGATATTTCACGTTTTATGAGAGTTATAGCGATATTTCACTTTTTCGAAGAAAAAAAAGCCCCATATTTCACCCCCTTCGACCAATTCTGCCCATTAACGAACTCGACCGATATTTTAATGGGATACATATTATGTGAAACATTCAAAGTGATTGGTGCAAAATTACGGCAGTTATCGAGTCCACAAGAAACAGATATATATCTTTATATATATATAATTCTTCGACGCGTGTTTATGTGACTGAACTTCCCCTGAACGACTGGACCGATTTTGATGAAATTTGTTACGTATATTAGGGTGGGTCCCTGTATGGTTTAGATTCACAATTGGACCCGGTAGGTGGTGTAGCGACCAAAATGTTGGATGAACACAGTTTTAGAACCACAAGGTTCAGTCATCAAAATGAAAACTGTCGTCATGGAAACCGCTAGCCTTAGTGAAAACTTAAGTCCCACCTCAACAGGGTCTTCCTTCCCCACTAATTCTCCCCGTGTCGCCTCAAAACTCACGAGTCTTAAAACTCACGAGTCTCAAAATTCACGAATTTTAAGATGAGGGTTAGTAAAAGTATGTTCTAACCGGTTTCTGTACCTGGGCCAGTCTCAAAACTCACGATCTAAGCCATATAGCCACCTATAAAGTTATAGGTAGCCATGGCCAAGCCAGTTCATTGCGAAAAGGTCCATAGTTAGAGCCAGCCAGAACTGCTTGCCCTCTTGTAATTGGCACCTCTCTCATCAAGATGTTGTTGTTCATTCTTTTAGGGGCTTTGCGACATCGTGGTCGTGTACTTGGGTGGGCATAGAATTTGTCTGATGACCTGCATCACTGTGACGTCTGTACAATACAAACGAAATCCCATTCTAAACCTGGGTGGACAAACATGGGTTGAAGGGCAGTGTGCTCTCCGAAATCGTGAGTTTTGAGACTATTATTATACTGTTCATTCAGCAACTAGTTTATTGTCGTGAGTTTTGAAACTATTTGTTACTATTTTTAGCTCGTGAGTTTTGAGACGTAACCATTCTCCCAAGCTCCTTCTCTTGGCAGTGGTTTCTTCTGAAAAGTTCTTGAACAATTGACACTCTGAGTTACGTTTTTGTACCATAGATGGCGGTGTTGTCGAATTCTTGGTATTTGAAGTAGGCTACAAAACATGCAAAAATCACTTGCATCGTAGAGCTTTGCATTGTTTGGGCGTTTCAATAACGTCTCATAGAAAATAAACAACATGTAAGTTTGTTTGAGTGGGTCCCTGTATGGTTTAGATTCCCAATTGTACCCAATAGGCAGTGCACGAGTAGATTCGACAAATGAGCGACGACGCGTGAAGCGTTTCAAAAAAGTCCCCAATGCGTTCATATACCATTCATCCGATAGCAAGGAAACTTGGGTGAGATGTTGAGTACACTCCAAGGAAGGTTTCTGGTTTAGTAAATCCATTTTACAATAGGCAGCGCACGAGTAGATTCGACAAATGAGCGACGACGCGTAAAGGGTTTCAACAAAGTCCCGTATGCGTTCATATATCATTCGTCTGATAGCAATGAAACTTGGGTGAGATGTTGTATCCACTCCAGGGAAGGTTTCTGGCTTAGTAAACCCATTTTACAACAGATAGCGCAATCGCTTCAAGAAACAAAATTACAAACCCAACTCTTTTTTGATTTGCATTGCAACGCATGCCGGGTACAGCTTGTATATAAATGTGTGTGTGTGTGTGTGTGTGTGTGTGTGTGTGTGTGTGTGTGGGAGCCGGATGAGGATCAAGACGGCCGAGTGTGGGATCTAGGGGGCGCAGGAGTAAGCTCATCGCCATTGTCTGAGAATAAAAAGAAGAGAAGCAATATTCCGAGTTCCGACGAGCCGTGATCACTTTCGTGATACTTTCAATGTTTAGCTTGGCCCATTTGTCGGTCAAATTTTATTTCTTGTTACCGAGATCCCCGAATGGTAATTATTTCTTTGTAAATGTATTAATTGCTTAAACCAAATGCATAATCTTGTTATCAATCACCTATCCATAGATATTATAGTTCTCACCTTGAAGTGTTCCAGTCACTCGCTACCTCAAGCTTCCTCACTCCCGACATACAGTGCTCTACTGGTTGATCTGCTGTCTGCTGAGCAGTGTCGACTGACGTCACCCTGACTTTCGTTCGACCAATCGCAGGTCTTTGTCTGGTCGGGCAATCTCCAGCTTCGAGATTGTTCCATGATCACTATTTAAGACGCCACTTGCTGGCGTTCTTCACCACTTCTGATCAATCATCACTTCTGATCACTTCAACCTGCTGGTCACCGCTACTGCATCTCATGACACCATCGCTAGTCTCTACGCTACCTAGCAGTTACGTCACTAGATCTGCACCCTGACGTATTGCTCAAGATGACAAGAATAATTGCCAGCTGTCGTACTCTTCAAGCCGTACCTTAGATGGGGTACTTTGATTCGTCTTTCGAAGTAGCTGCAGTCCTTTCGGCCGCCAACGAATTTTCAAAATGCTACTGGATCACCACTTGGACGCTATAAGTGTCATTCATTCGCAAGAGAAGAAGAGAGAGTTGACCTTTTTTTATCAATTGTGTACTTATCTCTAGGCCATGTACGCCTCCTTCAGAAGAAACTGTGAGGACTTCTTAATCAACGCTTATGCTAGCTGGAACTTTTAAGGAGCTGGCTCTTCAACCCTTTGAGAAGATATGTTCAATTTTATGAAGAATTTAAATCATACTAGTTATCTTACACTCTTAATCAGTTTTATGGTTCTTTTTATAAGGTGCATTTTTTTATGTTAAGCTCAACTTCTCTCGAATTAAGCAAGCTTGTTTCATTGGCATTTCCTTAGTCTGGGTTTCTGTCATCAGGCCCTCACACTTTGTTCCATTTATAATTATTCATTTCTGTGATAAGCACTTAAGTGCAATTTGTTTATTGGTTATAAATTTATTATTAGAAATAAACATTGTTAATGTGTGGTTACCTACATTGGTTTTCTAGTGATGTATTTCATGCCCACTACCCCGCACCGCTTCAGTCTAATTTTCTTGACCAATTGTAGTTATTTTGTCCAGGCTCTCGCCTGATGCGTTCTCCCGTATGGGGAAGTTTTAGGGCACAACTTTTCTCCATATTTTTGGTGCCTCACCCCTGGGAAACATATCTGTTGCACCCTGGGAATGTTACAAGTTTCATATCTTGAATTTCACATTAACAATTTTTGTTCATTGTGTTTCAACACTAATTCACATTGTAAGTTTCAGCCTGAGGCGCATGTTCAACAGAGGAGGAGAGAAACGTAAGCTAAGCCGGTTTCTTCCGCATCAGACTAAACCTCACTACCTAGCAAGCTGTCATCCTCTGGCTTCCAGTACTCGAAGTCACAATATTGACGTGAGTAACAAACAACTTTTAACATGCCTAACCTTGATGAAAAACTCAGCAACGCCAGAGCCTCTTGTAAGGGCAAGCTCACACGGTTTCGTACTTTCTTAACGGAGCTTGAACCCCAAGAGCGTAATCTTGACATAATTTCGCAGGGGCTTAAGAATTATGAACAAGCCTTAGAGAAATATGATGAGATACAATGCAGTATAGAAACTCAGCATCCGGACCAGCAAAGTGATAGGTTGGAAGTTGAAAAATTATACTATCAGGGATTTGCTGAAGCTAAACAGCTTATTAGGGCTTTAACTTTAAAAGAAAAACAAGAAGATCAAACTTCTGCAGCATCTTCTACATCTTCTTCACGCATTATACTACCCAAATTAGAAATACCCAAATTCACTGGTAAGGACATAGAATGGGAGCCATTTTTTGAATTATTCAATTCTTTAGTAGATGAGAATACTTCTATACCAGTAATTCAAAAATTTCACTACTTGCGTCTGGCAGTTCAAGGCAACGCACTTAACCTGATTCAAGCACTTTCTTTGACCAGTGATAATTATGAAGTTGCTCTGAATCTTCTTAAGGATAGATATGGGAACATTCGTTTATCTATTCAACGCCATATACAAAGCTTATTCGAGTTACCTAACGTGCAAGCAGATAACAGTTTATCACTTCGTAAGTTGATTGACACTGCAGAGCTACACGTCAGAGCATTGTCCAATTTAAACCAACCTGTAAATCACTGGGATTTATTTCTGGTTCACCTCATTTCTGCAAGATTGGATGCAAATACATTAAAAGCCTGGGAAACAGAACTTTCCCAGAATTTGCAATGCACTAATGAGGCGATTATCAACTTTTTGAAGGCTAGAAGCCAAGTCTTTTCCGCCATAGCTAATCAAAAAACTAGTAGTTCAGATTCAAAAGCCTTCTCAAAAGATAAGGTTAGCAGTTCTAATCAAAGAATTTTAAGATCACAGGCTCTTCCTGTTGATGCTCGGTCACCTAACCAAATGCAAACGTGCGGTCTGTGTCAGCAATCGCATAATTTATACAATTGTGATGAATTTAAATCTTTATCAGTAGATGAAAGACGAAAGTTCATTACGAACAAAAAATATTGTTTCAACTGTTTGTCAGGAACGCATATGTTAAACAATTGCCGTTCACAACGTTTATGCTTTCATTGTAAGGCTAGACACCATTCCCTTTTGCACAGACATGAAAGATCACGGTTATCAGGACCAAGCAGTTCCAATACCAAGTCTAATTCTGAGACTTCTCAAAATAGTGCGCAGTCGTATGCTCAAAGTTCTACCTCGCTTGGCAAAGTCCAGGTTTTATTATCTACCGTGCAGGTTCTATTGAAAAATTCTCACGGGAAATGGGTATCTGTCAGGGGATTATTAGACAATGCCGCTACCAACAATTTTATTAATGAATCTTTGGTACAAAAGTTAGGCCTCCCAAAACATCCTACCTCAATAGAGGTTACAGGAATAAACTGCTCTAAATCGCAATCCTTAAGCTTTGCTAAAGTGGATCTGAAGGACTCTAATAATCTTGGTGCGCAGTTGCAATTAGATTGTTTGATTATCAAGTCTATAGGCAACAATATTCCTGGCACTTCTTATCCTATTCAAAGTTGGAACATCCCGAATTTTGTCCAGCTAGCTGACCCTCATTTCAACAGAGCTTCGCCCGTAGAGCTTCTTTTCAGCTCAAGCGTATTTTGGCAATGTCTTCATTCCAATAAGGTAAAAATTGCTCCTAATGTTTTCTTCCGCGAAACTGATTTTGGTTGGATCGCTACTGGCCAAATATACCGTAATCCTATTCAAACTGTATCGAATTGTTATTTTGTTGGTACCGATTTGAGTCAAGAGCTAACCAAGTTCTGGGATCTTGAGAATGTTCAGGCTACTTCTTCTTCTTCTAACGAAATTTGTGAAAAGTTATACAAGGAAACCACTGTCCGTACTGCTGAAGGCAGATTTATAGTAACTCTTCCACGTATTCCTAATCCTCCCGCCATTACGGGCTCGCATTCCAGAGCACTTAGGGCACTATTTGCTATTGAAAATCGGTTCAAACAAGATGCTTCTGTTAAAACTCAGTATGCTTCCTTTATGGAGGAATACGAATCATCCAATCACGTGGAGGTAATTTCTAAATCAGAAGAAATTGACCATCCTTTAAATGAAATAGTTTATCTAAATCATCACCCGGTATGGAAAAATTCCTTAACACAAGACAATATAAGAGTAGTTTTCAATGGCTCATCACCAGATTCCAATGGAGTCTCTTTAAATGATACCTTGCAATGTGGTCCCGCGATTCAAACAGATCTCACTTCTGTTTTGCTTAATTTTCGACGGTTTCCTATTGCTGTAATCTCAGATATTAAGCAGATGTACCGGCAGATTCTCGTAAATTCTGAGCAGCAAGATCTGCAAAGAATATTGTGGCGCGATGAGAGTTCCAAACCCATAAAGATATTTAGATTGAAGACTGTGGCATATGGCCTGAAGCCTTCAGCCTTTCTTGCGATTCGGTCTCTCCACATGTTAGCCGAGCAAGATGGTCATCTGTATCATCCTTTGGCCTCTGAGTCATTAAAAACGGCATTTTATGTTGACGATTTCTTGTGCTCTTTCCCTAATATTTCTGAAGCACTCCTTGTGTGCGAAGATTTGAAATCCCTGCTCCTAGGAGGTGGTTTTCCGCTCCATAAATGGACTTCAAATTCTACTGAATTTATATCAAAATTTTCATCAGAGGTCCCAGTTGATAAATTTGTTGCTATTCCTACTGATGAAGCAGCCGTGAAAGCATTGGGTGTTTTTTGGTGTCCTTCTTCTGATACCTTCTCTTATCAGGTACATTTCTCAGAATCTCCCCCTGTAACTAAGAGACAAGTTCTGTCAGAAATCGCAAAGATCTTTGATCCTTTGCAATATATCGCTCCTATAGTTATTGTTGCAAAAATGTTCTTGCAAAAGCTTTGGTCATTAAAATCAGACTGGGATGAAAATCTCCCCCTTCCTCTTGTAGAAGAATGGTTAGGGTATCGCAGCAGTTTGCTGGATCTCTCCAAGGTTTCTATACCCCGCCTTTTAATTTCTAATCCCTTATACCAGCAGTATGACCTGCATGTATTATCTGATAGTTCAGAGCGGGCTTATGGCTGTTGTGCATACATAGTAGGACGTTCCTCAGCCACTTTCCCTGGATTTTCTAATTTAGTGTGCGCTAAATCAAAAGTGCTCCACTTAAAACGGTATCATTGCCGAGATTAGAATTATGCTCTGCTTTAATGGCAACAGAATTAGCTACTAAACTAAATGTCAGTTTCAAGTTAAAATTTTCCCGCACATTTTTTGGAGCGATTCTTCTATTGTATTAGCTTGGATTTCCAAGCCTTCTTCTCATTGGAATACCTTTGTGGCAAATCGCGTTTCTAAGATTCATGAAGTCTCTCATTCTGAACAATGGAGACATGTTCCTAGCCGTGAAAACCCCGCGGATATAATATCACGTGGTTGCACGCCTAAAAAATTGATTTCCTCAGACCTGTACTGGAATGGTCCTCCTTGGCTAAGTCAGGAATCATCTTGCTGGCCTCGCTTAGCTAATCAATTTGCAGAAGAAATACCTGATGCCCGTAATGACCCTGTCACGTCGCATCTTACTTCTACTTCTACTAGTCTTTTTCATAGATACTCTTCATTTGATAAATTGATTCGTGTAGTGTCTTATATCTTCCGATGGAAATATTTAGTAATTGATCAACCATTGAAGCCTCAACCCTTTCTCACCAGAGTAGAGTTAGAATTTGCTACTTGCAAGATTTTGTTACTTGTTCAGCAGGAAGTATTTGCTCCTGAAAAGCAAGCTCTTATAAGTGGTAAAGATTTGTCCAAGTCTAGCAGGCTTTCACCACTCACTCCTTTTCTAGACCAGGACGGCATAATACGTGTGGGTGGAAGATTAGCTATGTCTAGTTGTGAGGATGGGAAAAAGCATCCCATCATCCTTCCTTCAAAGCATCCTATCACTACCCTTATAATAAAAAAGTTTCATTATAAACACCTTCATGCTGGCACTCGCACCTTGCTCTGTCTAATTCGTGAACTCTACTGGATCATCAATGGCGTTCATGAGGTTTCTTCTGTTGTCAAAAAGTGTATACCTTGCTTTAAGGTTAAACCACGGTCCGCCACGCAGATTATGGGCAATTTACCTCCATTTCGTTCAGAACCTAGTAAGCCCTTCGCTCTTACTGGGATCGATTACGCTGGTCCTTACGTATATCAGACCAATCCCTCTTCATCTAAGCGCAAAATCTTAGGTAAACTTTACATCTCGTTATTTGTATGTATGGTTACGGGAGCTATCCACCTTGAGTTGGTTACGAACGCTTCTGTATCTTACTCTTTGGCCGCCTTTTCTAGATTTGCTGCTAGAAGGGGTGTCCCATCTGAAGTCTTTTCAGATAATGCAAAAATTTTTGTGAGCGCTTCTGATCTCTGGAAAAAAAGTGTTAAGTTTCCCTTCTGCTAAAGAAAAAATTTCCAACTTTTCCTATTCTAAAGGTTTCAAATGGCATTTCACCCCGCCTTATGCTCCCCATCATGGGGGCCGATGGGAGTCCTGCATCAAACTTACTAAAAGACAGCTTAAGAAAACTCTTGGTCCTACCATACTTTCTTATGAGGAATTCAACTCTTTAATTATTCAAGTCGAAGGTATTGTAAATTCCAGACCTCTGACTCCTCTTTCAAACGATCCTAAGGATCTTTTACCTTTAACACCCAGTCACTTCCTGATTGGCTGTTCGCTTGCTGCTACTCCGCCTTTGCTGGTTCGACGCTGTGATCCTAAACTACCTATCTTTTGGAGAAAAGTAGAATCTTTGCGCTGTTCTTTTTGGCGCCGATGGAAGTTAGAATATCTCAGCTTGCTAAATAGGCGTGAGAAATGGCGGCTTCCTCAACCAGATGTACAAGTGGGGGACATGGTTCTTCTTCGAGACCCATCTCCGCCTCTCGTGTGGAACTTAGGCAGAGTTATTCACTGCCACTTTGGCCGTGATAAACGCGTCAGAATTGTTGATGTTTTAACTAGTAAAGGTCTTTATACTAGACCCATCTCTGCTATCTCTGTTTTGCCTTTCGAGTCTTAGTTCCTCCTCGTCTGTTATCCATGTTTTGCTTTGACTGATTCTTTTGTTTGTTTTCATTCGGAGTTCTCGGAGCATGATCACTTTCGTGATACTTTCAATGTTTAGCTTGGCCCATTTGTCGGTCAAATTTTATTTCTTGTTACCGAGATCCCCGAATGGTAAT
Source organism: Meconema thalassinum (assembly GCA_946902985.2). Lineage (NCBI taxonomy): Eukaryota > Metazoa > Arthropoda > Insecta > Orthoptera > Tettigoniidae > Meconema > Meconema thalassinum. Next base: position 627,316,526 of record OX336390.1, on the reverse strand, counting down.
TATTTCTTTGTAAATGTATTAATTGCTTAAACCAAATGCATAATCTTGTTATCAATCACCTATCCATAGATATTATAGTTCTCACCTTGAAGTGTTCCAGTCGTTCGCTACCTCAAGCTTCCTCACTCCCGACATACAGTGCTCTACTGGTTGATCTGCTGTCTGCTGAGCAGTGTCGACTGACGTCACCCTGACTTTCGTTCGACCAATCGCAGGTCTTCGTCTGGTCGGGCAATCTCCAGCTTCGAGATTGTTCCATGATCACTATTTAAGACGCCACTTGCTGGCGTTCTTCACCACTTCTGATCAATCATCACTTCTGATCACTTCAACCTGCTGGTCACCGTTACTGCATCTCATGACACCATCGCTAGTCTCTACGCTACCTATCAGTTACGTCACTAGATCTGCACCCTGACGTATTGCTCAAGATGACAAGAATAATTGCCAGCTGTCGTACTCTTCAAGCCGTACCTTAGATGGGGTACTTTGATTCGTCTTTCGAAGTAGCTGCAGTCCTTTTGGCCGCCAACGAATTTTCAAAATGCTACTGGATCACCACTTGGACGCTATAAGTGTCATTCCTTCGCAAGAGAAGAAGAGAGAGTTGACCTTTTTATCAATTGTGTACTTATCTCTAGGCCATGTACGCCTCCTTCAGAAGAAACTGTGAGGACTTCTTAATCAACGCTTATGCTAGCTGGAACTTTTAAGGAGCTGGCTCTTCAACCCTTTGAGAAGATAAGTTCAATTTTATGAAGAATTTAAATCATACTAGTTATCTTACACTCTTAATCAGTTTTATGGTTCTTTTTTATAAGGTGCATTTTTTTATGTTAAGCTCAACTTCTCTCGAATTAAGCAAGCCTGTTTCATTGGCATTTCCTTAGTCTGGGTTTCTGTCATCAGGCCCTCACACTTTGTTCCATTTATAATTATTCATTTCTGTGATAAGCACTTAAGTGCAATTTGTTTATTGGTTATAAATTTATTATTAGAAATAAACATTGTTAATGTGTGGTTACCTACATTGGTTTTCTAGTGATGTATTTCATGCCCATTACCCCGCACCGCTTCAGTCTAATTTTCTTGACCAATTGTAGTTATTTTGTCCATGCTCTCGCCTGATGCGTTCTCCCGTATGGGGAAGTTTTAGGGCACAACTTTTCTCCAAGCCGCGAAACACGTCCCCTTAATTCAATAGTTTGTATTTGAATCAGTTTCTTTGTTTAAATAAATAATTCAGTCTTATGTTCAATGTTCGTGAGTGTCATGGCCTGGAAACCGTTTCCCACAAATGGGGGCTCGGCCGGAATGAACTGAAACAACGAGTTACGACGCAATCCACAACACGAAGTACGACGCAAAATACGACGCTAGTTTCGATGAAGTGGACGGCTAATCATCTTTGTTGCTGTTGCCTACGACGCTGACGACGAGTTTTGTGAGCCCACGACGTGCGAATCTACGTCGAGGATTCATAGGCTAGCAAAATTTGTTCTTCAGTTTCAGCGACAATAGTGGTGCCGTGACGACGACGAGGGTCGGAATCTAAACGACGACAGAGGATTGTGGATGTGGTGGAAGAGGATAGCGACTGGTCAGAGAGAAACGACGGGAAGCGGTATTCAACTATATCACCTAAAAATATCAACGGTTTGGTGAATGTAGTTAAACAGCTTTTATTGCACGGTTATGGGTAAGTGATGTTGACGGAAAACTACGGTACTTGACAGAAGTGAGTAAACAAATAAGATGACTACACTCGGTGAAATAGAGAAAATAAATAAGAACATAAGTGATGCTCCGGTCAAAGAATTCAAAGTTTTACATAACCTCATTTTCGAGCATATACCCGACGACAGGAACAATCGAAAGCAACTGCGAGACTTTCCTGGACTCGATTTTGACAAAAATTCCATTGAAGAGGAAGCTAAGAAGAAAATTATCGAAGAAATGTTTTCCAAGGCTGATCTGTTGCGTGTTTCTGAGATTCTTAACTCCGAGATCTGGACAAAGGAGGTAATGATTAACACCATTTGTTATTACTTAAGAAAATTGGACGAACTCGCAACGAATATAGACTATGATGACGAAGAAGAAGAAGAAGAAGAAGAAGAAGAAGAAGAAGAAGAGAGCGAAGAGGAAGACCAGGACAGAAGGTATAGAGAACAATCTACGTTTTCATTGTCGTTCCGTGACGTAGAGGGCGCTATGAAATCATTTAACGGTAAGGATGATTACCCAGTGAAGAAATGGATCGCAGATTTTGAGGAGACGTCAATCCTGATGGGATGGAGAGAGCTGCAAAAGTTTATTTTTGCTAAGAAATCACTCGATGGTTTAGCTAAGCTTTTTATTCAAGGTGAGAAAGGACTGAGGTCCTGGACTGAACTGAAGAAGGCCTTAAAAGAGAAGTTTGTCGTGGAGGCAAGTAGTGAAGAAATCCACAAGTAGTTAACCCAGCGACAAAAAAAAGCCCGACGAATCTCTACAGGAGTAGTGTCTTGTGATGAAGGAAGTCGCTAGTAGAGGTGATGTTGAGCAAGTTTCTCTTTGTCAGTACGTGATTGATGGGCTCGAAGGCGATTCAGGATCAAAACTTCTTCTCTATGGAGCAAAAAATTCCAAGGATTTCAAGGAGTAAATGAGAAGTTATGAGATAGCGGTGAAGTTTCCGCCAAAGAAAAGCTCAAAGTATAATGTGACAGTTTATTGACTGCCACTTATTTCGCCCCCTGCCCCAGTTCTGTCATTCCGGGGAGAGAGATCAAAAAATATGTAACTTTTCTGAACTTCGAAATTCCCGCTTCCCTTCTCCTTCTGCTCATACACTTGATAGCGCCAAATGAGTTCGGGATTGTTCGGCGATATTCCGATGTTTGGAACAATACAACATCTACATGGAACTGTGATTCTATTATCAAGCTCCCACCCCAAAAAGTATTTATCACTGCATTAACAGCACCGCAATGCATCGCGCATTTTGTATGTGTCAGTTGGTGTCGCGATCATCATTTGTTGGCGATCGGGCGCGTTCAGATTCTTTCGTGACCCGAAGAAGTGCATTCTTGGCATCAGTCGCGATCAGTTGGACTTGGCACAATGTGACGAATGGATGTATCTGGCCGGCCTATCGGATGCCGGCCAACAGTGAAAATTAATTGGTAAATGGGCCAGTTCCAAGGTACTGTAATCTGATGATTTCGACGCTCCTTGAGCTGTTTATTTTGATATATTTTACTCCCGTCGGAGTTTTGTTTAACTTAAATATGGTGGTTCCAGTGCGGGCGGGAACATTAGCGTCCTTTGACTTATAACTTTCATATGTGGTACCACAAACCTAATATTTTTAATACTACTATTTTCATCTCTCGAGATTACTATGGAGAAACTTTATCACGTGTTGTTTACTAAATTTTGAACTGCTTCGCCTGTAGCAAAAGCTACTTATTTGCCCAATACATGGTTGCCACATCCCCTAACATGATAATGAGACGCCAACATAACTGTTCGCGATAATATTTAAGAAATGATTCAACTTCAAAAGGACATTTAGCAATATAACCAAACATGTAATTTTGGTGGGGAATTTAGTTAATTTTACGGCGGCTTTCCATTCAATTGTCGCCCGCTTTGGTCTTTCCATTGTTGGTGTGTTATTTCACGCAGGCCATTGTTAGGTCTAATTTTGGTCCCATCATTGCCTTGCTTGCAATGTTTATTTTCGAGCCTTTGGCTTAAGTATACCTTCCTAGGTAATTTTAATCAAATTCATTCCCTTGGTTGCATCACTTGTTGTGATAGCTATTTAACTTCTGTGGTTTTCTGACGCCACGTTTTGCCGCTTTCCAGCCCTGCATATGGGCATTTTATTTAAGATATTTTGCTTCGCTCTCCTGAGCTATTTTACCCTCGGACCTCGTGTTGCCCTGGAAAGACCAGTTCGTTTCATGGGGACCTCCGACCTTTTCTTAGGACCAGTGCTCTATTTATGTGTGCCCCCGCCTCCTGATGTAATCCCTTTATTTTAAATATACTAATGTTTAATTTGTTTTTTAATTTGATTACATGACTACTTTCTTTTGGCCAGTAACTGAAAACCACCCTCTAGGTTAACCTGCCCAGCCCACTGCTCAATGGTCATCCTGACCAAGCCCCCTCTTCCTTTGGTCTTCCAGGTAGCCTAAACATTTAGACCTTGGGGCACTAAGGAGGGGGGGGGGGGGCTCTCCTGTCTTCCTTTCGGGGGAGTTTCGGGAAAGTAAGTGGTATCAGAGGCGTGGTTATCGATTTATTTTCACTCCGGTACTGCATTGGTAGTACCGGAGGGTTAGTTATCGAGGTGCCAACGTGCTGATGCTACCCCGTGTTCTCTTGGATGATATTTTGGGTTACCTAACCTAAGTTCTCCATTCCTGTAGTCATGCTTTTATTGCTGGGGCAAGTAAATGTAACTTATGTAATTTAAAATCAGTAAGGTTAGGAAACCTTGATATGTTGTAATGTGTATGCCTTGTGCAATGTTTAATCTCTGTCTGTTTCCTTGTTTTCATTGTCTCGTGCCAAAATGGTGCGCCACAAATGCCTTTGGCAAAAGCTGAGAAGCTTATTACATCTATTATGATGAATGTAAATGAGGAAACTCTCCCTAGAGCTTGGTGAGCTCGGTGGTTGCTGCTTGCTTTCTTTCTTTCTCTGCTGAGTTGCTTCTGCAACTGAAGACCTCGCCCTGGTGAGTTCAATATAGTACTAGTAGTTATGATGTAACCTGTAGACTGTTGTGCCTAGTTCATACACGGTTAACAAGTATTGCGCTCAACTCCTCTCCTGTGTTTTGGTGTGTTCATCGTCTTATGGCTAATCTGCGTGTGAAGGGGTCGTGCTGTCGCCCTGAATTGCTACTTGCTACGTTCTGTGAAATTAAGTGATTATTCTGGCCGTGATGTCAATTGTGATTTAGTGGAAAGATTTCTGGCCTGTTGCCATTTTTCGGAAGTCGCAGTAATGTTTCTGCAGTTATCGAGCTGTATTTAAAGCTTAAGTGTCAGGCTGTGTAGCCAAGTGGCTGTGTTATTGCCAATGTTATGACCGTGTGTTGTCAATATATTATATCTGGAAGTTGTGCCCAGATGTATCGCGGATTGCGCTGTTTATTGATATGTTCATATGTTGACCTTGTTGTCACAGTAAGTTTTTCTGGCTGGTACTCGAGTTGAAAGCCGTACCGTTTATTATTTTCTGGCAGTCAGCCAAGTGAAAGTTGGATCAGTGAATTTTCTGGCGTGTTGCCTCTTGAAATGTGAAAGCTATGTCTTAGGAGGGTTGCCAACTGTTTAAGGTTATCAGTGGTAATTGTTCTGGCTGCGTGCCATTTGATAGAAGCTGTCGTTCTTCTTAGCGCGCCGTTCTGTACTGTGGAATATTTTTACTGGTGTCAACCGCATAATTGTAAAGGCCAACATTTGTTTTATTGTAGTGGTACTCCTGCCCTACTTAAAGTAGCTGTTGCCAGTAGTTATTGATCCTGTAGTTCTTGAAGTAGACCCTTCAGCTGTCGTTTTCTGTGTCAAACGTTTATATTACAGGGAACGTGAATGTAATATGATTATCTGTGTACATACCGTACACCTGCCAGCCAGCAGTGTCAATGCTGTGTTGAGAGCTACGAAGTGCTAACTGCCTTGGAATTGTAATATTTAATGCTGATGTGTTAAATCCTTCTTTTGAAAATTTCGCATCTCATACTTATGACCTCGTGTGAGGTTATGTACTGCGTGAACCTGGAGAACATAGAGTGTCTGATGTGTTATGGTGAACCAGGTCTGCCAACTGTAAACATGGAAGCTGATTGTGTTGCTCAGAAACGTGTGCGTGCTAGTTAGTTTTGCTTTGTTTTCTGGGAAAGCAGAAATTGGATCTGCGTTGTTATGTCAATTCTGGGGAAATATCTTAGGTCGAAATTCATTTTTAGCCTATTTTCAATTTTGAAAAAATAGGCTTATGAGATCACCTTTTGTCCGTGTGTGTGTGCGTGTGTGTGTGTGTGTGTGTGTGTGATTCGTGTGTGTGTCCCCCCCTAATAAAATCTAAACGGCTGGAGCGATTTCAATGAAACTCGGTGTGTTCATAGCACTATTCCCGGCGACCTCGACCGTGCCCTTCAAATTTTGTTACGTCTCACCAATGCAAAATGGCGGCTGTGCGAAATATTTCACTAGCATTCAATATCTCCGAAACTATTACCGATATCGCCCTAAAATTGTGTACGGTATTAAAGGGTACTACTAGAAGTTCACCTATGAGACTTTCAAAAACCTGGTGACTAAAAAACCAACATGGCGGTCAAGCGAAGTTGAGACTTTTAAATAGACTTTTCCCGCGATTTAACTATCCACACGTAATGAAACTTGGTACAGCAAATGTTTATACACATTGTAATGCACTGGAGTCTAATTTAGTTCAATTGTTAACATAACTTCAAAATGGCGGCTGTGCGAAATATTTCACTGACATTCTATATCTCCGAAACTATTACAGATATCACCCTGCAATTTAGTACGGTGATAAAGGGTACTGATACAAGTTTACCTATGTATATTTCATAAACGTGTAAAGTAGAAAACGAACATGGCGACCAAGCGAAGTTGAGACTTTTAAATAGACTTTTCTCACGATTTAACCATCCAAACGTAATGAAACTAGGTACAGCAAGTGTTTATACACATAGTAATGCACTGGAGTCTAATTTAGTTCAATTGTTTACATAACCTCAAAATGGCGGCTGTGCGAAATATTTCACTGGCATTCTATATCTCCGAAACTATTACAGATATCATCATGCAATTTTGCACGGTGATAAAGGGTACTGGTACAAGTTTATCTATGTATATTTCATAAACTTGTAAAGTAAAAAACGAACATGGCGACCAAGCGAATTTGAAATATTTTAATAGACTTTTCTCGTGATTTAACTCTCTGAGCGCAGTGAAATGTGGTACAGTAAATGATTTTGCAGATTGTAATGCACTGCCATCTAATTTAAATCAATTGTTTACATAACCTCAATATGGCGGCTGTGCGAAATTTTAAAATTAAGTTTTTATTTCTTGTGTCGTAATCATGCGATCGAAGTGAAAGTTTGAATAATGAACCTAGGCAATAATTTTCCTTGAATGGTACATAATTCTATGGCCTATACATATAACAATCCTAAATGGCGAGCTTCCGAAATATTTAGACGGTTCTCAATATCTATGAATCTTTTACAGCAACCAAACTGATTTTTTTTTATGTTCATAGAAACTATGAACATATGTTCACCTATAGGACTTTCATTAATCTGGTGAGCACAAATCCAACATGGCGGCGACGCGAAGTATAAATATTTAAATGGACGATTCTCGCGAATTAACTATCCGAGTGCTGTGAAACGTTGCACGTTAAATGCTTATACAAATGTTGATCCACTGGCATCTAATTTATTTCAATTGTTTGCATAATCACAAGATGGCTGCTGTGCGTAATTTTAAAATCTCGTTTTTACTTCTTGTGTTCTAATCATGCGATTGAAGTTTGAATACCACACGTACACAATAATCTTAATGTAATAGTACAAAAATAAAAATCCAACCTGGCGACAATCTGAAATATTTAGACGGTTCTCAATATCTACGAATCTGTTACAGCAATTAAACTGAAATTTTGTATGTTGTTAGAAGAAATTAACATGAGCAGGATATATGAAAATAGGCTGTATAGTTCTTTACGGAACTACTTGTTTTTTCAGGTTTTAATTGTCTTGGATACGTCGGTATGATATTGTGTTCTCACTGGAATACCTACTGTGGTTTGGGTAGACAGGGTCGTGTGACTTTTCTGTTCAATTCTAGGCGCAGGGTGTACATAGTGTGTGTTACCTGATTCGGGTCTCCTGAAGTGGCATGTTAGGTTTCTTCGATGTAAGGTGGCCTATTGATGAAGTTCTGTTTTGTGTCGAGGCTACAACTTCGTGTTTTTTGTTATTGGTCTCATTTTTAGGGTTGAGCTTCTTTATGGTATTTTGGCGAATCGTAACTTCATCCTGTAGTTCCGTTATCTTTCTTTCAGTGGGAGGAGGTTAATTGTAATTCGATTTCGATCGTTATGGGTTGTATAATTGGTGCACTTGAGTGTGTTTTGTGCCACGATTGGTGAATGCTACGTGTCTCAGTTGTTGGTACGAGTGTTCCTGCCTGGTATAAGTGATGCAGATGTTGTCAAGATGGTACTTCTGAGTTGTTCTATTTTGATCTTGGGTGATTGTAAACTTTTCCTGTTAGCCTGACGCAGTGCCGGCGAAGAAGTGTTGTTGCTTTCGGTCATTCTATTCCGGGTTTTGGTTCGTAGAGCCCCGTGAACATTGGTGCAGATATCTACCTTGATGTGATCGGTAGTCGGTTCCACTTACTGCTGGTGTACTGTTCCTCATGGGTGCAGAGTGGACGTGAGTTCCTGTTCTTTCGAATTTCTTGGGTGTAGAAAATTTATTTTTAATTTTCAGTCGGTGACACATGGAGTTGAGTTGTCTAAATTATTTTAATTCAGCGGGCCACATTTTCTGGAATTTGGAGTTGTTTGGGGAACTGTTTGGAAGAACGCGCTGGGACCTGGTGTGTGTGAATGGTTGTTGCTGTTGGTTATTTAGTGTTTTATCTTTGTGTTTTCGGACTTACCGTGTGCTTCTTTGGGTGGGTGCCTGTCTCCGTTTGGTCCTCCTGTGTCCTCCGGTTTCTTGGTGTCTATCCTTTTGGTCGACTGGCTTATTGCGTGCTTGTTCGGTTATGCTCGGCATGAGGGATTCTCCCCTCTAGTGTGTAGGTGTCGGGCCTTGTTCGATCATTCTTTTGTGGTTCCTGTCGACAAGCGTCGATTGGTTGTTGGTACTAGCGTTGGAGTGTTGTTTATGTTTTAGGGTTATTGTGTTCTTGTGTTTTGTGTCCTTTAATCGGCTCCTATCGGCTAATGTCGATTTGTGTGTTGGTTTCATTGTTCTTGAAGTTTTGTGTTGTCTTTGAATAAGCCAGGATGGTGTTTCCATGTGCTTTTATTTGGTCGTGTTGGCCAGTGCAAGAAGTTTGATTCCCTGTTCTTTGTTGTAGCCCAGGATGGTCCATTCCCTGAGGTTATCTTGTGGTTCAGGATGATTTTTCCCTGACCTTTGTGGCCCTTTGTTGGTCGTGCGCTGGATGCTGAATTCCCTGTCGCAAATTGGTACCCTTGTGAGGTCTGTTGTTGAGGTTAGGATTGCCTATTTGGTCGTCAAGTGTGTATATCCCCTGTCGTGCTCCAAGGTGTGATCTATTTCCTTTGGCAGGCTGAAACACATAATTAGGTTTTATTGATTTACCTTTTGTCGTTGGAGCGTGTGGCAGATGTTCCAGACCTACCGAGAGACGACTGGATTATGGCTAGGTTCGGAATTTGTAAGGTCTGATTGTCGAGGCAACTTAGTCATGAAGGCTGGAGTTTAAAAGGAAGTTCCTGGTCCATAGGAAGGTGCAGTTTCGAAGTTGGTTAGACTTGAGGTTTTTCTTTAATGGGGGGAATCTTTGGTGATTGTTCGTCAGGTTCTTGGACCGCTGAGGTCGTACTTGGTCGGTGTGGTGAACCGTATCGAGTAAGGTGTTGATTGTATTGCCTGAGTTTGCTCGGTAGTTCTTGTGGTGATTTAGTGTTGCGATCGTGTGGCCTGAGTGAGCTCGGCTACGCAAGATGTCTATGGAGCAGTTCGTTGGTGTTTCAGTGTTGGTGCTGATAACTCCTAAATGGATTTTAACCTAGCGGGAGTGGTCAGTATTTGTCTACGTAGAATTCTGGTGCTCAGCAGTGAAGGTTAGAGATGTCGTGTCATTCCATGCTCTCTCTTTGATGTTGTTTGGGATGGAGTTTCACGTACATTGATATTTGTGTTTCAGGGTAAATTTTAAATTTTATTTGGTGGGCTGATATTGAGTGGTGGTCCTGGAGCGTTGCTTTTGTTCTTTCTAAATTTCATTGCCCTGTAGGTATTGGTTCTGAATTTCCATAATATTTCGAGCAGCGTTTCCTGAATTTGTCTTTAGGTCTTGTTATTCCTCCTTGGTTTCTGTGCCCTCTTGGCGGGCGTTCCTTGGAGTAAAGAGCCTGCTTGTTGTCAGTGCGTTTGAGACAACTACTTTTATTAAATGTAAATGACTGTACTATTTGAGCCACTCGGCAGACATGTTGGTAAGTGACCCTGTGTTGGTCTACCTGTAATGAGAGTCGAGTCACCCCGTCACTCTGGGAGCTTTTTGTATTTCACGTGGCGCATCCGCTAATTTCTTTCTGATACTTAGCATGTGAATCTTAGGATTTTGGTTGGGCAAATAGCCTGGTCTTTCAGACATTTAATTTAACTTGAGGTTTAACATGGGAAGTCATCCATACCCCTAATTGGTAACATTTTAATGTTTGGTCCTGAAGTTGAATTGTACTTAATTTTGCTCATGCGGTGCATGCGTGTGCTTTGGTCGTGCCAAGTGATGACCCCTCATAGTGATGAGAGAGGCCTTCGTCTCGAGTGAGCACATGGTGTGCTATGCCCTCCTTCCAATAAAGTGTTGTTCCCAAGTGAGTTCTTCGAGTGGCCACTTGCAACTGTGACCCTTCCCCGACTATCTTTGCTCCTGCTTGTGACAGGAGGAGTTCGGCTTGACTTGTCCTGTCGAGTCGCCTGCTGTGTGGAAGCAGTCTGCTGCTGGTTTTTGGTTTGTTTCAGCAGTGGTCCTGTGTGAAGGGTGCAGACTTCACACTTATGGGGGCAGTGATTTGAGGACAGGGTCACTGTCGGCCCCGACGATTTTCTTCATCTGGTAATGATCTCGATGGCTGCTGGCGGTTCGGAAGGAGATACCTACCTCGTCGTCGTGGCCCTGCTGGGCATCTTGAAGATAAGTACTGGATTGGTACACTAGTATAGCATGCAAATTTTGGAAGAACATATTCTTGTTGGTGGAGCATGCGTTACATGAGAACATGTGCGAGTGACTACACTGCTGCTGTGTGAAACTATTGAAGTGAACTCTACGGGCTCACCCCCATGTCAGCACCCTCCCCTTCCACCCCTTGGTTTTCGTTAGCAGAGGGGGAGCTGTGACAGTTTTTTGACTGCCACTTATTTCGCCCCCACCCCCTCTCCCCCGGTTCTGTCATTCCCGGGGAGAGAGATCAAAAACTATGTAACTTTTCGGAACTTTGAAATTCCCGCTTCCCTTCTCCCTCTGCTCATACACTTGATGGCGCCAAAAGAAGTTCGGCGATCTTCCGATGTTTGGAGCAATACAACATCTACATGGAACTGTGATACTATTATCAAGCTCCCACCCCAAAAATTATTTACCACTGCATTAACAGCACCGCAATGCATCGCGCATTTTGTATGTGTCAGTTGGTGTCGCGATCGTCATTTGTTGGCGATCGGGCGCGTTCAGATTCCTTCGCGACCCGAAGAAGTGCATTCTTGGCATCAGTCGCGATCAGTTGGACTTGGCACAATGTGACGAATGGATGTTTCTGGCCGGCCTATCGGATGCCGGCCAACAGTGAAAATTAATTGGTAAATGGGCCAATTCCAAGGTACAGTAATCTGATGATTTCGACGCTTCTTGAGCTGTTTATTTTGATACATTTTACTCCCGTCGGAGTTTTGTTTAACTTTAATATGGTGGTTCCAGTGCGAGCGGGAACATTAGCGTCCTTTGACTTATAACTTTCATATGTGGTACCACAAACCTAATATTTTTAATACTACTATTTTCATTTCTCGAGATTACTATGGAGAAACTTTATCACGTCTTGTTCACTAAATTTTGAACTGCTTCGCCTTTAGCAAAAGCTACTTATTTGCCCAATACATGGTTGCCACATCCCGTAACATGATAATGAGACGCCAATATAACTGTTTGCGATAACATTTAAGAAATGATTCAACTTCAAAAGGACATTTAGCAATATAACCAAACATAAAATTTTGGTGGGGAATTTAGTTAATTTTACGGCGGCATTCCCTTCAATTGTCGCCCGCTTTGGTCTTTCCATTGTTGGTGTGTTATTTCACGCAGGCCATTGTTAGGCCTAATTTTGGTCCCATCATTGCCTTGCTTGCAATGTTTATTTTCGAGCCTTTGGCTTAAGTATACCTTCCTAGGTAATTTTAATCAAATTCATTCCCTTGGTTGCATCACTTGTTGTGATAGCTATTTAACTTCTGTGATTTTCTGACGCCACGTTTTGCCGCTTTCCAGCCCTGCATATGGGCATTTTATTTAAGATATTTTGCTTCGCTCTCCTGAGCTACTTTACCCTCGGACCTCGTGTTGCCCTGGAAAGACCAGTTCATTTCATGGGGACCTCCAACCTTTTCTTAGGACCAGTGCTCTATTTATGTGTGCCCCCGCCTCCTGATGTAATCCCTTTATTTTAAATATACTACTGTTTAATTTGTTTTTAAAATTTGATTACATGACTACTTTCTTTTGGCCAGTAACTGAAAACCACCCTCTAGGTTAACCTGCCCAGCCCTCTGCTCAATGGTCATCCTGACCAAGCCCCCTCTTTCTTTGGTCTTCCAGGTAGCCTAAACATTTAGACCTTGGGGCACTAAGGGGGGGGCTGTCCTGTCTTCTTTTCGGGGGAGTTTCGGGACATATAATAACAGTAATTTTCAAGGAGGTGCCAAGAGTGCCAACGAGAAGGATGGAAAGCGCTGGGACAGTACAAAGAAGAAAGAGGCGAGTAGTGGAGATAGATGTTATAATTGCGGTGGATCTGGTCATATTTCAAAGGAATGTGAGCACAAGGATAAAGGCAAGAGATGTTTCAGCGGCACGAGTTTGGCCACATTTCATCTGAGTACAAAAAAGAGAGGAAGAAGATAAGAGGAATAACCAAGGTATCAATCTTATTGATGAAAAAAAGCTGCCTCAAGTTCAAAGAGGGTAGTTTGGGTCAGCAGAAACTTCAGACACTTATCGACTGTGGCAGTCCTTTTACCTACTCCGACAAAACATCTATAAGGCCATGGGTTCCCCAGGATTGAAGTGCACGGATCTTGTTTTGAAAGGATTCGGTAATGGTTTTGTTGCTCCTCAAGGTTTCTTCACAACAGTCGTTGAGGTAGACGAGGTGGAGTTCCAAACCAACGTCTGTGTTGTTTCTGACGATACTATGGAGCGGGACATGGTGATTGGTAACGATCTATTGAATATCAGGGCGAGGTCAACCTGAGCAAGCAAGGGGTTACCATCAAGAAAGTAGAGGTCCCAATGATGTTGATCAGGGTAGCCGACGAACAGGAATAGGATATCGAGAACTGCGTTGATTAGGAAAAAAGGGAACAGATCCAGATTTATGTGTGCCCCCGCCTCCTGATGTAATCCCTTTATTTTAAATATACTACTGTTTAATTTGTTTTTTAAATTTGATTACATGACTACTTTCTTTTGGCCAGTAACTGAAAACCACCCTCTAGGTTAACCTGCCCAGCCCTCTGCTCAATGGTCATCCTGACCAAGCCCCCTCTTTCTTTGGTCTTCCAAGTAGCCTAAACATTTCGACCTTGGGGCACTAAGGGGGGGGGGGCTGTCCTGTCTTCCTTTCGGGGGAATTTCGGGACATATAATAACACTAATTTTCAAGGAGGTGCCAAGAGTGCCAACGAGAAGGATGGAAAGCGCTGGGACAGTACAAAGAAGAAAGAGGCGAGTAGTGGAGATAGATGTTATAATTGCGGTGGATCTGGTCATAGTTCAAAGGAATGTGAGCACAAGGATAAAGGCAAGAGATGTTTCAACGGCACGAGTTTGGCCACATTTCATCTGAGTACAAAAAAGAGAGGAAGAAGATATGAGGAATAACCAAGGTATCAATCTTATTGATGAAAAAAAAGCTGCCTCAAGTTCAAAGAGGGTAGTTTGGGTCAGCAGAAACTTCAGGCACTTATCGACTGTGGCAGTCCTTTTAACCTACTCCGACAAAACATCTATAAGGCCATGGGTTCCCCAGGATTGAAGAGCACGGATCTTGTTTTGAAAGGATTCGGTAATGGTTTTGTTGCTCCTCAAGGTTACTTCACAACAGTCGTTGAGGTAGACGAGGTGGAGTTCCAAACCAACGTCTGTGTTGTTTCTGACGATACTATGGAGTGGGACATGGTGATTGGTAACGATCTATTGAATATCAGGGCGAGGTCAACCTGAGCAAGCAAGGGGTTACCATCAAGAAAGTAGAGGTCCCAATGATGTTGATCAGGGTAGCCGACGAACAGGAATTGGATATCGAGAACTGCGTTGATTAGGAAAAAAGGGAACAGATCCAGGATTTGGTAGCGAGCTATGTACCAAAGAAGACGAAATCTACTGATGTCAAGATGAAGATCACTCTGAAAGAAGAAAACCCGATAATTAGCAGGCCCAGACGAATGGCACCGCTTATGAACGAGTTTGTCGATGAGCATGTCAAGGCGTGGCTGAAGGAAGATATCATAGAGCCGAGTCAATCAGAATATACATGCCAAGTGGTGGTAGTCAAAAAGAAAAATGGAAAAAGCGACTTTGTACTGATTTTCGTCCAGTGAACTCAATCGTGGTTAGGGATCTATTTCCCATGCCAGTTATAGAGGATCTTCTGGACAAGTTACAGGATGCTACGGTGTTCTGCACCTTGGGTCGAAGGAACGGATTCTTTCACGTGGAAGTCGAAGAATGAAGTCGACGATATTTGCCATTCGTAACGCGTTCTGGACAGTACCAGTACAAAAAAAAAGTCCCATTTGGATTTACCAACTCACCTGCAGTCTTCCAACGCTTTATTAAAGCTGTGCTCTGGGATTTAATCCGAGAGAACATAGTGTTTACCTATATGGATAACTTAATCATTCCAGCGAAGGATGACGACGAGGCACTCCGACGATTGAGACGAGGAGCATTATTCAACAGTTCCTTGGATACATTATTCAACTCTACGTTCCAGAGGAGCATTATTAGCTGAAGAGTACGGGCTAGAAATCAACTTCGAGAAGTGCCAGTTTCTGAAGAGGAGGGTACAGTTCCTTGGATACATTATTCAACGTGGACAGATTCAACCCGCCACTGAGAAGGTCCTTGCTGTACAAAACTTTCCGGCGCCAAAGACGATGGCTGCGCTGCAGAGCTTTCTCGGATTGGCTATTACAGAAAATGTATACGAAATTGCTCGATTGTAGCCAAACATCTGAGCGATCTGTTGAGAGGTAAGCCGGAGTTCTATATTGGCGAGGAACAACGACGTGCGTTTGTTGAGCTCAAACGTCTTCTCACTTCAGAACCTGTGTTGAAGATATACAACCCGAAATACGAGACGGAGCTGCACACTGACGCCACCAAGAGTGGGTATGGCGCTGTGTTGTTGCAAAAGTACCCAGAGGACAACAAACTACATCCAGTCTCATACATGAGTAAAAAGACGACGATACAGAAAGAAGGTTGGTTACATCCGATGTTCAATGAGAGTGTGCCCTTGTACACCTACCACATGGATCACATTGGACCACTTAAGTCTACACACAAGGGATATGAACACATATTCTGTGTGATAGACGCCTTCACGAAATTCGCCTGGCTGTAACCTGTGAAAACTACCAAATCAGCCGAGACGATTGAAAAGATGGAGTTTTAGAGGACGAACTTTGGAAACCCAGTTCAAGTGATCACCGACAGGGGGGCCATCTTTCACTTCCCATGAGTTCCAGGACTACTGCAAATCGCAGGGTATCAAGGACGTCTTGATCACAGTTCGACTGCCATGAGCCAATGGTCAAATCGAGAGAGTCAACTCAACTGTGCCCAAGATCATCGCTAAACCTAGCTTCGACGATCTGACGAAATGGTACAAGGTTGTACCATCCGTCCAACGAGCTATCAACTCTACGTTCCAGAGGAGCATCGGAATGTCACCTTTCGAGCTGCTGACAGGAGTCAAAATGCACAACCAAAATGATCTACGTACAGTATAGTGCAACTCATCGAAGAGGAGCTGATCGATTCGTTCAACGAAAAACGTGATCAGATGAGAGAAGATGCAAAAAAGCAGATAGAAAATGTACAATCTGAAAATCGTGTCGAATTCGACCGACGACGTAAGGAGCCTAAGAAGTATCAGATCAACGACCTGGTTGTCATCAAACGCTCTCAGATCGGTCCACATCTGAAACTAAAAACCAAAAGTCTAGGACCTTATCCATGCAGGGCCAAGAATCACATCGTACTGTACGGAGTTCATGAAGCCCTGGCCGGGCGGATCTTATCATCCGGGTCGGATGAGGAACAGGACGGCCGAATGTGCGAGCCGGATGAGGATCAAGATGGCTGAGTGTGGGATCTCTGAGTAAGCTCAGCGCCATTGTCTGAGAATAAAAAGAAGAGAAGCAATATTCCGAGTTCCGACGAGCCGCGAAACACATCCCTTAATTCAATATATTGTATTTTAATCAGTTTCTTTGTTTTAATAAATAATTCAGTCTTATATTAAATGCTCGTGAGTGTCATGATCTGGAAACCGTTTCCCACATATATACATAAATTATATATAAACTTTTGAACTAATGGTGGTTTTGGGGTCTGAGGGGTGTGAAACGGGAAGATATGTCGAAATTTTCCGGAAGTTGAAACATGGTACTGGTACCCATTGCAATAGTTAGCTTTCTAATGAAATCTACCTAAAATGTAAAATATTATGAAGATTAGTAATGATGAAGGGTAAAGCCCAATGGTTACCTCATTTTATGTAGCCCATGGTCATCATCAGTAATATTCAGTTCAAATGTCTAGTCAACTTTACTTACCCATTTTTTTTTCGAAGCCGCTTTTATTCGATGCTGTAGCCTTGTCGAAGCCTTACCGTATGCCCAGATAAGGATAAAATAATAAGAGATAATATAATGTACCGAAGGAATTAATTTGTGCAGTGTAATTATTACTGTTATTTGTTTGTTGATAAGAACCCATCAATGAATAACAATGAAAATGGTTAAATATTGTGTGCACAGATTAAATAAATGGAATTCAAATGACTGAAATAAATAGTTAACTGGATAAACAATTGGAATTTAACTAATTGGAATTAGTGGATAAATAAATTGAATTAATTGAAAAGAAAATCCAAAGCCTGCTTCCAGTCGACCGACCGGGTCAGGGAATGAAATGAATGAAGCCCCCGTCTAGCGGCTAGGATATGAACTGTGCCGGCTGCCGAAGCCTGTCGCACTCCCCTGAGGCAATGATTAAATGAATGACAGATGAAATGAAATGATAGTTGAGAGTGTTGCGGGAATGAAATTGTGACAGGGAAAACCGGAGTACCCGGAGAAAAACCTGTCTGCCTCCGTTTTGTCCACCACAAATCTCACATGGAGTGACCGGGATTTAAACCATGGACCCAGCGGTGAAAGGCCGGCGTGCTGCCGCCTAAGCCATGGAGGCTCTAAATTGAATTAATTAATAATTGGATAAAAAATAAATGATTTAAATGATTAACTGATGATTAAATTGAATAAGTTACATTCATATGTTATTGCTGTTAATATTTAGTTTTGATAAACAATTAAAATATAAATAATGAATAGGTTATGTAAAATTAAAACATTGTAAATTAATTATAGAATTTATGTGGACAAGTTGATAATCCCATTATGATTCAAATACAATAATTCTTTGAGTGGAATATTTAATAGATATTATGTGAACGATTTATTGTAAAATGTCCATGACAAGTGGATAAAATAATTTCTGAGTAAGTTACACTTTGCAACATTTGAATTTCAATCTTTGCATAGGGATGAAATCCTTCAATTAATAAATGCTAATATTTGAATTCATGTTGCTCAAATATTGTTGTTTAAGGAATACATGTCATGAACAGAATATTTTGATAAAATCAAGTGCGTCGATTAATCCAATAAAAGACTGTGGTAATACAACATGCATTGGTAGTACTTGAATTTAATTAACCGATTATGACATGATAAGAGAGAAACATTAAATGAATCTTGGAAATAATAAGACAGTGAGAGCTCGTAAATAACGGAACACAGGCGTCAGGACGGACTATTAATTTACCTGAACGACCTGACGTTACAGTTGTAAATTATAGTTTTTATTTATCGATACCAGTCGGACTGAGAATTTCTGGTAATCGGTCAGTGTCATCAAATATATGATTATTTAGGAGTGTCATAAATATGTTGATATTTCTATTCTTTGTTTAGGTGGAAATTCATTTTCCAACAAATTTTCTTGCTATTGATATTTTTCATATTAAATTAATTGTAACTTCACTTTAAATGAATAAAATGAGATTTTAAGAAATTGTGATATTTTCATTTCTCCATGCTTATCCTTATTGATGCATCGGAACGAAATCAGTGAAGCAAGCCTAGATTTTATTTGTTGTTGTTTCTTTTATCCAGATAACCCTGAAATATATATTTTGAGTCTCGTGCTAAACTGATTTCGGTAACATGCATATGTGGTCGTTGGACTTCGGTCTAGACGGGCACAATACCCCTTCGCTTGATACTCTATCTACCCATCTGATGGTCATCATTCTGTTCATCCTGTAACACCACATTCCGAATGTTTCTATTCTTCTCTTTTCTGCTGCACCAACAGTCCAAGTTTCACTTCCATAGAGTGCCACACTCCAGACAAAGACTTTCAAATATGACTTTCTAATACCTAAATGTATACAGTATTTTGTGTCAACAGATTTCTTTTCTGTAGAAATGCTTTCCTTGCAGAGCCAACCTACTTTTTTATATCCTCTTTGCTTTGCCCAGCTAATACAGAAATAATTATACATTTAGCTTTGCTCTTTGCCCTTTCATTTGGCTGGTTGATGGTCAATAACACTGTTGACTGATGGCAGCGACGACTTAAGTTAACTACAGTTCTATCTACTCACTAACCCGAAGTATGGTGATCTAGACACATTCTTTATAGATCACTGACTCGAAACTTGATCCGCCGACACACATATTGACCTCGCTCGATATGCAGTTTAAAGCAAACTGTCTCAAATCACGAGTGGAAACAAGTACCGTAGCTAAAGTTCCACGATAACTGGCACTTATCAGAACACTGCTCTTTAAGAGAGCTATAACTACATATTGCTCGCCAGCGGTACTCGGTGAGAAAATCGGTACATACGGTAACTACAGCTCAAACACTCAAAAATGGAAGATCAGACATTAATACCATAGAAGTTCCAGTATATATACCTGTCATCAAGATAGGCTACCTGGCACTATTTCATCGACCTCTGCACGTCAGCACCACACGCGAATCATATTTCTCACAAGTCGTTCACTCCCCCCCCCCCCCCCCCACTTCGATACATCTTCGATATCTATCCTAAATGTACAAACACTAGCCTCACGCCGGGCTCTCATCCCTGCCGGCAATCCCAGTCCGGGAAAACCCTTACTCATAACAACTTTCCAGCTCCAGAAATACCTCCGGTAATAACGAGAAACACTGACTTAATTCCAGCACTCAACTCACAATTTACATATTCACATCCAGTATAACTTGAAATAAGTTACGTAACATCAAATATAATTTACATTTTACATAGAAATCCAAGTATCAGAATCTAAGGTCATATTATATAACTACCGGCCGCGCTACCTTGTGTCTTGCTGGCATCGGGAGAGCGTGGGTTCGTTCTGAAATTGGTTTTCGTGGTTTCCCATTTTCACCACCTGGCAAATGACGGGACAGTTCCTTTCAATAGGTCCACGGCCGATTTCCTTTCATAATTCCTTCCCTGGCCCTTCCTGAAAATACATGGCCATTGGCTGCATTAATTAAATTTATTAATATTATATAACTACTCGCTATCCCGTAAAAAGAGAAACGACAACCCGGTGAACAAATCTAAATAATATAAAAAATAACCAACTAATAAAAATTACATTGGTTCTTCAATTGACGGGATAAAGAATTAAATCCGTAATCAAACAATAAAGTACGTAATTAATTATACACTAAAAAGGAAAGCACGATATCAGTAGCCTAATCTGACATGGGGAGACCACTAAAATGTAGACTGCAATATCTCAAGATGTATTTGTGATGCTTAATGTTCAAAATACGTGGACATGAGCAAAATAGGCTCATCATGGCGTCACCCTAGGTCTTACCATCTACGGCAGTTATGAAACTACTCCTGCATCAGCTTGACGTGAAGGCCTTTAGTGATCTCGTATTGAGAAATATATCACGTAGGCTACTTACCACGTTCTTAGCGAGGCCTAAATGCTTCATGCACATCAGACGCCATAACCATGGGTAGAGCTTAGGAGGGAAGTTGATTGCAGTCACTGTCGATAATCTGTCTCGGGCCTTTCTTCTGCTTTCTGCAACAACATTTCGTGAGAGAAAATAATAGGCATTAGTAAAATACGATAATCACAGACGACAAATAGACCCATACCAATAAAATAATATAAGCCAGAACAATGAATATGAAGCTGTTGATTTCCACAGCTTCAGCTATGTGCGAGAGAGAGGGATATAGCTGACATGTTTAGATGAAACTAGCAGAAGTACCTGTTCTTCGAACGGAATGTTGTACATATCGGCAAAGAACCACCTCTCACATAATTATGTACAGTATTATTAATGTAGCAATGTTATTTATTGCCTGTTTATCTATTAGAGTAGTTTTTTATTTATTTTTTATTTTAGCGTATGGCTTTTAGTGTCGGGAGTGTCCGAGGACATGTTCGGCTCGCCAGAGTTTGTAGCTGCTTCTATGTGGACACCCATGGTGTGTGCTACATGTACCGTCGCGTGTGGAGTGTTGTCTGGAGCGGAAAGTGTGATTGTAAGGACGAGGATTCGGAAGGTAGCGACTGTGGCCTATAGTTAGGGACCAACCCCGGCATTTGCCTGGAAGGAAGATGGGAAACCCCAGAAGACCATCTTCAAGGCTGTCGGCGGGGAGATTCGAACCTCCTCGCCTCCCGGATGTGAGCGACTGTCTGCAGCCACGCCGTAACGACCACGGCTAACTCACCCGGTATTAGAGTTATAACTGAACCTAAATAAATGTTATAAGATAGCTCAAAAGTAGTGATTTCATAGTGTTTTGTAGCATTGGAGCAGAGGAGAGAGAATCAAGTTCATCTTAAAATAACTATGATCTATCAAACTAAAACAGTAACAAATACTGTAATTTCATTACCGGTACCTTTAACCAAGAATGAAATGCCCGCTTCATTAAAATCAACATCGGTGACATCACAACAAAGAAATACAAAACACTGTTTAATAAACCACTTTTAAATGACATAATGCAACGATTGTTTCCTTTTTCCTAACACAATTATGCAGATGGGATCAAATTAATCTTTTAATAATCATTACTCAGGTGATTGGAACCAACATACAATATATTTCATTAAATCAACACTCCATTCTTGAGGGCTCCTATGGCCGGAACAGAACACCGCACCGACAAATTGTGATTAAATCAAAATATTTCGAACAAAAGTCGTCACCCTCCTATCGCACGGCCAAACTCCTAAAATGAAGAAGGAATGGGAATGAATAGGTACTCTTAACATGCTCCATGCACATTCCCTTACGTAAATTATACTTCGTACTGTATGGAAAACAATCATTGTCAGTTGCTATTTTTGCAGAAACATTGTTGGCTTGATAATGTGAAAAATAAAAACATTATAAATTACCCTGAATAATTTCCAGCTTGACCAAGTTCAAGGTAGCAATTTCTTCGTATACCCTACGACGATATGCTTTTAACGAAAAATGAGAAATTTAACAGTACACATTGCTTAAATTATTTCTATTTTAACCGTCTATGAGTATACTGTAGGCTACATTCAGGCAGTGGCATAGGCGGAAGTATGGAGAGTAATGGCTAGCTAATCTAGGGCTTTCCTATTGGTGCTCCTTTTACCCTTATGTGTGTAAGATTTGTTCGTTTTTTATTTCATTAAAATTGATTTTCGTATTTTGAAATATTTATCCTCTCCTCTGTATTGGGAGTAGATTAAATTTTTGGTGGTTTAATTTATTGGTTGGTTTCATTTGTCGGCAAGTTAGATTAGAAAAAATCTGGCATTATTTTCTTCACATGTTTCAGTTTCATGTGTTAGTCGCTTGAGCTAAATTAACCACTGTTTTCCTGGATGTTATTGGCTTGTACTGTACAGCAGCAGCTTAATTTTTGAGTTGTTGATCTGAATGTTTGTTTTGATATTATTCTGCCCAAGAAGATATGTTGGCCATTGTTGAAATTGTTGCCGTTGAATGAAGGTGAAAGTTGAATTATTTTGTTCCCTCTACCTGTCGGTGTGTTTGTCTTAAGTTGTTATTGGCGTATTGAGCCCATAGTTGCATTAATAGTTGTTATTGTTAATTATAAGTTCTATGGATTGTACTTATTAGTTGTGATTAGTCATTATGGTAAATTGTTCGTTTTTGGGGTCTATTTTAACAAGTTTTCATTTATGAAAAAAAAAATAGGCTTATGAGATCACCTTTTGTCAGTATGTGCGTGTGCGTATGTGCGTATAAAATGTAAACGGCCAAAGCAATTTCAATGGAATTCGGTAAGTACATACAACTTGTCCGATCTCGACCGTGCCTTTCAAATTTTAATACGTTTCACCCATCCAACATGGCGGCCACGCGAAGTATTTCACTGGCATTCTATACCTCCGCAACAGTTACCGATAACCGGGTGAGTTAGCCGTGGTGGTTACGGCATGACTGATGGCAGTCGCTCACATCCGGGAGGTGAGGAGGTTCGAATCCCCCCGCCGGCAACCTTGAAGATGGTCTTCTGTGGTTTCCCATCTTCCTTCCAGGCAAATGCCGGGGTTGGTCCCTAACTATAGGCCTCAGCCGCTACCTTCCAACTCCTCGTCCTTACATTCCAACTTCCCTCCTTCCCTCCCCAACGGTACTTGTAGCTCACCCATTGGGTGTCCGTCTCGAAGCAGCTACAAAACTGGCGAGCCGAACATGTCCTCGGACACTCCCGGCACTAAAAGACGCCATACGCTAAAAAAAAAAAAAAAGTTACCGATATCACCCTGAAATAATTTTGTACCGTGACACTACGACAAGTTCACATATTTGACTTAAAATAAGTTCTATGTTAAGTACAAAACCATCCGAAATATTTAGATGGTTCTCAATATCTACGAATCTATCACAGCAATCAAACTGAAATATTGTATGTTGATAAAGACTATTAACATAAGTTCGCCTATGAGACTTTCAATAACCTGATGAGCACAAATCTAAAATGACGATGACGCGAAATTTAAATATTTAAAAGGATTTTTCTCGTGAGTTTTCATCCGAGCGCTGTAAAACTTGGCACGGTATATGATCATATACTGTAGGCTAAGCCTTAATATATTGCCGTCTAATTTAATGGCATTTTTAGCCTGTTTTCATTTTATGAAAAATAGGCTTAGGAGATCATATTTTGTCCGTGTGTGTGTGCGTATGTGTGTCTGTGTGGTGTGTGTGTCCTAATAACTTCTAAACGGCTGGAGCGATTTCAATGAAACACGGTAAGGTCATAGCACCATCTTGGCCGACCCCGACCGTGCCCTTTAAATTATTTTACGTCTCACCAATCAACCATGGCGGCTGTGCGAAATATTTCATCAGCATTCAATAACTCCAAAACTATTACCGATATCATCCTGACATTTTGTACGGTGATAAACGGAACTACTCGAAGTTCACCTCTGTGACTTTCGAAAACCTGGTACCTACAAAACCAACAAGCGAAGTTGCGACTTTTAAATAGACGATTCAACCAACCAAACGCAATGAAACTTGGTACAGTATATGTTTATACACATTGTAATGCAACGACATCTAACTTCGTTCAATTGTTTACATACCCTCAAGATGGCGGCTTTGAGAAATATTTCACCGGCATTCTATATCTCCGAAACTATTACTGGTTTCACCCTGAAATGTTGTACGGACATAAAGGGCACTACTGGAAGTTCATCTATGGGACTTTCAAAAACCTGTTAACTACAAAACGAACATGGCGGCCAAGCGAAGTTGAAAGTTTTAATTAGACTTTTCTCGCGATTTAATGATCCAAACGCAATGAAACTTGGTACAGCAAATGTTTATACACATTGCAATGCACTGATATCTAATTTAGTTCAATTGTTTACATAACCTCAAGCTGGCGGCTGTGCGAATCTTAAAATAAAGTTTTTTTTTATTTCTTATGTCGTAATCATGCGATCGAAGTGAAAGTTTGAATAATGAACCTACGCAATAATTTTCCTTTAATGGTACATAACTCTATGGCCTATACATATAACAATCCAACATGGCGACCATCCGAAATATTTAGACGTTCCAATAAAGTAGTATCGTGTACCGTAGCCTATGGCACCGAGTGGCATACGTCGAGTGATTTCCTTCTATCTTATTTTGTTCTAGACATTGACAGTCAGCCGGTGGAATAACTGGAAAGTTATTTGTGCACCTGTATATAGGCTATTACAACTTGGAAATTATAAAATTCTGTTTATTTTTGTGTGAATATATTTAAGTGTCTTGCACATGAAAACACTGTTGTAGTTGCTGATGGAAATCAAATAGTGACATTTAGTTCATCTGAGGGCTATTATTAATGGTGTTGCTGTGTATGACTGTCTTACTGCGCGTTTGTATAGCTGTGCCGGGGGCGACATTTAATTTACTTTTCACGTAAATCGAGCAGATTTACGCACTAAAGTATCAGTACAAGACAATTCAATCAGTGTTATGAAAAGATGGTATATTGGCTTTCACGGCCAGTGAATTAAAACTCAGCAATTCTTCTAGGTTTGTGCCGTGTCATGTGCGGGGTTTCGCCTAGGACAACAAGCTGGCTCATCGGCGGGCTCTTGGTGTCCCCGCCCGGACCCCCACTGGAGTAGCGAACTGCGCGCCACCTCCCTTTATATAAGGTGCAACTGCACCTCTTGACTGCGAGAACTATAAGCCCAAGCAGCCTCAACCTCCCTATGAAGGCTTCCAAAAAGATGGTATATTGGCTTTCACGGCCAGTGAATTAAAACTCAGCAATTCTTCTAGGTTTGTGCCGTGTCTTGTGTGGGGTTTCGCCTAGGACACCAAGCTGGCTCATCGGCGGGCTCTTGGTGTCCCCGCCTGGCTTGAGGCTGCTTGGGCTTTTAGTTCTCGCAGTCAAGAGGTGCAGTTGCACCTTATATAAAGGGAGGTGGCGCGCAGTTCGCTACTCCAGTGGGGGTCCGGGCGGGGACACCAAGAGCCCGCCGATGAGCCAGCTTGGTGTCCTGGGCGAAACCCCACACAAGACACGGCACAAACCTAGAAGAATTGCTGAGTGTTAGAAAGTTTCTTAGGTGACCTTTTCTTCCGTTTTTAGAATGAAATTCGTAAACAGCACATATATGATTTCGTAACGCGCATCTGCAGGAAGTATTGCAGGATTCGGAAATTGAGGTAAGACCCGGTCTGTTAAGCGGGAATATTTGTACTGTAGACTGGGTTATCCAAGCAGCTGGACGTTTCAACTATTTTTAGAATAACTGGGGGACATAAATTTGATAAAATTTTAAGAACATAATTTGGAAACTTAATCACATATTTTCCCACTTTTAAGCACAAACAGTAAATAAATACATATTTCTGAAAAGTTACGCACATAACTATCCGACCCCTACAACAAACGACACAATAGTTAGGAGCATATGCTAAAGTTTAAATTATTATTGGAAGAGATAGTCCTCAAAAAGAAGGCGGTTCACGATAATTACATGCAAAACTTAATTGTGGGAGGTGGTGATGGGTGGAATTTTTTTTATAGTTACGTTAGAAGGCGGAAGGGAAATTCCAATGATTTGTCTATGATAATGTCCGGAGATGATGAATTAATTACTGAGAAATAGGCAATTGCTAATGAATTAAATATGTGGTAAGTTAGTGTGTTTAATAAATTTAATAGCTGTGTGTTGAACCTTAACTATGGTTCTGATAGTCAACCTTTCCGAATGAACCAATCGTCGATTCTAGCAAGAATTAAAAAGCTACGTAGAAATATAATGAAAGGCCCAAATAATATTTATGGAGATGTGCTAAGACTGGGAGGTACAGCCATTGGGCGATACGTGGGGTTGCTGTTTAATGTATCAATAACACACAAATACCTGAAGACTAGAAAAGAGCTACAATAGTTCCAATATTCAAGGGAGGGAACAGATTGGTAATGGGAAACTGTTAGCCTCACATCCATCATGATTATGTAAACTGATAGAGTACCTTATTTCTGATTACTTAAGGGAGCAGTGGTGAAAGCTATCATGGCTTAATGGGAGACAATACGGATTTAGACAAAGGTACTCATGACAGAGCCAAATGTTATCACTCTTTCAGGATATTAATAACTCGCTAGACATGGGAGTGCAAGTTGACGCCGTAATTATAGATTTTGCGAAGGCATTTGATGTCGTCCCGCATGACATACTACCCCGTAAATTAGCGGCAACGAAGACGGATAAAAGAGTAATTTTATGGATTCAAGATTTCATGATTGGTCGCTCGCAAAAGCTTAAAATAGGTAATTTATTCTCTGAGGACATTTGGTAACGCGGGTATCCCTCAGGGTAGTGTGATTGGGCCCCTATTATTTATGGCACTTATTAACGACCTACCGAATGGGTTTCGAAGTGACTGCCGATTGTTTGCGGATGATTGTGTAATAAACCGAAAAATTCATAGCTCACAAGACAACGTTCAGTTACAAACTGACCACAACCTGGTTCATAAATGGGCAGTTGACAACAGAATGAAGATAAATGCGAGAAAATGTAGTCTCGTGTGAATAGGGAGAGGGCGAAGGCATGATTTTCAATATAATATCGGCTCGGAAATACGTGTAGAGGAAGACTCGTGCAAATACTTGGGCATCCATGTAAGGAATTGTATGAAATGGAGTAGGCTACTCATGTGGGTTTTGTCGTCTCCAAAAGCGTACAAATCGCTTCATTTTGTAATGTGGGTATTAAGAAGCAGTAGCCTTACCGTAAAATAATTAGGATATTTGACCCTAGTGAGGCCAATCTTGGAATACGGCTCAGCGGTTTGGGACCCATATCAAGTAGGACTCATCAATGAGCTGGAGATGGTATAAAGGAAGACTGCTAGGTTCGTGCTCAACGATTTAATCCTTGAAGTAGTGTAACTCGAATGATAGAAAAACTAGGGTGGGAATCTATGGAATATAGGAGGACGAAATCCAGACTTTACGCTATGTTTAACATTTACACTAATCAGCCAGCATGGGGAGAACTAAGCAAACGTCTGCGAAATCTCACCTACCTGAGCGGGACAGATCATGCACATAAAGTTAAGGGCCGACCACAGCGTACAAATTATGGGAAATATTCTTTCATTATATTGATAATTTGGAACTCATTATCTGCCTCAGTCTTAGAGCCCTTCCCCAAACATATCGATGGGTTTAAGAGAAGATTGAAATTTTGTGTAAATACTACGATGTAATTACTATAGTTCCTAAATTGCGAATCGTGTATATTGTGTTTGATGTTATTGTTGGTGTTTTTCTGTATTTGTACAATTTGCCACCGGGGAATTACCCCCATTTTCAAATATTATAATATAATAATAATAATAATAATAATAATAATATAATAATAATAATAATAATAATAATAATAATAATAATAATAATAATAATAATAATAATAATAATAATATCTCTCCTGTGTCAGTTATACAAGATATTCAAAAGATTGATACTAAAAAAACTCATTCAGGTTGTTGGCCAACAGCTTATTCCACATGAAGCAAGCTTCAGGCCAAGCAAGAGCGCTGTTGCACAGATCCTCGGCCTAATTCAGCATATTGAAGATGGTTGTGAGAAGATACACATCACCGGAGTAACCTTCATTGACCTTAGTGCTGCATACGATACAGTTAACCATCGTATTCTCTCACAAAACGTATTCGCCCCTACCGAGCATCTAAAACTTACCAAGCTGATATCAACGCTATTGCAGAATCGTAGGTTTCTTTTTGATTTTCAAGGGCAACAAAGTAAATGGAGAATCCAGAAAAATGGTCTGCCTTAATGAAGCGTGCTGGTTCCGTTGCTGTTTAATATTTATACAAAAGACCAACCACTTCCTTACAGCACAAGAAGTTTTATCTATGCCGATGGCCTTGCCCTAGCCTGTCAAGGTGAAACATTTGAAGAGATAGAACTCACTCTTGATGGTGCTCTGAAAGAACTAGACACATACTATAAGGCTAACCACCTAAAGCCCAACCCTTCTAAAACTCTACTCTGTGCTTTCCATCTCAGCAACAGGGAGGCCTCAAGAAAATTGAATGTGTCCTGGAACGGCACCCCTCTGGAACATTGTTTCATTCCGAAGTACCTAGGAGTAACACTGGACCTCTCCCTCACATTAAAACAACATTGCTCCAATGTCGAACAGAAAACCAGTGCTCGGAATAACATCTTGAGAAAGTTAAGAAGTACAAAATGGGGAGCTACGCCACACGCTCTTAGAACCACTGCTTTGGCCCTGTACTTTTCTGCAGCAGAGTATGCCTCCCCTCTAGGGTTTAATCATCCCATGCCAAAACTGTGCACCCAGTTCTGAACGAAGCTTGCAGGCTGACTACAAGGTGCTTAAAACCTAACCCTGTTGAGAAGATTTCCTGTTTTGCCGGTATCGCACCTCTAATTATTCGTCGAGAAGTTGCCGCTGATTAAGAACGACTGAAGGTTGAGAACGTATTGTTTCTCGCATAAGGGGCGTAAAATGAGCTATGCCCGGTCTTTATTAGACAACTTGTCTCAGTTAACTATTTTGGTGAATTTTCAGTCACGTTGCCCGTCCCACGGGAACAATAATTTATTTCTGGATGAAATGCAGCCTATGTGTTAATTCATGGTATAAGCTATTTCCATTTCAAATTTCATCCAAATCCATCCAGCCGTTATAGTGTGGAGAAGTAACAAACTACCACACACACTCACAAACTTTCGCAATTACAATATATATAGGGATTATATTTAATTTTATTTGTTTAAGGTAAATGAAATTTACCGTTAAGGCCAAAAGTATTGTTTTCTTAAAAATGTTTCTTAATCCTCTTGTCTTTGTCTTACCTGCTGCAAACCAAGGGTCCTTTTTGCACCCACTGGCATCAGGAGACTCGCCAGTGATAATCGTCTGCGCCTCTGTCTCAGTTGTTGTTATTACATCTGGAAAGCAAATATTTTCTTTAATTGCACATAGATTAACAGACGGTTTACTCAACATTTATTTATTCA
Source organism: Meconema thalassinum (assembly GCA_946902985.2). Taxonomy (NCBI): domain Eukaryota; kingdom Metazoa; phylum Arthropoda; class Insecta; order Orthoptera; family Tettigoniidae; genus Meconema; species Meconema thalassinum. Next base: position 627,287,084 of record OX336390.1, on the reverse strand, counting down.
TTTATCAGTGGTACCAACAATTGTTGCTTCGTGAAGTATACTAACACTGGACAAAAGGTTGGCATATAAAATATTATAAATTTAATTAAAGGACATCATAGATGCTAAGTAAAGTTGTTTTAGAAAGCAAACATGAAGGTTATTAACACCAGGACGAAAAAGAAGCTTAATTGTAACCTGCAATTAAAAAAAAGTAATTCCATTAAGAACTAAACAGTCTATTTTCATATTTTATGCTGGTCCTTTCCAACACAGACTGGAGGCTTCGGTGGCATAGTTGGTAGCATGCTGAGCTTCTATCGTGGTTTCAAACCCGACCAAAGTCGTTCCAAAGTTCGCTGACAGGTGCTGGTAGCGGTGGCATCTAGAGCCAAGTTCGCAGCTAGGTGTCGTTGACAGTAGCATTTGGTAGCAAAAGCAGGAACTACTTAAAAATTGATCGTCTGCACTCCTTACCTGAATTACATATAACACACACTAATACTGTGCCCGTTTATAGACGGAGAATGCTTGGTCATACCCTCGTTAAGCTCACGGCATTCAGGGGTGTTGCCTTCCTCCCACCGTATGACCGCACATTCAGATATGAAACACTTTTAGATCAGCAAGACTACTACAAAAACTCACATATTCACTTAAACATGAATTTATTATTCGTAGGGGTGCACCCAAAAACAAGAATATAATCAAAATTAAACAAAACATACACTTGGAATTACTCCAATCAATAAATCAATCAAATCAAAAAACAAAAAAAATCATTACAAAAATTATCTTGCTTGAATTCTCTCTCTTATAATCATTAACATTCCTTTAATTCAGAGTTACTACTCATTTAGACACGAAGCGTGCCTATCACACTTTCATATTTCATTTAAGGCTTGTGGGATATTTATTATACTTCATTTCCCTTCCGGGATTTACTTTACTTATATTATCCTTCATTAACATTTCATTTTGTTTCTTTAAGCTGAACAACTTCCTTCCATTCAAGCCTTAGGTATTCCTTCGTTACAACACAACACAAAAATGTCACATGTCATGAATTGAACCCTACTCCCTTCACTTCTCTTTCTCATGCCTCAAGGTGGTTTATTATGTTGTTTTATTATGTTGTATCACGCACTATTTTTTATTACTTCTTAGTGGATTTATTCCATCTAAGTTCAAATTCATTTATTTCATTTACCCGTGTCATTTCCATGATCTTTGAGGTAGAAATTGGTTATTTTTCAACAATATTTACTTTGACCATTTTCGTCAAATATTATAGAATCAATTCAAATGTTAGCTGGGGACACTCGTCTCAATTCCAGCTACAAAAATATCTACTTTATATCACTGTAGCACTTCTCAATCAAAATATATCTTTGCAGCGGCTAATTACCAATACGGGCCTGACCCTATTCACAAAGCACTCATTATGTGGCTTCCCTCGAGCCCCTTTACAACAGTAGGACAAGGTCGGTTATTTACCTCCCCCTACTCCTCAAGCTATTAGTTTAAGATTTACGACTGTCTAGACCGTTCACAGTTCCCTCGTGATTCCCAATGTTTACATTTCTTCCCTTTACTCTATGGACATCCAAGCATTTCAAATCATTTAATCACTGCAATTATACTGCTTCCTAACTTTATCATAACACTAGCAGTAGTGCACGGCTTCGCCCGGTGGATTTATTTGTTTTATGGATGATAATGAATACTACTACAGAACTGGCACATGATACTTACAGAAAACTATATTTTAAAAATATATCTCTTTGTGGTGGCGGGGTTGTTGTTGGTGGTGGTGGTGGTGGTGGTGGTGGTGGTGGTGGTGGTGGTGGTGGTTGTAATGGGGGTGATAAGTATTACAGTATAATGGACGTAACATTCAGGTCAATTTCCCGTAATGATAATTATGAATAGGGAAACAGCTATTTACTAACTACAGCACTGACACTTGTAATTTACAAACAAATTTACAAAAAAATGAAAGAACAGTTAGTGAAACAATAGACACTGCCTAGGGCCTATATCTCATTGGCTGTTAGAAATGTAGGAACCAATAGTGTCGTCTTTTGTCGCCGTAGGAAAATAATCAGAACTCTTTGGCAAACTTCGGCTGTCCCGAGCTACTGAGGTAGCAATAGTATCATTTATCGCCACAAAGCACTTAACGATAAGTTTCAGAATAAATGAAGGTAAATTTGAAAGCACCAACGCTTATTGCAGCTGATAACCTCAATGTACTGCTCCAACACCATTGCACTTATAGAGAGGCATTATATTTTCATGATGATAACTGTTTAAAGGGGCCTAAGAATTTTTTTTCACTAATTACCCCCAGTGACTGCAATTTATAAACAACGCAAGATGCATCTATTTTCGCAATTCTGCACCAGAACACTGGTAGGGGTGACGTGATACAGTCCGAACTGCCCGTCAACAACAGACTTATTAAAATATTCTTACAGTTACACTACTACGGATATGAATGGTTCTAGGGCCTTAATACGTGGTTTTCAAGTTCATTTTGTCAGTTATTCTAAATGTAGGGAATGGGGAGCGTTGTCCAAAATATCAAGTAAACAGTGTTACCAGCAGGGTTTCAAAGTGTATGTAAAATTTGGTGCAATTAAGAGAAACGGTGTAGATTTGTGATGAAGGGCCTAAATGCAGGGTATGGAGGGGTCTGTCCAAAATTTTATGCAGTCAGTGTTACTCGCAGGGTTCCAAAGGGTAAGTATACAAATTGCCGTTCAGATCGGTGAAACGGTATAGATGTGTGCCAAAGGGCCTAAATGCAGGGAATGGAGGGGTCTGTCCAAAATTTCATGCAGTCAGTGTTACTCGCAGGGTTCCAAAGGGTAAGTATACAAATTGCCGTTCAGATCGGTGAAACGGTATAGATATGTGTCAAAGGGCCTAAATGCAGGAAATGGAGTGGTCTGTCCGAAATTTCATGTAAACAGTGTTACTCGTAGGGTTCCAAAGGATAAGTATACAACTTTTGGTTCAGATTGGCGAAAGGGTGTAGATTTGTGCCAAAGGGCCTAAATGCAGGGAATGGACTGGTCTGTCATAAATTTAATGTAGGCAGGGTTCCAAAGGGTAAGTATACAAATTTTGGTTCAGATCGGTGAAACGGTGTAGAATTTGTGTCAAAGGGCCTAAATGCAGGGAATGGAGTGCTCTGTCGAAATTTCATGCAGACTAAGTTACACGCAGGGTTCCAAAGGGTAAGTATACAAATTTTCGTTCCGATCGGTGAAACGGTGTAGATTTGTGCCAAAGGGCCTAAATGCAAGGAATGGAGTGTTCTGTCGAAATTCCATGCAGACAGTGTTACCATCAGGGTTCCAAAGGGTAAGTATACAAATTTTGGTTCAGAACGTGAAACGGTGTACGTATCACTAACCATAACGCCAGCGCATGCGGATAGAGCTATTCGGGAGCACTTGTTCTACCGATTTACTGAACAAAAATCAATCTTGAAGGTCACCTGAGAGGTGTAGCCTAATGCTACATAGCCTAAACTATTCCTCTTGAATCAGGCTATCATATAAAAAGGATTTTTTTGAATCGGACCGGTAGTTCCAGAGATTAGCGAGTTTAAACACACAAACACACAAATACACAAACTCTTCAGCTTTATTATATTAGTATAGATTATTTCGTGTTCCATATAACTATGCATTTGATTCGGAGATAACGACGATGCACATACAATACTTGCAATGCGGGCAATGGAGATTCGCAATCGTACCAATCCCGTCTTACCTTGGCATTAAAACAATTCAATTACTGGTAGGATATAAACAATGCTGGCCGTTTGGGATTGGTTATACGAAGCTTCGGCTCGGACACGGCACCTGACCCCGTCCTGGTGGATTCTTTGGAATACACGGTAAGACAGAGTTAGCCTTCGCTGCTCTTTGCTTAACTTATTTCTTCCCTTTTTTTTCTCAAACACCAACAGTGATTTCTTACCTTTCCTTTTATGTGCGCACCTTGTTCACTCTGTTTAAAAGTTTGTTGTAGATATAACTTCCATGATCAACCTAGCGGCATCTAGCAGCTAACTGCTGAAGTTCCTCAACATCTCTATGCTCAAGAGGACTTCCTTCCCAATCCAGCCACAAGATGTCGCCGCTGTCTTCAGCTAACATCTCCATGCTCAAGAGGACTTCTAAAACATACCCTACCACCAGGCTTCGCTATTGACGCCTAATAACAACTGCTTGAAGATTACTTTTAGTTTTATTTCTAAAGTTGGTATTTCATATGTATGTTCCTTTGTTTCTTACCCCACCCCCTTCCCTCCTTGGTACCTCTGTGCTTCGTTGTGCGGTCCCCACTTGTGTGTTAGTCTTCAAAGCTCACAGTTAAGCTTTACTAAGGCTCGTCTCCTGTTCATGTGAGACATGTTTTAAATTGCTACGCCATGATGTGGATTTAAGCTAACGGTCGTCTGGATCACCTACTCTTCAATAAAGAGCTAAGTACTAATCTTAAAAGTTTTTACATGGTTTTAATGTTTTTTAAATAAGATTTTATAGACAGTGTGCGGTATTGCTATCAACAACATAGTAACCGCCTTCGAGGGACTTTTCTAGTCATGCTCCATCCATCTAAGCTGACTGTCCAACTTGGAAAATTAGTGCTTCCTGCACAAATTAATTGGGAATGATTTCTCACACCGTGGGAGATTTATTAAATTTGCTGTCTATAAACACTTAGCTCTTTTCCTCCGCGGGATGTTCTACCCAATTCTACTGTTATCACAACTCTAGAACTTTCTACATCAATTTATCTTTCTACAAGTAAAACCGTCAAGTACTTTCCACCTAAATATGGGAATGCTTGTTCCTCACTGAGGAATTTATGATGAAAATACTTCTAATCAGAATATAATTTTGTCTTCCTTCGTTGGAAATTGTCCGCTGCATTCAACTACCATCTACAAACGTCACAACGCAATAAACTTTCTCAAGCTAAAATTCAACTAGTGATCTCCACAATTGCAATAACTTTTCGTCTGATAAACTTTCCTTGTTGCAATAGTGAACTTTTCAACGGACTACAGTGCATAACAGTGCCCATTCAACAACCATCCGTGTCGCGTTCGAACGAAAGCAATAAATACGGCCATACACTTTCTCCTAATCCTCCTATTTCCTCCTCTCAAACTCCTCACTAACATATTATAATAATTGTAAAATTTAGGTTATTTTCAATGAGGTGACTCTCTATAGAAGTGCCCTCCCATCTTTGTACTGTTCTCCATAGTAATTTCTGTATAATCTGTGTCTAGTACACACCTTAAATCATATTGTTTTTCCTCTTTTGTTTGGAAATTCAATTATTTCTACTCAAAAGTGAGTTTTCCAACTCTCCTTTTCCAGGTTTCACGAAATGGTAATTGGCCCCATTTTTCTCGTGATCCCTGCTTCAATACGGGAAGTTATAGAAACTTCTTCTTAATTCTTTCTTTTCTTGTTATAATTTCAAATTTAATATTTGTTCATACTTTAAGATTTCCACATAGGAATTCTCAAAGTGCGTATATTGTACCTGATTCTCTGTCATAGCTTTAATTATTTATAATCCTCGTTATAAACTTTAAAGTTTGCTATTTTAGTACAACTTTTAAAATCTTATTCAGATTTATGCTCGAAGCAAGTTTTAAACTTGCATCCCCTTTAATATCGTTAAAAAATTACAATTTGTTGGTATTAAGTCTCAGACTTTTGTATGTTAAAATTGTTCATTGTTATTAATTGGAATCTTAATCAGCTTTATATAGTTTGTTAAATAAATTAAATTCCAATTTTTCGTTTAATAAATTCTAAGAGAATAGCGGTCAGGCAGGTCCTTGTCTTCCCTAGCTCTTCCTTGGCTTATGGTCCCTTTAAGAAAATTACTTGAAAAAGTAATTTAAGTTTCGCTACTTGTTGCATTTAACTGGAAACTTCAAAAATCTTGTTTAAAGCTCTTTTTAGTCTTCATAACTAATTCTAATAAGCCATCGAGGCGAGCATAGCTAGCTCAGCAAGCTTCCTGCTCGTCGAGATTTTCTCTATAACTCATGGTTTGTTTTCCAAACTCATAGTTTTCCTCTGGTTTGAACTTTTAATCGGCACTCCGCTGGTTACAAGCTCAACTTATCTTACGTGCAACAATTGGCATTCTTCCAACTCATCAAGAAGAAATAAAATCCTTACTAAAAGCATTCATATTGCTTCATCGCTTCCCTTTCTGGGAGTATTTGGTTGGTCTAACGGAGATCCAACAGTACCCAAAATTAAAGTTATCACGGCCAATTCAAATTATTTGCACCTTTCAAAACCTTCGATTAAACCAGACTCCTTTTTTCTTTGTCTTGCCAGACTACCACCTATTCCCCATAGTAGTCAAATATAGGCTGGGAAGGGAAGGCACAAACGCCACTTGCTTGCAAATACCCCAAGCTCCAGCCGCATTTCCCGTTAGCTACGGCCAGGTCCATACCCTCTTTAGGTGTTTCACGGGCTTTGCAGTGACACTCGTCACTAACTCATTTAAATTAATTTTGTTTGCTTAGTGTTGGACTCTCGTCCTATTTACCCACACTTGTTCTTCTTTCCAAAACTCACTTCCCTTTCCTTTTCTCTTCATCTTCCCTTGGGGGTAGGGTTAATTCCTAGCAAAAACCTACCCAAACTTTGGTGCCGAAACCCGGGAGAGTCGATCTGTCAATATTTTGCAAATCATTAATATCTACTTTGAATTTTTCAGCTATATCTTCACCCTGCAAAGCTTGAGAGGGGGAAAGAGGCCGCTCCTGTGTCCTTTGGTGTGTCCCTTTCTTTCAACTTGTTTGCTGCTGCCAGTCTGACAGCATCTCCAAGGTTCCACAGTTTCGTAAGTTATACTTTAATTTACCTATTTCGCCATGGCTCCTACAGAAAATGACAAGGATGGTAAGGATGAAAAACTTACTTCCAAACGAGCTTCTTATAAAGGGCAAATCACCAGATTCAGAAAATACATCAAAGAGCTAGATCCTTCACAAGTTCAACTAGATTTGTTAAAACATCGCGTAAAGGATTTTGAACGTTCTTATGAAAATTATTGCAACATCCAAACTGAAATCGAAACTTGTATGCTCAATCAAAATGATGATCGAGTAGAAGTAGAAAACCAATATTACGAAGGCATAGGTTCTGCCTTTAAAATAATACGCCAACTCGAAGAAGAACAGAAAAAGGACGGTTCTGTTCTTGGTTCCCTTCACGAACAACAAACCTCTTTTCGTGAGAGTACTCACAAGCCCAAACCAATTCTACCCAAGATTAATTTACCCCACTTCTTTTGAGACGAATCTACTTGGGATTCTTTCTGTGAACTTTTTTATTCCCTTGTTCATGACAATGAAGACATTCAAATCATTTACATGTTTCATTATTTGCGATCTATTCTCCGCGGTCAAGCACTGCAGTTGGTTGAAGCACTTCCATTAAGTGCTGAAAACTACCCCATTGACTTTAACCCGATGAAAGTAAGATACGGTAATTTACGGTTACGTATTCAACGCCACATGAAGGCTCTATTCAATTTACCTGCGTCACAGCACAATGACGTTACTAGTTTGCGTACTCTTATTGATACGTCACAACTCCACGTAAAATCTTTGTCCCAATTAGATCAACCCACTGACCACTGGGACACTTTCCTAATGCATTTAGTAGTTTCTAAATTCGATGTTGCTACCCTCAAAGCTTGGGAAATTGAACTTTCCAAATACGATGATTACTCTTACGAGCATTTAGTCACCTTCATAAATGCTAGATGCCAACTCCTACCTGCTTTAGCTAACCAAAGTGAACCCTCATCCCCTAGTTCTAAATTTGAATCATTGTCTCCTAATCTAAAAGCGAACGCTCAGCGTCTAGTACTCAAAAACCCGGCTCCAGCTCATCTAAACTCAAGTCAAACGCGACTGGTTACCCAACTAGGTCTAGTGAACGCCGTATTGCTAGTTCTCTCGCTTTAAACACTCAAAGCGGACCCCGTAAGAGTTTAAATGAACCATTAAAGTGCATACTTTGCAAAGATTCCCACGCCTTATATCTATGTAAATCCTTTAAAGAACTGTCAGTCGACGACAGAAGAAAATTAGTTTCCCAGAATAAACATTGCTTCAATTGCCTTTCACCTAAGCATTCTGCTTCTAATTGCAAGTCCACCAGAATTTGTTTTCATTGTGAAAAAGCTCATCACACTTTACTGCATCGTCATGATCAAGCAAGGTAAACAGCCGCATCTACTTCTCAGAAAAGTGACAATGCTAGCACTTCTAACGCTTCATCTTACATTCAAAATGCCAAGTCCATACGTAGTGCTCAAGTACTATTGTCCACTGTCCAAATCGAAGTCCAGGATAATTTTGGCAACTGGGTCCGTGCATGCGGTCTTCTTGATTCGGCGGCAACCCATGATTTCGTTTTTAATTCATTTATCAAAAAACTAGGCCTACCTGTAAACCCTACTTCCATTAATGTATCAGGCATAAACAGCTTAAAATCACAAGCTTTACAGTTTTCTAAACTAACCATAAGAGACACTTGTCACAGAAATAATTTTCTAAAACTTAATTGCCTCATCCTCAATAATATCTGAGAGGATACTCCTAGTCACTCCGTCGATATCTCAGGTCTGAATATTCCTTCTCATTTAAGGTTAGCCGATCCTCTGTTCAATGTACAAGGCCCCATTGACATACTCTTTAGTGCCAATGTTTTCTGGAATTGCCTTCGTAAACAAATTCGTAAGTTATATTCAAACGTGGTTGCCGGGACACTAATTTTGGATGGATCGTTACTGGTCAACTTCATCATTATTCTCCCCAACCCGTATCGCAATGTTATTTCGCCAATACTGATTTGGAACAGTTCTGGAGGCTTGAAAGCGTTGGTTCTCCTAACTTAACCTCTTCAGAAAACGAATTCTGTGAGCAACACTTCATGAACACCACCACTCGTTCTCCTGAAGGCCGGTTCATTGTTCAGATGCCAAGATTACTCAATCCCCCCAAACTTATTAATTCTCAACCTAAAGCTCGAAAAGCTCTCTTTGCTATGGAGAGCAAATTCAAGAAAGTACCCCTCGTTAAACAACAGTACACAGAGTTCAAGGATGAATACGAAAGCTTAGATCATATGGAAGTTGTCAGCAAATCTGATGACGAATTGCACCCCCCCCCCCCCCCAATTGAAACGGTTTTCTTAAATCATTATCCCGTCTGGAAAAGCCCTCTTGTAAAGGATAAAATCCGAGTCGTTTTTAATGGGTCATCACATGACGTTAATGGCAACAGTCTTACCGATACTCTTTACTCTGGTCCCGCTATTCAGTCAGATTTATCTGCTATACTCTTAAATTTTCGATTATTTCCCATAGCTGTTATAGTGGACATCAAACGGATGTACCGTCAGGTTTTAATTCAGCCCGAACAACAAGATCTCCAAAGAATCTTGTAGCGCGACGAAATCAGCAAGCCCATTAAATATTTCGCTTTTTTTCGTGTGGTCTTCTCAGAGACCTAGTGCAGGTCTTTCTAATCGACGCCCGTGGGCGACCTGCGCGTCGGGATGAGAGATGGAATTGATTAAGGTGAATGAAATTGGAGAAGGATGTGGAAGGAAGCGGCCGTGGTCTGTCAGAAGGTACCGTCCCAGCATTTGCCTGGTGTTGAAAATGGGAAACCACGGAAAACCATTTCAAGGACGGCCGACGGTGGGGCTCGAACCTACGCGTCTACCGAGTCAGCAGAGAGCTTGACCCCATGACCTAACACTGCGCTTTAGCCAGCGAAGCCACTACTGTCGGTAAATATTTCGCTTAAAGACGGTCACTTATGGCTTAAAACCTTCCGCTTTCCTTGCTATCCGATCCCTACATACGTTAGCCTCTCAAGATGGTCATTTATTTGATTCTAAAGCTTCTGAAACACTAACTACATCTTTTTTTATCCAGACGATTATCTTCAGTCCTTCCCGACTCTTGAGGAAGCTTCTTTCGTGTCACTAGAACTTCAGGCATTGTTAAAGAATGGAGGATTCCCACTTCATAAGTGGAATTCCAACTCCCATGAGTTTCTTGCCCAGTTTCCCATAGAAGATGTAGACCCCTCTTCCGTCAAAATCTGCGGAGATTCTGAATCCATAAAAACTCTTGGAGTTCACTGGTGCACTCGCACGGATACTCTCATGTACAAAGTCTCGCTTTCCGAAGAGCTCCCCAACACAAAAAGGCAAATTCTCTCTGAAATTGCAAAAAAATTTGATCCGCTTCAATTCCTTGCTCCGGTTATTGTTATAGCCAAGCTTTTCATGAAAGAGCTATGGTCGCTCAAATGTGAATGGGACGAAACTGATCCCCTTTCTTTTCTTAATAGATGGCTTTCTTTTCGTAAAAGTTTGGTTGATCTTTCGCTCATTGAAATTCCAAGACATTTAATTAACGCTCATCCTAACACATCTTTCTTCCTTCATGTGTTTGCCGACAGCTCCGAGAAAGCTTGCGGTTGCTGTGCATATTTGGTTTATCGCAATTCACTAAATGAATCTTCATTTTCAAACCTTGTTTGCTCTAAATCTAAAGTTGCTCCTCTTAAAACTATTACTTTGCCTAGGCTTGAACTGTGTGCTGCACTCATGGCCGCTGAACTTGCCAAAAAACTGCAGAAAGTCTTAAAAGTCGAATTTTCGCAAACCTATTTGTCGAGCCTGGAGCGATTCCATGATTACTCTTTCATGGATCGCAAAAGAAAACCACCCACTGACAAAACTTTGTTGCTAACAGAGTTTCTAGAATTCAAACCCTTTCCTCTGGATGTCAATGGATACATGTGCCCAGCGCTGATAACCCCGCTGACATCATCTCACGTGGTTGTTTAACCTCTCAATTGGCAGCATCTCAGTTGTACTGGTATGGGCCCACGTGGTTAATTGAAGACTCTTCTTGTTGGCCTTCTAAACCTCCAGTCGCAAACTCCAACTTGACTGACGCTAAAGTATCTAAATCTACTGCTTCGTGTCTTGTTTCCAACGCTTCGTTTCCCTTGTTGGCACGCTATTCTTCTTTTCATAAACTGATTCGAATTTTTGCCTATCTACTCAGATGGAAATATTTTGTTGTTGATCAACCGGTTCTTCCTAAACCACATCTGACCAATCACGAATTGAGTCTCGCTACTATTAAAGTTTTGCAGCTAACTCAGCAAGAGGCCTTTTCATCTGAATTGCCTTTGCTCTCAGCTAAAAAAAAATCTTCCTAAATCTAGTCGTCTTCGCGCCTTAGCCCCCTTCCTTGATGACAACGGGTTACTCAGGGTAGGTGGTAGGCTTCCGCATTCTTCACTTTCAGATGACAAAAAGCATCCTGTTATTTTGCCCTCTAAGCATCACGTAATTTTCTTAATCATACGTGACTTTCATTATCGTAACCTGCACGTTGGTACACGCACACTGCTTTGCTTCTTAAGGAAAAAGTACTGGATCATAAATGGAGTTCATGAAGTTTCCTCTGCAATTCACAAATGCATTCCTTGCTTCAAAGCGAAACCTAAAGTCAATACTCAATTAATGAGCGATCTACCCTCTTTCCGCTCTTCTCCTACACGTCCTTTTGCTTTAACTGGTGTGGACTATATGGGTCCGTTTCAATATCAATGCAATTCCCCTGAAGCTAAACGCAAATTGTTTGGAAAACGCTATGTTTCTCTTTTCGTTTGCATGGCTACTGGCGCGATTCATCTGGAACTAGCAACAAATGCCTCTACTTCTTACTTTTTGTCAGCCGTTCCTCGCTTCACTGCTAGGCGTGGCGTTCCCTCTGAGATGTTCTCCGATAACGCCTCCACTTTTCAAGGAGGAGCTTCATTGTGGAAGAAAGCTCTTACATCTTCTCCTGCCATGGAACAGATTTCTAATTATTCCTACTCAAAGGGTTTCAAATGGCGGTTTATACCTCCCTACGCCCCTCATCACGGTGGTAGGTGGAATCCTGTGTCAAGCTGACCAAACGTCATCTAAAAAAGGTGTTAGGTAACAGCATCCTAACTTATGAGGAATTTAACTCTCTGTCTATTCTGATTGAAGGTGTTGTTAATTCTCGACCTTTGACACCGTTTTCTACTGACCATGATGATCCGCTTCCATTGACACCTGGTCACCTTCTTATAGACACTTCTCTTTCCTCCCCTCCTCCCCTTCCCAACTCTTATAGAGACTCTAACCTGCCTATTGTTTGGCGTAAACTTGAAGCTCTTCGCAATTCTTTCTGGAAGAGGTGGAAACTGGAATACTTAACTTCCTTGCAACGGAGACAGAAGTGGCTCCTTTCTAATCCTGACATTTAAGTGGGGGACTTTGTCCTCGTTAAAGAAGCTTCCCGTTACTTTGTCTGGATCTCCGGTAGAGTGACCGAGTGTTACCCGGGAAGGGATGGGAGAGTTAGGGTGGCCAAGATTTTGATCACAAATGGGCATATTACAAGACCACTGTCTTTAATTGCCCCCTACCTTTATATCTTTAACATTGTGTTTCTTGTTCTCTGTTGGTGTTTTTTCCCTTCCAGCTTGGTGTATTCTTTGGAATACACGGTAAGACCGAGTTAGCCTTCGCTGTTCTTTGCTTAACTTATTACTTCCCTTTTTTCTCAAACACCAACAGTGATTTCTTACCTTTCCTTTTATGTGCGCACCTTGTTCACTCTGTTTAAAAGTTTGTTGTAGATATAACTTCCATGATCAACCTAGCGGCATCTAGCAGCTAACTGCTGAAGTTCCTCAACATCTCTATGCTCAAGAGGACTTCCTTCCCAATCCAGCCACAAGATGTCGCCACTATCTTCAGCTAACATCTCCATGCTCAAGAGGACTTCTACAACAAACCCTTCCACCAGGCTTCGCTATTGACGCCTACTATCAACTCCTTGAAGATTACTTTTAGTTTTATTTCTAAAGTTGGTATTTCATATGTATGTTCCTTTGTTTCTTACCCCACCCCCTTCCCTCCTTGGTACCTCTGTGCTTCGTTGTGCGGTCCCCACTTGTGTGTTAGTCTTCAAAGCTCACAGTTAAGCTTTACTAAGGCTCGTCTCCTGTTCATGTGAGACATGTTTTAAATTGCTACGCCATGATGTGGATTTAAGCTAACGGTCGTCTGGATCACCTACTCTTCAATAAAGAGCTAAGTACTAATCTTAAAAGTTTTTACATGGTTTTAATGGTTTTTAAATAAGATTTTATAGACAGTGTGCGGTATTGCTATCAACAACATAGTAACCGCCTTCGAGGGACTTTTCTAGTCATGCTCCATCCATCTAAGCTGACTGTCCAACTTGGAAAATTAGTGCTTCCTGCACAAATTAATTGGGAATGATTTCTCACACCGTGGGAGATTTATTAAATTTGCTGTCTATAAACACTTAGCTCTTTTCCTCCGCGGGATGTTCTGCCCAATTCTACTGTTATCACAACTCTAGAACTTTCTACATCAATTTATCTTTCTACAAGTAAAACCGTCAAGTACTTTCCACCTAAATATGGGAATGCTTGTTCCTCACTGAGGAATTTATGATGAAAATACTTCTAATCAGAATATAATTTTGTCTTCCTTCGTTGGAAATTGTCCGCTGCATTCAACTACCATCTACAAACGTCACAACGCAATAAACTTTCTCAAGCTAAAATTCAACTAGTGATCTCCACAATTGCAATAACTTTTCGTCTGATAAACTTTCCTTGTTGCAATAGTGAACTTTTCAACGGACTACAGTGCATAACAGTGCCCATTCAACAACCATCCGTGTCGCGTTCGAACGAAAGCAATAAATACGGCCATACACTTTCTCCTAATCCTCCTATTTCCTCCTCTCAAACTCCTCACTAACATATTATAATAATTGTAAAATTTAGGTTATTTTCAATGAGGTGACTCTCTATAGAAGTGCCCTCCCATCTTTGTACTGTTCTCCATAGTAATTTCTGTATAATCTGTGTCTAGTACACACCTTAAATCATATTGTTTTTCCTCTTTTGTTTGGAAATTCAATTATTTCTACTCAAAAGTGAGTTTTCCAACTCTCCTTTTCCAGGTTTAACGAAATGGTAATTGGCCCCATTTTTCTCGTGATCCCTGCTTCAATACGGGAAGTTATAGAAACTTCTTCTTAATTCTTTCTTTTCTTGTTATAATTTCAAATTTAATATTTGTTCATATTTTAAGATTTCCACATAGGTATTCCCAAAGTGCATATATTGTACCTGATTCTCTGTCATAGCTTTAATTATTTATAATCCTCGTTATAAACTTTAAAGTTTGCTATTTTTAGCACAACTTTTAAAATCTTATTCAGATTTATGCTCGAAGCAAGTTTTAAACTTGCATCCCCTTTAACATCGTTAAAAAAATTACAATTTGTTAGTAATAAGTCTCAGACTTTTGTATGTTAAAATTGTTCATTGTTATTAATTGGAATCTTAATCAGTTTTATATAGTTTGTTACGTCAACTCTAAGTATTGTTAAATAAATTAGATTCCAATTTTTCGTTTTATAAATTCCTAGAGAATAACGGTCAGGCAGGTCCTTGTCTTCCCTAGCTCTTCCTTGGCTTATGGTCCCTTTAAGAAAATTACTTTAAAAAAGTAATTTAAGTTTCGTTACTTGTTGCATTTAATTGGAAACTTCAAAAATCTTGTTTAAAGCTCTTTTTAGTTTTCATAACAAATTTTAATAAGCCATCGAGGCGAGCATAGCTAGCTCAGCAAGCTTCCTGCTCGTCGAGATTTTCTCTATAACTCATGGTTTGTTTTCCAAACTCATAGTTTTCCTCTGGTTTGAACTTTTAATCGGCACTCCGCTGGTTACAAGCTCAACTTATCTTACGTGCAACAATTGGCATTCTTCCAACTCATCAAGAAGAAATAAAATCCTTACTAAAAGCATTCATATTGCTTCATCGCTTCCCTTTCTGGGAGTATTTGGTTGGTCTAACGGAGATTCAACAGTACCCAAAATTAAAGTTATCACGGCCAATTCAAATTATTTGCGTCTTTCAAAACCTTCGATTAAACCTGACTCCTTTTTTCTTTGTCTTGCCAGACTACCACCCTTCCCCATAGTAGTCAAATATATGCTGGGAAGGGAAAGCACAAACGCCACTTGCTTGCAAATAGCCCAAGCTCCAGCCGCATTTCCCGCTAGCTACGGCCAGGTCCATACACACTTTAGGTGTTTCACGGGCTTTGCAGTGACACTCGTCACTAACTCATTTTATTTATTTTGTTTGCTTTGTGTTGGACTTTCGTCCTATTTATCCACACTTGTTCTTCATTCCGAAACCCATTTCCCTTTCCTTTTCTCTTCATCTTCCCTTGGGGGTAGGGTTAATTCCTAGCAAAAACCTACCCACCTCCCCCTGTCGCTCGTATCTCGTAGAAACCACTGTACTCCTCCAGTCTTACATGTACATACACATAACATAAGCTTACTTGGCGAGATCCTTATCTGCCAATGGGTGCTACCCGAATACAACAACGACGATCCGACTTATTATTTCATACCGTAAGCTTACTTGACGAGATCCTCGTCTCCCAATGGGTGCTACCCGAATACAACAACGATGATTCAACTTATTACTTAAAATCTCCCGAACAATGCATGTTATAGGACATGTACATATTCCTAGCTTGACGCTAACTTCATTATATTCATCATTTATTAGGCCCATTATGGCGATACTATATTGGCTTGGAATCCCATCACACATTTAATTATCCTCAAACAATCAACTTCACTTACATCGCGGCATATTTTACTGGTCTTCCTATCGCATTTTTCCTTCGTCATGGCGTACAGCCTATTAAATCTCACAGTACATTACAAGGTGTTCAAAAACAACCATTTACTTTAATCCCTTCAACATTTAAGGTCTACAAAAATCATTATCACGTTCATCAACTATTTAAGGTACCCAAAAATCCTTCAATTATCACTCATTATTATCAGTATTATTCATTTGAATTATTATTATTCAGTATGGAGTACATTAACTCATTATTTAATCATTACAGGGGTATATAAACTCAGCAATTATTCTTCTTCTTCTTCTTTCGAATAACCCATTTGGAGGGTACGATGAATCAACGTTGGCTATTGTCCATTATATTCAATTTCCGTTGTTTCCAAATTTCTTTCATCTTCCTAGAGTGACGATCTTTCTCCTCCTGAGTCCACTTTCTGCCAGTTGTTTGTTTCTTCTTTTCTTGAAATTTTGCCTTTTGAATAGCTTCTCTGAAGAGTGATCTGTTTGCTATTGTGTCTGTCTGAATTTTGGCGTTTGTCAAATCTTTGTCAATTTCAATGACCCATGTGGGTTTGGATTTGTAACTATTCAGTAAGTTGAAGATCTGTTTAGTTAGTCTACTATTTTCCATTCTATAGATGTGCCCAAAAAACTGTAATCTTCTCTTTCTCACTACATTAGTTAATTTTTCACATTTCAAATATAACGCTCTATTTTGTCGTAACCTATATACTGCGTTATTATTTCGTTTATCTCCCAGTATTTTTTCTCAGAATGCGTCTTTCAGTCTTCTCTAATTTGTCAAAATCACCAAATCTAGTTAATTTTAGTGTTTCTGCTGCATACAGAGTTTCAGGTCTGACCACTGTTTGATAATGCCTTAATTTAGTGTTCCAGGATAAGTTTTTTTTATTATATATATATATCTTTTGTCATATGAAAACACCTTTGTCATTTATGCATACGCGTTTCTATTGCTGTCTTTTCCTGTGAGTCATTCATTATACACTCTCCTAGGTATTTAAAGGAATTTGTTTTACATACTGAACTGTCATGAATTGTGATACTTTCGGGGGCATCGGTGATGTTTGTCATGAACTTAGTTTTTTCAAGTGATATTTGTAGTCTGACTTTGGCTGCCTGTTTTTGCAACTCTCTAATTTGTTCTTGGGCAGTATCCAGCGAGTCAGTAAGTTATGCAATGTCATCCGCAAAAGCTAAACAATCTACAGTGGTTTTATTTGGATGTTATCCTAGTTGAACGCCTTAAATATTGATGGCTTTCCTCCACTCTCGAATTACCTTTTCCAATGCACAATTGAAAAGCAGAGGTGACAGACCATCTCCTTGTCTTACACCTGACTTTATTTTGAAAGATTTTGAAAGTTCCCCTCTAAATTTAACTTTGGATGTTGTGTTCGTTAGTGTTGCTTGAATTATTTCAGTTGTCTTGTTATCAAGTCCAAATTCCTTCAGAATGTTAATAAGTGCCTTTCTGTCAATGGAGTCATAGGCTTTTTTAAAATCCACAAAAGTAACTACATATTTCAAGTACCTGATTTTCCTCAAGTCTAATATGTTCTTTAAATTTAGTATTTGCTCCATACACGATCGTCCCTTCCTAAATCCTGCCTGATACTCTCCCAATTGTGGGTCGAGTATTTTTTCTGCTCTTTTTAAAAGTGCTTTGGATAAGATCTTATAGGTTACTAGCAGGAGGGAGATTCCCCTGTAATTGTTAGGATCTGTTTTCTTCCCTTTCTTATGTAGTGGATGTATCAAATCAGATGTCCATTCTGATGGTAAACTGTGTTTTTCCATATGTCATTTAAGATTTCAGTTATACATAGGATCATGTTGTCACTCGAGTATATCCATAATTCAGCAACTATACTATCTTCTCCAGATGCTTTGTTATTTTTAAGTTCGTTTATAATTTCTTTAATTTCATTTGTTGTTGGTGGTTTCGAGTCTGGAGGAATGGGGAGTATATTATCAAAACTGAATGTCTCCTTTGGTGGATCGCAGTTGAGGAGTTCTTCAAAATATTCCGCAAGTATTCTGCAATTTTCAGCGTTATTATATGCAGTTTTCTGAGTCTTTGGATCTGTGAAAAGTAAGCTTGGTGGAGTATACTTCTTTAAACTACTTCTGAAAGTTTTGTAGAAGTCCTTTGTATTGTGCTGTCTGAAGTCCGATTCTATTAATGTTAATTGGTCTTTCATATGTTGCACTTTTATCCTTTTGAGTCCCTTAGATGTATGTTTTCGGGCTTCTATAAAGCTGTTCCTAGTATTCTCATTTTATTTGCATTCCAGATGTTCCAAGCTCGTTGTCTTTTAAAGATTAGTTATCACACTCAGCAGTCCAAC
The DNA here is from genome assembly GCA_946902985.2 of Meconema thalassinum. Classification (NCBI taxonomy): domain Eukaryota; kingdom Metazoa; phylum Arthropoda; class Insecta; order Orthoptera; family Tettigoniidae; genus Meconema; species Meconema thalassinum. The sequence continues at coordinate 627,268,874 of OX336390.1, read as the reverse complement.
AGGCATGGTTTCGTTTTCTTTTAAGGAGAATGGTTTCTTCTGCTGTCTGTACTAAGTCTCTTTGAAGTTGTTCCCATGTTTTAGGTGCTCTGCTTTCCGAAAGTGTTTTGAAATTATTTCCTGTAGCTAATTTTTGAGTATCAAACTTTTTGGATTGATAATGATTTTTCTTTTTATATATTGGTCTAATTTTGAATTTAATGAGAGACAGACAGTGGTCAGAATCTAAACCAGCACTCTTAGCAACTTTCACATTGAGTATCTCCGTTGTAGACTGTCTGCTAATAGCAACATGGTCAAGTTGTTTCTCACCACAAACTGGATTTGGAGAAACCCAAGTAATTTGTTTCCTAGGAAGTTTTTTGAAGAATGTAGATTTATGGACTATGTTATGCTCTCTGCATAAACTAATGAATCTTTCTCCATTTGTGTTGGTTCTTTTATGTGCGCGGAAATTGCCTGCTATGGACCGATGTTGACGTTCTTTGTCGATTTGAGCGTTAAAGTCTCCAAGTAGAAGTATTAAAAATTTATGATGGAATTTGATCTAGGGTGTTTGATAGTTCTTGCCAAGAATTTTCCGTTTGTTCTTTCTGAGTCCTATTTTTCTCATTAGTTGGTGCATGTGTATTGACAATGGTATAAACTTTGTTTACTGATTTAAAGGATAGCAGGGATAATCTTTCTTTAATGGATTTAAACGCCATTATTGAATTTAATATATTCTGATTTACAATGAACCCAGTTCCAAACTGAGGTACATTTTTCATAACTCTCCTTCCAGGTTTTCCCTTGAATATTCTATAACCTTCTGAATCAAATGGATGTTCATCAGTATATCTAGTTTCTTGAAGAGCTGTTATCATAATCCTTTTCTCTTTGATGAAATTTATTAGAGTTTTAAGTTTTCCTGTTTTTAAGACTGAATTGACATTAAAGGCAGCCAAAAAGTTTATGTTCTTGTGCTTAATTTTACTAGTGATTTGTTTAATGCTGTTTTCAAGATGCTCCGACTCATCCTTTTCATCCTTTGCACTATGATGTGATAATTCTGGTGCTAATTTCATCACTGATTTTAAATTCATTTACTTGGCATAAACACTTGCCATTAATACAATTATACTCGATTTCTCCTCTCCGATCTTACTAATTATTCATCATTCATAATTACGGGTTCCAATTACTTTACTTCAACACACAATGCATGTATATCTTTCACCATTATTAACAAAACTGTCATCATAGTTAACATTACCGTATATTCAAATTATTTATTCAACTCATTAGTTAATTAGTGCATTCATTTAGTTATTTAGTGCCTGATACAACATGAAAGTAATAAACTTCCACCACTCACCTCATGTGCTGGCTTGGCCGATGACCATATTTCTGAATAGGTTCACCCATATTGATAGGTTTCTAACAACACATATTAAGACTTTTTCCTATCATCTTCATATTCTTTACACTTAAATTATACTGAAACATTTCCAACAAAATTTTTCCCTTTACCCAAACAAATATAAAAATGATCCATTCTTTCACCGGGATATACAATTATCTAAACTTATTTACACTTTCACTTTTATCACATGGATCGAATCTCAGCATGGCGACCGTTTCTCGACCGCTGACGATATCCTTGATGCTACTTCCGTCTCCCTGCATCGAACGTGTTCAAAGTTTCAAAGTTCTCTCCTACTCCTTAAAAACTCTTGGTTCTTAGTCTCTGCTTTACTGTTTATATTACACGTACCTATGATTAACTTTCCTGCGTTATCTAGGCGATAAATTGTCTGTTTACTTCGCCGTGACCTTATCTTTTTGTCGCTGTCTGTCGCGAATTGTGTTTTCTATAAGCTTGGCCTCCAGTTCGAGGTCCGTAAACTGTCTAACGTTTTATTTCCTGACGAATACTCCCTTGAGTACGTCCATTTTGGCTTCGAACCACTGCTCTCCTAGATTCTATATTAGTAGAATTATTTCTTTACTTGGCTAGCGCAATAACTATTCGTGCTGTCCCTTCTGGGATCTATTGTCTATTTGCCGTCTTTACTAGACGTAACGTAGCTTCTGATTCGAGTCCCTATGACTTCAATAACTTGGCTTCGAACTAATGTCTCTCTGAATTATAGTTCTCTGGTGACTGCCGTTACTGACCTTAACGTAGCGTGGTTCTTTCTCAAGTCCATAGACTAACTAATGTTTTAACTCGACATGACTCCTCAGCATCTCAAGATCGAACTGTTGACTGTTAACGTGGCGTCTCGCAAGACTCTAGTGTAACGTAGCGTCTGCCTCTTCCGAGGTTCTCGATGAACTCTGTTGTATAGCGTGACGTCCACTTCGAGGTTCGAGATGAACCTTATAACGTCTGACGTGACCTCCCCTTCGAGGTCCTGAGAAGAACTGTACTTTGACTAACGTAACCTCCTCCACCGAGGAGTACTAGAAGACTGACTTTGGCTCTGCTCGGAACCCTTATATTTAATCTGATACAAAACGTAGTCTCTCAATGACTTCTTGAGCTCGATTTTTGATTCCATGCTCCAATTTCCTTCCAAAATTATTTACAGATGTGAAATATCCTAAATGTAAAATTCCCCCTTGGCGGATTAAATTTTGATCGTTCATTAGCTTTTAATTAATAAAAAACGTTTTATTCTCATTCTGGGGCCAGTTTGTGCACTTCATCCTTCCACGAGTCGGTCCGCGGGCTTCCCCTATGATGTCATCTTCATCAGCAGTTTTTCTCCCTGCATATATTATAAATTTAAAATACTCTGAAAAATCTCGCACCTTGGGAGATTCAATAATCTGGCTTTAGATTTTTAACTTAGTGGCTGGCAAAATTGTTCTCAGTCAATTTCTGACTCTAAGCCGGGGGATTTCCCTTCTTCTGTGCTCAATTAATTGCGGGATTTCATTATATGGGACCACATTGGAGTGGTGAAATCGTCATTAATTTTAATAAATAGTCCCCTGACGCTTGACACTTATTTTGTCATAAATACTTCCAAACTTGCTGTGTGCGAAGAATGTTATGTGTTTCTTGCCTCACTAAAATCTCCCCTTCAAGGTCGCGTTTAATAGCTCCCCGTGTTTGTATTCATTTAAAAACTTTCAAGTTAATGTGTATTTATAGTGCTCTGACCATTTCTAATATAACATCTGCTCTTTCGTAACATGGCTCCAGAGTCCACTCTCTGTACTAATTCTTTCTTTAGCTCGCTATGACTGCCTTCCTTTTTACCAAATAATCCTGTGTTCGACTTGTACCTACCTCTGATTGGGTACAAATTCCTCCTTCTAATATAAATAAATTGTCAAAATCTTGAGGAAATTTATTTATCAAAATGTCTATGGTCCTTTAAATTTTCGAATACTTCTCGCTCACTTCATACAAAGCCACCATATGGCTTAGGTCTATCCTCACACGTTTCAATCAATTCGTTACTATTCATCCATTTTTCCCTATTGCGTCCTATTCTTCTACCATAAACATCATTCTACCTTATGGGTTAGGCTTGCTCCTACCCGTTTTACTCCAAATTTACCATTTCCTGAGTATTTCTTAGCCTGTCATTCTCTTCCCTCATCTCACTATTTTCTCGTTCCTTTAGTTCCCGGTAACAATCCTTCAAACCACATTCACACTCTAATTTCTGCCATCTCTCTTCCCTTTCGTCTTCAACTTCACTTTCAACCTAAGTTACTAGACCTTGAGTATCCGTTTCATACTCTTCTGGAGGATGATAAATCTTTAGATTCGCCCCGTTCATGATCATCTTGTGATCTGTTACCATATGCTGTACTTTATACGCATTCTTTTTGAGATCATTAATTATACGACACGGCCCATGATAATTCTTCCGGAACTTCTTATATATGCGATTCTCAGGGTCTGATATCGCTGGTTGTTTCACTAACGCTACTTCCCCTTCGACTAGTGGTCTATGATATCGCTCTTGACGATTTCTCTTCTGCCTCTTATCTGCTTGGGCTTTCAAATGCTCATATGTTGTTCTGATTCGTAGCTCTCTTCCAACCTGGGCGCCTGTAAACGTAGTTAATATCTAATCCCCTGGTCTTTCTGCTTTCTTGTCTAGATGTAGCCTAACAGGTTCCTCTCCTCTTTTTTCATGGATCGTGTTATTAATACAACATTCGATTGTGGGTAAAATGTCAATCCACTTCCAATTCTCTTCTGAGCAGTAAATCTTACAATATTTCTGCACTTCTCTCATTACTCTTTCAACTGGATTTGCCTCAGGATGTCTAATGCTCGATAAAATCTGTTTAATTTCCAAATTCTCTAATTCCCTATGGAATTCAACGCTTATGAAACAACTCCCGCGATCTGAAAGTAAGTTTTCCGGTTTTCCTACTACTGGAATTACTCGTTCTTTCAACCTTTTCACAATCTGCTTTGTCAATGTCTTTTGAATAGGACAAAGTACAACCATCTTCGTAAACACATTCATTGACACCATAATGTTTTTATTGCCCTTCCTTGCTTTGGGTATTGGTCCAAAATTATCTATTGACAGAATTTGACAATGTCTTTCCGGCAAAAGGGGTATAGGTTTCTGCCTCACCAGGAAATAATTCGATTTTATCCTTTGGCATGTGTCACACGTCTTTGTGGTATATCTTAACGTATCCCTCAATATGGGCCATACAAATGCCTCTTGTAACATGCTGACTGTTTAATCCACTCCCATATGTCCAAAGGTTCGGTGTAGTAACCAGACTAACTTTATCTGCATTTCTGCTGGTACAACAATTCTCAACCGGGTATGGTCTGCTTCTACGAATTTATGTAGTTAGTAGATAGAAGTCTGTTAAAGTAGCTGTATTCAATTGCTATCTCCTCCGCCTCAATGAATGCGAGTGATGTTCTATCAAGTTTTCCCTCGAAGAAGTCTATCAACATCCTCATCCAAGGGTCTTGCCGTTGTTTTTCTCCAATTCATCTTAATTCTTCAACTGTTTCCTGATCTTTGTCGTCTATATGAATTGCAAGTACCTCTTCAGTTGTTCCTGGGTTTCGACTCAGATAGTCCGGAACAATATTCTCCTTCCCGGGACAGTATTCGATTTCCGCGTCATACTGTTGGATATATAATGCCCATCGCTTCAATCGTTGACTGGACAAGTCAGTTTTCATTAAGAACGTCAATGCTTTATGATCAGTTCTTAACACGATTGGAAATCCGTAGACTATCTTGCGCCAATACTATAGTGCGTACAATATCGCAAGAAGTTCAATTTCGCTGATGGTATAGTTATTTTCGTGAGGTTTTAATCATCTAGATGCAAATGCTAAGTAATTTCTTCCACCTGGCTGTTCCATAGTTTCTAGAAATAGCATGGCTCCTATGCCTATCTGAGAAGCGTCATTTTGAATAATGAACTTTTCGTTATAATCAGGGTATCCCAATTTTACAAAATTTAACAGCATGTGTTTTGCCTTTATGAATGCCTCCTCGTATTCATCTGTCCACTTCCATTTTCCCACTTCTTGAGTAGATCTTGCAAGGGTGAAACGGTACTCGTGTACGCTGGACAATGATTGTTGAAGAACCCTATAAGTCCTAAAAATTGTCTGACATTTTTGACTTTAGTTGGTCTAGGAAAATTCTTAATAGACTCCAACTTGCATGGATTAGGATGAACTCCATGTTGATCTATTACGTCACCCAAAAATGTCACTGCGCTGGCAAAAATTTGATTTCTTGAGGTTGATTTTAATGTTAGCTTGTTCCAACTCACTTAATAATTTCTTTAATTTCTCCAAATGTTCTTGTAACATTTCCGACGTTAACAAAATATCGTCCACAGGCTTTTACTTCCTCCGAAAGGTTCCTGTCGAATGCCCTTATGATCGCTGATCCTGCCGTTTTTAATCCGAATGGCAATCTTCGGAAACACATTGTATGTTGATCAAACTGAAATCCGGTTAATAAGCTGGTTCTCTTCCAACTCTAAGTGATGGTAAGAGCTTGTTAAATCTATGTTTGTGAATATCTTATTTCCTTTCTTACAATTTCTTACAATTTTCTTTATTGGAGGTGCCGAGTCATTTTCCGGAAGTATTCTCTGGTTTAAATTCCTGGCATCTAAACCTACTCGCACTAATCCATCTGGTTTATTACTACCACCAACGGACTCACGTATGGTGAGGCAACCTTTTCGAATACTCCATCTTCCATCATCTTTTCCAAAGCTTCCCTTGTCTGCTTGTAATGTTTCTCCGCTACTGGGTATGGTTTTTGGCGAAACGGTGTCCAATCATTCACCTGGAAGGCAAACTTAAAATTTTCGATTCTCCCTGGTTTCGAATCAAACATGTTTCTTTGTTTCATGATGATTTATTTTAAAATTTCCTTATCTTCCAGTGATATCTTTGCTTCTTTGAGCTTTACCTGTAGACATTTCTCAAATTCGACTTCTGCTTCCTTCTCTAGATCTGCAGCAAGTGTACTCAGTACACTTCTTCTACCATTATATTCTGACAAGTCTCTTCCTCCATGTGCCATATCTGTTCGCCCTCTTCATGTTCTATCTTCTGCGAATAAATATCTATTTCTGAACCCTGATCTTCGTTTCTAAATTTAATGCAGTTCTGGGATGGATCTATAACAACTTTGTGTTCTTTTTATAAAATCTATGCCCAATATTATATTATATGGTAGTTTGCTCACTTGCAAAAAGCTTTGAGATAACATCAAGTTTCCTATTTCCAATTCCAAAAAATACTTCATATTTGCAGACCAAACTTTTCTCTGGAATAATTTATCTTATTTTAACTGCTGATATAGGGATTTTCAATACTCGTCCCTTTCTTTCTAACTCATTTACCAATGCTTGAGTCACTAAACAAACGGTTGACCCAGTATCCAATAAGCTTCAGACTGGCTGGCTGCGTGGCTCAGGGGAAACGTTCTCGCTTGCTGAGCCCAAGGTTGCAGGTTCGTATCCTGGCGCAGTCAGCTGGCATTTGAGGGTGCGCAGATGTGAGGGAGCCGTGTCCGTAGATGTACTGGCATGTTAAAGATCCCCTTCGGGGCAAAATTCCGGCACCCTGGCGTCTCTAAAAGCCAGTGTAGTTAAAAGGGGCGTAAAACCAATAACATTAACATTATTAAGCTTCAGACTAAAGTTTCCTCTACTCTGGTCAATATGATTGATAATTCTCTTTTTACGGCGACCGGTCCTTCTATTATGTCTTCAATCAGTTCCTCTGGCCTTGCGATCCAATTCACTACTTGTATAGTGTTCCATCCTCCAATTTATTTCTCCTTAACCCTTCAAATTTGGCGTTTAAAAACATCCTGATCCTCTCTTTCAGATCTCCTGTTATGCCCTTGTAGCTCTAGGCTCTGTGCGCCTCCTTCATCTTGTATGTCAGGTGATGTTCTTTTATCCATGGCTTGTTCCCATCTGACATTAGGCTGTCTTTCGTATTAGTAGGGGGGTGAGGCGGTTTCTAACGCACAGCCTATTTTCCTGGGAACATTGCTGATATCTCTCGAACGCATGGTCCGATTTTGACAAATGACGTGTCATTGGACTCGGGCTGATGTCCTCTTTCCTATGGACCATGTATTATATTTTTCAAATTTTTTTTTAAATTTTTCGTTTTTGAAAATAGGCTATAGTTTAAAAACCAAACAGGATAGTACGTTGTGCCATGGCTCAAACGAATGGTCTTTATGCCCTTTATTTTCTATAATGAAACTTTTTTACTTTTATGTTTTTTTTTGGAAACACTCGAATTTTGAAAATCCTATATTTTGGAAACTAGGAACTCTACAAAAACGTTTATTTGACATAAATGAAAGGTCCTTATGCCCTCTACCCCCAAAATAAATTTCAAGTCGCTAGAGCAAAAATTTGTGTTTTGTAAGTAGTGTGGTAGTGGGAAAGCTGCTTCCCTTTTTATTGAGCCACCCTCGTATTTGCCCCGAACTTGATATCTCGCTAACCAAACATGGGATTAGAACATACAGGGTGTCCTAGCACTCGTAGTGATGTCCCCTACTTTCCTATAGCCTCTTTATTTGATTAAACGACCAAAACTAAAAGGTCATGTGCTTTTAATATCTCGCGAACCAATCATGCTAGAGGCATGTTCGACAGGTCCAAGGACTCGGGGTGACGTCCTCTCTGCTATGGACCACTCGTTATAATTTTTAATAAAATTGGAAACTCGATTTTGGGGTAAAAACGTGATTTTAGACTTTTTGCTATATCTCGCGAACCAAGTATGCTAGAGGCGTGTACGATGGGTCCAAGGATTCGGACAGATGTTCTCTTTGCTATGAACTACTCGTTGTAATTTTAAAAAATTTTGGAAACGCGATTTTGGGGTAAACACGTGTTTTTTGTGATTTTTGCCGATATCTCACGAACCAATAACGCTAGAGACATGTACGAGGTGTCCTAGCACTCAGGCTTTCGCCCCCTTTCAAATGTGGTAGATATTTTTTTTTCAAAAAATAATTCACAAAGGGCCTAACGCCATACATGTTGAAATAACGTTTTCTTTTTCTTTACTTGTTTATAATGTTTATGAAGCGTGGTGGTTGAGAGAGACGATACGGCTGGGTGTGTGTGTTTCAACGAACCTGTCGCTAACCACAAGGACCATGCTTAATAGAACAATCGCTATTTCGGCTGGTCGGTGTATGACAGAGCGAGCGTGCGTTTTCTGATATTTTACCTTTAACGTGTAAACGGTGATGAGAACTTGGTTCTATGTTGATCGAAGCGAGTACAGAAAACAAACGAGCAGGAGGTGAAGGTCATTTGAGCTTATTGGAAGGCTCCGATCTGACTTGACAACAGGTGCAATGGAAAAAATGACCAAGACGCTTGAAGGTGAAATAATCTGACCATTGTGCTGGCAGGGAAGTGCGAAAGGCGTGCACACATGTGTGAAACCACAGGCACGCTAAACCAGTGACATCCTGTCTTGCTTCGTACGTGACAAAATGCAAGTCCATGTGAAATTTGATCTTCCACAGGTGTTCACCTTGGACGTTATCTGTCCACGTGCATGATAACTGTTAACAAGTCACATCCTGTCTTGCTTCGTACGTGACAAAATGCAAGTTCAGGTGAAATTTGATCCGGCACAGGTGTTCGCTTGGGTGTTAGCTGTCCACGTGCACGATAACAGAATGGTCAAAGCGTGGGAATCGCTGAATCAGTAAAAAGTATGATGCAACTTGTCGGAATGATGTCACAACCAATAGAGAGGCAAGAGCCGCAAACAGCAGTGGTGGGAGGTGAAGGGAGGGAGAGGGGAGGGGGTGATGTATGAGAGAACACAGGAGGAAAGGGAAAGACAAACATGTATGAACATGCATGAAGCGCGGAGCGCTGTATACATAGAGCTATAGGTGGTGTACAACATGTGTGAATAAATAAAAAGTACACAGGTTCACACAACATGTAATTTATTTATCCAGGAATTAAACGTAGAGTTAAACCCTAACCATTTGACGTAGAGTTTATTTCCTTTTTGTTTCAACACTTTTTCCACAAGATAGTGCTGAGGAAATGCTGTTTTCTGAAGTTCATGGAGATAAAATCTACCTTTTATTGGTTGATGGTTGAGGTCCTCGAGTAAATAGGTGACTGGAGTGTCCAAGTAGACTCGACGAATTCGAAATAGTTCAGTCCCCCACTGAGGCGTGTAGCCCTTATTGAAGGCAGACTTAAATTTGCTCACACGAACAAAATCCCCAATGTTCAGTCGGTGACGTTTAGGATCAGCTGTTTTTATGGGGTTAAACAGTTTATCCAATCGCTGAATATTTTTAGTTACGAGACGTGGCTTGGTCCCAATCGTTCTATGTTTGGTGTCATTGTAACGTGATACTAGCTCAGGTAACATGTCCAACCAGCGATACGTGCCCTGAGCTGTAAACGCTTTCCACATATGGGTTTTCAATGTTCGGTTGAACCGCTCGACCACACTGGCTTTGAGATTGCTGTACGTGGTGTAATGGTGAATATCCTTGGATTTGAGAAAACTGGAGAAATCCTTGTTGAAAAATTCTTTCCCCTGGTCGGTTTGTAGCAGCTGAGGTTGACGTTGGGAGTGTTGAATAATATGTTGAAAGGCCTTGGTAACTAGTGGGCCAGACTTGCGACGCACAGGTTCAACAAAGGCCATTTTGGAATAGACATCAATGACGGTCAACATATAGCGTACACCGTCGTTAACGCTAGCATAGGGTATCATTTCAACCAAGTCAGCCTGCCAAAGTTCATCCACACCTCGTGAAATCACCTTGAGTCGTGGATAGTGACGCCTAGCTGGGCGATGCAACTCGTGAGCAATACCCATTTTAATGGGTGAGGGCTTAAAAAATAATTTTGGCATTTCGAAGTTCTTGTTCAATTTCTTGAATTTCCCAATCGTGACCGGTATGGCCAGCTTGACGTGAAGCATGCAACAACTGTAGCCGCTGGACGAGCTTATTGGGATTGTGCCAGTAGGTAACATCCACAAGGGGTTTTAATGGTTTAAAAGTCACTCCCGAAGCGGACACTTTACGACGAGTACTTTGACTAGTGGGAAACATTTTTGCAATGATGGTTTTATATATTTGAGATATATTGGCATTCACTTGTTGGGTGGGATCATACTGTCTTTTGTGAGCATGGGTATCCAATAAAATGGATTTATATTTGTCAAGGTCCTCTGACGTATAATCATGGGAAGAGGGGGTCCGAGAAAAGAGCAGCTTTAACAGTCCTGGCGTTAATTTATAGTTGATGTTTTTAATGACAGCTTTAGTACGAGCAAATTTAATGGATGAATCGCCAATTTTAAAACTATCATCCTCATAGCGAACACCATACGTGGTATCTGTGTTTCCAATAAATAGATCGGTGAAATAGGGTTCCAATGTTGATCCATAATATTTTATTAAAATGGTTTTCAGTTGAGCTTTATGTTGAGGGGTGGCCAAGAGTTGTGAAAACGGAGACGCTCTGGAAGGGCAAGGTGTTTCGACCATGGCCAAGGATTTCTTTTTTCTCAAAAACTCTGCAAGGGGTGCGGCCCTTTTTTGAGGCATAAACACTTGTTCCTCCTCATCCTCAACTTTACTAACACTAGTCAAATCTTCCTGTTCCTCTTCCTCAAGGTCCTCGTGCAGCGTCTGCGTGGCTTGTGAAACGGTGGGTAGCGTTTCAGATGGCTTGAAAGAGGGTTTCAACATGGCTTTTAGTGGAGGTGCTAAATGTTGTTGAATAAACAAAGCATGATTGGCACGTGATTGTTTCAATTGACGAAACTTTTGGCGAATAGTATTTTTTGCTCTAATAATATGCTTTTTTAATTGACTCTCTGCTAACGCCATGGTGTCTTGGCAAATGACTTGCCGGGGAATGAGACAAGGCCTTAAATAGCAATAAAATGATCAAACCCTAAGCGATACCGTCCTTGGTTGAGTTCACTTTGTTTGTCAATCACTAAACAGGCATGACGTTGAGTGTTCCAGCACTTGGCACACAATTCTGTAAACATTTGAAAGGTCATATCTGGATTCACATGTTCATTATAAATGTGACGACTGTTCCTCTCGTCCTGACGAAATAAAACAATGACATTGGCATTGTCACGAATCAACTGTTTGGACATTTTAGAATACGTTTGCCCAAGATAGAAGCAATCGATATGTTTGTGACGACCCATGCTGAAATAGCTTTGAATGATGCCTTGACGTTCAGTGGATACATCATCGAAAATCATGAGTGAATCAGGCTTTACCTCATCCGGTGAAATCACATTTTCTTGCATGGAAAATGTAAAATAACCCATATTCTCTTTTTGTAATCCAGACATGACTTGATCCAGAAACACGTAAAGGGGTTGGTAGAGAGATTTTGCAAAAATATAAATATTTTGAAAACGCAGACCATTGGGCGCTGTAATGAGCGTTAGCAAAAGATTAGTCTTTCCACAGCCGGAAGGCCCCACAATGATGCAGCGAATGGAAGATGGAAACAGTGAACCATGGCGTTGTTCACGTGATGTGGGACAGAGATGGGAAACCATGTCCCCCACGGGGAATGACTCTTGCTGCTTAATAATCTTCATGTCAACTAAGGCTTAGACAGGCTAGCCGGCTGTCTATATACAGGACACCGAACCTTGTCATAGAAACAGTAGACTGCTACTACAGGTTGACGATGGATGTCTTTGGACGTGCGTTGATGGCCAAAGATAGGCCTGTCCCCATACATGATCCTAAACAGGAAACAGATCCTGCTAATAAACACTATGTGGATAGGTCAGTAGTGCCACGCACAAAACAGGGAGATTATGACTTTAAGGGAAAGCGGTTAACCCATGTAAAACATCCTCAAGTGTCTACAGACGTTACTACGAAAAAGTATGTGGATAACAAAGTGTATGAGTTTTATGACAAAGTGCCCCAGCTTATGGTGAATGGCTATAGCGCTAATCACCATCGGATTATTCACGTGGAAGACCCACAAGACGAAGACGATGTCTGTACCAAGCGTTACGTGACCTATGAAATGAAAAGGCTTTATAAATTTATCCCATCTGTATTTTTAGTGTATCTGACAAATGAAAAACCTTTGAATGACAGAAACCATTTACCGCTAGTCCATGATCAGCACTTGACCTATGTGCTTGCTTCGGGTTTAAGCCACTATCGATTACACTATGATGGAACCATTCACATCAAATATGCCATACCTGATGAGAACCATTTACAAATAAAGATAAATGGTCATAGGATGTTGGTCCATAACCATGAAATGGTCAATGCAGGTGACGAATTATCCTTTCATCTCATGTTGACATGGGATGAAAAGCAAGCGGGAAAAACCATAAACGATTTCCCACTTTATGTGGAATTGGAATATACAGCCATGAAATAACCATCTGACGTTAGTTGTGATTTAAACTTTCTTGTGAAAGGTTGTGGGTCATTATCATCATGGTGAAACAAAGGTATGCAGTGAGAAAGACTAAAAAAAGGACTTTGTCCTTGGCAAAGCCTGGGCTTACAACATTCGAGGACAAGCCCTTGCGAAAGAAAAAAAAGAAAAAATAATGTATTGACCATAAGGAAAGCCCTTCGAGCAGCACAGAGACATGTTATTCCAAAACGTCGGCGACAGGTTTCAAACCAAGGGCGAGTGATTCCCGTCCCCAAACGAGCTGGATTTTTACCTGCATTATTTGCTGGGTTGGCTGCTCTGGGTTCACTTTTGGGCGGTGCCAGTGCAGTGGCGAAAACCATTAAAGCCGCGCAGCAGGGCAAGCAACAACTCAAAGAAAGTCAGCGACACAATGAAACGATGGAAGCGATTGCCATGGGAGCTAGAAATGCCAATTTAAAGCCAGCCTTTTATCAACAAGGATTTGGGATTTCACCATTTCGAAATATTAAAAAAAAAAAATTTAACCTCAGCCATAGCGAGACATGCCCTGACGCATCAACAAGTGGAAAGCTATGCTAAACAACTAAAGCTTTCTCATTTTCGAGGTGTGTTTATGCGAAACCAATTACCCCCACGACCCTGGAAACAGGAATGTGCTGTTGTCAATTTGGATGATCACCGAGGACCAGGGACGCATTATGTAGCTTATGTCAAAGAGGGATCCACGGTATGGTACTTTGACAGTTTTGGGAATTTGCCCCCGCCCATGGAACTAGTGACCTATTTTGGAAACAGGATCAAGATATATTATAATGTGAAACGAGAGCAAACGTTTAACAGCCAACAGTGTGGACGTTTGTGTTTAATTTTTTTATATAAGACGCAGCATAAGCTAAAACGCCACCAGTATGTCGGCAGAAAGTAAAACGTTTACAGTGCATGGACGTGGACCTGAAGTCAGCCTAGACTTTTACCCTCCTATCGAATTGAGTGAAAAACCCTATGGTTTAGGACTTGTTTCTCTTGAAACGTACAATCGAATATACAACATACGTGAAAATGTAAACAACAAGTTTTACTATGATGATTCTGTGCTCACCTTGAACTCTGGTGGATACACGATCGATGACATTTATGAACACATTTATGTGGTGTTGATCAATCAATATGGTTTAAAGTCATTTTTCGACGGAACACACAAGTTTGAACTTGTAGGCAATACCAACACTCATCGCTGCAGTATTTTCTCTACCTTTAACATTGACTTTAAAACACATCCCGATTCCATTGGCCCATTACTAGGATTTAAACCACGTGTGTTGGAGCCCAACAAAAAACATGAATCAGACCATGAAGTGAAATTCATTGAGGACCATCATGTGTCGGTGACGTGTAATATTATTAGTCAAGTGTACACCAATCAAGAACCATCGCATTCGCTATATGACTTTATTGTGACATCGCCCAATGGGTATATTATTCGTGAAAACCCTCCAGTGGTGCTTTTTCATGCTGTGGCTGTCGATAGTATTAGTAATATAACATTAAGACTGATCAATAGAGATCAACAACTCATTGATCTAGATTCTACCACACCAGTGACTTACAAGTTGGTGCTAAAGCCACTATGAAGTTTGTGTATAAAGCAACAACACCGTCTAGGAATGGTGTTAGTTGTTTGCCACGTGAATACACGTTAACATCTCAAGGCAAGCAGATTTTACAGCATTTGGGTTACCACGTCAACCCTCATAATGAATTCTATCCTAGAGATAGCGAACCGCATCGAGGAGCAACCAGGAGTGGTAATAATTGATCTCCATTCCTATCAAGCTCAAACACCTGGACTCAATAACAATGATGAAATTCAATTTGTTATCAACAACCAAGATATTTACACCCTACCGCATGAAAGTGTCATTCAGATTGAAGGTCGGCTCACCAAAGCCGATGGCTCTACACCCACCACATCCAAGTTGGCCAACCATGGTTTGGCCTTTCTGTTTTCTGAAGTGCGGTATGTCATTAACGATATCGTGGTGGATAGCACTCGAAATGTGGGCATTTCCAGTGTCATGAAACTATACCCCTCTTATAGTGAGGAAGAAGGTAAAACACTTTGCATGGCAGGTTGGTGTCCTGACTCGACCAATGACTGGATGGTACACACCGATGGGACCTTTACTGGATATTTACCTCTTAAACTGATTCTAGGCTTTGCCGAAGATCACCAACGCATTGTGGTCAACGCAAGGCAAGTGCTTTATCTAGTGAGAGACAGGAGTGATAATAATGCACGCAAGGGGGCCGACAATGCCCCCATCGATTCAAAAATTCAACTACAACGCTTGCTATGGAAAGTGCCTCATGTGACCCTTGAAGATAGCAAAAAACTGGACATACTCAAAATGGTAAAGAGAGATATGCCGCTACCCATGGAATTTAGAAGCTGGGCACTCCATGAGTATCCGCTATTGCCCACCACCAACACACACAGTTGGTCTGTAAAAACAGCTCGCTATACAGAGAGACCTCTCTACCTGATCGTGGGTTTTCAAACGAATCGCAAGTATCAACAAACCAAAGATGCCACGCAATTTGATCACCTGCAATTGAGAAATGCACGTCTTTTCCTCAACGGAGCTGTGTTTCCCTATGAAGGACTGGATTTGGATTTTTCAAAAAATAAATTTGGCCCCCTGTACGACTTGTTTTCTAAATTTCGATGGTCGTATTATCAAAAAGAGAACGGCCCCATGCTACTACCCCAAGCGTTTAAGGCAATAGCGCCACTGATTGTCTTTGACTGTTCTTACCTGGAAGAGTCTGTCAAGCCATTCAATATCGACATTCGACTAGATTTTGAAACGCATGACAATGTACCAGCCAATACGACGGCCTACTGTCTGATTATTCATCACAAACAAGTCAACTATTATCCACTATCCAACCAAGTGACGAGTGTATAAATAACAGGTCATCCCACGTCAAGCCGCTCAGTCATGTCTTGCTTTAAAGCCTCAAGAGACGTTACATCCATGAATTTAAACTCTGAGGAACAACGTTTCAAGACTTTTGCCACATGGCCAGTGCCTTTCATAAACCCTCAAGCCTTGGCAGCCGCTGGATTCTACTATTTAAAAACAAGAGATGAAGTGAAATGTGCCTTTTGTCCCATCATCATAGACCAATGGCAGGAGGGCGATGAACCCATGCAGGAACATCAGCGCTGGTCACCCACCTCCCCCTACCTGTGCAGAATGAAAGTGGGAAATATACCCTGTCATTCAAGCTATCCCTCACTTGTGTCTCTGGGTGATGAAAAAAAAACAAGTTATGATACATGTGGGCCGTATGGTATCCATGGTGCTTCGGTGAGCAGCTCACCATCAAAAACGCCTAGTTTAGAGACATTGGGACATCATCGGTGTTATGGACGTTACAAACACAAGAGACTATATTGTTGTATCAGTTGCTATCGTCCTTATCCTAAAATGACAAAAGCCTGTAAGACGTGTTATGATAATAAAATGATGTAATTCTTAAATTCTTATTTTTGCATGCCCCCACTGTCCTACCCTAACCTCAATTTTGAAACTAGCATGGCAGGTAAGTCTATGTCATGATCACACCTGATCGTCAGTCAGTCGTCAGTTGACCTTGGTCCAGGCAAGCGTCAACATGTTGCGCACACTCATTGTGGATTGCCAAGGGTTTAAAATTGGTGACAACAAATTTATATTTAAACAAGTGGCCATGATCGATTGTACCACGTTTTGGATATCGCAAGCTACGCATTTGCTATTTAAACCACCCCATGCTTTTGATTTGTTGTGTGAAAAAGACCGTAAACAAACCCAGTGGATTGAAAATCATAGGCAACTAGACTGGAATCAGGGAACCATTTCCTATAAATATTTGGACGTGGTCATGAAAGCACACTTGTCCTCGGCCAATGTGGTATTTGTGAAAGGTAATGAAAAACGTCAATGGTTGCAACCATTTTTGGCGTCTTACTGCCAATGTATCGACCTCATGGAGTTGGGCTGCCCCTCCCTGCAAACGCTCATGGATACTTGTTCCTGTGGCAACATTACCCATACAGCCCTATCACATGCGTGGCATCTCTTTCATTGGTTAACCACCCATGCCTGCTGGGAGTTGTTGAACAAAATTATAACTCAAGATTTACCTGTGAATGACGCCAGTGAGATTTCTACAAGCGACGTGTAAACATCTACAGCACGTGATACCATGGAGAAAGCAATGCTACGGACAAAGCCATCGGCAAGTTCTTTGTGTGCAAAAAGAAACTAGACAGTTTTACCAAAGAGGAACTCTTGGCGCTGCCCAAGTCGTTCATTTATTATGTGGCCGCCAACGCGGTCAAAGAAATCTGGCAACATGTACCAAAATCATGGACTCAAGATCCTGTGTTGAGTGAATTGCAACCCTGTACGGATTACGATCACCATAAGCAAGTGGCCATGGCAAAAATACCGTCTATGCGTCAGTGTGCGACTTGCCAGCTAGTGAAACTGTATCACGGTCATAAAAGTCCATGTAAAGACTTTGTTGAATCATTCCACGGGTGTCATGGCGAGAAAAAGCAACAACAACAACAAACACCAACATCGTCCACAGAGGAGGAGGAAGACCAAACCTTTTTACCATCGATGGAAAAGGATATGCCAGACCTGTACTGGCAATGGCGTCATTGACAAAGTGATTCAATACTTACCTTTCGAAATCCATCTTCCAGGTTATCGTTTTTGCGGCCCTGGAACTCGTCTCGAAAAACGTTTACAACGTGGTGATGTACCCATTAATCTTTTGGATCAAGCATGCAAGGAACATGACCTTTCTTATCGCCATAGTCATCCTGGTTTTAGACATGTGGCAGATAAATTGTTATTAAAGAAAGCTAAACAACGTTTCACATCCAATGATGCCTCAGTGGGTGAAAGAATGGCAGCCCTGATTGTCATGAGTGCTATGAAAGGAAAGTTGATGATGCATGGACATAAACATTGAGGAGTGAGGAATTGGGATTTGTTTGTATTCTATTTTTCTTTTGTCAATTCACTATGAAATAAAAAACAAAGGTATACCAGAGCACGATGTTTTGTTATTTTTAATTTTAAGAAATCGTGATGTTGATGGCTGATTTTTTCATTTTACACATTTCACACATGATGAATTCCACACACTGTCATTTATCATTTTGCAATTTACAGTTTTTGAAAACGTTCGTTTCAAGTTTAACGTTTTTGATGATATGGATTTTTCCATTTTGCTGATGACACATTTTAAACAATGTCCGTTTGAAGTTTTTGAATTTTCAAATTTCACACATGGCCATTTCCAGTTTTTAAAAATGTCCGTTTTAAGTTTTGCTGTTTTGGTGATATGGAAACATGGAATTTTCATTTTGCTGTTTTCATATTTTTCCCTTTGGTGTATGTCGAAAGTTGAGATTTGACAATGATGTTGATGCGAGTGCTTGACCTTGATAATACTGCAATGTGTTAATGTGTGTTTGGAGAAACGTCGAGGTCTACAACTACTGCAGGTAAGACTGTTTTTACAAAAATAATGTCTATTGACTGCCACATTTCAATGAAAAAACTAAACTATTTAAAACAAAATGAGTATATAAGTGACCATTTACCCCCTCCCCACCCACCCACCCTACTTCATCATGTTTGCTCTGGTCAATCATACACACCAGTTTTCTCTCTCCACTCATACATTCACACCTGTCTTTGGGAACAAACACAACCACTTTATTTATTCCCAAAAGCACATTCTCGACATGTACACTCATCCCAAAAGAACTTTTTTTAGTTTACCATTTTACTATTTCAAAAAATAATTAAATACTAGTTATTAAAGTTACTAAAAATCTTACTTATTTCATATTTACAAAAAAACTCAACTTTGTACAGCGTTAAAAGAATCACACTATTTACCAATCAAAAAATTTTAAAAAAATAAGGTTGCACACAACTTTTTTAAAGAGCAAAAGGTCCAAGTGGGTTGCCACTATTTACAAAATCTATTATTTACAATGACAAGAAAACAATATTTACAAAATACTAAATCTACAAGTTACATAAAGCTATGTCCCATAAACGATTAAACAGTGAAATCACACCTCCTCCTCCTTGCGATCATAACCCCAGGGCAGGCTGTTGAGCAGGTCATCAGCCCACACACGCTTGTTATCCATGGAGGCGAGAGTGCGTTTTCTCTGTTCCACAAGATACAAATGATGGTTGCTGGATTGTATCCTGCACTGTGTATGAGACATAGCTTTGCCAGTGCGTAAAACCGCTAGGTAATCGTCTACACGTAGCGATTTTACCACTGCCCTACCTACACCTTTTGCTTTTTTGGCTTCCTTACAGTCGAGTGTGCGATAAGCATACATTTTCGAAGCCAAACCTACGAATTCCGTCATAATGGAATCACCGCATTCATCTTTTAAAACGCCCATTTCCTTTTTGTTTTTTATGGGCAGCTGAAACACGTTGTCAGCGCTTTAGCAAGAGGTGTCGAACCAGTCACTATGTTGCCTCATGATGTCATAGGGGTTGCAGTGGCGAATGTGGTAAATGAATGAGTCCGTGTCCATATACAAAAGAGAGACGTCCTCAAAATGGCGTTTGGCAAACTCATAGTGGAATCGATACATGACCGATTTAGAAAAGTCTAAAATGACTTGACCCAAGTAAATGGGTTTATCCATGGTCACGCTGGTCTTACTCATTTCAATAGTAGCCAAATCCTCATCGATAATTTTGATCGATTTGAAATTTGGCTTGGCAATGTACCGCCGGGCACCCCACTGCCCCTCCCAGACATTGACCAATTTAATGTCACGGTATTTGCGGACATTCTCCATAGACTTGCCATAGATGCAGTTGTTCATTAATTTAAAAAAAATAATTTCAAACTGCTGTGTTGCCATTTGTCGGTGCTCTGTGTTGAGTCTCATGTATGGCTCAAGCCATGCTTTTTGAGCAAAAGAAATACCCCTGTGGATTTTCTTCAACACCAAGCCTTGGGCGAGGCATTGCACCAACATTTGGATATGTAGCACATACCGATTTTTGTTGTAAAGTGTGCCCATGAGTTTTTCAATTTTCACTTTACTGTCAGGGGGAACCATTTGCTCAAGGCAGAATGGGAAATCGGCATGTTCATCATACAAGGATGAGGGATATTCAATATCCACTTCTAGCACATATCCACGGCCTGTTTCTTGGCTAGCCATGTTCACATCAAATTCTGACACTTGTTTGTCTGTCAGCCAAGCAAACTTCCCATAGGGCAAAGGCTGACTCATGGCGTAACCATACAAATTATTCACGTCATAGTACATTAAGTACGATTCTTGTTTTTCCGGTGAATAATCAGGCATGTAGACATTGTTCGCTTCGGCATGGCGCTGGTTAAGTGACACAAAGCCGCCACGAATGCCCTTTTCAAAAAATAGAACCATGTGTACGTCAGTGAGTAAATCCAATTCCACTTGAGTGTATTTTAAAGCGGCATCAAACGAGAGCCCAGGACTCGTGTAATAGTGAGCCGGGTCAAGACCGTAAATGTGTTGACACAAGTTACGGAATTTTTCAAACACATCAGTGAGCAGCAATACATCCAGTTTTAGGTAATGCAAAGCATATTCACTTAGCGTCTTCATGCCAAACACTCGCCAAACTTGACATGCATGTGCATAGTCTTCATCGGAAACGGTACTGCGTGTTAGTTTCGAGTAAAATTTCTCTTGTGGTGGGAGTTTTCTTTGCTTTAACACGTCCCAGCTGTTGCAAAAATCATACGGGAATATACCTTTCCGAATGCACAATTGAAATTGCTCAGGATCATTAAAATGCATTCTAGTATTTTTTAATTCCTCCTCATTCAAGCCATTCAAAAGGCTGTCTAGCGAGGATGCCATAAACTTAAAGGAATCCAAAAATCGAATGCTAAAGTTGCTCAACCTCCATGTCAGGGCTGTAAAACGCTCATGGTTTTGGGGGATAATGGTAAACGAGCCCTTGTTGACATGACCCAATTCACGAATCAAAAACTGAATGTCATAATTCGCCAGATTGTGGAAAAAGACACTGATGAAGCGAGGAGCTGGAAAGTTCAAATTGCATTTACTATGCGCAGCTCCACGAAACTCCCCTGTAAAATGCGAGTGGTCTCTGACTTTTTCCTCTCCACTTAAAATAGGCTTTTCGCAAATATGGCATGTCATGGCATGCTCATACTGCTGCTGCTGTTCTGGAGATAGGCTCATGGGTACTGGGTGGTCCAATAATTCCTGTACATCATGAGCCAACTTGACAAGTTCATCCAAGAACCATTTGGCACAATCTGGCCCCTCACGGTATTTGTAAACGGATTGTGTGGGGTCATAGGCACACACCACATTAAATCCTATGGCAAAAGGTTCATGTTTTTGAATGGGTGTGGTTGAGCTGATGGAGGGATCTGGTTCACATCCCGCCATGGGTGTAGTGAGAGCTTCGAAATCTGCATACACCACATAGGGGACAGTGTCACGCTTATGCATGTCCTTAAACTTTAACACAGCCTTGTCCCCTTGTGGCAATATCAATCTCACCGCTTCCTGAGTAACACAATCTACCCTATGACGCTCCAAAAGCGTAGGGGTTTTAAAATATTGCAAGCAACGGTCACAAATATGTTTTGGACGCTTGTCCTTTGACATTTGACTGCTTAGCAATCTACTCAGGCTTTTAATGAGGCAATAGTGATTCACTTTTCCTACAGATAAATATAAAAGATGAATGTGATGTCGTTTCGGTTCTTTTGTGGCATAAAGAGGACCCACAATCTCATCACCGTCAAGGCCATACACCATGAACGAAAAGTCCTGGTTGTCTCGTTCAAACCTATGGATCTCGGTTAAGTCCATAGGGAACGACACTCGAGTTAAATTTAAAGTATGTTTCAATTCGACAAACTTGGCCTTGTACATTCCTGGTCGACAACTGTCACGTTGTGCTGGCTGCAAATACGCAGCCACAGACCACAGAAAGCAATCATTGTCACGATTCTTTATATTCACCACAGCCTTTTTCAAAGCTATGGCTGGTGGTGTTTCAATATAGCTAGACCCAGCGTTCAACGGGTTGAATTGACAAATGTTGATTTGCAAATGATGAATTTTGTCTAAGGCAAGGCCACTCGGTCCTTGTTGCAGTTTATCAAATTTTGATAGCAAGGCATTCACCACGTGGGTTTCATACCACTGTTCCAAATTATGGGCTATGAATAGCTCTTGCATTTTACTGCAAATATAAAATGTCTCTTTATGCTCTACGTCCTTCTTTTTATATATGAAATCGCACACCAGTTCTGTATTCACCTTTAAAGCCGTATGCAACCTTTGCGCTGTGCAAATTTCAATTTTGAAAATTTCAAAACAAGATTCTAAAAATTCTTTGGGAATCAAACTTTTTCTAACATTGACCACACGACCAGAGCACACTCGCGATTTGAAACAAGACTCAAGGGGCTCCCAACTTAACGTATCCGCAGCAGTAAAAGACATTATTTTAGAAAGAACACTCTCACCTGAGTTTTCAGCTGTAGCCTGCTTGACAATGGTCCCAAACACACACGTTCCTGGTTATTAACAAAGGTCAAGCGTTTTCCAACACTCTAAAAAGAAATAAAATAATCCACCATAAGTATATCCATTCCATATAGTTTATGCATTTCATAAACAAAACAAAACCAAACAGGTTATATATTAAAAAAAAACAAATCTCACCTTGACGTGTAATGCTTTGCTATATTCCCGTCTCGTGGGCTAGTGTGGAAATGATTTCCTTTTCTGTCTTTCTCTCTTTCTTTAATATCGTTCACACACACACACGACAAGTAGGCTATACCGGTTATCTGCAAACAAATAAATAAATAAAATCATTAATTACCTAATCAATAAATAATTGCATGTATTTATATAAAATCAATAAATATATAAATGAATAAATATATACCTACCCCACAACAAGGTTAAGTATTTTCCACCAACACCAAAACTGTTAAACAAGGCCAAGTGTTTCACACAACGCTGTAGCGTGTTCAAAAGTAGTCACATAAGTGCGAGTGGAAATGTCAGCGACGTGTCTTTATATATCACATTGCATGTATAATCTTTTTTTTTCCCACGCTTTGACCATTCTGTTTTCGTGCACGTGGACAGCTAACACCCAAGCGAACACCTGTGCCGGATCAAATTTCACCTGAACTTGCATTTTGTCACGTACGAAGCAAGACAGGATGTGACTTGTTAACAGTTATCATGCACGTGGACAGATAACGTCCAAGGTGAACACCTGTGGAAGATCAAATTTCACATGGACTTGCATTTTGTCACGTACGAAGCAAGACAGGATGTCACTGGTTTAGCGTGCCTGTGGTTTCACACATGTGTGCACGCCTTTCGCACTTCCCTGCCAGCACAATGGTCAGATTATTTCACCTTCAAGCGTCTTGGTCATTTTTTCCATTGCACCTGTTGTCAAGTCAGATCGGAGCCTTCCAATAAGCTCAAATGACCTTCACCTCCTGCTCGTTTGTTTTCTGTACTCGCTTCGATCAACATAGAACCAAGTTCTCATCACCGTTTACACGTTAAAGGTAAAATATCAGAAAACGCACGCTCGCTCTGTCATACACCGACCAGCCGAAATAGCGATTGTTCTATTAAGCATGGTCCTTGTGGTTAGCGACAGGTTCGTTGAAACACACACACCCAGCCGTATCGTCTCTCTCAACCACCACGCTTCATAAACATTATAAACAAGTAAAGAAAAAGAAAACGTTATTTCAACATGTATGGCGTTAGGCCCTTTGTGAATTATTTTTTGAAAAAAAAAATATCTACCACATTTGAAAGGGGGCGAAAGCCTGAGTGCTAGGACACCTCGTACATGTCTCTAGCGTTATTGGTTCGTGAGATATCGGCAAAAATCACAAAAAACACGTGTTTACCCCAAAATCGCGTTTCCAAAATTTTTTAAAATTACAACGAGTAGTTCATAGCAAAGAGAACATCTGTCCGAATCCTTGGACCCATCGTACACGCCTCTAGCATACTTGGTTCGCGAGATATAGCAAAAAGTCTAAAATCACGTTTTTACCCCAAAATCGAGTTTCCAATTTTATTAAAAATTATAACGAGTGGTCCATAGCAGAGAGGACGTCACCCCGAGTCCTTGGACCTGTCGAACATGCCTCTAGCATGATTGGTTCGCGAGATATTAAAAGCACATGACCTTTTAGTTTTGGTCGTTTAATCAAATAAAGAGGCTATAGGAAAGTAGGGGACATCACTACGAGTGCTAGGACACCCTGTATGTTCTAATCCCATGTTTGGTTAGCGAGATATCAAGTTCGGGGCAAATACGAGGGTGGCTCAATAAAAAGGGAAGCAGCTTTCCCACTACCACACTACTTACAAAACACAAATTTTTGCTCTAGCGACTTGAAATTTATTTTGGGGGTAGAGGGCATAAGGACCTTTCATTTATGTCAAATACACGTTTTTGTAGAGTTCCTAGTTTCCAAAATATAGGATTTTCAAAATTCGAGTGTTTCCAAAAAAAACATAAAAGTAAAAAAGTTTCATTATAGAAAATAAAGGGCATAAAGACCATTCGTTTGAGCCATGGCACAACGTACTATCCTGTTTGGTTTTTAAACTATAGCCTATTTTCAAAAACGAAAAATTTAAAAAAAAATTGAAAAATATAATACATGGTCCATAGGAAAGAGGACATCAGCCCGAGTCCAATGACACGTCATTTGTCAAAATCGGACCATGCGTTCGAGAGATATCAGCAATGTTCCCAGGAAAGTAGGCTGTGCGTTAGAAACCGCCTCACCCCCCTACTCGTATTCCTCTCCTCTTTCATCATAATATCGTTGTGTTATCACACGACGTTCCTCTATCTCAACCTGATAGTCTATGTCTATGACGTAACTAACATGTACACCAATATTCCGATTATTGAAGCAATCAACACTATCGAAAACAACTTAAAATCCAACAATTCGGTAAAAGAAATTGAAGAGATTGTGAGATTACTGAGGGTCGTTCTCACCCAAAACGTGTTTCAATTCGACAATAAAATATACACACAGAGAGAAGGCCTAGCAATGGGATCGCCACTAAGTGGGTTAATCGCTGACATCTTCATCAATGCACTAGAAAATGCGTTCTTAGAAAAGACTTCAACAAAGGGAATAGTAATATGGAAAAGATACGTAGATGATGTAATTTGCATCTACGATACTGAACTAACAAGCGAAGAAACAATTCTCCAATCCATTAATAGCCTTCACCATTCTATCAAATTCACTAAGGAATCCGAAATAGACCGGAAAATAAATTATCTCGATATAACTATTGAACGTAAAGACAACGACCTTTCATATTCCATATTCCGGAAAGCAACACAAACCTCGCATGCAATCGACAATCAGTCTAATCACCCCAGTACGCACAAACTAGCGGGTTTCAATTCAATGGTGCACAGGGCTTTAAACATACCCATGTCAAAAGACAACTATAATAAGGAAATAAGAACTATTATGCAAATAGCAAAGGAAAACAACTTCTCGCCAAGCAAAATAAATCAAATTATAGCCAAACATAAAAATAAAGATAAAACGATTCCCAAACCGGACAGTAATGAGAAAAAATTTGCGAGTTTCAACTATGTGAATGCGAATACATATAAAATCACTAACCTATTCAAAAAGCAAGGCATAAAGATAGCTTTCACGACGAAAAACACAACCGCTAGGCACCTCCTAAATAGTAATCTAAATAAACGTGACCCGTATTCAAGGTCAGGGGTATATTCTATAACGTGCCAAGACACCGATTGTCAAGCTAATTACATCGGGCAGAGTGGAAGGCGAGTAGACACACGTTATAATGAACATAGGAATGCGATAAGATACGGAACACATTCAGCCGTGTGCGAACATATGTGTGACGCAGGGCATAGCTTTACCAACATAGAGTCGGACCTTAAAATAATCCATCACGAATCGAAAGGCAGAGCTCTTGACATAAAGGAAGCAATCGAGATACACCTAGCCAAACGAAACAATCCCAACAATCTAAATGAACACACGTTCATGGAGAGCTCACCCCTCTTCACGCTACTAAAAAACACACCCTGTCGGAAACAAAACACAATTTAGCGACACAGCCAAGCTAGATAAAAAAGGGGGGGAAATTAGGGGGTTTTTAATAGGTAAATGTTATCTGGATCAGGTGTACGATGTACTTTTCTTCTGCAATAAACCAAGGCCCATATTAGAGGCAGTATTAAAGGTGCCGGGACGTCCTCATAAGACCGTCAACGCTTAGTTCGAATGGGTTATGCTCCACGCGTGGCGAGGACTAATCCACGGTCTTTAATAGTTGTAGATCCACCTCATTCAATAACATACATCTTATCTAGGTTGGCAACACCTCACATAAACACATCGCGATCACTCCCCACAGCACGTAGGGACAGGGGGGGAAGGCAGGGAAAAACCAGTCGTTAAGATAACCACCGCAGTCGACCGCACAGCGAGTTCAAGTGAACACGGAAACTGCGAATAGCTGTAGTACGGAAGACAATCAGATAAGTAGTTAGCCTAAAATTTTATAGTTTAACCATAGTTTACAACCATATAATCTCTCTAAAGTACAATCTCCGGATAGCCATCACCATTTAGCATTTCACCTAACATATATACTGCATTTAGCATACACTGACAGTTGCAGTACCAATACTGCAACTAAATAATTGTACATATTGTAAATATTTTCACCTGTATTTCAAACATAGATTTTATAGCCTAAGTGTATTGGATCTGATGATGATCGCTTGACGATCGAAACTGGTCATCCTAGTGTTTTATTAATCTCATGTAATTTATTTCAGGATTAGGGCATAACCCATCTCTTTTGGGTACATTCGTGTTGACCGACTGAAAAGCACTAAACTCTTGTTTACTAAGGCAACACTGAAAATATGGCTTCAAACACCACAATGTTCACGGCTAGTCAGGCAAATCGTGAAGCCAAGAAATTCAAATCACTCAGGCTTAAACTCATGAATTTAGACAGGTCAATTTGGTTCAACAAAAAATGTATAGAACTAAACCTCACCCCTAAATACGTACCAATTAAAACCGTACCGAACACACCAGCCTCGATCATTTCAACTAAACAAGCCAAAGCGCTTTGGATAAAAAACGAATTAAGATTTGCATACATAAGAAAGCAAAAAATTAACCAACAATTATACGACATTCAATTGCAACTAAGTAATTTCTGGCACGCAGCCCAATGGGACAGCTTCACCGAACACCTACATGACACCATCAAAATCAGAGCAACGAGGAAGCATGAAACGCTAGAAAATAAATTAAGAAAACTAGGAGAAACACAGAACCATCAATCTAACGAACAACACACGAATAACAATGAATTCAATTTCCACAGCAGAGTAAACAACAGAACGAACGTAACCTTTTCTCAAGGTGAAATGAATATGTTAGACAAAGGTTTGAAATACAACTGCACAGACGCACACACGAACCACAATATAAAACAGTTAATCACAGATATTGAGATAGCCAGTCACAAGCTCCCAGCAGAAGACAGGGAATTAACCAAAAATCTCGCCACCAACGAAGCCAAAAAAATCCTCAAACGAGAGGGCGATAGCAATAACATTCAAAACAACAAACAAATCAAAGAAATAAAGTCGTTGAAACAAAAAATAAAAGAACATGACTTAATCATCACAAAAGCAGATAAGGGAAACACTACAGTAATTTTGAACAAAACAGAATACATTGAAAAAACAGTCGAATTCCTAAACAACAACGAAATCAAGGAATTAACAAAAGACCCCACCAACAAATTCCAAAAACAAATAAAAAGTGCGCTAAAAGAAACAGAATACATACTGACCAAAGCTGAAAAATCAAAACTAATAAACATGAACCCGAAAATACCGTCATTGAGGGGACAACCAAAAATACACAAAAAGGAATGCCCAATGAGACCAATAGTCAATTGTAGGAATGCCCCTAATTACAAAATCAGCAAAGAGTTACTAAAAATCTTAAAAAGCCGTCTTTCCAACGACAAAAACAACTCGGTAAAGAACACAACAGAACTAGTAACAGCATTGAACACCCTACAAATGAAACCTAGCTTCAGGCTAGTATCCTTCGACGTAACTAACATGTACACCAATATTCCGATTATTGAAGCAATCAACACTATCGAAAACAACTTAAAATCCAACAATTCGGTAAAAGAAATTGAAGAGATTGTGAGATTACTGAGGGTCGTTCTCACCCAAAACGTGTTTCAATTCGACAATAAAATATACACACAGAGAGAAGGCCTAGCAATGGGATCGCCACTAAGTGGGTTAATCGCTGACATCTTCATCAATGCACTAGAAAATGCGTTCTTAGAAAAGACTTCAACAAAGGGAATAGTAATATGGAAAAGATACGTAGATGATGTAATTTGCATCTACGATACTGAACTAACAAGCGAAGAAACAATTCTCCAATCCATTAATAGCCTTCACCATTCTATCAAATTCACTAAGGAATCCGAAATAGACCGGAAAATAAATTATCTCGATATAACTATTGAACGTAAAGACAACGACCTTTCATATTCCATATTCCGGAAAGCAACACAAACCTCGCATGCAATCGACAATCAGTCTAATCACCCCAGTACGCACAAACTAGCGGGTTTCAATTCAATGGTGCACAGGGCTTTAAACATACCCATGTCAAAAGACAACTATAATAAGGAAATAAGAACTATTATGCAAATAGCAAAGGAAAACAACTTCTCGCCAAGCAAAATAAATCAAATTATAGCCAAACATAAAAATAAAGATAAAACGATTCCCAAACCGGACAGTAATGAGAAAAAATTTGCGAGTTTCAACTATGTGAATGCGAATACATATAAAATCACTAACCTATTCAAAAAAGCAAGGCATAAAGATAGCTTTCACGACGAAAAACACAACCGCTAGGCACCTCCTAAATAGTAATCTAAATAAACGTGACCCGTATTCAAGGTCAGGGGTATATTCTATAACGTGCCAAGACACCGATTGTCAAGCTAATTACATCGGGCAGAGTGGAAGGCGAGTAGACACACGTTATAATGAACATAGGAATGCGATAAGATACGGAACACATTCAGCCGTGTGCGAACATATGTGTGACGCAGGGCATAGCTTTACCAACATAGAGTCGGACCTTAAAATAATCCATCACGAATCGAAAGGCAGAGCTCTTGACATAAAGGAAGCAATCGAGATACACCTAGCCAAACGAAACAATCCCAACAATCTAAATGAACACACGTTCATGGAGAGCTCACCCCTCTTCACGCTACTAAAAAACACACCCTGTCGGAAACAAAACACAATTTAGCGACACAGCCAAGCTAGATAAAAAAGGGGGGGAAATTAGGGGGTTTTTAATAGGTAAATGTTATCTGGATCAGGTGTACGATGTACTTTTCTTCTGCAATAAACCAAGGCCCATATTAGAGGCAGTATTAAAGGTGCCGGGACGTCCTCATAAGACCGTCAACGCTTAGTTCGAATGGGTTATGCTCCACGCGTGGCGAGGACTAATCCACGGTCTTTAATAGTTGTAGATCCACCTCATTCAATAACATACATCTTATCTAGGTTGGCAACACCTCACATAAACACATCGCGATCACTCCCCACAGCACGTAGGGACAGGGGGGGAAGGCAGGGAAAAACCAGTCGTTAAGATAACCACCGCAGTCGACCGCACAGCGAGTTCAAGTGAACACGGAAACTGCGAATAGCTGTAGTACGGAAGACAATCAGATAAGTAGTTAGCCTAAAATTTTATAGTTTAACCATAGTTTACAACCATATAATCTCTCTAAAGTACAATCTCCGGATAGCCATCACCATTTAGCATTTCACCTAACATATATACTGCATTTAGCATACACTGACAGTTGCAGTACCAATACTGCAACTAAATAATTGTACATATTGTAAATATTTTCACCTGTATTTCAAACATAGATTTTATAGCCTAAGTGTATTGGATCTGATGATGATCGCTTGACGATCGAAACTGGTCATCCTAGTGTTTTATTAATCTCATGTAATTTATTTCAGGATTAGGGCATAACCCATCTCTTTTGGGTACATTCGTGTTGACCGACTGAAAAGCACTAAACTCTTGTTTACTAAGGCAACACTGAAAATATGGCTTCAAACACCACAATGTTCACGGCTAGTCAGGCAAATCGTGAAGCCAAGAAATTCAAATCACTCAGGCTTAAACTCATGAATTTAGACAGGTCAATTTGGTTCAACAAAAAATGTATAGAACTAAACCTCACCCCTAAATACGTACCAATTAAAACCGTACCGAACACACCAGCCTCGATCATTTCAACTAAACAAGCCAAAGCGCTTTGGATAAAAAACGAATTAAGATTTGCATACATAAGAAAGCAAAAAATTAACCAACAATTATACGACATTCAATTGCAACTAAGTAATTTCTGGCACGCAGCCCAATGGGACAGCTTCACCGAACACCTACATGACACCATCAAAATCAGAGCAACGAGGAAGCATGAAACGCTAGAAAATAAATTAAGAAAACTAGGAGAAACACAGAACCATCAATCTAACGAACAACACACGAATAACAATGAATTCAATTTCCACAGCAGAGTAAACAACAGAACGAACGTAACCTTTTCTCAAGGTGAAATGAATATGTTAGACAAAGGTTTGAAATACAACTGCACAGACGCACACACGAACCACAATATAAAACAGTTAATCACAGATATTGAGATAGCCAGTCACAAGCTCCCAGCAGAAGACAGGGAATTAACCAAAAATCTCGCCACCAACGAAGCCAAAAAAATCCTCAAACGAGAGGGCGATAGCAATAACATTCAAAACAACAAACAAATCAAAGAAATAAAGTCGTTGAAACAAAAAATAAAAGAACATGACTTAATCATCACAAAAGCAGATAAGGGAAACACTACAGTAATTTTGAACAAAACAGAATACATTGAAAAAACAGTCGAATTCCTAAACAACAACGAAATCAAGGAATTAACAAAAGACCCCACCAACAAATTCCAAAAACAAATAAAAAGTGCGCTAAAAGAAACAGAATACATACTGACCAAAGCTGAAAAATCAAAACTAATAAACATGAACCCGAAAATACCGTCATTGAGGGGACAACCAAAAATACACAAAAAGGAATGCCCAATGAGACCAATAGTCAATTGTAGGAATGCCCCTAATTACAAAATCAGCAAAGAGTTACTAAAAATCTTAAAAAGCCGTCTTTCCAACGACAAAAACAACTCGGTAAAGAACACAACAGAACTAGTAACAGCATTGAACACCCTACAAATGAAACCTAGCTTCAGGCTAGTATCCTTCGACGTAACTAACATGTACACCAATATTCCGATTATTGAAGCAATCAACACTATCGAAAACAACTTAAAATCCAACAATTCGGTAAAAGAAATTGAAGAGATTGTGAGATTACTGAGGGTCGTTCTCACCCAAAACGTGTTTCAATTCGACAATAAAATATACACACAGAGAGAAGGCCTAGCAATGGGATCGCCACTAAGTGGGTTAATCGCTGACATCTTCATCAATGCACTAGAAAATGCGTTCTTAGAAAAGACTTCAACAAAGGGAATAGTAATATGGAAAAGATACGTAGATGATGTAATTTGCATCTACGATACTGAACTAACAAGCGAAGAAACAATTCTCCAATCCATTAATAGCCTTCACCATTCTATCAAATTCACTAAGGAATCCGAAATAGACCGGAAAATAAATTATCTCGATATAACTATTGAACGTAAAGACAACGACCTTTCATATTCCATATTCCGGAAAGCAACACAAACCTCGCATGCAATCGACAATCAGTCTAATCACCCCAGTACGCACAAACTAGCGGGTTTCAATTCAATGGTGCACAGGGCTTTAAACATACCCATGTCAAAAGACAACTATAATAAGGAAATAAGAACTATTATGCAAATAGCAAAGGAAAACAACTTCTCGCCAAGCAAAATAAATCAAATTATAGCCAAACATAAAAATAAAGATAAAACGATTCCCAAACCGGACAGTAATGAGAAAAAATTTGCGAGTTTCAACTATGTGAATGCGAATACATATAAAATCACTAACCTATTCAAAAAAGCAAGGCATAAAGATAGCTTTCACGACGAAAAACACAACCGCTAGGCACCTCCTAAATAGTAATCTAAATAAACGTGACCCGTATTCAAGGTCAGGGGTATATTCTATAACGTGCCAAGACACCGATTGTCAAGCTAATTACATCGGGCAGAGTGGAAGGCGAGTAGACACACGTTATAATGAACATAGGAATGCGATAAGATACGGAACACATTCAGCCGTGTGCGAACATATGTGTGACGCAGGGCATAGCTTTACCAACATAGAGTCGGACCTTAAAATAATCCATCACGAATCGAAAGGCAGAGCTCTTGACATAAAGGAAGCAATCGAGATACACCTAGCCAAACGAAACAATCCCAACAATCTAAATGAACACACGTTCATGGAGAGTTCACCCCTCTTCACGCTACTAAAAAACACACCCTGTCGGAAACAAAACACAATTTAGCGACACAGCCAAGCTAGATAAAAAAGGGGGGGAAATTAGGGGGTTTTTAATAGGTAAATGTTATCTGGATCAGGTGTACGATGTACTTTTCTTCTGCAATAAACCAAGGCCCATATTAGAGGCAGTATTAAAGGTGCCGGGACGTCCTCATAAGACCGTCAACGCTTAGTTCGAATGGGTTATGCTCCACGCGTGGCGAGGACTAATCCACGGTCTTTAATAGTTGTAGATCCACCTCATTCAATAACATACATCTTATCTAGGTTGGCAACACCTCACATAAACACATCGCGATCACTCCCCACAGCACGTAGGGACAGGGGGGGAAGGCAGGGAAAAACCAGTCGTTAAGATAACCACCGCAGTCGACCGCACAGCGAGTTCAAGTGAACACGGAAACTGCGAATAGCTGTAGTACGGAAGACAATCAGATAAGTAGTTAGCCTAAAATTTTATAGTTTAACCATAGTTTACAACCATATAATCTCTCTAAAGTACAATCTCCGGATAGCCATCACCATTTAGCATTTCACCTAACATATATACTGCATTTAGCATACACTGACAGTTGCAGTACCAATACTGCAACTAAATAATTGTACATATTGTAAATATTTTCACCTGTATTTCAAACATAGATTTTATAGCCTAAGTGTATTGGATCTGATGATGATCGCTTGACGATCGAAACTGGTCATCCTAGTGTTTTATTAATCTCATGTAATTTATTTCAGGATTAGGGCATAACCCATCTCTTTTGGGTACATTCGTGTTGACCGACTGAAAAGCACTAAACTCTTGTTTACTAAGGCAACACTGAAAATATGGCTTCAAACACCACAATGTTCACGGCTAGTCAGGCAAATCGTGAAGCCAAGAAATTCAAATCACTCAGGCTTAAACTCATGAATTTAGACAGGTCAATTTGGTTCAACAAAAAATGTATAGAACTAAACCTCACCCCTAAATACGTACCAATTAAAACCGTACCGAACACACCAGCCTCGATCATTTCAACTAAACAAGCCAAAGCGCTTTGGATAAAAAACGAATTAAGATTTGCATACATAAGAAAGCAAAAAATTAACCAACAATTATACGACATTCAATTGCAACTAAGTAATTTCTGGCACGCAGCCCAATGGGACAGCTTCACCGAACACCTACATGACACCATCAAAATCAGAGCAACGAGGAAGCATGAAACGCTAGAAAATAAATTAAGAAAACTAGGAGAAACACAGAACCATCAATCTAACGAACAACACACGAATAACAATGAATTCAATTTCCACAGCAGAGTAAACAACAGAACGAACGTAACCTTTTCTCAAGGTGAAATGAATATGTTAGACAAAGGTTTGAAATACAACTGCACAGACGCACACACGAACCACAATATAAAACAGTTAATCACAGATATTGAGATAGCCAGTCACAAGCTCCCAGCAGAAGACAGGGAATTAACCAAAAATCTCGCCACCAACGAAGCCAAAAAAATCCTCAAACGAGAGGGCGATAGCAATAACATTCAAAACAACAAACAAATCAAAGAAATAAAGTCGTTGAAACAAAAAATAAAAGAACATGACTTAATCATCACAAAAGCAGATAAGGGAAACACTACAGTAATTTTGAACAAAACAGAATACATTGAAAAAACAGTCGAATTCCTAAACAACAACGAAATCAAGGAATTAACAAAAGACCCCACCAACAAATTCCAAAAACAAATAAAAAGTGCGCTAAAAGAAACAGAATACATACTGACCAAAGCTGAAAAATCAAAACTAATAAACATGAACCCGAAAATACCGTCATTGAGGGGACAACCAAAAATACACAAAAAGGAATGCCCAATGAGACCAATAGTCAATTGTAGGAATGCCCCTAATTACAAAATCAGCAAAGAGTTACTAAAAATCTTAAAAAGCCGTCTTTCCAACGACAAAAACAACTCGGTAAAGAACACAACAGAACTAGTAACAGCATTGAACACCCTACAAATGAAACCTAGCTTCAGGCTAGTATCCTTCGACGTAACTAACATGTACACCAATATTCCGATTATTGAAGCAATCAACACTATCGAAAACAACTTAAAATCCAACAATTCGGTAAAAGAAATTGAAGAGATTGTGAGATTACTGAGGGTCGTTCTCACCCAAAACGTGTTTCAATTCGACAATAAAATATACACACAGAGAGAAGGCCTAGCAATGGGATCGCCACTAAGTGGGTTAATCGCTGACATCTTCATCAATGCACTAGAAAATGCGTTCTTAGAAAAGACTTCAACAAAGGGAATAGTAATATGGAAAAGATACGTAGATGATGTAATTTGCATCTACGATACTGAACTAACAAGCGAAGAAACAATTCTCCAATCCATTAATAGCCTTCACCATTCTATCAAATTCACTAAGGAATCCGAAATAGACCGGAAAATAAATTATCTCGATATAACTATTGAACGTAAAGACAACGACCTTTCATATTCCATATTCCGGAAAGCAACACAAACCTCGCATGCAATCGACAATCAGTCTAATCACCCCAGTACGCACAAACTAGCGGGTTTCAATTCAATGGTGCACAGGGCTTTAAACATACCCATGTCAAAAGACAACTATAATAAGGAAATAAGAACTATTATGCAAATAGCAAAGGAAAACAACTTCTCGCCAAGCAAAATAAATCAAATTATAGCCAAACATAAAAATAAAGATAAAACGATTCCCAAACCGGACAGTAATGAGAAAAAATTTGCGAGTTTCAACTATGTGAATGCGAATACATATAAAATCACTAACCTATTCAAAAAGCAAGGCATAAAGATAGCTTTCACGACGAAAAACACAACCGCTAGGCACCTCCTAAATAGTAATCTAAATAAACGTGACCCGTATTCAAGGTCAGGGGTATATTCTATAACGTGCCAAGACACCGATTGTCAAGCTAATTACATCGGGCAGAGTGGAAGGCGAGTAGACACACGTTATAATGAACATAGGAATGCGATAAGATACGGAACACATTCAGCCGTGTGCGAACATATGTGTGACGCAGGGCATAGCTTTACCAACATAGAGTCGGACCTTAAAATAATCCATCACGAATCGAAAGGCAGAGCTCTTGACATAAAGGAAGCAATCGAGATACACCTAGCCAAACGAAACAATCCCAACAATCTAAATGAACACACGTTCATGGAGAGCTCACCCCTCTTCACGCTACTAAAAAACACACCCTGTCGGAAACAAAACACAATTTAGCGACACAGCCAAGCTAGATAAAAAAGGGGGGGAAATTAGGGGGTTTTTAATAGGTAAATGTTATCTGGATCAGGTGTACGATGTACTTTTCTTCTGCAATAAACCAAGGCCCATATTAGAGGCAGTATTAAAGGTGCCGGGACGTCCTCATAAGACCGTCAACGCTTAGTTCGAATGGGTTATGCTCCACGCGTGGCGAGGACTAATCCACGGTCTTTAATAGTTGTAGATCCACCTCATTCAATAACATACATCTTATCTAGGTTGGCAACACCTCACATAAACACATCGCGATCACTCCCCACAGCACGTAGGGACAGGGGGGGAAGGCAGGGAAAAACCAGTCGTTAAGATAACCACCGCAGTCGACCGCACAGCGAGTTCAAGTGAACACGGAAACTGCGAATAGCTGTAGTACGGAAGACAATCAGATAAGTAGTTAGCCTAAAATTTTATAGTTTAACCATAGTTTACAACCATATAATCTCTCTAAAGTACAATCTCCGGATAGCCATCACCATTTAGCATTTCACCTAACATATATACTGCATTTAGCATACACTGACAGTTGCAGTACCAATACTGCAACTAAATAATTGTACATATTGTAAATATTTTCACCTGTATTTCAAACATAGATTTTATAGCCTAAGTGTATTGGATCTGATGATGATCGCTTGACGATCGAAACTGGTCATCCTAGTGTTTTATTAATCTCATGTAATTTATTTCAGGATTAGGGCATAACCCATCTCTTTTGGGTACATTCGTGTTGACCGACTGAAAAGCACTAAACTCTTGTTTACTAAGGCAACACTGAAAATATGGCTTCAAACACCACAATGTTCACGGCTAGTCAGGCAAATCGTGAAGCCAAGAAATTCAAATCACTCAGGCTTAAACTCATGAATTTAGACAGGTCAATTTGGTTCAACAAAAAATGTATAGAACTAAACCTCACCCCTAAATACGTACCAATTAAAACCGTACCGAACACACCAGCCTCGATCATTTCAACTAAACAAGCCAAAGCGCTTTGGATAAAAAACGAATTAAGATTTGCATACATAAGAAAGCAAAAAATTAACCAACAATTATACGACATTCAATTGCAACTAAGTAATTTCTGGCACGCAGCCCAATGGGACAGCTTCACCGAACACCTACATGACACCATCAAAATCAGAGCAACGAGGAAGCATGAAACGCTAGAAAATAAATTAAGAAAACTAGGAGAAACACAGAACCATCAATCTAACGAACAACACACGAATAACAATGAATTCAATTTCCACAGCAGAGTAAACAACAGAACGAACGTAACCTTTTCTCAAGGTGAAATGAATATGTTAGACAAAGGTTTGAAATACAACTGCACAGACGCACACACGAACCACAATATAAAACAGTTAATCACAGATATTGAGATAGCCAGTCACAAGCTCCCAGCAGAAGACAGGGAATTAACCAAAAATCTCGCCACCAACGAAGCCAAAAAAAATCCTCAAACGAGAGGGCGATAGCAATAACATTCAAAACAACAAACAAATCAAAGAAATAAAGTCGTTGAAACAAAAAATAAAAGAACATGACTTAATCATCACAAAAGCAGATAAGGGAAACACTACAGTAATTTTGAACAAAACAGAATACATTGAAAAAACAGTCGAATTCCTAAACAACAACGAAATCAAGGAATTAACAAAAGACCCCACCAACAAATTCCAAAAACAAATAAAAAGTGCGCTAAAAGAAACAGAATACATACTGACCAAAGCTGAAAAATCAAAACTAATAAACATGAACCCGAAAATACCGTCATTGAGGGGACAACCAAAAATACACAAAAAGGAATGCCCAATGAGACCAATAGTCAATTGTAGGAATGCCCCTAATTACAAAATCAGCAAAGAGTTACTAAAAATCTTAAAAAGCCGTCTTTCCAACGACAAAAACAACTCGGTAAAGAACACAACAGAACTAGTAACAGCATTGAACACCCTACAAATGAAACCTAGCTTCAGGCTAGTATCCTTCGACGTAACTAACATGTACACCAATATTCCGATTATTGAAGCAATCAACACTATCGAAAACAACTTAAAATCCAACAATTCGGTAAAAGAAATTGAAGAGATTGTGAGATTACTGAGGGTCGTTCTCACCCAAAACGTGTTTCAATTCGACAATAAAATATACACACAGAGAGAAGGCCTAGCAATGGGATCGCCACTAAGTGGGTTAATCGCTGACATCTTCATCAATGCACTAGAAAATGCGTTCTTAGAAAAGACTTCAACAAAGGGAATAGTAATATGGAAAAGATACGTAGATGATGTAATTTGCATCTACGATACTGAACTAACAAGCGAAGAAACAATTCTCCAATCCATTAATAGCCTTCACCATTCTATCAAATTCACTAAGGAATCCGAAATAGACCGGAAAATAAATTATCTCGATATAACTATTGAACGTAAAGACAACGACCTTTCATATTCCATATTCCGGAAAGCAACACAAACCTCGCATGCAATCGACAATCAGTCTAATCACCCCAGTACGCACAAACTAGCGGGTTTCAATTCAATGGTGCACAGGGCTTTAAACATACCCATGTCAAAAGACAACTATAATAAGGAAATAAGAACTATTATGCAAATAGCAAAGGAAAACAACTTCTCGCCAAGCAAAATAAATCAAATTATAGCCAAACATAAAAATAAAGATAAAACGATTCCCAAACCGGACAGTAATGAGAAAAAATTTGCGAGTTTCAACTATGTGAATGCGAATACATATAAAATCACTAACCTATTCAAAAAGCAAGGCATAAAGATAGCTTTCACGACGAAAAACACAACCGCTAGGCACCTCCTAAATAGTAATCTAAATAAACGTGACCCGTATTCAAGGTCAGGGGTATATTCTATAACGTGCCAAGACACCGATTGTCAAGCTAATTACATCGGGCAGAGTGGAAGGCGAGTAGACACACGTTATAATGAACATAGGAATGCGATAAGATACGGAACACATTCAGCCGTGTGCGAACATATGTGTGACGCAGGGCATAGCTTTACCAACATAGAGTCGGACCTTAAAATAATCCATCACGAATCGAAAGGCAGAGCTCTTGACATAAAGGAAGCAATCGAGATACACCTAGCCAAACGAAACAATCCCAACAATCTAAATGAACACACGTTCATGGAGAGCTCACCCCTCTTCACGCTACTAAAAAACACACCCTGTCGGAAACAAAACACAATTTAGCGACACAGCCAAGCTAGATAAAAAAGGGGGGGAAATTAGGGGGTTTTTAATAGGTAAATGTTATCTGGATCAGGTGTACGATGTACTTTTCTTCTGCAATAAACCAAGGCCCATATTAGAGGCAGTATTAAAGGTGCCGGGACGTCCTCATAAGACCGTCAACGCTTAGTTCGAATGGGTTATGCTCCACGCGTGGCGAGGACTAATCCACG
The DNA here is from genome assembly GCA_946902985.2 of Meconema thalassinum. NCBI lineage: Eukaryota > Metazoa > Arthropoda > Insecta > Orthoptera > Tettigoniidae > Meconema > Meconema thalassinum. The sequence continues at coordinate 627,229,351 of OX336390.1, read as the reverse complement.
GTCTTTAATAGTTGTAGATCCACCTCATTCAATAACATACATCTTATCTAGGTTGGCAACACCTCACATAAACACATCGCGATCACTCCCCACAGCACGTAGGGACAGGGGGGGAAGGCAGGGAAAAACCAGTCGTTAAGATAACCACCGCAGTCGACCGCACAGCGAGTTCAAGTGAACACGGAAACTGCGAATAGCTGTAGTACGGAAGACAATCAGATAAGTAGTTAGCCTAAAATTTTATAGTTTAACCATAGTTTACAACCATATAATCTCTCTAAAGTACAATCTCCGGATAGCCATCACCATTTAGCATTTCACCTAACATATATACTGCATTTAGCATACACTGACAGTTGCAGTACCAATACTGCAACTAAATAATTGTACATATTGTAAATATTTTCACCTGTATTTCAAACATAGATTTTATAGCCTAAGTGTATTGGATCTGATGATGATCGCTTGACGATCGAAACTGGTCATCCTAGTGTTTTATTAATCTCATGTAATTTATTTCAGGATTAGGGCATAACCCATCTCTTTTGGGTACATTCGTGTTGACCGACTGAAAAGCACTAAACTCTTGTTTACTAAGGCAACACTGAAAATATGGCTTCAAACACCACAATGTTCACGGCTAGTCAGGCAAATCGTGAAGCCAAGAAATTCAAATCACTCAGGCTTAAACTCATGAATTTAGACAGGTCAATTTGGTTCAACAAAAAATGTATAGAACTAAACCTCACCCCTAAATACGTACCAATTAAAACCGTACCGAACACACCAGCCTCGATCATTTCAACTAAACAAGCCAAAGCGCTTTGGATAAAAAACGAATTAAGATTTGCATACATAAGAAAGCAAAAAATTAACCAACAATTATACGACATTCAATTGCAACTAAGTAATTTCTGGCACGCAGCCCAATGGGACAGCTTCACCGAACACCTACATGACACCATCAAAATCAGAGCAACGAGGAAGCATGAAACGCTAGAAAATAAATTAAGAAAACTAGGAGAAACACAGAACCATCAATCTAACGAACAACACACGAATAACAATGAATTCAATTTCCACAGCAGAGTAAACAACAGAACGAACGTAACCTTTTCTCAAGGTGAAATGAATATTTTAGACAAAGGTTTGAAATACAACTGCACAGACGCACACACGAACCACAATATAAAACAGTTAATCACAGATATTGAGATAGCCAGTCACAAGCTCCCAGCAGAAGACAGGGAATTAACCAAAAATCTCGCCACCAACGAAGCCAAAAAAATCCTCAAACGAGAGGGCGATAGCAATAACATTCAAAACAACAAACAAATCAAAGAAATAAAGTCGTTGAAACAAAAAATAAAAGAACATGACTTAATCATCACAAAAGCAGATAAGGGAAACACTACAGTAATTTTGAACAAAACAGAATACATTGAAAAAACAGTCGAATTCCTAAACAACAACGAAATCAAGGAATTAACAAAAGACCCCACCAACAAATTCCAAAAACAAATAAAAAGTGCGCTAAAAGAAACAGAATACATACTGACCAAAGCTGAAAAATCAAAACTAATAAACATGAACCCGAAAATACCGTCATTGAGGGGACAACCAAAAATACACAAAAAGGAATGCCCAATGAGACCAATAGTCAATTGTAGGAATGCCCCTAATTACAAAATCAGCAAAGAGTTACTAAAAATCTTAAAAAGCCGTCTTTCCAACGACAAAAACAACTCGGTAAAGAACACAACAGAACTAGTAACAGCATTGAACACCCTACAAATGAAACCTAGCTTCAGGCTAGTATCCTTCGACGTAACTAACATGTACACCAATATTCCGATTATTGAAGCAATCAACACTATCGAAAACAACTTAAAATCCAACAATTCGGTAAAAGAAATTGAAGAGATTGTGAGATTACTGAGGGTCGTTCTCACCCAAAACGTGTTTCAATTCGACAATAAAATACACACACAGAGAGAAGGCCTAGCAATGGGATCGCCACTAAGTGGGTTAATCGCTGACATCTTCATCAATGCACTAGAAAATGCGTTCTTAGAAAAGACTTCAACAAAGGGAATAGTAATATGGAAAAGATACGTAGATGATGTAATTTGCATCTACGATACTGAACTAACAAGCGAAGAAACAATTCTCCAATCCATTAATAGCCTTCACCATTCTATCAAATTCACTAAGGAATCCGAAATAGACCGGAAAATAAATTATCTCGATATAACTATTGAACGTAAAGACAACGACCTTTCATATTCCATATTCCGGAAAGCAACACAAACCTCGCATGCAATCGACAATCAGTCTAATCACCCCAGTACGCACAAACTAGCGGGTTTCAATTCAATGGTGCACAGGGCTTTAAACATACCCATGTCAAAAGACAACTATAATAAGGAAATAAGAACTATTATGCAAATAGCAAAGGAAAACAACTTCTCGCCAAGCAAAATAAATCAAATTATAGCCAAACATAAAAATAAAGATAAAACGATTCCCAAACCGGACAGTAATGAGAAAAAATTTGCGAGTTTCAACTATGTGAATGCGAATACATATAAAATCACTAACCTATTCAAAAAGCAAGGCATAAAGATAGCTTTCACGACGAAAAACACAACCGCTAGGCACCTCCTAAATAGTAATCTAAATAAACGTGACCCGTATTCAAGGTCAGGGGTATATTCTATAACGTGCCAAGACACCGATTGTCAAGCTAATTACATCGGGCAGAGTGGAAGGCGAGTAGACACACGTTATAATGAACATAGGAATGCGATAAGATACGGAACACATTCAGCCGTGTGCGAACATATGTGTGACGCAGGGCATAGCTTTACCAACATAGAGTCGGACCTTAAAATAATCCATCACGAATCGAAAGGCAGAGCTCTTGACATAAAGGAAGCAATCGAGATACACCTAGCCAAACGAAACAATCCCAACAATCTAAATGAACACACGTTCATGGAGAGCTCACCCCTCTTCACGCTACTAAAAAACACACCCTGTCGGAAACAAAACACAATTTAGCGACACAGCCAAGCTAGATAAAAAAGGGGGGGAAATTAGGGGGTTTTTAATAGGTAAATGTTATCTGGATCAGGTGTACGATGTACTTTTCTTCTGCAATAAACCAAGGCCCATATTAGAGGCAGTATTAAAGGTGCCGGGACGTCCTCATAAGACCGTCAACGCTTAGTTCGAATGGGTTATGCTCCACGCGTGGCGAGGACTAATCCACGGTCTTTAATAGTTGTAGATCCACCTCATTCAATAACATACATCTTATCTAGGTTGGCAACACCTCACATAAACACATCGCGATCACTCCCCACAGCACGTAGGGACAGGGGGGGAAGGCAGGGAAAAACCAGTCGTTAAGATAACCACCGCAGTCGACCGCACAGCGAGTTCAAGTGAACACGGAAACTGCGAATAGCTGTAGTACGGAAGACAATCAGATAAGTAGTTAGCCTAAAATTTTATAGTTTAACCATAGTTTACAACCATATAATCTCTCTAAAGTACAATCTCCGGATAGCCATCACCATTTAGCATTTCACCTAACATATATACTGCATTTAGCATACACTGACAGTTGCAGTACCAATACTGCAACTAAATAATTGTACATATTGTAAATATTTTCACCTGTATTTCAAACATAGATTTTATAGCCTAAGTGTATTGGATCTGATGATGATCGCTTGACGATCGAAACTGGTCATCCTAGTGTTTTATTAATCTCATGTAATTTATTTCAGGATTAGGGCATAACCCATCTCTTTTGGGTACATTCGTGTTGACCGACTGAAAAGCACTAAACTCTTGTTTACTAAGGCAACACTGAAAATATGGCTTCAAACACCACAATGCTGTAACGTAATGTTTACTATCTGGGTCTTAATTTGGGCTACATCGCTTTGCCGTTTACTTTCTATGGCCTGTATGTCCCCTGACAACTTATCAATTTTTTCATTCAAATCCCGCTTGGATTCTTCACATTGTTTCCTATTATTTTCCAGCTGTGAATTTACATTTTCCTTTAACTCGGTAACAACTTCTATTTTAGTCTCTAGCGTGGCCTTAAATGATTCATCTATCTCTTTAAATTTACTGTCGATCTGCTCTCTTGTTTCGGTTTTTATCCCTTCAATCTTATCGTCAATCTCGTCTAAACGCGTGTTCGCTTTCGCCTGTGCGTCTGAGATACGATTTATATCTATTTTGATTACATTAATGCTTTCCTTGATAGGCTCCATTTGAGCTTCAATGTTTTCCTGCACATTTAGGATACTATCATCAGCTTTTGCCTGTGCGCCTTCCAATTTATTGTCCATATCACTAAATCTATAGTGCGGGACAAACCATTGGAAGCCTGAAGGTCACGCGTAGTCGGTGCGGTGTTGTCATGTACGTTCTCGCATCCAGCACTCGACCGAAGGCACTGTGCAACAGCATGGTAACACCGCCAGGCGCGGGGAGGAGAGCGGAGCGGAGGGCCCCTTGACCTTCAGGCTTCCAATGGTTTGTCGCGCACTATAGTATTTATTTGAGTGTTCAAGACTTCAAAGTTCTCCTTACATTCTACACTTCCGTTGCTAATGCTTTCTTGCATAGCTTCAAGACCCTTCCTATTGTCCTCTTTGTTTTCCTGAAGCTTACTGTCTATGGTTTCCTTAAGGCTCTCCTTCAAACTGTCCAGGAGCACCTTCATCTGCTCGCTCATTGCCATTCTTTAATGAATATAATTGAGAAAAGATGAGCTACTGCCATCCAAAAGTATGTCATGCACATGAGATAATCATGGTATTCGATTGACATGTGAAGTATTGCTTTTTCATATTTGTGAAGTGAAGTTGCTAGTGGGTATGTAGTTATCGTACCCGTTCACACCTTCCCTCTTTGATCATCAAGCAAAACATCAAGCAAAATATTCGAAAAATTCAAAAATTCGAAAACCTCGGGTTTTCCCATTTTTTTGAAAACTCGGGTTTTCCCTGGTTTTCCCTAGTAACACCCGCCCCTAAATTGGGCCCAAAAATAGAAAGGGGGGGTTTCCATCGTATTTATATATGTAGGGTTACGCGGGCTGTATGCGGTCACTTACAAATGCTTCTGATCCCTCGGTTGATTATTTCTTTGACCGTTCCAATCCCATCTCCTCGGTTGATATGGCCTTCCGCCGGGTGATCCTCTTTGATTTGGTCCCCTTTGATTCCACGGTCTCGACATGTGATTTCCTTGGTTACCGTTTCTTTGGCTATAACTTCTTCTGTTTTCATTTCCTCTGTAGCCTCCTCCGTAACTTCCTCTAAAGTTTCCCCTATTGTTCCCTCGGTATGATGGATTCCATACCCGGGGTCCATTTCTTGGAATATTTCGCCCTGTTCTTACTTCTTCGGTACTACTTGCCTTGTCAGTACTCGACTCTCCAACAATCTCTGTTTGTGTCTTAGTTACGTGGGCATGTTCTACCGCTCTATGGTGCCACGTGCGCTGTCGTGTTATCCGCCCAGTATATTTTTAAAAACGCATCTTTAAATTCGTATATCGTGTCGAAGGTGTATCTAAAGCTTCTGAACCACAATAGGCAATCGCCGTCCATGAGCTTTTCGATTGAACGCAGCTGGCGTTCGGGCGCGACTCTAGTATCCTTAAGATACTCAAACACTTCTTTGAGCCAATATTTTGGGGTCATAGAAGATATATTTCCCGAAAACTTCTTCGATATGTCTGACTCAGGTCTGATAATGGTAATTACCTGGTTCTGTAGCACATTGTTGTTGTTATACGGAGTGGACGTAAATAAAGGTGGTCCTGGTATTTTGTATTGGTTTTCCCCTTCTTGTAAATTCTTCAACATACCCTGGGTCTCCGATTCTCCCCAGTTGTTTCTCAAGTCCCCCGTACTCCCCTTATTTGACCTATTATTTCTTATATTTGCTCCTTCTATGGCAATTAGTCGGGTCTCACTCTGGTTTACTCGTCCCTCAATTCTTTCGAGTCTGGCGAAGGATTCCTGCTCGATTTTCTCGATCCGATCCGCATTATCCTCCGTTCGCTTGCCTACTTCTTCCATTTGCCTTTTTAAACTTTCTTTAAAAATCCCCATTTCTTCATCCATCTCTTTCTTGGTGTCGAGGATTTATTGTTCCTTAACCTCGATTTTCACTTTTAGATCTGCTTCTTCCTCTTCCTTAAGGTTTCCAAAGTCTTTACTGAGGCCTTTCATAATTTCTTTGACCTCTCGTTTCAAAGATTTCACTTCTCCTTGATTTTCCTCTTGCATCTTTTTCACACGTGCCAGATCTCCTTCCGTATGGTCTATTTTCTTGTTAGTTTCTCATATGCTGACTTTCAAAGGCGTTATACTTTTTAGATCCTTTCGATTTCGGACTTTTGTTCCTCAGTTTGTTCACCCTGTTTGATAACCAGTTTATCCTGCGCTTTACTTCAATATCTATGGAGTTTATATGTTCCTTTATCTTATTTTCCCATACTTTATCATTCTCTTCTAGCCTTTGGTCTACCTGTAACGTAATCAAGAGTTTAGTGCTTTTCAGTCGGTCAACACGAATGTACCCAAAAGAGATGGGTTATGCCCTAATCCTGAAATAAATTACATGAGATTAATAAAACACTAGGATGACCAGTTTCGATCGTCAAGCGATCATCATCAGATCCAATACACTTAGGCTATAAAATCTATGTTTGAAATACAGGTGAAAATATTTACAATATGTACAATTATTTAGTTGCAGTATTGGTACTGCAACTGTCAGTGTATGCTAAATGCAGTATATATGTTAGGTGAAATGCTAAATGGTGATGGCTATCCGGAGATTGTACTTTAGAGAGATTATATGGTTGTAAACTATGGTTAAACTATAAAATTTTAGGCTAACTACTTATCTGATTGTCTTCCGTACTACAGCTATTCGCAGTTTCCGTGTTCACTTGAACTCGCTGTGCGGTCGACTGCGGTGGTTATCTTAACGACTGGTTTTTCCCTGCCTTCCCCCCCTGTCCCTACGTGCTGTGGGGAGTGATCGCGATGTGTTTATGTGAGGTGTTGCCAACCTAGATAAGATGTATGTTATTGAATGAGGTGGATCTACAACTATTAAAGACCGTGGATTAGTCCTCGCCACGCGTGGAGCATAACCCATTCGAACTAAGCGTTGACGGTCTTATGAGGACGTCCCGGCACCTTTAATACTGCCTCTAATATGGGCCTTGGTTTATTGCAGAAGAAAAGTACATCGTACACCTGATCCAGATAACATTTACCTATTAAAAACCCCCTAATTTCCCCCCCCTTTTTTATCTAGCTTGGCTGTGTCGCTAAATTGTGTTTTGTTTCCGACAGGGTGTGTTTTTTAGTAGCGTGAAGAGGGGTGAGCTCTCCATGAACGTGTGTTCATTTAGATTGTTGGGATTGTTTCGTTTGGCTAGGTGTATCTCGATTGCTTCCTTTATGTCAAGAGCTCTGCCTTTCGATTCGTGATGGATTATTTTAAGGTCCGACTCTATGTTGGTAAAGCTATGCCCTGCGTCACACATATGTTCGCACACGGCTGAATGTGTTCCGTATCTTATCGCATTCCTATGTTCATTATAACGTGTGTCTACTCGCCTTCCACTCTGCCCGATGTAATTAGCTTGACAATCGGTGTCTTGGCACGTTATAGAATATACCCCTGACCTTGAATACGGGTCACGTTTATTTAGATTACTATTTAGGAGGTGCCTAGCGGTTGTGTTTTTCGTCGTGAAAGCTATCTTTATGCCTTGCTTTTTGAATAGGTTAGTGATTTTATATGTATTCGCATTCACATAGTTGAAACTCGCAAATTTTTTTCTCATTACTGTCCGGTTTGGGAATCGTTTTATCTTTATTTTTATGTTTGGCTATAATTTGATTTATTTTGCTTGGCGAGAAGTTGTTTTCCTTTGCTATTTGCATAATAGTTCTTATTTCCTTATTATAGTTGTCTTTTGACATGGGTATGTTTAAAGTCCTGTGCACCATTGAATTGAAACCCGCTAGTTTGTGCGTACTGGGGTGATTAGACTGATTGTCGATTGCATGCGAGGTTTGTGTTGCTTTCCGGAATATGGAATATGAAAGGTCGTTGTCTTTACGTTCAATAGTTATATCGAGATAATTTATTTTCCGGTCTATTTCGGATTCCTTAGTGAATTTGATAGAATGGTGAAGGCTATTAATGGATTGGAGAATTGTTTCTTCGCTTGTTAGTTCAGTATCGTAGATGCAAATTACATCATCTACGTATCTTTTCCATATTACTATTCCCTTTGTTGAAGTCTTTTCTAAGAACGCATTTTCTAGTGCATTGATGAAGATGTCAGCGATTAACCCACTTAGTGGCGATCCCATTGCTAGGCCTTCTCTCTGTGTGTATATTTTATTGTCGAATTGAAACACGTTTTGGGTGAGAACGACCCTCAGTAATCTCACAATCTCTTCAATTTCTTTTACCGAATTGTTGGATTTTAAGTTGTTTTCGATAGTGTTGATTGCTTCAATAATCGGAATATTGGTGTACATGTTAGTTACGTCGAAGGATACTAGCCTGAAGCTAGGTTTCATTTGTAGGGTGTTCAATGCTGTTACTAGTTCTGTTGTGTTCTTTACCGAGTTGTTTTTGTCGTTGGAAAGACGGCTTTTTAAGATTTTTAGTAACTCTTTGCTGATTTTGTAATTAGGGGCATTCCTACAATTGACTATTGGTCTCATTGGGCATTCCTTTTTGTGTATTTTTGGTTGTCCCCTCAATGACGGTATTTTCGGGTTCATGTTTATTAGTTTTGATTTTTCAGCTTTGGTCAGTATGTATTCTGTTTCTTTTAGCGCACTTTTTATTTGTTTTTGGAATTTGTTGGTGGGGTCTTTTGTTAATTCCTTGATTTCGTTGTTGTTTAGGAATTCGACTGTTTTTTCAATGTATTCTGTTTTGTTCAAAATTACTGTAGTGTTTCCCTTATCTGCTTTTGTGATGATTAAGTCATGTTCTTTTATTTTTTGTTTCAACGACTTTATTTCTTTGATTTGTTTGTTGTTTTGAATGTTATTGCTATCGCCCTCTCGTTTGAGGATTTTTTTGGCTTCGTTGGTGGCGAGATTTTTGGTTAATTCCCTGTCTTCTGCTGGGAGCTTGTGACTGGCTATCTCAATATCTGTGATTAACTGTTTTATATTGTGGTTCGTGTGTGCGTCTGTGCAGTTGTATTTCAAACCTTTGTCTAACATATTCATTTCACCTTGAGAAAAGGTTACGTTCGTTCTGTTGTTTACTCTGCTGTGGAAATTGAATTCATTGTTATTCGTGTGTTGTTCGTTAGATTGATGGTTCTGTGTTTCTCCTAGTTTTCTTAATTTATTTTCTAGCGTTTCATGCTTCCTCGTTGCTCTGATTTTGATGGTGTCATGTAGGTGTTCGGTGAAGCTGTCCCATTGGGCTGCGTGCCAGAAATTACTTAGTTGCAATTGAATGTCGTATAATTGTTGGTTAATTTTTTGCTTTCTTATGTATGCAAATCTTAATTCGTTTTTTATCCAAAGCGCTTTGGCTTGTTTAGTTGAAATGATCGAGGCTGGTGTGTTCGGTACGGTTTTAATTGGTACGTATTTAGGGGTGAGGTTTAGTTCTATACATTTTTTGTTGAACCAAATTGACCTGTCTAAATTCATGAGTTTAAGCCTGAGTGATTTGAATTTCTTGGCTTCACGATTTGCCTGACTAGCCGTGAACATTGTGGTGTTTGAAGCCATATTTTCAGTGTTGCCTTAGTAAACAAGAGTTTAGTGCTTTTCAGTCGGTCAACACGAATGTACCCAAAAGAGATGGGTTATGCCCTAATCCTGAAATAAATTACATGAGATTAATAAAACACTAGGATGACCAGTTTCGATCGTCAAGCGATCATCATCAGATCCAATACACTTAGGCTATAAAATCTATGTTTGAAATACAGGTGAAAATATTTACAATATGTACAATTATTTAGTTGCAGTATTGGTACTGCAACTGTCAGTGTATGCTAAATGCAGTATATATGTTAGGTGAAATGCTAAATGGTGATGGCTATCCGGAGATTGTACTTTAGAGAGATTATATGGTTGTAAACTATGGTTAAACTATAAAATTTTAGGCTAACTACTTATCTGATTGTCTTCCGTACTACAGCTATTCGCAGTTTCCGTGTTCACTTGAACTCGCTGTGCGGTCGACTGCGGTGGTTATCTTAACGACTGGTTTTTCCCTGCCTTCCCCCCCTGTCCCTACGTGCTGTGGGGAGTGATCGCGATGTGTTTATGTGAGGTGTTGCCAACCTAGATAAGATGTATGTTATTGAATGAGGTGGATCTACAACTATTAAAGACCGTGGATTAGTCCTCGCCACGCGTGGAGCATAACCCATTCGAACTAAGCGTTGACGGTCTTATGAGGACGTCCCGGCACCTTTAATACTGCCTCTAATATGGGCCTTGGTTTATTGCAGAAGAAAAGTACATCGTACACCTGATCCAGATAACATTTACCTATTAAAAACCCCCTAATTTCCCCCCCTTTTTTATCTAGCTTGGCTGTGTCGCTAAATTGTGTTTTGTTTCCGACAGGGTGTGTTTTTTAGTAGCGTGAAGAGGGGTGAGCTCTCCATGAACGTGTGTTCATTTAGATTGTTGGGATTGTTTCGTTTGGCTAGGTGTATCTCGATTGCTTCCTTTATGTCAAGAGCTCTGCCTTTCGATTCGTGATGGATTATTTTAAGGTCCGACTCTATGTTGGTAAAGCTATGCCCTGCGTCACACATATGTTCGCACACGGCTGAATGTGTTCCGTATCTTATCGCATTCCTATGTTCATTATAACGTGTGTCTACTCGCCTTCCACTCTGCCCGATGTAATTAGCTTGACAATCGGTGTCTTGGCACGTTATAGAATATACCCCTGACCTTGAATACGGGTCACGTTTATTTAGATTACTATTTAGGAGGTGCCTAGCGGTTGTGTTTTTCGTCGTGAAAGCTATCTTTATGCCTTGCTTTTTGAATAGGTTAGTGATTTTATATGTATTCGCATTCACATAGTTGAAACTCGCAAATTTTTTCTCATTACTGTCCGGTTTGGGAATCGTTTTATCTTTATTTTTATGTTTGGCTATAATTTGATTTATTTTGCTTGGCGAGAAGTTGTTTTCCTTTGCTATTTGCATAATAGTTCTTATTTCCTTATTATAGTTGTCTTTTGACATGGGTATGTTTAAAGCCCTGTGCACCATTGAATTGAAACCCGCTAGTTTGTGCGTACTGGGGTGATTAGACTGATTGTCGATTGCATGCGAGGTTTGTGTTGCTTTCCGGAATATGGAATATGAAAGGTCGTTGTCTTTACGTTCAATAGTTATATCGAGATAATTTATTTTCCGGTCTATTTCGGATTCCTTAGTGAATTTGATAGAATGGTGAAGGCTATTAATGGATTGGAGAATTGTTTCTTCGCTTGTTAGTTCAGTATCGTAGATGCAAATTACATCATCTACGTATCTTTTCCATATTACTATTCCCTTTGTTGAAGTCTTTTCTAAGAACGCATTTTCTAGTGCATTGATGAAGATGTCAGCGATTAACCCACTTAGTGGCGATCCCATTGCTAGGCCTTCTCTCTGTGTGTATATTTTATTGTCGAATTGAAACACGTTTTGGGTGAGAACGACCCTCAGTAATCTCACAATCTCTTCAATTTCTTTTACCGAATTGTTGGATTTTAAGTTGTTTTCGATAGTGTTGATTGCTTCAATAATCGGAATATTGGTGTACATGTTAGTTACGTCGAAGGATACTAGCCTGAAGCTAGGTTTCATTTGTAGGGTGTTCAATGCTGTTACTAGTTCTGTTGTGTTCTTTACCGAGTTGTTTTTGTCGTTGGAAAGACGGCTTTTTAAGATTTTTAGTAACTCTTTGCTGAATTTGTAATTAGGGGCATTCCTACAATTGACTATTGGTCTCATTGGGCATTCCTTTTTGTGTATTTTTGGTTGTCCCCTCAATGACACTGACAGTTGCAACTGCAACTAAATAATTGTACATATTGTAAATATTTTCACCTGTATTTCAAACATAGATTTTATAGCCTAAGTGTATTGGATCTGATGATGATCGCTTGACGATCGAAACTGGACATCCTAGTGTTTTATTAATCTCATGTAATTTATTTCAGGATTAGGGCATAACCCATCTCTTTTGGGTACATTCGTGTTGACCGACTGAAAAGCACTAAACTCTTGTTTACTAAGGCAACACTGAAAATATGGCTTCAAACACCACAATGTTCACGGCTAGTCAGGCAAATCGTGAAGCCAAGAAATTCAAATCACTCAGGCTTAAACTCATGAATTTAGACAGGTCAATTTGGTTCAACAAAAAATGTATAGAACTAAACCTCACCCCTAAATACGTACCAATTAAAACCGTACCGAACACACCAGCCTCGATCATTTCAACTAAACAAGCCAAAGCGCTTTGGATAAAAAACGAATTAAGATTTGCATACATAAGAAAGCAAAAATAAAATATACACACAGAGAGAAGGCCTAGCAATGGGATCGCCACTAAGTGGGTTAATCGCTGACATCTTCATCAATGCACTAGAAAATGCGTTCTTAGAAAAGACTTCAACAAAGGGAATAGTAATATGGAAAAGATACGTAGATGATGTAATTTGCATCTACGATACTGAACTAACAAGCGAAGAAACAATTCTCCAATCCATTAATAGCCTTCACCATTCTATCAAATTCACTAAGGAATCCGAAATAGACCGGAAAATAAATTATCTCGATATAACTATTGAACGTAAAGACAACAAC